>CM056054.1:221971405-223300117 GCA_029574335.1 Rana kukunoris | reverse complement strand
TTAAAAAAATAGGAATTATGTTTTAAAATTATCTATGGAATAAAAAACCTATGGAAAAAAAAAAAACGATCGTTTGTAGGTACGTCTATCAGTTAAAAATCCACGCATGCTCAGAATCAAGTCGACGCATGCTTGGAAGCATTGAACTTCATTTTTTTCAGCACGTCGTCTTGTTTTACGTCACCGTGTTCTGACACGATCGTTTTTTTTTGTAACTGATGGTGTGTAGGCACGACTGATGAAAGTCAGCTTCATCGGATAACCGATTAAAAAATCCATCAGATTAGATTCCATCAGATATCCGATCGTGTGTACAGGGCATTAGTATGCAGGGGTAAAGCGATCCACATAGACCATCCTCTGTACCACTATTGATGCCATCCCTTCCATGAGCGGTCAAGCCTCGCTTTCAGATCGCTCTACTGCAGGGTAGTCTTCCCGGTCACACTTGCAGACTGACAGTGGTGAGAGCCGGCGGTGAGGAGGACGGTCTATGTGGATCACTTTACCCTGGATCCCTGCATACTTAGATGTGCCTCTTATAGGCCCCTTCAGTCAGCTTCATCGGATAACTGATGGAAAAATCCATCAGACCGTTTTCATCGGACTAACCTATCGTGTGTACAGGGCATTAGACTGGGATGCCATTAAAGTTCTTGTGTGTGTAAAGGCTGGCGTCCCAAAAGTATTCTTCCAAAATGGAATCTTATTTTAAAATAAGTACTGTTTATAGCAATCTACACTTTTAGGGCCAGATTCTCAAAAGAATTACGCCGGTGTATCTACAGATACACCGGCGTAATTCGAATATCCTGCGGGCGTATCATTGTTTTGTATTCACAAAACAAGATACGCCGGAATTACGCTAGAATCCGACTGGCGTAAGTCACTTACACCGTCGGATCCTAAATGCAATAATACGCCCGCCGCTAGGTGGCGTTCCCGTCGATTTTAGCGTTGAATATGCAAATGACCATGATACGCCGATTCCCCAACATTTTTGCGCCGCTTGGCCATAGTTTACATTGTTTCCGTAAGCGTATATGAGGGGTAACCTTACGTCAGTCCGCCGTATGCCATGTTAATCACTTGCTTACAGGGCACATAAACCCCCTTCGTGCCCAGGCGAAATAAGGGGAATGTAAGGGGTGCTCTGAGAATCCTGATTTACCTTAGTGTACTCAGAGGCAGGAGAGAGAAGGGGGGAGACTTCAGTCACAGACAGGGATGAATGGGGAGCTCACTCACCCCTTGGCAGTCAGTACCTCTCATCCAGATGTATCTAAAGCATCTGGACTTCAAATTTCTGTTCCCCACTTTCCTTTTCTAAGGCACATCACTGGGGATTGAAGTGTGGGCAGACAGAGGGGGTAGGGGAGGGAGGAAGTGGAGTAGATTTAGCCCTCTCTCGTCTGTGTGTTTGGGGGGGGGGGGGGGGGGGGGGGGGGTTGTTAGTTCTGGCTATGGGCAGTGTGAAAGAGAATGTAACAGACCCTCTCAGCTTACACAACTGCAGCCAGCAACCCTGCTAGGAACCCATAGTCCTATTTGAATAATGTGTACAGGTTTCGGGCCCACCTGAAACCCTAGACATTATGATTCCAAAACCCAAACTGTCTGGGTGAATCCCGGACAGGTGGCAACCCTAGTCCCCCCCCCCCCTCAAAAGAAATTGCTGCATGCCGCTAAAGTGTTCGGGTTTGGCTTGCAGAAAAGGTGGCAACCCTACATAGCCACTCAGGGACAGAAATTGTGTTATTTGCAGCATCACCAGGGGAAAATAAAGCAAAAGAAGCCTGAATAATAAAATGAATGCAGCAACTGCACCAAGGACTGGTAAGCTGCACTATAGTACATTTGTGGGTTTGGGTTTAGATTCACTTTAATGAGGTGATAATGTTGTCCAAAGACTTACATTTCCTGAGCCATTACAACTGCCGAGCTCTCAGGAAATTAGCATTGTAAGAAACTGATGGTAATGAATATATTTTATTTAAAGCAGCCTGGTGTATGCGTATGGCGTATGCGTATGGCGTATGGCAGTCCTGGGTGATATTTGTACACAATGAAAGTCTGCATACATTCAGACCGCTGGCACTTGGATGTCGCATTTAGTTGGAATTATAATAAAATATGACTTTTATTTTGCATTCTCTGACATTTTAGGGCATTTAGTTTTGGTCGCTCTTGAATACTGCGGCTGTAGCCGAGAGACTTTTTTTCAACTTCAAAGCCTGAACACAGAACAAACACACAAGGGGTATAAGGATAAGAGAATCCTCCAACACAAGAAGTAATGGCCGTTTAGCTCCACATCGCCATCTACTGATCTAAAGGGTGCAGCTAGTGCATAACTACTTAACCACTTAAAGTGGTTGTAAACCCACTTTTTTTACTTTTACCTACAGGTAAGCCTATAATAAGGCTTACCTGTAGGTATAAAGAATATCTCCTAAACCTGTACGGTTTAGGAGATATTACCCCCGCAATGCGCCGCTGATTGCAGCGGCGCATGCGCAGGGGGACTCCACGGCGAAAGAATCCGGCAGCCGGATTTAAATCTCCCGCGCGCACGCCAATCACAGCGCTGGAGCGGCGATACCCGGAAGACACGCCGAGTCAAGATGAGATCTCGCTCGGCGTGCACCAGGTAAGTTCCCTACACCTCGTTCCGAGGTAAGTATTTCATAATGAGCTAATATGCGGTGCATATTAGCTCATTATGGCTTTTCCCTTGCAGGTCTAAAAAATAAAATAAAAAAAAATTTGTGGTTTACAACCGCTTTAAGCCCCGGACCATTATGCAGATAAAGGACCTGGCCCCTTTTTTGCATCTATGTAAATTGGGCGGTCGTGCGACGTGGCTCCCAAACAAAATTGACGTCCTTTTTTTCCCCACAAATAGAGATTTCTTTTGGTGGTATTTGATCACCTCTGCGGTTTTTATTTTTTGCGCAATAAACAAAAATAGAGCGACAATTTTGAAAAAAAATTAAAAAAGTTTAACTTTTTGCTATAGTGCCGCTCACGCATGCGCAGTTGGTGCCCGGCCGTGAAGCCGAAAGCTGTCACTGCCGGGTGCCCACACTAGGAATGAAAACGCCGGCCGGCAAGGGGGGGGCGCGGAGCGGAGCCCCGGCCGGCGTGTCGCTGGAACCGTGGAGCAGGTAAGTGTCTTTTTATCAAAAGCCAGCAGCTACACTTTTTGTAGCTGCTGACTTTTAATAAACTTAAAAAACAAGCTGGAACACCCCTTTAAATAGTCCCTAAAACATATTAATAGCTCCCCAATTGTTCCAGAAATCATTGCAAACACTCGCCTTATATGCTCCAGCTCATGTTGTGGCCGTATCCATCATATGTGTGGGCATTTGAAGTCCAGTTTCTTTTTCTTCCTGGTTATCAGGGAGAGGTGCATGCTGGGTGATTTTTAGGCACAGTAATGCCCAGAGACTCCTGGGAAATGATGACACTCATTGAGGCAATGAGGTCTTAGGACAGGAAGTTGAACCACCTAGGACCAGGAACTAGGCAGATTACGAAATCTGTCTAGTAACAGCCAGATAGAAGCGAGTAAAAAAAAATCCTTAAATTAATATATATATATTTTTTTTTACATTAAAGGCAAGCTGTTAATAGAAAGTTATTTTTTTGGGTGGAACTCTGCTTTAAAGTGGTTGTAAACCCGGAAAAAAACCCTGTAGGATGAAGGCATAATGAGCTAGTATGCAGCGCATACCTACTATTGATGTTAGGCTGACTGGCCTGGAGTTTGTCTCTACCCTTTTTTGAATACTGAGGACAGTACAAATACCCCCCAAATTACCTTTTTGGTAAGTCGACAGTCTGAGGTATTTAGGAAGAGGCATGGCGTGTTTTCTGAAGTTGTAATTTTTTCACACTTTTTTGTGAAAATAAAGAAAAAAAAATTGTTTTCACATTTTTTTTTTTTTACACACTGTCAACACTACAAGTACAATGTAATAATATAACTGGAGTGGCGGTGACCAGGGACACTGACTGGTCACCGTATGTAAGGAAAAAAAATGTTTAATAATTTTTTTCAATATTTTTCAAATATTGTTTCTTTTTTTGATCTTTTTTTGTTTTTATATATATCGTGGTCAGAGCAATGAAGTGTTACTGTACCACTCTGGGGAGTTGATTGGGATTTGTTTTTGTACATACTATACTTGCTTATAGAAGTGAATTTCACTGTTGTAAGTGAACATTTTTACTGGATTACAGTGTGTAGACACTGTCTGTTCCCCAGCTACAGAGATGGGAATCTAGCCTAGGAGGAGAGAGGGTCTAAGGATCTGAGTCATCATATAAATATATGATTTGGACCTCTGCTGGAAGAAAATTGTACTAACCAGACCTCTGTGAATATTAATGCAATATTCCATGGTCTAGATGAGGGTCTCCAAACTTTCCAAACAAAGGACCAGTTTATTATCCTCCAGACTTAAGAGGGGCCGGACTGTGGCCACTAGGATTAGAAAGTGTCCTGGGGGTTGATTTACTAACGGAAAATCCACTCTGCACCACAAGTGCACTGCAAGTGCACTTGAAATTTCACTTGTAAGTGCAGTCACTGTAGATCGCTGTAGATCTGAGGGGAAGCCCTGAAATTAGGGGAAGCTCTGCTGATTTTATCATCCAATCATGTGCAAGCAAAAATGCTTTTTTTTTTTTTTCTTTGCATGTCCCCCTCAGATCTACAGCAACTTCACTTGCAGTGCACTTGTAGTGCAAAGTGCATTTGCCTTTCGTAAATAACCCCTCTGGTGTCGGTAACCACGTCCAACCATTGGTAAAATAGTGCCCTTTTGTTGGTCAGTGTGAGGAATAGTGTCCCATCATTAATGTCAATGGGAGGATAAGTGTCCCATCATTGAGGTCAGTGGGAGGAATAATGTCCCATCAATGGGGTCAGTGGGAGGAATAGTGTCCCATCAATGGGGTCAGTGGGAGGACTAGTGTCCCATCAATGGGGTCAGTGGGAGGAATATTGTCCCATTAATGGGGTCAGTGGGAAGAATAGTGTCCCATCAATGGGGTCAGTGGGAGGAATAGTGTCCCATCAATGGGGTCAGTGGGAAGAATAGTGTCCCATCAATGGGGTCAGTGGGAGGAATAGTGTCCCATCAATGGGGTCAGTGGGAGGACTAGTGTCCCATCAATGGGGTCAGTGGGAGGACTAGTGTCCCATCAATGGGGTCAGTGGAAGGAATATTGTCCCATCAATGGGGTCAGTGGGAGGACTAGTGTCCCATCAATGGGGTCAGTGGGAGGACTAGTGTCCCATCAATGGGGTCAGTGGAAGGAATATTGTCCCATTAATGGGGTCAGTGGGAGGACTAGTGTCCCATCAATGGGGTCAGTGGGAGGACTAGTGTCCCATCAATGGGGTCAGTGGAAGGAATAGTGTCCCATCAATGGGGTCAGTGGGAGGAATATTGTCCCATTAATGGGGTCAGTGGGAAGAATAGTGTCCCATCAATGGGGTCAGTGGGAAGAATAGTGTCCCATCAATGGGGTCAGTGGGAGGAATAGTGTCCCATCAATGGGGTCAGTGGGAGGACTAGTGTCCCATCAATGGGGTCAGTGGAAGGAATATTGTCCCATTAATGGGGTCAGTTGGAGGAATAGTGTCCCATCATTAGTGTCAGTGGGAGGACTAGTGTCCCATCATTAGTGTCAGTGGAAGGAATAGTGTCCCATCATTGGGGTCAGTGGGAGGAATAGTGCCCCATCAATGGAGTCAGTGGGAGGAATAGTGCCCCATCATTGGGGTCAGTGGGAGGAATAGTGCCCCATCAATGGAGTCAGTGGAAGGGAATAGTGCCCCATCATTGGGGTCAGTGGGAGGAATAGTGCCCCATCAATGGAGTCAGTGGGAGGAATAGTGCCCCATCATTGGTGTCAGTGGGAGGAACAGTTCCCCAAGGGCCAGATAAAAGCAAGCAAAGGGCCGCATCTAGCCCTGGGCCCCAGTTTGGAGACCACTGGCATAGATTATGCTGGACATCAGCCAGGAAATGAAATGAGTCTTATTGTGTCTGACTTGCGGCAGCTTCTAATGCACATTGTGAGAAGCTCTCAGTGTGCAGTGAAATCAGAGTGAAGCCCTGTACACACGGCCCAGAATCTCATCAGGAAAAAAACACTGCTTTTCCTGACAAGATTCTTGGCAAGATTCTCTTGCCGGCCGAGTGTACACACGGGCCATTCAAAAGAACCGCTGTTCTTTTGAATGGCACGAACGCGGTGACGTCATCGACTACAACGAGCCTGCGCTCGTCACATTCAATGCTGTCGCCGCCATCTTGCTACACCCTACCTATGCCCTGGGAGCTACCGCGCATGCGTCGAAGTCATTTTGAGCATGCGCAGGTTTCCACGGCAACAGGTAAGTATACAGACGCTCGGGTTTCTCGGTAGGAAAACACTGCCGAACATGCTTGAATTTTTTATGTCGTTTTTCTAAATGTTGTTTTTTGTGCCATAAAAAATGATGGTGTGTGGGCTAAAACGACGTTTGAAACGACGTTTTTAAACCCGGGCATGCTCAGAAGCAAGTTATGACTCGAACTTGAATGGAAAAGAGTGCCGTCAAAAGTGTCTTACGTAACCGCGCTTTGCAAAAGCATTTTCAGAAAACGATGGTGTGTACGCGGCATTAGACTAATGGGAAGACTGGAATCCACCCTTAGGTCGGAATATAACATCACTTATGGCAATACATTTTGGCTTCTAATTGAAGCAATCATCAGGAAGGGCAGCTCATTGTAGTCTATATAATGTCCTACTTTCAGGCCCATGCTTCGAGGTTATTCCAATATTAGCGATCTATTTCCTGCATCTGCATTTGAAGTCTTGTAGATAATGAAGGTGTCATCATGTTGTCTCTGATCTTTGACAAGGGGACATCCTGGATCATAGATGAGGTCCCTATATTTACTCTGACCTCTGTGCTCTATTCTTCCGGCCTGCTTCCCGGAGACCTCCGCAGTGTACAGAGGATGAGCAGTTGGGGACGCTCACACAACAGGGGGATGTTTACAGCACAGGAACTGATAAAAGAGACACAACACAGGAGCAGGCTGAGAACCACGAGCCACGGCCAGATACTGAGTCACCTTATTGCCGTATGATGAATTTTCCAGAATGCTAAATTCCATGTTGGAAAAATACGTCCTATTAAAGCTTAAAGCGGAGTTGCACTCATTTGTTTACTCCCCCCTCCGGTGCCACATTTGGCACCTTTCAGGGGGGAGGGAGGAGCGGATACAAGCCTTAGACAAGTACCCTGTCCCCACTTCCGGGAGACCAGGCCACGGCGCATTACGCCAGCAGCTCCCTCTTCCTCCCTCCTCCTCCCTCCGTAACGGTGCCTCGCGCATTCCCAGTAGGGATCCGGCAGGAAGCCGTAATGCTTCAATACTGGGTTCCCTAACCAGCAAAGATGGCGTCAGCACCCGACAGCTGATGGAAACATCAGCTGCGGTGCCCACATCACTGGACTCCAGGACAGTCAAGTGTCCTATTAAAGTCAGTAGCTGCAGTATGTATAGCTGCTGTATTTTTGCAGGGGTGGGCGGACCTCCGCTTTAAACGCCAATGCAAAAGATAATCATCATTTACACAAATACAATTGCATACAGCCATGCACTTGAACGGACGGCTGTACACACCACCTGTGGCTCCCCAGGCACATGAAAACATAAAGAGTGTTATGTTAGAGCTCCCTTGTACCTCCAAAGGTCTGCCTACATGTAGCCCTACACCTAATTTTTGCTACTCATATAATAGGTATGAGATTTGGGCTCAGACCAATGTCAGTACCAACATGGCTGTTAGGTAAACGGTGACCAATCACAGCATACAATTGTAATGACAATGAATTCACATTTCTGCCCTCAGCCCCCCACATTACAGTCCTCATCTTCCCCATTTTACTGTCCTCAGCCCCCCATATTACTGTCCTCGGCCCCCCATATTACTGTCCTCGGCCCCCCACATTTCTGCCCTCAGCCCCCCACATTACAGTCCTCAGCTTCCCCATTTTACTGTCCTCAGCCCCCCACATTACTGTCCTCAGCCCTTCACATTTCTGTCCTCAGCCCCCCACATTACAGTCCTCAGCTTCCCCATTTTACTGTTCTCAGCCCCCCATATTACTGTCCTCAGCCCCCCATATTACTGTCCTCAGCCCCCCACATTACTGTCCTCAGTCCTTCACATTTCTGTCCTCAGCCACCCGACATTACAGTTCTCAGCTTCCCCATTTTTACTGTCCTCAGCCCCCACAATACTGTCCTTAGACCCCCGCCTCCACATTACAGTCCTTAGCCCCCTTGAACATTACAATTTTTAGCCCCCCACATTACAGTCCTTATTTTAAAAGTCAGCAGCTGCAGTATTTGGAGCTGCTGACTTTAAAAAAAATAAACATTTGGCGGAACTTCACTTTAACCACGTGCAATATTCAAGCCCTGATGAAGTGTTTTGAGCTTCTGAAACGTGTTGGCTATTCTATGTGATCATATGATGAATTCTTAAAGCCTCTCTGACTATTTCACCATTTGGTAAAGTGCTCCTCGATGTTATGAGCAATTAAAACATGACAGAGGCTTTAACCCTTCCCTTATCCAAAACGACCAAAAACTTGGCTTAGGATACACCTAAAAGTAATTTAACGTTCTCTTTTCCACCTATGAATTTTAGTTGGTTGTTTTTATCAATAAATATATCTGGGTGGCACTTTGTCGTCGATTACTGTTCTTGCTGCTCATAGTTTATTCTATTGCCCGTAGATAATTTGGGTATAAAAGCCGGTTCGAAGCTGCTTGGTAAATAAGTGACTTCCAGGAACGGCTTGGCACACAAAAGAATTCTTTGAAAGTCCCCACTTTCCCAAGATACTTTTTCTCCCCGTGGATTGTCATTCCGGCACCATTATCTTTCTTTAATTGTCTTCAAAACTTTTTATGGCCCTTTAACTGTGTTCTATGGAGTGTTCCAAATCCTCTCTCGCTGACAGACGTCAATGTGGAGCCTGCTAAAGACTTTTTTTTTTCTCTTTGTGGTCCGCCCCATAGAGCTGCAGATCCCACCAATAAAAAGGCCTTTGCTGCGGGTGACAAAAGATTTTCTTAACCCACCAGTTTACTAGTGAGCGATTTAACACATCACTGGAAGTCTATACACCCTGCTGTCAGGTCTTCCTACACAGTGTGAGCATGGCGGCACACTGCCCGGCAGGGGGCGGACCATCTAAGAAGTCAAGTCAAAAGTCATTCAGTTGATTTGAAGCCAAAGCAACTAAGGGGTCTATTTATTACCGTTTTCATCCAAGATTTAATTAGAAAAATGTATGAATCTTAGGTAAAAACTCTGATAGACTACAAAGCATAAAGGTACCAATGGACATACGTTGTATACTGCCTGCGCTTTGCACAGATCCTTATGTCTATTGCCGCGTACACACGGTCGTTTTTTGCGATGAAAAAAAAAACCGTCGTTTTTTAAAACGTCATTTAAATTGATCGTGTGTGGGCAAAACGTCGTTTTTGTCTTTAAAAAAAACAACCAAAAAAAACTCCAACATGCTTGAATTTTTTTGTGCCGTTTTTCAAAAAGTCGTTTTTTTTCACAAAAAGTCACGGTGTGTAGCAAAAACGTTGTTTAAAAATGACGTTTCCTGACAGACTCCATGGCAGCCTACTTGTGGGTTAATCCCGCCTCTCATACCTCATAGGACCCTACTCCCATAAAGCTTTGCGTCTCCCCATAGACTGTGTTCCTTTTTTGTCCTCCTCCTAGGACCTATGCTGTTAAAGCAGAAAAAAAAAGAAATACCTTTTATTTTTTTCCTCAGTCCTGATGATCCTGCACATAGAGCTCACCTTCTGGTGTCCAACAAGTCCCAGCTATTAGCAGGGTAGACATGGGCGTCGGTTGCAATATCAACAGGTGCTTACTAACCAGCCATTGGCAGGCAAGCAGCAACAAGGCCAAACGTCCTAGCTATTAGCTGGAGGCCTCTATTCCTTTAAGAATGCCCGAATAGTGCGGAGTGAGCTTCATAGCTCTCAGTTCCAGGACAGGTCGGCAATGGTATCCTTGGTAACGTATTATCCTCTCTTACCTTGTACATGGCAGCCGTACTCTATGTTGTTTTGTTGATTGTTTTGTCTCCGCCGTGGCCATGGCCGCTGGAACGCATCTGCGTTCCAGTTCGTTGTTTTCTGGTCTCTGCGCCTGCGCTGGTTCCAGCCGAGATTGAGGCTTGGATGCGCATGCGCAGTACGATCGGATTGTCGCGATCGCGCATGCGCGCGAGGTCTGTGTGGGGAGGTGCGCCTGTCACGTCGCAATTGCGGCGTGAGCGTGGCGTGCGCGGTGACGTCATCATCAGGGCGGCAGGTTTAAATAGCTGTCAAAACAGCTATCTTTGGGACACACGCAGGCTGTGCTGTTGCTGTTTTCGTTGCCCCAAATTGATAGTCTTCCCTCTTCAAGGTATGTTTCTTGCCTTCTGCCTTTTTAAAGCCCTGTTTGCTTGATTCATCCATGCTGCATCTTACATTGATATGTTTGTCTTAGCAGTTCTTGTGACTCCTTTCCACTATGGATGTCTCACCGCCCCCCAGTGGCCAACCCTTGCGCTGCAGGTAGGATGGAAAAAATTTTTTTTTTTTCTCCCTACCTGGCTGTTTGGGTTTCTGTGTAATCAGAGGTTAACTCTTTCCTCCTCATCAGCCCCTCTAGGTCTGAACATCAATCTTCAGCACGCGAAGTTGTTGACGAATCCAGGTTACAGCATCGTCACTCCAGATCAAGTTCCAGACGCCCCAGGTCATCTTCTAGACACCGCAAAGAAGGCTCCAGATCTTCATCTGGCCGCCATTCCCACCGCCATTCCAGCCACTCCAGTAAGAGAGTCTGCTGGGGATGTAGAGCTCGGTCTCGGAAGGAAGATCCCTTTGTGAACTATGTTATTCCAAGGCGGTGAGGGAGAGAGGAAATGATGGTCATCAGGTGGAGGCTCTGGTCAGGAGAGTAGTCCAGGAATCCCTGAACAAATCTGGTTCCAGATGTGATGTTACTGTTCCTGATGACCCAGTTCCAGCGCTTACACAGGATAATCCTGAAACGCCTGGTCCCTCTCAACGTGTACGCAGTCCAAGTGCGTCTTCCGTCAGTGAGGCAGAGAGTGTTGTCAATCCTGCAGGATTTGATTTTTCCCTAGTACCAAGTTTAGTGAAAGCGGTAAAGATCGCCTTGAGGTGGGAAGATCCGGTGGAATCTCCTTCCAAACAGAGAAAATATTTCAAACAACTTAAAAAGGAGCGCCCTAGTTTTCCTTTCTTGGGTGAACTGGGAGATATCATTTCTGACGAATGGGCCAGCACGGACAGAAAGAATTCTTTGCTTTCAAAAGTAGCAAAGATGTACCCGTTCAAAAGTGAACATGTTAAACACTTGGAATCAGCTCCCTTGGTTGATGCCGCCGTGATGAGGTTGGTGAAACATGTCACACTCCCTCTGGAAGATACCGTCTCCTTTAAGGACGGTCTAGATAGAAAGATAGACACAGATCTGAAACGTATATATATTACAGCAGGCATGGCTTGTAAACCGGCTCTAGCCCTAGCTGCCTTGTCTAAGGCAATGGAATCCTGGACGGATGAAGTGGATTCTACCTTAGCGAACGTCTCCGAAGATGTGCTCAGCAGCACACCGGTTCATGAGCTGAGAATGGCGTCCGTCTTCCTGGGGGAGGCCTCCCTTGACATTATCCGGTTGGTGGCGCGGATCATGCTCTCCTCTGTCACAGCTAAACGTGCTCTGTGGTTGCGCCCTTGGGCGGCTGATCCCGCTTCAAAACAAGGGTGGTGCAGAATCCCCTTTCAGGGGTCTTCCCTGTTTGGGAACAAGCTGGACAGCGCTATCACCCGTGCCACTGGGGGTAAGTCTGGGTTCCTTCCTCAGGATCGCCGTCCGTTCGGTCAGAGGAGATCCTTCCCTAGGCAAGATCAAGACCGTTCAAGAGATGCGCGCCGGTATAGACCTGGTCGCGAGTTCCGGAAAAACTGGAGGAGAGTCCAGCCCTCTGGACAGAAGCCCCCTAAGGGACCCTCGTCTGCCGGACGTGATGCCCCTAAGTCCTTTTGATGCGAAGCCAGCCCAGACGGAAAGAGTAGGCGCTCGGCTACTACAGTTCCGACATGTCTGGGCAGCCTCAATAAGAGATTTTTGGACTGTCAAAACAGTGTCTACAGGCCATACCTGGACCTTTATCAGTCCACCCGTGCTACAGTTTGTACCCACAACAATACCCGGCTCAGAAGAAAAAAGGAAAATTCTTCTGTCATACACAAGCTCCCTCCTAGCTCTGGGTGCCGCTATTCATGTTCCATCTTCCGAAAGAGGTCAAGGGATGTACTCGCCCCTGTTTATGGTTCTAAAGAAGACAGGTTCTTGGAGACCGGTAATAGACCTGACACATCTAAACACCTTTATCAAAAAGGAAAAATTCAAGATGGAGTCCTTGCTTACTATTCGTCAGGCGGTTCAGCCAGGCGATTGGCTGGTGTCCATAGACCTAAAAGATGCCTACTTCCATGTCCCAGTCGCAGCGGACTTCCAAAAATATCTTCGATTCTCAGTAGACAATGTCCACCTCCAATTTACGTGTCTCCCGTTCGGGCTCACAACATCGCCCCGGGTGTTCTCAAAACTTCTATTGGCTGTCGTCGCCCTGATCAGAACCAAGGGCATTCGACTTCATCACTACCTCGACGACTTACTGTTACTTTCGCAAGACAAGGAACAGCTGTTGACACACCAGATCCAGGTCATTTCCACCCTGACCGAGTTCGGTTGGCTGATAAACAGGGAAAAGAGTCATCTGCAACCCACACAATCTCTGATTTTTCTGGGAGCTCAATTCAACACAGTTCAATGTTCCATCTCCTTGCCCCTGACAAAGATCCCGGTAGTCCGGGACAGAGTCCGGCTTGCATTGGATTCTCCCTTTCTAAAAGCCTCGCAATGCCTCAAGATAGTGGGCACCATGGTTTCCACAGTCCCCATGGTGAGATGGGCACAATGGAGGATGCGGCCCTTTCAGAAGGGGTTTCTCCAACAGTGGGATCCGAAGTCTCAGGATCAACGCATTCGAATAACTTCGTCGATGCGAGAGAGTCTTCTTTGGTGGCTACTAAGGAAAAATCTCCTCAACTACCATTCGTTAGCCCCGATCTCCTGGATCACAATTACATCAGATGCCAGCAACAGCGGCTGGGGGGCTCTGTGCTTGAAGGAGTTTGCTCAAGGGAAGTGGACGTTACCATCCCGGAGTGTAAGTTCCAATGCCCTGGAACTCCGTGCGGCCTACCGTGCCCTTCAATCCTTTCTTCACATAGTAAAGGGATCGTCAGTCCTGTTGAGAATAGACAACACGACAGCTGTGTCATACATAAAGAGACAGGGAGGCACTCGCAGTCTATCCCTGCTGAAGGAAGTGGATCCGATCATGTCGTGGGCACAAGTACATCTCTCAGATTTAACAGCTGTGTATCTCCCCGGATCTCAAAATCTCCAAGCAGACTTCCTTTCGAGGACAACACTCGACCACAACGAATGGTCTCTCCACAGCGAAGTCTTCAGCTGGGTCCTATCCCTGGGAGTTGTGCCGGAAGTGGACCTATTTGCATCTCCATGCAATTACAAACTAGAGAAATTCTATACGAGGGGTCGCTGTCCCCAAGCGTTCGGAGTGGATGCTCTAACAGACCAGTGGAACTTTCACAGTGCCTATGCTTTTCCTCCAGTCCCGGTCATCCTCCGGTTCCTGGCAAGACTCAGGTGGGAAGCGGTCGAGGTGGTGGCGATAGTCCCTTATTGGCCCAACAGACCATGGTTCCCGTTGCTGCTTCATCTGAGCTTCCGGGCTCCAGTCCGCTTCCGAACAGGGCAGATCTCCTGTTACAAGGGGTAACCCCCCATCCATGTCCATCCCGTCTTCATCTGATGGTCTGGTTTTTGAAAGGGAAAGGCTTATTGCGTTAGGCTGCCCAAATCAAGCCATCTCCACTCTGTTAAGTGCGAGGAGATCAAGCACCAACAAGGTCTACCAGAGAATATGGTCAAAATTTGCAGATTTCGTCTCTTCCATGGATGGATCCCCTAGTAATCCTAGGATTCAGGATGTTCTTGGCTTCCTTCAGACAGGTCTGGATCTGTCTTTATCAGTCAGCTCCCTGAGAGTTCAAATTTCGGCCATTTCGGCCTTCACTGGGTTTTCATGGGCCAAACACACCCTTGTCAAACAATTTTTCAAAGGTGCCATGAGGCTTAGGCCACAGAGAAAACCAAGGTTCTCAAAATGGAACCTTCCCTTTGTTTTGGACTTCCTTTCAGAAACTACGCACTCGGATAACTTGTCAATCAAAGATCTATCCTCAAAAGCTGTCTTCCTTGTGGCCATAACATCAGCCAGAAGGGTCTCAGAAATAGGTTCTCTAGGATCCAAAGAACCGTTTCTTACTTTTTTCCCTGATCGGGTCGTACTAATTCCCATGTTGGGATCCAATCCCAAGGTAACATCGGTCTTTCATGAAAATCTAGAAATTGTTCTCCCCACTTTTCGATCTCCTGAGAACTCTAATGTCCATCCTCTAGACGTCGGACATGTATTAAGACAATATCTGGAAGCCACAGCAGCCTTCCGTCAATCTGACCATCTGTTCGTTTCCTTCCATGGAAAAAGCAGGGGAATGCGTGCTTCTCCCAGAACCATCGCTGCATGGATAGTTCAAGTAATCCAAGGGGCATACAAAGCAAAAGGGTTGGCTCCTCCTGAAGCGGTGACAGCGCATTCGACTCGTAGCATCTCCACATCATGGGCAGCCGCCCGGCATGTTTCCCCAGAAGTAATCTGTAGGGCGGCCTCCTGGTCGTCATTAAACACATTCATGACGCATTACTGCGTAGAACCGGCCTGTTTGTCGTCGGTTGATTTTGGTTTACATGTTTTATCTGTTGACAATGTCAATTAAACCTTTTTTTTCTTTAATCAGCAATTTCCCACCCGGGTGTGTCGGCTAGTTATTTCCCACAAGTAGGCTGCCATGGAGTCTGTCAGGAAAAGGGAAAATTTATATCAAATACTTACCGTAATTTTCCTTTCCTGATGGACTCCATGGCAGCCGGAGTTTCCCTCCCATTGCTGGAGTAGGCTAAATTACGGAACACAGTCTATGGGGAGACGCAAAGCTTTATGGGAGTAGGGTCCTATGAGGTATGAGAGGCGGGATTAACCCACAAGTAGGCTGCCATGGAGTCCATCAGGAAAGGAAAATTACGGTAAGTATTTGATATAAATTTTCCCTTTTTTCAACCCGTGCATGCCCAGAAGCTAGTTATGAAGCGAGCTTCAATGGAAAAGAGTGGTGAACGTAATGCGCTTTTTGTGAAAAAAAACGATGGTGTGTATGCAACATCGTCTTTGAAAAGTGACGTTTTCAAAAACGTTGTTTTTTACTTCACAGAAAACGTCGAGTAGGTGCAAGAGGAGTCTGCGAAAAAAGCCCTTCAGTCTGTTATATTTTCTTTATTTCACTATTTCCTTTATTTGGTAAAATAAAGAAATTTGATCTTCATTAAACAAGATGGGCCAAATTCTCGTACTTTTGCGTATCTGGCAGCGGGACGTAGCGCATCCTATTTACGCTCCGCCGCCGTGACTTAGGACGCAAGTGCCGTATTCTCAAAGGACTTGCATCCTAACTTACGGCGGCGTAGCGTAAATGGCCCGGGTAATTCAAATGTGGAAGAGGTGGGCATGTTATATGTTAATGTATTGTGACCCCACGTTTTTGACGCTTTTTTTGAACTGCGCATGTGCCGTACGTGGACATATCCCAGTGCGCATGTGCAAAATCACGTCGCAAATAGTCAATGCTTTCGACGTGAACGTAACTTATACAAATCCCTATTCGTGAACAACTTACGCAAACGATGTAAAAATCGACGTCCATACTTAACATTGCGTACGCAAAGTTACCCCTCATATAGCAGGGGTAACTTTTCGCTTACCCACGGAGCAAACGACGTAAAAAAACGCAATTACGTTCGGAAATTGGCGTATCTAGCTCATTTGCATATTCAAAAATAAACGCGGCTAATCAACGGAAGCGCCACCTAGCGGCCAGCGTTAATATGCAACTTAAATATGAGGGCGTAAGAGACGATTTAGTTTGTATGTGCCGCGCTATATAAGTTTTTCATTCATTTATTCATTCATTCACTCATTCACTTACGCCACTCGTATCTAAGCAAAATACCAGCGTATCTTGTTTTCGGAATACCAAAAATAGATACGCCGGCGCTTCTAATGCCCCGTACACACCATCACTTTATGCGATGGAAAAAAAAACGATGTTTTCTGTGAAGTAAAAAACAACGTTTTTGAAAGTTCAATTTTCAAAGACGATGTTGCCTACACACCATCGTTTTTTTATTTACAATGCTCTAGCAAAGCGAGGTTACGTTCACCACTCTTTTCCATTGAAGCTCGCTTCATAACTAGCTTCTGGGCATGCACGGGTTGAAAAACTGTTTTAAACAAGGTTTTTGCTACACACAGAGATTTTTTGTGAAACAAAAAACGACGTTTTGAAAAACGACACAAAAAATTGAAGCATGCTTCAATTTTTTTTGGTCGTTTTTCACAAGACATAAAACGACGTTTTCCCCCACACACGGTCATTTAAATTGACGTTTTTAAAAACGTCGATTTTTTCCATCACATAAAGTGATAGTGTGTATGTGGCATTAGAAGTTACGTGGCGTTTCTCGAGATACGCCGACGCAACTCGGATAAGAATCTGGCCGATGACTCCTACCCATTCTTATGTTTGTGCGTACACATGATCGGAAATTCCGACAAGAAAAGTTTGATGTGAGCTTTTGGTCTGAAATTCTGACCGTCTGTAGGTTCCATCTGACCTTTTCTGTCGGAACCTCCGACAGCAAAAAATTGAGAGCTGGTTCTCAAACTTTCCGACTGGAAAAGTTCTTCCGATCGTCTGTATGCAACTCCGACGCACAAAACAACACGCATGCTCTGAATCAATTCAACGCATGCTCATTGACCTTAATTTTTCTCGGCTCGTCGTAGTGTTTGTACGTCACCGCTTTCTTGCCGTTCGGAATTTCAGACAAGATTTGTGTGACCGTGTGTATGCAACACAAGTTTGAGCCAAAATTCAGTCGGAAAAAAAAAAATTAACGGTTTTCTTGTGGGAATTTCCGATCGTATGTATGCGGCATTAGACATATAACTCTAGGCACCTCTGTAGATAAGACCCCCAAATGGGCTTTTTTCCCAGGATCCTTTTGCACTTACTGATTGTTCATACTCCCTTAGAATTCCCCAGAGGACCCAGGATGGGAACCCTTCAAGAGAGACCATCTTCATCCCACATGGAGACGGGTTTTCTCCACCCGTGGAAGGTTGTGTGTTTCCCATCCGTCTTGGTGACCACAGCCTTAACAGATATAAGACATTTTTTCTTCCCACTATGGAACTACTTTCCATTACTGTTTTTTAAACAATTTTTAAGCAATTCATTTATTTTGAAGCAGTTTACTACACTATAAGGGCTCTTCCACCTTCCTCTTTGTTTTTCTGGTGGACACCCTGAGCTACGCCAGAGACCCCTGGCCATATTCTCAGGAATAAAACCCTTTGGACCATGGCTGAGCATTTAAAATTCCCTCCTCTCCTTTCCTCTATACACTTGACAAAGGAGCGTGCATGCCCCATATGGGACCCGCGCATGCTCTGTAACATGTTGTGTTCCCTTCGATCCCGCTGACGTCACATGCTGCTCTACGAGCTGACTGTTACCATCTCCATCGAAGCAAACAGCCAGCTTCTCCTCTGGCTCTTCGCGACTTCACAGCCCGGATTTGGGACGCAGGGCCGCCATCAGGGGGGTACAGGCAGTACACCTGTAAGGGGCCTGGAGGTCCCCAGGGGCCCAGATGGCAACCCCCCCTTTTTTTAAAATAATGGCTACCCCCGTGTTTATATATATATATTTTTTATTTGTAGGGGTCAATGAAGGTCCCCAGGGCAACGCCCCAGTTCATGGCCCCCCCCCGCTTCTCAATTTGAGGCGGCCCCCCCCTTCTTCCGGTTTCCCTGGTTCTCTGCTCCAGGGGGCCCATGCCTGAAGCTGTGTAAGGGGCCCCATAATTCCTGATGGCCGCCCTGTTAGGACGGCTCTAGGTCTTGCCACAATCATTGGGACAATCATTACGAGATGCTGATCTTCTTTGAGCACATCATTTGTTAGTGTGGGATATATTTATTGTATCATTAATAAATACTGTACTCAGAGTTGCTTTTCTGTCTTTCTTTTATGTTTACCCCCTGAGCCAGAGAAGAGCTGAGAACAGTAAAAAGACTCTGCCATTGTTTGCTACTATCACTATCACTAGCCTTCAAGATCCAAGTTTCATCATAATTACTTGGATTTTACCTTTCCCGTGGGCTTTTTATATTGTTTTATATTGCCTCTCATTCCCCTTATTACTACTATTTTTTTATTGTAAGACATTGTGCTGGTATCTCAAGCGCTGGCATTTGCAGTTCTTATTGGCAGCACAGTGGTATAGTGTATAGCACCTTCGCCTAGCAACAAAAAGGGCCACTGGTTCAAATCCCGACCACGACATCAGCCTGGAGTTTGCATGTTCTCCCTGTGTCTGCGCGGGTTTCCTCTAGGTACTCCGGTTTCCTCTCACACTTCAAAAGACATGCTTGTTGGTAAATTGGATCTTGTCCAAATTGGCCCAGTATATATATGTATATATATGTATGACTGTGTGTCCCATGCGTGTCGAGATCCTACGGGGTAAAATGACCACACCAGCCAAGCAGACACTGGCTGGAAAAAGCGCCTAAAGGCAATTCAGTTCGCATGTGTAGCGCTATACAAGTCATGCATTATTCTAACCATCACATCCTAGACCAGGGTTTCTCAACCTAGAGTTCTTCCAGAGGTTGCTAGGGGTTTCTTTAGGAGAAATGAGACAGATGGCTGCTCCAGGTAAGAAATATAATCCACCAAAAAGGAAGGTCTGGGTGCATTTTCGGCTCGCAACCGTGAACATGTAGACCAAGTGAGACAAATTTGCTGCACACCAACATCCAGCCAACAGGTTTATTGAAAGACTACCACCAGGGCCAAAACAACGGACCAAGGGGTGTCGATGTTTCACACATACATTGTGCTTCTTCAAAACCTTAAAACGGTTTCTCTAGCAATGACAATTTCTGCATCTCAGATAAGGTCCTACTGACACCACTGATCCTTTCATCTGTAAGGGGGGAATTCTGCTCAATAACCACTCCAATGAGATTGGAAAGTGAGGCCCGAAGTGGAGAAAACAAAGAGGCAAGTAGCGGAGGGCCAGGCATGACTAGGGGGAAAGGGAGCCAACTGGGGGTTAAGGTGGAGGAGATGTGAAGGGGAGGTGGCAGGATGAGAAATGTTTGAGAAAGGGGAGGAGCGGTATAAAAGAGGAGGCGGGGACATCCAAGAACAGTTCTCCCTGTTGTCTGTATTGGTGTGTTTGTTTCTTTTCTTTTAGGATCACTGGATTTCGGGTCGTCATAGCAGCGGTGTAACAGTGGTGTCCTTGGTCTTTGATGGTGGCAGATAACATATGTGATGGAAGTGGTGGGGGGCTCATCTGTGGTATGGGGAGTTGGGGACCTCTGGGGTATTCCAGTGCAACGGTATGCTGGAATACAGTTATGGTTGCACTGCGGGAAAAGGGGTTGTCTCCGAGCTGGTGATACGGCTGGAGCCCTGGTATGGTAAAAAGGTCCTGCAGTGTGGTGGTGGAAAATGTTAAGTTTGGGGTGCCGTCAAAGACCAACAGGCTGTGTTTTTAAAAAGTTGTTGTTACAAATGTAATTTGGAAATTATTTAATTATTTTGTTAATAAAAAGGCTGCTATGGCCATTTATACTTCAAACTCATGTGTGGTCTTTTCATTGGTGGGGTAGGGGAACAGGGTGTGGGGGAGTTTTGAGGGGTAAAAAGGTGGTAAGAGAAAAGTTGGGGCATCTTGACTACACTGGTCAAGTCATTTCTAGGGGTTCTTTTGTGTTTAAAAGGTTGAGAAACGCTGTCCTAGACCCTTATGTCTGTGCATGTTAGAGCCGGTTCACACAGGGGCAACCCGACTTACAGCGTGACTTTGCAAGGCAACTTGGAGCAACTTACAACCCGACTTAAAGTTGCCTCCAGGACAGGCGACTTTGGCTGTGGCCAATCACAGAATAATCAGCTCTGTGGGAGGGAGGGGTTTGCCTGAGTAAACAATTTTCACTTCCTGTAAAGTTGCTTCAGTTAAGATGGTGATCCGACTTTGGAGGCGACTTCTATTGAAATCTATGGGTACAAGTTGCCTAGAAGTCGCCTTGATGTAGTACAGGAATCTTTTCTGAAGTTGGAGCGACTTCAGTAGTGTACATTATGACGGCTCTCATTCAGTTCAATGGAATTTCTCATGTTGCGCGACTTGGGGCAACACAAGTCAGATTCCAATTCGCGGTAGTGTAAACCGGCACTTATGGCTGCCCCACCATCTGCCCCAAAAACAGATATAGGGGTCAATTCACAAAGAGAAACGTTATTGGTTTTCTTCAGTTGTTAAATTAGCACTCCTTATTTAACGCTAGCAAACATGGTATTCACGAAAGCTATAATCGTTATTCAACATAGTCGTTATCGACTCTTTATCCAATCGTTATGCTAACTACTCAGACGTTAGAATTACGATTTGGGACGTTTAAAATAACTCTTAAGATCGTTAAATAATGCTGGAGAGATGCATTCTGGGAGCAGAAGGGGAGGAGAACGGCTGCATGTGGAAAAGAGCAGATACAGAGAGAGAGAGAGAGAGAGAGAGACACACACAAGCAATACACATGGAGATTGAGCATGTGATGTGCAAAAACTTCTAGGGGCAGATTCACAAAACAATTACGCCTGTCTAACTGGGGTTAGACAGGAGTAATTTCAAATTTCGCGCGGCGTATCACTAGTTTGAATCCTCAAACCATGATACGCCGGCTTCGGGCTTCGATCCGAGAGGCTTACGTCTTCGTAAGCCTTCGGATCTACGCTGCCATCTATTTGCGGCCGCTGGGAGGAGTTCGCGTCGTTTTGGTGCGTCGGGATATGCAAATGTGTTTTTACGGGGATTCACGAACATACGAGCGGGCGTCGCAATCGTTTTCGTCTATTTTTTTTATACGTAATGTTAGAGCAGCTTTTTGCTGCTCTAACTTTACGTAGCCCATGTTAAGTATGGCCGTCGTTCCCGCTTCGAATTTATTTAAAATTTTATTTTGTTTACGTAACTCGTCGGGACGTGGATCGCCCGTAAAGTACGCTACATAAACAACGAATGACGTCACGACGTGATTTCGCGCGCAATGCACGGCGGGAAATTAGCGAACGGAGCATGCGCAGATCGATCGCCGCGGGAACGCGCCTAATTTAAATGTTTCACGCCCCCTACTCGCGCAGATGGATTGCGACGGGAGAAATACACTACGCCGCCGTCGTTTACCGTAGAAAATCTACCTGAATTCCACGTAGAGCAAGGTAAAAAACGGCGGCGTAGTGTATTTCTGATACGCTACGATAATCCATTTCTCTGTGAATCTGCCCCCTAGTGTGTGTTTTTCTAAAGCCATGTGTATTTCCTCATACAGAGAATAAATCATGGGAGATGATAATCGGAATTTAGCTATCACCTGGGTTTCAGAAAAGTCATCCAAAATAGTATGTGAACGAAATACACGTTTATAAATCTGAACAAATTCTAACATGTTCTTCTTCGCCTCTGGATAATTTTAAGTTCAAATAGAGCACGGTTCCATCTTGCCCAACACTACTAAAACTTCACTACACTACAAAAATCGCCAAAATCTTCCTCTAATAACAAAATATCGCCTGGGAAATGTCATAACGCCACCCTGAGGGAGGTGTTAATTTAACGATTGCTTAACGATCGATAACTGTCAAAAAAATCTTTGTGAATTGCACTTCTGTACATATTTAACAATTTGACTCTTTAAAATAACGATTTGACTCCTTAATAAGGATCCACACCTTAAAATATCGGTTGTGTGGAGTGAATCGTTATTTGATGATTTTTCAAAGCGTTAAATCGTTTAGTGAATTGAACTAGCTTCAATAACGTGCAAAATCGTTAAAATAACACCCGCAATCTGAAAATAAAGCTTTGTGAATTGACCCCATAGTGCTTTCTGTCCCTAGGGAGAAAAGTGCTATGGAAAGATGCATTGAGGCTACTTCCATGGAGTTTGCATGTTCTCCCTTTGCTTATGTGGGTTTCCTTGGGGTACTCTGGTTTCCTCCCATACTCCTAAGACACGCTATTAAGTTAATTGGTTCCTGTCTAAATTGACGCAAGTATGTGATGGGTGGGGCCAAGTGCAACTTTTAGGCCGCGTACACAAGATTGGTCCAACCTGATGAAAATAGACTGAAGTCCAGTTTCATCGTTCCAAACCGACCATGTGTACGGGCCATCGGTCTGTCGTCCTTCGGACCAAAGTTTTAAAACTTGCTTTAAAATCGGACTAAAACCGATCGTTAGTACGCAAAAGCATTGGTTCAAAAACCCCCGCATGCTCAGAATCAAGTGGACGCATTAAACTTCGTTTTTTTTAACGTCGTCCTGTTTTACTTCACCGCGTTCTGACACGATCGGTTTTTAAACTGATGGTGTGTACGCACATCAGACCATCAGGCCACTTCAGCGGTGACCCGATGAAAACGGTCCGTCGGACTATTCTGATCGGGTTGGACCGATTGTGTGTACGCGGCCTTACAGTTAGTTTTCATATAACGTCAGCTTCCCATATATCTTGATCTACTGATTGTTTTGCAGTTTTCAGAGATAATCTATGCAAAGTTTTTTTATTCTAAGTTTACCAGATATAGCTCAGACTCGAAAGGCGACAAGTTCACTCGGGCATTAGATGTGCTTGTTACTGCTGAGACATATATTACAGGATGTTAGAAGATATCACTGATAGGCATTTAATTTCCTCTTTCGGTATGTCACATGCTCCGCAGTCACAGTACGTTCATGACCTCAACGAGATTGTACAGTTCTTTTATCATCCTTGTGTGGCCCCGATCCACATCTTCTGGGTCCCTCGGCGGCTGTCTCTGGTCCCCCCGCAAGTACTCAACACAGCATGCGAGAGTCTACATGGTGGTGAGTAATTCGGGTGCTCCTTAAGCGAGGGCCATAGCGGCTAGTACTCGGGCCCCGCCCCCGTCACTGGATGTGTAAAGCGCCAGCCAATGGCTGTGTTTCAATCCAACCACCTAGCCAATCAGCGGCCAGGCTGAGCGGCGAAAATCTCCGGAGCGCGCAACTTTCGAGGGGTCAGGTAAACAGGGCTGGGGGGGGGGGGGGGTGTTTTTTTCAGATGTCTTTTACTTACATAGATTGCATTAAGGTGAAAAAATGTTTTCTTTACACTCCTGTATTTAACCACTTGCACTGGGCACTTATACCCCCCTTCGGTGAAATTTCAGCTTCCCACTGCACTTTAAGACAATTGCGCGGTTGTCAAGGGCGGATCCAGAGTCTAGTCCGGGGGGGGATCAGAAAATAAGGTGTTGCACAGAATCATTAGGTTCGATGTGTCCGGCAATGTCAGTACCTAAAAAATCAATGATCCCCGCCATTACGTAAGCATATTTAAATATGAATGCCATAAATCTATCATGGTTTGTAGACGATTGTCAGGGTGCAGACGTGTACAAGAGATGGTCCCCGCAAGTACTCAACACAGTCATGCAGAGAGAGCGTGGTCAAGGGATGGTCAGAGACTGCACGTGGTACAAGGTGGCCAGGTGCAGACGTGGTACAAGGGATGGTCAGAGACTGAAGCATGGTACAAGGATCATTGCGCTCTGTGCATATGAACGCAGCCCCACCTTTGTATATACAGTCCCACTTTTGTATATCAAGCAACCCCACTTTTGCATATCAATGCATCCCCACTTTTGCATAGCAATCCCCTTTTGTCTATCTCACCCCCGCTTTTGTCTGTGCAGCCACACTGTGCACGGCACTCACCGGCATTGCCCGCCCCCGCATCTCCTCTCACTGGATGGAACAAACAGGAGTGAGGTCTGTGTTCGGTGAGTGTGCTCAGCAGTCCCCCCCGCAGGCTTGTGTGATAGACAAAACACTGATTGTCAGGAAAGGTCCCCCGCTGGTGATTTTGCTGTGCTGCTCTCAATCCAAGCCCTTTCCTGCGTTCAGGTGTGACTAAATCTCAGCAGCCTCTATAATACCCGTGTGTAATCACTCCTCGCGGCCAGCCTGATATCTGACCCTGAGCTTGCGGCGAAGAGACTCTGATCTCCGGACCGCGCAGGACTTTCGAGGGGTCAGGTATAATCAGGGCTGCCTGGGGGGGGGGGGGGGTGTTTGTTTTTTCAGATGTCTTTTCACCTTAATGCATAGCACACATTGCATTAAGAATCCCTGACACTGATTCAAAGTGTTCCATCTCCATCTAATCACACGAGCAGTTAGCACAGCAGCACAGCCGAACCCAGATCCAGCTCACACACAGAGATGCCGATTCAGCAGGAGAGAGGGGAGTGCTGCAGTCACTCCTCAAAGCGCCTCAGGACAGGCAGCCTAAGCCCTGGTGTGAGAGAGAGAGAGAGAGATGACAGACTCGGCAGCAGCAGCTAGGCACCGCCACAGTTTAAAAAAATTAAAAAAAAGTTATAAAACATAAATAAAACAATATATAAAAAATATAAAAAAAAAAACATTTATTAAAAAAAAGGGGGTTGACACATGGGCCCTGGGGACCTCTGGCTTTAATAAAAATATACTTAAAAAAAGGAGGTTGTCCTCCGGGGCCCTGGGGACCTCTTTGCCCTAATAATACTAACAATAATAATAATAATAATAATTTATATATATATATTATATATATATATATATATATATATATACATTTAATAAAAAAAGGGGGGTGGTCCTGGGGCCTGGGGATCCGGTGGGGACCTCAACCCCTAAAAAAGGGGGGGGTTCAGGGGGCCCTGGCGGCCTCTGGGCTGGGACCTCCGGACCTAATAAAAAAATATGTTAAAAAAATATTTTTTTTTATAAAAAATAAATGAAAAAAAGAGGGGTTTGCACTGGGGCTGGTGGTCACCCCTTTAAAGCCAATGTGACTGATTGCCTCGGGGGGCAATTGCCCCGTGGCCCCCCCCCTGGATGCGTTGGCGGTCGTGCGACGTGGCTCCCAAACAAAATTTACGTCTTTTTTTTTCCACAAGTAGAGCTTTCTTTTGGTGGTATTTGATCACCTGTGCGTTTTTTATTTTTTGCGCTATAAACAAAAAAGAGCATGGTTGTCAGTGTAAATACACCACACAGAGGCCGAGGTGAAGAACAGTGTATTAAGAAAGTTCCAACTACAGTAAAACATTGGATTGCGAGCATAATTTGTTCCGGAAACATGCTTGTAATCCAAAGCACTTGTATATCAAAGCAAATTTACCCATAAGAAATAATGGGAACTCAAATGATTCGTTCCACAACCATTTATTCATAGGTCCTTAAGTTTATAGTCCATATAAAAAAATTATAGCAATGTGACCAGGTTGTGTAACCATAAAATGTCCATTAAGTTTGTTCATTAAAAGCAAAATCCAGCAGGAACTACAGAGTATAAAAGAGAAGAGAGGTGCCTCTAAGTGTAGCAAAATGCTGCCTGTTGTTGGGGAGGATTCCTCAGAAGAAAGAACATGAACATACAGTGAAACCTTGGTTTGAGAGTAACTTGGTTTGAGGGCGTGATTTGATATACAAGCGATGTCTTGATATACAAGTAACGTATGACACAACAGAGTGTAAAAGAGAAGGGAGGAGCCTCTAAGTGTAGCAATATGGTTACATTTAATGAAGGTACAACATTTAGAAACTCACATGGTTGACGATTAAAACAGGCACATCTAAGTATGCAGGGATCCGGGGTAAAGATGTCCACATCCTCCGCACCGCCACTGACGTCTTCCCTTCCACGCTGCGCTCCAGGAGCGCTTCGAACCTCGCTTTCAGAACGCTCTCCTGCAGGGTAGTTCTCTTGGTCACGATTGCAGACAGCTTTTCCCCTGGATCCCTGCATACTAAAATGGGCCTCTTTTAATCATCAGTCATGTGAGTTGCTAAATCCTTCATTAAATAAAACCATTATGCTACACTTAGAGGCGCCTCTCTTCTCTTTTATACTCAGTTGTGACATGACGCTACTTTTATATCAAGACATCGCTTGTTTATCGAGTCAAAGTTTATTTAAAAAATGTGCTTGTCTTGCAAAATGCTTGTCTTGCAACAATTTTGAAAAAAAATGCAATATTTTTAACTTTTTGCTATAATAAATATCCCCCCCCCCCCCAAAAAAAAAATATGGGCCAGATTCAGGTAGATGAGAGTATCTTTCCTCTGGAGTAACGCTTCTCATTTACGTTACTCTGAAGACCCTTTCAGCGCAAGTCCTGTAATTCACATAGCAGTTGCGCGTAAACTTGCGCCAGAGTAACGATAATGCGCTGGCGTAACCCGACGCAAGTGAAACTGGGTGTGATCATATGTAAATGATGGGCGGAGCCCAGCGCAGAGGCTTACGTTCAGCGCATCATCCACGGAGCATGCGCAGTGAGTGCGGCTCCACTCGCCCCCTTGTGCGCATGCTCACAACTTCCGTCGGCACCACTTCCTGGGAAACGTCAGCGCAATGCGTTCCGCTGGGCGCTTAAAAGCGCTGGCGGAAACGCCATTCCGGCGCAAAAGTAGTTCCATTTCCCCCCACCCCAGGGAAGATACTTTTGCCCTGTAATGGCTGCTCCCGCTGCCCCCAAAGAGAGGAGGAACCTAAATTATAATGCCCAGGAGGTCACAGTGATAATATCGGCTATGGAGGCATTTAATGATTTTCTCCATGGTAAAAAAAAGCAGGAAGACCAGCCGGGAGAGAAAGCAGGCCATCCTGGACACCATAGCTGCCAGGGTCAATGTGCTGGGGTACTCCACCCGGAGTGCTTCAGACATTCGAAAAAAAATCAATGACCTGCGGCGCAAGGTGAGGGGCAAGGTGTCCACCATTAGGAGCCATGAGAGGGGCACAGGTGGTGGTCCCCCATGTCCTGTCACCCTGACCGCGGAGGAGGAGGTGGTCGCCCGCTGCCTGGACAGGGAGCAGTTGGAGGGGGTCCCTGGCTATGACTCCGTAGAGGAAGGCTCCAGGACAGGTAAGTGATTTTTACCCCCTTTTTGGTGTGTTGCATGTGGGGGGCGGGGGTGGGTACATGTGCCAAGTGTGTGGGACCACCAACATGTGTCTGCTTTGTGTCATCCACAGATGACGGTGCTGGGCCATCTCGTGCCGGCCAGTCCACCCCAACCCCCCAACGGGATGCTGAAGACGAGGCCCTGGGTGCTGGAGACACCGAGGTGGAGGAGGAGAGTGCCCACACCACTTCAGCAGAGGTGGTTGTGGAGGAGCCTGTCCCTGAACAGGAGTTCATTTTAATGTTGGAGGAGTCCTCCTCCTCTGCAGGGCCCTCTGTGATCCCCTCCCCCATCCTAGGTAGCCCCTCAAGGGCGACTCCATCCCCACGGGGACAACCTTCCTCTGCCCCCAGGAAGGCCACCCGGAAGACCAGGGGGGTGTGTGATTTGGTCGAAGACCAGGTGCTTTTGGACCACGCGACACAGACCCAGCAAATGGGGGAGATGGCTGGCCACCTAGACAGGGTCGCAGACAGCCTGGGCTCTATGTCACAGCTGCCCAGTCGCGTGCAGGGCGTTGTGACCAGCCTGGGGGAGGTGCAGGCTGATATCCGGCACTTGACAGCAGCTGTTCGAGACAACACTGCTGCCATTCGGGAAGAGGGGAGGCAGCGGCAACGTGACCAGCGGCATCAGATCACCCGCCAGCTGAGGATGCAGGCCCAAACAAATTTGTATCTGAGCCGTATCGCTGTGGCATTGGAGGGCATGCAGCCAACAGCTCCCAGGAGTGGCCCACCCGGGGATCAGCCTCCTCCTGATGCCCCCCCACCACCACCACCACCCACTCCCTCCAGGCAGATGAGGAGCCCGAGAGTGCCCCCAAGGAGGAGCCCCCGTCATCCCAGATGAGGGTTTTTTGTTTTTTTGGTTGTTATATATTTTTGTTTATACTCAGGACATGAGTTTATTTATTTTATTTATTATTATTGTTTATACTCAGGACATGAGTTTTTGTTAATTTTTTTGGTTCTCAGGTTATGAGATTTTATTTTTATTTTTTGATACTGCACACGTTGCAGTGTGAATGGTGTGTGAATGTGAGAGGGTGGCACTCCTGAAAGTAAGGGGTGTCACCCTCGGCCGTGGTGGTGAAGTTAACCCCACGGCTGAATGAATGACGTGTGAAAGGTGTGTGAATGGACAGTGACATCATTGGGGCCTTGACGCGGCGTTACTGCTCCCAACTCCTACATGCTGGACTTGGGCTAATCCAATGCGATGTGCATGTGATGTGTGTGATCTAGGGACATCAGTGGTGTACATGCGTGCACTGTCTGTGTTAGTAATGTTTTGGTTTAGTGTCCAAAGATGCCTACGGCGAGGACCCTCCTGACTGCTCTTCCATCAGCAGACTGGGTGTCCTCTGGCAGGTGGGGACTGTGTGGGTCGGGGGTCAGGTCATCACGTATGTCAATCTGCAGGCCTTTTTTCATAGCAAAGTTATGTAGTATGCAACATGCACCGATGATCTGACACACAAAGGTAGGGGAATACAATAGGGTCCCCCCGGACTTATCCAGGCAGCGGAAACGGGACTTCAGGAGCCCAAATGTTTGCTCCACCACTCCACGGGTTTTGATGTGTGCTTCATTGTATTTTCTCTCTCCTCTGGTTTGGGGGTTCCGGAAAGGAGTCATTAGATGGGGTCCCAGTGCATATGCAGAGTCACCTGTAAGGTAAAAGACAGGAGAATGTTAGTCATGCATGTGCGACTTCTGTTGTGCATCACGGGAGGGGATAGTCATGCCTGACTCCCATGTCACTCACCAACCAGCCAGCTGTCCCCATACATGTTCTGTTCGAATTCTGCTGGGATGGGACTCTGACGGTATATGAAGCTGTCATGGCTGGACCCGGGGTGTTTGGCACGGACGTGCCATATGAGGCATTGGGCATCGGCTATCACCTGTACATTGATGGAATGCCAATGCTTCCGATTGCGGTATATGTGCTCTGTGGCACTGGGGAGCTGGAGTGCCACATGTGTGCAATCAATGGCCCCCACAGTGCGTGGGAATCTGGCAATGCTGTAGAAATCTGTCATTGCCTTCAGCCGCAGCTCCTCAGTGGTGGGTCTGATGAACTGGTTGGACATGCGTCTGAGGATTGCAGGGACAACCTGGTGCACACATCTGCTTATGGAGGACTGTGACATCCCAGCCACCACTCCACTTGTACGCTGGAATGATCCACTGGCAAGGAAATGAAGTGTTGCCAGGACCTTCACCAGTGGCTGCACTGCTTGTGAGCGGTGTGTCTTGCTGGTGATGTCACCCTGCAGGGTTGTGGTTAGTTCAAGTATTGCATCTGGGCTGAATCTGAAGAGGCGATACACCTCCTCATCCCCCATGCCAAAGAGGTTCATACGAGTGCGGTATATCCTCTCACGTGCCCGCCTCCTCCGTAGCGAGGGACCCAGTACTAGTCTTAGGACCACGAGTGCCCCTGGCATGTTGGCACACAGAGGTGTTGTCCTTGCTAGTGTTGTTGTTCAGCTTGCTAGTTTCGTCGGTAACGCTGCTGTAGCTGCTCTCCTGCTGACCTGTGACCGTCTGGAGTAAAGATAAAGCAGCCTTTTGTAGAAATAACTTTGCGCCGGACGGACGAGATACGCGCGGCGCATGTAGCCAGCGTATGGTGCTAATCCGATCGTGAATTGGGAAAAATCCCTCATTTGCATATTTGCAGGGGAAATCAATAGGCGCGACTGATGCGCCCAGCGAAAATAAGCGCTGACGATACTCTGGCGTCGGAACGTTCCGCCGGTCGCAAATGACCCGTTATTGGGCGCATCTAGTTTGGTGGGTACGGGCACATAGAAAAGACGGCGCATCATCACAGTTACGCGGCGCATATCCAAATACTCCAGCGCAAGTGTTCGTGAATCTGGCCCTATATATATATATATATATATAAAAAAAAATCCTCAGTTTAGGCCTATACGTATTATTCTACCTATTTTTGGTTAAAAAAATCACAATAATCGTTTATCGATTGGTTTGAGCAAAATGTATAGCGTTCACATAGGGGGTAGTTTTATTGCACTTTTATTATTTTTTTTACTACTAATGGCGGCGATCAGCGTTTTATTTTTATTTTTTGTGACTGCAACATTATGGCGGACACATTGAACAATTTTGACACATTTTTGGGACCATTGTCATTTTCACAGCAAAAAGCGCTATAAAAATGCACTGATTACTGTGAAAATGACAATTGCAGTTTAGGAGTTTACCACTAGGGGGCACTGTAGGGGTTAAGTGTGACCTCATATGTGTTTCTAACTGTAGGGGGGCGAGGCTGAACGTGTGACGTCAGTGATCGTCGTTCCCTATATCAGGGAACAGACGATCACTGACACTGCCACAATAAAGAATGGGGAAGGCGTGTTTACACACACAGCTCCAGTGACCAATCGCGGGACACCAGCGGCGATCGGGTCTGCGGGTCCAGCTCGCGACCCCACGGCTGGGCTTAAAGAGACACGTACAGGTACGTTATTGTGCCCAGTCATGCCATTCTGCCGACGTATATCGGCGTTAAAGGGGGCCTTAAGTGGTTAATAAAGCTAATTTCCACAGTTACAGGTATGATGAATTTTTTTTTTTTGGGTCCAGCCAGGAGGATCCAAACAAATCTAAAGGTTCTTCTAGGGGTACCACGTGTATACAGGGCCGGTGCAAGGATTTTTGACACCCTAGGCGAAACCTCATTTTGCTGCCCCCTCTGGGTCCGCCCCTGACTCCACCCCCTTTTCCAGTGTTAAACGGTTTTATTCAACCCTCTAACTACTACATCTGCAAGACAGCCTGTTCTTTTGAAAAACAACAGACTTACTAGGAGGATCACCAGGTGAATATAAAAGAGAAAACCTAAAAACAAAACTATGCAGCCACCCATCTATAAATTGGTAATCTGCAGTATAAAAAAATATTTTGCTTTGCTTTAATACCACTTTAAGAGGATAAAATTAATCAAGTAATTCTGGTATCAATGTATAGGCAGATGATGGTAAGGAAGGAGTTAAAGGGGTGTTCCACCCAAATATAATGTTTATTAAAAGTCAGCAGCTACAAAAATTAGCACCGCTGATTGGACAGGCGATCGCATGGGACCTGTCATGTGTCCCATGTGATCGCCTACAGGGAGGGGCTGCAATAAGGTGATTAAGCTTAATCGCCTAACCAGCCTCTCGGCGGAAGCAGGAAGTGGGACAGGAAGTCCCACTCCTCCTGAATCCCCCACTCCCCCCCCCCCCCAAAAAAAATTACATGCCAAATGTGGCATGTAAGGGAGTGAGGAGTGGGATAAGCGGAAGATCCATTTTTGGGTGGAACTCCGCTTTAAAACAGAAGCTAAACAGACTGGAGTAAACCTACTTCCAGTACTGACAAGGAAAGAGAGAGGGGGGGTCAGGGAGAAAGAGAGAGGGGGGCTGTCAGAGAGAGGGGGGGCTGTCAGAGAGAAAGAGGGGGCTGTCAGAGAGAAAGAGGGGGCTGTCAGAGAGAGAGAGGGGGCTGTCAGAGAGAGAGAGAGGGGGCTGTCAGAGAGAGAGAGAGAGGGGGGGGCTGTCAGAGAGAGAGAGGGGGGCTGTCAGAGAGAGAGAGGGGGGGCTGTCAGAGAGAGAGAGGGGGGCTGTCAGAGAGAGAGAGGGGCTGTCAGAGAGAGAGAGAGAGAGAGAGGGTCTGTCAGAGTGAGAGGGGGCTGTCAGAGAGAGAGGGGGCTGTCAGAGAGAGAGGGGGCTGTCAGAGAGAGAGGGGAGCTGTCAGAGAGAGAGGGGAGCTGTCAGAGAGAGAGGGGAGCTGTCAGAGAGAGAGGGGAGCTGTCAGAGAGAGAGAGGGGGGCTGTCAGAGAGGAGAGAGGGGGGTTGTCAGAGAGAGGAGAAAGGGGGGCTGTCAGAGAGAGGAGAAAGGGGGGCTGTCAGAGAGAGGAGAAAGGGTGGTTGTCAGAGAGAGGAGAGGGGGGGGCTGTCAGAGAGAGAGAGGGGGGTTGTCAGAGAGAGGAGAGAAGGGGTTGTCAGAGAGAGGAGACAGGGGGGTTTTCAGAAAGAGGAGAAAGGGGGGCTATCAGAGAGAGGAGAAAGGAGGGTTGTAAGAGAGAGGAGAGAGGGGGCTGTCAGAGAGAGAGGGGGGCTGTCAGAGAGAGAGAGGGGGGTTGTCAGAGAGAGGAGGCTGTCAGAGAGAGGAGAGAGGGGGCTGTCAGAGAGAGAGGGGGGCTGTCAGAGAGAGAGGGGGGCTGTCAGAGAGAGGAGAAAGGGGGCTGTCAGAGAGAGGAGAAAAGGGGGCTGTCAGAGAGAGGAGAAAGGGGGGTTGTCAGAGAGAGGAGAGAGGGGGCTGTCCGAGAGAGGGGAGAGGGGGCTGTCCGAGAGAGGGGAGAGGGGGCTGTCAGAGAGAGGAGAGAGGGGGCTGTCAGAGAGAGAGGGGGCTGCAGAGAGAGAGAGGGGGGTTGTCAGAGAGAGGAGAAAGGGGGGCTGTCAGAGAGAGGAGAAAGGGGGTTGTAAGAGAGAGGAGAAAGGGGGCTGTCAGAGAGAGAGAGAGAGGGGGGCTGTCAGAGAGAGGGAGAGGGGGCTGTCAGAGAGAGAGAGAGAGGGGGTTGTCAGAGAGAGGAGAAAAGGGGGCTGTCAGAGAGAGGAGAGAGGGGGCTGTCAGAGAGAGGGGAGAGGGGGCTGTCAGAGAGAGGAGAAAGGGGGCTGTCAGAGAGAGAGAGAGAGAGAGAGGGGGCTGTCAGAGAGAGAGAGAGGGGGCTGTCAGAGAGAGAGGGGGGCTGTCAGAGAGAGAGAGAGAGAGAGAGGGGGGGTTGTCAGAGAGAGGAGAAAGGGGGGCTGTCAGAGAGAGGAGAAAGGGGGGTTGTAAGAGAGAGAGAGGGGGCTGAGAGAGAGGAGAGAGGGGGGGCTGTCAGAGAGAGGAGAAAGGGGGGTTGTAAGAGAGAGAGAAAGGGGGCTGTCAGAGAGAGGAGAAAGGGGGCTGTCAGAGAGAGGAGAAAGGGGCTGTCAGAGAGAGAGAGAGAGGGAGCTGTCAGAGAGGAGGGCGCTGTCAAGAGAGAGGGCGCTGTCAGAGAGAGGGCGCTGTCAGAGAGAGAGGGCGCTGTCAGAGAGAGAGGGCGCTGTCAGAGAGAGGAGAGAGGGCTGTCAGAGGAGAGAGAGGGGCTGTCAGAGAGAGGAGAGAGGGGGCTGTCAGAGAGAGGAGAGAGGGGGGGCTGTCAGAGAGAGGAGAGAGGGGGGCTGTCAGAGAGAGAATGGAGCAGAGTCTGGTAAGTGAAAGAGCTCACTTCTTGGAATTAGTGATGTCCAGTTCATGAGAATCGTTCTTTTGAATCGGTTCTTTTCAGTGAACTGAGTGAATCGATTCATGTGAGTGAGTGAACCGTTTGGAATGGTTCTCTGTGCACTCAATACAAAGCATAGGAGAGCAGGCTGGAGATCCTAGAGTGAGGAGCTCGGCCCCTCCCTTCAACCAATCAGCTGCTCAAGGCACAGAGACACTCAGAAGCATACATGAGTCACCATCAGTACACAATAGAGTTAAAAGAATCAAACGAGTTATTGAGTTGAGTTGAAGAGTATGAGCTGTTATAATCCAGTACAGTAAAAGAGTCACCACCAGGAGAACAATACATTAAATCACAATGATCAGGGAGCAGAAATACACTGTACAGACTGACTGCTTTAAAGACAGAGAGGACAAAAAGAGTCAGAATAAGAAAATATACTCATTCATATTAATTCTTTCTTTAGAATTTAGTTAGCTTATCCTAAAGGAGATATGTATGTCTGTTTTAAAAGCATTTTTTTTTTTTTTCATTAAACAATAAAGAAACCCCTTTGGGGCAATTTGTAATAACGGTAGATAGTGATAACGGGTAGTACAGGACATTCATTAACCATGAGTTATATTTCTAGAATTATTGCAGTCTCTCTGACGTTTGTGGTGACACCTAACGTGTGAAGCAATCATCATTTAAGTATACATGCACGCCCTACACATGTTTAATCACATTGTGCTCTGCACCTGGGTATATCGGGGTCCGTGGGGATAGTTTTAATTTTGTTTATTTTTTCACTTAACAAGATCAAGCCCCCTATGTAATAGTTTTTTTTTTTAAGTGACAGGTTCTCTTTATTGCCAATATCTGGGGTCTGTTATACAATCATATGACACACAAACAGTATAAGATTGTGCTCTGTAACCTGGGTAGCAGGTGTTCTGCAGATCAAGCATCTATAGATCAGCCAATATTGCCACTTACAGCGACACACAAACAGTGGTATAAACGAAAAGCGGGTTTTTGTGCATGTGAACTGCATTCTGAAAAATGGCTAGCCATCAGATTTGTCTGTAGTCTTTACAGTGCATAATGAGCTCCTTTCATACTTGTGTCCATATCTATGCTTGGGACTTCTACAAAGTCGCACTTTGGTTCGACAAGTGCTACCCCATGCGATTTCCAACTTGAGTACCGTCCATATCTATGCGACTTCAAAAGTAGTCACTGCATTACTTTGGTTCGATTTTGATGCGACTTGAAAAAATTGGCAAGTTGAAACCTCAAGATTGAAAGCATAGCCTAAATTGATTACATTTTACTAGTCGCATCAAAACTTTGCCCGCATCAAAGTCACAGTAAAAATCGTGGAAAAAATTGCACGACTTTCAAGTTGCACAAGTGTGAAAGCAGCCTAAAGATTACATTTTACTACCGTGGGTACTTTGCCCGCCCGCACTAATAAAATCCGATCATTTTTACTGTGCACAAAAACCCACTTTTCATTTAAACATGCGCTTTTTGTGCATCACCAGCTACGGAAAAATACAATGGAGCAATATTAACTGAGTTGGCCCATCAGATTTGATTCACAGCACAAAAACCCACTTTTCATTTAAACAGCTTTTTGTCCCCAGCATCACCAGCTGCTAATCTGACAAATTGTGATCTGATACTATATGATTGTCCTCTGAGCACAGAACCAAATACAAGTAAATGTCCCCAGGTTGACCTGCAAACCTGCTTTGGAATCGTTCTATTGCTTCTAATCATTTAAGAAGGTTGAATCAGAGCTTTGGTTTACTTGCTTGTCAGTAGACTCAGAAGTGAACTGAAGAACTGAAGAATCGATTCATTGAATCGGTTCATTTCAGTGAGTGACTCGAAATGAACCGATTCAGTTAAAAGAGTCGAACTTCCCATCACTACTTGGAATGGGCTCACTGGTTCATTCAGCAGGCAGTGTTTCGTGTGGCTGCTTGTTAGCCGCCCACCTCCCCTTCACAGACGGAGTAGACAGGAGGGACAGGACAGTCACGCAGGAGAATACTGCTGCTCACGGCAGGCATGATGGATTGGACGGGGCACACTGCACACAGGAGAGGGGCGGGACTCTGGAGAAATGTGCAGCTCGTGTGACATGATCTCGGAGAGGGGGAATTTCTGCACAGTGCACACACAACAGAGCGGAGGGTGCCCTGCTGGGGGAACTGGATGATTGCTCATGTATACACACACTGAAACGGAGAGCGCCGGGGGGGGGGATTTGCAGCCCGGAGGGGACCTATCCATCCATGCGTGCCATGTGACAGACTCAGAGAGGAGAACTCAAGTCGCGCTGGGAGGGGGGGGGGGGGGGGGGTGACGGTCCGACGGTCTGCCTGTCTAGCCGCGCTGCTTCCTTCACATGATGTTAGGGCTGAAGGCGCTGCCAGCATTGTGTGGAACTCTGTGGAGGACAGTGCGGGTGTAATTGCGGCCGTGCGCCCTAGGCGGCAGTGCGCTCTAGGCAGTCGCCTAATCCGCCTAGTGGAAGCGCCGGCCCTGCGTGTATATGTATTTTATCTAGGTATGTTGCTGCTTGCCTGGAGTTTAACTGTAGGGAAGGCTCTAACAGCTTGCCGACCGGCTCACGCACTTATACGTCGGCAGAATGGCATGGCTGCGCAAAGCAATGTATTGGGCAAACAAATCTTCCGGGGCTGAAGTGGTTAAATTAACTACTTGCTGCCCGCCCGCCGTCATATTACTGCGGGACGGTGGCACTGTTTCGCAAGAGCACGTAGCTCTACGTCCTCTCTTTTTCGGCCACTAGGGGGCGTGCGCACACCCCCGAGTCCCACGCGCGTGCCCGGCGGGTACGATCGCCGCCGGGCACACGTAATCGCTCGTTACAAAGCAGGGAACGGGAGCTTTGTGTGTAAACACAAAGCTCTCTGGTCCTGTCAGCAGGGGAAACGCTGATTTTCTGTTCATACAATGTATGAACAGAAGATCAGTGATTTCCCCTAGTGGGGCCACCCCCCCCCCCCATACAGTTAGAACACACACAGGAACACACTTAACCCCTTCCCCGCCCCCTAGTGTTAACCCCTTCACTGCCAATGGCATTTTTATAGTAATACAATGCATTTTTATAGCATTGATCGCTATAAAAATGCCAATGGTCCCAAAAATGTGTCAAAAGTGTCCGAAGTGTCCGCCATAATATCGCAGTACCAAAAAAAAACGCTGATCGCCGACATTACTAGTAAAAAAAAAATATTAATAAAAATGCCATAAAACTACCCCCTGTTTTGTAAACGCTATAAATTTTGCGCTAACCAATCAATAAACGCTAATTGCGATTTTTTTTTACGAAAAATATGTAGAAGAATACGTATCGGCCTAAACTGAGGAAAAAAAATGTTTTTTTATATCTTTTTGGGGGATATTTATTATAGCAAAATGTAAAAAAATATTGCATTTTTTTCAAAATAGTCGCTCTATTTTTGTTTATAGCGCAAAAAATAAAAACCGCAGAGGTGATCAAATACCACCAAAAGAAAGCTCTATTTGTGGGAAAAAAAGGACGGCAATTTTGTTTGGGAGCCACGTCGCACGACCGCGCAATTGTCAGTTAAAGCGACGCAGTGCCGAATCACAAAAAGTGCTCTGGTCTTTGGACAGCAATATGGTCCGGGGCTAAAGTGGTTAACCAATCTAATTGACAAATTCAATATCCACCGTCTACTAAAAGGTTTCCTTTGTTGACCCCCTCAAATATTCCTTTACTGAGAATTGTGGGTATTTTTCTGCTATACTTTATAATCTATAAAACTTACAACATGTCTTCCTCACTGCTAAAGCATATTCCGGCTAATTTATCCAACATCTGTCCCATAACACAGCTTAATTGGGAAAACACCAGGCCGCTGTCACCTCCAATAGACACGCTCTCAGCAGGTCACATCCCTTATCTTTTGATGTGTTGTGTTTCCCATGTAAACAGAATGCAAGGTGGATGTAATAAGGTCACAATCAAAGTCCAGGGGTCATCTATACAGTTTAGTAATTTCACTTAACCTATTTGAGGGTCAGCTAACCTAAATAATAAAGGAACAAAAAGCAATATTATTTTTTTTTCATATTTTAAAGAAGAACTTTTTAAGTTTTTTTTTTTTTTTTTAACCACTTCATATTGCTGGTCATAGACCAGACCACATTTTGCGAATTCGGCACTGCGTCGCTTTAACTGACAATTGCGCGGTCGTGCGACGTGGCTCCCAAACAAAATTGGCGTCCTTTTTTCCCCACAAATAGAGCTTTCCTTTGGTGGTATTTGATCACCTCTGCGGTTTTTAGTTTTTGCGCTATAAACAAAAATAGAGCGTCAATTTTGAAAAAATAATAGTATTTTTTACTTTTTACCATAATAAATATCCCCCAAAAATATATAAAAAAACATATTTTTTTCCTCAGTTTAGGCCGATACGTATTCTTCTACATATTTTTTGTAAAAAAAATCACAATAAGCGTTTGTTTACACAAAAGTTATAGCGTTTACAAAAAAGGGGGTAGTTTTATTGCATTTTTATTAATATTTTTTTTTTACTAGGCGGCGATCAGTGTTTTTTTCCGGTACTGCGACATTATGGCGGACACATCGGACACTTTTGACACATTTTTGGGACCATTGGCATTTTTATAGCGATCAGTGCTAAAAAAATGCATTGATTACTATAAAAATGCCACTGGCAGGGAAGGGGGTTAACACTAGGGGGCGAGGAAGGGGTTAAGTGTGTTCCCTGGGTGTGTTCTAACTGAAGGGGGGGGGGTGGGACTCACTAGGGGAAATGACTGATCGCTGTTCATACATTGTATGAACAGATGGTCAGGCATTTCTCTCCCTGACAGGACCGGGAGCTGGGCTCCTTCGAAGGGATTGCTTTACTGTATATCACAAATATCTCTGCCCCCGAAGGGACTCACAACCTGAACCAGTATTGGAGGGAGACGGTAACCTATCAATATGTGCTAATTTGTTGATTGAAAACCCAGTAAAATATTTGGATAAAATAAATGCTCCATGCAGGTAGTGCCCTCGGTGGGATTTGACCCCAGAGCCAAGAGCTCCATCCTTTGTGCTGCTGTTCTAAAGATGTGTAGAGGTAAAGAAGTATGAAGAACTTTGGCTGGTGGGTTACAGCAACGTCTTAATCCTAAAAGGAACTTTCTTTGTCTCCCATGCTGGAATTGTCTCTGCATCCCATTGGCAGGATTTCCTTTATGGCTAGTTTTTAATCTCTTGACACTGGGAGATTAACAACTTGCTGGCTGTCTTCTCTTGAGGCTAGAGCTACACCGGACATTTTAGTAGCTCAATAGTGCTACTACACTCACTAGCTACTGAAATAAATGGTACAAATATCTCCATAAAGCATACGCTGCACAAGTAGCAAGCATGATGTAGCATCTTGTAGTGGTCAATTGCTACTGATTCAAGTGTTGTGTTGTAATACAAATTTGCTGGTTGATCCCTCTGCAGATGGCTATAACCCATTTTGTGTCTGTTTGCCCCCAGGTTGGTATTGTGTCCACAGTAGCATTTGCAGTGGCAGAGCAGAGTAGGACTGGCCAAAGAGGAATTACTTTGAAGTAGTTGGCCATCTTAAACATGTATTGCAATATGTGTCAATGAAGTATCCCTATTTATTATTGCAAAGTTGCTAGAAAAGGTATCACAATCTGCAGAGGGTTCATCTATTTCTAGCGTTAATATGTGGTCACACCCCTTTAGCACCTGGTAGGCATGTGCAAAAGTGAAAAATTCGTTTCGTTTTGTTTCGTTTCAATTCGTCATTTAATAAATTTCGTTAAGTTAGGTTCGTTACATGCGTTGAATTCGTTTTCGGAATTCGTTCGTTTTCGACCGAATTTCGAAAAATACGGTCGAAATCGAAAATATGTCGACCGTTTTTCGAATTCGTTCGTTTTCGACCGAATTTCGAAAAAAACGGTCGAAATCGAAAATATTTCAACCAGATTAGAAAACAAATAGTCTCTTTTCGAAAATATATTTTTTTTTTTTTTTCTTCGAATTCCGATCGAATTTAGTCCGCGGGTATTCGATTCGGAATTCGAAAAAAAAAATTCGATTTCGACCATTTTTTTTTTTTCGAAATTCGGTCGAAAATGAACGAATTCCGAAAACGGTCGAAATTTTTTGCTATTATAGCAATTCGGAAATTCGTATGCATCCGAATGTCCGAATAATGGAAAATTTGTCCGAATTTCGATTCGGAACGAAACGAAATGCACATGCCTAGCACCTGGTAGATTATATACATGTACAAGCTATTGGGATCTGAGCACAGGTATATCTTTGGTTATACAAATTTGCTCACTACTGTTTTCTAATATGTTCCTTGTGTAGCTAGGGAGCCATTTATTCTGTTTTTTTATTGATCACTTGTTACACCTAGCAAGTGGTATTTTACAATATACAGGTCTTCTAACTTCTACGAGCCTAAAATAGCCATTACCAGGCTAACTTTCTTCAAATTAGCAGCTTGGTTGAGTCTTACTTCCCAGGTGCTACAAAGTTCCTACAACAACCCGAGCAAGGTTTAACATTCGGCAACGCAAGTCTTTACCCAAGGATTGTTTTATCACGTATAGATATTTTGCATCGTGGGTTGATATATAGTCGTCCTATATAAGCTTATTTACATATCCTTACCATTGGACATTCTTTTTTGGCAACCATGGGCGCCACGTCCTCTGGAGTGGAGGAGAGGGACCTTCCGTCTTCTTATCTCATACATAATGGAGCTAATTCATTAATGATTTATTGTATTTATCGGCGTATCCCACGCACTTTTTTCCCCTTAAAATAAGGGGAAAATCGTGGGTGCGCGATATACGCCGATAGCCGCTTCCTGCGTTCAGTTTGAATGGAGCCGCCGACATATACCGAGTGCAGTACAATCGGGTACATTCGGCTAGGCTCGGCTTCGCTCGTGCTCACGCATAAACGTCACAGAGCGTGAGCACGAGCGAAGCCGAGACTTGCCAAATGTACCGGAGTGTACTGCACTCGGTATATGTCGGCGGAGGCATTCAAACTGAGTGAAGGAAGCGGGGATTCGACTTGAGGCGCGCGCTGGAGAAGCCGGGAGGACACCACCGAGGCCGCAGGCGGACGCCAGGCCGGACGATGGACACCGGGCAAGACACCAAAACTGTAAGTAAGGCCCCGTACACACGGCAGAGATTCTCGGCAGAAACCAGCGAGAAGCTCGCTGGGATCCTCATTCTGCCGAGAACCTCGGTCGTGTGTACGGTTTCGGCGAGCATCCCGTCGGGAAAGCCGTCGAGCCAAAATAGAGAGCAGGTTCTCTATTTGCTCGATGGCCCATCGAGAACCATGGCTCGGCGCTTTTCCCGACGGCTTGGTCGACAATTTCGATGGCCGGGCGAGAACCTCGACGGGCGGAATGATGTGTTTGGCCCGTCGAAGTTCTCATACATGTGTACGCGGCCTAATAGTATCTTATAACATTTTTTTTTTTACAGGAATTTTGGGGCAACTTTAGGGGTGCGTGCTATGCGCGGGAAGCGCGCAATACCCCGATAAATACGGTGTTAGCTCAATTGAGCTTTTGAAGTGAACACAGGTCTATACAGGAAATCCATGAAGGCACACATGTCTGTACAGGGAATCCATGAAGGCACACAGGTTTGTACAGGGAATCTATGAATGCACACAGGTTTGTACAGGGAATCCATGAAGGCACACAGGTTTGTACAGGGAATCCACGAAGGCACACGGGTCTGTACAAGGAATCCATGAAGGCAAAGGAAAGTCTAACGATGGTAAGTGCTAACATTTACGCAAAACACGTCTACCTCTTAGTCTAAGGTGACCAGATTTTTAAAATGAAATCCGGGGACATATTTTTTCTTTACTAGTAATGGCAACAATCAGCGACTCTCTGCCCGTCGCCGCCCGCCTCACAGCCTCTCAAGTCTTACTCTCCGGGCCCCGGCTACTACTGGATGGGGAGCGGAGGAAGATCACTCTGCCAGGGAAGGCAAGGAGATTGGCAGGTGGCTGGCCAGGATTTGAGCCAAGGCAGAAGAACATGCGAGCGAAGATGAATGGGCATGCGCCCAAAACTGAAGAAATATTCCCTCCCCTCCGACCAGCACATGATCATCAGAAAGGGGCACAGATAATGGGAAAAATACAACCCCCTATACTAGTAGGCACGGCGGAGCGGGGATTCTGCACTGACTTTCTTTGAAATTGCCCCTGCCCCCTATTAAATCCAATCTGGGGACAAAACCAGGGACAGACTTGGTCCGGGGACAGTGTCCTCAATCAGGGGACTGTCCCCTGAAACTGGGGATGTCTGGTCACCCTATCTTAGTCCCCTGCTCCATCCGTCAACCACTTGTCATATGAAGCTTCAATAAAAGGATTTTTGAAAGTGCAGCTGTCCGGAATTATTTCTAATGGTAGCAAGTTGGCCTGAAGATTGCTGAACTGGATGGAATGCTTCCAGAAAAATTATATAATTGGAGCCCCCAAAGATGAGATAAGGACCCAATTTTCCTAGCCTAGGCCAGTTCCTCAACAAACCTGCAACCGGTTTGGAGCAAGCCCCCCCCAACCCCAAAATGCCAGCATCAATGAAAATCAGATGTGTAGTTAAAGGCTTTCTACTATAGAACCTTCAAACATCTTCAATTCTGATAACCTTTTGACTTGACTGCCTGTGTATGAAAGCTATATAAAATAAACCTCCATATAGATCCACTTGTTATTATTGTTTGTTGGCTCTTCCCACAGAAGTCATCTAACAGCTGGAGAATTGAGGGCGATCATCCATAGCAGCAGGAAGATTATATTGGACATAACCTTTGTGTTGCCTCTGTTAATGTTCATTCTTCGGCTGACCTGCCCCCTCACCTTTGTCCTCTGCCCTCCTTAGGATCGGTAGTTGCTATTCAGGCAACATTGGTCTCCTGATCTGCTCTTGTACAGTGCCCGACCCCCACTGTTCTCTTATGTGCATTGTAATTGTAAAGAGGCCGAGCCAGCTATAGGAAACTCAATCCCCTCTCATTGTGGAGTCCGAATAAAAGTCTGAATTAAAGTATGCTAAATATCCCAACCGATGCGAGATACTACAACTTCCAGCGCAAGAATTCTTCCAGTGCATAGGGTGTCTACCACTGTGTTAAATCAAATCCATTTTATTTAATCCATTAAACGCACATAGCAATTTGCAACATAATCCTTGTGTATATGTGAATGCTATATGTTTAAATGGATTAAAAAAAATCAAGTAAAATCTATTTAAATGTGGCACTTTGCTCTCCTAACCAACATTGATTATTTTTTAGTTCTTATGCTGCTAGCAGGAGTAAATAGATCAAGTATTTCATATTTACTTTTTGTTTTTTACATTTCTTTAGTTGCTTTCTGTTTTTTTTTGCCTAGGCAAATGATGTCACACATCCCAGGAATCTTCAGAAGGGGAGGGGAGGAGGAGGGTTTTTCTCAGCTAAGCACACCTTCCTGCCTGCATGCCTGAACTAAGGGCAGATGGGTTCCAGGAAGTACATGTTACATGGATCATCTGCCATTACTCAAGACGTCCAGAAATAATAGGGGGGGGGGGGGGTTTCAAAGTGATTTCTCAACAAAATAAAGCATGGAGACACGGATAGATTGCAGGGACGATCCGGAGGGGCAAAGTGGCAATTGCCCCCCCTGAGAATGCTAGTGAGTGGGCGGGCTGCGTGGCTGGCTCCATGGGCAGGCCGGGCTCTCAGGCGGCTCAGTTGGTGAGAGTAAAGGCGAGCAGCTGGGCGGCTTGTGGGTGAGCGGACAGCTGACCAATAAGGGAGCTGGCGGGCAGGGGAGCAGAGAGATGACATCATCTCTCACTGCCTGGTGCCGCCCTGCATCCCTGAGGTGCAGTTCTGCCCTCACTGTGCAGGCAGCCGCGGGAATCAGAGAGATGATATCATCTCTCTACTGCCTGACTCTGGGACACAGCAAGAGACCACCTTGGCAGGAAAGTGACACAGCAAGTGACAATCTGCAATGCGTGGCAGGCGACGTGGCAAGTGACAATCCATGACGTGGCAAGTGACAATCCGCAGCATGTGCCAGGCGACGTGGCAAGTGACAATCCGTGATGTGTGGCAGGTGACTTGGCAAGTGACAATCTGTATCTGGTGACAGACGACGTGGCAAGTGACAATCCGCATCTGGTGACAGGCGATGTGGCAAGTGACATTCCGCATCTGGTGACAGGCGATGTGGCAAGTGACATTCCGCATCTGGTGACAGGCGATGTGGCAAGTGACAATCCGCATCTGGTGACAGGCGACGTGGCAAGTGACAATTCGCAACGTGTGGCAGGTGACTTGGCAAGTGACAATCTGTATCTGGTGACAGGCGATGTGGCAAGTGACATTCCGCATCTGGTGACAGGCGATGTGGCAAGTGACAATCCGCATCTGGTGACAGGCGATGTGGCAAGTGACATTCCGCATCTGGTGACAGGCGATGTGGCAAGTGACAATCCGCATCTGGTGACAGGCGACGTGGCAAGTGACAATCCGCAACGTGTGGCAGGTGACTTGGCAAGTGACAATCCGCATCTGGTGACAGGCGATCCGGCAAGTGACAATCCGCAACATGTGGCAGGTGACTTTTCAAGTGACAATCCGCATCTGGTGGCAGGCGACTGTGGCAAGTGACACGCTCGGGGCTCCCACTGATTCAGCATTATGGTGAGTTGAACTATTTCATTTTATATACCAAAGTAATAATAGAAATAATGCGCTTCAATCATCCTGACACCATAACAACCATGGTCCCGGGATATTTGAAGTGCCAACACCAGCCATTTGCCCGATAAATAGCCCCCTAAAAAAAACATATTTTCTGGCAGTACCCCACCCGAGACTAGAACCTGGATCCGCCCCTGATGGATCGCGGGGTTTACTTTGAATATTAAAAAATAATTAAATAGTGTTTTTGGTTTGTGCTCAGATGTAGCAAGGTGTTCAGACACTTTCTGCTAGAGGGTGACAAAGCTCTGTTCTGTTTCCAAATTATGCATTTTTTTGTTCCAAAGCAGCTATTCCAACACACGAAGCAAGGTCCATTGTTGTCACCACCAGGAAACCTGCCCTGAGAAATGGCATGCAGCCATGACTGGCGTGTATATAGAGAGAAAGAGGCTGCAGGAGACCAGCAGCACTGAGATACAAGAAATGAAAAAAAGGTGAAAAATTAAGATTGTTTATGATACATGGTACTTAACCACTTCAGCTCCAGAAGATTTTACCCCCTTCATGACCAGGCCTTTTTTGCTATTCGGCACTGCTAGGGTGACCACGTGTCCCGGATTGCCCGGGACAGTCCTGCATTTTGCAGGTCTGTCCCAGGCACCTTCATTCCAGGACAATACAGTGTCCCGGAATGAAACTGACATAGCCACCCCCTGGGCCAATCTGATGCCCCCAAAAAAGGCCGCCACATCACCGCTTTACTCACTGACAGTACTTGTCCTGGCTGGAAATGCCTGGAGGAGCACAATCCCCGCCCCCTGCTTGGGATTGAAGAAATCATAAATCCCACCTCTTGTGTCCAATCACTGTGCTGTGATTCGTTACACCACAAGCTGATTTTTGGGAAGCTAAAAACAGACGTATGGGGATACGTCCCCATCCGTCCATGGCGGATCGTATGAGATCTGATGAAAACGGACATGCTGTCTGTTTTCACCAGATCGCTCCATAGGAAACAGTGGCGCCCGACAAGCCCCTCCCCGCTCAGTGAGCAGAGCGGAGCTTGTCATCCGCCAGCTCAGCAGAGATCAACGGACTGATCTCCCTCTGAGCTGGCGGGAGCAGGCGAACTCCATAGCGATGGAGTCCGCCTGCTCCCGCCAGCTCAGCGGGAGATCAGTCCGTTGATCTCCGCTGAGCTGGCGGAGTAGCGACGGAGTCCGTCTAGTGTGAAAGGAGCCTAACATGTTTGTTATTTTTAAGGAAAGAGACTTTACTATCACTTTAACTTGACAGTACTGAGTACAGCACAGTCAATATGTGCTGCTCTGTGCTCCGTTTCCATTGGTAAGCAATGCAGAATCTTATAGTATCTCCAACACTAAAACCAGGTTTATTGTATTGTATATTCTTGCTTTTTTTGTTTATTAATAAATATTATCTGTGAATATTTAACTATGAGATTATACCTACTTTGTAGATGTTAATGATTGACTCCTCCTGAGGAAGCGGCTGTAGTGGCGAAACATGTAAAGGATCAATAAAGATAAACATCTCAGCTCGCCATAATTTTTATGGGGGGTTATCTGTTTCTTTGGAACCACCTGTACCAACTATGCATGGTTGTAATCAACTGTTTATGAACTTATGTACCAATTCTTTTTAATTATGTCCTTTTTCTAATATATTTTTATTTTATTATAATTTTGGCCCAATTCTTGGGTACCGAGATAGTCCTACATTCTCAATATGCCAGGGGCATTTTTGGAGTATTCTCTTCCTATAGCCTACTGTAAAGAATGATGGTACCCACCCCTATCTATAGACCAATTTGATTGAGGCAATTCCTTCTATTCTACAAGTTGAGAACAATATAATCAGAGAATTTTTGTTATTTTTAATGAAAAAACAAAAAACAAAAACAAAAAAACAAGACTTTACTATCACTTTGATTTTTCTATCATAGCACAGCGGTGCCCTAATAAAGCATATACTTTAGATATCATGTAATGAGGGTTTTATTGCCCATTTACATAGAGTGGATGGAGCAGTGTAATTGCCCTTGCAGCAACAGCCTGCTATAGACGAGTTTTTCTGGATGCACAGTTGGCCAAGGGTGTAAGGCTGGGTCCACACCTGAGCATAGCGTGAACTAGCATTCCTCCTGCTCCTGCTTTTTTCTTTTTTGTGTGTTTCAGAGAATTTCCAGTTGTAGCGCATGGGCCGCCTAATCAAGCATCTGCGACCACTTGACAACCGCCCACTGTATATATATGTCGCCAATTTAAAGATGGATATCTCGGTAACGGCCACAAGCAAGGTATCCATCTTTTCAGTGGGCGGTCCTGTTTACGATAATGGTGGTCTCTGTGGCAGATTAGCTGCAAGATCACAGTTATCGGCGGCAGTAGAGGGGCCCCCTCCCGCGGCTCTCCGGCGCCCTTTGCGGCTTACTGGAGCCATCGGTAGCGGCGGAGGCTATCGGTCCTTCTGCTTCCTTGGTATGGATACTAGTGAAGGGAAGATGGCCCCCACCCGTCTCCATACCCTAACAGGGTGAAAGCGACGTCAAAACGTCACTCTTACCTCTTAAGGGCCATTTTTTTTTGTGTCATTTTTTCAAATGACAGTTATTATTTTTTTTATTATTATTGCATTTCAGTCCAAATATGAGATCTGAGGTCTTTTTGACCGCAGATCTCATATTTAAGAGGACCTGTCATGTTTTTTTTCTATTACAAGGGATGTTTACATTCCTTGTAATAGGAATAAAAGTGACCCAATTTTTTATTTTATTTTTAAAATCAATAAAATAAAGTAAAAAAAATAAGAAAAATAATATTTTTTTTAAAGTGCCCCATCCCGACGAGCTCACGCGCAGAAGCGAATGCATATGTGAGCAGCACCTGCATATGAAAACAGTGTTCAAACCACACATGTGAGGTATCGCTGCGATCGTTACAGCAATAATTCTATCCCTAGACCTCCTCTGTAACTCAAAACATGCAACCTGTAGAATTTTTTAAACGTTGCCTATGGAGATTTTTAAGGGTAAAAGTTTGACGCCATTCCACAAGCAGATGCAATTTTGAAGCGTGACATGTTCGGTATCAATTTACTTGGCGTAACATTATCTTTCACAATAAAAAAAAAAAAAATTGGCATAACTTTACTGTTTTATTTTTTTATTAAAAAAAATGAAATTTTTCAACAAAAAGTGCAAATATGGTGTGACAAAAAGTATTGCAATGAGCGCCACTTGATTCTCTAAGGTGTTTGAAAAAAAAATGTATAATGTTCGGGGGTTCTAAGTAATTTTCTAGCAAAAAAAATACCGTATTTATCGGTGTATAACGCATACTTTTTTTTCCTCCTTAAAATCAGGGGAAAATTGTGGGTGCGCGATATACGCCGATCCGTGCTGTCTCTAAGCGCTGCCGACATATACGGAGCGCTTATGGGGGGATTATTTGTTCCTTTATAAACCTTCTTCAACATAACCTGTCTAGTTATACTAACTCTTCAAGGGAGAATCTACATCAGTACAGCAACACTGCCATCTAGTGGTGCTTCTCTAAAATTTTAGACCAGAATGTTGGCTATGGATAAGACAAGCTAGTTATCATTCTTATACAGGATTTATATAGCGCCAACAGTTTATACAATACTTTACAACCTGAGGACAGACGGTACAGGTACAATTAATACAAAAAGAGAATTTTTGGCGGTGCCTCAAACAAGTAGTACCAGAGAAAGACGTTTTGTTTTTTTAAAGATTTAACACAGGTAAACAACAAATAGGTGACATTTTGGAGGTAGAAGGTAACATGATGTTATTATTATTGGATAGTAACATCGTGTTACCTCCGACATAGCAGTAGTAATTGGAACAATCATCAGTTCTCGACTCAACTGCGCAAACTCCCTCTACGTAGGACTACCTAAATACCAGATGTTGCGCCTACAAGTCATCCAGAACACGGCAGCCAGACTGGTAACAAGGAAAAAAACTAGGAATGTTACAAAGTGTCAAGGTAACTAAGAACCATGTGGAGCCTCCTTTCCCTGTTGATGCCCATTCGGGAGAAATGCAGCATCGGGTGGAGCGAGAATCGCTGACGTCACCACGCCCCCAGCTGATTGGCCCGAGCCGAGGCTGGTTTGAATTGTACATGGTTCTTAGTTACCTTGACACTTTGTAACAGTGCAGTGTTTTTAGATGTCAGTTTCCTTTGTTTCTTTGTGTGAAATAAAGAGCAACATTTTAATCAAATACTGCACCATGAAGCACTCTGTCTCCTTTTAACCCACACGTTCCCACATTAACCTACGAGGCTGCTGTACCTCTGAGATAACGGCAGATTCCTGTTTAGATTTCTCACGGAGGAAATGATCGGGGAGTGATCGGCTTGAACCAACTGAGGACATCACAGTCTTTGAGGCCGCGTACACACGATCGGTCCAACCCGATGAGAATGGTCAGACGGACCGTTTTTATTGGTTCACAGACTGATGGTCTGATGATCTAATGTGCGTACACACCATCAGTCCAAATACCGATCGTGTCAGAACGCGGTGACGTAAAACACAACGACGTGCTAAAAAAAATGAAGTTCAATGCTTCCAAGCATGCGTCGACTTGATTCTGAGCATGCGCGGGTTTTTGGACCGATGCTTTTGCATACTAACCATCGGTTTGGATCGATGGTCAGGCGTCCATCAGTCTGATTTTAAAGCAAGTCTTCAAACTTTGGTCCGAAGGACGACGGACCGATGGGCCGTACACACGGTCGGTTTGGACCAATGAAAATGGACTTAGGTCCATTTTCATCGGTTTGGACCGATCGTGTCTACGCGGCCTGAGCCTTTACGATCCCAGTGGGGGTCCGACGGAGCTGGTAAGCGGCCATCTATTTCCTTTATACGTGTGGATTCCTTGTTTAAAAGTTACCTGCATCTATTTGGTCATCCAATGGAGAATTGATTTCGCATTGGAGACAGCGCATTGATGTTTTAGTGCAAAGACTCACTTTTTCACAGCACTTTTTTAATTGTATTAAGTAGGGTTGTCCCGATACCACTTTTTTAGGACCGAATACAAGTAGTCGCCGATATCGAATACCGATACTTTTTTTAAATGTTTCCCCAAATGCAGCCATGTCCCCCACATATGCAGCCACGTCCCTCCAGCCATGTCCCCCACATATGCAGCCATGTCCCCACAGCCATGTCCCTCCAGCCATGTCCCTCACATATGCAGCCATGTCCCTCCAGCCATGTCCCCCACATATGCAGCCATGTCCCCACAGCCACGTCCCTCCAGCCATGTCCCCCACATATGCAGCCATGTCCCCACAGCCATGTCCCTCCAGCCATGTCCCCCACATATGCAGCCATGTCCCTCCAGCCATGTCCCCCACATATGCAGCCATGTCCCTCCAGCCATGTCCCCCACATATGCAGCCATGTCCCTCCAGCCATGTCCCCCACATATGCAGCCATGTCCCCGCAGCCATGTCCCTCCAGCCATGTCCCTCTAGCCATGTCCTTCCAGCCATGTCCCCCCATACCTAGCCGCCGCCGCCGCTGCACGGAGAACATCACAGCATTCATTTGAATAGCTGTTTTGCCCGCGCGTATAGACACTCCCCCTTGCTCGGGATTGGACAGATCACGATTAGTGTTGCTCACGAATATTCGCATTGCGAATATTCGCTACGAATATTGCATATTCGAGTATTCGCGAATAACTCAAATATTGCGGCGAATATTCGCTATGTCGAATATTCGTATTTTTTCTAATTTATTTTTAAAACCGATCACATCCTAGTGATCTCCATCGACGTCTAAAAGCATTGCTGGTATGATTAGAGAGAGACCCTGGGCCGAGTAGCTGATGCGATTCTTTTATGTTGCCGAAAATTCGCATTGCGAATTTTCGGCAACATAAAAGAATCGCATCAGCTACTCGGCCCTTCTTTTGCATCAGAGCCAATCAGAATAACTCGAATATTCGGCAAAAGGAATATTGCGCGATATTCCTTTTGCCGAATATTCAAGTTATTCTTATTGGCTTTGATGCAAAAGAAGGGCGGACAAGATAATCGCGCAATAGGAATATTGCGCGATTATCTTCTCCGCCCTTTTTTTGTCCACTTATTCTCCTTTCTTTTAAGTAGAGTTAGTGTAGAGTTAGTGTTTAGTGCATATTAGTTTAGTAATACAGGAAATGATCTCCGTTTAAAAAAAAATTTGATAAAATATTACAAATATTCGATATTAGCGAATATTCGCGAATATTCTTCTATATATTCGCGCAATATCGCAAAATCGAATATGGCGTATTCCGCTCAACACTAATCACGCTCACCCATCAAATCCCGAGCAAGGGGGAGTGTCTATATGCGTGGGAACACTACAGCTATTCAAATGAAAGCTGTGATGTTTCCGCACGCTGTTTAACCCATGCGGCGGCGGGTTTCGATGCGGCGGTGGCGGCGGGGGAAGTATTCTATTTAGGTATCGGGGGTATTTGCGGGAGTACAAGTACTCCCGCAAATACTCGGTATCGGTCCCGATACCGATACTGGTATCGGTATCGGGACAACCCTAGTATTAAGTTTTGAGCAGGATTAAGGACACTTAATTAGTTCACTTGTTTCTACATCCCGACAATTATAAGAAATTTTTATTGCTTAATTTTGGTAGTAATTTTTGCAAAGTGCACAGCCTATTTGCCTTTAGTAAATCATCCCCAATGTGCCAAGGAACCCATTATAAAACTCCTCTCATCCTGACTCAGCTAAACACAAAGTTCCAGAAGCCTTCTTCCATATTCCTCAGTAAATTGAGCTGTACAGAAAAAATGACAAATTAAGACTTTGGAAAAGAATTCACGTTGAGCTGGTCAGGTACAGTGATGGGGAAAAGGCAATCTTTCAAATGCTGGAGTGCAGTGTTAAATCATTGATCAACGCTGCGTCCTGACAGAAATATATGTTTTCCCCCCGTCAGTGCCAGAGGGATGGGTGATATTTTACAGGCCTTAGCACTTCTGGCTTCTGCAATAATGCTGAGAAGGAAACAGCTGACAGCGGAGACCGGAGCCAGTGACCTTATTTACAAATCAATAGAAAAAAAAAAAAGCAAAAATAATGTGAAATGTACAACCTGCCAAACAAATCCCATTTTTCGATCCAACGTTTATTGCACCAAGGAGTCTCCATTCTGCTTCCTGACATGTCTGAACTACAACTGACCTTTTTCTGATGGTTAAACATCTTCGTGACCTAAAATCATTGGGTGGGCTCAATATCTAGTCAATAGGGAAGGTCAGCTGAACTTATGATCATCTACAGTGCTGCTTATCGTAGAAGGCAATAGAAGTAGCTGAGGCAGGTTTTCTAACCCATAAATATACCGATCAGCCATAACATTATGACCAGTGACCACCCACCTAATACTGAAACAAGCCTGACCTGCCGATACCGGCAGAAAAACCCCTGGTGATAAATATTGTGTAGCCCCCCTTACTTTCAGTACGGGCGCTACGCTAAAGTTAGTGGGTGAATGGGAGAGTTATTTTGCTCCGATTCATAATTGTGATAAATTCTGGCTGATGTCATTCCAGAACTGTCCTGTAGGTCAGTCTGCGCTCCAGGGATGCGATCCCATCCCTGGCGCTAGAGGGGTTCTGGCAGAGCCACTTTTCCCCAGCAGCCAATTAGAGGAGTTGGACCTCGCAAGGCATGCTGGGGGAGGGTATATTTGTGACAGATGCCATGATTCTTGGTTCTCTTCGTGGGGTCCAGGTTCCAGGTGCGGCATCCACCTTCAGGGTGCGCGCATCCACGGACCCCGCCGGCATGGCCCATCTAGCTGGAATCGCATGCTGCGCGGAGTTCCATCCTGATGTCGAGAGGGGCACCAGTGACTTACTGGGTCCCCAACTTTATTGAGAGGATCCTAAGCTGAGGGCTGAACGATGGGGGATCGGCTCGGGGAGAACCCAAAAGCAAGTTGTCCAGGACACTTGAACAAACCATCGGGGATCCGGTCACCAAGGCCTTGACAGGTACATGGCAGCTGTCAACCAGTGACCTCTTTATTGCATTTACTGGCAGGATTCGCTCAATCCGTCGTGTTCATCTGAGTACTGAAGTACTAGACCTGTGGCAGAGGCCCGAGCCAGGCCTGGTGGCAGAGGTCTGTTCCTCCCAGCAACCTAAAGTGACATTTCGGCTGCCAGGCTTGTGGCAGAAGTCTGTCCGGAGGCACTTCATCCGCTCTGGCTAGAGTGGCGACGTATTGGTACATTGCTACTGAAAGCAGGCTTGCTTTCCTCATCATCCAGGGCCTGATATCGCACTTGTTCTACTACTTCATCAACCTTTCCTGTCCTACCTCATGTTGATGTTGGCCGTGTTGGGCCTTGGAATAAAGCATTTAGAAAACCTATTGGATGACTGAACATTCGCTCACTGCTACTACTCACTGCTACTACCCCTAGGCACATTACAAGGTAACTTAATACGCCGATCCCAAAAACAACCAGCGGCTCCTGAATGGGGTAGCGCTACAATTGCATGTTTTTTTACTCTCTATTTCGTTTGTTAATTGGACTTAAAGCGGAGTTCCACCCAAAAATCGAACTTCCGCTATAAGTGATGGTGACCCCCCTGACATGCCACATTTAGCATGAATTTTTTTTTGGGGGGGGGGGGGGGCGGACACCCTCTTTTTATAGGCACCCACCTCCCACCTTCTCCCGTGGCTCCGCAGTGCTGGAAGGAAGATCACCTCTCCCTCTCCCTCCCTGCAATCTTCTGGGACACTTTACAAGTCCAGAAGATGATTGCCCAACCATTCACAACGTGCAGGGCTGTTCGGGCATGCGCAGTGCGTGTCCATGCCAACAGTTACGATGCCGGTGCTGCAGAGAGGATGGGGAGTGGAGCGGGGGTTAGTTCGCTGGACCGTGGAGTGTCTGATTATTAGAAGTCAGCAGCTACACTTTTTGTAGCTGCTGACTTTTAAATGAGTTGAACTCTACTTTAAAGTGTTTGTTAACCCCAAAAAATAAAATAAAATACACATCCTGGTCCCTTAGGGCCCTTTCACACTGGTGCTGTTTTGCCGCGTTTTCGCCGTAAAAATAGCGCTATTAAAACGCTCCCCATGCCCCTCTCCATTGAAATGAATTAAAAAACGCTGACTTTTAAAATAAGGACACTTACCTGTCCAGGACGCCCGCGATCTCGGCACCCGAAGCCGATCTCTCCCTCGGCTCTCGTGTGCTGCCACCGCCATCTTTGGTAAGGGAATCAGGATGGCGGATGGCTCGGGTATCTACTCCCGGAAGTGGGTGCAAAATACCTGAATTACACAGGTATCTGCTCCCCCTTGAAAAGCGCCAAATGTGGCACCGGAGGGGGGGGGGGGGGGTACCGAAAAGCAGAAGTTCCAATTTTGGGTGGAACTCTGCTTTAAAGGAATTGTAAAGGAAAAAATGTTTTGCCTAAAATTAATCTCTGCAAGGTAGACAGACAGAATAGTGTAATGATTCTGTTAAAAAAAGAGTAAATACCTATTAAATTCCTTCATCTATATCACCTCTGGCGTTCTTGTTTCTGTTCGCTCATTCACTTCCTGGTTTGCGGCGCTTGTTTATGTAAGAACTACAGTATGCAATGCGGCACGCCCAGTAATTCACACCTCCTTGAAGTCTCTAACACGTAGAGAGCGTCCTGCCCCACAGATGTAGTTCCCAGGAGGGGGTGAGCACGTTACTGACCACCGCAGTAAAGCCTCCCTTCACGGTGGTGAGTAACAATCAGACAAGCAGGAAGTGAACAGAACAGAGAAGAAATAGAGCAACTTCTAAACAAAAACGAACAATGAGGAAGTGAAAAGAGGAATGTCTGCAGGTAAAGGATGCTTATTATGAAAACATTTTTTTTTTCCATTACAACCCCTTTAACCACTTCCTGACGGTCGTACGACTATATACGGCCACAGGGTGGTTCTAAATCTCTGGGAGGCCGTCTTTTTATGACCTCCGCTCCTCCGGGCTACTGGGGGGGGGGGGCGCGCGCGTGCCCGCCGCATCACTGACATGCGCTTGACATGTGCGTCATTCAATGCGCGTGCCTGGCGGCCGCGATGTCCGCCAGGCACTCGCGATCGGCGGATACACAGACAAGGACGTGGATCTGTGTGTGTAAACACACAGATCCATGTCCTGTCAGGGAGAGAGGAGACTGATCTGTGTCCCTTGTACATAGGGACACAGATCGGTCACCTCCCCCAGTCACCCCCCTCCACTCACAGTTAGAACACTATGCAGGGTACATATTTAACTCCTTCCTCACCCCCTAGTGTTAACCCCTTCAATGCCAGTCACATTTATACAGTAATTAGTGCATATTTATAGCACTGCTCGCTGTATAAATGTGAATGGCGCCAAAAATCTGTCAAAAGTGTCCGACGTGTCCGCCATAATGTCACAGTCCCAATAAAAATCGCAGATCGCCGCCATTACTAGTAAAAAAATTAAATAATAAAAAATAATAATAATTCTGTCTCCTATTTTGTAGGCGCTATAATTTTTGCGCAAACCAGTCGCTTATTGCAAATTTTTTTTTTACCAAAAATATGCAGGAGAATATGTATTGGCCTAAACTGAGAATTTTTTTTTTTTTTTTTAATTGGGCTATTTATTATAGCAACAAGTAAAAAATATTGTATTTTTTTTCAAAATCGTGGCTCTTTTTTTTGTTTATAGCGCAAAAAATAAAAATCGCAGAGGTGATCAAATACCACCAAAAGAAAGCTCTATTTGTGGGGAAAAAAGGACGTCAATTTTGTTTGGAAACCACGTCTCACGCGCAATTGGCAGTTAAAGCGACGCAGTGCCGGAAGCTGACATTTCGCCTGGGCAGGAAGGGGGTATATGTGCCCAGTAAGCAAGTGGTTAAGTTATAGTTCTGCAGTAAGAACGGTACAATTTTTTTATTTTTACTTGACTATTTGCTGTGTTTGTAGCACTGGCATTCTGGTGTCATATTTGTAAAACATTATTTTGTTGTTGCAATTTCAGTTTATTTGGTATAATTTGATCACTGATAACACATTGCTCATATATGGTAATTATTAAGCAGCACGGCACCATATGTGTGTTTATTTATTGCTGTCTATGTGGGAACACATGTAAGGTGTCTGCTGCAGATATAAATAGTATCACGTTAGGGAATAGCAGTTGTAAATAACAGTAGGTACACTTTTTTTTCAAATTTTACTGCAGAGAAAAGATAGTGTGGGAGTTCCTCAACTTGTTAGTATCTGTAAGGCACCATTTCTACTTTGCATTCCCGCTCGCGATTCCGTGTGAATTTTACAGGGCTTCCCCTATGCAAGTTTGTCCCCCAAAAGAAGCTCCTGCTCCTTTTTGGGTGACAAGTTTCACGCAATTCCTAATGTCGAGTTTTGCCGTGATTGCAGAGCGATTCTGGCAATCGCAGAAAAGTTGAACCACGTTTGGGGTTCCATTTAGAGTAAATAGCACCTAAGTGTGCGTTGTGCATTTTGTACGGATTGCTGCAATTCCAAATGATTCCGCCCATGATTCTAAATTGCGAAGTGTGAATGGGGCCTTAAATGTTGCTTAAAGGGGTCGTAACCCTTCATGTTTTTTCACTCTAATGCATCCTATGCATTAATGTGAAAAAACTTGTGTCACTGACCGGCCCCCAGCCCCCCCCCCCCCCCCCATTTTACTCATTCGAGTCCCAGAATTCTCATGTCAGTGACATGCTCTTTCCCTCTGCACGTTCTCTTGGCTCTTGATTGGATAGATTCATAGCAACGCAGCCATTGGCCCCCTCTGCTGTCAATCAAATCCAATGACGTGGACGCCGGGGGGCGGGGCCGAGTCTGGCATTCTGCATCTATGTATGAGGAGCGCGCCCGCAAGTTAACCCCCCCCCCCCACGAGAGCCCTTCTCCTAGGGGGTTATACAATATGAGAGGAGCTACCAGCTCCACCGGGGACCCCATAAGTCAAGGATCGGGGCCACTCGAAGCAAAACTAACTGCACAGTGGAGGTAAGTATGACATGTTTGTTAATTAAAAAAAATAAAACAAAGCTTTACAATTACTTTAAATTGTTGGTGCTATTTAAAGTGATACTAAAGTCTCGTTTTTGTTAAAAATAACAAACATGTTATACTTACCTGCTCCGTGTAATGGTTTTTCACAGAGCAATCCGATCCTCCTCTTCTCAGGTCCCTCTTTGGTGCTCCTGGCCCCTCCCTCTTGTTAAGTGCCCCCCACAAAAAGCAGCTTGCTATGGGGGCATCCGAGCCGAACCGTAGCTCACTGTGTCCGTTCAGACACGGAGCCACAGTCCACCCCCTATTCTCTTCTCATTGGCTGTCTGACTTTGATTGGCAGCATATTACTGATCCCTTACCAGTGGTGGGGAATTTGAGACTGCAGAAGACTCAATATTTAGAATAACCACATAAGTTTTTCATACAAAATTAATTACTGCGCCGGTGACACAATTTTCACAAGGTCTATAAAGACGAGTGATTTTGGGGTGGAGAAACTTGACTGGCTTACAGAGTCCCGACACCAACCCGATAGAACACCTTTGGGTGAAGACTGTGAGCCAGGCCTTCTTGTCCAACATCAGTGCCTGACCTCACAAATGCACTTCTGGAAGAATGGTCAAACATTCCATTCGGCGGCGGCGCGGCGGCGGTGCGGGACGACATGTCTGCTGGTAAGTGTACTAACCAGCAGACATGTCGGGCGGACACATTCCCACCCGATAGATTTTAAAGCATGCCGGGTGGACAAATCTGTCCGCTAGCCCATACACACGAGCGGAGATGTCCATCGGACCGTTTTCAGCGGACATATCCGCTCGTGTGTACGAGGCCTAAGACTGGGATGCCATTAAAGTTCATGGGCCAGATCCACAGACATCAGCGGATCTTTGTGCGGGCGTAGCGTATCTTCTTTAAGCGTGAAGTATTATAATGAGGCTTGACCTCATGTAGATGCATGTCCGCATGAATGGCGCATGCGCCGTCCGTGGACGTAACCCAGTGCGCATGCTCCGACTCATGTCTGATCGAATTCCTAAGATACACCGAAAAAGGCCTCCGACGTGAACGTAACTTACACACATCCCTACGTCCATACTTATACTTAACATTGGCTGCTCATATAGCAGGAGTAATTTTACGCCGGTCGTAAGTTAAAAGCATATATTGATACGCCGGGCGTTCGTGGATGGGCGTATCTAGCTCATTTACATATTCAACGCGGAAATCTACGGAAGCACCACCTAGCGTAAATATGCAACTAACATAAGACGGCGTAAGAGACTTACGTCGGTCTTATCTCAGCAAAATTCCGGCGTATCTTGTTTTGTGAATACAAAACAAAGATAAGACGGCGCATCGTAGAACTTACGTAAGTTCTTTGTGGATCTGGCCCCCATGTGTGTATAAAGGCAGGTGTCCCAATACTTTTGGCAATGTAGTGTCTGTATACGCATGTATTATTGCTGCACTGGTTTTAGTTTGGGGAGAATTAGAGTGCTTCACTAGTTTTTCTTTTAATTCAACATATCAGAATACCTAAAAGACAATATATAAATAATATGTACTTGACATCTACAATGGCAAAATGCCAAGGTAACTCCCAGTACATTTCAGTTAAAGGGAACTTGCCATGTAAAGGTACCACCTTTTTAACATGCCTGTGAGGATGAATAAGATTAAAAGTAGGATTGGCGCTACATTAATTATACATATATAAAAGTGTAGTGTCAGTAAATATAGGTAATGTTTTTGCCTTATGTGATAAAGTGCACTTGTGCTAGTTAAAAATCATAAACCAGTGAAAATTCAGATAAATACAATAGTGCACGTTAATAAAAGACCTTTATGCTAAATAAAAAATCTTAAATGCCGCGTGTGGATTATAATCCCTCATTCCAAACGTATGCACATGATCAATAACAAAATACAGAAGATATAAAAAAGAAATAAATACATAAAAATAGAAATTAATTAAAAATAAATGAAGTAAAAGTGCTTCGTGAACTTCTAGTTTCTTATTTCACACAGTGACCACTTCAAACTGTGCTCCAATGTGGCCCACACTCACCGGATTTGCACCCCCTCTTGGAGTCTACAGCATTCACAGTGTATGCCACTGTGCAGCACTCTGGCAGTGGTACCGTGTTTCTCCGAAAAAAAGCCCGGGGCTTATATTAATTTTGGCAACAAAAGACATGGTAGGGCTTATTTTCGGGGTAGGTCTTATCATGTAATGTGTTGTCTTCTCTCCCTCCCTGCCTGTCAGGAATCTCCAGTGTGAACTGAGCTAAAATGCTTGTAAAATCCTATAATCCATTCTATTACCGTATTATATTATGTACAATGTGTGTGTTTCTGTAATATAATTGTGCCAAATACCTTCGTTATAGCGCCACTCTGCGCTTCTGTGATCCGCCGGAGCTTTTTCCCTCTCAATTATATTACAGAAACACACACATTGTACATTAAATATTACTGTAATAGAGCGGATTATAGGATTTTACAAGCATTTTAAACTAGGGCTTATTTTCAGGCTAGGGCTTATATTGCAGCCCTCCTGGAATGTAACACTAGGTCTTATTTTCGGGGTAGGTTTTATTTTCAGGGAAACAGGGTATGTCCTGCTGTAATCCTGGTGGTTGCTCCAAATGATTATCCCATGTTAAGGAGAAAAAAAGGGGTCCCAGATAGTGTAGTACCTTTTTTTTTTGTGAGTACTCATTTGACTGAAATAAAAGTTAAACATTTTAAACGGTACTACACTATCTGGGGCCCCTTTTTTCTCCTTTACATGGGATAATCATTTGGAGCAACCACCAGGATTACAGCAGGACATACCACTGCCAGAGTGCTGCACAGTGGCATATGCTGTGAATGCTGTAGACCCCAAGAGGGGGTGCAAATCCAGTGAGTGCGGGCCACATTGAAGCACAGTTTGAAGTGGTCACTGTGTGAAATAAGAAACTAGAAGTTCACGAAGCACTTTTACTTAATTTATTTTTATTTTAAATGTATTTCTGTATTCTGTTATTGATCATGTGCATACGTTTGGAATGAGGGATTATAATCCACATGCGTCACTTAAGATTTTTTATTTAGCACAAAGATCTTTTATTAATGTGCACTATTGTATTTATCTGAATCTTCACTGGATTCTGATTTTTCACCAACTAGCACAGGTGCACTTTATCGCATAAGGTAAAAACATTACCCATATTTGAATGAATGAATGAATGAAAAACTTATATAGCGCGGCACATGTGAACTGAATCGCCTCTTTACGGACACTGCACTTTTATATATGTATAAGTAATGTAGCGCCAATCCTACTTTTAAATCTTATTCAAACTGTTATCTTACTTGGGTGAAATAAATCAAGTAGGAGCAGCTGCTTAACCACTTAATCACCAGGCCTATTTTGGCACTTCTCTCCTTCATGTAAAAATCACAATTTTTTTGCTAGAAAATTAATCAGAACCCCCAAACATTATATTTTTTTTTTAGCAGACACCCTAGGAAATAAAATGGCAGTCATTGCAACTTTTTTTCTTTCACGGTATTTGCGCAATAATTTTTAAAACGCCTTTTTTAAGAGAAAAAAACTGTTTCATGAATTAAAAAATAACAAAACAGTAAAGTTAGCCCAATTTTTTGGTATAATGTGAAAGACGATGTTACGCGGAGTAGATAGATACCTAACATGTCACGCTTTAAAATTGCGCACACTCATGGAATGGCGCCAAACTTCGGTACTTAAAAATCTCCATAGGCGACGCTTTAATTTGTTTACCGGTTACTATTTTTGAGTTACAGAGGAGGTCTAGTGCTAGAATTGTTGCACACACTCGAACGCACGCGATGATACCTCACATGTCGGGTTTAAACAGTGTTTACATATGTGGGCGGGACTTGCATGCGTGTTCGCTTCTGCACGCGAGCGACCAGGACAGGGGCGTTTTTTTTTTTGTTTTTTTACACTTTTTTTTTACATTTTTATTTTTTGATCACTTTTATTCCTATTACAAGGAATGTAAACATCCCTTGTAATAGGAATCACTGTGACAGGTCCTTTTTATGGATAGATTTGGGGTCAATAAGACCCCACATTTCTCCTCCAGGCTGGAAAGCATTAGATCGTGAAAAAAAATTCACCAATCTAATTCTTTTAGCCCGGTCTTTCGATGGTCATAGAGATGATCTGATCACCAGTCATCTCTATGGTTCTGCAGGGAACGCTGGCCGATTCGCTCTCCGGGCCCCTGATGAACGATCAAGCAGCAGAAGCGCCGCTTTGATCGTTCTTATGGTGCACAGATTCGCCGTCTGAAGACGGGGATATCTGAATGATGCCTGTGGCAAAAACAAATAAAAATCATTCTCGGGCAACATTTGGTTCCATTATGTGGATTCATTTTATACCATTTCATGCCTGTGAGGATCCCTGTGACTTATGCTACTACTCTCCAGCAAATCACGTTCTGTTGGTTTGGTAGACCCTGAACCTACTTTAGGCAAGGTCTGTTAACAAGCTGTAACTTCAGTTCTGATGTGGAGGTTAATCCCCTTTCATCTCCTTCTCAAAGTCCAGTGAGGACATCAGTACAGCCCATTGAGGGTTCTCTCTAGATTATGGGGCTGACAGGGGGTCAGAGTAGAGCTTGGGGTCTTAGCTAAAGTCAAAGCCTGTTGACAGAATGCATGAAGGATCAATGACTTCCACCAGACGCATAGAGAAGGATTAACTGAACAGCCAAGGTAGTAAATGTAAGATGCTCACTCTGACATTCAAACTGCTTATTGTTATCTTTTTCAATATTTTTTTTCTTGTAATGTTGTACTGTTTGTTTGTTTTAAATTGTAATTTAACCAACCGCCCTCCGCTCACAGTAAATATCCACTTGCCAACCGCAATAAGTATTTATACATTGCGGTTTGCAAGTGGTTTACCGGGGTTATGGCTGAAGATATCAGCCATAACCCTGGTATTTTTTTTTTAGCTGTTGACTGTCTTTCTCATGAAAGTGGTCGGAGTGGTTAACTAGCCACTGGATAGCTTTCAGAAGCAGCAGGACGCCCCCTCTTCCCGCAGCTTGCCAGTGTTTCTTAGGCTTACTGGTCTTACTGGTGCGCCCGAGAAACGAACCAACGGGTCTTGCCCAAGGGGTTCCCAAAGACCAGATCATCTCTGAGTAAAAAGAAAAAGAGAAAAGGGGAGAACGAGTAAGCATCCCCCCTTTCCTGTACCATACCAGACCACATGTCCTCCCCACCCCCACCCCAAAGCACCTTGTCCCCATGTTGATGGGGAAAAGGGCCCCTTCACCACAACCCTGGCCAGTGGTTGTGGGGGTCTGCAGGCAGGGGGCTTATTAGAATACCTGTTTGTATATTGGATGTATGCACTTGTATTAATTTATTCTTGTATAAAGCTTTATTATTTCTATACTGGTGTGCCTCTATATTCTATATATATGGTTAACGTTATATGCTGGTTGCAGTAGTTTTTCTGCTTCTAATTACTTTAATCAGATTACTTTTCTCAGGAAGGGAAAACCCTTTGTTCACAGAGGCCCTGCACTGGGTGGAGGCACTGACAACTTTATTATCAGTTCCACTCTTCCCTTTAGCTGAAGTTCTGGTTCTCTTATTTACCGACAGGTTTAGTGCAATATCCTGTTTCTCATAACCCCCCAAAAAAGAGAGCTACAAAGGGCTGTTCAAAACCCAGCACAAGTCTGGGCACCCATGTTCTTCCTGTCACCAGTCTGTGGCAATAGTGGGTTCAATACTCTCTTTTTGGGGCTCACAAGCTTGTGGAACAGGGTGATCCCGGACGAGCCCCCATATGTAGCGATATCCCCTCAGAGGGGCACAAAAGCAAAAGTAAATGTGGCCTCTTTATATGTGTGATATAATACACTCTGCTCCAATATAGGCAGGGCCCCATACAGCCTACCTGACGGGGCCCCCCTTCCCAGGGGAAAGTGACAGAGAACTTAAATGTATCAGTCCCTTTCTTTGCAGCCTCAGCAGCACAGATTCATGAATAGGAAATGCGCTGATGCTCCCTGCTCATTCACAATCTAAAGCATAGTAATTAGTACCATTCAGGAAAGGAAGTGGCCAGTAAATTATGTATTTACCGGCCCCTTCCCCCACTCTCTATCCTAAAGCATCTTCCTTTGTGCCCACAGTTATTGCCAACGGGAGAGGAGAGGAAAGGAGGGAAGCCAGAAGTGCTGCTGGGGAAAGGGGCAAATGGGGGGGAGCCAGGGCAGAAGATGGAAAGGGGTGCATGTGGCTGCAATAAGACAGTACTGTCGACCCTCCTGCTCAGCAGGTGCCTGGGCCCCCCTTTTTAAACTGATTGTGCTTGGGCCCAGTACAAGAGGGCAGGCTGTACTGCCTTATCAGCGGCCCTGAATATAGGCCAAGTGGTAGGTTATCAACATGCCCATACAATGTTTATATAAAATAATCTTATTTTAGAGCCAGTGCTTTTTAATGCAATACAGAGAGATCATGGCTGGTGGGAGGAGCTGGTAGGGTACCCTGCCTCAGTACTCCTTACAAGAGTCCTCAGTCCTGATGCAGGCAGCGGGCAGGCTCTTGGAAGAAGTTATGCAAATATCAGTCTCAGTGTCAGTCTGGGGGAATAGGTGTCCCTAGGCAACATCCTAGGTAACACAGGATGCTGAGCCTCCATGAATGAGACTGGCCCTAGCAGGTTTGCTGCAGCTTCTAATGCACATTGTGAGGAGCTGACAGTGTGCAGTGAAATCAGAGTAAGCAGGTTCAGTACAGGAGAGGAATCCGTACAAATGTGCAAGACTGGAGACAAAGTCTGGAGTTCAGCTTTAAGTTTTAAAATAAACTTTTGCAATAAATGAACATATGGAGTCTGTGGACGTTTTTACGTTTGCCTGGAGATCTTTAATGATGGCTTAATTTGGTTTTCAGTCCACTTTATGACCCAGAACCTACTTTACTCCACTAATGCCGTCCTCGGAGACTGCGATCCTCGGCGAGCTGGAAAACCAGCCGGCTCCCCCGGTCGCCCGGTCCCCGGGGACGATTAAACCGCGGAGCGGAGCAGGGAAAAGGATGTTATTTTCTCTTTCCTGTAAACCGTAGCAGAGAATTCTCAGCGGAATACACAGACCCATAAACTAAGCCGCTCTCTAATCCACAAATCCCTTCAAACTCATTGTACTGTCTGAGGGGGAGAACATTATCCTCCTAGCCATTGTCTACATCTCATTCATTGCATAGCTTTCATCCCAAATTATTCAAAATACCATTTAGTGGTTCATACAAAAAAAAAAGACTTTTAATGAGTAAACAAGACTCTATTTTTAGTGAGCACAAAAGTTTTTATAGAATACGTACATTTAATTTTTTATGAAGTTTTAACCACTTGCCGACCAGCCGCCGTCGTTACTGTATGTGGTGGCAGGTCGGCACATTTCCACAAATCACCGTAGGCCTACGTTGGCTCTTTTAAACAGGCACACGCATGCCCGCTGTACGGTGGGGCACCCAATGTGCGTGGTCAGCAGTCGCTGTTGTTTAAGTGGTTAATTTACATACAGAAGTCTATTCCTTTGATGTAAAATACAAATTGTTACAATGTTTAGACTTAATGTTCCACTGATAAAGAATGTTGTGATTCTTGGCAGACTGCCCAGTTGAAAACACCTCCCAGGGAACACACTTAACGCCTTGATTGCCCCCTAGTGTTAACCCCTTCCCTGCCATTTATACAGTAATCAGTGGCTATTTTTAGCACTGATCGCTGTATACAATGTATGTCAATTGTCCCAAAAAAGTGTCAAAAGTGTCCGATCTGTCCGTTGCAATGTCACAGTCAAAATCGCAGTTCACCACCATTACTAGTAAAAAATAAATAAAAAAAATGCCTTAATCCCCTATTTTGTAGACGCTATAACCAATCAATATACGCTTATTGGGATTTTTTTTACCAAAAATATATAGAATAATACATATCGGCCTAAACTGATGAAGAATTTTTTTTTTTTTTGGGGGGGATATTTATTAGAGCAAAAAGTAAAAAAAAATATATATATATATATTTTCTAAATCGTTGGTGTTTTTTTGTTTATAACACACAAAAAAAATAAAAAATTGTAGAGGTGATGAAATGGCACCAAAATAAAGCTCTATTTGTGGGAAAAAAGGACGTAAATTTTGTTTGGGTGCCACATCGCACGACCACGCAATTGTCAGTTAAAGTGGCGCAGTGCCGTATCGTAAAAATGGCCAGGTCATTAAGGGAGAAAATCTTCCGTAAGTGTAAGTGGTTAATGTTTACTGTACCATATTTTTATTATGAGCATTAATGATGGGCATGGATGAGTCAAGGATGAGCATGAATGAGCCATGGATGGGCATGAATGAGCCATGGATAAGCATTAATGAACCATGGATGGGCATGGATGAGCCATGGATGGGCATGAATGAGCCATGGTTGAGCATGAATGAGCCATAGATGAGCATGAATGAGCCATGGATGGGCATGGATGAGCCATGGATGGGCATGGATGAGCCATGGATGAGCATGAATGAGCCTTGGATGGGCATGAATGAGCCATGGATGGGCATGAATGAGCTATGGATGGGCATGAATGAGCCATGGATGAGCATGAATGAGCCAAGGATGAGCATGAATGAGCCATGGATGAGCTATGGATGGGCAGGAATGAGCTATGGATGGGCATTGATGAGCATGAATGAGCCATGGATGAGCATGAATGAGCAATATATGGGCATGAATGAGCCACAGATGGGCATGAATGAGCCACAGATGAGCACAAATGAGCCATGGATGGGCACGATTGAGCCATGGATGGGCACGAATGAGCCATGGAAGAGCACGAATAAGTATGGATGAGCACGAATGAGCCATGGATGAGCAGGAATGAGCCATGGATGGGCATGAATGAGCCATGGATGGGCATGAATGAGCCATAGATGAGCACGAATGAGCCATGGATGAGCATGAATGAGCCATGGATGGGCATGAATGAGCCATGGATGAGCATGAATGAGCCATGGATGGGCATGAATGAGCCTTGGATGAGTATGAATGAGCCATGGATGAGCACGAATGAGCCATGGATGAGCACAAATGAGCCATGGAAGAGCATGAATGAGCCTTGAATGAGGCATGAATGAGCCATGGATGAGCTTGAATGAGCCATGGATGGGCATGAATGAGCCTTGGATGAGTATGAATGAGCCATGGATGAGCACGAATGAGCCATGGATGAGCACAAATGAGCCATGGAAGAGCATGAATGAGCCTTGAATGAGGCATGAATGAGCCATTAATGGGCATGGATGAGCCATAGGTGGGCACAGATCAGAGCTGTGGGCACTTCAGATCCAGCCCACAAGTGCTGCTGCACCGCCTCCCTCCTCTCCTCTCACGCTGTACCGATCGGTGTGAGGAGAGGGGAGGAGCTGAACTTGACATGTTGCGGTTGGTTGACAACTGATCGCTCTGTCATTAGATGGAGCAATCACATGGCCATTTACCCCGTTCTGTGAGGCGCTGGGTCGGCCCCGCACATTCATTGTACGCCCTTCCAGGATATTGTTTTGTGTCACTTTCATTCAGCTCAGTATTCATTACAGTGGTGGTAAACCTTTACATATCCCCAGTGAAGTGATTATCCTCAGGTGATACACAGAGATTATTAAATTAAACACATCCTCCTACATGAATTGTACCTGATCTGCAATTTTCTCTTCTCTACAGCTGTTCAAAGTGCTGAATTAATAAACTTGTCTCAGAGTTAATAAAGGGGCTGGGGTCTGAAGTTACACTCTGCAGAGCTCAGTGAGGAGAGCTCTGAGAGCTGATTGGAGGGAAGGGACCCCCCCCCCCTTCCTTCACACAGGAACATAGCTGACGGTGTCAATCAGCTGGAGGCCCCTCCCCTGTCACCTTTTTTTCTCTTGGTGTCAGGAAAACTTGTCAGAAGTGATTCATGCTGATAGCAGAGGAAGGCACATTTAGTGCTGGGGTCCAGCCCTGTCTTCCCACAGCCAGTTCTTCTTACCACTGCAGGTCCCTGGTGCCACCATCTTGGAGTTGGGACTGGCTGCCCGCTGTGTGAGCTCATGCAGTTTTTAATGAATGTTTGAGGAGGGGGCAGAGCAAAGAATGTCATCTTTCCCTAGGAATGGGTGAGGGGGTACTGATAAAAATCCCCCTCCTCCCCCCTAAAAAACTATAACTTATAACCTAGTTACAGGTTGTGTCACGCAGATATACTGCGGCATAATTGCACTGGTGGGTGAAATTCTGTAAGGGTACGTCCTACCTGTTTTTGGCCATGAGAGGGCGCACACACGCCCACTGCACGGTGGGGGACCCAATGCACGTGGCAGGCGGCCACGAATCCCGCTGCTGTCAGAGGAGAGGAGCCATATTGTTTCCTCCTACGAAGTAGGAAAATGATGGGGCTTCTCTCCTAGTCACTCACATCCCCACACTGTTATGCTGCGTACACATGACCATTTTTCATGACGAGAAAAATGCAATTGTTTTCATTTGTCGTGAAAAACAATTGTGTGTAGGCTCAAGAGCATTTTTCTCATCGCGAGAAATGCTCTTGAGCCTACACACGATCGTTTTTCACGACCAAATAAAAAATGGCATTTTGAAAAATGTAGAACCTGCTCTATTTTTTCTCGTCGTTTTTCAGGTCGTCGTTTTTCACGTCGTGTGTATGCTTTAACGAGGGGGAAAAAAATGCGCATGCTCAGAAGCAAGTTATGAGACGGGGAAATAAGCATAAGCAGCCCAAAGGGTGGCGCCATTCGAATGGAACTTCCCCTTTTTAGTGCCTTTGTACGTGTTGTATGCCACCGCACTTTGCTCAAGAATTTTTTTTTCATGATTGTGTGTATGCAAGGCAGGCTTTGAGGAAACACGTCGAGAAAAACTTTATTTTTTTTCCATGACGGTCGTGTGTACGCGGCATAAGAACATGCAGAGGGAACACATATTTAACCCCTTGATCGCCCCCTAGTGTTAACCCCTTCCCTGCCAGTGACATTTATACAGTAATCAGTGCATTTTTTATTGTACCGATCTCTGCATAAATGCCAATGGTCCCAAAAAAGTGTGAAAAGTTTCCGATCTGTCCGTCGCATTGTCGCAGTACCACTAAAAATCGCAGATCAACGCCATTACTAGTAAAAAAAAATGCCATAAATATATCCCTTATTTTGGAGACCCTATAACTTTTGTGCAAAAACCAATCAATACGCGCTTTTTGTGATTTTTTTTTACCAAAAATATGTAGAAGAATACTTATCGGCCTAAACTTAGAAAAAATGTGTTTTTTAAAAAAAACTTTTGGGGACATTTATTATAGCTAAAAGTTAAAAATTGTGTTTTTTCCCCCAAATTGTTGCTCTTTTTTTTGTTTATAGCGCAAAAAATAAAAACTGCAGAGGTGATCAAATACCACCAAAAGAAAACTCTATTTGTGGGGAAAAAAGGACGCAAATTTCGTTGCACGACCGCGCAATTGTCAGTTAAAGCGATGTAGTGCCAAATTGTAAAAAGTGCTCTGGTCAGGAAGGGGGTAAAACCTTCCAGGGCTGAAGCGGTTAAAGTTGAAGTAAACCCAATTTTTTTTTTTTTTTTTATGTCACAATGTAGAGTATAAGATTTCCTATCATCTGTGCCCAGTCTTGCCACAAAGAGTTAATCCAGCGCTAAGCAATCCTTTTTTATTGATCAGTGAAAATTAACAGACTTCCAGATAAAAACCTGTCTAAATAAAAAGTCTGTTTCTCTCTCATTGCTTTGAGTGACAGGTTATTTACATATCTAGCTTGGACATGTTTATCATATGTTATGTTATGTTTATCATAATATGAGGTGATTCACAGTATAAAAAGTGAGAAATCCATCCCTCCCCCACATAACACATCCTGGTAATATACATACAATGAACTGTGGATCACCTCATATTATGATAAACATAACATAACATGATAAACATGTCCAAGCTAGATATGTAAATAACCTGTCACTCAAAGCAATGAGCGAGAAACAGACTTTTCATTTAGACAGGTTTTTATCTGGAATTATGTTAATTTTCACTGAACAATAAAAGAGGATTGCTCAGAGCTGGATTAACTCTTTGTGGCAAGACTGGGCACAGATGATAGGAAATCTAATACTCTACATTGTGACATAAGGTTAGGTTAGGCCGATATGTATTCTTCTACATATTTTTGGTAAAAAATTCACAATGAGCGTATATTGATTGGTTTGCGCAAAAGTTATAGCGTCTACAAAATAAGGGATAGATTTATGGCATTTTTATTTTATTTTTTCATACGAGTAATGGCGTTGATCTGCGATTTTTAGCGGTACTGCGACAATGCGATGGACAGATTGGATAGCGTTATTTCACCAAAAAAATATGTTTTCTGGCAATAACTTGTCACTTCTCCAGTTTACAGTGACACACAAATGTTTGACATTTCTCAGTTTATTCTTCCAACCGAGTGTGTTCAAGACAGTCTCTCTTCTCCCGCTGGATATATTACAATAAAGAAGCTGGATTTATCGGAGCGCCGTTATCCGACTACCTTCTTATGGCTTTAGATTTACTTTGTTATAATTATTATTTGCACTTAATAAATAAAGCTGTGTTTTTTCAGCTCTATCAGCCAGTCAAATCAAAAATCCATCCAATCCAATCAGTACACAGCACACTCATCCATCACAGTCCAATCAGAAGGGGGCGGATCCTCATTTCAGGACCTAAAAATACTTTATTTGCAAAGTTTATCCAAGTGATATTTATAGTGTAGATACTCCTATATATGAAGAGAGGATGGAAAATCCATAATATAAAACATCACAGCTGAAAGCGGGCAGAGATCACAGGTGTTAACGCGTCGCATGCAATATGCACCTAATTTTGTGTATGTACTGTGTGTATATATATATAAATACAGTGGGCCAGATTCAGATACATTTCATGTATCTTTCCGGCGGCGTAGCGTATGGTGTTTACGCTCCGCCTCCGCAAATATTATGGGCAAGTGCCTTAATCAGAAAGCACTTGCTCCATAATATGTGGCGGCGTAGCGTAAAGTGCCGCTCGTATATTAGCAGAATTCCAACGTATCTTCTTTTCTGAATAGCAAAAAAAGATACGCCGGCTATTCTTAGTATTTACGCAGCGTATCTATAGATACGCTGACGTAAATACTTTCTGAATCTGGAATCTGAATCTAGAAAGGAAATCGAAGGAAAAGGTAAGTGAACCAACAATGCTCTAGCTTAAGGCCCCTTTCACACTGGAGCGTTATTCGAGCGAAGCCTCATCTGCAATCCCAATGTGCTGGCAAAGCACCGCTAAGACCCTAACGTTTTAGGGCATTTTTGCAGTGACTCAGTGTGAAAGGATAAGGGGTTTTTACAGCGCTTTCAATTCATTTCAATGGAGAGGGGTGTTTTTTGGAGGGTCTTTTTTCAGCGCACAAAAGCTGCTCCAAAGATGCTGCTTGCAGGACTCAGTGTGAAAGGGTCAATTGAGATGCATGGAGAGCGTTTTATGAGCGTTTATATAGCGCTAGATTTTACGCTAAAACGCTGTAAAAACGCTTCAGTGTGAAAGGGGCCTAAAGGAACCTATTTAGAAAATATAAAATTAACCTTTACAACCCCTTTAATTCCAGGTTGTGAGGCAAATACTATCACTAGAACTAAATTGAAATTTGATGTTGTAACTACACCCCGTGTATGAAAGTGGTTAAAGCCGTTTAGGACTAGACATGTGCAAAAGGAAAAAATTTGTTTTGTTTTGTTTCGTTTTAATTTGTTATTTAATGAATTTCGTTAAGTTAGATTTGTTAAATTTGTTAAATTTGTTTTCGGAATTCGATCATTTTCGACTAAATTCGAAAAAACCCGGTCGAATTCTAAAACATTTCTACCGGATTTGAATTCGATCATATTTTGATCGGATTCGAAAATATTTCAACAGAATTCAATAATATTTCATCCGCTATCGTTAATATTTCAACCAAATTCGATGATATTTCCACCGGATTGGAAATGATTTCAACCAGATTGGAAATTATTTCAACCGGATTTGAAATTATTTCAACTGAATTTGAAATTATTTCAACCGGATTTGAAATTATTTCAACCGGATTTGAAATTATTTCAACCGAATTTGAATCTATTTTAACCGAATTTGAAATTATTTCAACCGAATTTGAAATTATTTTAACCGTATTTGAAATTATTTCAACCGGATTCGAAATAATTTCAACCGGATTCGAAATGATTTCAACCAGATTTGAAATTATTTCAACCGGATTTGAAATTATTTCAACCGGATTTGAAATTATTTCAACCGGATTTGATTGTATGTATTTGTATTTGTATTATTGTATTTGATTACATTCTATTAAATTCTATTCTGTTCTTTACTATTCTTTAATTTTTCATTCTATTGTTTTTGTACCTGAATTTGAAATTATTTTAACCGGATTTGAAATAATTTCAACCGGATTCGAAATTATTTCAACCAAATTTGAAATTATTTCAACCGAATTTGATTGTATGTATTTGTATTATTGTATTTGATTACATTCTATTAACTACTTGAGATCCGCGCTACAGCCGAATGACGGCTCTAGCGCAGATCTAAATTGTCAACAAGCCGTCAATTGACGGCTTGTCACTAGCTGCTTCCCGGCGCGCGCTCCAGAGCGCGCTGCGGGGAAACACTGTGTTGCCCGTGTCCCTTGGACACAGCCAATCACAGATCGCCGCGAACGGCCAATCAGAGTGGCCGTTTGCGATGCGATCTGTGCGGCCAATGAGAGATGATCTCATAGATCATCTCTCATTGCCGTTTTACATAGAGACAGCGTTCTGTCTCTGGAGAGCAGGAGACGGATCTGTGTCACCCCCAGTCACCCCCCCTCCCCCCACAGTTAGAACACTATACAGGGAATACATTTAACCCCTTCCTCACCCCCTAGTGTTAACCCCTTCAATGCCAGTCACATTTATACAGTAATTAGTGCATTTTTATAGCACCGATCGCAGTATAAATGTGAATGACGCCAAAAATGTGTCAAAAGTGTTCGATGTGTCCGCCATAACGTCGCAGTCCCAATAAAAATCGCAGATCGCCGCCATTTCTAGTAAAAAAAAAAATAATAAAAAATAATAATTCTGTCCCCTATTTTGTAGGCACTATAAATTTTGCGCAAACCAGACGCTTATTGCAATTTTTTTTTTTTTTTACCAAAAATATGTAGAAGAATACGCATCGCCCTAAACTGAGAAAAAAAAAGTTTTTTTTTTTTTTTTAATTGGGATATTTATTATAGCAACAAGTAAAAAGTATTTATATCAGAAAGTAAAAAATATATATTTTTTTTTTTCAAAATTGACTGACTTTTTTTGTTTATAGCGCAAAAAATAAAAACCGCAGAGGTGATCAAATACCACCAAAAGAAAGCTCTACTTGTGGGGAAAAAAGGACGTTAATTTTGTTCTTTACTATTCTTTGATTTTCATTCTATTGTTTTATTATTTTATATTCTATTTTATTGTATTATTTTTTAGAAATCGATTTATATTTTTTATATTTTGATTTAAATTTGCTTTCAATTTTAATTCGAATTTGTTTTCGATTCAAATTGTTTTCGAATTCGATTCGAATAGAATTTGTTTTCGAATTTGATGGGAATTTTTTCCGAATTCGATTCAAATTGTTTTGTTTAAATTCGTTAATTTTGTAATCTTATTCGGAAATTTGGATGCATCCGAATTTCCGAATAATGAAAAATGTGTCCAAATTCGAATTCGTAACGAAACGAAATGCACATGTCTATTTAGGACATTCCCTTCCCAAAACACAAAGACAGCTACCAACACTCCAACCAGCCGAAGAAGAAACCCATACGAATAATCCTCCCCAAATACTAGACGAGGCTCCATGTTGAAGGTCAAACAGGAATATATCTTTATTGAGGAATACAGTCTTAAATACAATAAAATAGGAGGTTCCTACAACCTGCTCATATTACTCTAGCAATACACCTGTGACCAGAAACTAATTAACATGAGCTCATTAACTAATCCCTTTTGACAGCAGCCTAAGGACACATAGAGAGAGTGAATCTCCCTACTGGGAGTACAGAGATCAATGAAGACCTGACAGGTGTTGCAATTTATCTCTACTCTATCCAAAACTAAAATAAAAAAAAGTTTTGCCTCTAGGCCCCATTCACATTATGATATAGCGGGAAAGAGTGTAGCCGATATGCGATTTTTGATAAAGTGATTTTCACACGGGTCTGCGTGTTGCATAGGGCCACTATGAATAGGCTGGCCCTATGCACGTTTGTCACTGTGTATACACCCACATGTGTGACTCTATAGTCATATGGGCTGCTGAAATGTGATAGGGAGGAAATGCTCAGCGTAGAAACTCACTGAAAACTGAGCATGTGCAGTGTTGCCACCACTGCTCTGCAAAAATCCCCAACTGAACTGGGGACATGGACAGAAGGTGAAGATAGAGAACAGCAGGATCAACCAGGTCTATTGCAGAATACAAAAAATGTATCTCAAAGTGACTGAGTGAGTATGAACAGTATGTAATACAACATTTATTGATAGTTTTTTTTATAATGTGGGTTTAGTCAGTCACACTTTAAAGGAAATCCGATTGCTTCTCGGGGGATCAGGAAGGAATTTTTTCCCCTCCTGTAGCAAATTGGACCATCGCTCTGCTGGGGTTTTTTGCCTTCCTCTGGATCAACTGTGGGTATGGAGTTGGGTGTATGGGATTGTACTGTGTTTTATTTTGTTTGTTTTTTTATTTGTTTTTTTTTATGGTTGAACTGGATGGACTTGTGTCTTTTTTCAACCTAGCTAACTATGTAACTATGTAACTATCTAAGTCTCGTTTAAAAAAACAAACAAAAAACAAACATGTCATACTTACCTCCCCTATGCAGTTGGTTTTTCACAGAGTGGCCCCCCGATCCTCCTCTTCTGGGGTCCCCTGGTGGCACTCCTGGCTCCTCTTCTCTTCCGAGTGCCCCGGCGGAGAATCGCTTTCCATTGGGGTACCCGTGCAGGTGCGCTCCTGTATCCTGCTGCTGTGTCCATTGACACAGGCAACAGGACTCGGCTCTACCCCCGACTCCCACGTCATTGGATTTGATTGACAGCAGCTGGAGCCAATGGCTGCACTGCTATCAGTCTATCCAATTGGGACCCGAGAAACTGTCTGGAGCGGATGTGCTCATCCCCGGCGCAGGAACGATCAGGCTCGGGTAAGTAAAAGGGGGGCTCTGAGGGGCTGGTGCACTACAAGAGGTTTACATCCCCTTTAAGTCTTCTCCACTGAAATAAATATAATGTCTTGTATTTTATTCTGGAGGCTTCACCTTTCTCCCCGGTCACAATATGAACAGAAACCCTTTCACTTGTTGAGTTGAATGGCAGAAAACGTAATTGTTTCTGTTTTTTCTTCCGCCGTCCTCTAGGGACTTGGTGGCTCTTTTACCTGTCATGTCACATTAGTCTCCAGCAGGAATTGTGGAGGTCTGGAGCACATGTCGGCCCTCTCATATACCCCTGGCATTTCTTGCTCTACTTGCTGGAAGGGAGATTATTTCCTTGCGCTGTGCATTTTATTTCGAGTTCGGAGCGGAGTCCTCTAAAACCTTGAATGATCATCTTCAAGCATTTTCTTTCTTTTTCTTATCTGTAAACTGAGGTAGCACAAAGAAACCTTGAAAACATTTTAGATGATCTGAACCTTGCTACAGGTGCTTCATTTTAAGACACAGTAAAGAGTAGCATCAGACTTTTAGAAACAGAAGAACGGGGGAAGAAAGAGAAAAGTGGTCCATCAAGTCTAATGAGGACCTCTAAGGCCAAAGAGAGCTGACATCCTTCAATATGTGGTGGGTTGTGAGGCATAGTGGTTGCAAATATGGTAAAAGTCACTGGGCGCCAGACACTGCTTGGATGTAAAAAGAGGCTTTATTTATTTTATCAGTCCTTTTTGTATTTTTTTGGGGGAAAGATGGTCACGACCAGGGCACTGGACACAGTAGTTGTAGATTCAGTTAGCAGACTCAGAGACTTCAATAGGAGGACAGTCGTACAGGGAAAGGCCCCAGTAAGGTGCCACATCTGCACATGAAGGAACGCTGTCTCCTATGGAAACAGTCTATAACAGTTCCTAACTCCAACATAACAGTTCCTTCAGCTTCACTACAACTGCATTTGTTGTTCTTCAACACTGAGCACCTGGTCTCTCACTAGATCCACTGATTCACTGACTCTGAATCCCTTGAGCCCCTTTAATGTTTGCGGTGGTATCTCCCTCAAGCATCACCCATACTTCCCTGCTGGGTCCCTAGCTTGGCACTTAACCCCCCTGCCGGTATCCCCGAGCGCAACTCGGGGTGGATTTTTTATGTAAAAATCGATATCCCCGAGTCGCGCTCGGGGTGAATATGCAGAGCCTACAGCGCGCTGGCTTATCTTGTATCCAGGCAGGGTTACTGTACTTACCTTGTCCCTGGATCCAGCGATGCATCCCCGCTGTGTGAGCGAGTGGCGTCCTCCATTCGACTCACACAGTGCCCGCGCGCCGCCGATCTCCGTTCCCTGCGACGTAACGGCGCACGGGGGCGGAGACCGGCGGCAAATTCAAAAAAGTAAACAAACACATTACATACAGAATACTGTAATCTTATAGATTACAGTACTGTATGTAAAAAGTACACACACCCCTGTCCCTAGTGGTCTGCCCAGTGTCCTACATGTACTTTTACATAATAAAAAAAAAATGTTTGTGCCTGCAAACTGTAGATTGTCCATAGCAACCAAAAGTGTCCCTTTATGTCAAAAGTGATTTTAGAGCAGCTAGAAAACAGCGATAATAAATGATAATCACTTGCAGAATTAAGCGATAGCGATTTGTGGGGAAATTCGTCATAAAAAAATAAAAGTAATGACAGCGACAATTCTGCAACTCAGCAAATTTCAGTGATTTTGATTTGATTACATTAGTGAATAATTTTTATTATAATTACATTATTAATTGTTATAATTATTTATAGTTATTTATTTTATTATAATTTTATGATTTTGTGTTTCAAACTTTATCATACCCGGGATGTCTACTAGACTCTGGTTTGGACAAATTTAAGTGAGTTATTCCTAAAAATTGCAGGCCTACAGTATAAAACGCAGAATTTCCATGCAAAATAATTGTACCGCTTTTGGTACGTAATTCCAGACAGAATCATACCGCCAGGGAGGTTAAGATACTTCTCAAGCTTCACCCCACTGGCAAGCTTGGTCCCTGGCTTGACACACAAGGCTGCTCTGCAATCATCATCTCCGCTGGTTGGGGCCCTGACTTGATGACCACCTGAAATTTCCAGATTTTCCATCGTGCCCATTTGGTGAGAATACTGCTCCGGTACGTTCTTCAGTTACTCACTGTGGTCCCTGGTAAAGGTGGCTGATCCCTTAGTGGCGACAGCACCCCTTCTACTGCGACAGGTTCTCCAACCTGCAGAACCGTCACTTCTGGTTGGACTGCAAGCTGTAGTCCCAACCCTGCGCTGCCCTCTTACTTCTGGATAGGCCCTCACATGGCCTGGAAGCCAGATGCCACCGGGATAGGCCAAATCTCCACCCTAGCAGCCCGGGGTGTACCCCACATGTCCACCCAGACAGCCGTCCAGGTGGCACAGAACACAGATCACCTGACTCCTCACAAATACTGTATATAGGTTCTCCCAGCAGGCCAAGGGATTCAAGAAAACCCCTGCCCAATTGCCTGAGATACTCCAATATAGCCATAACCTGACCTTGAGTTGCCCTTCTAAAATCTAGTAACACCAAGTACCCAGGGAATGAGGACCGAGCAGTGGAAGATCAGCAGAGCAGGGGGACTGGAGCAGGAGAAACTAGCAGTTGTCACACATGGTACTCAGCAGGTAGGAAGAAATATGGTGGGGGGTGAGCAGGGACCACAGTAAGTTGAGGATTACAAAAACCAGAGAATCAGCAGAGGTGGAGGTTATTACTGAGTGGGGGATCAGCAGATCTGGACGTCCTTTTATTTGCATTCCCTGTGCGCGCCGCTGGGGGTGTGCAGCGGGGACAGCGACACATCGCTGAGATGCCGATGCGTATGCCTGGCGGCCGCGATGTCCTCCAGGTACCCGCAATCGGCAGTGACAGCAGGGACGTGGAGCTCTGTGTGTAAACACAGAGCTCCACGTCCTGTCAGGGAGAGTGGAGACCGATGCTGTGTCCCTTGTACATAAGGACACAGCATCAGTCACCTCCCCCAGTCAGTCCCCCTCCACACACAGTAAGAATCACTCCCAGGGCACACATTTAACCCCTTCCTTGCCCCCTAGTGTCAACCCCTTCCCTGCCAGTCACATTTATACAGTAATCAGTGCATTTTTATAGCACTGTTCACTGTATAAACGTGAATGGTGTCAAAATTGTCCGATATGTCCGCCACAATATTGCAGGCCTGACAAAAAAAAAATCGCAGATCGCCGCCATTACTAGTAAAAAAACAAAATAAATCTATCCCCTATTTTGTAGGCGCTATAACTTTTGCACAAACCAATCAATATACGCTTATTGCGATTTTTTTAACAAAAATATGTAAAAGAATACGTATCGGCCGAAACTGAGGAAAATTTAAAAATAAAATAAAATTGGGATTTTTTTTGTTTATAGCGCAAAAAATAAAAATCGCAGAGATGATCAAATAGCACCAAAAGAAAGCTCTATTTGTGGGAGAAAAATGATGATAATATAATTTCGGTACAGTGTTGTATGACCGCGCAATTGTCATTCAAAATGCGTCAGCCCTGAAAGCTGAAAATTGGTCTGGGCAGGAAGGGGGTTTAAGTGCCCAGTAATGAAGTGGTTAAAGGAACCTATTTAGAAAAAAAAAAAAAAAACTTTTACAACCCCTTGAAGGCGAAATCTATTCTCTCCTGGTGCTAGGCCATGCCCCTTGTTATTCAGCTGCATAATTGTATAATTATTATGGAAAGTAGAGGTTCTACATGTTTCAGGACACTGTCCCCGTACCAAGTCTGTCCCCAGTTTTGTCTCCAGATTGGATTTGAACAGGGGTTGAGGCAATTTCAAAGACAGTCAGAGCAGAATAAAAAACAAAATCAGAATTACACACCCCCGCTCCCCGCTCCTACTAGCTTAGGGGGTGTATTTTTTTCCATTACCTGTGCTTCTTTCTTATGATCATGTGCTAGTCGGAGCGGAGGGACTATTTCTTCAGCTTTGCTCGCATGTTTTCTGCCTTTGCTCAAGTCCTGGCCAGCCGCCTGCCTGTTTATCTAGGGTGACCACGTGTCCTGAATTGCTGGGTCTGTCCCGGGCACCTTCATTCCAGGACAATACAGTGTCCCGGAATGAAACTGACACAGCCACCCCCAGGCCCAATCTGATGCCCCCAAAAAAGGCAGCCACATCACTGTTTTACTCACTGACAGTACTTGTCCTGGCTGGGAATACCTGGAGGAGCACAATCCCCGCCCCCTGCTTGTGATTGGAGCAATCATAAATCCCGCCTCTTGTGTCCAATCACTGTGCTGTGATTCGTTACATCACAAGCTGATTTTTGGGAAGGGGGGTGTCCCTGAATGGTAGTTTGTAAATGTGGTCACCCTGAGCCAGATTCAGAATGATCTGCGTAAATTTCGGCAGGCATAGCGTATCTCATTTACACTACGCCGCCGTAACTTACAGAGGCAGGTACCCTAATCAGAAAGAATTTGCGCCGTAAATTACGGCGGCGTAGTGTAAATGGGCCGGCGTAAGCCCGCGTAATTCAAAGTAGGTGGAAGGTGGGCGTGATCCATGTAAATGAATTGTGACCCCATGTAATTGACGCTCTTTACGAACGGCACATGCGCCGTCCGTGGACGTATCCCAATGCGCATGCTCGAAACCACGTCGCAAATGCGCAATGCTTACGACGTGAGCGTAAATTAAGCACAGCCCTATTCGTGAAGGACTTACACAAACAACGTAAACGACGGAAAATTCGAAGCTGTCCCGACGTCCATACATAACATTGGCTACGCCTCCTATAGCAGGGGTAACTTTATGCCGAAAAAAGCCTTTACGTAAATCAAGGCACCGGGTGCACGTTCGTTTCTGAATCGGCGTATCTAGCTCATTTGCATATTCTACGCGTAAATCTACGGAAGCGCCCCTAGCGGCCAGCGTACATATGCAACTAAGATATGACGGTGTAAGAGACTTACGCTGCTCGTATCTTAGCAAAATTCCGGCGTATCTTGCTTTCTGAATACAGAAAAAAGATACGCCGGCGCATCCTAGAACTTACGCGGCGTATCAACAGATACGCCAACGTAAATTCTTTCTGAATCTGGCCCCTGCGTTTATCTCCTTGCCTTCCCTGGCGGAGTGATCTTCCTCCGCCCCCACATAGTAGTAGCCTTGGCCGCAGAGGCTGTGAGGCAGACGGCGGCGGCAATGGGCAGGGAGTCACTGATTTCCGCCATTACTAGTAAAAAAATAATCTGGTCACCTAAAGAAGCAATGCCATCTGCTTATTCAGGGTATAGTGACAATGTCTTCTGTTAGCCCACACCTTCAGCAAAGTAAACTCACCCAACCATGCTTCCTCAGCTCATCCCTACTACTATAGTCTACCCGGGTGAGATAGTGTTGGAGCTCACCCTGGTCAATGAGGTCTATACTTCCTTAATTTACCTTGACCAGAAACATTCTGTCAGCCAGTGAAGTGAGAACTCCTCAGACCTTTGTATCATAATGTATTGAAGCCAATGGATCAGTATAAGGCCCCATGCACACGAGAAGCAAATGCAAACACTTGTAAACTCAAGTTTTCAAATGCAAAAACCGGCGTTTAAAACCCCCGTTTTTGCCGCGAATCTCGTGGCGTTTTGCTGCGTTTAGCGGCGTTTTACCGCGTTTACGGCTATCAGCGTTCAGAACCACTGACATTGTAGACCCTCCCAGCAAATATATTTAACTATTTCTGCAATTTTCAACAGAGAGAGCAGCAGCAGAGAGAGCACTTGCATACATTCATTATTCTCCTTTGTGAAATGGATCCCATAATGAATACATGCCAAGAAATTATCCTTACGTTGCTCTTGATGAGGCTTCAAAGCCATCGCAAACTACGTGAACGACCCGTTCGCAGAGCTCGTCGTCGCTATTGGACCCATCCATTTTTCAAAATTTCTAATTTTTCAAATTTTGAATTTTCGGATTTCGAATTTTTACAATTTTAAATTTTCGAATTTTTTACATTTCGAATTTTTACAATATAACATTTTCAAATTTCGTATTTTTTACATTTCGAATTTTTACAATTTTAAATTTTCGAATTTTCAATTTTCGAATTTTCAAATTTCTATTTTTTTTTATTTCTGATTTTCAAATTTCGAATTTTTAAAATTTATGATTTTCAAATTTCGAATTTTCAAATTTCGAATTTTCAAATTTCGGATTTTAACATTTCGAATTTAAAAAAATTTAAAATTTCGAATTTTCAGATTTCGAATTTTTAAAATTTCGAATTTTTAAAATTTCGAATTTTCAGATTTCGAATTTTTAAAATTTCGGATTTTCAGATTTCGAATTTTTTAAATTAAAAATTTGAAATTTAAAAATTCGAAATTTTAAAAATTCGAAATTTGAAAATTCGAAATTTTGAAAAATTCGAAAATTGAAAATTCGAAATTTGAAAAATTCGAAATTTGAAAAATTCGAAATTCGAAAATCAGAAATTTGAAAAATTCGAAATTTTGAAAAATTCGAAAATTGAAAATTCGAAATTTTAAAATTCGAAATTTAAAAGAATCGAAATTTGAAAAATCGAAATTTAAAAAAATCGAAATTTGAAAATTCGAAATGTGAAAATTCGAAATTTAAAAATCAGACATTTTAAAAATTCGAAATTTTGAAAATTCGAAATTTTGAAAATTCGAAATTTTGAAAATTCGAAATTTTGAAAATTCGAAATTTTAAAAACTCGAAATTTTGAAAATTCGAAATTTTCAAAACTGTTATAATTATAAAATATTTAATGTATTATTTAATTGAATTAAACAATTAAAATGGATTTGTAAATAATAATAATAATATAAAATTTATAAAATGCCAGGCATTCATATGCAAACTAATCACTGATTAGATTATTTGGGCTGAATGGAAATGCAGGTGGATAGACATTGTTCAAAGTACAACATATAGGTTTAAAATTAAAAGGAACATTTTGGAAAGTTCAATGCTGGTGTTGTATTGCATTATTCAATCAATATATATCATCTCTGAATTATCTAAATCATAAACATAATTTAAAACTAATTAAATTATTTTTTTAAGATTTTTAAAGGATATTTGGCAATTTTATTAAGTTAAAAAAAGGGTACCTTTAAAAAACGCTTCTAAACGCAAACGCGGCTAAACGCTTAGACGCGTTTAGCGTTTGAAACACAAAAACGTTTGCGGCTGAACCCATTTTTTTGCGTCTGCAAAAACGAGCCTAAACGCAACTGCCTCTAACCTCAAAAAAATGTGATTGTGTGCATGGACACATAGGATAACATTAATTGAGTTCAGGGGCAGTTGGAAAAAACGCCCAAATGCCTCTGAACTCGAGTTTACCAGCGTCTCGTGTGCATGAGGCCTAACAGGCAGGAAAATAGAGGTTACCTAGTGGCAGTTTAATAATTTATCAGAACAAATTTTCATCCTTCTAGTACTGTGTATCCTATTAGCCTTATGCTGCACATGCCCACGTGGTGCATATTGCTATACTAATCCCAGACTTATTAGCATTTTTGTGCTTTATTGCTGATATCCCTTCTCTATAACAATGATAATGCAATTAATGATAATGAAGAGATTTGAAGGCAAGAGTTAAAGCAGTCCAAGTGATAATTAGCACACAAACCTGCGGTATCACCAGGACTGTTAATTAATTACAATTTTACTCTAATCTCTCAGCTGATGATACTAAGAATTCCAACGAAGAAAAAAAAGACTGAAATCAATCTTCAATAAATTAAACAGCCTTATTTATCATTGTTTGGTGAACTATTTGCTCCTGTTATTTACATATAAATGACATTTTTTTACATGTAAACACAGGGGGCCAGATTCTCGTAGATGGGCGCATCTACGAGCGGGGCCTATTTACGCTACGCCGCCGCAACTTAGAGACGCAAGTGCCGTACTCTCAAAGCACTTGCGTCCACAGTGCGGCAGCGTAACGTAAATGGCCCGGCGTAAGCCCGGGTAATTCAAATGTGGATGAGGTGGGCGTGTTTCATGTAAATCAATCATAACCCCACGTTTTTTACGTTTTTTTGAACTGCGCATGCGCCGTCCGTGAACGTATCCCAGTGCGCATGCTCCAAATTTCGCCGCAAATACATTGGTTTCGACGTGAACGTAACTTACGCAAAGCCCTATTCGCGAACGAGTTACGCAAACAACGTAAACGATGGAAAAAAACGACGCTGTCCCGACGTCCATACTTAACATTGCATACGCCGGACCTACGCAACGTTATCCCTCATATAGCAGGGGTAAGTTTACGCTTACGCAAACGATGTAAACTACGACGAGCGGGCGCAAATCCGTTCGGGAATAGGCGTATGTAGCTCATTTGCATATTCAACGCGGAAATCAACGGAAACGCCACCTAGCGGCCAGCGTAAATATGCAACTTAGATACGACGGTGTAAGTGAGTTACGCCAGTCGGATCTAAGGCAAATCTATGCGTAACTGATTCTTAGGCCGCGTACACACGATTAGACATGTCCGATGAAACATGTCCGACGGACCGCTTTCATCGAACCCCGCTGAAGTGGTCTGTTGGTCTGATGTGCGTACACACCATCGGAAAAAAATCCCATCGGACCATAACGCGGTGACGTAGAACGCAACGACGTGATGAAGAAACGAAGTTCAATGCTTCCAAGCATGCGTCGACTTGTTTTTGAGCATGCGCAGGTTTTTGGTCCGATGATTTAGTGTACTAACCATCGAACCTGTCCAACGGACAGGTTTCCAGCAGGCAGGTTTCAAAGCATGTTTTGAAACTTTGGTCCGCTGGAAAACGGTCCGATAGGCCGTACACACCATCGAACATGTCCGCTGAAACTGGTCTACGGACCAGTTTCAGCGGACATGTTCGATCGTGTGTACGCGGCCTAAGAATCAGGCGCATAGATCCGACGCCGCAAAAACAAAGATACGACGGCGTATCTGGAGATACGCCGTCGTATCTCCTTTGAGAATCTGGCCCAGGGTCTGCAGGTGAGTCATCTGCACACAACAAAATGGCAGAGCTAGGCAACATTAGTAGCAGCACTTCACACTGAGATATCAGGACACAACAGAGGACTAAAACTTCAAGGGACAAGGGAATTTAAACTGGGACTCTTGGCAAGTATGAGGCAGCTGCTTTGGGCCCCACAACAATGACAGGGCCCAGGGCCAGGGCAGCTGTTAGAAATCACGGGGCCCCATAAGCCTACCCGACAGGTAACCCCGCTCTCGACCCCACCTCAGGCTCCTCCCCTGACCCAACCTCTGCAGATTTGTCACCGTTTACATATGCATGCATACTGTGTCCCAGGAACTAGATGTTGCTGCTCTCATCTTTAATACGACCCCTGATTGCACTGGAGAGCTCAGTAAAGGTGATGGAGGGACAGTGGTGGAACCCCCTTCCACTGTCTGTGAAAGTAATCCAGGGGCTTCTTAGCCACTAGAAATACTTTTACTTTGTGCAGACTCGTTGGGGCTAAAAAATTATATCTTGATCATTGCTGCAGCGATGACCAAGATATCACCCTTCCAATCCAGCAATGTACCAGTATGTTGCTGGACATGAAGCGGTTAAAGGGGGTGGTTGGGGGGGCACATGTTTACTGCCCCCCCTCCGAAACACAAGTGTAGAGTAGCATCTCACTGCGTCTTATGATTATCTGTGGGCACCCGGTGTAGGGCACATTGCCGTTTAAAATCAGCAAGGTACCCATCAATCTCCCCTTTAGTTTCAATGCTAGTTTCAATGCTTAAAAGCAGCAAAATATATCTTTCTCCTTTCAGTTGGTGCTGCTGTGACTTCTGCTGCTGCAGAACCTCTTTGCCGTAGCCAACTTGCGTCCACAGCCGTTATAACTCGGTCTATGATCTCCGGTGGAGGGTTAGGACCATAGTGTGCCAGTCTTAGTTTAACAGCCCGATCAAAACTTGCCTCTTCGGGGGTCCTGTCTGTTATGCTGGGTCTTTCCGTTACGTTGGGTCTTTCAGCTCCATCCATTTGGACAAGTTCTGTGATCATGTACATCTTCTGACGGTTGCTGGCCGGTCAGCCACGGTTCTCCAGTAAGTCCTTGAGGGTAGCCGTCCTTTAAGGCTGTGGGATCATCTCACTGCTAGCCAACAATTGTAACAGTCAGGGGTTAACGCCCTTTACGATATTCCATTCCACAACCCAAGACAGCTTATCCGACACTCCACAATCCAGCAGACAGGACCCATTGGATTTCCCCCAGAATAACGAGACACACAGCTCTGTCTCTGGTTCCAAACGGATTCGATCTTTTAATGTTAAAACTTAGGCTTTATACAGTAGAAACCAAGAGTGAACAATGAATCAACTCCACCCACAACATGACACAATGGGTACTCAATACACATTCCTTTAGATAATGACATTCAGATAATCGAAATGAGCTAATTACTAGTCATTTACCCAGACATTCTGACTCTGCGATAAGCTCTTCTTACCTGATACACAATATACATTCCTTTGTAGACGTAATTGACATGCTAATCCACTACAGCTGAAAAGTCAGACATCTGACCTTTCAGACTGCCAACCCCCAACACATCTATCATCAATAGACTTTCACACAATTAAATATCTTAGGAGCCGGACTCAATTAACACCTCAACAGTATGTGTCCCCACATGAATGAATACTGTCCTATTGACCTGTTGGGTTCAGAATAAACCACCTGTAATATTTCAAGATTCTGCAATACATGAATTATCATTACTGTCCCATCTCATGTAATTCATGATATCATTTCTCAGTCATCCTATGCCCCTATTGGACATAGGATGACCCTAGACCCAAGAGTCACTGGTGAAGCTGGCATAGAAGTACCCCGCACCCTTCAAAAGTCTCTGGGTATCACGGGCCATTCCGTTACAGTGTGTGTTACAAACTATAACCCAGTAAGGCCATAACAAAGTAAACACCAAACAGCAATAGGACACACTGCAACAGATCCATTACAGAACACATGCTGACTGTGCTGCCTGCGTGAGTATCATAATGATGATAATCATAACCTGCTATGCTGTATGTTAGCCTAAAGCCCCATACACACTATGGCCCAGATTCACAGAGCGATTACGCGTGCGCAACTGCTGTTGCGCGTGCGTAAGTCTAAATGTGCGCGTGCGTATAGTTGGACGCGATTCACAAAACAATATACGCCAGAAATCTACGTTTTTTGGTCCGGCGTAATTGAGTTAGACATTCGCTTCCCTTCGCGCAAAACTGCGCTAGACACACCATTGATTTGCTAGTCAAATATGCTAATGAGGGAGTTACGGGGATCCACAAAAAAACGCAGTTGCTGCGCAGGCTACGCGATGTGCGCAACTGCAAAATGTCCTGTCTAAAGTTAGAGCCCATAAAAGCTGATCTAACTTTTGAAAAAAAGTCTAATTGTCAGATAAAGCAACACCGTTACTGAGGAGCAGACCACACACACGTGTTGCACTACAATTTGACTGCCAACATGCTAGGGGCATCGTCGCTCATAGCTGCACTAGTGAATATAGATGACCAAAGAAGGAGGAGGGCACGGAGGATGGCACGGGAGAGGGTATACCGCACCCGCATACACCTGTTTGGCATGAATGATTCAGAGGTCTTTCGCATCTTCAGATTCCCCCCTCATGCCATCCTGGAATTAACCACAACCTTGCAGGAGGACATCACCAGCCCAACACAACGCTCACATGCAGTGCAGCCACTGGTCAAGGTCCTGGCAACACTCCATGTCCTTGCCAGTGGCTCTTTTCAGCGTACAAGTGGAGTGGTGGCTGGGATGTCACAATCCTCCATGAGCAGATGTGTGCACCAGGTTGTCCCTGCAATCCTCACACGCTTGGCCAACCAAATCATCAAACCCACCACTGAGGAGCTTCGAATCAAGGCAATGGCAGATTTCTACCGAATTGCCAGATTCCCACGCACCATCGGGGCCATTGATTGCACACATGTGGCACTCCAGCCCCCCCATGAGACCGAGCACATGTACCGCAATCGGAAGAATTGGCACTCCATCAACGTACAGGTGATAGTTGATGCCCAAGGCCTCATATGGCACGTCCGTGCCAAACACCCAGGGTCCAGCCATGACAGCTACATCTACAATCAAAGCCACATCCGAACAGAATTCGAACAGAACGTGTATGGGAACACCTGGCTGGTTGGTGAGTGACATGGGAGTCAGGCATGACTATCCCCTCCCGTCATGCACAACAGAAGTGGCACATGCATGACTAACATTCTCCTGTCTTTTCCTTTACAGGTGACTCTGCATATGCACTGGGACCCCATCTCATGACTCCTATCCGGAACCCCCAAACCCCAGGAGAGGAACGATACAATGAAGCACACATCAAAACCCGTGCAGTGGTGGAGCGCACCTTTGGCCTCCTGAAGTCACGTTTCCGATGCCTGGATAAGTCTGGGGGTACACTGTTGTATTCCCCAAACTTCGTGTGCCATATCATCGCTGCATGTTGCATGCTACACAATCTCGCAGTGAGGAAGGGCCTGCAGGTTGAGCTACGTGATGATCTGACCCCCCAACCAGAAAATCAACCCCTAACCGAGGATACCCCGTCTTCTGAGGGAAGAGCAGTCAGGAGGCAGCTCATATTGGGCATCTTTGCACGTTAAACACACACATTAATCATGGCACAATGAGAATGCATGCATGCACACCACTATGGTCCCTAGCACACACACCCCACATCCTCATCAAATTGGATTGGCACCAGTCCACCATGCAAGACTGGTGAGCAGTAACGCCACGTCAAGGCTCCAATTATGTCACTGTACATTCATACACCATTCACACGGACCTGGGAATCACTTCTCCCTGGTCCTGGGGAACCCTTCTCCACCAAAATTGAGGGTGACACCCCTTTTCCAGCAGGAATGTCACCCCCACATTCAAACATCATTCACAACCCAAAATATGCCAAAAAAGTCAAACAAACAAAAATGCATAGAAACAAAAAATGCATAGTAAAAAAAAAATGCTTAGAAAAAACAAAAACAAGCAGAGAGCAAAAATAAAAAAGCTTTCAAAACAAACAAAAGGTGGAAAAAAAAATTATTGCCCTCTGCCTGAGCCACGCCTGGGGCGCCCCCGGCCACGGCCCCGGACCCTCAGGGGAGACGCATGGGGGAGGGGAAAAGCCGGGGAAGGAGGAGCAGCCCCTGAGATCTGCCCACCTGGCGGCCTGCCCTCCAAGGCCACGGCTATTCTGTCCAGGGCAGCACCAAGTGTTGCCGTGTTGCCCTGGATAGCCTGGGTAAGGGCCCTCACATCCTGCCCAACGCCTGCTGCTGTAGTTTGCAGGTCATTAAGGCAGGTTGTGGAGGCCCGGGAGTGGGAGTCCAGGTTACCCAGGCTATCATTAATGGAGGACAGGCTCTGATCCACCCGCCCCATAGTCTGGCAGAGCTGTCTCAGAAGGCGGGTCTGGGTGGCCAGGTTCCTTCTCAGACAGGCGGGCATGAGATTGGGCGCCCCCCTGGTGCTTGGGGATGACCTCCTGGCTCCAGCTGATGGTTGTGGCCGGGGAGAAGGGGAGGCCCTTGTGAGGGGAGCCATGTTGGGGGAGGAGGGGGGGGGGCTGACCCTTAGGGAGGGCAGGCTTCTTGCAGCCAGAGGGGAAGAGTCCGCAGAAACCAAAGGGCCAGTGCCTTCCATGGACTCCTCCTCCTCATGATTCTGCTCCTCCTCATGATCGTCCTCCGCATGATCCTCCCCCTCCTCTTGTTCCTCCTCTGCGGACTCTGGCCTTGTTGGGGGGGCCTCATTAGGCTGCTGTCCTGGGGTTGGAGCGGTCAGTCCAGATGGCCCTGCACCCTCCTGCACAGCTGTGGATGACACAAAACATTCACAGGTTGGAGGATCCACACACTTGCCACATATTCCCTTTCACCCCCTCCCCCACACATGCTACACACCTGAGAGAAATAAAAACCTTACCTGGCACCGCGGGGACCGGACTTGTGTCAAAGCCTGGCAGGCCCTCCACTTCATGCCGGTGAAAGGTCAGGGCCACCACACGCTCCGTCTCTGAAAATCTAACCCGGCATGGTGGGCCCCCTCCTGTGCCCCTGGCATGGGCATTTATTGCGGCCAGTTTTTTTTTCACCTCACGCCGGAGGTCATTTATTTTCTTTTCTATCCCAGAGCGGGTCCGTGTCTCCCCCTCCCCCGATGAATTGACCTGCTCTGTGATCATATCCAAGATCTCCCTCCTCCTGGCCGGGGTGGTGGTGGCACTCTGCGGGCCGTGGAGAAAACGCCCATAGTCGGTAATGGCCCGGGCAAGAATTCTTTTTTCCCCCACAGTAAAATTGAGCTTTCTTTTTCTCTCAGTCATACTTCCAAACAAACTCACTAGCAGTCACCAAAAATCTGTCACAAATACAAGCACAACCAATCAGACAAGAACACACACAAAGAGAAAAAGAACAGCCAAAAATCACACTAGCACTCAGCAAGAAACACACACAAAAAAATCAGATGAAAAAAAAAAGCAAGAAAACAAACGCTCAGAAATCTATCAATCAAACAAACAGTCTCAAACACTTATCAAAATACACTTTCACAAAACTACCAACAAGCACAAGATCACACAGAACACTAATCTCACAACTACAAAACACACTCTAACGAACAACAGAGCAAAAGCACTTGATTCAATGGGAAGGGACACAAAGGGATGTACTTTTGCAATGGAAGGGCGTTTGTGTGTGTCTATTTATGCTGTCTGCGTAGTTCACAACATTGCCCTAGTCCATTTCCAATTTCAATGATTGCGCCGCTCCCGAGTTGTGAGCATGCGCACAACGGAGCTGACATGGTTTCCTTCACGCGCGCATGCGCGAGTCGGCCGGCCCTTCATTTGCATGGGGTCACGGCTCATTTCAATGTAACACGCCCACGTCCCTCCCAATTTGTATTACTCCTCCTTACGCCTACGGAAAAAACCTTACGTTTGCGCAAGCTCTTGCGTAAAAGCTACGTGAATCGCCGGATTACGCGGCTAGATTGCGCAAGTCTAACGGAAAAGTGGTGCGCTACGCCGGAATGATAATGCGCCGATCTACGTGAATCTGCCCCTATCAGTTTTCCTGACAGTTTTCTCATCAGGTTTACCAAAACCATGTAGTGCAAGGGCCTGCCTGATTGCATACGAATTGAAACTCTTGAGGTTTGACCTCATATTAGATGGTTTTGGTAAACCTGGAGAGAAAACCGTCAGGAAAACTGATAGTGTGTATGGGGCATAAGTCAGACACAGTGAAGGATTCTATCTTCTGTTCTCCACTCACTGTGTGCAGTGCAGGTGCACCCCCGTATCGCTGTCCTCCAGGTTCTTGCTCCCTCTCATCCACTGATCCGCCTGTCTCCTCGCCTGAGTCTCGGCAGTCAGCACCTGATCACGGGAGGCGGAGCTAAGCAGAACCTTGTAGTATCACTCCGCCAGGGAAGGCAGTGGGCAGCAGCAGCCGGGACAAATGAACTAGCAGAGCCATGTACGGCTCAGGTTTATGTACATGGCCCCGAAAAAGGAAAAATAGTCTGAACGCTGCCCTCATCTCCTGGGCCCCTCTGTAGACCAGATGAGGCCCAGGAAAATGTAATTACAACCCCCCTTCTCTAAGCAAGTAGTAGCGGGGTATGGTTTCAAAATGTTAACATGTATAAATTAACTGTAAAGTTGCCCGGGCCCCCCTGTGAAGCTGATGGGGGCAGGGCCCGGTACAACAGGGCTGGCTGTATTGCCCTATCAGCGGTTCTCCAAGATATTAAACTGCAGGGCAATTGAAAAGTCTAAGATAGGACATTGCTACTGCAGGCTAGATTGTGCAAGTAAATCCATGTACAGTATCTGTAATATCTGTTTACTTTTATTTTCCTTACTTACTTATAAATAAGGCCGTCCATAGATGGTTTGAATCTCGACCGGTTCAGCAGGAACTGGCTGAGATTCAAACCATCTATGGGCAGACTAATTGTACCCAAATCGAACCAGCGATGGACAATTCCAATTCCAAGTCCAATTTTTACATGCGATTATTTGAAGCTGCTGCTAGCAATAATCACTAAGTTCTCCTGACAGGGATCACTCCCTGCAACCCGTTCACCCCACTCCATCTGGAGAACATGATAGCTTCACGGGAGGGCTTCCCCATCAACGCTGAATGTCTTGATGGGGGGAATCAAGTGATTTTTCTTTCCTTCAACACGTTGTTGAAGGAAAGGAAATTGCATAATCCTTGGCCAGCCTTATTTATTTTCAGATTCCTCTTTAATACATATCTTTAGTATCCATTGCAACAATAATGAATAAGTGCTTTTTAATTATGAATCAATATCTAATTGCATCGGCTATATCATTTGGCCAGACATGTGTGGACATTGCTCCAAATTCTTGAGCCCAGGAGTTTTGATTGAAGGGTACTGTTAAATTTGAACTCCAGTTAAAATCAAAGTCCCTCTTTAGGTGTGGGGCTACCATACAGTGCAAGGTTATTATGCTCTTCTTGGTCAAGGAGGGACTTAAAGGAGTTGTAAATGAAAAAAATATGTCACCTTAATGCAATCTATGCATTAAGGCGAAAAACATCTCATAATGACGCCCCCCTCCCCCCCCGAGTCCCCATTATACTTACCTGACCCCTCGAAAGTCCCGCGCGGTCCGGAGATCCTCTTCGCCGCTCAGCCTGGCCGCTGATTGCCTTGAGCGGATGGATTTAGAGCATCGCAGCCATTGGCTGGCGCTGCTGTCAATCACATCCAGTGACACGGCGCGCCATGGGGCGGGGCCGAGTGATACAGTGCGCGGCTATGGCCGCTCGCTGTATCATGGAAGCGCGCCCACAATTACTGACCACCATGCGAGCTCTCGCATGACTGTGGTGAGTAATTATGGAGAGGAACCCAGAAGACATGGATCGGGGCCACTTTGTGCAAAACGAACTGCACAGTGGGGGGTAAGTATGATATGTTTGTTATTTCAAATTACAATTTTTTTTTCCTTTACTAACGCTTTAAGCAGCAGTTTTACTTACCTTATCTCTTGTTCCCCTGGCAGCTGATGCTCTCCTCTTTATGATGGTTTAGATCAATGATGGCGAACCTTGGAACCCCAGATGTTTTGGAACTATATTTCCCATGATGCTCATGCACTCTGCAGTGTAGTCGAGCATCATGGGAAATGTAGTTCCCAAAACATCTGGGGTGCAAAGGTTTGCCATCAGTGGTCTAGGTCTTTAATACAGGACTGCTGGTCAAAGTTCCATGCAACCGATTAAGCGGCAAAGAGATACATCTTCGAAGGACCAGTCGTTTAGCTGGGAGGAAGCTGCAGGAGCAAAGTATAAGAGAGTATAACTACTGTTTATGTTCCCCTAGGCCAAAATGAGCCCCACTGCAAGGGTAACTTTTTATTTTCTGTTCAATAGTTTTTATTGTGTTAAAGACGGCAGGTAGAGAGCAACCTCAGGGCTCTGTCGAGCTGTCAAACTTAAATCAACATAAGAGGCATTGTAAGAAAAGAAGGGGAAAAGGGGACGGGTAGAAAGTGTGTGTGTTTGGGGTGCAGTGGCGGCTGGTGCTCAAAATTTTTGGGGGGCGCAAACAAACTGAAAAAAAAAAAACATCAATTGCCGCCACTCTGCCCATTAAACGCAGCCACTGTGCCCATAAATGCCGCCAGTTTGCCCCCTCAAATGCAGCCAGTTTGTCCCCTCAAATGCAGCCAGTTTGTCCCCCCAATTGCAGCCAGTTTGTGCCCCCAATTGCCATCAGTTTGTGTCTCCAATTGCCGCCAGTTTGTGCTGCCAGTTTGTGCCCCAGTTGCCGCCAGTTTGTGCCCCCACTTGCTGCCAGTTTGTGCCCCTAATCGACACCAGTTTGTGCCCCAAATTGGCACCAGTTTGTCCCCCCAATTACCACCAGTTTGTGCCCCCAAATGCAGCCAGTTTCCCCCCCAGCCCGGCACTTACCTTGCTTGGGTCAGCACTATCCTCTCCACACTTCCTCGATGGCTTCTCCCGCCCTCAATGTCACGTCAGCCTATCAGGTGACCGATAACCAGACACGGTGCACCTGATTGGCTGAGAGGTGGGTCAGTGTTAGGGAAGCGATTCCCTAACACAGCATTGTTTAACCAGGGAATGCCTGTGCGCCCTCTGGTTAACCATTTGGAAGCCGATTAGAGCCCACAGGAAGCCTATTAGAGCATCTCGCTCTAATCAGGCACTTCCAAAACACACCCACCGCTGTTATTCAGATGGCCGGCGCTTAACAGGGGGCTGGACACCTGAATAGTGGGCGGCAGCAGCGACAATACATAGATTCATGCAATGCATGAATCTATGTATTGTTGATTGATGGGTGCAGGAGAGAGGGGGCGACGCTCCTGCGCCCACTATGGACGCACCGCTACTGGTGGGGCATTCCAGAAGTTGTAAGGGCAACTTTTTGGTAGTAGATGAGGGGAGTTGCTTTTCAGAGATCTGAAAGTTGGCTGTCAAAGTCAGATGGCATAAAGTTTGAGCCCCACAAATCTCATAATTTATGGAAATTATGCATAATTTTAGTACTATTTACTTCTGCGAGAGAAAGGGAATTCGCCCATCCAGGCTCTAGCTATGACTTATTTGGTGGCTGTGAGGATGCAATTGACTAGGATGAATTGATGTTTGGAAAGTCCATCTGGTTTCATATTAGGTAACGCCTCTCCAGGTAGCACTGGGATATCAATTCCAAAGTGCTTTTAGTATACTGTAGACCTGGGTCCATAAACCGTGAACAGTGGGACCAGTCCACCATATGTGAACATAAGTGCCCACGGAAACAAGATCCAGCATGCCCTGGAGTAAAATGATCAACTCAAGTTGGGACCAGCAATACAATAGCTTATACTTAGTTTCAAGTGCAAGCACATTCTGGAAGCACAACTTAGTGGTTTCCCAAATGTGCTGCCATTGTTGTGGTTTCAGGTTAATGCTGAGATCCAATTCCCAGTTCTGCATGTAGTTGTGACTGGGTAACGAGGAGCAGGGCTTTTTTTCTGGTGGAACGCACCGGAACGGCGTTCCGCCACCTATTTTGAGTCAGTCAGGGCCGGTGCCCTGGGCGCTACCATTTTGTATAGGAGGGGGGCGCAGATCTGACACACAGGCAGTCACAGTACACTTGTGTCTGTGTGTCATCATAGACTAGTCAGCGCGGGCAGCGGAAGTGGCACTGTACAAATTGTGTGCCTCCTGCATCTGGGACCGTCCGACCGTCAGCTCCTGGCTCCCTTTTCTGTTTGTTTACTCCCCCTATGGAGGAGTAAGTTGGTCCATTCCAGTGGCGTGAGCCGCGTGACGTCACGGCCGGAGGCGAGGTGCGAGAGGGAGGACTAAGTGTCGGCGCTGCTGAGCTTGCAACTGCAAGGACTAGTCACAAGGAGCCACGAGGAGCCTGCCTGCCTACATTCACAGTGCCTAGGAACCAGCAGTGTGCTACTGCAAAGAAGAAGTCTGAACTTGCCTGAACTAAAAAGTAAGCAGAACAGAACATGTTAGAGAAAATAATTATAGCTCTATTGGGGGGGGGGGGGGGGATTGTGGCTGACTGAGGTGACCAGCACAAAAAAATGTTTTTGAGCCATGCTTGCCTAGTTGCCTTCTCTGACTAGCAAAACAAAAAAAACATCAATTGCAGCCTCACTATGCCATCAAACGCAGCCAGGGTGCCATCACATGCAGCCATTGTGCCAACACACGCAGCCACTGTGCCATCAAATGCAGCCACTGTGCCATCAAACGCAGCCACTGTGCCATCAATTGGCGCCACTGTGCCCATCAAACGCAGCCACTGTGCCCATCAAACGCAGCCACTTGCTGGACACTCTTTCATGGACACTCTTTTCTGGCCAGTCTCTTTCCCAGGAAAGAGACTGGCCAGAAAAGAGTGCCCAGCAAACAGTGCCCAGGAAAGAGAGTGCCCAGCAAACAGTGCCCAGGAAAGAGAGTGGCCAGAAAAGAGTGCCCAGCAAACAGTGCCCAGGAAAGAGAGTGCCCAGCAAACAGTGCCCAGGAAAGAGAGTGGCCAGAAAAGAGTGCCCAGCAAACAGTGCCCAGGAAAGAGTGCCCAGCAAACAGTGCCCAGGAAAGAGTGCCCAGCAAACAGTGCCCAGGAAAGACTGTCCAGAAAAGAGTGCCCATGAAAGAGTGCCCAGGAAAGAGAGTGCCCAAACCGTGCCCAGGGAAAGAGACTGCCCAAACCGTGTCCAGGGAAAGAGACTGTCCAGCAAACAGTGCCCAGGAAAGAGAGTCCCCAAACTGTGCCCAGGGAAAGAGACTGCCCAAACCGTGCCCAGGGAAAGAGACTGCCCAGCAAACAGTGCCCAGGGAAAGAGACTGCCCAGCAAACAGTGCCCAGGGAAAGAGAGTACCCAAACCGTGCCCTGGGCACGGTTTGGGCAGTCTCTTGACCTGGGCACGGTTTGGGCAGTGTCTTTCCTGGGCACTCTCTTTCATGGGCACTCTTTTCTGGCCAGTGTCTTTCCTGGGCACTGTTTGCTGGGCAGTCTCTTTCCCTGGGCACGGTTTGGGCAGTCTCTTTCCCTGGGCACGGTTTGGGCAGTCTCTTTCCCTGGGCACTGTTTGGGCAGTCTCTTTGCCTGGGTTGTCTCTTTGCAGGATGAGCTGTTTCTTTGCTGGGTAGTCTCTTTGCTGGGCTGGCCAATCTTTGTTGGACTAAGCTGGGTGGTCTCTGTGCTGGACTGTGGCTCTAATGCACTGGGAATGTCTCTTTGCTGTACATTTGGGAATGTCTCTGCTGCTACGCATTTGGGAATGTCTCTGCTGCTACGCATTTGGGAATGTATTGGCTGTACATTTGGGAATGTCTCTGCTGCTACGCATTTGGGAATGTATTGGCTGTACATTTGGGAATGTCTCTGCTGCTACGCATTTGGGAATGTCTCTGCTGCTACGCATTTGGGAATGTATTGGCTGTACATTTGGGAATGTCTCTGCTGCTACGCATTTGGGAATGTATTGGCTGTACATTTGGGAATGTCTCTGCTGCTACGCATTTGGGAATGTATTTGCTGTACATTTGGGAATGTATCTGCTGCTACGCATTTGGGAATGTATTTACTTGCATCCCTGTTCTCTAAAGGGGCGGTTCTAGGGGCGGTCCTAGGGGTGGGTAGGGGCGTGGCCAGTGGAGGGAGGGTGAGTTCCACCACCTTTTCTCTGAGAAAAAAAGCCCTGACGAGGAGCATATAATTAATTGCGAGTATAGCAAAGAGATCAAACCCAGAGTGTGGATCATTACAGCAACGGTTTTCAAAAGGCGTCACAGTCATCCCTTCTGTTAGGACAGGGATCATAGACTGTATGAAGAGTTTGACTTGTACGTATCGGAAAATGTCAGATCTGAGAATATTGTTTAGATAGTCCGATCATTTGTACACAGTGCTATATCACACCATTAATTTTCACATCAAAGTCTTTATCATACTTCACAGCCATCAGACATATCATTGCTATCCCCCATTATGGGTGACAGACACTCTACTAAATGATCACAAGCCTTTTTTTATTAAATCTAAGGATGTCATTTCACAAGTGAGATTTTTGTAGCTCTGAACTATCACATTGAGTATGAGAAGAGCGTATTTATATGATTAACCTAAGCATTCTGACATTTTTACTAACCCATAGCCTTCTCTCCTAAGCACTACCAACTGATAAGGAAATCAGCAACATTAATCTAAGGGATAATTCAGCTTTTCAGAGGTAGAATAACAATGACCTCCAGAGCAGTAGGGCTCAGCATAGCATTTTATTATGTTTGCCTTTAAGTGGAAATAATAAATTCTGTATTTTATTATAGGAGATTATGTTCCATGATCTGCTATTTTGCTTCAAGGCCCTCCTCTTATGGGGGTCTTGGCAATGGCAGTAACATAAATACAGTCAGGGCAAGTCAGAAGTCTAAAAGAAAAATGCTCCCAACTTCCATTGAAAACCCCTCTGTAGGGGGCATCATTCAGTCTGTTTTGCTATTTTATATGATGTTTTTTACCTACAGTATTGCATTTCTTGTTGCATAGCTCCCAACTGTCCCCGATTTCAAGAGACTGTCCCTGATTTAGAACAAAGTCTCTCTGTCCCTCTTGCCTCTTCATACACTGAAATGACGAAACTCCTTTTTTTTTTGTATTTATGCAACAGACTCTATAACAGTCCATACAGCATGGTATTTAGCAAGTCAAAGCAACATAACCTCCATGGTCCCATCAGGCATGGTTGGGTTTCTACAACACTATGCCCACTTCAAGGTTCTCGTTCTTTCAGAGTGCTCCAGCCCCCTGGAAATCCCAGAACCATGGTGCAAGGTAATCCACATTATTGAAGATGAGGGTCCTAAGAACTTCCACAGGAGCCTAGAGACTATCTAACCTCAGTTTTTGCTCCCCTGCCGCTGATCACTAACCTTTCAGGATCAGAAGTAAGAATTAGGAAACTCCTAGGGGAAAAAAATTAAATGGTACCCCAGCCCCAACATCAAAGGGGTCTATCAAGCTCATTTAATGCTCATTTAATTCATTTAATGTATACTGTGTATGTATGTATGTGTATGTATATATTGTGACAGGAAGTCAGGTAAATCTGTGTGTGTTGTCCCCGACGGAAGATACTTTTTAAGATACTTTTTAACCAATTAAGGTTTTGCATGGTTTACAACTGAAAATGAGTATATTACAGAGCAGGGAACACCCTCTTATGTACCTCAGCCGAAATTTGAAGACCAATAAGAGAATAAATAGGTGGTTCCTGGCCCTTCAGGAATTTAGTTTTGTTGTAACGCATCGCCTTGGTGTTAAAATGGGGAATGCAGATGGGGTGTCCCGAGTGCATGCGTGCCTGGCAACCTGTGTCCCAACCCTAGGGTTGAAACAAGAGGGGGGGGTATGTGACAGGAAGTCAGGTAAATCTGTGTGTGTTGTCCCCGACGGAAGATACTTTGCTGCCTGTATTGTGTAGACAATACACCAATTACTATTGGGCATCGGCTGTAGAAATGGCCAGAGAGGTTTGGGGAGTTAGAAGCCTTCAGCTGTTCAAAATGAAGCAATTAAAGCCCCTATAAATAAAGCCTAAGGATAACGGCTGATTACTGCATCCTGGGGGCTTTGTGAGTGAAGGAGCAGACACAAGCACTTCTGAAGAGGTGAGGTGCTGATGGATATTTCTGTGTGAGAAATATCAAAGAGACTTTTGTTGTGGTTTTCTGCTGTAGGACCAGCAGTGTCTGCCCAGCAGTAGGCTGTGCCAGACTCCATAGGTAGGTTCCTGTGTTGGGAAGGTAGACGCCCCAAGAGGCCAGGGTTTATTTTATGTTTTGTTTTGTTCATGCTGTTTTGATGCTTGCACGTGTATCCCGCAAGATGGAAAAATAAACCATATCATTTGTTTTCAGTCATCCTCAAGTGCCGTTTTGTACAGTTCAGCGTGTAGTGAACCCATCCAGGGGGTCACACACACCCGCTACCGAGTTAATCCCTCACAATATATACAGTATAGCTGCCAGAGATGTTTAGTAGCAGTGTTAAAAGTAGATAAATAGCTGTAGCCTTAAGCATAGTCCATATGTTTGGATGGTAAGAAGAAACCTAAAAAATGCTCTGCTGTTTGTTGGATTTGGGGTAGGTACTAGTTTTGGCTCTGGCAGCTTGTCGCAGTGGCGAATTCTACCTTTGGATCCATTTTTGTTCATTTTTTTGAGAATGTAGCTTTTGTTTGAAACATTCATTCTATTTGTATATTTTGAACTAACCATATATATGTACCGTATATGTATTTTTCTATCAGACTATATGAAATACATTTGAATGACTCACACCCCTGAAGAAGACAACGCTTTGCCGAAACATGTCGGGAATTTTTTGTAACAACTTATGTAAATTCCATTGGATTTTCAATGTCTCCTTTTTAAATCATTTATAATATTAATAAAATGTTTATACTTATTTTTTTGGTTCGATCATAAATTATTTTTGTGACTTGTTTAAGGCACCGCTATAATCCCCCATTTTTTAACCCTATACTGATATCTACAAGTATTGCAGTTTTCTAGACACTGCCAGTGTGTGGAAATTTTTGCAATATTCACTAGGTAAATATGTTTATATATTGATGTGATTTCTTGCTTTTCTATAGACTAGTAAAGTACAAGAATCCCACTTAAGGAAATCACATTGGTGCCTTTTTTTTTGTAACAATTTTTGATGTAATTATTTTATTCTCCTCTTTTTACTAACTTTACTAAGTTTATAACAAATTTGCAACTCAACTCGCTATTGTGAAGTAAGTTAAACAAAAATTATGAAGGGCTGAGTGCATTTCAGAACTATTATTATACTATTTCATTTGAAAAACTGCTGTCCAAACATTCTCTTACATTGTCAACTCCCACACGGCACATACAGTACTGGGAAGATCTGTGGAGATAGATGGAAGAGAAGAAGAAGGAATGACTTGAAGAGACCCTGTCACCATCCCATACATTGTACAATTAAACATTGTGTAAATCTACTCCGATTTCAATAGTTATGGCTGCCCTTTTTCATTGTGTACTAATGGTGAGCTACACAGTGGTTTCAACCTTCTCCTCCTCTGATGCCTCGTACACACGACCGTTAATGGTCTAGAAAAAACAATGTTTTTTTCAACTCGATTATTGTTAAGCCTGCCTTGCCTACACACGATCGTGAAAAAAATGCTCTAGCAAAGTGCGGTGATGTACAACACGTACGACGGCACTATAAAGGAGAAGTTCCATTCGGATGGTGCCACCCTTTGGGCTGCTTTTGCTGATCCGCGTGTTAGTAAAAGTTTGGTGAGAGACGATTCACGCTTTTCACGTCTGTTACAGCATGAGCATTACGAACACTAGTTTTACCAGATCGAGTGCTCCCATCTCATAACTTGCTTCTGAGCATGCGCGTTATTTTCATGTCGTTAAAGCCCACACACGTCCATTTTTTTTGCGACGTGAAAAACGACGTGAAAATTTAGAGCATGTTCTAAATTTTTAATGCCCTATTTTTAACGTCACAAAAAATGCTCTGGAGCCCACACGCGATCGCTTTTAATGACATTAAAAAAAAATATATATTTTTCACATCACAAAAACCGGTCGTGTGTACGCGGCATGACTCTTCCAGGAGTGTTGAAGGATTGGTATTCCAGCCCAATGCTGCAATTCCCTCTCCATGGTCCTGGAGTCATCGGCAGTGGCCGGGTAAGTCTTGTGTGATCAGTAAACACTGGGTCTCATTCTTGCAAACCAAGGAAAGAATGGAGAAAGGACAAAAGAGAAGATTAGAGGGAGGGATGGAGCTTTTTCTGTGTCTTTCATTATGATATAATTAAAAAAAAAAATTCCCATCAGGTACATTCTTTACTACAAAGTTGAAACAGTGTTGTAAAGTAAATGAATTCGGCTGGTGTCTGTTTTGTGTCACTTTGCAGTAAAGCAAGGAAGCTTAGAAACTTCTGTAGTGTCTTACTGTGCCTCTACTAAACAAATGTTGCACATTCAAACTATTACAATTATAGGAATATAGTAGAAGAATGACAGATATTACAAAAATATGCCTACAACATGCACAAGCTATCCATCCTTCTAACAAATAAGCATTTACAATGTATGCAATAAATATAGTTAAAGTGGAGTGCCACTCAAAAATTGAACTTCCGCTTAACCCACTCCTCACCCCCTTACATGCCACATTTGGCATGTCATTTTTTTGGGGGGGGGAGTTGGGGCTTCAGGAGGAGTGGGTCTTCCTGTCCCACTTCCTCTTCCCTTGAGGGGCTGGTTAGGCGATTAGCTTAATCGCCTATCTTCAGCCCCTCCCTGTTGGCGATCGCCTAGGATACGTCACAGGTCCTAGGGGATCGCCTGTCCAATCGGACGGCGCATCGCCGTTCGCGCATGCGCATTGCCGCTTGCGCATGCGCAGTGGGTGCCCGGCCGTGAAGCCGAAAGCTGTCACAGCCGGGTGCCCACACTTGGCATTAAGATGCCGGCCGGGGGGGGGGGGGGGAGGAGCGGAGCCCTGGCCAGCACGTCGCTGGAACCCTGGAGCAGGTAAGTGTATGCTTATTAAAAGCCAGCAGCTACACTTCCGCTCGCAATGCACCTCTACAGAGGCGCATAGCGGGTGGTATTAACCCTTTTTCGGCCGCTAACAGGGTTTAAAACTGCACCACTAGCGGCCGAATACCGTGGTAAATCACGCTGCTATACCGCCACCGCGGCTCCACTGCTCCATGTGAAAGCAGCCTTAGGAGCATTTGCGCTCCTGCTCCGTCATAGCTGCTGGTTCCAGCATCCTGGTTTTGGCTGTGGCATTCTCATTCTCATTGTCTGTCTGTCCATCTGCAAGGTGATTGATTGTGCCCAGACTCTGGGCAGAGACCAAACCTGTTATATGTCAGCCAAGCCCTTAGTCCCATGGTTGTGATAGAGCCTGCTTTTTACCTGGACTGTCATTGAACCACCTGCCTGTCTGCCAACCACAAGTACCTGTTTGCCTCGCTCAGTTCAAAGTGGCCAGGCATTATAGCATTGTGTATAAGTTCTGGGGGCAGCCAAGTACCGGTAGGCCTGCTTGCATTATAGAAAAGAGGTCTGCTATAGGTGAAGAACACAATAGCCAGCTATAGTGTCTGACTGTCTGCGTTTGGGGTAAGTGTGACACATAGTCCTGCAAACAACTGTTCCTAGTGCTTCATTGTCTTGAGCGTGTGGTATCCCAAATCCCCCTTTCTCCCCCTACTACCTGTAGCATTATTTCTTTTCTTGACATAGTTACATAGTTACATAGTTAGTCAGGTTGAAAAAAAGACACAAGTCCATCTAGGTCAAATATAATATATATATATATATATATATATATATATATATATATATATAAAAACTTAAATAAATAATATCGTACAATCCCATATACCCAATTCTATACCCACAGTTGATCCAGAGGAACAGTTGGACTGGTTGGTGACCTTCACAAACCAGTCCAAAGGGTCCTTTAGAATATCAATAAGGGAAATCTCAGCATCTAAATGTAGCTCCTGGTTACTTAAAAAGTACCGGTGCTATGCTAGCTAAATTTAGAGAGGGATCAGAGTGTCAACTGACTCTGATCCAATTATTATGTTCAAAACTGGTCTCTGTCTCAAGTTGGCTGTGCTGTCAGCTGTCTATTGTTACTGGGGTGTAGTTCCTACCCCAGGGCAATGGGTGGCAGCAATGGAGTCGAGGTTTGGGTGCTCTTCCCCATCAGCCTATCAGAAGGGTTGAGCCTCGCTGTGCATGCTGGGGGAGGGTATTTATTGGGCAGACGCCATTAGTCTGGGTTCTTCTTCAGAGTATGGCACCCACCTTTAGGGTGACTGCCCATCACGGCACCCCGGCGTAATGGCCTTCCAGGCTGGGGTACGCGTGCCATGTGGTGTTCCTGGTTCTGGAACCATGTTGGTCCGGAACATTTGAGCTGTGGCAGGGAGCCCAGTAGTCGACTGGTTTCCCAATCCTGTAGATCCCAAGCGAGATAGTTGTTTGGTGGGGAGTCCAGCTGAGGAGAGCCAAAGAGAGGCTGGCGATCCAATAGGGTCTCGACAAACCACCGGGGATCAAGGTATCCGGACACTGAGAGGCTGGTCACCTGTCAGTCGGTACCTGAAAACTATCTGAAGGAGATCCAGATGCAATTCTACCAAGGAGGATCATCTCCGTAATCACAAACACAGGAAGGCCCCGTGGCAGAGGCTATTCCTTGAGTTAATTTCAGGAGGGTCTGTGGCAGAGACTTTTCCTTCAAGTTCGAGCGATACCCTGGCTGCCAGGCCAGTGAGAGAGACCTGTCCAGGTATGCTATACCCACTCTGGCTAGAGTGGCGAAGAATTCAAAGTGCAATAGTATAGGGAAAAAATACAGCGCTACTAATCTCTAAATTACACCACAAAAATGAATAACCAAATGTATAAAAGCAGCTGTATATAAAACTGGTGCACCAACCAAAATAGTAATTAATAATAATGAAATACAACTAATATTGTGAAAAATCAAGTATAAGGTTGATTACATATGTTAATCACTAAGGCCCCAAACGGCCAAAGGAATCATATAAATAATGTGCAATAAACCGTGATAATGTGCTCAGTGTTCACACCTAATGAATTAAATAAATGGTGAAAAATGCAGTCCATCCGATATCCACACTACATATAAAAGAAAAGAAAAAGTCCAGAAACAATGACCTCCAATCAGTAGCACTAAAAACAATCTAATATCTCAAGGAAGGAAACCAAACTGTCATCCACAGAAAGTTTTTAGCCCAGCAGGAGTTGTAATTAGATTCACAAAGGTTCCACCGGTATTATGTAAAAAAGAAAAAAACATACCATAGGCTTTTTGATTGAAACAGGGCTGTGACAGAGCTTTCTCAGCAAACACTGAGCAGTTTTCTGATCGATATGGTCATGTGAGTGTATCTATTACCAGCTTGTATTTCAATATTGGAACCTCAGTGCTGCACAATGGTATTTTTTTTTCTTTTTTACATAATACCGGAGGAACCTTTGTGAATCTAATTACAACTCCTGCTGGGCTAAAAACTTTCTGTGGATGACAGTTTGGCTTCCTTCCTTGAGATATTGGATTGTTTTTAGTGCTACTGATTGGAGGTCATTGTTTCTGGACTTTTTCTTTTCTTTTATATGTAGTGTGGATATCGGATGGACTGCATTTTTCACCATTTATTTAATTCATTAGGTGTGAACACTGAGTACATTATCACGGTTTATTGCACATTATTTATATGATTCCTTTGGCCGTTTGGGGCCTTAGTGATTAACATATGTAATCAACCTTATACTTGATTTTTCACAGTATTAGTTGTATTTTTAGCGCGTATTTCATTATTATTGAAGAATTCAAAGTATTGTTGGGAGCATGACTGTTTCCCTATTGTTGCGCCTGAGTCTGCTACTTCTATTTTAACTTCACCTCTACTCTTCATCACAATGTCGTGGACATTCCGTTACTGCTATATGCACCATACACCCCTAGGACAGCAGAGGAGCCACAAGGTAACGTGCCACCCAAACCAAACCAGCAGCTCCTTCGGGGGTAGTGCTACATAAACAATATACGGCCCAAAATGTAAAAATTCACATATATCTATTGTGCTATAAAAATCTCCAGAATAGCCACTGCAACAGATTGTCTAAACTATGCCCTACTTGTCTAACTCTCACAGAGTGAAGAAAAAAGTTAAGCAAAGAAAGGATTAAAAAAAATGAAGGTGTAGTAAAAAAGATCAGAAGGAAGAATGGAAGGCAAGAAAGAAGAAAGAGAAAAAAGTAAGGGAAGATGGAAGGAAGCAAGCAAGTGTAGCACTACCCCTGTAGGAGTTGCTGATGTCAGGGTTCCCCACTGCAGCACAGCCAGTCACAAAGCATTTCCTTCTTACATCCAGACACAGTGATCAACTTATAGAAACAGGAGGAGGCACCAGAAAGCTGCCAGGAAGAGTCATCCAGTCCTGGCCTCTAATAACCCTGACCCAGGTTTAGTGACTCGGGTTTATCCCTGGGCCAGACTATATAGACTATACTATATATTTTCACTTCTAGTAGCACACACTAGAGCAGCGATGGCGAACCTTGGCACCCCAGATGTTTTGTTTTCAATTTATTTTTATTGATTTATAAAAGATGTTTACAGTTATATAAAATTCATTAAAATATACATTTACTTCTTCTCCTGTGTATTGATAAAGGACCTTAATTGTTGTTTATTAACTTCCTTAGGCCTCTTTCACATAGTCGGACCTGAACGGCCGCTCCATGCATGCCTATGGAGTGTCGGATGTCAATGGAGACATGTCCGCTGATATCCGACCTGATCCGATCCACCAAAATCAGACGTATGGCGATAAGTCTCCATCTATCCATGGCGGATCGGGTGAGATCTCTCTGTAGGAGACAGCGGCGCTGCACAAGCCCCTGCCCGCTCAGTGAGCAGAGAGGGACTAGTCATCCACCGGCTCAGCGGAGATCCCTCTTCTCCATAGCGACCGCCTCATGTGAAGCGGCCATATTCCCATCCTTTTTCAAGAATTCTACAATTTCACTCACATACTTCTACTATCTACCAAACCCATTCACCCTACCATACCTCAAGCAATGTTCCATAGTCCCTCTTTCTTTTCCTCTTATATCCCCTTAAGGGGTTAATTGTTCTTTTTCCACTTCTACATATTCTATCATACTTGCTGAGGACCAAAATTCTTCCCATTTTTGCCATATTCCTGGCATTTGATTTTTTATATAACCTTCTTCTCTTATCTCTCTTTCCATATATTGTATTTAGTTCATTTCACATATGCATTCTGTTATCGTCTGACTTTTTGTTTCTCTCCACGTACGAGCTATTATGTTCTGGCTGCCGTTGTCATATGGTGAAGAATATCCGTTTTAATGATCCTTATTGAATCTGACATCAAGGACAGTAATGAAATGTTTATACTTGGACTCATCTCCACTCCCGACACTTTCTGATAAATCTCTATTATTTTATTCCAAAAGTTCCTCACCAGATGACATCTATACCAGATATGGTCCGTAGTCCCCCTTCCTACCCTACATCTCCAACAGAGCTCTGTTTTACCTTTATTTATTTCATTTAAAGCTACTGGGCTCCAATACCATCTCATTACAATTTTATAATTTCTCTTTTGATGATTAATCGCTATAGATGTTTTATGTATTGTTGCAAATATTTTCTCCCAATCTTTCTGATATTGGGCTTCCTGATTCCTCCTCCCATTTTTTCATTCCTGTTAGCTCTCTAATGCCCTGTACACACGGTCGGAATTTCCGATGTAAAAAGTCCAATGGGAGCTTTTCATCTGATATATACTTAGATAGAGAACATGTTCTCTATTTTTCCGATGGAAAAAATTCCTATTGGAAAATCCGTTCGTCTGTTTGGAATTCTGACGGGAAAATAACATGCATGCTCGGGAAACAATTAGACGCATGCTCTGAAGCATTGAACTTCATTTTTCTCGGCTCGTCGTAGTGTTGTACATCACCGCATTCTTGACGGTCAGAATTTGGTGTGACTGTGTGAATGCAAGCCAAGCTTGAGAGGAATTCCATCAGAAAAAAACATCCGATTTTTTTCCAACGGAAAATCCGCTCGTGTGTACACGGCGTAAGGGATCCGGAAGGGATTGATAAATCATATATCTTAGATCATTTTTTAGTCGATGACTAACCTTGGCACCCCAAATGTTTTGGAACTACACTGCAGAGTGCATGAGCATCATTGGAAATGTAGTTCCAAAACATCTGGGGTGCCAAGGTTAGTTATCACTGCACTAGAGGGTTTTACTGAAGGAAGGAAGAAAAAAGGGATGGAAGTGAGATAAGAAGGAAGGAAGGAAGTAGTGTTGAGCGGAATACGCCATATTCGATTTTGCGATATTTCACGAATATATAGAAGAAAATTTGTGAAATATTCGTTAATATCGAATATTCGTGATATTTTATCAAAAAAATTTTTTTGCGAAATTTCGCTAATGCGAATGCGAAATTGATTGCGAAATTCTCGTCCGCGCATGCGCATGGTCGTGCAGGCAGGTTCCTATTGGTTGCTATGGAGGTTGCTAACCTCTGACAACTGTGGTAGGAGAACTCTGATTGGTTCTGATGCAAAAGAAGGGCAGAGAAAGTATTCGCGAATATTCGTAATACGAATATTCGCATTGCGAAAATTCGGCAACATAAAAGGATCGCCTCAGCTACTCGGCCCAGGGTCTCTAATCATACCAGCAATGCTTTTAGACGTCGATGGAGATCACTAGAATGTGATCTGTTTTAAAAATACACTTGAAAAAATATGAATATTCGCAATAGCGAATATTCACTGCGATATTCGAGTTATTCGCGAATACTCGAATATGCAATATTCGTAACGAATATTCGCAATGCGAATATTCTTGATCAACACTAGAAGGAAGACAGGGAGGAAAAATAAATAGTAAAGGGATAGTGAAAAAGATGAGACTATAACAGAAAGGAAAATGAGAGGAAGGAAGGAAAAGGAATTTAAAAAGTGAGGCGGTAGTAAAAATGGTCGGAAGAATTAAAAGGAAGGGAAAAATAACAAAATGAAGGTGTAGTAAAAAAGATCAGAAGGAAGAATGGAAGGCAAGAATGAAGAAAGGAAAAAGAGGTAAGGAAAGATGAACGGACGGAAGCAAGTGTAGCACTACTCTTGTGGGAGTTGCTGATGTCAGGGTTCCCCACTGCTGCACAGCCAGTCACACAGCATTTCATACTTACATCCAGACACAATGATCAACATTCTCCTACATTCTAGAAACAGGAGGAGGCACCAGAGAGCTGCCAGGATGAGTCACCCAGCCCTGTCTTTGAATATCCCTGACCCAGATTCCTGGTTTATCCCTGGACCAGACCATAGTTTGCCTATTCTCACTTCTAGTAACACACACTAGACTAGAGGTTGTTATGGAAGGAAGGAAGGAAGGAAGGAAGGAAGGAAGGAAGGAAGGAAGGAAGGAAGGAAGGAAGGAAAAAGGATGGAAGCGAGATAAGAAGTGAGGAAGGAAGACAAGGAGAAAATCAGGAAGTGAAAAAAAAAAAACCAATAGTAAAGGGATGGTGAAAAAGATTGGAAAAAAGGGAGAAAGGAAAATGAAAGGGAGGAAGAAAAGAAGGAAGGAAGGAAGGAAGGAAAGAAAAGGAATTTAAAAAGTGAGGAGGTAGTAGAAATGATCGGAAGAAAGGTAGGAAGGAAAAAATAAAAAAAAGGATTAGTAAAAAAGATCGGAAGGAAGATAGGAAAAATTCAGTGAGATAGGAAGGGAGAGATGAAGACAGGAATGTAGGGAAAGACAAGACAGAAGGGAAGAAGATAGCATATAAGGACGAAAGAAAGAAAGAAAGAAAGAAAGAAAGAAAGAAAGAAAGAAGGTAGACAGGAACAAGAGAGATAAGAAGAAAACATTGAAGAATGTAAGGAAGGGAGGGAGGAAGGCAAGGTGGAAGGGGGAAAACAGAACAGAAGGACTAAAGACATGGAGGAAGAAAGAAGTATGGTAGACAGGGCCAAGAGCGATAAGAAGAAAAGATGGAAGGATGGAAGAAAGGGAGTGGGGAAGACAGGATGGAAGAGGGGAAAACATAACAGAAGGACTGAAGACATGAAGGAAGAAAGAAGTAGGGTAGACAAGAACAAGAGGAAGAAAGGAAGAAAAAAGGAAGGGTGGAAAGAAGAAAATTAAGAAAGAAAGGAGGGGAGGGAAGGAGGATTTTCTGTATTTCTTTATAGAATAAATCTTCTCCCATCAGGCTACACTCCGTATTTTGTAACCATTCATAGAGTCAATATTTGCATGTTTTAACACAGTCTGAATAAGAGGCCACCACGGGGTGATATTTCTCCAGGAATAACAATGCCGCCACGTAATGTACATCCTCGCTAACGTTTATCTCATTGTAGAGAGGAGGAATGCTAGAGAAGGAATACTCCAGGGACATTGTACAATTAAATAAAGAGCAGCATCTCGAAGGTGTATATAATGCACAGAGTGCGTCTCATATAATCTGATTTACTGCCTCATTCTGGAATTAATTTGATAATATGCGCATTTAAATCCAAGGAGATGCTGCTTGATCTCAAGATTACACTATTACATCACAGCAGTGTGAGCTCAGTGCATGCAGATGAAGCTGTGTACACCACGCTGTTTTATAGGACTCCACTGTGTTTGAAAAGCAGAATTATACTGTTTATAACACTATATATAACCAATTAATGGTTCAGCCTTATTTCCCTGCAAAGAAGAACAATATACATGCATATGGGCAAATGTTTGTGGTCACCCGACCATTACACCTACAGTATATTGTTGACCGATTTATTTGACGATTTATGTAGAATATATATATATATATATATATATATATATATATATGTGTTTGTGTTTTTTAATGTGTACATAGGTGTGTACTAGGCCTAACATACACTATTGTAATTATAATAATAATATTACCAAATGTATTGGGACGCCTGCTTTTACACGCACATGAACTTTAATGGCACCCCAATCTTAGTCCATAGGGTTCAATAATTTGTTTGCCCGCCCTTCCTAGAAGAGTTGAAGCTGTTATATCAGCAAAGGGTGAGCCAACTCAATATTGAACACCACCGACTAAGACTGGGATGCCATTAAAGTTCATTATGCATGCAAAGGCAGGCGTCCCGATACTTTTGGTAATATAGTGTATACAAGCTGGTTGGACATCCCAAGTACCTAGCCATAAACCAGTCTATTGACAAACATCAGCATGCAAAGACATTGTAGACAACTTTTAACGTTGTGGCAACAGTCTGGGGAAGGCCCTCTCCTGCTCCAGCATGACTGTGTCCCTATGCATGAAGTCAGCTCTATAAAGACAGGGGGGCTGATTTACTAAAAACAAATAGGTTGTTCACTTTTCAAGAAAAGTTGCATTTTGCAAGCACATTTTCCCCAAAGCTGGGTGAATATAGTGAAATTCCACTTTCCCAAGATACCCAATCACACATAATGAAATTTAAAAAAAAACAGCATTTTATCTTGCACATGATTGGATGATGAAAGTCAGCAGAGCATAACTTCATTTACTAAGCTCTAGGAAGAATTCCCTTATAAGTAAACAGTCTTTTTGCCTTTAGTAAATCAATCCCATGGTTTGACAGAATTGGTGTCGAGGAACTCAAGTGACCTGCAAGGAGCCCTAACCTTAATCTCGTTCCCGAGTGTCTCTGAGCCTTTCCGAGTGCATCCGAGCAGCTCTGCGTGCTCTCAGAGTGTTTTCAAATATCTCCAGTGCCCAACCCTGGTTACATGAGGTACTGAATACACTAGCAGTGCCACTGGAATGGATTATCTGAGTTTCCATTACTTCCTATAGGGAAACTCGCTTTGATACAAGTGCTTTGGATTACGTGCATTCTTCTGGAACAAATGATGTTGTAATCCAAGATACTACTGTAGTTAAGTTATTATTAGTTTGTTATTATGTCAGATTTGTTTTAATTTTGGAATTTTCCTTCTTATTTTCGGATTTTTGTTCTTATTTTTACAATTTCCAATTTTTCGGATTTTCGAATTCTGGAATTTATGACGTTTTTGGATCTTTTAATTTCGAATTTGCGAATGAATAAATTTGTCAAAATGTATTTAAAAAAGAGTTCGGAATGAAATGATATGCTCATATAACTAAAACTAAATCAAAGTTTGATGTCAAAATATACTGAAAAAGTGTGTTTGTTATTGAAATGTTGTTGTTATTATTATTATTGCTTTTTACAAAAAAAAAATTTCTTCATCTGTCCCTTATAACAAACAAAAGTCACTGCCCCTACCTATGACTGGTCTATACAATAAGGAGCGCTGGAAAGGGCGCATATACATACAAAAACATGGAATATCCAAGCTCAAACTTACCGAAAAATCAGCAACCAACCAAATTCACCTGTCTAACAGTGTATCTATCCATCAGCAGTCATGCGCTCCTACTGAGGAGACTTAAAATGCAATGTTATAGTTAGGACTGCAGTATACAGAGAGCCTTGACGGGGCCTGCAGCTTACACATGCATTTGCAAATGCGTGCAACTAAACCTCTGTTTTTAACGCACACTGTTAGACAGGTGAATTTGGTTGGTTGCTGATTGGTCGGTAAGTTTGAGCCTGGATATTCCATGTTTTTGTATTCATCTGTAACTTATAGTCAAGGAACATAGTGACAGATGGCTAGAGAACAAAATAATCTAAAATAATTTTGTTGTTTTATTTTACTGTAACCCCAGGTATCCCTTCCACTGTGATGGTAATAGCCAGCCTATATAAGCTCACTCTGTGTTCTAAGCCTGACTGCTGTTAATGTCACCGTACCCACCTCTTGTCCCCGAGATTAGACCAGGTAGGTGGTCTCTATGTCAAGCTTGCACAGTGTCCAGTCCAGCACAAAGGACACCCCTCTGTCTTCCTGTCATATTAAAAAGTTCTAAATCAAAAAGTATATTTCTTTTACCACACAGATGACTTCTGATAAATACAAATATTTTGTTGCCACACAAAATATATAGTTGTAAAGAGTGCTTTGGCTGACAAAAAAGGTTGAAAAACACTGTTATTCCATTGTTCAGATTACTTTGATGTTTATTGTGAAACCCACTTTCGATTGTAGACTTCATGTTAATGTCGACATGTACTGGTGTCATCCAGGGTTGATTGATTGATTTATTAGATTTGTAATGCGCCAAATACTGACCCGTCAGGGCAGTGCCTAAGCGCAGGAAGCAAGACTGAGGATAGATAAATCAAATCAGGGAGTGAATGAAATAGAAAGGAAAAAAAAGAAGGGTAAGAATAAATGAAGAAACAGATCGACAGGCAGAAAACGAGAAGAACTAGCACAGCTCGGCTGGCTTTCCCCCAAAAAGCCAGGTTTTTAACCTTTTTCGGAAGGCCATAATAGATGGGAGTGACCGAGTGGAAGCGGGGACACTATTCCACAGAGCCGTAGCTCTCACAGAGAAGCATCTGCCCCCAAAAGTGAGCAAACGGGCAGATGGACAAGTAGCAAGACCAGCTGTTAGTGATCTGAGTGCTCGTGCAGGAGCATATCGTGTTATCAAGGAATTCAGGTATTGTGGGCCCATCCCATGATAAGCACGATAGGTGAGACAGAGAGCCTTAAACTCAATGCGATCTACCCCAGTGAGCCAATGCAGTGATCAAAAGGTGGGGGTGATGTGCTCCTGCCGGTTTAGTCCGGCGATTAGTCTGGCGGCCTGGTTCTGTACAAGCTGGATTTTATTCAGCCACTTTAAAGGCATACCCAGATACACAATGTTGTTAAAGTCAATCCGGGAGTTGACAAGAGATTGAACCAGGACTTTCCGGTGGTTCTGAGAGAACAGATTTTTAACCTTTCTCAAACACCTGATGAAGTACAGTGCGTTGCGCATACATTGATTGACTTGGGGTATCCAACTCAAGTTACAGTCAAAAATTTTCCCCAGGACACGGACTTGGTTCACCGGAACAGGACAAGGCCCAAGAATCGTTGGCCAATTTCCCAGAAAGACATCTGAATCGGTACACCCAGAGATGAGAATTTCTGTCTTTTTGGCATTTAGACTGAGGAAATTGTAATCCATCCATTGTTTGATGTCTAATAAACAGGAACCGAGCTGCTGATCAGGAGCAGGGTCGGATAGATTGTCAACGACCAACTGAACATCGTCTGCGTACAGCCGATTAAACACTGCATGGGTGTCCAGCAAACTTGCAAGCGGCTAAAGATACACATTAATAAGCCAAGGCGACAGGGCCGAGCCCTGAGGCACCCCGCAGGGTGCTAATGGCTGATAGGAAAGGACCAGTTTTGACCTGAAAGGTCCTGTGAGTGAGAAAGTCTGAAAGCAAATGTAGGACAGAGCCGGTAATGTGAAACTCATTCTGAAGCCTAGCAGTCAACATGGCGTGTTCTATAGTGTCAAAGTCCGCAGAGAGGTCGAGGAGCACCAAGGCAGCCGACCCTGAGCAGCTTCTCTCTGGTAGATAGGACCGTGAGCTCAATCGCACGACCTGAACGAAATCCGGACTGCGAGTCGTAAAACAGGCCATTTGTTTCTGAATACGATTGAAGTTGGAGTAAAATTTCGTATTCCTCCAGTTTGGCCATGAAACCTATAGCTGAGATGGGTCTGTAGTTGGAAAGACAGCCAGGGTCCAGGTTAGGCTTTTTTTTAAATTGGCGTGATAATAGCATGCTTCCAGCGAGCCGAAAACATGCCATGAGTTAGAGAAAAATTGACGAGTATCAGGAGATCGTCCACAACCATCTCAGCATTCTTCTTCAGGAGCCAGGCTGGACAGATATCACCATGGAAGTAGGAGGCTTTAATTTTTGCCATAGACTTCAGAAGATGTTCACGGCTGACCTTATTAAAGGACGACAAAAAATAAGGCGTTGAAAAATTTGAAGCATTTAGCTTGGGGGAGTATGGCCCAAGAGTGATTGATTTATGTTGGTCTGACCCTGAGAGTAACAGAGGACCGGTCAGGGGTTGGAGATAGTCCGTCGAGCTGACCAAGGAGGTTAGTTGTCCTATGCCTGTACGTATGTCAGCTACTTTGTTAACAAAAGAGTTAAGTAGATTATCGCAAGGAGCTTGCGAGTGAGGTATCTTCGCCTGGCTCCGTGGGGGGGGGGGGAGAATAAGGTTTTGACTATTTTAAAGAGTGCCGAAGCACTATTATAGGCATTTTCAATAAGATCACCATAATGGGACCTTTTTTGACGTTTTAAGGCCTGTGTGTATGCTCGGCATTGAATTCTGTACTGCTTCTTATCGGCCGGGTTTTTGGTCTTATACCAGTGGCGTTCCAGTGCCCGGCATTTCCTTTTAATGGTAGACAAGGAGGAACAGTACCAGGGTTGGTTTTTACTCGCCCTGTGGTGGTTTTTGGATATTAATAAAGGAGCAACAATGTTTAGAATTGTATTTAATTTAAGTTCCCACACATCTAATTTGGCTTCGAGGGCATGGAGACTTTTTTCAGAAGGGTCCAGATCTTCGTCCTCGGGATCAAAATTTACACATGAACGAAAAGCTTCAGTGAATGCCAGGGTTTTGATGTCATGTAGCTTCCTGTAAGGTTCGGTTACCGCCATTGGTGGATCCGGGGGATTACCTTTTGGTATTTCATAGTTGAGGTTCTAACCCTGCAGGTTAAGTAACTTCAAGGTGCGTCTCTCATTATGGGAGAATTGGTTTTTGAGGTTTCTCTAGGATTAGTAAATCCTGATATGGGTTTTCGGAGCCTAGGAATTTTGTAGGTTGTTGGGTTGGATGAAGTCTCCAACCAAGGGTCCACAGCATGCTGATTGTGCAGGTGTGCATGACCCTTTTAGTATAGGGGTCAACTATGGTTTAGGGCTCCTCCCAGGAGTGGCAACAAAATATTACCATAAGTGCACTAAAACCAAAGGCGTTATGCCCCGTACACACGATTGGAAATTCCCGGCACCAAAACCCTGATGTGAGCTTTTGAACCCAAATTCTGACCGTGTGTATCAGACTTTTGCTGTCAGAATTTCAGCCAACAAAAGATTGAGAGCTGGTTCTCAAATTTTCAGACGGAAAAAAATTCCTATCGGAAAATCTGATCATCTGTAACAATTTCGATGCACACAATTCTGACGCATGCTCGGAAACAATTCGACGCATGCTCGGAAGCATTGAACTTAACTTTCTCAGCTCATCGAAGTGTTGTACATCACCGCGTTCTTGACGGACGAAAGTTCAGAGAACTTTTGTGTGACCGTGTGTATGCAAGCCAAGCTTGAGCGGAATTACATCCAAGGTTTTTCCGATGGAAAATCCGATCGTGTGTACGCGGCATAAGGAAATACATTTGGTGGCAACCATCAAAAACAATGCAGTTGTCCAATAACCATATATTGTGTCACAACTGTCAGGTAGACTTGAGGCATCACATTACCTGTTCCATTCCTTGTTTCTGCGCCTTTCCCAGCTTCCACTAACAGGGAGTCAAAAGGGTGCTGGTGTGTATCACAAGCCTTTGAGATGACTTGCTTGAAGGAGAAGTGCAGAATGCAGTGTGGTGTAGATAGTTTTGGTAAGCGGCCAGAGTTCTCTTTGTGTTTGTTGTCCCCCAATAGGTCAGCCACACGTGAAAAAGAGCAATGTGCGTATAAACTTGGCATGTCCAAGGTCCACCAGGTCAACACCTGTGATAATATAATTGCTTTAGGATAAGGTGACCAGATTTTTAAAATTAATTTTTTTTAAACTAGTAATGACGGCAATCAGCAACTCAATGCCCATCATCGCCCATCCATGTAGCTGTGTGAAATTTTTTTGTGGGAGCCACTGTGGAGAATTTCTGAAGGCATATAAAAATTTAGGCAGCACCTCCATTTTCACCAGGTTTATGCGTCCTAACATCGATAAAGGTAGTGTTGCCCAGATCTTTATTCTCTTCCCAAGCTCCTGTACCTCCGGGTCTAAATTCAACTTTCGGAAATCTTCAATCTGTCTAGATATTTTAATACCTAGGTATTTAAATTCCAGAACCCATTTTAATGGCTTATTTGGATCAGCAGTTTTTGGTGCTTCTTGGTCTATCGGGAATAATATTGATTTACTCCAATTCACTTTGAGCCCTGTATATACCGAATATGTATTTAGTAATTCTAGAGCCCCTTCCAATGATGGACCTGCATCTCTCAGAAAAAGCAGCATGTCATTTGCATACAGGGCTACCCTCTCCTCCAGCCTCCCTACCCGGAGTCCCTGAATGTTGGGTGTGGTCCTAAGAGCCTCTACCACTGGCTCTATTGCAATTGCAAAGAGCGTTGGAGAAAGAGGGCAGCCCTGCCTTGTGCCTCTATACAATTGAAAAAACAATGACAGTTTTCCCCCTAGTTTCACTGCAGACATTGGCGCACTGACTATCTTTTAAATTTCCCCAGCCCCTGTTCAAATCCAATCCAGGGACAGACTTGTCTCGGGGACAGTGTCCTCAATCTAGGGACTGTCCCCGGAGACTGGGGATTTCTGGTCACCCTACTTTAGGAGCAGCATGTGAACTGACGTTTTCTAGGCTGAGAGCCAGTGTAGTCTATGATGGGCTGGTGGATAGGTGAAGCCTACCCCTGTCCTAAAATCCTGCGGTAAGGAATCTTTACTTTTAAGTAAATGCGGGCAAATAATACCATAACACATACTTCAGTGGCTGGACTGATATTCATGTAAAGTGCTACCATTGAGTTGAACCCCATGCAACATATACAAAGTAAATTATAGAGATAAATATAAATACCATACATTTTATTCCGGTCGTTTGATTATTGTATTATACATGAAAAATGCCTCTTTACTCTAGGTATGGGCTGCCCCACTTTTTTTTAATGTACTCCTTTTTCTTTTAAATAAATAAAACCCTTAGCATTACAGTAATATGAAGTGTGAATGTCTTTTCATGTCTATGTTTTACCATGTTACTATGTTCTTGACCTCCCTTGTACCTGGGCTGGTGCAGCTTTAATCTTTTTTTCTCCTGCTGAGGCTAGAGCTTTTTTGATGTTGAGATATTTTGGCAATCTTACTTTTTTCATGTCTGTAGATTTCAAAATTCTCTCGTAAGCTAATTTCAAACCAAGAAAATACCTGGGAGAGCAAATGTAAAGCTGAACTTCAGACACAACTGAAGGCCCACGTATACCATATACAGTAAAACCTTTGTTTTTACTATAACTTGGTTTGAGAGCGTTTTGCAGGACAAACTACATTTTTTAGGGTTGAAAATATATTTATTGGTAGTGTAACAAACGATACAAAAAAAAACAACGTCCAGTGTTACATACTAGTGACAATCGTGAGTGGACATGTATATTGAGTCTAATGGCTATCGCCCACACCATAACTCCTATCGCCATATAGAAAATAATGAACATCAACGATCCTCCTCAGGAGCAGAAAACAACTCCTGTCAGGAGAGATTTGTTGTTTATAGTCAGATAGCATACAAAAAAGTAAAAAGGGAAGAGAGAAGAGGGGCGCGCCCCAAAGGTGGGCGTGAGTAGAAGAAAAGGGAAAAAGAAAGGAAAGAGCAAGAGAAAGATAGTTGAAGGAGAGCACAAGAGCTGCTGTGAAGATATTTGCAAAAAAGAGTTACTAAAAGGACAGTGAGGGGGGACACCTGTAAGTACATGTCCAGCCCATCCCAGTGTCAGGTTTGTAAGTTAGGGTGATCGTGCGGGGGTCGATAACATATTGGTGGGAGTATCAGAAGCGGAGAAGTGGAGCCAAATGGACCACAACATCTTGTATTTATCGAAGGTGTCATTGTCAAGGGCCAGCATCTCCTCCATTCTCATGGTATCATTTATAATCGAGACCCATCATGACAAGTGACAGTTTTTTTCCAAAATGAAGGGATGAGCTGTCTCGCTGAGGGCATAAAAAAATGAAGGAGACTCCTTTTCTGTGATGCTATCGACCCAGGGTGTATGGAAAGCTACATGTGCGGGCGTTCTCTTCCTTGCACCATGCTACAGCAGTAACAGAATCCATTATTGTGTCGGTAGGATTTCTGTCTGGGGGGGTTTGATTGCAGAGTCGCAGGAATCCCGGACGAGCCCCCACGTATAGCACTACCCCCGTAGGGGCTGATGGTTTTGTTTTGGGTCTACGGTCTGCCTATCAACCCCAGAAGTTTGGCTCGAACCCTCCCTTGGCACAACTGGACAATAATATGTTTGTGGAACCCACAAGCAGTAGGGAACCACAATGATACCATACAGTACTATATATATATATATATATATATATATATATATATATATATATATATATATATATATATATATATATATATATAGTACTGTATGGTATCATTGTGGTTCCCTACTGCAACAGAATCTCACACAAGAAGTAGTTTAACCAAGGGTGAGATGTTTACTTGGTTAAGAAAATAAAAGAGAATTTACACAAGCAACATTTGACTTCAAACAGGACCCTGTATAACAGGTTCAGGATTTGACTGTACAAAAGGACCTAATCACACAACATGAGGTCAGACCTGAGTAAGTACATGGTGGAGGGATTCCCCCAATGCAATGATGCCAGCAATGGAATATCTCTCCACCAAGTCCCACCCAGCTCACTGAAATAGCAAAAAATGAAAATACAAGTGAATACAAACAGCTATATCACACCTACGAGCTTGTGAGCTCTTATGCTTCCTCTAGTGGGCAATTCAGCTGATGCGTGTCCCGTTGTGTCAACATACACAACAAACTGAATTGATGATTGTTCCTTCAAGTTTAAAGAAATCTTCTGCTAGCTTTGTTGGTGCACAAAAAAGTAAAAAGGGAAGAGAGAAGAGGGGCGCGCCCCAAAGGTGGGCGTGAGTAGAAGAAAAGGGAAAAAGAAAGGAAAGAGCAAGAGAAAGATAGTTGAAGGAGAGCACAAGAGCTGCTGTGAAGATATTTGCAAAAAAGAGTTACTAAAAGGACAGTGAGGGGGGACACCTGTAAGTACATGTCCAGCCCATCCCAGTGTCAGGTTTGTAAGTTAGAGTGATCGTGCGGGGGTCGATAACATATTGGTGGGAGTATCAGAAGCGGAGAAGTGGAGCCAAATGGACCACAACATCTTGTATTTATCGAAGGTGTCATTGTCAAGGGCCAGCATCTCCTCCATTCTCATGGTATCATTCATAATCGAGACCCATCATGACAAGGGAGGAGTGACAGTTTTTTTCCAAAATGAAGGGATGAGCTGTCTCGCTGAGGGCATAAAAAAATGAAGGAGACTCCTTTTCTGTGATGCTATCGACCCAGGGTGTATGGAAAGCTACATGTGCGGGCGTTCTCTTCCTTGCACCATGCTACAGCAGTAACAGAATCCATTATTGTGTCGGTAGGATTTATGTCTGGGGGGGTTTGATTGCAGAGTCGCAGGAATCCCGGACGAGCCCCCACGTATAGCACTACCCCCATAGGGGCTGATGGTTTTGTTTTGGGTCTACGGTCTGCCTATCAACCCCAGAAGTTTGGCTCAAACCCTCCCTTGGCACAACTGGACAATAATATGTTTGTGGAACCCACAAGCAGTAGGGAACCACAATGATACCATACAGTATATATATATATATATATATATATATATATATATATATATATAGTACTGTATGGTATCATTGTGGTTCCCTACTGCAACAGAGTCTCACACAAGAAGTAGTTTAACCAAGGGTGAGATGTTTACTTGGTTAAGAAAATAAAAGAGAATTTACACAAGCAACATTTGACTTCAAACAGGACCCTGTATAACAGGTTCAGGATTTGACTGTACAAAAGGACCTAATCACACAACATGAGGTCAGACCTGAGTAAGTACATGGTGGAGGGATTCCCCCAATGCAATGATGCCAGCAATGGAATATCTCTCCACCAAGTCCCACCCAGCTCACTGAAATAGCAAAAAATGAAAATACAAGTGAATACAAACAGCTATATCACACCTACGAGCTTGTGAGCTCTTATGCTTCCTCTAGTGGGCAATTCAGCTGATGCGTGTCCCGTTGTGTCAACATACACAACAAACTGAATTGATGATTGTTCCTTCAAGTTTAAAGAAATCTTCTGCTAGCTTTGTTGGTGCACATGAGTATTTGTAATCCAACAAGAGATGTGTGTCAGGTCACCTGTGGCCAGGTCACAAGTGCACCCTGTTAGGGTCAAGGATGCACCACAGGGGTAGTGAACCCTATAGCCGACTGCTGCGAACAGAGAGGAAGCGTGAGCCCAGGATTCCCCAGGGAGCGGAGTCTAAGACCCAGCTTGGTGTTCTCCAGAGCCCCTGGTGGTGAGGATGGCCTTCGCTGCAGCTGGATCCAGGTCGCGACCCCTGGGATCCCTTATGTCACGCTCCGCAGGGAGAGAGGGGAAGCAGCAACCAGGAAAGGCAATAGTAATGGATAAGCTGAGGTCAGGGCAACAGGCAGACAAGGGTAAACGAGGGACAGACAAAAGGTCAGGGAAACCGGCAAGCAGGAGTGGTCAGATACAAGCCAAAATTGGTACACAGGAAGGTAAACTTAGCACACAGCAGACAGGAACTCAAGATACAAACAAAAGTTGAACAGCAAAGCAGTGGTTAATATAGGCTTCCTGGGATGACCTGGGGTGGAGCCATACAGGAAGGAAGGTGATAAAAGACAGCCAGGAAGAGAGTCAGGCCTCTAATGAACACATGGAGACAGGTAAGCTGCCAGACTTTATTGCATATCCATGATAATGTGAAGAAAAGAATAAACACTTATAGTACGTAGTGTAATGGCAAAAGAGCCGCTGATTCTCCCAAAGCGCTATGTCACTCCCCGGGTGCAATGTGTCCCTACTTATGGCACGGCAACTTCCAGCAGTACAAGTGAAACTATGAAAATCACCTTCCTGCAGCACAGTTAGTTATGTTGGTGGGCAGGTGCCCTTTCACCAAATGAGGCCTCGCCTCGCCGGTATGCTCCGTCTGGACCTTCTTGGTGCTCAGTCCCTCTGCAGCTCGTGGTCCCTGGTCCTCCGCGCAGCCTTTCACAAGGTGCCGGTGGATAGGCGACTCCGGATGCTGTGGAGTGTAGGCTGGTCTCTCTCCCTGGTCCGTTCAGCAGGGCTGTGGCAAGGATCCCTCCTTCAGGCGATCCAGTCTCCGCAACTTTAGGCCCAGGCTTCTTCTATGCACACTCACTGTAGGCCTCTTGCCTGTTGAGCAATGGCATCCCAAGAGACCGGAACAAGGCCTCGCCTAGCCTTAAATAAATTCTCCCAGCAGGCTGTGCAATGCCCTTTGGTAGCACAGTGGCACTGTGGGCATTGTAGTCAATTTTCAACCTACAGTAATAGAGTCTCTGTCTCTCTGTACCACAATGTCCATTATGCATTGTTCTTGTATGGCTGAACCAAACAAATTGTAGCAATATAATACAAACAGACACCAGAGGGAGCTGAGTTCCTGTTAGGCACAAACTGTAGTCTATAAGCTACGTTCAAAAGTGACACCTTGCTACATAATGTTTGGGAACCTAAGTCATTTTCCAGCAAAATTTCAGGAAAAAAAATCAGAATTTTTCAGTGTATGACAGAGATGCCTAGGTAAGATGTCAATTATCTATGATACTTTGCTTTATGCTTCAATTACATTTTTTTTACATGCTTTTTGTGAACATGCACTATTACGCTTTGTCGCTCCACACGTGGGCTGCCCTATGCGCGACAAACACAGCAAAGTAGCTCACGTCCCTTTTTGGGCCTTAAGCTGCATGTGTTTTTAACATATATTTCCTCATTTAACTTACGATTCTTTTCACGCAAACAATGCACATCTTTTTTCCCATGTTTAGGATGCCATTTACCCCTTCAATACCCTTTTATACACATCTCCATACCAAGCCTATTCCGGCACTTCTCTCCTACATGTACAAATCATCATTTTTTTGCTAGAAAATTACGCAGTAACCCCAAACATTATATATGTTTTTTTTAGCAGACACCCTAGGGAATAAAACAACGGTCATTGCAACATTTTATCATGCACGGTATTTGCACAATCATTTTTCAAACGCCTTTTTTGAGGGAAAAAATTGTTTAATGAATTAAAAAAATAACAAAACAGTAAAGTTAGCCCAATTTTTTTGTAAAATATGAAAGATTATGTTACACTGAGTAAATAGATACCTAACATGTCACGCTTTAAAATAGCGCACACTCATGGAATGGCGCCAAACTTTGGTACTTAAAAATCTCCATAGGCAACGCTTTGATTTTTTTTTACAGGTTACCAGTTTAGATTCACAGAGGAGATCTAGTGCTAGAATTGTTTCTGGCACTCTAACGCACCAGGTGATACCTCACATATGTGGTTTAAATGGCGTATACACATGTCGGCGGGACTTGCGTGTGCGGTCGCTTCTGCGCGCGAGCTATCGGGGACAGGGGCGTTTTAAATTTTTTTATTATTTTATTTTTTTACATATTTATTTATTTTTTTACACCTTTTTTATTTATTTTTGTATCACTTGTATTCCTATTACAAGGAATGTAAACATCCCTTTATATGAATGTGTGTGACAGGTTCTCTTTATGGAGAGATGCGGGGTCAATAAGACCCCACATCTCTCCTCCAGGCTGGAAACCATGAGATCGGTGAAAAAAATTCACTGATCTCATAAATACTCTTGCTTAGTAGCCGCAATCGCGGCTTTGTTTACTTACGGGACCCGGGCGAGATGTCATCACATCGCGCCGGGTCCTCCGACGGTCATAGAGATGACTGGTGACCATCTGGTCACCAGTCATCTCTATGCTTCATCTCTATTCTTCTTCTTCAGACGATTTATTCTCCGGGCCCATGATGGCACGGGAGAGCCCGGAGAAGCACCGGATGGCGACGGGAGGGGGAGTGTTCCCCGTCCGCCGCTTATAAGAACGATCAAGTGGTGGAACCGCCGCTATGATCGTTCTTATGTTGTGCAGAATCGTCCGGCAGAAGAGATGGATATCTGGATGATGCCTCTCGCTGCAGGAATCATTCAGATATCCCCCCCCAAAAACCAGGACGTCATATGACGTCCAACCGGGATGGGAGATCCCCTTTGTGGACATCATATGACAATGGCCCGGTATTGAAGTGGTTAAATGAGTAAAGGAAACAAATGTTTTTCATAATAAGCATCCTCTTTTCACTTCCTTATTGTTAGTTTTTGCTCAGAAGTTTCTCTATTTCTTCTCTGTTCTGTTCTCTTCCTGCTTGTCTGATTGTTACTCACCTCCGTGAAGGGAGGCTTTACTGCAGTGGTCAGTGACGTGCTCGCCCCCTCCTGGGAACTACATCTGTGTGGCAGGACGCTCTCTACGTGTTAGAGACTTCAAGGAGGTGTGAATTACTGGGCGTGCCTCAATTCATACTGGGAAATATAGTTCTTACATGAACGAGCGTCGCAAACCAGGAAGTGAATGAGAGAACAGAAACTAGAACGCCGGAGGTGTTATAGATTAGTGTTGCTCACGAATATTCGCATTGCGAATATTCGCTACGAATATTGCATATTCGAGTATTTGCGAATAACTCGAATATCGCGGTGAATATTCGCTATTTCGAATATTCGTATTTTTCAAATTTCGCAATCAATTTCGCATTCGCACTAGCGAAATTTTGCAATTTTTTTTTTTTATAAAATATAGCGAATATTCGTAAATATTTTTTTTATAAAATATCACGAATATTCGATATTAACGAATATTCGCGAATATTCTTCGAAATATTCGCGAAATATCGTGAAATCGAATATGGCGTATTCCGCTCATCACTAATATAGATGAAGGAATTTAATAGGTATTTACTTGTTTTTTAACAGAATCATTAACACTATCATTAACAGAATCAACACTATTCTGTCTGTCTACCTTGCAGACATTGGGGCAGATTCACATAGATGTAATCTTCCGCTGCGTAATCGAAATACGCTACGCTGCCGTCTATCACCAGACTCTACGCCGAATTCAGGTAGTTTTTTTGCGCGTACGCTATTGTATCGTATTTTTTTTCTGCCGCGCAATCGAAATACGTGAGTAGGGGGCGTGAAGCATTTAAATTAAGCGCGTCCCCGCGACGATCGAACTGCGCATGCTCTGTTCAGGAATTTCCCGCCGTGCATTGCGCGAAATCACGTCGTGACGTCATTCGTTGTTTGAGTAGCGGCGTTTACGAACATTCCTATTCCCGGACGACTTACGTTAAAAATAATAAAAGAAATCGAAAAACGTTGAAATTCGACGCGGGAACGACGGCCATACTTAACATGGGCTGTCTAATATTAGACCAGCAAAAAGCTGGTATAGTGAAACGGAAAAAAAAGATGACTAAAGGTGCCGTAAGAGATTGCGTTTGAAGAGCGAAATTTTGTGGATTCCAGGCAAAAGCTCATTAGCATACCATGAAGGTGAAAAACAACAGGAAGTCCGCCCAGTGGCCGCAATTTTCAGGCAGCGTAGATCTGAAGGCGTACTAACACGTAATAAAGTCGAAATTTAGCACGCAGGTGTCTTTTCATGGTTTGAGGATTTCGACTAGCGTAAAAACGCTCGTAAATCGAAATTACTCCTGTCTAACAACATTTACACAGGCGTAATCGCTTTGTGAATCTAGGCCATTAATTTTAGGCAAAACATTTTTTTCCTTTACAACTCCTTTAAAAATGAATGGCCCCACAACCATGGCACATGTCGTGCTTTTTTTTTAAGCGTGAGCAAAACGACATTATTTGAATGCATTTGCAAAGCTCTATAATAGGAATGCAGCCTTAGCAAAAGAAATGTCATTCAATTTAGGTCTAACAATTGCTTTAATTATATGAGTTGTCTGAATTTAGCGCAGTTGCGTTGTTTCCTGGATAACGCTAGCTGTTTCCTAATTAATTTTACTTGCTCGGATTTCGCACTCTCCTCCTCTTACCCTTCACCGGAGCATTCTCGTAGCTCTAAACTGGAATTTTATTTCAGTGTTACAATTTGCATTTTTATAATTGTTGTCAGGTTTATTTCCTGTCTTCTCTGTGCTGCTTCGTTAATCACCGCGTCACTTAAATCTTATTGAAATGATAACGCCATTCATTCTGAGGAAAAAAACACGCACATCGTTCTGATGACTTACACTCAAGAACATCTTTTATCTGCGGAGCCTGTAATGAGGTTATTAAGGACACAAATGATAGAAAGTTGTCACCAAGCAATTTGCAACGCTGACAAAAACATGTCACTTCATTTGTCGCGGCGACCTCAGAACCTCTCTCCCCGCCGCCGTCACTTGTAATCAGCGGCGCCATCCGCCTGATTTTACATGACAGTCAACCTGGTCTTCTCTCCACCGGTAGCACCTAAATTCTGCAAAAGTCATTGACGTAATAACAAAGTGGCATCGATATTCGCAGCTTTTTTCTGGCGCGCTGTATTATATTCCTGTGCCAGGCAGTGTGGATTGTAGAGACAATTACAGACCGCCTTGCAGCTCTCAGATGTGTAACTATAGGCTTCTTCCATCACTGCATCCTCTCTTTACCACATGTCAAGCGTGTTCAGGCTTATGTTAGGCTTGAATGTCCAAAAACCAATGATAGGCTGACAGCAGAGAAGTTCGCCCCACACTAAGATCTTTTTTCCAATACTATATTTTATTTTGTGCGCACAGTTTGGGTAATAGCTGTAAAGTTTATATCATTCACATTTTTACTTGCTAACTGTACCATGTTGTCACTTTAGTATTCTATATACATTGCTCTGTTTTGGTTTCAGTGTTAGAAGATTGGTTCGGTAGCTGGTTCCATTACTAAACCTAGGATCTGGCATTCACTATATCTGGTCTCCCCAACGCTGTATCCTGGCCTAGGCCAACAAGGCCCAGGCCTAGGGCAGCACTTTGCAGGGGAGCAGCACAGAAAGAGTCCCTGTTGGCTTGTGCTACACTGTTAGTGTAACGCAAGCTGCTTCTAATCTTGACTGTCCTATCAAACCTTCCTCACTGTGCTATATGTTTTCTGCTGCACCATTGGCATGGTTATATCTTCTTAGTCCTCTCCATAAAATGATCAGAAATTTGTGCTTAAAATAGAACTATAGGCAACACTTTTTTTTTCTTTTTTTTCATTTTGGATCAGAGTAAGGGTTATAGCTCCTGTCATTTTATTTTTTACCATCCCTGTCCCATTACAGAGATTTCCCTTCACTTCCTGCCCCATAGCCAAACAGGAAGTGAAAGGAAATCTATGCAAATTAAGGGAATCCAATGCCCCCCCAGGTCCTAAGAACTAGTGTCCCCACTTGAAAATTTCAGAGTGGGTCTTAAGCAGAAATGGGTGTGGCCTTGACAGGAAGGGGTGGGTCATATTTAAACTAGGGGGTGCGCGAGTTTAGTCAGACCTAGGGCAGCACAAAATGTAAATACACTACTGGGTCTCCCACAGTACTCAGAACATGGCAATTTGTTCAATTAATATAAACGGCTAAATACCTTTTCTCATCAGCAGTGAATAGCAGTCTTGTGACTGCTATCAGAGTCTCGTTAAAGCTTGTAGGAGGAGTTTTCCACCCCAAAACTCATTCATCCATGTCTTTATGGACTTTGCTTTGTGCACTGGTCCAAATCATTTGGTGGAGGGGGATTATGATATGAGGTTGTTTTTCAGGGGTTGGGCTTGTCCCCTTAGCTTCAGTGAAGGGAACTCTTAAGGTGTCAGCATACCAAGATATTTTGGACAATTTCATGCTCCCAACTTTGTGGGAACAGTTTGGGGACGGCCCCTTCCTGTTCCAACATGACTGCGCACCAGAGCACAAAGCAAGGTCCATAAAGACACGGATGAGTGAGTTTGGGGTGTAGGAACTTAACTGTCCTGACCTCAACCCGATAGAACACCTTCTGAATTAGAGCGGAGACTGCGAGCCAGGCCTTCTCATCCAACATCATTCAATGCCTGACCTCACAAATGCACTTCTGAAAGAATGGTCAACATAAGCACACTCCTAAAACTTTTGGACAGCATACTAGCTCATATGCCTCTGCCTTACAGGTTTTTTTTCTTTTGTAAGGGCGTACAACCACTTTAAACCCAAAAACAAAAATATAATATATTGCAGCTGTTTGCATTAGGCCGCGTACACACGATCGAACATATCTGCTGAAACTCGTCCGCAGACCAGTTCCAGCGGACATATCCGATCGTGTGTACGGGCTAGCAAACAGGTTTCCAGCACACAAAAGTTTTAAAGCATGCTTTAAAACTTGTCTGCTGGAAAACTGTCTGTCGGATATGTCCGCTGGTTAGTACGCCTAACCAGCGGACCGAAATCTCCCGCATGCGCCGAATGGATTCGACGCATGCGTGGAAGTATTTTACTTCCTGGTTTGGTGACGTGGCGGCATCAGCATCACCGCCACTTCACCGCGATGTCTGTCCACGGGGATACACATCAAACCAAAACATCCCAGGAGACATGTCCGATGAAATTGGTCTGTCGGACCGTTTTCATCGGATATATCTCCTCGTGTGTACGCGGCCTTAATCTCTATTTTTAGGATTTTTTTCTTTTTCACCTGGTGATATAGCTATGTTATGTTTCATTTCACTTTAACAGATTGAACAGCCCAGCAAAGTAGAAGTTAGAGCAGTGTTGGTCAAATGGAAAATTATAGAGGGGCTTAAGTGATTGCAGCTAGTTTTCACACCTCAATGCCCAAAAAATGTTGGTCCTGCTGCTTTTTTGCAGTGTATCACAATGCACACTAAAGAAGTTGCAGTAGAATAACCCCCAGAGTTGGTGTCAGTGAATGCAATAATAATCCCCGACACTGATGTCAGTGGATGCAATAATGACCCCCGACACTGATGTCAGTGGATGCAATAATAACCCCCGACACTGATGTCAGTGGATGCAATAATAACCCCCGACACTGATGTCAGTGGATGCAATAATAACCCTCAACACTGATGTCAGTGGATGCAATAATAACCACCGACACTGATGTCAGTGGATGCAATAATAACCCCCGACACTGATGTCAGTGGATGCAATAATAACCACCGACACTGATGTCAGTGGATGCAATAATAACCCTCAACACTGATGTCAGTGGATGCAATAATAACCCCCGACACTGACGTCAGTGGATGCAATAATAACCCCCGACACTGACGTCAGTGGATGCAATAATAACCCCCAGCACTGTCAGTGTATGCAATAACTCCCAGCATCGGGGTCAGTGGATGCAACAATAGCCCCCAGCATTGGTGTCAGTGAACTCAGTAATGGCTGCTAGCACTGGTATCAGTGGATACAATAATAGACCCCAATATTGGTGTCATGTTGATGCAATAATAACCCCCCGATATTGGTGTCAGTGAATGCAATAATAGCACCCAGTACGAGTGTCAATAATTGATGTTACCAAGTGCCAGTAAAACTCTGCCGGGTTTCAAAATGTTTTTTTTTTCTGGCACTGCTGGGACACCACCCCCAGGAGGCACATCATTGGAAGTTCCTTGCACCTCCCAGTCCCTGACCAGACAAGTACACCTCCATTCCTACAAAAAAGTAATTACCACTTAAGGAAACGTGCCTACAACCAGGGAGTAAAGGATCCTTTTCACAGTACCAACCCATACCTCCCAACATTTTGAGATAGGAATGAGGGACACCTACTAACAAACATATGTAGGCATTGGACACGCCCCCTTAAAGAATATTTTTTTTATGTTCTCATTGTCCGTTTTTGCTTTGAAGTTGCTGTAATTCTGCTCTGATCTCCACACTTCCTGCTTGTCTGGCTCCTTATGAAAAATCTCATGGCAGCTTTTCACTGTGGTCTAAGCTGTGTGTCTAAAACTCCTCAGTACCAATCAGATTCATTTTAAAAACAAAACACTGCCCTGGATTTGTTTGTTTTTGTTCTGTGTGTCTTCTGTACTTCACAGAAACATGAAACTGAAAGTGAAACTAGAGGCACATTATATGATTGATCTATTTTTAATCATTTTTAAAAGGAATCAGTAAACTTGTATGTCTCTATACCCTGTAAACAGTCATTTCAGCAAAAAATCTCTTTTTTCCTTTAGTGACCCTTTAACAAAAAAGTATATTACATTTACAAGGGTTTTTTTTTTTTACCACTACCTTTCTTTATATTGGCTTCTAAAATGTACAAATGCAGTGATTTAGAAATCGGATGAAAGGTTTAGCACTGGTAAACACTTTTTAAAGGATAAAAAGTGCATTTTATATACAACTATATGGATCAGATCAAAATGAGGGACAAATGAGGGGGGAAGAGGGACAGAGGGACTTTGCTCCAAATCAGGGACAGTCCCTCGAAATTAGGGACAGTTGGGAGCTATGCCAAACTTTTTTAGCAAAAAGTCACAGCGATTGTTTATTGTTTGCCAACTATGGGGTTGATTTACTAAATGTGGTGCAGCTGCGCATGTTAGCCAATCAGCTTCTAACTTCAGCTTGTTTAATTATCTTTGACAAAAAATCCTGGAAGCTGATTGGTTTCTATAAAGAGATGCGCCAGATTTTTCTCTCTCCAGTTTTAGTAAAAGCATCCCCTGAATGTCATTCAGGTAGGGTGTATATCTACTTTAAGCTTATTACGTTCGTCTCTATTTCTAACAAAGAAAAATATGTATATATGTAAAAATCTGATAATCCCACATTGTGCATGCTTGTAGGAAAGGAAATTCTAATAAAAATAATATGAAATGAAAAATGTAAAGGTCAGCTCAGGAAGGACATTTAGAATAATCACAGCAGAAAAAAAGGTCACATGAACTCCTTGGTAAGTCTGGCTTTATTAAATATGAAAAATATGTGCATGAAATACAGCTAGTGAGAACTTTGCTTGCTTTTATAGTTATAAGTGGAAAGAAAATGAGAAAAGTATGCTGAAAGTCACAGTTCCTTATATTGTCACACTGCACATTAACATGTGTCATGAATGATGCACTCATTTGCGTCAGGATGCAATAACCTGCAGCTTAATCACATGCCCCTGATGACGTCATATGTGACTAAACGTGTAGGGCGGAGCCACACACACACTCTCTACCACGCATGCGCGAATGATTGTCTGACATTTTGGCCTTTGGAGGAAGTTCAGTTTCATGACTATTTGCGATCTACCCACGTGAGTGTAATTTTTGTACAATAAATTGATTTTAACATACGGTAATACACTATGTGGAGTATCTTTTCATCCTATGCCCCCATTATGGATTTTAACCCTGGTTGGGAGCCTGGGCCATAGCGAGACTATTGAGGTTACTGAGTGCCCTATCCAAAGGTGTTCGCTACCTGGACCTGTAACCTATGATGCTGCCTTTGATGTTGTAAATAAAGTGCACATAGACCACCCTTAGCACACATATGTTCCAGTAAGCACAATTTGAGCTTGGTTGGTGACACTTTCACTATCCTGTGATCTCCAGTTTTCATCATGGCATATGGGACTATTATCCCGATTAACTATTTTAATCCTTTTCATTTTAGACTATTTCAGTTGCTTTCTTTAATTTTTTCATTATTAATTGTTCAATAATGATTCATTTATTAACAAACAAAATGTACATCCTTTTTTCCCCACAAATAGAGCTTTCTTTTGGTGGTATTTGATAATCTCTGCGATTTAATTTTTTTGCACTATAAAAAAAAAAAAAGAAACGACAATTTTGAAAAAAACACATTATTTTGGACTTTTTACTATAATAACTATTCCCAATTTTTTTCCAAAAAAGCAAATTTTTTCTCAGTTTAGGCCGATATGTATTCTTCTACATATTTTTGGTAATAAAAATCACAATAAGCGTTTATTGATTGGTTTGCGCAAAATAGCGTCTACAAAATAGAGGATACATTTATAGCATTTTTATTATTATTATTTTTTTACTAGTAATAGCGATGATCTGCGAATTTTAATCGAGACCGTGACATTATGTCGGACACATCGGACACTTTTGACAATTTTTTTGGGACCATTGGCATTTATACAGCGATCAGTGCTATAAAAATGCATTGGTTACTGTAAAAATGTGTCACGGTCCCTACCGTGCCGAGCAGACGGTGAGGCTGTGGTATTGAAGTGGGCTCTGGGTGGTATTGAACCTGGGACCTCTCTGCTGCTGCTTTGGTTCTTTACTTCTGAGCCACTCCTCAGTTTGGTATTCTGCTTGCTTTCCAGCTAGGTGGTTCTGAATAGGGATGAGCCAAACACCCCCCCATTCGGTTCGCACCAGAACCTTCGAACAGACCGAACGTTCGCGCGAACATTTAGAACCCCATTGACGTCTATGGGACTCGAACGTTCAAATTCAAAAGTGCTCATTTTAAACCCTAATATGCAAGTAATTGTCGTAAAACGTCTTTGAGAACCCGGGTCTTGCCCCAGGGAACATGTATCAATGGAGCAGGACTCCTGAAAAAAATACAGTTTTTAAAACTTTTTTTCCATTGATACCTGTTTCCTCGGGCAAGACCCGGGTTCTCAAAGACGTTTTCACAGGAAAATTATAGACACCCAGCAGGTACAATATTTAAAGGAATTTTTCATTTATTTTATTTTTTAAATTTAAAGCGGTATTTCACCCTAAATATAAGATCTCCCATGCGCTTCAGCATACTGGCGTCAGCGCCAGTATGCTGGGTTTTTTTTTTTTTTATAGCACACTTACTGTTTTATCGTAGAAATCCTTTTCTGTCCCCCGTGGTGGACGGCGCCAGTACAGCGCGTCACATCTTCCTAAGATACCCGATATGGACTCGGGTATTTCCGGCGCTATGCGGCGCCTGCGCACAGACCTAGGAGCTGACTGCGCAGGCGCCGTATTTCTCCGAGTCCTACGGCTATGGCGCGTCACGCCCTCCGAAATAGGACTCGGAGAAATACGGCGCCTGCGCAGTCAGCTCCTAGGTCTGTGCGCAGGCGCCGCATAGCGCCGGAAATACCCGAGTCCATATCGGGTATCTTAGGAAGATGTGACGCGCTGTACTGGCGCCGTCCACCGCGGGGGACAGAAAAGGATTTCTACGATAAAACAGTAAGTGTGCTATAAAAAAAAAAAAAACCCAGCATACTGGCGCTGACGCCAGTATGCTGAAGCGCATGGGAGATCTTATATTTAGGGTGAAACTCCGCTTTAAGCATCATTAAAATCACTGCTCCTGCATTCCTTTAAATATTGAACCTGCTGGGTGTCTATACCTGTGATAACATCTTTAAATAGCACAATCACCTGCCTGCCATTAAATTAGGAAGAACTGATCTAGCTAAGCTATAGAGTGTATAAATATATGTACAACTCCTAGGGATGTATATATATCCTCTACACACTGTAACATTAACTGACTAGCCTGCCTGCCTGCCTGCTCTATCTAACTGCCGCAACACACTACAAAAGGCCACCCTACAGGCAGCCTTTTATAGTGTGGGGTGTGTACTAAACCCCCTGAGCCATAATTGGCCAAAGCCACCCTGGCTTTGGCCAATTATGGACGTCTAAATAACCGACGAACGGTCCGCACGTGTGAAAGGACCCGTACTATACTGCAGTTAAGTAAGTGGTTAACAATGTGAAATAAATTAGAGGTTTGTTTTGTCAATAAAATGGGAACTATGCAAAAAGAAAATATAATGAAAAATGTAATCTTTAGAGAAAAATCTACAAGGCGGTTATTGATTTGGGAGAATAATTATCAATTGCAGAATATTCAATACATCAAAATTTTAGAGAACACAAATGAACACAAGTAAAGATCAACATGACATAATTACCCATTCCAAAACGGCTACTGTTCCGAATGACTGGTTACCAGAGTTAGAATGGCTTTTAAGATGGATATTCTTAAAGAGGTTGTAAAGGTAAAAAAAAAATTCCCTAAATATCTTCCTTTACCTTAGTGCAGTCCTCCTTCACTTACCTCATCCTTCCATTTTGCTTTTAAATGTCCTTATTTATTCTGAGAAATCCTCACTTAATGTTCTTCTGTCTGTAACTCCACACAGTAATGCGAGGCTTTTTCCCTGGTGTGGAGAAAGCCTCCTGAGGGGGAAGGGGGTGAGCAGGAGTGTCAGGATGCCCACTAACACACAGCTCCTTTCTCTATCTGCAGAGAGTGTCCTGACTTGCCTCCTCGCCCCCCCCCCCCTATTGTAGCATCCACTGACCACGATGCTGGGAGTTATTGCATCCACTGACATCAGTGCTGGGGGTTATTATTGTAAAAGATGAATTACTTCTTGTGACCTCCGAGTAACAAATATTAAGGGTTCAGGGATCTTCATGAATGTAAAGATATGTATTGATGCATGTGTAGGAGTGTGTCTGTGTCTCCCAGTGCCCCCCCCCCCCCCGGGATGGTCCTTCCCTCAGGGTGTGTCCCTGAGTGTCCTCTCCCTTTTTCATCTCATTTTTCTAATAATAAGCTCTGCCCAAAGGGTATGTGTTCCTTCTTCATTGGTAAGCAGGACCTAATCATTAACCTTAAGCGGGAATTCCATGAGTTTAAATAATATCATCTGCAACCACCAGGTGTCTCACATGTGTTTTGAGTTTATCTCTTTAATTAATATGTTCTTTTTTTAATAATGTGTTATAGTTTGTATAATGGTGAGAAGAATATATATTTATATATATATTTGTATACATATATGGTGTGTATAATGGTGAGAAGAATATATATTTTTGAGTATTCTGGTAATCAGTATTATATGAAATACGATTTAGTATACTTTTGATTCATTTACATACATAACATGGATATTTATGTATAAGTGTATATTTTTTTTAAAACTGGTTTGTCTAGGAATGACACAGGTTATGTATATATATATATATATCAGTCAATATCACACAAAATGATTATCTATATGGATAATTGAATAATTCTGATATATCCGATGAGTACGTGTTAATCTAAACCTAGGTTAAATTCTGATACAGTTATAATCACGATTGGTGTCTTTTATAATGCTAATTAGCTTTTCAAAACCTTATACTTATAATCACATATATACAGTATGGGCCAGATTCAGGTAGAGTTAGGCTGGAGTATCAGTGATACTCCAGCCTAACTGTCACTTTGAGCCGGCGTTTTTGTTTTCTGTAACCAGAAAACAAGAAACGCCGGGTTGAACCTCTGATGCGATCAGCGTACTGTAAGTGAGTTTCGCCATCGCATCGTTACTTCAACTTAAAAATGGCGCCGGGGGCGTTCCCGCCGATTTCCGCTCAAAAAATATGTTAATGAGCGGAAATCGGCAATTCACGAGCGAATTCTGGCACGATGCAATGACGGTACGAAGTTTCCGGAAGCGATACGCGGCGCGAAGATATACCTACATGGGGTTGGAGTATCCTATGTTAGGTATAGGCGTCGTCATCGCGTCGGGAAAAAAAAAAATCACGTCGCTTGCGTAAAAAGATCATGAATGGGAATGTGACGTCATTGACGTTCATTCACAGAATTTGGAGCATGCGCACGGGGATGCTTTGGCACTCGACGCATGCGCAGTACGTTCGCGGCGGGATCGCGCTTAGTTTAAATACTACACGCCCCGTACCCGCCCAATTTGAATTCCGCCGGCTCATTTTCGTTACGCTGCCGCAACTTTAGGAGCAAGTGCTTCGTGAATGACAGCACTTGCTGCTAAAATTTCGGCAGAGTAACGTAAATGAGAAGCGTTACTCTGGAGCAAAAATGCTCCCATCTACCTGAATCTGGCCCCATATTTCTTTCTTATAACAAAGTTCTTAGGTCATCAGATACTAAAAATTATTATCTTTTGACCTACAATAATCACATCTAATTGGTATGCCTTACAATTCACATATATTTTTAAATTATTCCTGACTGCACAAAATACATATCTTTCTAACATGTGTTGAGAGTGACTTTGAGCAACTTAAAAGGATGTTTTAGACAGAATACAGCTATTCACATAAATCCTATACTTTCATAACAATGGGTTTTACTAGATAAGGTTTGTTGTCTCAAAGTTACCATTGTTCCAGTAGTCTATGTTTAACACCTACTTATAAAAACCTTCAATAGTTAATGTATTGATGACTTGGCAATATCTGAGCTCATCTGCTTTTTTTCCTGAAATGTTTCCAACAGAGCAATAGCCCACTGATTGTGAACTCCTGGTTCATCTTTTTTTTTTTTTTTTTTTTAGGCCTACTGGAATTTTAACATTTTTGCCAGTGAATATAGAATGTATTATTTCTTCACAAATTACAACAATTATCAGGATAGCAGCTATTTGCATGAATCTATCCATTATTCATATAGGGCAGTGGTTCTCAACCTGGGGTCGGGACCCCCTCGGGGGTCAAATGATGATTTGCCAGGGGTCACCAAATCCTGGGCTGTTCCTGAAGCCTGCACCTCTTTTGCAGCCACACAGCAGGGCTGTCCCTGGAGCCCACAGCCGCCCACTCAGCCTCTTTGCAGCCGCCCATTCAGTTCACAACATGGCTGGGGGGCAGAGACTCTAGGTCTGCTGACTGGTGAGGAATGTGAAGTGGGAGACACACTACCTGTGATTATAGTTCCCATTAAAGGTCCCCATGACAGTTCTCAGATCAGCAAATTACCTTCATCAAGAGCACCTACGTTGGCTCATCAGAACTCTCCCACCAGCACAAGTAAAAAGCGAGAGAAAGATTAAGAGAAAGAGCAAGAAAGACAGCTAGATTAAAGGATGGGGGGGGGGGATTAGGATAGAGAGATAAAAGGGAAAGAAAGGAGAACAAAGAGTGGTACATACTAAAATACATACTAAAATGTACCATATGGGGTTTAAATACTTCACAAATGTAAGGATTAGGGGCGCAAATTACTTGTTTTGCCTTGGATGCTGACAACCCACGCTACAAAAATTTTTACTGTTAGGGGTCCCCACGACTTGAGAAATGTTATCAAGGAGTCATGGCACTAGAGCGGTTGAGAACCACTGATATAGGGGGTGGCATGGATAGAGGGGTCGACACCCAGGCGCCCCTAATGGACGGGCTGCCACTGAGTCAGACCATCACAGGCCATTGCCTTTTAAAGCACTCTCAGACACAACCCACTCAAACACCCTCTGCCTGCCCGTATAGTCCTTTGTCCAACGAGAAGCTGTTCTTCCTAATCACCAGGGAGTATGTTATTGCTCCGAACATCCTCCAGGAAATATGTTATTGTCTTCCACAAGGGGGAAGCATTAGTCTGTGAACACCTACCTTGACCCAGGTCAACTTTCAGTACACATCTGTTCCTTTTGATGTTGTAAGTCAGGAAATCGGTCATTTTAATTTTGCACCTCACCAGGAGGTCTGAGCTGATGCTCCTATACCCACCCCATACATCACATCAGGAGGCCTATGCGAGAACATCCTTCAGGAGATGAATTCCTATTTATGACTCCTTGTTACAAACACCCTGCTCTGCTGGCACTCCAAACCATCCCCAGCCATATCCAGACGTCTTCAGTATAACCTGGTCTTAAAGGGGTTGTAAAGGTAAATGTTTTTTTACCTTAATGCATCCTATGCATTAAGGTGAAAAACATCCGACAGCACCGCCCCCCGAACCCCCGTTTTACTTACCCCACCCCTCGAAAGTCCTGCGCTTGTCCCTGTCATCCTCTTTGGTTCCCAGCCTGGCCGTTGATTGGCTAGGTTGGACGGATTGATAGCAGCGCAGCCATTGGCTGGCGCTGCTGTCAATCACATCCAATGACGTGGCACGACGGGGGGCGGGGCCGAGTGATACTGGCGGCGGCTACGTGTCTGCTGTATCACGGGAGTGCGCCCTCAAGAGCTTTCCACCATGCAAGCTCGCTCGCATGAAGGTGGAAAGCTCTTGCAGAGGGGGAGCCATAACAGCTGCTGAGGGACCCCAGAACATGTGGATCGGGGCCACTGTGTGCAAAATGAGCCACACAGTGGAGGTAAGTATAACATGTTTGTTATTTAACTTTAGTGTCGCTATAATAGTCCAGAAATATCTGATATTAAAACATGTTGATTTCCAACACTGGTGCACAATTTGGGTGTGAAGGTTTGCTTTTGTTTATGGTGGACTTTTTGTCTTCTGTTGGACTGAGATAATATATACAGTAGTTGTGAGTTTGGGCACAGCTTTTGAACTTGTTTCACACACATGTAATATTTCTAAATGACGTAGCAACACATCCTGTGAATTCAGCCTAATGTTTTACATTTTGCAAAATCGCTCCGCACTGAACCGCATGGTGCTGCGGCATCATGCATTTTGGTGTCTGCAACCATGCATGCGTTAGCAGACTCATGGAGGCACCAGAAAGCATGGGATTTTGTTTGTGTTCCCAGCACACACAAAATGTGAACATTACTTACTCCCTGCTCTGATAAAATACTACCCTACTGGTACATGTTATAAAAATAGCTGTGTGGATAATGGCAACCAAATGATTTCATGTTTCTATTTCATCTAGTGAATACAAAGTATTAACAGGGTGCTCGCTAACATAAATACAAGAGATAAAATATATAGTGGTGTTATAACCAAGGGCATATGTACATACTTAGGGTCACCACTTGAGTCAAGCAATTAAGCATAAAATGCATAAGGGGGTGAGAGACTGAGAATACAGACAACACAAATAAGTAGAGCAAGGAAAATATAGAAAGTCTCCCATTATATAACCACAAAACATTTCAAGTACACCTATTATTTTATTCTCTCCCTCAGTTTTATCATCATAAGAGTCACTTTAGTATATAGTGCCTTAAAAAAGTATTCACACCCCTTGAAATTTTCCACATTTTGTCATGTTACAACCAAAAACGTAAATGTATTTTATTGGGATTTTATGTGATAGACCGACACAAAGTGACACATAATTGTGAAGTGGAAGGAAAATGATAAATGGTTTTCAAACATTTTTACAGATAAATATGTGAAAAGTATGGCGTGCATTTGTATTCAGTCAATACTTTGTAAAACCACCTTTCACTGCAATTACAGCTGCAAGTGTTTTTGGGTATGTCCAGTGGCAATTCAGCCATACGGCTGGCCCCTAAACTACATACAGGGCGCTGGACGCATGGATATCAATGTTTTTTTTTTTTACACACATAATTAGAGCCTGATGCTCTTATTGGCTTCAAAAAAGAGATGGCACATGAATGTAGCACATGAATATTCCCTATTGTCCTCCCGGCCAATCAGGAAACAGATTCTGAAACCCAATTGGTCTGGATCAATGCAGTGGCGTAACCAGAGTTATGGGCGCCCGGGGCAGAACTTTCCCCCCCCCCCCCCCGGCGCTAGCGCATGACCACATACGCCCAATCACAGGGCGCCATGCCATCAAATGCAGCCACTGTGCCATCAATTGTCACCACTGTGCCATGCCATCAATTGTCACCACTGTGTCATCAATCGTCACCACTGTGCCACCAATTGTCACCACTGTGCCATCAATCGTCACCACTGTGCCATCAATCGTCACCACTGTGCCATCAATCGTCACCACTGTGAAACCAATCGTCACCACTGTGCCACCAATCGTCACCACTGTGCCACCAATCGTCACCACTGTGCCATCAATCGTCACCACTGTGCCATCAATCGTCACCACTGTGCCACCAATTGTCACCACTGTGCCACCAATCGTCACCACTGTGCCACCAATTGTCACTGTCCAGACATCTATCCACCTCGGAGCTTTATATTATAACCTGCTGGGACTTGTAGTTCTCCATCGTCTCCTGGGGCTCAGGTGCATGCAATCCACCATCTTTGTTCAGTTTTTCTTACTGCTGGGACTTGTAGTCCCATAGATGGTGGATCGCATGCACCTGAGCCCCAGGAGACGATGGAGAACTACAAGACCCAGCAGATTATAATATAAGGCTCCTAGGTGGATGGGTGTCCGGACATCCATCCACCTCGGAGTCTTATATTATAACCTGCTGGGACTTGTAGTTTTCCATCTTCTCCTGGGGCTCAGGTGCATGCAATCCACACCCATCCACCTCAGAGCCTTATTGTATGTATAACCTGCTGGGACTTGTAGTTCTCCAATCTCCATGAGCCCCAGGAGAAGATGAAGAACTACAAGTCCCAGCAGTCTTACTAAAATGACAGGCTCTGAGGTGGATAGGTGGGGATCAGGCAGAGCACCCCTTTAGATTTACACCACCCCCCCCCCTTACCTTGCTGGAGATGGAGAAACTTGCCGACGCCGCACTGTAAACACATGTTCCAGGCCAATCAGCGCGCCCTTCTGCCTGGTTGGCTGGTGTTTCCCGCCACTCCCACATCAAGGGAGACAGACAGTTCCACCAGCCAACCAGGCGCGCCGCCGCCGGGTGTACCAAGATGGCCGACAGCTCCAGAGCTAGGCCAAAGCCGCGGCCTTTCCTAAGGCGGCGGCGCATTCCGCGGACGCCAAGATTTCGCCCCCCGCAATCTTTCGCCCGGTGCAGGAGCCCCCCCTGCTACGCCAGTGGATCAATGCCTTTCCGTCGGTCTTTCAGAATGGTGTGTTCAGTGTGATGTGCAGGGTTTAGTTTTCTGCAACACATAGCATTTTGCTTTTAAAGTGGTTGTACACAGGCACAGTTTAGAAACGACGACCGTGCCAATTCTAAAGGAAGGTCATGCCGTGACTGGCAGCGCCCGCGCAGCAGAGTTCGTGGCCCTGGAAGGTAGAGGGGTAAAGAATGGATGCTTCCTGCAACAGAGGACAGCGGTGACATTGCAGGCTTCAGTTTTAGGTAAGTGATGCATAATGGGCTACTATGCTATGCATAGTAGCCCATTATGCTTTACCTTTGCAGGGAAATAAAGAGGAAGTAAAACCCATCAGGGTTTACTTCCTCTTTAAGCCAAAAAGTTCAGCTTTGGTCTCATCTGACCAGAGCACATTCTTCCACATGTTTGCTGTGTCCCCCACATGCTAAATAAACTTATGGGCTTCTTTCAGCAATGGCTTTCTTCTTGCAACTCTTCCATAAAGGGCAGATTTGTGGAGATCACGACTAATAATTGTCCTGTGTACAGATTCTTTCACCTGAGCTGTGGATCTCTGCAGATCCTCCAGAGTTACCACAAGTCTCCTGGCTGCTTCTGATTAATGTTTTCCTTGCCCAGCCTGTCAGTTTAGGTGGACGGCCATAACTCGGTAGGTTTGCAGTTGTTCCATACGCTTTCCATTTTCAGATGATGGATTGAACAGAGCTCCTTGATATGTTCAACGCTTGGGGCATTTTTTTATAATCTAACCCTGCTATGAACTTTTCCACAACTTTAACCCTGACCTGTCTGGTGTATTACTTGGCTTTCATGATGCTGTTTGTTCACTAAGGTTCTCTGACAAACCACAGAATAGCTTTATTAATACTGAGATTAAATTATTTACTAATTATTAACTTCTGAAGGCAATTGATTCCACTAGATTTTAATTAGGGGGATTAGAGTAAAAGGGGACTGACTACAAATACACACCACACTTTTCACATATTTATTTGCCCAAAAGTTTGAAAACCGTTAATCATTTTCCTTCCACTTCACAATGATGTGCCACTTTGTGTTGGTATAATCATAATTTATAATTCCACGGTCGGATTATCTTCTTTCTACTACTTGGACTCTACTTTGCTGTAAATGCATATTTTAGCCCATTAAATCCCTATATTTTATACATTACGTGATGAGCCCTCCATTTCTTAATCCAATACATATACCGAGTGGAAAGTGCATATGGAGTCTGGATCGGACTCGGCTGGGCTGAGAATGAGATGCTGATCTGTGGGCTATTTGATCCATCCATTGCAGAGTTTGGAATATACACTGAAAAAAATCAGATTTTTTTAAATTAAAATCAAATTTATTTTTGGAGTAAAGATCGAAAGATAGTTTTCTATTTAAGATACATTAATAATTTAGTTTATTCAGCATGAAATTGAAATATATACCATTGAAGGGACAAATTAATTGCCCGAAGCTCTAAAATGTTGATCAGAACATGGTATTTCTCTGGTATAAAAATTACCAGCTCTGAAATGGCATTCAGGACTAGATTCCCGAGCCACCAGACCAGAGATAACCTGGTCCCGGATGTTACGTGCATTGGTTGGTCTAGAGATTGCACCTTGTTGTCCCACACAACCAGACTGTTGAGTTTTAAGGGACTCCTAGTATGAGGTCTAGGGTTTTTCTTCTTTTTTTTTTCAAAATGTTTATTGAAAAGTTTTCAGAATACAAACAAAAATAAAGCACAAACATTTCCCAGAGTACAAAAAAGAAAAATTGCACACCATAAACAATTATAGAAGTTCCAGATGTACACTGAATGCAACAGTCAGTCAAACTATACAGAAAGTGTTAAGGCACTAAAACCGAGAGGGCACCGCCGCCAACAAGAGACATAGTAAAGACCAGAATGACGGAGATGCAGACTGCAGGGATGGACTGGCCATTGGGACTACAGGGAGTTTCCCGGTGGGCCGATGGCTCAGTGGCCGGCTTCAGTGACAGCGGACTGCTGCCCCCCTCTGCTCCTCTGTCTCTCCCTTCCTGCAGCGCTCACCTCCTCTCCCTGCCCACAGCGCTCACCTGAGAGGAACAAAGAAGCAGGGGGAGGACCAGAGAAGCAGGGGGGGGGACAGAGGAGCATGGGGGAGGGGACAGACAGCTGACCCAACAGCTATGGCCTGGAGTTTCTTACTTCTGCCTAATCTTGTCCCATAAGGTACTGCCTATAAGAGTACCAGTACCAGTCGTTCTACTCTAATAAAGTAGAACGGCTAGTGGCTAGTGAAGGGGGTGAGGGGACTTGGGTGGCCGGGGGGTGCGGGAGTTGTCCAGCCGCTGTGGGAGAGACCTGTCAAAGTGGGCCAGTCTGGATGAAGTCCAGGGCCAAATTTTTGTCCCAGTCCAGCCCTGGCAGACTGGGAAGGTGGAGGTAAAGTAAAAAGAATGGATGTGGGGGATAGGGAAAAGGAAAGAAAGGGAAAGGGAAAGGGATGGATAACTGTGAGAAACACATTAAACATGTCCATACAGATGCAATTGCTTAAGACATATCATAAACATCCCTTTTTTTTTATTTTTATAGCTCCGACACTATTTACAGGTCTTCAGACCTCTTACACTATGGTGTAGGAACTTATCCCCATTTGAGAAGCTATGCACGGACTCAAATCCTCAGAGACATTTGGTCTCCTTGGTATATTCACTCCTTCATGGGGAATTAGACCAAAAAGCTAACACATTAAACAGAGGGTGGGAAAGTGAACTTAACATAGATCTCCTACAATCAGATTGGGACAACATCTTCACGCATATCCACAAGGGATCGATCAATATTTCTGCACAGGAAACCAACTACAAAATATACTCGAAATGGTACCATACACCCGATAGGTTTCACATATTTCATCCGACGGTTTCACCACTGTGTTGGAGATGCAACTTGGTACGTGGATCTCTACTCCATATCTGGTGGAACTGTGCCCTAATTCAGCCATTCTGGGAAAAAGTACGCGATGCGATTGCCCTAATTACCACATACTCTTTAGACCTTACCCCAGCCCAATTCTTGCTTCATCACAGGACCTTATCACAGTCTACCTATAAACGCTGAAAAGAAAAAGAAAGACGCACCAGCCTAGTGCATTACCACTTAACACTTTTATTCAATAGTAATAGTATTAAAAACTACTCACAAACAGCAGATTGAACAGGCTTGTCAACAAAATACCACGCTCCACAGTGGGGGGATACGGGGAATATGTTGCTGCCGGCTGACGCGTTTCGAGGCGTTTAGGGCCTCTTCATCAGAGCTCGACAGTCGACTGGGCAGCAAGGTCACTGCTAGCACCACTCTTTTCAATTTTCTGACTTTAGATGAAGATCCGTTGATCAATTATTGGACAACCCACCCGTGCGCAGGAGTTTGCGTGTTTTCTGTTGTACCTATAAACGCTCCCTAGTGCTTCATCTACTCAACGCTGCAAAACAATGTATACCCCTGTACTGGAGACAGCCTACTCCCCCGAAAATGTCAGATTGGCTTCTGAGAATTAATAAAATTGACGAAATGGAGGACCTGATCCATCAGGCTAAAAATGACCCAACGCGTTATAGGCAAACATGGGCTTGCTGGATTAATTTCCGTGACACCCCAAGATTTTAAGAATTTCTTGATATCTGATTTATCAACTTGATTCTCTAGCCTCTTCTATTATACAACTGGATAGCTCCGGTATGCTCGTGGTTCCTCCCCCCCCCCCCCCGGTTTGATAATTAACGCAAACTTATGCGGTCACCTCCGCCATCGTGCTCCTTTCTCTAAGTAATTAAGCGTCGGCCTATCTGTTCGTCTGTTCGTATATCTGTCTATCCCTACATCTCCCTGTCTGTCTATATTTGTTAGTTTCGGTAGAATTCTGGTTATGATCCCCTTCTGTTGACCCCTCCTGCATACAGCTACACATGATCAATGCTACGCTACAGTTCTGAGCAATGTGCATTCTTTCACGGCTCCTTACGCTAGAGTACAATTTTCCTGTTTGTTATTGATGACCACTGTTAAACGTTGTATCACATGTTATCTGATGTATGGCATGTCTTTACTCTGTACACTACTGTTGATCTGCCTCACTTGAGGGGGGCTACCGACCAACCAACTGATTTGTACTTTTGTGATTCATGTATTGTACATCTTTTTATCTTCAATAAAAAAAAAAAATACATATCATAAATAGTACATAATACATAAGCGAAGACAGATTGTAATCTACTGTGAGTCAAACCATTCTGCCCAGGACCTCCACTGCTTATTAAATTTAACTCTCCTTTCTTCCCTGTTTGCCAGCAAAGTCTCAAAGGTGTAATTGGCTCGCGTAGTCCCGAGGACTTCCCGAAACATTGGGGACCTTATTGGATTTCCAATTTCTAGCTATCAATGACCTAGCAGCCACAATCCGGAAATCTGGGGGAAATCCCTTCCCAAATTCAGCAATGCCAATTCAGGACTAGGGGGCGTCAGAATCCCTGTGATGCGTGATATGCACCTAAACACACCTCTCCAAACGCGTGTAAGATGTTTACAAAGCCAGAAGATATGAAAAATGTTGCCTACAGCACCGCAGTCCCTCCAACAAAGCAGAGAGGTTGAAGGGAAAAATTTAGCTATACGATATGGGGTGAGGTACCATCTTTGAGCTATCTTTTGAGAGAGCTCCCAGTGATTAACACACCTGGAAGCTTTATACATAATTCTAAATGAATATTGCCATTGGTACGGTGTGAATGTCTTACCCAAGTCTATTTCCCACTTGTGAAAGGGAGACACTAAAAGCTCATTTATCCTGGAAAGGGTTATAGAAGTGGTATATCCCCTTAGGGGATGGTGTCGCCTTAGTGTAGAATCGCCATAGGGTATCCTGTATAAGTATATGTCGGGACTTTAATGTTTTGAGAAAATGAGAGGTTTGAATGTATTTGAAACAGTCTGTAGGGGGTAAATTGAATTCTGCTGCAAGCGTTTCAAATGGTTTGAGCGTATTATTACTATACATATCGTCAATCCATGTGATGCCACTAGCAACCCAATTGGAATAGGAAGTGTGTGGAATAGCGTGTGACAGGATCTCAGTGGGAATAGGGACAGCCACAGTGTTGGGGGAGCTAGACGCCAGACTGCACAGTTCCCTCCATGCTAGTAAGGAAGCCTGGAGCGTCAACGGAAGCTGACGCAAGGAAAAAGGCTTCCATGCATCAAGGATCAAAAAACTATGCAGATCCGTGGTCGGGAGGGTTTTTCTTATTGGGGTAAAAGTATATTCTTTCAGCCAGTGACATCTGTAATACAGTTGTCTATACAAAGTACCAAATAGACGTGCTCCCTCCCAGAGCTAAAGAGTCCTCCTTATATTGACAGACAGGATACTCATCTGGGAAATTAGACGGCCAATTTCCACTAAGCCGTGTAATGCAACAGGCACAAGCTATAAACGCTTCATAACTGGATGGTCAGTAACAATAGCAGCAGGATCCTTAGACATATACTCAGTCCATTCCACTAAGCTCTGACAAATTGACATGACAGCTATGACAGGATGTATAGTAGGACCTGCTAGTGAAAACAAAGATTTGAAAAGTGCTTCCAGACGTATATCAACCTGACCCTTAAACGCTGGGACATCCTCAACAGTGTTTTGTTAAAGCGGTATTAAACCCAAAACCCAAAATGTAATATATATATATATATATATATATATATTTAGGCCTTTTTCCCTCTTTTTTCACCTGGTAGACTAGCCCAGCCCTCAAATTTTCCACTCACACACATTTTGCGAGTGGAAAATGGCTGTTGGCAAGCATGGGGCTGCCACAGAGTGGGGGGGGGGGGGGGGGGGGGGGCGAGCACCGCTGACACGGTCTCCCAGCCAGGGGAAGAGAGAGAAGAGGAAGAGACGAGCTGTCCGTATCAGCAGAGAGTGGGATTGCCCACTGTAATAGCTTTCATTAGAAGTTCTCGTGTTCCCAGGGCTCACCGTCACAAAGCTCCACCTCTTGGCCCGGAGCCTTTCATAGACAGAACGCAGGTCCACCGCGGGAAATGTGACGTCATCAAAGGCATCTGACGGCCTACTTTATGGGTAAAAGGTGTGGGCCAGATTCTCAGCAGAGTTACGTTGGCGTATCTCGAGATACGCCGCGTAACTTTAAAGAAGCGCCGGCGTATCTATTTTCTGTATTCCGAAAACAAGACACGCCGGAATTTTGCTTAGATACGAGCGGCATAAGTCTCTTACGCCGTCGTATCTAAGTTGCATATTTACATTGGCCGCTAGGTGGCGCTTCCGTTGATTAGCTGCGTTGAATATGCAAATGTGCTAGTTATGCCTATTCCTGAACGTAATTGCGCCCGGTCGTCGTTTTTTACGTCGTTCGCGTAAGTGGAAAGTTACCCCTGCTATATGAGGGGTAACTTTGCGTACGCAATGTTAAGTATGGACGTCGATTTTTACGTTGTTTACGTTGTTTGCTTAAGTCATTCGCGAATAGGGATTTGCGGAAGTTACGTTCACGTCGAAAGCATTGACTATTTGCGACGTGATTTTGCGCATGCGCACTGGTATACGTCCACGTACGGTGCATGCGCAGTTCGAAAAAAGCGTCAAAAACGTGGGGTCACAACACATTTACATTTGAATTACCCAGGCTTACGCCGGGCCATTTACGCTACGCCGCCGTAACTTAGGACGCAAGTGCTTTGAGAATACGGCACTTGCGTCCAAAGTTGCGGCGGCGTAGCATAAATGGGATACGCTACGCCCTGCTGGCATTTACGCAAAAATACGAGAATCTGGCCCTATAAGTTTAGTTGCCTACAAGGACCTTGAGACTCCTGTATACATTAATTCTGTTGTTTTTTTGCTATGTATATTTGTTTTTTATATTGGTTATTTTTAAATTTTGGTAATAAAGTTGCTGCTGTGGCCATTCAAATCTCAACTGGTGTCGGTGTGGTTTATTTGGTGATGTGGTTTGGTGGAGGTGGTGGCTAGGCAGTATGGGGTCCAAAAAATGTAATCTTTAATGCTGCGTACATACGATCGGAAATTCCAACAAGAAAAGTTTGATGTGAGCTATTGGGCAGAAATTCCGACCGTGTGTCGGACTTTTTTCTGTTGGAATTTCCGTCAAGAAAAATTTGAGAGCTGGTCCTCAAATTTTCCGACAAGAAAAGTTCTTGTAGGAAATTCCGATTGTCTGTATGCAACTCAGACGCACCAAAAACCACGCATGCTAGGAATCAAGTCGACGCATACTCGGAAGCATTGAACTTAATTTTTCTCAGCTTGTCGTAGTGTTGTACGTTCTTGATGGTCAGAATTGTGTGTGACCGTGTGTATGCGACACAAGTTTGAGCCAAAATTTAGTCGGAAAAAAATCCACGGTTTTCTTGTCTGAATTTCCGATCGTGTGTACGGGGCATTATTTCTTGGTCATGTTCCTCCCAGCCAAAAGAGCGTTTGTGAGGATAGGTACTGATCCTGGAAGAGAAGACATGGATCTCAACTGACATTCCAATTCATCTCAAAGATGACCGGGAGGGTTGTGGTCAGGGCTCTATGCAGGACACTCAAGGCCCTCCACACCAAACTTCGAGCTGGCTTTGTGCACAGAATACAGAAAACTGTTATCAAAAAATCATGGGTGCAAAATTTTCAATAATTTCTTTGTATGTTGTAGAATTAACAACACCTAACTTAAATAATTTGGAGGAGCGTCCATATATCTTTGGCCATATACTGTAGTTCCACCCAGGGCCGGTGCTACCACTAGGCAAACTAGGCACTGCTGCCTAGGGCGCCCGGTGAGGCTTCATTGATGGGTGCTGGTAAAGCTGCATTTGATGGGCTCTGGTGAGGCTGTATTTGATGGGCACTGGTGAGGCTGCATTTGATGGGCGCTGGAGAGGCTATATTTGATGGGCACTGGTGAGGCTGCATTTGATGGGAGCTGGTGAGACTTCCTTTGATCAGTGCTGGTGAGGCTGCATTTGATGGGCGCTGGTAAAGCTGCATTTGATGGGCTCTGGTGAGGCTGTATTTGATGGGCACTGGTGAGGCTGCATTTGATGGGCGCTGGAGAGGCTATATTTGATGGGCACTGGTGAGGCTGCATTTGATGGGAGCTGGTGAGACTGCATTTGATGGGCGCTGGTGAGGCTGCATTTGATGGGCGCTGGTGAGACTGCATTTGATGGGCGCTGGTGAGGCTGCATTTGATGGATGCTGGTGAGGCTGCATTTGATGGGCGCTGGTGAGGCTGCATTTGATGGGCATTGGTGAGGCTCCATTCGAGGGGAGCTTCATTAAAAAGGTGGGGTATACATGGGCAGGGCAAAGAGTGTGGAGTCAGGGGTGGGGCCAAGGGAGGCAGCAAAATGAGGTTTCGCCTAGGGTGTCAAAAATCCTTGCCCCAGCCCTGGTTCCACCTTCCTTGCTGTAATTTTGCTGCTGTAGAATTTGAGTTTTATGGATCTATAAGTCAACACCCTTTAGGATAGGGCTGCTTGCTTTTGACACAGTACTATAAAGGAAAAGGTTATCAAGCTGTCAACACCTAAACATCCATTAGCTTTTTACTTTCGTATCTTGTCTCCTGTGATAACACCTGTAGTAGTTCTTCCCCAGAGCAAATGACCTCTCTATAGATATACATTGAGGAGATGAGGAAGTGGCTGCTTTATTGCTGTTTTCTTGGGAAAGTAAAGAAGTGCTACAAGCAATATTCAGCCATTGGCATGGGCAGCATTGTAAATGTCATACTAAAAGGTTTTGTGTTTTTTTTAACCCTTTCGCAGCTGGAGCTGTTTTTTACGCACGTGTTTAACCACTTGCCTACTGGGCACATTAACTCCCTTCCTGCCCAGGCCAATTTTCAGCATTCATCCCTGTTGCACTTTGAATGTCAATTGCGTGGTCATGCAACACTGTACCCAAACTAATCTGTACCATTTTTTTTGAGACAGATAGAGCTTTCTTTTGGTGGTATTTAATCACCGATGGGGTTTTTTTTTTTTTTTTTTTTTTTAAAACGAAAGAAAGAAGTTTTAAAAATAACGTACTTTTTCTTCATTACTGTTATAAAATTTTGTAAATAAGTAATTTTACTTCTTAACTCATTGATGGGCTCTGATAAGCTGCACTTATGGGCAATGATGAGGCTGCACTAATGCGCTGGCAATGATGGGCAGTGGGCACGGATGGGCACTGATGAGGTGGCACCGATGGGCCCTGATAAGCTGCACTGATGGGTACTGATGAGGCTGTACTGACAAGGTGGCACTGATAGGTGGCACCGATGGGCAATGATAAGAGAAAGGATCGGGCTGGGACTTTAAATGAGGTCTATGACATATAAGTCAAAGTTACCTCCATCCCTAATTCTGATAAGAAACAAAATAAAGGTTTGGGACTTTAAATGAAGCATGCAATTAAAATTAAGTAACAAACTGTAAAAAGTTTATTAATGTATCTATGGGTAAAAACAGAACCAAAACACATATCCATGTGAGTCTGATGTTAATTTCAGGCCCCGTACACACGAGACCGAGAACCTCGGCAGAATCCAGCGAGAAGCTCGCTGGGATCCATATTCTGCCGAGATACTCGGTCGTGTGTACGTTTTCGCCGAGGGTCCCGTCGAGAAAGCCGTTGAGCCAAAATAGAGAGCAGGTTCTCTATTTGCTCGATGGCCCATTGAGAACCATGGCTCGACGCCTTTCCCAACGGTTTGGTCGACGATTTCGACGGCCGGGCGAGAACCTCGACGGGCGGAACGATGTGTTTGGCCCGTCGAGGTTCTCGTACGTGTGTACGCGGCCTCATATATATACACATAAATGGTAAATACACACATATATATATATATACACATATATTCACACACACACATAAATGCAGGGGTACAGTACTACATGGTAGTTCAATGTTGCTAAAATAGTGAATAGTTGATAAAAAATAGACATCTAGTCGGACATTCAATCAGACATATTATTGCACATATCTTGATAAAAAACAAAGGATACCTCGATCGTGTAAAGCCTTTTAAAATGTAATAAATAAATAACGTACAAACTAAACACTCACAATTGTTGCGGTAGAAAAAAGCCTTAAGTCTGCTCTACCGGCCGGATACATGCAGAGAGACCCGTCCGTATGGGGAATCTTGAGCAGTCAAGGGGGGTGATCCCAATGTGTCGCTCGTTCCGCCCTACTAGATTCAAGAAAGTTCACTTCTTCAAGCGGCGCATATCTTGATGTTGCTATAAGTAAAGAACGCATTGGTACGGCATCAGTGGCTCAACGCATTTCGTGGTTGATTACCACTCATCGGGAGCAATTGTGGCCAGGATGTCTAAAAAGTATAAACAATAAGTCAGACTAGGTGCAAGGATGTAGAATTATTATTGAATTAAGAGGAAGTGGTGGGCAATGATAGGTGGCACTGATGGGCAATGATAGGTGGTACTGATGGGAAATGATAGGCGGCACTGATGGACACTGATTGGCACTGATGGGGCTGCACCGATGATCAGTGCCCTGATTGTAAGTGTAAATGTCTGCTGTCACAGGAAAGCCAGTTATCAGCTTTCCATACTTCGCACAGTGACAGCGCGAAGGAAAGGAAATGCCTATAACTGGCATTTGTTTACAAATGATGAGATGTGATTTGACACAGCTGATCACATGGTAAAGGGCCACTGTGATTGGCCCTTTACCTTTATCTGTGATGAGCTGTGTCTGAAAGACACAGTGATCATAGACTGTGCCTCGAGGGCATGTGTCATTAGATGCCCTACCCAGAACTGGACAACCATGCTGTAGCTGTCTTTTGGCTATAGTGCAGTTAAAAAACGATTTTTAGGCCTAAAGATTGGTATAACCACTTAAGGACCGCCTCCTGCACATATACGTCGGCAGAATGGCACGGCTGGGCACATCCACGTACAGGAACGTCCTCTTTAAGTGTCCAGCCGTGGGTCGTGGGCCCCCCCCGGTCCGAAGCTCCGTGACCGCGGGACCCGCGGACCCGATCGCCGCTGGAGTCCCGCGATCGGTCCCCGGAGCTGAAGAACGAGTAGAGCTGTGTGTAAACCCAGCTTCCCCGTTCTTCAACTGTGGCGCCGTCATCGATCGTGTGTTCCCTGATTTAGGGAAACACAATCAATGATGTCACACGTCCAGCCCCGCCCCCTACAGTTAGAAACACATATGAGGTCACATTTAACCCCTTAAGCGCCCCCTAGTAGTTAACTCCCAAACTGAAATTGTTATTTTCACAGTAAACAATGCATTTATATAGCATTTTTTGCTGTGAAAATGACAATTGTCCCAAAAATTTGTCAAAATTGTCCAATGTGTCCACCATAATGTCGCGGTCACGAAAAAAACGCTGATCGCCGCCATTAGTAGTAAAAAAAAAATATTAATAAAAATGCAATAAAACTATCCCCTATTTTGTAAACACTATAAATGTTTCGCAAACCAATCGATAAACGCTTATTGAGATTTTTTTTTACCAAAAATACGTATCGGTCTAAACTGAGGAAAACATTTTTTTTTTATATATTTTTGGGGATATTTATTATAGCAAAAAGGAAAAAATATTGCATTTTTTTCAAAATTGTCGCTCTATTTTTGTTTATAGCGCAAAAAATAAAAACCGCAGAGGTGATCAAATGCCACCAAAAGAAAGCTCTATTTGTGGGAAAAAAAGGACACCGATATTGTTTGGGAGCCACGTCGCACGACCGCGCAATTGTCAGTTAAAGCGACGCAGTGCCGAATCGCAAAAACTGGCCAGGTCCTTTACCTGCATTTTGGTCCGGGTCTTAAGTGGTTAAAAATGCAAACATATTTTTTTCTGCGCAGAGATCCTTGATCCAATAAAAGTTTTTTTCCTCGTTTTAAACCAGAGATTACTTTAAGGAGCATTTAAGCACTGCAAGGGTATTTTTTTTTATTGTGCTCAGGAGTTGGGTTTTTATTATTTCTGACAGACAGGAGAAATGTGCTTATTAGAGAACACATTTTCTTTGGCCTTTAGGACACCTGGTCAGCCCATTAGATAATAAAAAGCAGAAGAGTGCAAGCAGGAAAGAGCACGCTGACCCCATTTTATTAAATCCAAAGAGATAACATCTTTCTAAACTGCTCCACTTTGTCCTTAAGTCTAGGTTGACACTATTGCGATGCCAGACGTGGCATGTGATTCGCATCGCATTGCTGTGCAGATCACATGCGATGCCTGTGCAATGTTATTTTAGCCATACAAACTGTATAGCTGAAATCACATCGCATTCTGGTGTCATTAAAGGGGTGTTCCAGCCAAAATTGTGTTTATTAAAAGTCAGCAGCTACAAAAAGTGTATCTGCTGGCTTTTAATAAACACTCACTTACCTGCTCCTGCGTTCCAGCGACGCGCCGACCGGGGCTCCGCTCTCCAGCCGGCGTCTCCATCCCGACTGTGGGCACCCAGCCGTGACAGCCTTCGGCTTCACGGCTGGACACCCACTGCGCATGCGTGAGCCGCACTGTGCATGCGCGCGCGGCGTGCCTTGCCGCTGATTGGAGAGGCGATCGCATGGGACCTGTCAGTGTCCCATGTGATCGCCTACCGGGAGGGGCTGGTGTAGGCGATTAAGGCTTAATCGCCTAACCAGCCCCTCGGCGGAAGCAGGAAGTGGGACAGGAAGTCCCACTCCTACTGAAGCCCCCACTCCCCCCGCATGAAATTGAGAAGCGGGGGGGGGGGGAGTCTGCCACGAATTGAGAAGCGGGGGGGCCCTTTACAAAGAGAAGGAATAAAGAAAAAAAAAGGGGGGTAGCCATCCGGGGCCCTGGGGACCTCTGTGTCCTTTAATAAAAAGAAAAAAAGAGAGGAATATATATATATATATATATATATATATATATATATATATTTTTTTTTTTTTTTTTTTTAAAGGGTGGTTGCCATCTGGGGCCCTGGGGACCTAATTTTTTTGTTTTTCTTATAAAAGGAAATTACAAAAAAAGGGGGCTTTCCTTCCGGGACTTCTGGGCCCTTTAATAAAAATAAACCTCTGGGCCCTTTAATACAAAAGAAAATATATATATATATATATATATATATATATATATATATATATATATATGAAATAAACATTTATAAAAAAAGGTGGTTTGACACATGGGGCCATGGGGACCTATGAGCCCTTTAATAAACATATATCTATATATATATAAAAAGAAATAAAATATAAAAAAAAGGAAAACATTTTTATAAAAAAAAGGAGGGTTGGCATCCTCTGGGCCCTTTAATAATAATAATAATAATAAATAAATAAATATATATATGTAAATAAAAGAAATAAAAAAATATATAAAAAATATAATTTTTATAGAAAAGGGGGGGGGGGTTGTCATCATGGGCCCTCGGGATCTCCGGGCCCCTGGGGACCTCCAGACCCCTAAAAAAAGGCCCTTTAATAAAAAATAAAATAAAAATATATAAAAATATATATTTTTTTTATAAAAAATAAATACAAAAAAGGGTGGTTGCCATCCGGGGCCCTGGGGGGCCTCCAGTGTCCTGTGGACCTCCGGACCTCGAAAAAAAAAAAAGAAAAAAAATTGGCCCCTAAATAAAAAATAAAATAAAAATATATTAAAAAAATTTTTTTTATAAATAAAGAAAAAGAGGGGGTTGACATCTGGGGCCCTGGTGGACTCCGGGTCCTGGGGACCTCCGAACCCCTAAAAATCTTTTTTTTTTAGGGGGGTTCCCATTCGGGCCCCTGGGGACCCCCGGGCCCCTTACAGGTGTAATGCCTGTACCCCCCTGATGGCGGCCCTGTTGACACCCACAGAGGTTTGCAGATCTCAGTGTGAATCATTTTGCGATTTAAGTGGGATGCAGGAACCGGCACTGAATCGCAGGGTTTCCCATATCGCATAAGAAAAAAATTAAATCGCGCTACCACAAATAGAATAAAATATAAATATATAAATGACCACAAATCAAATAAGTGAGTAAACACAAAATAAAGAAGGGTGACCTATGATGGCCGCTGGACAATAAACGATCACCTAATAGATATTATTAATGACGAAAACATATGGTGATGAAAATAAATGTCCCTCTGCTGAATATCCAATTAATATATAAGAGAAAAAAAAAGGTCCGTGAAAAAGTAAACACCGGTGCTCCTGAGTCACAACAAGTTGATAGAAGTGGTCAAAAAACAAAACAAGTGTATCCTCCACCAAGCTTATAGAGTAGTCTCTTACCAGAAACCAATGATCCCTAATGACAAAGGATCAGATACAGCATATACAGAGATTCACTCGCGTGATGTCAGACTGTCACTCCCGGTAAGAGCTGGTAGCCAGGAACATGCAGCAGTATGGATGCCCACCATGCAAAAACAATCAAATGCTCCACATAGTGTATTAAACTTAATAAAATGTATTAAAAAAGGGAATAAAATGCACTTACAATTATGCAATGAAAAAACGCCTTCAGAATTAATGTGCCGGTCGGAACACAAGAAAAAAACTTCAGGCACTCGTCCACTGGTGGAACATATGGGAACTGGGTGACAACAGAGCGTCGCTCGCCCTACGTCCGTTTCGATATAAACTATCGTCTTCCAGGGGCCCCAGTGTGAACCCAGCCTAAAGGATATCTAAATCCAAGAATAAAAATGTGATTTTTTGCAGTTTGCCAGGACTTGGATATGGGCACTGCATTTGTTTTATTTTTTGGAAAGTACAGAAAATACCTGTTGATCATACTGATGTCCTTGTGGCTTTCTGTAAGCTGAACTGAAAGGTAATTGTAATGAAGTAAGCCCAGTCTCCATTGAGGATGGAACTAAGTGAGATAGAGAGAAAGAAAGAAGGAAGAAAGGGAGAGAGCAAGGGATCAGACAGAGGCAGAGAAAGACTTGCAAAGGTGCGTTTTTTATTTTCTAAATAGGTTCCTTTAATCTAGTGCATTTTTGGTTCACTTACCTTTTCCTTCCATTTCCCTTCAATATGTTTTTTTTCTTTGTCTGAATTTCTCACTTCCTGTTCCTCCTCAGTAAGCTTGTCCCCATCACCCGAGCTGTTTTGGATGGGGGTTAGTCAGCGTGTTCACCCCCTCCCTTGGGACTACATTCCTACGAGTAGATGCTCTGAAAACTGTGAACGAGGGGGGAAGCTTACTGAGGAGAAACAGGAAGTGAGAAATTCAGACAAAGAAAAAAAACATTTAGAAGGGAAATCGAAAGAAAAAATTATGGTAAGTGAACCAACAATGCACTAGCTTAAAGGTTATTCCCTGGGCATTCCCCAGGTTCTTGTTGTTAACTAGCTTAAAGGAACCTGTTTAAAAAAAAAAAAAAACCTTTACAACCCCTTAAGCGCTACTATGTTTAATTGTTTACTATTGTTCTGCCTATAGCTAGGTGCATATCTGAATATATACAGTGTATATACATATATACATTTTATATACTGTATACAGTATATCAACAGACTAGCTCTATCTAAGCCTAGATCTGTGCTACTGTAGGCCACCTTCTAGTATAGGTGAACATGTTGATTTCAGCTTCTGTAATTTTAGTTAACCCTGTCCCTTCTGGTCTGGAATTCTCCAGTTAGTGTTCGTTTAGGGCTCAATAACCAGCACAGGCTAGAGCCAGGTTAGGCATACAATTGGCACTTCTGTTCTGTTTCAATGACAGATTACACAATCCTAGGGATGAAGTGCAGAGAAGATAGGCTGACTGAGTTCCAGTGACATGGTTTCTGCTGGTGAAAAGCTGCATTCCAGGCTAGTTGGACAGCTGGAGAGTTTCCACATTACCACATCCCCGTCGATTTTGTCTACAGGTCTCTGATCACAGAATGGATGGACCATTGTAATCATCCTCAGGTTCCCCTTTGATTAAACTTTGCTGCAAAAGTCATCTGGAGGTATTTTTTAATAATTAATATGTACATCCGGGTATACGTGCATAATTCCCCCAGGAATCCTGTTGGGCCATGTGCTGATAACATCTGTTTGCACGTTGGATGTACAGGTATGTACTGTTATTAATCTTTTCTTGTATGTAGTTTGATTATTTCTATAATGGTGTGCATCTACTGTATACACAGTATCTCACAAAAGTGAGTACACCCCTCACACTTTTGTAAATATTTTATTATATCTTTTCATGTGACAACACTAAAGAACTGACACATTACTACAATGTTGTGTAGTGAGTGTACAGCTTGTATAACAGTGTACATTTGCTGTCCCCTCAAAATAACTCAACACACAGCCATTAATGTCTAAACCGCTGGCAACAAAAGTGAGTAAACTAAGTGAAAATTTCCAAATTGGGCCCAAAGTGTCAATATTTTGTGTGGCCACCAATATTTTCCAGCACTGCCTTAACCCTCTTGGGCATGGAGTTCACCAGAGCTTCACAGGTTGCCACTGGAGTCCTCTTCCACTCCTACATGATGACATCACAGAGCTGGTGGATGTTGGAGACTTTGCGCTCCTCCACCTTCTATTTGATGATGCCCCATAGATGCTTAATGAGGTTTAGGTCTGGAGACTTGCTTGGCCAGTCCATCACCTTTACCCTCAGCTTCTTTTGCAAGGCAGTGGTCATCTTGGAGGTGTGTTTGTGGTCTTTGCCATGTTGGAATACTGCCCTGCGGCTCAGTCTAAGAAGGGAGGGGATCATGCTCTGCTTCAGTATGTCACAGTACATGTTGGTAATCATGGTTCCCTCAATGAACTGTAGCTCCCCAGTGCTGGTAGCACTCATGCAGCCCGAGACCATGACACTCCCACCACCATGCTTGACTGTAGGCAAGACAAACTTGTCTTTGTATTCCTCACCTGGTTGCCATCACACATGCCTGACACCATCTGAACCAAATAAGTTTGTCTTGGTCTCATCAGACCACAGGACATGGTTCCAGTAGTTCATGTCCTTAGTCTGCTTGTCTTCAGCAAAATGTTTGCAGGCTTTCTTATGCATCATCTTTAGAAGAGGCTTCCTTCTGGGACAACAGCCATGCAGACCAATTTGATGCAGTGTGCGGTGTATGGTCTGAGCACTGACAGGCTGACCCCCCCACCCCTTCAACCTCTGCAGCAATGCTGGCAGCACTCATACGTCTATTTCTCAAAGACAACCTCTGAATATGATGCTGAGCACATGCACTCAACTTCTTTGGTCGACCATGGCGAGGCCTGTTCTGAGTGGAACCTGTCCGGTTAAACCGATGTATGGTCTTGGCCACCGTGCTGCCGCTCAGTCTCAGTGTCTTGGCAATCTTCCTATAGCCTAGGCCGTCTTTATGAAGAGCAACAATTCTTTTTTTCAGATCCTGTGTTTTCTTTTTAGATTCATGAGTCATCCGTTGTTAAGGATGCGGCAGCTGGATTCCCAGATCACTCCGAGTCCTTAACAACCAGCTATTGTTAAAGATGCTGCAACTTCAAAAATTCATATTTGAACCATTTACAGCTCTTCCTCATGTCTGTATACAGGAAGACATCAGAGCTGGGGAGGAGGAGGCGGGTTTAGTGCCTGTGCACTGTGAGAGGCATCTGGCCACGAGAGAAGCCGGCTGCCATATAGAGCCATAGATGCGGGTTGCGGGACCATAAAAGCCTTGTACAAGCCATGGGCAGATGGTACTGGTACCATGTACTGGTACTGGTACATTTTACACCTATATCCAGGATTTAACATGCTATGAATGCACCACACCCCCTCCCCCCAATCCCTGCTGTGACAGGGGATCTTCTCCCTGTGTCTGCTGCCACAATCCAAAAAAGATGCATCCGTTCAGGGTTTCACCCACCAGGCCACGTCACTCAGTCACAGTACTGTAGTTTTCGATTTTGCATTGTGAGCACTGTGGTAATTCATTGATTGTTCCTAACAGAATGTATAGGCTTCCTTGTACGTGGTACAAGCAAACCAATACACTGACAGGTCTGCAGGGGTCCTGCATGGCATCAGCGACCTGCTGATAGCTGGCGCAATGCTTTACATGCTCCCAAAACAAAAAAATAATAAAATGCTAATTTTTTTACCTGTAAAATAATGTGCATTTATTATTTTTAGTCATAGGTGAACTTATTTTTTTATGTGGTTCTAAAGTCAGAAGGTTTTGTATCGTAATACATTCTATGCATTAAGAAGAAAAAAAAAAACTTCTGTGTGCAGCAGCCCCACTAATACTTACCTGAGACCCATCTCGATCCAGCGATGTGGCACATGAGTCTAGGCTGCCTGGGACTCTCCCTCTTCGTTGGCTGAGACAGCAGCGGGGTGCCATTGGCTCACATTGGTGTCAATCAAAGTCAGTGAGCCAATAAGTAGAGAGAGGCGGCAGGGCTGAATCACAGCTCCATGTCTGAATGGACACACTGAGCAGCAGCTTGGCTCAGGTGCCCCTAAAGCAAGCTGCTTGCAGGGGGTAGGGGGCTGGAACACAGACGAGGGACCCGCGAAGAGGAGGATCTGGGCTGTTCTGTGCAAAATCACTACACAGAGCAGGTAAGTATAACATGTTTGTTATTTTTAAATAAAAAAAAAAAAAAAATTAATTAGACTTTAGTATCACTTTAACTGTTCAAAAAGGTTTCAAAGTTGAATCCAATGCAATTTTATTTCAAACAGTGCAGGGGATGATTTTCCAGTCTTTATGCAGTGTAAGAGGACAATGACTTTCCTATTCCTGCCTCTGTGATTAACTAACACTGACTGAGGGAACATGAAAGAAATGGGGAGGGTCTAGCTAGGACTAAGGCCGGGTTTACACTGGTGCGACACGACACTCGTCCTACATTGGATCCGACTTTGCCCTGCGACTTGACGACTTCAATGAACGGGGATCCGACTTGGATCCCCACCAATACCAGGCACTGTGTTTGGTATGAATCTTGAGGGGGAATTCCACGCCAAATTTTAAATAAAAAAACGGCATGGGTTCCCCCTCCAAGAGGATACCAGGCCCTTCGATCTAGTATGGATTTTAAGGGGTCCCCCCAAAATCCATATCAGACCCTTATCCGAACACGCAGCCCGGCCGAACAGGAAAGGGGACAAGCGAGCGCCCCCCCCCTCCTGAACAGTCCCAAGCCGCATGCCCTCAACATGGGGGGTGGGTGCTTATTGATGTTGATGAGGAGTCCAAGGACCTCGGCTCTGGAACACTCTGCCCACGGACATCCGAATGGAAGAAAACCATCGGGCTTTTAGGAAAAAATTAATGACCCACCTCTTCTGAAGGATCAGCACGACAATGGATGCAAAGCGCCTTAAGGCTATTCGGTTCGCATTTGTTGCGCTATACAAGTTATTCACTCACTCACAAGGGCCTCTTCCTGACAACCCTGGCCGTTGGTTGTCGGGGTCTGCGGACAGGGGGCTTATTGGAATCCGGGAGCAAGCCCCCTTTAATAAGGGGGCCCCCAGATCCTGGCCCCCCACCCTATGTGAATGAGTATGGGGTACATCGTACCCCTACCCATTCACCTGGGGGGGAAAAAGTGTGAATAAAAAACACACTAGACTGGTTTTTAAAGTAATTTTTAGGCAGCTCTGTGGGGTCTTCTTCCAACTTTGTTTTTTTTTCCAGACTTCGGGGGTCTCTCCGTCATCTTCTCCAACTCTCTGGTGTCTTCTTCTGCTCTCCAGTACCTTCTGCCTTCTGCTGGGCTCCTCCGCTATTTTCTGCCAGCTCTTTTACTAGCGTTGGCCCGGTCTTTTCCGTTTCCCCTCTTCTCTTCTTCCGATGTTGACACGACGCTCTCTCCCGCTGTAATGCCATGTGCACAGTGACTTATATAGGTATGAGGTGTGGTCACTGGGTGACGCCATCGCTTATGACATCACAGTCCTGGTGCATGATGGGGCTGTGACGTCATAAGGGGCAGGGTCACTGGGTGACATTACCTGGCGACCATGTCCAATACCTATATAAGTCGTTGAGCACCGCGCACATGGCATTACAGTGGGAGAGAGCGTTGTGTCAACATCGGAAGAAGAGAAGAGGGAAGAAGATGACGGAGAAGACCGGGACAATGCTAGTAAAAGAGCTGGCAGAAGATAGTGGAGGAGCCCGGCAGAAGGCAAAAGGCACCGGAGAGTGGGAGAAGACACCGGAGAGCCGGAAAAAGAGCCCGGAGAGACCCCCGAAGTCGTAAAAAAAGACCCCTGAAGTCGGAAGAAGACCCCTGGAGCTGCCTAATAAATTACTTTAAAATCTGTCTAGTGTGTTTTTTTTATACTGACACTTTCCCCCCCAGGTGAATGGGTAGGGGTACGATATACCCCCATACGCGTTCACATAAGGTGATTATTAAAGGGGGGTCCTGGATTCCGATAAGCCCCCCGCCTGCAGACCCCGACAACCAATGGCCAGGGGACACGATGCTTTGGGGTAGGTGGCCGAAGTTCGCCCCCCTGCCCTAAAGCACCCACCCCCCATGTTGAGGGCATGCGGCTTTGTAAGGTTCAGGAGGGGGGCGCTCGCTCTCCCCACCACCTTTCCTGGGTCTGGTATGGATTTTGGGGGGACCCCCACGCTGTTTTTCCGGCGTAGGTGGTTCCCCTTAAAATCCATACCAGACCGAAGGGCCTGTTATGCTCTTGGAGAGGGAACCCATGCTGTTTTGTTATTTAAAATTTGGCGTGGAGTTCCCCCTCAAGATCAGCAGAGCACAAGTCGCATGCCAAAGTCGGATCATGCAATACGGCGTTCCGAATTTGATCCGACTTCAATGATATTCAATGGGCTGAAGTAGGATCAAAGTTGGACCAAAGTAGTGCAGGGAGCATTTTTAAAGACGGCTCCCATAGGCAAACATTGATTTTCACATGTCATGCCACATGAGCTCCCAATGTCGGAGCATTTGTCGCACCAGTGTGAACCCAGCCTCAACCAACTAGCTCTAACCAGGAACGGAAGACAGAGGATGACAAACTCACATGAGTAAACAGGTTGTAATGGCCAACAACCACAACTAGATGGCAGCATACTACAGAAAAATGATAACCTCCTGCAGTTCAAAACAGCACAGAAAATGAATATGGGGCAAAAAAATGATGAAGCTGAATAAGTTTGTGACCTCACCGCAAGAGGCTCCTCTTCTTCTCCACACTTACAGCCATTGAGAAATTTGTCACATGACACAAACATTGGAGAACCAGCCTGATTTTATTCTTACAACTTTTTTTGTTGGTCCGAGGCTGTGCTCCTATCGTGTAGGCCCAGCTATGCTGGCTGGTGCCTATGGCTCTAGAAGGAATCCCAACCTGTACATCCAAGTGGTGGAAGCTGCTTAACGAAGGAAACCGGGGGAGGATCTGCCCTGGAGGGGACCAAGCAAGGCTTAAAGGCTCTTTTGCTGTAAGACAGGAAGTTCGGGACCTAAATCCTGTGACAGAGGATTCCTGGCTATCCATGTTTGCTTCTCAGATGGTCTGTGGCAGAGACTGTTTCTATACTGTCTGTGCATCATCTCGGCTGCTAGGCCATGTGAGAGGGGTCTATCCGGGTGAGCAATACCCACTCAGGATTGAGTGTCAAACATTGGAACTTTAGATATTTTTGTGCATTCTGTACCGTGTACCTGAACCTTCCCCCTCTCTCTATACCAGGGATCTGCAAATAGCGGACCTCCAGCTGTTGCAAAACTACAAGTCCCATCATGCCTCTGCCTCTGGGTGTCATGCATGTGGCTGTCAGAGTCTTGCTATGCCTCATGGGACTTGTAGTTCTGCAACAGCTGGAGGTCCACTAATTGCATATCCCTGCTCTATACTCTCTACTTCCTTCACACGTTTTATGCAGCAAAAATAAAACCCAACAGTTGAAGTTTTACACCTTGCGTGGACATTGCAATTTCTACAGACCTTCTCCCCTGGACAACGAACTTAGAGGCAACGTGCAAAACTCGATCTAAACCAGCAGCTCCTACGGGGGTAGTGCTACATAGGCAACATGGAAACATTATTTATGACTTAGTCATATTGTTCATGGTTTCAGGAATGCTAGATTTTTCATTTTCTGCTGTTCAATTCCTTTTCTTTACCTCATTTACATTTGACATCCATATAAAGCACACATATTACTACTTCAGTTGTTACAAGCATATCCTTTGTTGCACTGTGTTACCTTCATGCAAACGATCACCATGACAGCTGAGGACGAACAATAACTGAGAACATATTGCCAGCTACATTATCTGTCTACCTCCTTCACATACTTTGCTCATGCCGAGCTGTCCGGCTTTCTTTTGGAGGTTCTTAAAGATAAGTGATCTTCTAAATGCTAATGTTGGGAATTGCAGATCAAAATCCTTTAACTCTGTAGTCAAACCTTTTCAAAAAAATGTCACCCATATTATTTAAATTGAAAAGGACATTCATTTTGCAGAAAATATGTCTGGGGTTGCTCACCCTTTAACCACTTCCATACAGGGCACTTATACACCTTCCCGCCCAGACCAATTTTTAGCTTTCAGTGAAAAAATGACCGCACATTTTGGAAAAAAAAACTTTTTTGTTTGTTTCCGTTATAAAACATTGTAAATAAGTACATTTTCTCCTTCACTGATGGGCACTGATGGTACTGCACTGACGGGCACTGATAAGGCGGCACTGATGGGCACCGATGAGGTGGCACTTATGTGGTGGCATTGATGGGCACTGATGATGGGCACTAATATGCGGCACTGATGGGCAGCACGGATGGGCACTGATAGGCGGCACGGATGGGCACTGATAGGCGGCATGGATGGGCACTGATAGGCGGCACGGATGGGCACAGATAGGTGGCACAGATGGGCGGCACGGATGGGCACGGATAGGCGGCACAGATGGGCACTGATAGGCGGCATGGATGGGCACTGATAGGTGGCACAGATGGGCATAGACAGGAACTGATAGGTGGCACTAATGTGTTGTACTAATGGATGCCAATCAGTGCCAAACAATGCCTGACTGTCAGTGATGCCCATTGTGGGCACTGATTGGCATCCATTGCGGCACTGATTGGCATCCATTATTTGTGTCATCCCTGGTGGTCTAGGGGGGCATAACTTTGTCTTACATCCCTGGTGGTCCAGTGGGCATCCCTGGTGGTCCAGTGGGCATCCTCGGGGGGCTGTGCTGATAATTGATCAGCACGAACCCCCCCTGTCAGAGGAGCAGCCGATCGCCTCTCCTCTACTCGCGTCTGACAGACGCGAGTGGGGAAAAGCCGATCACTGACTTTTCCTGTTTGCATAGTGATCAGCCATGATTGGACAAGGCTGATCACGTGGTAAAGTGTCTCTGTGAGAGACGCTATACCTAGATCGGTGTTGCGGGGTGTCAGACTGACACCCTGCAACAACGATCGCCGCGATGCGCGCCCCCGGGGGCGCGCAGAAGCTCAATATCCTGAGTGGACGTCATATGACGTCCACTCAGGATATTGAAACCACTTTGCCAACGTCAATATGTCATTGGCGAGCGGCAAGTGGTTACATTTTTCTTCATGATCATTATTACCAGGAGAGAAAGCTAAATCCAGAATTTTGCAGTTGTCACAGGGCATATTCCAATGAGGGCACTTATTCTAATGACAGCTTGTAGCGCCCCCTTGCTGCAATTTCTATAGCCAGTTTCTGCACAGAAGACAGAGTGATAGCCAGTCCCCAAACCCTAAAAAAACATTCCTTTAGTTCAAAACGTCAACACTTATTTCATCTCCTGGGCTAAGTCAGGAGTGATTTGCTGACACACTTATCAGAGGTCTCTTAGTTCCCAGTGGTTGCAGGTTTATTCCCACCAAACACCTGAGGCCCATGATACACAGGAGCCCGGGTACACCCAGGAGAACCTTTCCTACCATTAGCAAGCAGATGTTTAGGTGACATCGCAGTGCAGGTACCCACCCCACTTAATAAGAATCCAAGTCACACAACAGCTCTTGTTAACAGTTGGTAATGGAGTAAAAGCACGTACAGTTCAAGGCACCTGTGACGAACCCTTGTCCTCAACAGGACTATGTCTGCCGTAAATGCTTCCTTTGTCCAGAACCAGCACTATCCAAGACCCCTTAGCTCACTCAGTCACCAGCCGTACTTCAGTGTAGGGTGCTAACCAGCAGACTCCTTTATTCAAGCACATGTTACCACAGATATACAACTCAGAGACTTTGATTCAGGGTGGGGTAAACAGCCCAATAACAATAGACAAACAGGTCAGGTATATTAAAACTTCTCATCAGTAAACAGTCTTATCAGCAGGGAGAGCTGTTGGATGTTTTTTTTTTTTTCGGAAATGCAAAAATGTATAACTTCAAAAAGTCAAAAAATTCATAAATTCGGAATTCTTAAATTTGTAAATTAGAGAATTAGTAAATTTGAAAATTCGGAATATCCAAAAATTTATAAATTCGAAATTTGTAAATTCGAAATATCAGAATTCAGAAATTTGAACATTCGAAATTTGGAAATCGAAAATTCGGAAATTCAAAAATAAGAAAATCTGAAAATTAGAATGAAAATTCTAAAAATTCTAAATAATAACTACCGTCTACTGAGCGTATAAAGCGACTGAGCGTATAAGGCAACCCACTAATTTTTTAAACTAAAATGTTGGTTTTGGGATATACTCGCCAGATCAGACTACCCCCCTTCCGACTAATGCCAATTACATGTCTCACCTCACTGTGCCCATTACATGTCTCACCTCACTGTGCCCATTACATGCCTCACCTCACTGTGCCCATTACATGTCTCACCTCACTGTGCCCATTACATGTCTCACCTCACTGTGCCCATTACATGCCTCACCTCACTGTGCCTATTACATGCCTCACTTTGCCGACCTCCATACTTGTCATGCAGAATCAGACTGCGGGCGTCCATTGTTCAAAAGCCGAGCCTCCTTCTATTCCTGTTCCGTGATAGGCGGAACACTCAGTCTCCCAGCCGTGAGATGAGAGGACCTCTGTGATAGGCAGAACACTGAAAACAGGCTCTGCTGGTAAACTGAGTGAGTGTTTGAACAATAGACTGACTCTGCATATAGGTATAATACCCGACGTATAAGAAGACCCCTGATTTTTGAGGGATATTTTTAAGCTTAAAAGGTCATCTTATACGCCAAAAAAAATACAGTAACTAACCAACCAACTAACTAACTAATAATAAATAACTATTAAATTAGAGGTATTGGAATTTCCTTTCAAATTTGGTTGTTAGTGAACGTAATGAATACAAATTTATCTGAAATAAAGAATGCAGCATATAAACAAATGGAACAAAACTAAATAATAATACATTTTTTAATTATTATTATTGTTATTTAATATTAATTTTTAAAGTTCCATTTGTTTAGATACGGCATTCGTTATCACGGATAATTCGTAACTTCGGATAAATTCGTATTCCTTACGTTCACTAACAGCCAAATTTGAAAGGAAATTCCAATACCTATAATTTAATAGTTAGTAATAGTTAAGTTATTATTAGTTACTTATTATTTCAGATTTTCTAGCTTTCGGCTTTTTGAATTTTCAGATCTTTATTCTTATTTTCTGATTTTTGTTCTTTTGAACTTTTGGATTTTCATTCTTATTTTTGGATTTCCGAAATTCGAATTTTCGTATCTCCAAATTTTAATTTCGAATTTCCAAATTTTCTAATTCCGAACTTCCGACATTTCGAATTTTCGGATTTTAGAATTTTCAATTTCTGAAATTCAGATATTTCCAAATTAACAAATTTGTTTAACCACTTAAGGACCGCCTCCTGCACATATACGTCGGCAGAATGGCACGGCTGGGCACAAGCACGTACAGGTACATCCTCTTTAAGTGCCCAGCCGTGGGTCCCGCAACCTGGTCCGAAGCTCCGTGACCGTGACCGCGGGACTCGTTGACCCAATTGCCGCTGGAGTCCCACGATCGGTCCCCGGAGCTTCCCCGTTCTTCACTGTGGCGCTGTCATTGATCGTGTGTTCCCTTATATAGGGAACCACAATCAATGACATCACACCTACAGTTACCCCCTCACAGTTAGAAACACAGATGAGGTCATACATAACCCCTTCAGCGCCCCCTTGTGGTTAACTCCCAAACTACAATTGTCATTTTCACAGTAAACAATGCATTTTAAATGCATTTTTTGCTGTGAAAATGACAATGGTCCCAAAAATGTGTCAAAATTGTCCGAAGTGTCTGCCATAATGTCGCAGTCACAAAAAAAATCACTGATCGCTGCCATTAGTAGTGAATTTTTTTTTTTATAAAAATGCAATAAAACGTTCTCCTATTTTTAAACGCTATAAATTTTGCGCAAACCAACCGATAAACGCTTATTACGTTTTTTGTTTTTTTTTACCAAAAATAGGTAGAAGAATACGTATCGGCCTAAACTGAGGAAAAAAAAATATTTGTTTTCGATTTTTGGGGGATATTTATTGTAGCAAAAAGTTAAAAATATTGCATTTTTTTTTTAAATTGTCGCTCTATTTCTGTTTATAGCGCAAAAAATAAAAACTGCAGAGGTGATCAAATACCACCAAAAGAAACCTCTATTTGTGGGAAAAAAAGGACGCCAATTTTGTTTGGGAGCCACGTCGCACGACCGCGCAATTGTCAGTTAAAACGACGCAGTGCCGAATCGCAAAAACTTACCAGGTCCTTTAGCTGCCCAAAGGTCCGGGTCTTAAGTGGTTAAATTCATTCGAAAAATTATTTGTAACTAAAATAATTCGACACATGTCGAGCTGTGCCAGCACATTGCCAACCCGTGCCTATCTCTTTCCTGAACTCTGCTTGTTATTCTATACCTATCCATCTGGCTGTTACCAATGTTGGCTTGTGACCTGACTATGCTGTTCTCTTGATCTGACCCTCAGTAATTCCAAGCTCAAGTTTGCTGATCCAACTTCCTGGCACCTGCGCCCTTCTGCTGCCATAACAGTCCAGGTCTCCACTACCAGGGTGCTTGGACGGGAATGTGCCACCCTGGTCATCTTGAGCCCCACTGGTATTTAATGGAAGTGGGCAGTGCTTTGGGCTTTCTCCAGCTACAACTTGATACAAAGAGCTATAATACTTGCCTGCGAGATCGTCTGACCATTGTCGATCCAGATCTAGCTGACAGCTCTTTTATTTGCTCTCTGTCCTAGCCCCTGCCTGGATCTGACTAGTCTCTTCGTCCATGCGTACCTCAACACCTGCGTTGACCTGACTATTCTCTTGCTGATCTCTCGTCTACTGTCCCCACACCGCAGCTTTCCTATTTCCTCAAAATCCTTGTTGAAACAATCCTGAGCACAGCAGCCTGGTACCAGTCCACAGCAAAGAACTTCAGGGGCCGTTAAGGCTTTTCAGCCTATCTCTATCATCAGGCACCCTGGTGAAGATGAGCTTGTGCTTACACTCCATGCCTTGTTTGAGCCCAGATCATTCGCAAGGGGGACGTTGCCATAACAGAGGCACATGCACATCTAAAGGGATGTCAGAGATGTTTTCTTTCATGTTATGTTCTTAAAGTGAAACCCAAGACATGGTGCTGAGACATTTACAGGAGTCTGCTGCCCCCCCCCCCACCAAATTCGGAGTAAAAACCACCAGACCGATCTCAAAATATGTTTTTTTTAAACATAATTATTTGATTAAAACAGTTTATTAACAAATTCTACTGGTGTATATTATGACATTTATTTATGCATGAAAAATTGCAGAAAGACACACTTTAGCACTAGGAATGAAGAAAAAATCCTGGATGGCCGCACACCGTTAAAGGCAACTTTATTGATATCTTGTGTAGCAGATGAAATCCAATACAGTTACTTCATGTTACAGAAAACAGGAAAAGCCACTGACGCGTTTCACACCCTATGAAGGTGCTTAATCATAGCTGTGATAAAGCACCTTCATAGGGTGTGAAACGCATCAGTAGCTTTTCCTTTTTTCTTTAACATGAAGTGACTGTATTGGATTTCATCAGCTACACAAGATATCAATAAAGATGCCTTTAACAGTTAATATCCCCATTCCAGAACACAATAAAGCAGCCCTTTCTCAACTTTCAAGTCTGAGAGAACCCCTTCCACAAATTATTAAACTTACAGTTCATGGTACATTGATATGAATACAAAGGGCCAGATTCACAGAGCCCTTACTCCGGTCTATCTCACGTTAATCCGGAGTACTTTCAAATTACGCGCGTCATATCATTAGTTTGAATCCTCAAACCATGATACGATGGCATCGGGCTTCAATCCGACTGGCTTACGTGTTCGTACGCCTTCAGGTCTACGCTGCAATAATTTTGCGGCCGCTGGGTGGAGTTCCTGTCGTTTTACGCGTTGGGGTATGCAAATGAGCTTTTTCCGACGATCCACAAAGTTACGATCGTCCTTCGCAATCTCTTACGGCATCTGTTGCTGCGTAAAGTTATTCCAGGTATTAGCTGGTCTATAGTTAGACGGCCCATGTTAAGTATGGCCGCCGTTCCCGCGTCGAGTTTCAAATTTTTTTTTTTTTTGCGTAAGTCGTCCGGGAATAGGAATGTACGTAACTGACGCTACTCAAAAAAAAAATGACGTAACGACGTTATTTCGCGCAATGCACGGCGGGAAATTTTAGAACGGAGAATGCGCAGTTCGATCGCCGCGGGGACGTGCCTAATTTAAATGCTTCATGCCCCCTAATCGCGTATTTCGATTCCGCCGCGAGAAATACACTACGCCGCCGTACCTTACAGGCCAAAATCTACCTGAATTCGTCGTAGAGCCAGGTAAAATATGGCGGCGTAGTGTATCTCTGATACTCTGCGCCGATGTAATTGTACCTGAATCTGGCCCAAAGTTTTTAAATAAAAGAATAAAGAAAATGGACTTGCTAGCGTATTTGACACTCAGGACAAGTTTTTTACAGCTCTTCCCCAAGCTACATTACCAATCTTGTCTCAAGATATCACCCAAATTGTCCTCCCCCCCCCTCCCAAGACCATGCTTGCCTCCAGGACTTCTCTAGAGCCTCTCCCATCTCTAGAACTCTCTACCTTATTCTGTCTACCTATCTCCTACTCTGTCCCCTTTTAGGCAATCTCTGAAAACTCATCTCTTCAGAAAAGCCTATCCCACCTCCACCCAGCAAATTAACTTCAAACGTAATTCTTCGATCAGCTCTTCCTGTACAGTTATAACCTTTTGTATCACTGTAAAGCGCAATGAAAATTATTGGCATATATAAACCCTGTATAATAGTAATAAATAAATTATTAATTAATAAATTAATCATAGTAATAGGGTTCTATGGAGCCCTGGTTGATAAATGCTGCCCTAAACCCTTTGTAGATAACAGATTGGATGGGGTGATAGAACTTACTTGTGTACCACACTCCTAGATAGGTGCTAGGATTTGATAGATAGATTTAGCTTGCCTCACTGTAACCAGTGTGGCTGTAATTGTTGTTAGTTAAATTTAATTCTGCTCGCTGTAATCAATGCAGCTAAAATTGATTAGTCAGGTCTGGTCAGTGTTCTCACCTCCTGTCAGTCTAATATCTCCCTCTGCTTTCTAGTAAATTGTAGAGTGTGTGGAGCTAAATAATATTTATACAGTCCTGGCCAATCCCAGGGAGCAAGGGCCTGGGGGCTGCTGGTCTGTATATATTCTCTGGGACACTGAGCTATGCGTCTTTTCCTGGAGAGAATCACTTCAGCCAGGAGGGCTACTGCCCTCCAGGACAGTGCTGCCATGTGCTTGCTCTTCATGAGGCCTCAGGTGGGTGACCTAAGGGGCCTTGATGCTGAAGTTAAGGAGAGCTGCTACTGTATCTGCTGAATATCTGGTCTGGTATGACTGGAGGAAGGTGTCGCTTGGAAGGAGGCAATCAACTGTCCCTGGACATTTTGTGAGTACAGATGGCTGTGAGAGATCGTGAAGAATTTTGGACAGTTCCTACCCTTCATCTGCTAGAGAGTCAGCTATGTGTTTGCTAAAGGGGACACCAGCCGCTGTCCTGAAGAGCTTAGTCTATCTAGTTCTCTATAAAGGAACACTGTTTGTCAGGACCTGGGCTTGAACCTGGGACCTCTTCTGTGTCTGGTGTTGATTCTTCCCACTGAGCTATCTGGGATGCGGGACAGCTCCCTGCCTTATCTATTGGACAATCCTATCTGATCTATTGGATAACCCTGCCTTGAGTCTTGATTACTGTTGAACCTTGAACTCCTTGCTCCTCCCATGAACTTTCTATATAAGCCTTGTCTCAGCACTTCCTTTTTGCCAGGTTATTGTGCCTTCTCAGCCAGTGCCTTGCTCTTGTCTTCCCTGCTGCCATCTGTATTTTGCTACCACTCGTTATTGGCTTGTTCCTTGACTACTCTACTGACCGATCCCAACCTGCAACTACTCATTACTGACCCTTTAGCTTGTTTACTGACCACGCTGCAGTTTGATCCCTATCTGCTCATCCGCTACTGAACCACAGCTTTCTCACACCCTTGTGGGGCAAACCTGAGGACCGCGACCTGGTACTAGCACGCAGCTAAATCCATCTTCACCATCAGGAGCTCTGGTGAACACCGGCTAGTACCTAGACTCCACACCTCAGGTGAGCCTGTGTCCTCTGCCAGGGTGACTGCCTGTGTACCTATCCTGCTGGTTGGTGGTATTCCTGCAACTGCTATAGCAACTGGTCTTCAAGCCTGATGTCTGATCGTGACACTGTTGCTCTAAAGCAGTGGTTCTCAACTCCTGTCCTGCAGGGCCCACTAACAGACCAGGTTTTAAGTATTACCTTGGGGAGATGCAGACTAGAATACTGCAATCACTGAGCAGCAAATGATATCACCTGTCATGTATTTCAGTTATCTTGCAAACCTGGCTTGTTAGTGGGCCCTGAGGACAGGAGTTTTAGGAACCACTGCTCTAAAGAGAGAAGTCTACATTTACCTGCTTCCACTAAAAAGCTACGTTCTCAGTTTGCTATAATAAAGAACTTCTGCTTCACCCTTTCAGATTAGAGTTAATTGTCTTCAACTTGTGCATAGTTCTGTTTTTGGAGTATCCCACTCAATTCCCTCTACCCTATCCAAGTTCTCCAAAAAATTAAACAACAAAAACAACACGCCTAGGCTGGTTTTTGAGAAAAAGTGTGGCTGAGATTGTGTGCCTGGCTGTGGGGCAATCCACTGAGGAACCTGGGCAAATTTCCAATGGGTCCTACGGGAGTAAGCGCTACACTTGCCTGCATTTGGTTTATTCAGAACCAGACTGTTATATTCCCAATAATGGATCTGGTTAGTAGACATGTGCACACTGCAATTTTTGTTTTCGGAATTTCGTTTTCGTCTGAAAAATAAATGTATTTAGTTACTCGCAAAATTTGTGTTTATATATTTATTTTTGTTAAAAAATGCATTTCTCCGAAAATCCAAATGAATTAAGGTCGAATTTGTCTAATTAAGGTCGAATTTGTCAATTGAAGGTTTATGGTGAATGTTTTAAGAAGATTCGACGGAGCAGCTAAACTGTACGACGCCGCAAGCGTACATTTCCGGTCGAATGTTCCGCCTACAAGCTATAGTAAAATTCTAATGTTGTATGACACTAGTAATAATTATATTTATGAATTATTATTACTAGTCAACCAACATTCAAATTCTTCTATAGCCTATGGGCCGAGCATTTGACCAGAAATACACGATTGCGGCGTCGTACAGTTTAGCTGCTTGTCGAATCTTCTTAGAACTTTCGACAGACACCATAAGCCAGGTGTGGCCAACCAGTGGCCCGGGGGCCACATGTGGCCCGCGGAGCCCTCAGATGTGGCCCACGACCTCCTGCTCTGAAATGGCGGGTTGGCAAGCCCAGATCGCAGGTTGCCGACCTGCCATACCACAGCATCACAGTGTTGTGAATGAAGCTGGTGGTAGAGGAAGAAAGCGGCTACGGAACAGAGCCCCATAAGCCGATGCTTTCTCTACAGTGCTGGCTTTTGCCACAGGTGGAGTCTATGGCAAAGTTCAGCTAACCCCCAGGATAGACACAGGTACCCTTCACTGCACCCGTGGTGTGGGTAAACCGCAGCACATCAGTGTAAAAGCAGTCTTAGGCCCTTTTCACACAATCAGCCCGACCAAATGGGACCCTCAATTCACCTCTATAGAGCGACAGATGTCCGTTTACGTCCACCTACCTCCAATCCGAAAAACAGAACAGGGAATTCGTCCCCTTCCATCTGAGCAGATCTGAAAGCCTATAGAGTAGCTGTGACCTGTCATCCGTCCGCTTTTCTCATTGTGGCCCGCTACTGGTTACCAAGTTGCTTAAGTGGCCCTCGCTGTTCAAAAGGTTGGGCACCCCTGCCATAAGCCTTCAATGACAGATTCAATGTTTGTATGTATTTTGCTGCTTCATAGAATCTTCATCGTCCATGTCGAATTGTCTACCCCAACACTGTCTCTATAATGTCGAATCTTTTCTCTCTATGTAGAATAATCTCGGACTAATAGAGTTAAGGTTAGGCACATTCGACCGCAGGTTTGATAGACACAGATTGCTATTGTCAGCATCATGTCGAATCTCCTATCTATATCGAACTGTTGTAGCAACAAAAACGAAAATAAAGCATTTTTTATGTTGAATCTTTTGGATTCTGCTCGTTTGTTAAAACGATAACGAAAATACCTGAAATTTGGACGAAAATGCATTCGGACGAAACCAAATGCACATGTCTACTGGTTAGTGTGTATGCTGCATCCATATGCAGTAGGACTTCCAAGGAACCTTCGGGTTGTAAACATAATGAGTGGATCAGAAGATTGGAGCGCCACACTTAGTGTGGCGCTCCAATCTTCTGATGCAGCCATTACGTTCATGTAAGCCATAGAGATGTAGGAGAAGAGTAAGGCACCAAGATTTTTTTTTTTTGAGAATGTAATTTGCTCAATGTATGTGAACGTGTTGTTCAGTCGTAGTTAGTGATTCCAGCATTCTCATCTCACTGCAATATCCTGTTTTTTAATTAGACAGCTGCTCTTCTTTAACAGACAGATGGATGGCTTGCAGATAAAAGCACAGAGCGCAAGTAACAAACCCTTTCATTTGCTGTTGTTAAGAACTTCCCTGCCGAAGGAAACTCGCTGTGACCATCATTTAAAAAAGGTAAAACTTGTTCATTTTCCTTCTTCTATGAGAACAAATGATGTCTGCGGTCCTCAGAAGCCCATCCATTGCTGGGCCTGGAGTGGAGGATGACAATTTTATGACCTTTTAACGTGCGCACAGCGGAAATAAAGGCTAATATGGGAGCATCGTGACTGGCCAGAACTTCTACATCTTCTATAACTGAGGATTTTGGCACAACCTGCCGGTCACGCGACCTGATGGAACGCTGCGATTTTCTCCAAGTCATAAGTTACAGTTCATAATTTTAGGAGGGTTGGCAGCGGCAAATGGTGTAATATATCCTGATGAATTGTGCTATGAATCCGCCTTTCCGAGTAAGCCTGAGGGGTCAGTGTTCTACTGATCACAGAGAAAAGATTTCTCCTGTTTTTATGCCTCTTTAGGGTCTGCTAAAAGGTTTTAGTGCTTTCCATTTTCTCACTTTTGCACGCAGTTTTTTTTTTTTTTTTAATTGTATGAGCCAGGTACTGTTTTTTTAGATGCTACATTTAATTTAAGTGAATCTTTGTTGAATACAATTCTAACATATACTGAACACCACTTTAAAAACAAACTCTTATTTACCTCTGTAGTTGTAGGCATTGTGGAGAAATACATTTTCATATTTCACAACACTGGCACTGAAATCTTAATTTGTTTTTTACATGACAGCAAATTTTGGCGGTTTGCCAGCCCTCTAATGGAAGGGGATCACATTGTATAGAAAGCTAGAATGGTGCAGAATCTCTTTCCCTTTTTCCGTCTTTATCCTTCTAGTAAGTTTGTAAGTGCCCTGCAATCCTTCTATAATTGGTCTCCTTCTTTAACCAATACCCAAGTACAGACTTGTGGATTCTCTTGGCAGATTTGGTGGTTCCTTACATTCGAGCAACTAATAGACATGTGCAATTTGTTTCGTTCCAAATTCATTTTTTATCAAAATTCGGCATGTTCGTTAATTTTGGAATAATCCAAATTAATGAAAGACCATTTTACAATTTTTTTTTTTACAAAATTTGAAAATCCAAAATTCGAAAATCCGAAATTCGAAAATTTGAAAATCTGAACATTCTAAAATCTGAAAATTTGAAAATCCAAAAATGTGAAAATTTGAAAATTCGAAAATCCGAAAGTTAGAAAATGAAAAAATCTGAAAATCCAAAAATTCGAAAGAACAAAAATCTGAAAATAAAAATGAAAAAATCTGAAAAAAAAATGTAATCTGAAAATAAGAGCGAAAATCAATAAATTCGAAAATCAGAAAGAATGAAAATCCAAAAATAAAAACGAAAATCCATAATATCGAAAATCTGAAAAAACGAAAATCCCAAAATAAGAACAAAAATTTGAAAATTCTAAGATTGGAAAGAACAAAAAACATTTGTTAAGTTCTATCATAATTAAAATATTATGTTTATCCGAAAGTTAGAAAATCCAAAAATCTGAAAATCCAAAAATTCGATAGAACAAAAATCTGAAAATAAAAATGAAAAAATATTCATAGCTGCGAAGAAGATAGAGAAGAGAAGAAGATAATGAGGCCCAGCTGCATGTCACAATAGCACTACACCGCTACTCTGCAAGTGAATGTCGGTGAGCCCGCCCACTTTGCCCATCCTTCTGATATGGTTCCACCGTCTGGTAGGTCGCCACAGCAGGACCAGCGCAAACAGCAAAGCATATAGATCTGGCTCCCCCATAGGTCAAGTTAATACAGAGATACCAGTGCTTAGGCACTCTGGGCCGGACCAGCAATGCTGTACGCCAGGTTCCCGTGAGGAGGGCAGCGCTCACCACCACATCAGGGGGGGCCTTCCATCACTTCAGACTTCTGCTACAATCCAGGAAGTTGATGAGTGGGTCTCTGACCCACCTTTGTGCTGTATGTTGGGAGAGACATACTATAAACAGGATTAACTTTTATCCACTTCTCCTCCAATCCAGCTTAATAGTTTCAGTGCTATTAGCAGCTTCTTCCGTTGCTGTTCCATTGCTTTCAACAATAGCTCTTCAGTTAACCCAGTCTGTTGCACTGCACACTAAACCACAGTTCATAATTATCCACATTACTGCATGCAGTTTCAATAAACTTCTTCTAGTGCACCAAAGTTACTAAAAAGGCCCCAACGTTAGCCGGCAGAACAATTACTTTGAAGAACTGAGAATTGTTTCCTTTACTTATGCAGTTATTGCGTTTTCTGGTTATATTGAAATATTTCAATTTTAAAGGCCTAGCGTTTCTGCCACCAGTGTACACCAGCAGCATAGCCTCAAATACTGTTAGTACTAAATTAAAGGAGAAGTACAGCCAGAAGAGGATTATATTTCAGACCCACTAGAAAACATCTATAAACTTTATTTGGAATATCAAAGCATTATGCCTACAAAAAAAAAAAAAAGCTGTGGCCGGAACTCCGCTTTTAGTACATTTTCATTTTACATACACGCTCTGGTCCCATTGTGTACTTGAAAGTGTTGTATATCTGTACTGAATACTATCATTGCATGCATTGAGAAATTCTGTGAAAGTGCTCAATGTCATTGCTTGATTCTCTACGTTTCATCTTGCTCACTGGTTACACCATCAATCACTCCTTATCTCTATATTTTAAACACAATGTAACAGAAAGTCAATTGCAGCATAAAGAAATACAATCCAATTTCCCTGTGTTCAATACTGCCGAGAGAGAGAGGAGTAATCATTTTTCTGTTTTGACAAATTGTTACCAACTACAGACAACTCGCATATACAGACGCCAATGTGCTGTATTTTTGCCGTAATTTTGGAACACACTATAGTGGCACGTAAATTAAATAATTTTAATACTATGTTCCGTTGTCTTTAAAGCAGACTTTCAGTCATTTTTCATCTTTCCATCTATTAAATCTTCTGCTCTTGTTGTTTTAACTTTGGATAGTAAAACCTTTTTTTTCCTGCCAGTTGATACTTTATACAGCCCACTTCCTGTTTCTTGTCTGGTCATTAGCCTAGGCTTATGACATCATGCACAGATCTCTCTCACTCTTGTGAGAGTTTGCGCCGAAGGGAGGATGGATGAGTCATAAGAGGGCCAATGAGAGCTGCAGAGCTGGAGGCGTGTATGTGTAAATCCAGGAAGTGAACAAGCAGCAGCTTCAGCTGGCCACAGTTAAAATGGATACAGCCAGACTCAGTGGAGGGAGATTTCTGCAGCATATTTGGCAAGTAGGGGGAACTCTGATGTGGAAGGGGAACTCTGAGTCTAATGTGGAAGAGGAGACTCTAATATGGAAGAAGAACTCTGATGTGGAAAGGGGAACTCTAATGTGGAAGAGGAGACTCTGATATGGAAGGAGAACTCTGATGTGGAAGGGGAACACTGCTGTGGAAGGGGAACACTGCTGTGGAAGGGGAACTCTGTTGTGAAAGGAGAACTCTGATGTGAAAGAGGATCTCTGATGTGGAAGAGGAACTCTGATGTGAAGGTGAACTCTGATGTGGAAGAGGAACTCTGATGTGAAGGAGAACCCTGATGTGGAAGGGGAACTCTGATGTGGAAGAGGAACTCTGAAGTGAAGGGGAACTCTGATGTGGAAGAGGAACTCTGATGTGATGGGGAATGCTGATGTGGAAGAGGAACTCTGATGTGATGGGGAACTTTGATGTGGAAGAGGAACTCTGGAACTCTGATGTGGAAGGGGAACTCTAATGCGGAAGAGGAACTATGATGTGAAGGTGAACTCTGATGTGGAAGAGGAACTCTGATGTGAAGGAGAACTCTGATGTGAAGGGGAACCCTGATGTGGAAGGGGAACTCTAATGTGGAAGAGGAACTCTGATGTGGAATGATAACTCTAAATCTAATGTGGAAGAGTAGACTCTGATGGGGAAGAGGAACTTTGACGTGGAAGGGGAACTCTGGAACTCTGATGTGGGAGGGGAACTCTGATGTGGAAGGGGAACTCTGATGTGAAGGAGAACTCTGATGTGGAATGAGAACTCTGATGTGGAATGAGAACTTTGATGTGGAATGAGAACTCTGATGTGGAATGAGAACTTTGATGTGGAAGAGGAACTCTGATGTGGAAGGGGAACTCTGATGTGCAAGAGGAACTCTCAAGTGGAAGGGGAATTCTGATGTAGAAAGGGAATTCTGATGTAGAAGGGGAACTCTGATGTGGAAGGGGAACTCTGAGTCTAATGTGGAAGAGGAGACTCTGATATGGAAGAAGAACTCTGATGTGGAAGGGAAACTCTAATATGGAAGGAGAACTCTGATGGGAAGGGGAACTCTGATGTGGAAGGGGAATTCTGATGTGGAAGGGAAACTCTGATGTGAAGGGGAACTCTAATGTGGAAGAGGATACTCTGATATGGAAGGAGAACTCTGATGTGGAAGGGGAGTTCAGATGTGGAAGGAGAACTCTGCTGTGGAAGGGGAACTCTACTGTTTAAGGGGAACTCTGCTGTGAAAGGAGAACTCTGATGTGGAAGAGGAACTCTGATGTGAAGGTGAACTCTGATGTGGAAGAGGAACTCCGAAGTGAAGGAGAACCCTGATGTGGAAGGGGAACTCTGATGTGAAAGAGGAACTCTGATATAGACGGGGAAGTATGATGTAGAAGAGGAACTCTGATGTGAAGGGGAACTCTGATGTGGAAGAGGAACTCTGATGTGATGGGGAACGCTCATGTGGAAGAGGAACTCTGATGTGATGGGGAACTTTGATGTGGAAGAGGAACTCTGGAACTCTGATGTGGAAGGGGAACTCTAATGTGGAAGAGGAACTATGATGTGAAGGTGAACTCTGATGTGGAAGAGGAACTCTGATGTGAAGGTGAACTCTGATGTGGAAGAGGAACTCTGATGTGAAGGAGAACCCTGATGTGGAAGGGGAACTCTGATGTGGAAGAGGAACTCTGAAGTGAAGGGGAACTCTGATGTGGAAGAGGAACTCTGATGTGATGGGGAATGCTGATGTGGAAGAGGAACTCTGATGTGATGGGGAACTTTGATGTGGAAGAGGAACTCTAATGCGGAAGAGGAACTATGATGTGAAGGTGAACTCTGATGTGGAAGAGGAACTCTGATGTGAAGGAGAACTCTGATGTGAAGGGGAACCCTGATGTGGAAGGGGAACTCTAATGTGGAAGAGGAACTCTGATGTGGAATGATAACTCTAAATCTAATGTGGAAGAGTAGACTCTGATGGGGAAGAGGAACTTTGACGTGGAAGGGGAACTCTGGAACTCTGATGTGGGAGGGGAACTCTGATGTGGAAGGGGAACTCTGATGTGAAGGAGAACTCTGATGTGGAATGAGAACTCTGATGTGGAATGAGAACTTTGATGTGGAAGAGGAACTCTGATGTGGAAGGGGAACTCTGATGTGCAAGAGGAACTCTCAAGTGGAAGGGGAATTCTGATGTAGAAAGGGAATTCTGATGTAGAAGGGGAACTCTGATGTGGAAGGGGAACTCTGAGTCTAATGTGGAAGAGGAGACTCTGATATGGAAGAAGAACTCTGATGTGGAAGGGAAACTCTAATATGGAAGGAGAACTCTGATGGGAAGGGGAACTCTGATGTGGAAGGGGAATTCTGATGTGGAAGGGAAACTCTGATGTGAAGGGGAACTCTAAAGTGGAAGAGGATACTCTGATATGGAAGGAGAACTCTGATGTGGAAGGGGAGTTCAGATGTGGAAGGAGAACTCTGCTGTGGAAGGGGAACTCTACTGTTTAAGGGGAACTCTGCTGTGAAAGGAGAACTCTGATGTGGAAGAGGAACTCTGATGTGAAGGTGAACTCTGATGTGGAAGAGGAACTCCGATGTGAAGGAGAACCCTGATGTGGAAGGGGAACTCTGATGTGAAAGAGGAACTCTGATATAGAAGGGGAAGTATGATGTAGAAGAGGAACTCTGATGTGAAGGGGAACTCTGATGTGGAAGAGGAACTCTGATGTGATGGGGAACGCTCATGTGGAAGAGGAACTCCGATGTGATGGGGAACTTTGATGTGGAAGAGGAACTCTGGAACTCTGATGTGGAAGGGGAACTCTAATGTGGAAGAGGAACTATGATGTGAAGGTGAACTCTGATGTGGAAGAGGAACTCTGATGTGAAGGAGAACTCTGATGTGAAGGGGAACCCTGATGTGGAAGGGGAACTCTAATGTGGAAGAGGAACTCTGATGTGGAATGATAACTCTAAATCTAATGTGGAAGAGTAGACTCTGATGAGGAAGAGGAACTTTGACGTGGAAGGGGAACTCTGGAACTCTGATGTGGAAGGGGAACTCTGATGTGGAAGGGGAACTCTGATGTGAAGGAGAACTCTGATGTGGAATGAGAACTCTGATGTGGAATGAGAACTTTGATGTGGAAGAGGAACTCTGATGTGGAAGGGGAACTCTGATGTTGAAGGGGAACTCTGATGTGGAAGAGGAACTCTGATGTGGAATGAGAACTCTAAATCTAATGTAGAAGAGTAGACTCTGATGAGGAAGAGGAACTCTGATGGGGAACTTTTACGTGGAAGGGGAACTCTGATGTGAAGGGGAACTCTGATGTGGAAGAGGAACTCTGATGTGAAGGAGAACTCTGATGTGGAATGAGAACTCTGATGTGGAAGAGGAACTCTGATGTGGAAGGGGAACTCTGATGTTGAAGGGGAACTCTGATGTGGAAGGGGAACTCTAATGTGGAAGAGGAACTCTAATGTGAAGGAGAACTCTGATGTGGAATGAGAACTCTGATGTGGAAGAGGAACTCTGATGTGGAAGGGGAACTCTGATGTTGAAGGGGAACTCTGATGTGCAAGAGGAACTCTCAAGTGGAAGGGGAATTCTGATGTAGAAGGGGAATTCTGATGTAGAAGGGGAACTCTGATGTGGAAGGGGAACTCTAATGCGGAAGAGGAACTATGATGTGAAGGTGAACTCTGATGTGGAAGAGGAACTCTGATGTGAAGGAGAACTCTGATGTGAAGGGGAACCCTGATGTGGAAGGGGAACTCTAATGTGGAAGAGGAACTCTCATGTGGAATGATAACTCTAAATCTAATGTGGAAGAGTAGACTCTGATGAGGAAGAGGAACTCTGATAGGGAACTTTGATGTGGAAGGGGAACTCTGGAACTCTGATGTGAAGGGGAACTCTGATGTGAAAGGGAAACTCTGATGTGAAGGAGAACTCTGATGTGGAATGAGAACATTGATGTGGAATGAGAACTCTGATGTGGAATGAGGAACTCTGATGTGGAAGGGGAACTCTGATGTTGAAGGGGAACTCTGATGTGCAAGAGGAACTCTCAAGTGGAAGGGGAATTCTGATGTAGAAGGGGAATTCTGATGTAGAAGGGGAACTCTGATGTGGAAGGGGAACTTTGAGTCTAATGTGGAAGAGGAGACTCTGATATGGAAGAAGAACTCTGATGTGGAAGGGGAACTCTAATGTGGAAGGAGAACTCTGATGGGAAGGGGAACTCTGATGTGGAAGGGGAATTCTGATGTGGAAGGGGAACTCTGATGTGAAGGGGAACTCTAATGTGAAAGAGGAGACTCTGATATGGAAGGAGAACTCTAAAGTGGAAGGGGAGTTCAGATGTGGAAGGAGAACTCTGCTGTAGAAGGGGAACTCTGCTGTGGAAGGGGAACTCTGCTGTGAAAGGAGAACTCTGATGTGGAAGAGGAACTCTGATGTGGAAGAGGAACTCTGATGTGAAGGTGAACTCTGATGTGGAAGAGGAACTCTGATGTGAAGGAGAACCCTGATGTGGAAGGGGAACTCTGATGTTAAAGAAGAACTCTGATATAGAAGGGGAACCATGATGTAGAAGAGGAACTCTGATGTGAAGGGGAACTCTGATGTGGAAGAGGAACTCTGATGTGATGGGGAACGCTCATGTGGAAGAGGAACTCTGATGTGATGGGGAACGCTCATGTGGAAGAGGAACTCTGGAACTCTGATGTGGAAGGGGAACTCTAATGTGGAAGAGGAACTATGATGTGAAGGTGAACTCTGATGTGGAAGAGGAACTCTGATGTGAAGGAGAACCCTGATGTGGAAGAGGAACTCTGATGTGGAATGAGAACTCTAAATCTAATGTGGAAGAGTAGACTAATGAGGAAGAGGAACTCTGATGGGGAACTTTTACGTGGAAGGGGAACTCTGATGTGGAAGGGGAACTCTGATGTGGAAGGGGAACTCTGATGTGGAAGGGGAACTCTAATGTGAAAGAGGAACTCTGATGTGAAGGAGAACTCTGATGTGGAATGAGAACTCTGATATGGAAGAGGAACTCTGATGTGGAAGGGGAACTCTGATGTTGAAGGGGAACTCTGATGTGCAAGAGGAACTCTCAAGTGGAAGGGGAATTCTGATGTAGAAGGGGAATTCTGATGTAGAAGGGGAACTCTGATGTGGAAGGGGAACTCGGATGAGGAAGAGGAACTCTGATGTGAAGGGTAACTCTGATGTGGAATAGGAACTCTGATGTGGAAGGGGAACTCTGACTCTGATGTGGAAGGGGAACTCTGATGTGAAGGGTAACTCTGATGTGGAATAGGAACTCTGAGGCGGAAGGGGAACTCTGACTCTGAAGTGGAATAGGAACTCTGATGTGGAAGGAGAACTCTGATGTGGAAGAGGAACTCTGATGTGGGATGAGAACTCTGATGTGAAGGTAAACTCTGATGTGGAAGAGGAACTCTGATGTGGAAGGGGAAATCTGATGTGGAAGGGGAACTCTGATGAGGAAGAGGAACTCTGATGAGGAAGAGGAACTCTGATGTGAAGGGGAACTTTGATGTGGAATGAGAACTCTAATGTGGAAGAGGAACTCTGATGTGGAAGGGGAACTCTGATGTGAAAGGGGAACTCTGATATTACTTATAAATTAATGTATCTGTTTACATTTTTTTTTTTTTTTTTACACATCCCTTCAAAAAATGGTTCTTAGTGTATGCAATTGACACATATAGAGGCCACATATATACAATATATAGTATATGAAAGGAAAAACTATACACATAAATTAGGTTTTTAAGACAATACCATGGATTGTTTTAGACCGTTTGAATGACTTTTATAAGTATGAAAAAAGTCCCCTGTTAAGAATCAAGCCAAGCAAAAAATAAAAAGTAGTTAATAAACTAATATAAGAATACAATTACGGGCACAGGGTGTATAATCAGCCGTATAGCACACAAATGACTTTAACATCACCATAAACACAAGGAAATTAATCTGCTATAAATAGCTTTTCATGTCAGCCGATGTTAATTTTGATTACACGCGATAATTACATATATTTTAATTGCATAACAACATTGCTCAAGCATGTAATTTTTTTAACTTTATTAGAAAAAAAAACTATTAGACGAGTGAAAGGGAATTTATAATGATTCTGTATATTTTTTATTATTTACATGGTCAAGACTAAAAAATAAGAGTACAAAATATTTTACACGTTTTTAGTCCATTTATTTTTAAATATTTTCTATTCTCCCTTATGTCTTACAGGACTGGGTCCTTGGTGTGAATCTCAGCCAGGACACTCCCTGCATGGAGTTTGCATGGTAATGTGGGTTTCCTCCCACCCTCAAAAGACATGCTGGTAGGTTAATTGGCTCTAAATTAGCCCTAGTATGTATACAGATTGATCATGCATTGAACAGTCGGGGAGGGTTTAGGAAAGACATGGCAAACTACCTTGTAGGCAAATTAATTAATAAAAATCTTTAGAAACGGCTTTCAAGAGTATTCAATATGGTGCCCAGAGAACATAGAACAGTCGGAGCTCTAGTCTCCTTTTTTAAAGTTTTGCTGTATGTAGTGTGTTGTAAATATGAATGACCCGAACACCCCCGGTTCGGTTCGCAGCAGAACATGAGAACAGGCAAAGAATTCACGCAAACACCGTTAAAGTCTATGGGACACGAACATGAAAAATCAAAAGTGCTAATTTTAAAGGTTACCGGTAATATGCAAGTTATTGTCATAAAAAGTGTTTAGGGACCGGGTCGTGCCCCAGGGGACATGTGTCAATGCAAAAAAAGATTTAAAAACTGAAGTTTTTTTGGTGATAATTGATTTTAATAATGCTTGAAGGGGTTGTAAATGTAATTTTTTCCCCCTAAATAGCTTCCTTTACCTTAGTGCAGTCCTCCTTCACTTACCTCATCCTTCCATTTTGCTTTTAAATGTCCTTTTTCCTTCTGAGAAATCCTCACTTCCTGTTCTTCTGTCTATAACTACACACCGTAATGCAAGGCTTTCTCCCTGGTGTGGAAAAAAGCCTCTTGAGGAGGGAAAGCAGGAGTGTCAGGACACTCCCTACTTTGCGGATGGAGAAAGGAGCTGTGTGTTAGTGGGCGTCCTGACACTCCTGCTCGCCCCTCCCCCCTCAAGAGGCTTTCTCCACACCAGGGAGAAAGCCTCGCATTACGGTGTGTAGTTACAGACAGAAGAACAGGAAGTGAGGATTTCTTAGAAGAAATAAGGACATTTAAAAGCAAAATCGAAGGATGAGGTAAGTGAAGGAGGACCGCACTAAGGTAAAGGAAGCTATTTAGGGGGACATTTTTTTACCTTTACAACCCCTTTAAAGTGAAACAATAAAAGTGAAATATTCCTTTAAATTTTGTACCTGGGTGGTGTCTATAGTATGCCTGTAAAGTAGCACATGTTTCCCCGTGTTTATAACAGTCTCTGCACAAAATGACATTTCTAATGGGAAAAAAGTCATTTAAAACTACTATAAAACGGCTATAATGAATTGTCGGGTCCCGGCAATACAGATAAAAGTCATTAAAAGAAAAAAAAGCATGGGAGTCCCCCCAAATTCCATTACCAGGCCCTTCAGGTCTGTTATGGATATTAAGTGGAACCATGTGCCAAATTAAAAAAAATGTCGTGGGGCTCCCCCCAAAATCCATACCAGACCCTTATCCGAGCATGCAACCTGGCAGGCCGCAGGAAAAGAGGGGGGGGGCGAGAGAGTGCCCCCCCTCCTGAACCATACCAGGCCACATGCCCTCAACAAGGGGACCCCCAGATCCTGGCCCCCCCATGTGGATTGGTAGCGGGGTACATTGTACCCCTACCATTTCACCCAAAAAAAATCCTTAATTACCATGATTGTAATATGCTGTGAATGTCCCCTTTGTCCCCATGCATGTTGTAAGCTTTGACGGATCCTTTTTTTGCCTACATGCATATTTCCCTTCACTAACCTGTCCAGCATGCTATCCTAGGCCCAAACACACCTAAAATTGTGTCTCAATGTATTTTTTCTCAGTCCTTTTTTGGCAGAGTGCTAAAGGGTTTATTTTTCTGGGCCCAAACTCAGCTAGAAATCCCCCCCCCCCCCCTTAAGATATTTAATGGCCCATTAGAAGGGTGAGAAGTCTGATAAGTGGGCATATTTTAGTTCTGGCATGAAATTCTCACTCCACTAATAAATGTTATACTGCTGTTGGACAAGGATGTCTTTTGTATTGTGATTGCAATGTTTATGTGCTAAAGTACTAATTTTTATTTTTGTTTGACTCCACAGTTTCCTTCCACGCCACAGGAATGGCAGACTGTGGCTTCCCAATTTGCCCAGCGGTAGGACTTCTCTAACTGCGGAGGGGCAATAGATTGAAAACATGTCCGCATAGTACCGTCACCCTGTTCGGGGTCCTACTATTTCAACTACAAAGGTTTTCACAGTATTGTGTTGATGGCGGTGGTGTCGAGTTTTTGTATGTGGACGTGGGGAAGAACGTCCGGATGTCCGACGGCGTAGTCTTTGCGCAGATGGAGTTTGCTCACCGTCTACAGACTGGTGGCCTGGCCCTGCCACGGGATGAAGACAATGAGGGCAATGTGTTTTTTGTCACGGATGAAGCTTTCGGGCTTGGACTACACATCATGAGGCCGTTTCCCCAGAGGACTCTCACCCCGGAGAGGAGTGTTTTTAATTTCCGGCTGGCCAGAGCCCAGAGGGTTGTCGAGAATGCCTTCGGGATAATGGCCAGATGATTCCGCCTGTTCTAGACAGCCATCCACATGGCGGACTATAAATTGAACACTGTCATTTTACCTTCTGCATTTTTCATAATTTTTTGTGCAGGCATTTAGAGACCTACCTTTCAAACATTGGGCATTAGACCAGACAATCACCTGAGAACCTGACTGGCCTGGACACTGGCCGTACTGGATTGGCCCCCCGAACTGCTCGAAGAGTCCCGTGATATATATGTGGAGTACTTCACTGGTAGGGGGGCAATTGCTATGCCAGACCATATTTATTTTCAAACAAATAAAAAGAAAGACATAGGCACATGTCCCAGCTGGAGGAAGAGTGTCTGCAGGTCATTAGGGAGGCAGCTTCCATCATGAGGGCCCCCTTAACCCTGTTGAGGGCTACAGCACCTACCTTGCTGACCAGCTGCAAAAAATGGATGAGCGACAATGGGCCCTGGCAGAGGATATTTTAGCCCGAGAATATGATGCGATTCATCGACAAATATCGCAATGTAAAAAACCTGTGAGAAATCCAAAATCCATCCTATTATAACAAGAATGTTCGAAGGGCCACAAATGACCAATTGGTCACTTATATGCAGACCTGGATACCAGAGCTAACTTCCACCATGATAAGCAATAAAATCAATAACATGAGAAATGCTTACAAGCAGCGTTTTATACAGGTCCGTGCTTCTCAGGGGTCAGGAGCAGCAGCAGATGAAGTACAGGAGCCCAAGCTGTGGTACTATAGACACCTCAGTTTTCTGGACGATCAGATCAAGGCCAGAGAATCACAATTTCTAGTTTTCCTTCCACCCTCTCCCTCCACCGTTCCCTCCAGCGTTCCTTCCACTGTTCCCCCCACCCCTGCAGAGGGTGACGCAGAGCTGGTAGAGATTAAGGAGCCAGATCTGAACATCTTTAGTCAGGTATAGTAGTTTACAAAATATTTCTTGGCCTCAAATAATTGATGGTTTAACAAGATTTTTTTTGAACCAAAATAAAAGCTTGAAAACCCAAACAAAAGTCGTGGGCAAAAAATATACTGACAGGGATGCCAACTGCAGGGGTCAGAATGAGAGTCTGTTCAATTTCGCAACAAAAACAAAAAAAAAATGCAAGTCATGAGCTTTAAAATGTGTGTGCTTGATGAAGCATAAAAAAAAAAAAAAAAAAAAAAAACATGTCCCTTTTTTATACACAGGAAGAGATCAGCCAAGAGGAGGCTGGGCCGAGTGGTAGTCAGCAGGTGCCCAGGCCCAGTGGCAGCACTGAAACACAGGTGCCACCCCTCCAGTTAACCCTGTTGAGGGCTACAGCTCCTACCTTGCTGACCAGCTGCAAATTATGGAGGAGCGCCTGGCGGAGGATCTTTTTGCATCTGTGATTCAGAAGGGAAGAAGAAGCCTGCTGACTGAGACCACACAACTCAGTGACCCGGCCCAGTCTCCTCCTCCTCCTCCTGCTGCCACATTCTCACCACCTGCAAGGGGCCGTGGAAGGAAGGCTGCAAGGAAGACCAGAAAGTGAATTTGTGACTTCAAGCTGATCTGCCAGAAAACTGAGGTTGTTGTTGTTGTAGTACCACCACACCTTGGGGTTATGTATGACATCTGCTGCTGCTTCAGATTTCTGGGATTTGGGGAGCACATTGTGACCCCAATTAGAGGTTATTGATTTCGATGTTTATCATGGTGGAATGAGCCTTTGGGCTCCAAAGTCTACAAAGAATTTAGCTGAGTGCTCAATTGTTGCCCTTCATGTTTAATTGTTTGAACCAAAATAAATGGAGATTTAATTTAAGTTAAATACTTGTCTATTGTGTTTTTCTGGTGTATAGCCATCAAACATTTCCGAAATACAATGTGTAATTAAAGCGGAGGTTCACCCTAAATATAAGCCCTCCCATGTGATCCAGCATACTTACTGTATTATGCTGAATTTTATTTTTTTTACCCCGCGGTGGACGGCGCCAGTATAGCGCGTCACATCTTACGAAAGTACCCGAAAAGGATTCGGGTAATCGCGGCGAAAATGCGGCGCCTGCGCACAGACCTAGGAGCTGACTGCGCAGGCGCCGTATTTCTCCGAGTCCTATTTCGGCGTTTTTCGGAGGGCATGACGCGCCATAGCCGTAGGACTCGGAGAAATACGGCGCCTGCGCAGTCAGCTCCTAGGTCTGTGCGCAGGCGCCGCATTTTCGCCGAGATTACCCGAGTCCTTTTCGGGTACTTTCGTAAGATGTGACGCGCTATACTGGTGCCGTCCACCGCAGGGTAAAAAAAAAAAAATTCAGCATAATACAGTAAGTACATGGATTAAAAAAAAAAAAAAAACAGCATACTGGCGCTGACGCCAGTATGCTGGATCACATGGGAGGGCTTATATTTAGGGTGAACCTCCGCTTTAACAAAGGACACAACCTCCTTCAGGGGGGGGGGGGGGATGTTGTGATAACTTGATAACAAAAAAAATGACATTTCTCAAAAAAAAACAAAAAAAAAACATGAAGTTTAAAAAAAAAAAATGTGATAATTTGAGAAAAAAAAAAAAGTTTTAACCCACCAAAAAAATATGTGGAGTACAAAAAATTATTTTGGAAAGAAAAAAAAAAAGAAATATTCATGAGATCACAAGCAAAATATAAAAGAAGTCAGTATGGGAGAACTCTGTCTAAATACCATCAGCAAAACAACGTCTTTATTCTGGCAATAGAACGAAGTCTGAGCATGCGTGGATTTTTGATTCCAAATATTTTATTGAAATTTTTGAAGAAGAACAATAATGAATATAACAAATTCACATTGTGTAACAAACCATAATAGATGCAATAAATACCATTAGATAGCATTGTATAAACAGATTAATAACTTTGCCATATATAGTAAGTTATACGGCAAAGGGGAAAGAAAAAAAAAAAAAAAGGGGGGAGGGGTAGGGAAAAAAGAGGGGAAGTGAAGAGAAGTGGGATAGAAATCATGCATTACAGTGTGAAATAAAAGTATAACATACAAGATAGCAAACAATCTGAGAATGTTATGAAGAAGCATTAGATAAGCGACGAAATTCTGCAGTAACCTTAAAATTCAGCCAACATGCCCATTTATCATAACATTTAGTGGGAGTGTCCTTCGTCTGACAGATTAGATTTTCCATGTCAGCAATATGTTCAATTTTTCTCAGCCATTCAGATATGGAAGGGGGAGTTCGATTTTTCCAATGAATAGGAATGCAGAGCTTAGCTGCATTAATAAGATGTGGTAGGATTGATTTTTTATAAGCAGATTGCGATAGAGAACTATGATGTAATAAATATTGATCTGCTGTAAAATTAGGGACAAAAGTTGTGATGTGAGAGATTAAATCATGAACGGCTTTCCAGAACGGTTGTATGTGGATACAGTCCCACCGAGCATGTGTGGATTTTTAACCGATGGTTCGTGCCTACAAACGATCGGTTTTGACCTATTGGTTAGGAATCCATCGGTTAAATTTAAAGCAAGTTGGCTTTTTTTTAACCGATGGTTAAATAACCAATGGCGCCCACACATGATCGGTTTTGACCAATGAAAACGGTCCATCAGACCATTCTCATCGGTTTAACCAATCGTGTGTACGCGGCATTATGCTTATACCTTACAGAGCCATAATCTATTAAACCATGGAACGTGTTATCAAGGTGCTAATTCTGTTCAGCAATCATTTGGGATAAGTACAAATTGAGTCTTTCCAATCCCGGGGTGCCAATGAATGATGGCTGCTATGCGCCGTATTGTAGCGAAGGCCATCAGAGTCCAGTGGGGTCAAGGTGCACTCCTGCCGAGGAAGTAATGATGGGTAGGTACAAATCATAGGCTAACCTGCCGACTCATTACAACCCAATACGCTCTGCTTACATGGTGAACCCCTTTCATATTTTCCAGTAATCAGACCTAAGCTATTACGATGCTTGATGACTTTTCCTGAAAATTTCTCGCTCTACTTCTCTGACTCCTTGATGATTTATAAGGGAAACTCTCTGCAGTATACGCTGCTTGTTGCAAGATTGACATATCTATTATTAAGCTGCTCTGCAGTCACGTCTCATTTATACCTTTTTCATTGGATTTCTATTTACCTGTTAACTCAGTCGGTGCTAAGTTCACAGTAAAAGTGTAAAAGACCATTTTAAAGGTGCAACACCTGACCCACCATGACATGTACATACTTACTTCAGTTACTCAGTGTGGTCCCTGGTAAAGGTAGTTGGTCCCTTAGGGGCGACAGCTTCCCTTCTACCTCCGACCACGACAGGTTCTCCAGCCGGCAGAACTATGACTTTTGGTTGGACTGCAAGCCGCAGCCCCAACCCTGCGCTGCCCTCCTACCTCTGGATAGTCCCTCACACAGCCTGCCAGCCAGACACCCCCGGGTAGGCCCAATCTCCGGCCTAGCAGCCCGGGGCATACAACATACATCCACCCAGACAGCTGTCCAGGTGGCACAGAACACCGATCACCTGACTCCACCCGAATATATAGGTTCTCCCAGCAGGGCAAGGGATCCAAGAAAACCCCTGCCCATTGACTGAGATACCCCATATACCCATAACTGTAACAGGGTGTTAAGGTTTCCCTATATGTTCAAGTAATTGTGACTAGGCTTTCTGCAGCATGGCAATAAAAAGGTAAATCAGTGAGCTACTAATGCTGCCCAGCAAATGCTGTAGTTGTGCCAAAGTCAAAATGTTCACTTAGTTTTCCTTAATCTGACTTCTAATACTCTACACCTGCATCTTACACGATGCACTGGGGGCGCCATTCCTGAGGTATGTACTCTGTAACTGCCATTCTTTTTGCTTACTATGTCATCATTCGCATTTACACTTTGAATCTGATTGTTGGCTATGACACACTTATAGTATTCCAAAAATATTAAAGTGCAAATATTTATCACTCTAACAGTGACTACTACTGTCTACTAGAGGGGAGACCTTGCTGGAACTGGCAGCAGAAAAGCTCTCGTTGAAGGGGCAACGGTTTGGTTAGACGGATCAATCAATAATGGGGTTGTGACGAAGGTGATGAAACGCGTCGGGGCGGTTACACGGCAACCAAAGGAGACGTCAGGGTTGGAATAAACACCATCCGGAGGTGGTGAGGCAACACAGTCTATCACTGAGCGAGATGAAGCCTGATACAAATTTGTATTAATCGCACAAACTGCTTTTAACATGTGAGTGGTTTTCCATTTTTTTTAAATAAATTGTTAGGCGTAGTTACTGTACCATTGGAGGCAATCTTTTATGCTATCTGGCCATTTAACAACTTTGTGGAGGCATATAGCGGCATCAATATGAGGAGAGAGTTAGTGTACTGACATTTAGAGTGTGTCATGAGAGGGGGAAGCATGATTATCTGGAGAGTTGTTTATCCACTTGCCGCCCGCCATATAGCAAAATGACGGCGGCAAAGTGGTTTCAATATCCTGACTGGACGGCGTCATATGACGTCTTCAGAATATTGAGCCGCTGCACACCCCGGGGGGTGTGCATCGCGGCGATCGTTGTTGTAGGGTGTCAGTCTGACACCCCGCAACACCGATCTAGGTAAAAAGTCTCCGTCAGTGTCCAATCACGGCTATTCACGATGTAAACAGGAAAAGACGGTAATCGGCTTTTCCTCACTCGTGTCTGTCAGATACGAGTAGAGGAGAGCTGATCGGCTGCTCCTCTTGACAGGGGGGGTTTGTGCTGATCGATTATCAGTGCAGCCCCCCCGAGGATGTCCACACTGGACCACCAGAGATGCCACCAGACCACCAGGGATGCCCACCACAGGTATGCCACCCTAGACCACCAGGGATGCCAATTAGAAATGTATAATGGATAACCAATGGATACCAATTAGTGTCCACAATGGATGCCAATCTGTGCCCACAATGGGCATCACTGATTGTCAGGCATTATTGTTTGGCACTGATTGGCATCCATTAGTACAACACATTACAGTAATCAGTGCCCATCCATGCCCATCCATGCCACCTATCAGTGCCCATCTATGCCCCTCCATGCCACCTACCAGAGCCCATCCATGCCGCCTATCAGTGCCTATTCGCATCGCCTATCCGTGCCCATCTAAGCCGCCTATCAGTGCCCATCCGTGCCACCTATCAGTGCCCATCCGTGCTGCATATCAGTGCCGCATATTAGTGCCCATCATCAGTGCCCATCAGTACCACCTCATCAGTGCCACCTCATTGGTTCCACCTCATCGGTGCTGCCTTATCAGTGCCCGTCAGTACAGTACCATCAGTGCTCATCAGTGAAGGAGAAAACATACTGATTTACAATGTTTTGTAACTGAAACAAAAAAAGTTTTATTTTTTCAAAATTTTCAGTAATTTTAATTTTTTTTTAGCAGAAAATAAAAATCCCAGAGGTGATCAAATACCATCAAAATAAAGCTCTATTTGTGGGAACAAAATGATATAAATTTAGTCTGGGTACAGTGTAGCATGACCGCGTAATAATTGTTCAAAGTGCAACAGCGCTGAAAGCTGAAAATTGGTCTGGGTGGGAGGGAGGGTGTATAAGTGCCTGGTATGGAAGTGGTTACTATTGGCATAGGGATCACCTGCACACACGAGGAGGTATTTTTTGTTGATTTGGAAGATATCCTTAATAAGGAAGACTGGAAATATAGGGCCAGATTCGGGTACAATTACATTGGCGCAGAGTATCAGAGATACACTACGCCGCCGTATTTTACCTGGCTCTACGACGAATTCAGGTAGATTTTGGCCCGTATGGTACGGCGGCGATCGAACTGCGCATGCTCCGTTCTGAAATTTCCCGCCGTGCATTGCGCGAAATAACGTCGTTACGTCATTTTTTGTGTGAGTAGCGTCGTTTACGGACATTCCTATTCCCGGACGATTTACGTAAAAAATAAAAAAAGACGTCGGAAAATGTTGAAACTCGACGCGGGAACGGCGGCCATACTTAACATGGGCTGTCTAATATTAGACCAGCTAAAAGCTGGTATAACTTTACGCGGCAAAAAGATGACTAAAGATGCCGTAAGAGATTGCGAATGACATTCTTAACTTCGTGGATCATCGGCAAAAGCTTATTTGCATACCCCGATGCGGAAAACGACGGGAACTCCACCCAGCGGCCGCAAAATTATTGCAGCGTAGATCCGAAGGCGTACGAACACGTAAGCCAGTCGGATTGAAGCCCAAAGCCGTCGTTTCATGGTTTGAGGATTCAGACTAGTGAAACGACGCGCGTAATTTGAAAGTACTCCAGTCTAACGCGAGATAGACAGGAGTAAGGGCTCTGTGAATCTGGCCCATAGAGAGCAGTACATGGCGGATGTTATCAGAACAAGAGACACTGGGTGGCCTTTGGTTTATTGATATATTGTTAATTTTTTATGCCATTTTTATTTCACAAATGTTTTTTATAGACATGATGGCCCAGATTCACAGAGCAATTACGCCTGTCTAACTGGTGTTAGACAGGAGTAATTTCAAATTTCGCGTGCCGTATCACTAGTTTGAATCCTCAAACCATGATATGGCGGCTTCGGGCTTCGATCCGAGAGGCTTACGTCCTCGTAAGCCTTCGGATCTACACTGCGATATTTTTGCGGCCGCTGGGAGGAGTTTGCGTCGTTTTCATGCGTCGGGATATGCAAATGAGTTTTTACGGCGATCCATGAAGGTACGAGTGTCCCTCGCAATCGCCTACGTCATTTTTTGGCTACGTAATGTTAGAGGAGCTTTTTGCTGGTCTAACAGTGCGTAACCCATGTAAAGTATGGCCGTCGTTCCCACGTCGATTTGAAAATATTTTTTTTTTTTTAACGTAATTCGTTCGGGAATAGGAATGTACGTAAAGGACGCTACTACGACGTGACGACGTGTTTTCGCGCAATGCACGGCGGGAAATTTGCGAATGGAGCATGCGCAGTTCGATCGCCGCGGGAACGCGCCTATTTTAAATGCTTCACGCCCCCTACTCGCGCAGATGGATTGCGACGGGAGAAATACACTACGCCGTCGTCGTTTACTGGACAAAATCTACCTGGATTCCACGTAGAGCCAGGTAAAAAACGGCGGCGTAGTGTATTTCTGATACTCTAGGAGAATCTAATTCTCTGTGAATCTGCCCCGATGTGTTTGTCTATCACAGCGCTAGTGTTAGAGATAAATATTTGAATTTTGATATTTTTGGTTTACTAATATTTACACTTACGCAGCGTATCTCGAGATACGTCGGCGTAAGTGCTTTGTGAATCTGGGCCTAAATGTACACCCAACTTGAGCTACTGTGCTCTGTAAGCAACAGGTAAAAACCTTCAGGCTTTAGAACCACTTTAAAAAACAATCAGGTGTGTGAACAATTAAAATAATACCCTGCATGTAAGTGATTCAATTTCACTGCATGGGGTTTGTATGATTTCTCCTCTTCAAAACAACCTAAGATGGGTCCTAAACCAGAGATATCCATATAATTTGGGGGTATTGAAACCAAATGATGGGGGGACAAGAAAGAATAGAGTTCAGCTTTTACTGGAAGGGGGTGCTTCCAAAAACAAATATATATATATATTTTTTTTTAAGATGAACAGAATGTTCTTTTATTGAAAGAAAAAGTTATACATACAGGACAAAAATAAATAAATAAAAATAAAATACAGTACAGAATAGTGACCCAACATGGAAAATATGGCAACCACACACAGGGAGTCTGGCAGCAGCATCACAGTCATTTACAGTACCACAGGGGTGTAGTAGTAAGGGCACAGTAAGGTTTTCTAAGCAGTCCAGGGCTGCCAGACCCTGTCATATTTCTCAGGACAATTCCGATTTATATAGGTAAGTTTGTACAAAGGAAGAGGTGAAGTAATGGATCTTTCCCACGAACCCACCGAGGGGGGGACCGGGAGTTCCATTTCAAAACAATTTCCCTCCTGGCATAAAAGAAGAGGAAGCATAGAAGTATTTTGGTGTACCTGGGTCTTTGGTCGTCGTCCTGAATACTAAGAAGCAAAAGGGCAGGGGAGACTGGCAGGTCCAAATGTAGTCGGTAGTTTATAAGCTCAACCACTCCAGTCCAGAACAGAGCCACCTTAGGGCAACTCCAGAACATGTGCATGTATGTGCCCACCGGCCCACCGCACCTGGTGCAGAGCGGCGATCTATCAGGGTAAATAGCATGTAGCCTCTGCGGTGTAAAATAGGTTCTGTGCAGATACTTGACCTGAATCAGCCTATCCCTGGAAGATATCAGTGCCTGCGCACTATCTCCAAGACAGTCGTCCTAGTCTTCCCTATCCAAGTCGGGCAGATCCTCCCTCCATTTCACCCAGAGGCGCTCCATCCGGGGGGAATGGCAGGACTGTAAGTCAAAATATAATGTAGACAAGGGTTTGGCCAGCTGAAAAACAAATATATTCAGGTACAATTGTCCAATGCCTGACTGAGCTTGTTCATGGAAATTGAAGGACAGCTGGACTGAATGAAGAGAATGAACCATCTCATGCCCCTAGGTCTCTTTTGTACGTGCAGCGTTGAGGAAATAACTTTTAAAATGGTCAAATTATCTTTTAGCCTTCTTGAGTTTTCCCAGAATACCGGTAAATAGGCCATTGTACAAGCTATGAAGACCTCGAATGAAAACATGAATAACAAGACTGAGGATGGAAGCTGCCAGCACAGTAACGTCGTGTCCTATTTTCCGATTGCACAATGCACAAAATGAAATTCTGGAAATGAAACATCTGATGCAGCCGATAAAAGACATTTTCACCTCTCCACTTACATTAAAACTGTGAAGAGCTGTGAAAGAAGGAAGAAATTTCTGAGATAGACGATAAAGAACATTAAATTCTATAAGCAAGGACATTCACTGTAAGCCCTAAACCGTATTAGATGAGCTCTAAAGCCAGTCGCCCAACGTGGGAGAAGACGGAAAATGACTATAGATGGTGCATTTTGAACTTTATGGGATTTTCTGTTGGTTTTTGTTATACTGTATACAGTATAGTGTAGTGCATTAGAAGCAAAAGGCAGCACAAGAGTTTGCCACTGGTATTGGCAGGGCCATAGGCGTGCGCACAGGGTGTGCTAAGTGTGCCCAGGCACACCCTAATCATCCTGTGAAGCACAGATTCCCCCCACTGCCCTCCACTCCCACCGCGCTTCTGACTTTCCTCCTCTTCCGTTGGCTGTTGCTGTAATTTACCAACCCCTTCCCTTTCTGAATGAACATTGTGAGTTATCAGTAATGTGTGTTTGAATTTTGGGGTGCACACCCTAATGCAATAGGCTGCGTATACCTATGGGCAGGGGTCTTCAAACTTTCTAAACAAAGGGCCAGTTTACTGTCCCTCAGGCTTTGGGGGAGAGGGGGCTGGACTGTGGCCAGTTAAAATAGAAAATTCCCCCGGCATCAGTACACATAAGCAATGCCCATCATTGGCTATACAAGCAGGCCCCAATGTTGGTATCAGTGGGAAGAATAGTGCCATTGACAGTTTTAGTGGGTGGGAGGAATGGTGACCCATCATTGGTGTCAGTAAGTGCCCCAAGGGCCAGATAAAGACAACCAAAGGGCCGTGGTTTGGAGACCACTGGTATAGGGTACTCTTTGCAGAACAATAAATATGTAAGAGAATAATTTCAAAAGATGACTATTGATTAGACATGTGCATTGCCGAAAAAAAAATTGTTTTCATTTCATTCTTTTTTCGTTTTTCGGGTTACTCGTTATGATAGCAATTTGTAAATTCGATAATTTATAAATTTGAAAATTCGTAAATTCGAACATTTGAAAATTCCATAATATAAAATTAAAAAAGCACATCAGAAAATTCTAAAAAGTAACTAACTATCTAATAATAAATGATAAACTATAGGTATTGGAATTTCCTTTCAAATTTGGCTGTTCGTGAACGTAACGAATACAAATTTATCCAAAGTTACAAACTATTTGAATATTATATGAATGCCAAATCAGGCTGCTTGTTCTGTCCTTCCTTCCGCTATACTTCTGGAGTCCTCTAGAAGACAAGGAGAAGTAACAGAAAAGCAGCCTGGGAAACACTGATCAGCCCTAGATAATAAACCCCTGCTCTACTGATTACAGGAGAGTCAAACTAAATTTACCTAACAGCCTGCTCCACACTATGGCATTTTTCTTATTGAACATCAATGAATTGGTTTTAGCAAGAGTTTCTTAAAGACCTGAAAATTAACTCACGGGTTCCTCTAGGGTAAAACAGCAGGGATGTATTCTGGCCTAGGCCGACAAGGCCCAGGCCTAGGGCGGCACTTTGCAGGGGGCGGCAGAGGGCCAATCACAAGACTCTGGGGGGAGGGGCATCATGGGAAATGAAGTCTCTGGCCCCAGTGTGTCCATAGACACTAAGCTACAGCCCCCAGCATGCAAGCACTCTGCTGGAGGGAGGGGGTGTTAGAAGAGGCGCAAAAGAGAATACCGTGCTTGAGAAACCAGAGAGGGAGCCACACTGTACCCCGCACCACCAGAGAGCCGCGCTGTACCCAACGCCGTGCAGTACCCTGCGCCACTAGAGAGCCGCGCTGTACCCCGCGCCACTAGAGAGGGAGCCACTCTGTACCCGTGCCACCAGAGAGGGAGCCACGCTATACCCACGCCACCAGAGAGGGAACCACGTTGTAACCGCGCCACCAGAAAGGGAACCACGCTGTTCCCGCGCCACCAGAGAGGGAGCCACGCTGTACCGGCGCCACCACAGAGGGAGCCACGCTGTACCCGCACCACCACAGAGGGAGCCACGCTGTACCCGCACCACCAGAGAGGTAGCCACGCTGTAACCCAGGGCTTGACAAATCCTGGTCGCCATGGCCACTAGAAATAGCGTCCGGGCAAATGGGTTCGTGGCTGGGAAGGTAGACATGGGCACAAAAAAAATGTTGTTCCATTAGGACCAGCGCTCTGAGGACTAGGCCGAAGCTGCGGCCTCGCCTAAAACATCCTGCCCGCAGCTCGCGGCGATCCTGTCCATCTGTCCTCTGTCCGTCTTCCACGGCGTCCCTCTGTCTGTCACCCACTGCGTTCCTCTGTCCGTCACCCACAATGTCCCTCTGTCTGTCACCCATGGCTTCCCTCTGTCCTCTTCCCATGAATATGACAGGGTGGGTCTTAAAGAAGAAGGGGTGTGGCTTTGACAGGAAGGGGTGGGTCATATTTAAATTAGGGGGTGCGCAAGTTTAGTCAGGCCTAGGGCAGCACAAAACCTAAATACACCTCTGTAAAACAGGTTATGGAAGGCTGCAACAGAGGCTTTAATATCCTACCACGCTAATCAAAACTAAAAATAAAGTTTGGCTTTAAATACAGTTTAAGGATAATATGTACATTTTTATTTGTTTTGCTTTAACAAAACATTTTGTCGAACAACAAAAGAAAAAATATAGACAAAGGGGCACTACAGCCGCCCCCCTCCTGGCTGCCGCCTGAGGCAAGATTCCCAGCTCACGTCATGGCAGTACAGTGAAAGTGAAATGATATTTGCAGCGCTGGCTTATCTTAGGCTGTTTAGGGATCGCTACAGCTGAAAAACGTTCCGGTATTCCTAACCAGGAAAAACATTTCAAACTTTGTGAATTCATTGCTGCAAGCTCCATGTTAACCTTTCAAACCATAAATATTTCAACGCCTCTCTTCTGCATTAACCATCAGCTTGTGACAAACATGTGGAGAGGCATCAAAGCCGTTACACGTCGCCGTGTTCTCTGAATGTCAGTTTAACATTCCTAGCATCGGGGTGGAGTTTAAAAAAATTTTTTTTTTCGTTTGCCTTTTTATAAGACAACATGAATCAAAATATTTAAATGAAGGAAATTGATAATAAGGCACCTTTGAAGCTCCAATTTTTTAGAACATCGGATGTAACAAGTATAATTTTTTCTTTAACATTCATTTAATATAACGAGCATAATCAGAGCAGCCTAACAGCACTTAACAATATAATGGTGGTATAAGTGGCTTCCCTTAGGCTCATAAGAAAAATAAGATGAAGCCTGGATGTCAAAATGCTCCTTCAGTTTGATAAAGAAAGGAAAGGTGGGGGGAGCAAAGTACGGAGCTCGTTTTGTTTTCGTGACTGTTCCGAATTACAGATATATTGTTAGATAGAAAGACTGTGTGAAATGCAAAGAATTGCAAAGACAGGAAAATTAGACCTGTAAATTTGAAGTAGATGTCCATATTTAACCTGTTCCCCACGGTGACAGAACAGGGATCTGCCGAAGTAAACAAAGCAGATCTCCGTTCCTACAGGGAATGACACATACAGTAGATCCTGTCTTTCTGCTATGCAGGAAGAAAAATCTGTGTGTTTTCCCAGGCAGCCCACCCCCCATACAGTTAGTAACACACCCAGGGAACACAGTTAACCCCTTGATCGCCCCCGATGTTAACCCTTTCCCTGCCAGTGTCATTAGTACAATGTCAGTAGCAGTATTTTTTAGCACTGATCGCTGTAATAATGTCACTGGTTCCCAAAAAGGTGTCAAAAATTAGGTGTCCGATCTGTCTGCCGCAATGTCGCAGTCAAAAATCACTGATCACCGCCATTACTAGTAAAAAAAAAACAAAAACAAAAAAACATGCAATAAATCTATCCCATATTTTGTAGACGCTATGGGCCAGATTCAGGGTGGCGAGCGGTTCTTTATTCTGGCGTAACGTTTCTCATTTACGTTACTCCGCCGAAACGTTACTGTATTCACAAAGAACTTGCTCCTAAAGTTGCGACGGCGTAGCGTAAATGGGCCGGCGGAATTCTTATTGGGCGGGTAGGGGGCATGTAGTATTTAAAATAGGCGCAAACCCGCGGCGAACGTACTGCGCATGCGCCGGCCGTCAATGTATCCCAGTGCGCATGCTCCAAATTATGACGGTGTTTTCGACGTGAACGTCAATGACGTCAATCCCCATTCACGGACGAGTTACGCCGTAAATCTTTTCCAATTCGCCGCGGTCACGACGTCCATACTTAACATAGGATGCGCCTGCTTTTTGTTGCTTTATCTTTACGCCGGGAAAACCCTTACGTAAACGTCGTAAAGTGACTGCGTCGCGCCTGTGTAAATTCGCTAGCTGCTGCCGCCCAGCCCTGTACACTTCCGTGACAGGTTGCTGGCTGCTATATGTGGCTGTCTGCAGTGGTTGCTGCTGTACACACTTTGCGTGCATCTAGCGGCGGTAATTGCTGGCTGTGCGGACAGCCATGTGTAGCTGTGGCCCCTCGCAACCTGTCATTGAAGTGTACAGGGATCGGTGGCCGCATCTAGCCACTCACAGGTGGTAAGAAACAGCTGCAGGAATCAGCAGATCATTCGTACCTGGACTAGGCTCCCATGCGAGTGTAGCGCAACACTGACATAACCCGCCTTTCTGAAACTTTCCAAGCAGTAAATCAAAGTGAAGTTTTATTTGGTATCTGCTCATCTGAGTCCATTTACGCTCAGTCAGCATTCTTAACCACTTAAAGAGGAAGTAAACCCTCCCATCCAAAAAAAATAAAAAATACAACCTGCAAGACAAAGGCATAATGAGCTAGTATGCATAGCATACTAGCTCATTATGAATTACTTACCTGAGATTGAAGTCCCCGCAGCGGCCCTCCTTTGGCTCCTCCTCCGACGCCATGATACCTGCTATTCACATAGCGCCGCACGGCTCGTGTATGCGCAGTAGGTAATCAGGCAGTGAAGCCCGTATGCTTCACTTCCTGATTCCCTCGACAAGGATGGTGGTGGGGCAGCCAAGGCCCGAGCGATTGCTCGGCTTCGGCTGCCAACATCGCGGGCACCCTGGACAGGTAAGTATCCTTATTAAAAGTCAGCAGCTACAGTGTTTGTAGCTGCTGACTTTTAATTAATTTATTTTTTTAAGCTTTAAATCTAATTTCTTCATCAGTTTAGGCCAATATGTATTCTGCTACTTATTCTTGGTAAAAAAAAAAATATGATATTGATTGGTTTGTGCAAAAGTTATAGGGCCAGATTCAGGTAGAGTTATGCCGGCGTATCAGTGATACGCCGGCATAACTCACGCTTTGCGCCGCCTTATCTGTTTTCTGTATGCAGAAAACAAGATAGGCCGGTTTGCTGCAAAGATCCGACAGGCGTAATTGTATTACACCGTCAGATCTTAAATGCAGTTTTAAAATGGCCGCCGGGGGCGTTCTCGCTGATTTACGCCGAGAATATGTAAATCAGCAATAAAAGTGATCGAAAACATTTTTTTAAAAGGACAGCGTAAAAATAAGATAAGTAAAATGTATAAGAAAAAAAAACATTTTTAAAGCGCCCCATCCCTCTGTGCTCACGTACCAAAGAGCATATGCAGGTCACGCCCCCAAATGTAAACAGCGTTCAAAAGCACACATGTGATCGCTGCGATTGTTAAAGCAAGAGCATTAATTCTAACACAAGACCTTTTTTATAACTTTTTAACAAGTAACCATTAACATTTTTTAAAGCGTCGCCTATGGAGATTTTTAAGTACTATAGTTTGTTGCCATTCCAATGTGTGCAATTTTAAAGCGTGACATGTTAGGTATCTATTTACTCGGCGTAACATCATCTTTTACATTATACAAAAAAATTGGGCTAACTTTACTGTTTCGTTTCTTTTTTTATTCAGTGAAGTGTATTTTTTCTCCAAAAATTGGGTTTGAAAGACCGCTGCGCAAATACCGTGTGACATAAAATATTGCAACGACTGCTTTTTTTTAACGTCTGTGCTAATAGTAATAAAAAATAAATAAATAAATAAATAAATAAATAAAATATATATATATATATATATATATATATATATATATATATATATATATATATATATATACAGGGAGTGCAGAATTATTAGGCAAGTTGTATTTTTGAGGATTAATTTTATTATTGAACAACAACCATGTTCTCAATGAACCCAAAAAACTCATTAATATCAAAGCTGAATATTTTTGGAAGTAGTTTTTAGTTTGTTTTTAGTTTTAGCTATTTTAGAGGGATATCTGTGTGTGCAGGTGACTATTACTGTGCATAATTATTAGGCAACTTAACAAAAAACAAATATATACCCATTTAAATTATTTATTTTTACCAGTGAAACCAATATAACATCTCAACATTCACAAATATACATTTCTGACATTCAAAAACAAAACAAAAACAAATCAGTGACCAATATAGCCACCTTTCTTTGCAAGGACACTCAAAAGCCTGCCATCCATGGATTCTGTCAGTGTTTTGATCTGTTCACCATCAACATTGTGTGCAGCAGCAACCACAGCCTCCCAGACACTGTTCAGAGAGGTGTACTGTTTTCCCTCCTTGTGAATCTCACATTTGATGATGGACCACAGGTTCTCAATGGGGTTCAGATCAGGTGAACAAGGAGGCCATGTCATTAGTTTTTCTTCTTTTATACCCTTTCTTGCCAGCCACGCTGTGGAGTACTTGGACGCGTGTGATGGAGCATTGTCCTGCATGAAAATCATGTTTTTCTTGAAGAATGCAGACTTCTTCCTGGCAGTAGGACTGGGAGTTGAGCTTCACTCCATCCTCAACCCGAAAAGGCCCCACAAGCTCATCTTTGATGATACCAGCCCAAACCAGTACTCCACCTCCACCTTGCTGGCGTCTGAGTCGGACTGGAGTTCTCTGCCCTTTACCAATCCAGCCACGGGCCCATCCATCTGGCCCATCAAGACTTACTCTCATTTCATCAGTCCATAAAACCTTAGAAAAATCAGTTTTGAGATATTTCTTGGCCCAGTGACGTTTCAGCTTGTGTGTCTTGTTCAGTGGTGGTCGTCTTTCAGCCTTTCTTACCTTGGCCATGTCTCTGAGTATTGCACACCTTGTGCTTTTGGGCACTCCAGTGATGTTGCAGCTCTGAAATATGGCCAAACTGGTGGCAAGTGGCATCTTGGCAGCTGCACGCTTGACTTTTCTCAGTTCATGGGCAGTTATTTTGCGCCTTGGTTTTTCCACACGCTTCTTGCGACCCTGTTGACTATTTTGAATGAAACGCTTGATTGTTCGATGATCACGCTTCAGAAGCTTTGCAATTTTAAGAGTGCTGCATCCCTCTGCAAGATATCTCACTATTTTTGACTTTTCTGAGCCTGTCAAGTCCTTCTTTTGACCCATTTTGCCAAAGGAAAGGAAGTTGCCTAATAATTATGCACACCTGATATAGGGTGTTGATGTCATTAGACCACACCCCTTCTCATTACAGAGATGCACATCACCTAATATGCTTAATTGGTAGTAGGCTTTCGAGCCTATACAGCTTGGAGTAAGACAACATGCATAAAGAGGATGATGTGGTCAAAATACTCATTTGCCTAATAATTCTGCACTCCCTGTATATATATATATATATATATATATATATATATATATATAATTATATAATGTTTGGGGATTCTAAGTAATTTTCGAGCAAAAAATACAGATTTTAACATTTAACAACAAATGTCAAAAATAGGCCTGGTCTTGAAGTGGTTAATTATTCTCAATGTCCGTGCTCAGATAAACTTCATTTAAGTGATTTTTATTTGTTTTCACTGTCACTATTATGTGTGTTCTCTTGTAGACAATGTCTATATTTATTTTAAATAGCTGCAAAAATTAACTGAGATCACACCTGCAATTGAATGCAATCGAATCAAATGTTGGCACAAAGTCAGAGCAATTCTAGAGTGATCTTGATGCAGACTTACTAGCAGCTCAGCAGGATATAACACAAGATGTTAATAACTTCTCTGATGTGCTGGAGTCAAGAGGAACAGCAAGACAGATGTCACAGCACCTTAAAAATATATTTAAAGCTAACGTTTAGCTAAAAAAAAAAAAAAATCTACCGCATACTTGCCAACAATCCCGATTTTCCCTATTTTGGGACCCTCGTTCCGATCGGAGCTCGTCCCGATAAAATTCGGGAATGTTTTAGTCAAAAACGGCCAGGGGGCTACAACAAGATGGCCGCCGCTGCGAGGACTAATCTTCTTGTGATCAGTGGAGAGGGGAGGGGCAGCCAATCAGCTTTTCTCTTCAGTGTACAAGTAGACAATTCTCTTGTACACTGAACCTGATTGATTGCACGGCCCAAAGGCCCTTTCCCTCTCCACTGAACACATGAGAAAGTCGGGAACTCAGTGTAGCTGTAACAGACGTATGAAGGAGGGCTCTGCTGCCGGGGACACAAATGTAAGGAGGGCTCCACTGATGGGGACACTGATGTAAGGAAGGCTCCAACGATGGGGACAAAAGGGGATTGAAGTGCCAACACCAGGTGTTTGGAGTATCTTTATCTGCTGATTGTTAAACTCTGGAATACACATATTTCTATTGTGGTGTAGGATCTGGGCCTGCTGTCCCTCCATCCCTCTTTCGTTCGTTCTCTCTCCTTCCCTCGCTATCTCTTTATTTCTCTCTCTCTCTCTCTCTCTCTTCATCCCTCCTTCATCTCATACTCTAGCTACACCCCCATTTGAGCCTGCCCCATTTAACCATTTAAGCCACACCAACTATTTCACTTAAACCACGCCCATTTTTTTACAGCATTTCCCCCATTGTGTCATGCCTACAAATGAATGCCCCGCCCCCTAATTATAACAACAGGCAAAAAAGTGTCCCTATACATTGTTTTACAATGTTGGCATTGGCAACTATTCTACAGTGATATCACTTACCTGTAATGAAGGATGTCTCATGTTGTGCAGGTAGCTGAATCCTGGGGAAATCTTCCCTGCAGGGATGCCTGTCCTCTTCCTGTCTCTGAATGTCAACACTGCAATGGCTAACATCTTTGGGTCCTCAGGTATAACAGCAGTACAGATGGTGAACCACCCCCACCTCTTTCCTTGTCCAAATGGAAAAGTTCTTTCATGGATTATACTGCCTACAGAGATGCCCCTTCCCCAATTCATAGATTGTGTTACAGTTGTAGCCAGGTGCCGGCTACAATAATATGATTACCTTCATCGCTGCAGGCTGTCCCAGTTTCTCCCTCTAGTGCTGGCTGCACTCAGAATGCTTGCATCATATTCCTGATCCAAGAAGCAAAGGACAGTGGGATTTGTAGTCCTGTGTTCTGCAATAACTGGACTACTTCAGGTTATGATACAGAGACATCGGGGTGTACAGCTCGCTTATAAGTTGGATTACCACCATACTGTTGATGTCACATGAACAAGGCCCTGCCTGGTCCTGGACATAGCATAGTGTGTACGCTGGAAAGTTTGGAGTAAAGAGAAGAGTGAGAGAGAGCAAAAAGACCCCGTGTGCACTGGGAGAGCCGGCCTTGCCGACATACTGCTACAGCTACTGGTCTCTGACCCCTGACCATGACAGTGAGATGAATTGTACAGCAGGGCTATCCCACTTGCTTGTTAGGTAGTGTGGCATCGAAGAATAGAGACCTGCTAGTGCAGAGAGAGGCGTGTCTTAAGACTACTTGTTTCTCATGAGGAGCCAGGAGAAGCTGTAGTTGTGTTACTTCTACTGTGCACCAGGTACCCTGAAATCCAGACCAGCCATTACAGGGAGGCCCGGAATGGAGAGACAAGAAAACAAAAGTAATAGAGGGCCGGGCATGACAAGGTGGAGAGGTGAGACAACACAGGGGTTAAGAATTGCAAAGGTTGAGGGGAGGTACAAGGAGGCGGAGGATGGAGGAAGAAAGTAGGCAATGGGTGTGGATCATTATAAAAGGAGGAGGGGAACTTGTGAGGCACTTGGGGGAGTTGTAGACAGAGAGAGAGGAAGCTTTCCTACCCACCCTCCCTGTTTTGCGTAGTTTTCTGTGTTGTTGGTTTGTTTTCTTTTCTTTCAGGTAGTATGGATTCTGTACGTCATAGCAGCTGGTACAGGATACTTCAATCATCCTTACTGGCAGAACCCCCCCCCCCCCCATAAAAATGTCCCATCCTCCTAGCACAAATTTCCTTCCACCTCTACCATATCGCCTCTTCTAGCACAAATCTTCTTCCCCCCACCCCCTCCAAACACAAGTTCCCCCAAGTCACCTTTCCTACACAAACCCAAATTTCCCCTCCTAGAACAATTTTTACCCCCTGCTGCACCCCAAATTCACCCACCCATCACAAAACCCTCCTCATCAATCTCCTCGTGGTCCCCCCCACCCAACTCACATGATGCCACAGTGCCCAGGACAGCCGTCCCTCCTGCCCACCCATTTTCCCGGCCCTGATTGTTAGAGGATGCACTCCGATCCCACCCAGGTGTGTTGCAACAGCCAATGAATATTGCATATTGCTGGGGGTGTTAGTGCCGCACCACCTGGGGTGGGGAGATTGGGGGCAGTTGTGCTAGTGCCGCTCCATCGGCAGCCTGGATGAGAGAAAAAAAAACACCAGCCGCCAATGTGGGTGAAACATTGTGCTAATACATTTTTAATAAAACATGTCCCTTTTATCTATCAAGCTATTCTGAACAATAGAAGCTGCCCACAGAGTCCTATGTTTAAATCTGCTCCACAGAAACAACTAGAAAGGTAAGAAATATTTTTTTTAAATCATTTTTTTGTATGCTCTGGGAATGGGAACACATAACAAGCATATAGTGGAGGTTAGTTGCAAACAATTTGATATACACATTAAAGTAGGCTAAGCGTTGGGTGCAATTTCCAGATGCCTGTAAACAATCCACCTATATAGAGAATTGCTTCAACTCCGGCAGATGTGAGCGGAATGGTAACATCGATAAGACACGGCAGTGGATTCTTCTCATGCAGCAGTCAGAAGAATGGTGATAATTTCGCAGACAGGAGGAGGTAAGGAATTTTACTCGCTGCTCACAGGTGTCCAAAACACCCAGCAGCCTCTGCAGCAATCTCAGATGGATAATAAAGAAAAGATAAGGCTTCCAAGGACAAGAAGTGAACTCTAGGGGCATATTTATAGAGCAGTGATTGTGACCAGTGCTGAGACAAGGCCATCTAAAGCCCAGGGCGAACATGCCAAACTGCCCCTCCTCCAAATGTAACTATGAACATTATGCATTGGAAAAAATCCTGCACCCCAAAAAAAATTGAGCACAATCTGCATGCTTACCCCCTAAGCATAAATATATCCTTCTCTCAGGACAATTCCGCCCCCCCCCCTGCTGAAATTGCCCCTTTCAGCACAAATCTTTGCCTCCCCTCTGAGCTCAAATCCTCTCATTCCCCAAATCCCCCCAACAAAAATCATTCCTCCTAACACATATCCTCTACCTCTGAAATCCCCCCTTTGAGTACACATCCCCTCCCCCCACTCCAAATCCCCCCCATTCCCCCTCCTAGCACAAATTACCCCCCCCCCCAAAATGTCCCCTCCTAGCACAAATACCCTTCAGGTGGGTAACTACCGACATGGGGCCCGCAGCTGAGTGAGGCCCTGTGCAGGGATGGATACCACACTGACATGTTGTCACTTGCACTGCCTCTGCCCGAGTCTCTCTCTCACATCAGCCAATCAGCGGCATTGAGAGAGATACTCGTCTAGTGTTATTACACTGCAGACGCACTGACCAGGAGCCGGAGGAGGTGTGTGGAGCCTCTTCCATGCACTCGTTGCTAGCGCCTGGGCCACCTGGCATCTAGCAACGAGTGACTACAGTCACAGTGAGTCACCTCGGACTCGAGTCTTAGAGCTGACGTGACAGAAACTGGAGATTTAAATAGGGAAACAGTTGATGCTGCAGTTTAGAGTTTAGACGTGGCAAGTGACAATCTGCAACGTGTGGCAAATGGACAATCCGCAACATGTGGCAGGTGATGTGGCAAGTGGACAATCCGCAATGTGTAGCAAGTGGCCAATCTGCAACATGTGGCAGGTGATGTGGCAAGTGGACAATCCACAACTTGTGGCAGGTGACGTGGCAAGTGGCCAATCCGCAACGTGTGGCAGGTGATGTGGCAAGTGGACAATCCGCAATGTGTGGCAAGTGGACAATCCTCAACGTGTCGCAGGTGATGTGGCAAGTGGAAAATCCGCAACTTGTGGCAGGTGACGTGGACAATCCGCAATATGTGGCAAGTGGAAAATCCGCAACTTGTGGCAGGTGACGTGGCAAGTGGAAATCCGCAATATGTGGCAAGTGGACAATCCGTAACATGTGGCAGGTGATGTGGCAAGTGGACAATCCGCAATGTGTGGCAGGTGATGTGGCAAGTGGACATTTCGCAACTTGTGGCAAGTGGACAATCCACTAGGTGTCAGCAGTGTTCATTGAGTCCTGTAGACAGTCAGTAGGCACATTGGTCTAGCAGACGGACGTGTGCCTAAGAGCTCCTCTCACCTGACCTCCAGTGACTCCATCCTGCAGCTTCGGCTCTCCCCCCAGGACTAGTTTCAGCTAGGCAGTGTCCTTCCACCGGCTCCCCAGCTTCCCCTGGCTCCCCTCTTCACTCCAGGGAAGCTCATCAGGTAAGAGCCATCCACTGGGATCACGGGCGGCCGTCCTTTTCAGGACAAGCCGCAGCAACCACTTATCCCCGTCGGCTCCTTTTTCTTCCCTCCCTCTGCCCCCACACCACCATCACCACTCGAGGCATCCCTTCGCCACCTCCCCGCTGCAATTTCCGCCATCTCTAGTGCGGTTTTTGACACTCCCCGTCTTCTCCCCTGAACCGCGCCAGCCACAGCTGATTTGCGGCCGCCGCATCTTAGGAAAGGCCGCGGCTTCATCCGCGGCCTAGCGGCGCGCCGCACTCTCGGCCAAAAACATCACCTGAAACGTTCCCAGAAGTTCACCCCCAGCCCCTACAGGACTCACCCTCCCCTGTTTCAACAACCAGTCCCCCCCCCCCTGCTCACCAATCCACCCAGCTGGCTACACACCAGCCTGGGTCCCATGTCCTGCTCCTGGTCGGCGGCCATCTTGGTACGCCCCAGCAGCAGTGACAGCTCTCACCCCCCCTTTTTTTTCTTACAACTTAACAGTACTTGATCCAGGGGTTTTGCCCGATCGCCGTTCAGGGATCAGGAAGGAATTTTTTCCCCTACCAAAGCAAATTGGCATAGCACGGCTAGGGGTTTTTTGCCTTCCTCTGGACCAAAGCCGGGAGGATTCACCGAATCCTCTCTCCATCGCCACCAAAAAAAAACTACTTAACCCCCGGTGAATGGCGACCATGGCTTGTCTGCGGTACTCTGCAGAAACCATTTGGGATCTGAGGAGTTTCGCTGCAATACTGCCAGCCATCACCAAAAAGACCCTAAGAATTGAGCAACTTTTGAAGATCGATCGACTGTCAAAAATTTTAGCCGTTTACCCCAGCCCAAGCACATTTCATGTGCTTTGATCAACACAAGATCGGCAGTAAAACACAGACTTGAAATCCATGATTTCATTCTACAACACGATCTAGACTGCCTCTTCATTACAGAGAGCTGGCTTGCAGCCGACTGTAACACCATTCTAGGTGAACTGGTGCCAGAAAACTACCGTATCATAACGGAAAACAGAATAGGGCAAAGAGGAGGAGGACTGGCGGTGATCTACAAGACTCACCTTGCGATCACTAAACCAGTCCTCCAAAATCCTCTTCCATTCATGGAAACCCTTACTCTGCAACTACAGACAAATTCAAAGGAGACCGTCCACATTCTGCTCTGCTATAGGCCACCTGGCCCAAAATCGCAGCTCCTATCATCATGGACGGATTTCTTCTCCACTTACACCCTCAACAGCAAACATCTTTTGCTGCTCGGGGATTTTAATCTCTGGGCCAATTCCTCACAAGACCCTGTTGCCGATGCCTGTATTAACCACCTGGAAGATTTAGGGTTACAGCAATTAGTATGTGGGCCCACACATGCTTCAGGTCACACACTTGATCTTATTTTCAGACAAGATCTGGAAATAAAAATTTTGGAAAATGAAAGGTTGCCATGGACAGACCACCATGCAATTAAATTCATTATTTCCACCATCCCCCCCGCAACAAAAACATCAAATCCAGTGACAACTCACTGGACTAGATGTCAGAAGAAGCTCCACTCGGAACTCTTCAAAACCACTTTAAGGAAAAAAATAGAAACAACTCAGCCACATCAAACGGCCGTTGAAACACTGGATGCCATAAATTCGGCCATGCTACAGTCAGCTGACTTGGTAGCGCCGAAACGTAAAACCCGCATCCAAAAAAACAAACGCAGCTGGTTTAACAACCAGCTGTCGTTACTGAAGCAAGAACGCAGAAGGGCAGAATCTGCCTGGAAAAGATGTTCTTCAGAGCTAAACCTATCCATCTACAAGGCGACCACAAGAAAATATCGCAAAGAAATTTTCCAAGCTAAGAAAAATTATTTTTCGGAGGCTATCAACAGCGCCTTAAATCGCCCCCGCGAACTCTTCAAGATGGTCACTCAGACCATGAAACCAGGATGTATTGAAGCCCCCAATACAGACACACAAGATTTTTGCAATGAACTATCGGATTGCTTCATTAATAAAATTGAGGCAATCCGTGAAAGCATTCAGCAAAACAATTCCCCCCTCAATCCCCCCTGTAGCCGCTCACACAACACCCATAGTAATTCCCCTATATCAGGTAAGTTCACCCTGGAACCCATCTCCATCGAGACCACTAAGAATGTCATTTGTACACTGCGCAATAGTACAGCGCCAAATGACATTATCCCCACAAAACTGCTGAAGGAATGCGCCTACATCCTGGCTCCTCCCATCACGCAGCTTATCAACCAGTCTTTCTTGGAGGGCATAGTGCCCTCACAGTTGAAAGAGGGTATAATCCAACCCATCCTGAAGAAACCCAATCTGGATCCAAAGGACCCACTCCACCGCCGTCCCATAACAAGCCTCAACGTACTCTCAAAGGTAATGAAAAAAGTAGTGGTACAACAGCTGCAACAGCATCTGGATACCCACAAGCTACTTGACCCATTGCAATCAGGGTTCCGTCCCGGACACGGGACTGAAACCGCATTGCTCAAAATATGGGACGATGTTCTCGAGGCCGCAGACGAAGGAGAATCTTGTCTTCTAGTTCTGTTGGACCTAAGCGCAGCTTTCGACACTGTAGACCACAAACTGTTACTGACTCGGCTTGCTGAAGTAGCCAGAGTCGCAGAAGGCAATTTATCTTGGTTCTCCTCTTTTCTGGAAAACCGATCGCAAACAGTGAAGTTAGGACCTTTTACGTCTGAAAAACGCACAGTATCATGCGGAGTCCCTCAAGGATCGCCTCTGTCACCAGTGCTGTTTAACATATATCTTCGTCCTCTTTTTGAGATTATCAGCAGCCAAAAACTGCTCTATCACTCATATGCAGACGACACGCAACTGTATTTCCGCATTTGCAACAGAAAGGATCATCACCTCAATCTAGAGACATGCCTCTCTTTGATAGAGGACTGGATGACAAAGAGTTATCTTAAACTCAACGGAGCGAAAACAGAACTTCTTCTGTTTCACGCCAAGCGCAGGAATCAACCTTCAACAGCATGGACACCCCCGCCTATTCTGGGCAAAATCATCACCCCAAGCGCCAAAGTCAAAAGTCTCGGGGTCATTTTTGACTCCTTTATGACAATGGACGCACAAATAGGGTCAGTAGTCAGCGGATCTCACCATCTGCTGCGCCTACTACGCAGACTTACCCCTTTCATCCCCAAAGAAGATTTGGCGGTCGTGGTGGGAGCAATTGTTAACTCCAGACTGGATTATGCAAATGCCCTTTACCTCGGACTCCCCAAGTACCAAATCGCTCGTCTGCAAGTCGTTCAGAATACGGCCGCCAGACTTGTGACCGGGAAAAAACCCTGGGAATCCATCTCACCTTCTCTGAGAGCCCTTCACTGGTTACCAGTTAAAGACAGGATTGCTTTTAAAGCTCTCTGTCTTACGCATAGATGTGTCCATGGAAATGCCCCCCATTATTTATGCGAAAAAATAAAAGCTCATAATTCCAATCGCATTTTGCGATCCACCAATCAAAACCTGCTCCAGGTTCCGAAAGCCAACTACAAGTCCAAAGGAGATAGAAGATTCGCGATCCAAGGTCCCAGACTATGGAACGCTTTACCAATCAGTATTCGGTTGGAGGAGAACCACCTAGCATTCAGGAAAAAGGTCAAGACTCATCTCTTTTGATATCAAAGGAGACAGGAACAACAAGCGCCCAGAGGCGATTCAGTTCGCATGTGCTGCGCTATATAAGTTTTCATTCATTCATTCACAATGTGTGGCAAGTGGACAATCTGCAACATGTGGCAGGTGATGTGGCAAGTGGACAATCCGCAATGTGTGGCAGGTGATGTGGCAAGTGGACAATCCGCAACATGTGGCAGGTGATGTGGCAAGTGGACAATCCGCAATGTGTGGCAGGTGACGTGGCAAGTGGACAATCCGCAACTTGTGGCAGGTGATGTGGCAAGTGGACAATCCGCAATGTGTGGCAGGTGACGTGGCAAGTGGACAATCCGCAATGTGTGGCAAGTGGACAATCCTCAACGTGTCGCAGGTGATGTGGCAAGTGGAAAATCCGCAACTTGTGGCAGGTGATGTGGCAAGTGGACAATCCGCAATATGTGGCAAGTGGAAAATCCGCAACTTGTGGCAGGTGACGTGGCAAGTGGACAATCCGCAATATGTGGCAAGTGGACAATCCGTAACATGTGGCAGGTGATGTGGCAAGTGGACAATCCGCAATGTGTGGCAGGTGATGTGGCAAGTGGACATTTCGCAACTTGTGGCAGGTGATGTGGCAAGTGGACAATCCACAATGTGTGGCAAGTGGACAATCTGCAACATGTGGCAGGTGATGTGGCAAGTGGACAATCCGCAATGTGTGGCAGGTGATGTGGCAAGTGGACAATCCGCAACATGTGGCAGGTGATGTGGCAAGTGGACAATCCGCAATGTGTGGCAGGTGACGTGGCAAGTGGACAATCCGCAACTTGTGGCAGGTGATGTGGCAAGTGGACAATCCGCAATGTGTGGCAGGTGACGTGGCAAGTGGACAATCCGCAATGTGTGGCAAGTGGACAATCCTCAACGTGTCGCAGGTGATGTGGCAAGTGGAAAATCCCCAACTTGTGGCAGGTGATGTGGCAAGTGGACAATCCGCAATATGTGGCAAGTGGAAAATCCGCAACTTGTGGCAGGTGACGTGGCAAGTGGACAATCCGCAATATGTGGCAAGTGGACAATCCGTAACATGTGGCAGGTGATGTGGCAAGTGGACAATCCGCAATGTGTGGCAGGTGATGTGGCAAGTGGACATTTCGCAACTTGTGGCAGGTGATGTGGCAAGTGGACAATCCACAATGTGTGGCAAGTGGACAATCCGCAACATGTGGCAGGTGATGTGGCAAGTGGACAATCCGCAATGTGTGACAAGTGCACAATCCGCAATGTGTGACAAGTGCACAATCCGCAATGTGTGGCAGGTGACGTGGCAAGTGGACAATCCGCAACTTGTGGCAGGTGATGTGGCAAGTGATAAAAGTAAGACCCGGTTCACAATGGGGGCGGCACGACTTCGGGGGCGACTGGGCAAGGCGTCCTGAAGACCACTTCGGAGGCGACTTGCAAAATGACTTCTGTATAGAAGTCAATGCAAGTCGCCCATAAAGTCCTACAGGAACCAATTTCTAAGTCGGAGCGACTTGCGTCACTCCTATTAGAACGGTTCTATTGACTAGAATGGGGACGCGACTTGTCAGGCGGCTGAGTCGCCTGACGAATCGCCCCAGTGTGAACCGGCTCTTATACACACAATGCTTTGAATTTTGCATTTTATTTATTATATGGTTATTTAAATTTTTGTTTGTTTTTCAAAATGAATATGAGCTGTTGCCTGGGTACTGTGCCACATGAGTGTGGTAATCTGTTGTTTAATGGCATTAGTTAATTTTTTGTGGGGGGGGGGGCTTTCCTAGCACTCACACCCAAATTTCCCCTCCTAGAACAATTTTTACCACCTGCTGCACCCCAAATTCCCCCACCCATCACAGAACCCCTCCCCATCAATCTCCTTGTTCCCCCCCCGCCCAACTCACATGATGCCACAGTGCCCAGGGAAGCCTCCCCACCTGCCCACCCTTTGTCCCGGGCCCTGATTGTGACATTCCCCAATATTCACTGAATCAATCTCTGTCATTTAAAGCACATGCACCTGGAATATCCACTTGCAATTGATTTCAGATTCGCTACTTTATAAATACGCCCATAGATGCCAAAGGCATTATAAACCTTCATACCTACAACTTCTGTTTTGCACCTGCATAAAATGTGCATTGATCGCATAGTTGCATGGTGCCATTTATTGCGTTGTACACACAGCCAGGGCCGATCCGCTCTATAGGCTCACAATGCTAGACGCTTAGGGCCCCGCAAAGCTGTGGAGGGCCCCCCAAATTACTACTATACTACTATTAAAGGCCCCACCTGGTGAGAAGTAATTTTCGGCCCCTCATTCCGCTTCTCAACTCGCTGGCTGCATGGGAGAAGAGGTAATAAGTCAGCACCCGCCGCTTCTCACTTTAATGTAAGATGTAATTTCCGACAGCAGAACACCCCCTCTTCTCAACTTTAATGTAACATGTCATTTTCGGCAGCCCTCCCGCTTCTCAATTTTAATGTGACATGTCATTTTCGGCAGCCCCCCCGCTTCTCAACTTTAATGTGACATGTCATTTTCGGCAGCCCCCCCGCTTCTCAACTTTAATGTGACATGTCATTTTCGGCAGCCCCGAAAATGACATGTACAGTAGAAGTAGTAGAATTATTTTATCATTATAACTGACTTATAATGGTATAGCAAAAGACCACATGCAGACTTCAAAATAGTAAAGTTAAACAACTCAAATGACTCTAGAGTGGCCTTTGTGCTCAGATTGGTATGAAGGGGAACAGATCTGGCTTGATAACGGTCATTCTGTTTCCCTCAAATTCGGAAATCACAGACCCAGGCAATAAACACGTGAATAGATGTAAATTATCAACTTTACGTTAGAGTTCCTTCCTCTTTAACGAAACTTACTAGGACCACCAAATCACTGCTACTGAATGGGAAACAGAAAAGTCCTCACAATGGAGATATCCGATATCTTCAGCTAGCCTGGCACTCCTGTTGGGCAGGATGAGAATAGTGTATTTGAAAGTATTCTGGCATGAGGTAAAGATTAGAAGAACTGAATTTATTCACTCTTGAGAAGAGGAGAATAAGGGGGGATATGATCAACATGTACAAATATATAAGAGGTCCATATAGTGAACTTGGTGTTGAGTTATTCACTTTACGGTCAACACTGAGGACACGGGGGCACTCTTTACGTCTGGAGGAAAAGAGATTTCACCTCCAAATACAGAAAGGTTTCTTCACAGTAAGAGCTGTGAAAATGTGGAACAGACTCCCTCCAGAGGTGGTTCTGGCCAGCTCAGTAGATTGCTTTAAGAGAGGCCTGGACTCTTTCCTAAATACACATAATATAACTGAGTACTAAGATTTGTAGGTAAAGTTGATCCGGGGTAAATCCGATTGCCTCTCGGGGGATCAGGAAGGATTTTTTTCCCCTCCTGTAGCAAATTGGATCATGCCTTGCTGGTTTTTTTTTGCCTTTCTCTGGATCAACTGTGGGTATGGAGTTGGGTGTATGGGATTGTACTGTGTTTTATTTTGTTTGTTTGTTTATTTTTTTATGGTTGAACTGGATGGACTTGTGTCTTTTTTCAACCTGACTAACTATGTAACTATGTAACTATGTAAGGCAAAGTGATGTCCTGAATGCTGGCAGTATTCTGGTAAGAAAGGCCCAGCCTGGTGTGCATGTTTCTACAGGTGTAGGGACTGGTAATGCAAAATTGTCTGCCTGCAGTGTCTTTTAGGTGGGCAAGTGCATCTTCAACGTGGGCAAGTGCCTGCTCACCAGTCCTGTGATCAAGCCCAGTGCCACCAGATGCAAATTGTCACTTATCACGTCACCTGTCAGTAACACCAGATGTGGATTGTCACTTGCCATATTGCCTGCCAGTGCCATCAGATGTGGATTATCACTGCATTAGTGGCAGCACTGGTCGATTTAGCACAGAGCCAGGAGAACGGTGATGCAGGGTGGGCAGTGAGGTCACCTCTGCTTGCCGGTCCGCCTGCTTCTCTCATCCGCCTGCCCACTCGCTTCTCTCAACCGCTCGCCCGGCTCTCTCATCTGCCCATCTGGCTCCTTCATGCCGGCCACACCCGGATGCAGAGAGGCCACTGCCCCTCCCTTGGACTACAGGAGAGTTAGGACGCCCACTAACACACAGCTCCGTTCTCTATCTGCAACGTGGAGAGCGTCTTGACTCTCCTGTAGTCCAGGGGAGGGGTCGAGTACAACACTCCACACCAGGGAGAAAGCCTTGCATTACTGTGTGGAGTTACAGACAGAAGAAAAGGAAGTGAAGATTTCTCAGAAGAAATAAAGACATTTAAAAACAAAGTGGAAGGATGAGGTAAGTGAAGGAGGACTCCACTAAGGTAAAGGAAGCTATTTAGGAAAAAGATTTTTTACCTTTACAACCCCTTTAAGAGTCTTGATTTTTTTAATGAAAGCACAAAATTCCTTAACTACTTAAGACCCGGACCTTTAGGCAGCTAAAGGACCCGGCCAGGTTTTGCGATTCGGCACTGCCTCGCTTTAACAGACAATTGCGCAGTCATGCCATGTGGCTCCCAAACAAAACTGGTGTCCTTTTTTTCCCACAAATAGAGCTTTCTTTTGGTGGTATTTGATCACCTCTGTGGTTTTTATTTTTGCGCTATAAACAAAAATAGAGCGACAATTAAAAAAAAAAAAATGCAATATTTTTTACTTTTTGCTATAATAAATATCCCCAAAAATATATTTTGACACATTTTTGGGACCATTGTCATTTTCACAGCAAAAAATTAATTTAAAATGCATTGTTTATTGTGAAAATTACAGTGCAGTTTGGGAGTTAACCACAAGGGGGCGCTGAAGGGGTTATGTGTGACCTAATGTGTGTTTACAACTGTAGGGGGGTGTGGCTGTAGGTGTGACGTCATTGATTGTGTATCCCTATAAAAGGGATGACACGATCGATGACGCCGCCACAGTGAGACCGATCGCGCGACTTGCACACCCACGACCCACAGCTGGGTACTAGCACAGCACGTACCTGTACGTGCATGTACCCAGCTGTGCCATTATGCCAATGTAAATGAGCAGGAGGCGGTCCTTAAAGCGGAGCTCCAGCCACGGTAAAACATTTTTTTAAAGTCAGCAGCTACTAACAGTGTAGCTGCTGACTTTAAATAAAGACACTTACCTGTCCTAGGCGCCCGCGCTGATGGGCCCCCCGATGCCGGTCCCACGATCGCTCCGGGTCCCGCGCCGCCATTCACAATATGGGAAACAGGCAGTGAAGCCGTACGGCTTCACTGCCCGTTTCCTACTGCGCCTGCGCGAGTCTCACGCTGGCTTGTGAATGGGCGCGCTGCTCTCTGAGAACACACACAGTTCCCAGGAAGCAGCGCGCCCATTCACAAGGAGAAGGAGAAGAAGAAAACACACCGCGGATTAGGAAGAGGAAGATTACGGACTTCCGCATAGCAACAGCTATTTCGGGTGAGTAATTTTTTTTTTTTTTTTTCAGGTTTTTATTTTTTTTTTTTTTCAAACAACATTGTAAAATGTTGTTATACTGGGTGGAGCTCCGCTTTAAGTGGTTAAATGGATCTTCCTTGTGGTCATTAAGCTATCAATTTACATCTAACTCATTCAATAACTAATGCCGCGTACACACGATCGGTCCATCCGATGAGAACAGTCTGATGGATTTTTCCATCGGTTAACCGTGAAGCTGACTGATGGTCCGTCGTGCCTACACACTATCGGTTAAAAAAAGATTGTGTCAGAACGCGGTGACGTAAAACACGACGTGCTGAAAAAAATGAAGTTCAGTGCTTCCAAGCATGCGTCGACTTGATTCTGAGCATGCGTGGATTTTTAAACTTGTTTTAAATTTAAAACAAGTTGGGCTAGATTAATGTAGGTGCGCGTATCTTTGTGCGGGCGTAGCGTATCCTATTTACGTTACGCCTCCGCAAATTTTACAGGCAAGTGCTGTATTCACAAAGCGCTTGCTCCATAAGTTGCGGCGGCGTAGCGTAAATTGGCCGACATAAGTGCGCGTAATTCAAATTAGGCATGTAGGGGGCTTGTTGTATTGAAATGAACGGTGACCCCAAGTAAATGACGCGCCAAACGACGTATCCCAGTGCGCATGCTCCAAATCACGTCGCAAATACTCAATGAAAACGACGTGAACGTAACTTACGCCCAGCCCCATTCTGAATCGGCTTACGCAAACGGCGTAAACGACGTGAAATTCGACGGCTGTTCCGGCGTCCATACTTAACATTGGCTGAGCCATGTTTTTGGTGGTTTATCTTTACGCCTGAAAAAGGCCTTACCTAAACGGCGTATCTTACTGCGACGGCCGGGCGTACGTTTGTGAATCGGCGTATCTAGCTAATTTACATATTCGATGCATAAATCGACAGAAGCTCCACCTAGCGGCCAGCGTAAATATGCAACTAAGATACGACGGCGTAATAGACTTACGGCGCTCGTATCTTAGCTCAATCCCGGCGTATCTTGTTTTCTGAATACAGAAAAAAGATACGCCGGCGCATCTAAGAAGTTACGCGGCGTATCTCGAGATACGCTGCGTAAATTCTTACTGAATCTGGCCCGTTGGCTTTTTTTTAACCGATGGTTAAATAACCGATGGCGCCTACACACGATCGGTTTTGACCGATGAAAACGGTCCATCAGACCATTCTCAACGGTTTAACCGATCGTGTGTACGCGGCATTAGAGCAGCTCTAGCTCGAGTCAAATTGTAATAAATAAGTAGGACATTTTTTACAGTATGTGTATCCGCTGCATTGCTGATCATCTGTATAAGCATACAGAAAAAAAATCAATGCTCCAAAAATTCCTTCCTTCTACATTCCTGATGAATACAGCACACCAGAGATTGAAGTCTTTGTAATTTTCTCTGCGGGTGGGCACACTTATTTTACTTGAGAGTAGGAGGCAAAGCGTCAGATCCACCATCATTATGAAGCCACGGGCAGCTCAATCTATAACAAAAATCAAACAGCACTATTCAAAGCAACACGGCAAAGTTTTCAAATGTATTTTTTTTTCAAACTAATTTTGCCAAAGCAGAAAATATAGTGAATCGCTCTATTCATCTCTAGTGAGTAGTGTTGAGAACCAAATTTTGGGTCTAATACAAATCATTCCGAATTTCCAGAATGTGATAAAAATTTGGGAATTTTGTTAGAAATGATGGTTGTCAGATTTTTAGGGACCCCAATTCCCTGCACACCCAATGACTTAGAGCAGCCAAGAAGACTTTTTTTTTAGCAAGACACATCCCGATGACATTGCACTCTGCTAGACCTGATGGTGCTCCATGCAAATGTGACTGTTTCTGGTCAAAAAAAGTTATATTTTCTTTTGTCATGCAAACTTTTCATGCAGAAAATGTTGTAAAATTAGAGACCATTTTTTGTGAGTTTCTGGCAAAGTTGAAATCAATATAATCAGTAATCTTGCAAAAATTCATTCATTCCTGGTTGGTCGTGTGAGGCCCTGTACACACGATCAGACATGTCCGAGAAAACATGTCTGATGGACCGTTTTCATCGGACCAGGCTGAATTGTCTGTTGGTCTGATGTGCGTACACACCATCGGACCAAAATCCCCTCGGACCAGAACGCGGTGACGTAGAACACAACGACGTGATGAAAAAACGAAGTTCAATGCTTCCAAGCATGCGTCGACTTGATTCTGCGCATACAGGGGATTTTGGTCTGATGGTTTGTGTACTAGCCATCGAACCTTTCCGACGGACAGGTTTCCAGCGGACATGTTTTCAAGCATGTTTGGAAATTTTTGTCCGCTGGAAAACGGTCCGATAGGCCGTACACACGATCGAACTTGTCCGCTGAAACTGGTCTGCGGACCAGTTTCAGCGGACATGTTCGATCGTGTGTACGTGGCCTGAGATTCAAAATTGTGTTAAACACAATTTTGACCAGAATTTGCAAAATTCAAACATGATTGCAATCATTGAGTAACCCCCGGCGGCCGGTTACCCAATGACATGGACGGGTGACCCCGCTCCTTCTTACGCGCCATGGGGGTTTCGTTCCTCGCTGGAGAATGAGTGGACTGCAGCGTCGCCGGAGAATGGATCATCATTGGACATTTAGAGACGGGAATACATCGCTGGAATTTATTTTTTATTTTTAAATAAAGGACTTGTCTGCGTGTTTTTTTACAATTTTTTTTTACACTTTCTTTGTAAAATGGTAGGGGTGCAATGTCCCCCGTTACCAATTCACATAGGGAAGGGCCGGGATCTGGAGTTGTTAAAGGGGGCTTCCAGATTTCCATAAGCCCCCCGCCCGCAGACCCCCACAACCACCGGGCAAGGGTTGTGGGGATAAGGATATCCTCCCCTGGTACGGTTCAGGATGGGGGGCACTCTCCCGCCATACCTCTTTTCCTGCGGCCTGACAGGTTGTATACTCGGATAAGGGTCAGGTATGGATTTTTGGTGGAACCCCACGTCATTTTTTTTTAATGGCGTGGGGTTCCCCTTAATGGTAATGGACTGAGAGGGGGGGGACACCTGCCATTTTTTTCAATGCCTTTTCTCTGTACTGCCGGGAGCCGACAATTCATTATAGCCGCGAGTGATTTAAATGACTTTTTTTCCTTCAGAAATGACACTTTGTGCAGGGACAGTTCTAAACAAGGGATGCATACTATACAAACCCCCCAGGTACGAAATTTAAAGGAATATTTCACTTTTATTGTTTCACTTTTAGCATTATTAAAATCACTGCTCCTGAAAAAACGCACTTTTTTTAAAACTTTTTATTTGCATTGATACATGTCCCCTGGGGCAGGATCCAGGTCCCCAAACACTTTTTATGACAATAACTTGCATATTAACCTTTAAAATTAGCACTTTTGTTTTTTCATGTTCGTGTCCCATAGACTTTAACGGTATTCGCGTCTTTGAACAAATTTTTTGCCTGTTTGGATGTTCTGGTGTAAACCGAACCAGGTGGTGTTCGGCTCATCCCTAGTGGTGGAAAACTAACACTGCACATCACCCTGAGCACACCAAACCCACCATGTAACATGGTGGTGGCAGCATCATGTTCTGGGGATGCTTTTCTTCAGCAGGAACAGTGTTGATGGAAAGATTGATGGAGCCAAATACAGGGCAATATAAGAAGAAAATCTGTGATGCTGCGTACACACGATCACTTTTTGTGATGTAAAAAACGTTGTTTTATCTCACGAAACAAAACAACGTTTTTCAAACATCATTTTAAAAAACGACGTTGCATACACACCATCGTTTTCTGAAAATGCTCTTGCAAAGCGCGGTTACGTAAGACACTTTCGACGGCACTCTGTTCCATTGAAGCTCCCGTCTCATAACTTGCTTCTGAGCATGCGCGGGTTTAAAAACGTTGTTTTAAACGTCGTTTTGCCCACACACCATCATTTTTTGTGAAACAAAAGGCGATATTCTGAAAAATGACATAAAAAATTCAAGCATGTTCGAATTTTTTTTTGGTCGTATTTTTTGAAGACATAAATGACGTTTTGCCCACACACAATCATTTTAAATGACGTTTTTTAAAACGTTGTTTTATTTCATCACAAAAAACGACCGTGTGTACGCGGCATTAGAGCCAGTTTATTCAAGATGAATGGGCTGCCTAACATTAGCACCTTAACACACAGTAACGTATTGCATAACACACAAGCTTTAATGCATAGGGTGAATGGGGCCTAAAGTTTTTTTGAGGCTACTACTTCTACTGGTCAGGGTATGCCCCTGCTAAAACATGTCCCTGCTACTAAAACTACTTGAAGATAACAATTTTTAACTGAAATGTATTAAATAAAATAGTTATGCATTAAGGTGAAAAAACATCCGACAGCACCGCCCCCGTTTTACTTACCTCACCCCTCGAAAATCCCGTGCACGTCCCCGTCATCCTGTTCGGTTCCCAGCCTGGCCGTTGATTGGCTAGGTTGGACAGATTGATAGCAGCGGAGCCATTGGTTGGTGCTGCTGTCAATCACATCCAATGACGCGGCGCGTCGGGGGGGCGGGGTCGAGTGATACAGTTGGCGGCTATGGCCACCACTGTATCGGAAATGTACGATTCGGCGTAAAGATTAGACGTTCCGTCGAATATTCTTTTGACCATTCGACAGAAACCAAGTATTATTGGATTTTCGGACGAAAGCTATTCCCCAACGAAAAACAAAATAAATCAAAACGATTTTCCTGACGCATTCATGGCAGCACACACTGGGTTGTGACTCCGCCCCCACAACCTGACAGGATTGGTTAGCTATAAATTTGAAGGGGAGACGCCCCGCATCATTCTCTTTTTTCATCCTCACCTGACAAGATTGAATGAACAAGCAAAAAGCATGCCTCTTACCGCAAATCGCCCCAGCAGGTTCAGCCTCTCCTGTTTGGAAGTCCCTCCTGTACAGTCTCTAAATGAGCTTTATGGTGGGAACCCCGTTCTGGTGGTCTCAGGGGCTTTGGAATTATACTGGCATCTGTAGCAAGCTTTAAAGAAGCTTCAAATCTCGCAGTGGCCCCCACTTTCGCTCTGTCTTTCCTTCCAGTGCAGTGTGTCCTTCCACAAAGGTATTTGTATCATTAAATTTACCACCTAAGGTTAGTCCGTTTTGTACCTTTTTCTGCCTGTTGTTTTTTTCTCAGCTCTGCTGAGCCCTGTGGTTCCTCTGACACCCCATACTCTCGGGGTCACCGCTGCGTACCCCTTGGCGCTCTGCACATGCGCGCAGCTCAGTGATGACGCCGCCTGTCTCCTCTGCCCTCTTCCAAAATGGCGCCGGGCGAGCGGGACGCTTCTGCACATGCGCGCGTCATTAAAAAAAAGAAGGAAAAAAGAAACAGTCCTATTGCTCTGTAGTTCTGGCTGCCGCCCTGCTGCTCTGCTCTACTCAGAGTGAAGATTGCACCAGGTGTGTGCAGGCATGTCCCAGATCAGCCTGGGCTAATTGATTACACACAAAAAAAAAAAGGAATAAATAGGATAGAAGATATTATACAAGCGCCCAGAGGCGATTCAGTTTGCATGTGCCGCGCTATATAAGTTTTCATCATTCATTCATTCAATACATTTATATATTAATTTATAACATACCATAGAAGAAAGTGTATCCATAATTTAACAATTAATATAATCCAAAAAAAAAAAAAAAAAAAGGATAGATATATGTATATAAAATTATTATATTAATTTAATAAATAGAAATGTTGGGGGGGAACATATTGTAATGTTTTCCCTTCTCTCTTTTTTCCCACCTTTTCGGGCTGTCTCTCTGCTATCCTCATGGGAGCCACTGCCCTCGCAGACCACCATCAGCTGACCAGGTATAGAGGCCGTCCAGAAGGTGGTAAGTAGAGGGGAGACAAAAAAGAGAGCCTGGCCACTGACGCTACAGTTTTGGTAGCCCTATCGGGTCAAGAGACGCAAGTTTGCGGCACAGAGGGAGATTCTAGCCATGCTTCCGGCAGAAGGCGCAAGAAATCGCTCAAGGTTACCCTCTTGATTTCTTCAATCAAGGCATAGCCGCTCGCGTCACAGCACTCCCGTCATAGTCGGTCCCACCGCAGACGATTACCTTCATCCCAGACAGAGCTATCTTACCCGCACCACGGCAAATGTTTGCCAAATATGCGGGGCGCCATCCTTGCCAGGGGAATTGGCCTGCCACTCGTGCTTCATCGAAGTAACCAAGGATTCAGAGGCCAGAGTAGATACTGAGCTCCCAGGAGAATCGCCACAGGGATCATATGTGGGCGATCCTTCCCCAAGCACATCGCCCGGCCGTTACGCCAGGGTGCAGTAACCCTCTCTAAGAATGAGGAGTGTGAGCAGGCGTCGGACTGTCTCTTTTTGGTTGAACCATTTGCCCATTCACTCAAGGAAGCGATCGGCTGGGAGGAGGTTATGGCACAACTTCTGAAGGTTCAGAAATATTTCCCGGTGCTGAAAAGGGGGTCCTGAATCATTTCCCTTCATCGAAGAGCTGGAGAACCTCATAAAGGATAAGTGGGGGGGTCGCATAAGCGGCCCAGTATGAGCAACAAGTTTGCAGATTGTACCCCTTGTGGTAGTCTAAGATTGATTCTTTGATCAATGCAACTACGGTCGATTCATCTTTAATGCGACTCGCTAGAGACGTTTCTCTACCGATTGAAGACGCAGTTACCTTCCGGGACGCTCTTGATCATAAAATCAATATAGAACTGAAGAAAGCCTGCTCCATGACAGGAGCCGCTTGTAGGCCGGCTATCACCACAGCGGCAGTCGCTAAAACTATCGCTGCATAGGCAGCTACTGTTGAGAATCCCATTCTAGAAGGAGCCGACCAGGGGAAGATATTCTCCTCCCTGCAGGAAAATTAAGTTGGCTTACGGCTCCTGAGGGGGCGACTTCATGGCTGGGAAGAGCCTTATGGCTGAGACCCTGGATAGCGAAGGCAGCGTCAAAATCAACTGGTGCAAAATTCCATATGGCGGCTCAAGTGTATTCGGCACAAAGATGGACTCGGCCATCTCCAAGGTTACCGGGGGAAAGTCTGGGCTGATTTCTCCGATAGGAAAACCAGAGCCCCAGAAGGGCCCCGCTTACAGGCGTGATCTTCCTGTCAAGTACAGGGATGTTAGATCCTACCGCCCCGGCAGGGAATTTAGGAGGGACTGGAAGACTCGACCCTCCTTCATGTAGATACAGTAATCCAATCACAGCTGGGGAACAGCAGAAGTCCTTTTTGAGGGTCCGTCTGCCCACCCAGCTCAGGTGAGCACCAGACTCAAGAGATTCGCTCGGATATGGGCAACTCGTATAACAGATCCATGAACACTATCCTCTATCAAGAACGGTTACAATTGGAAATTCATGGGCACATTGCCAGGGAACACATTCCAGCCTACCAAGTACTTCCGCACCAGAAAGGGAGGGGGTTTTATTCCCCTTTATTTCTGGTACAAAAAAAAAAAAACGGGGATCTACGTCCAGTCTTGGACCTAAAGAATTTCAACAGACGATCAAAATAGAGGCCCTCAGATTGGAAAAGCCTTCAGTCCATTTTGTTGTCAGTGGACGTGGGAGACTGGATGCTATCTCTAGATTTTTCGGGCGTTTACCTTTACATCCCAGTTCATCTTACCTTCCAGAGGTCCCTTCGGTTCTCAATCGATCAATCCCATTTCCAATTTTGGTGCTCCCCATTCGGCATCGCCTCAGCACCCAGAGCATTCGGCAAGTTAGGGTGTTCCTAGGGGCAGAATAAAATACCAGGTTGTACCGGGTGCAACTCCCTCAAGAGAGGCTGAAGCCCTTGCTCCAGAAGATACAAAGTCTGCTATCATCCAGACGTCTAACTGTCAGAGCCTGCCTCAGTACCCAGGGGTCCATGTCAGCATCCATACCCTTGATACAGTGGCCCCTGTGGCACATGCGAGTCTTACAGAACTCCTTTCTCAGGCAGTGGAATAGAACGTCAATACTCCAAACCATTCACATCCCGAACTGGGTAAAGCAATTAGTATGGTGGTGGACACACCCGTCCGACCTCAGGGAGTCCATTCCAAAAGTTCCCCCTAGTCCATAAGTAGTAACATCGGACGCCAGCCAGGGGTGATGGGGTCCACACTATCTAGACTGAGTAGCCCAAGGACAGTGGCATTTTCGGGCTCAGGGCATAGTGTCAAATATTTTAGAGCTCAGAGCAGCCTTTCAGGCCCTCCTGGCCATTGCGCCTCTTCTATAGAGGAAGAGTGTCCTGATCAGGATGGACAACAAGTAGCGGTGTCATGTATCCAGAGACAGGGGAGCATCAGGAGTCGCACGCTTCATAATGGAAGGGGCACAAGTGCACCTGTTAGATCTGTGGGGAGTATGCGTCCCAGCAACACAGAATTCGTTGGCCAACTACCTAAGCCGAGAGACACTTTCAAACACACGAACGGTCCCTGAACCAACAGGTATTCTCCATTCTTACGAAAACTAGTACCAGAACCAGAAGTCGACCTAGCGGCCACGCCAAAGAACTCCAAGTGTCAGAGGTTCCTGTCCAGAGCCCACTTTCCATTACCTGAAGGGACAAACTGCCTAGTTCTTCCATGGAGCTGCGAGCTAGGGTACATTTTTCTTCCAACTTCTCGGATTACAAGATTCCTGTCCCGACTTCGGAAGTCCTCAGCCACAGTTATTGTACTAATACCGTTCCGGCTGAGGAGGCCATGGTTTACGACCCTGCTACAACTAGGTACGCGGCCTCAATACATCTTCCAGTAACCTGGGATCTCATACATCAGAGGCAATTCTTCCATCCAGCCCAGAGAAGCTGCATTTGCCAGCTTTGAAGCTGAGAGGGCTAGGTTAGGGGAACTAGGATACTCTCAGGAGGTAATATCAACCTTAGTACAAGCTCTAAGGAGCTCCACTGATGTCACCTATACTAGGATCTGGGAGAGGTTCGTGTCATCGCAGCAAAGACATTGGAATCCCATCTCAAATTCTTGAATTTCTTCAGTCAGGGTTTAACAAGGGCCCGGGCTCGGGTACCCTGAAGGTGCAAGTATCTGCCCTTTCAGCCATGACGGGTACTAGATGGGCTCTTCATCATCTGGTCACTCTGTTCCTCAGGGCCTACGTAAGATCAGACCACCTAGGAGGCCAGCCTTTCCAACAGGGGATCTCTGTGTAGTACTCGAGGCCCTGTCCAATCCACCTTTTTCTCCATTCAACTTAGTCTCACCGTGGAATCTAGCTCTGAAGATGGCTTCCCGTATTGCTATCACCTCAGTTAAGAGGGCGCCGGAGATACAAGCACTTATGGCTATGGAACCCCTATTCAGTGTTCTTCCCTGACAGAGTGGTTCTGAAGCCCTCAGACCATTTTTATCCAAGGGTAACTTCCTCCTTTCATTATAACCAGGACATCGTCCTTTCGTCTTTTACTAATGAGAGGGGCGAGTCCCATGACTAGGATGTCAAGTCTACCATCTCCAGTTACGTCACAGCTACATCTCAGGAAGACGGATTCTCTCTTGATCATCCCACACGGGAGCAGACGAGGTCAGCCAGCTACCTCCCGTACCATTACCTCTTGGTTGTTAAAGCTATCAAGGAGACCTATTCCATCCAGCAACTTACGCCTCCTAGAGGGCATTAGGGCTCATTCGACAGGGGCAGAGGCCACTTCTTGGGCAGCATATTGTGGGACTTCACCGGAAACCATAGGCAGAGCAGCAACTTGGTCTTCCCAACACATCTTCATTTCTCACTACAGAGTGAATTCTGCTCTCCTGGCTACCGTCGACTTCGGCAGATCTGTTCTTAGAGCCAATTCCTCAGCGCTATAAAGAATAAATATTACTGTTTTCTTGCACCCTCCCGACTGGCGAGTTATATCCCAGTGTGTGCTGCCATGAATGCGTCAGGAAAACGGAAAATTGTATACTCACCTTTCCGTAATTTTCCTTTCCTGACGCATCTTCATGGCAGCACACAGATGCCCACCCTGCTGTTTTATGATGATATATACAGAGAATGATGCGGGGCGTCTCCCCTTCAAATTTATAGCTAACCAATCCTGTCAGGTTGTGGGGGCGGAGTCACAACCCAGTGTGTGCTGCCATGAAGATGCGTCAGGAAAGGAAAATTACGGAAAGGTGAGTATACAATTTTCCGTTTTTCGGGAGTAACTAAATAAATGTATTTTCCAAACGAAAAAACGAAATGAAATATTCCAGTCTGCACATGTCTACTGTTTAGTGTGCATGGTAAATCAAAAAATCTTAGTGTATAGACAGCTGTAGCCACCGTGATTTCCAAGTACTTATCAAGCAAACAGACAGCGTCTGTATATCCCCTGCAAAATCTTTCATCTAATAGACGTTCGTCTGGAAAGCAGCTTTGATTGAAGCTCCCTCTTTTTGGCGGCAGACACATACGACACTTCCAAACGCTCACGAAACTCTAAAAACTCATTATCTGGCGCTGCTTCTTGCGGCTTTGCAAAAGGACATCTTGCGCTTTATTAAGGATTTTTCTTCAGGCTGTTGAGAATATTTTCTACTTTACTTTGGAGTTTGTTGCAAACTCACTTATATGCGGCCAAAAGTAAAAAGGCCCTAAGTACCTCCGGTTGTAATGCTCGAGACATTAATACTTCCCCACTAGGGCCCAGAAAACAATACGCAGCAAGCGGCGCACCGAGATGAAATAACATCTTCCCGTGCTATTAGTTTACAGCCCGCGGATTCATATTTCAGAGGCGGAGGGGGAAAAAAATCACTTATATAATTCATGTCACTGGTAAACTGCTCCGTCGCTGGCGCCATCCAGCCAGCAGGTATTAAGTGTATTTTTCTTAAGGAAATGAAATTCACACAGTCTGTCTTGTCTGATGAAAGAGATATCAAATGTCTTGAGCGGGATTTTTGTCATTGTCCTCTGTCATTGTCACTTTATCGTGTAGATGTTTTGCTTCTGCTTTATTTTATGGAGCTATTGACTCATTTGTGTTTCTAGGCTGTCGGAGATAAATTTCCATTCTAGACTGGAACAACGTCAAAATGAGGTGAGCTTAATTGAAGGTAGCTAGACCCAAAAATGTAATAGATTGCAATTTACCATTCCTTAGATGGGTGGCTGAATTCGTTTTTCTTATTTAAGTTTACTTAAGTTTTTTTTTCCTATTATTTTCACCTGATAACCCTACCAGTAACACACTTCCTATCTTAACCACTTGGAGCCCTGGCACTGTACATTGACAGCCACAAGGTGGCTCTACAATGCCGGGAGGACGTCTATTGACGTCCTCGGCTCCTCCGGCTACTGGGGGGTGCGCGAGCACCAGCAGCGGCGCGCGCGACCCGGCGCATCACTGCGGTGCCAATGTGCGTGCCTGGCGGCCGCGATGTCCGCCAGGTACCCACGATCGGCCGTTACACAGACAAGGACGTGGATCTGTGTGTGTAAACACACAGATCCACGTCCTGTCAGGGAGAGGAGACCGATCTGTGTCCCTTGTACATAGGGACACAGATCGGTCACCTCCCCCAGTCAGTTCCCTCCCCCCACAGTAAGAATCACTCCCAGGATACACATTTAACCCCTTCCTCGCCCCCTAGTGTTAACCCCTTCCCTGCCAGTCACATTTAGACAGTAAACAGTCACAAAAACAAACAATTGAATCAAGCGCTGTTCAGAAGAGGTAAAATTGTTAGATAAATAAAGAATCATATAAGCAGATATATACTTATATACAAAAAAAGGGGAAATGACACCAAATGTAAGGGCAAGGGGAATGGCATATTCAAGGAATAGTTGATAAAAAATGGAAAAATATATAAAGTATATAAAGTAGTTCAGTCCAATGGATCACGTTTATATAGTACTAACAAAGACTGAATAAACTGTTGCTGAGGGGGCTGCCGACTTGTCGAGAAGAAGCAATTCTGTAAATATACAAAAGAAAGAAAGCGGTTGAAACCCTCACGGGCTGTAGGAACTGCATGCCGTGCCTGTTCTAGCAAAGAGAGCTGTCACCATTCCATCGCTCCAGCGGACCCCACGTACTGAGGATGTCCCTCACGGATGATATTGTATATTGATGCGCTTTGACCCCCTGCAGTCTTGTGAGTACCCATCTCATAAGAATTGTATTATTGATTTATTCTAAATAAATTTCATACTACGCTTAGAGGGCGCCGCTTTTTTCTTTTGTATATAAGACAGTAAACAGTGCATATTTTTTGCACTGTTCGCTGTATAAATGTAAATGGTCCCAAAAATGTGTCAAAAGTGTCTGATGTGTCCACCGTAATATCGCAGTCCTGACAAAAATCGCAGATCGCCGCCATTACTAGTAAAAAAATAAAATATATATCTATTTTTTATAATTCTCTCCCCTATTTTGTAGGCGATATAACCTTTGCACAAACCAATCACTATACGCTTATTGCAATTATTTTTTTTTAATCAAAAATATGTAGTAGAATACGTATCAAACTAAACTGAGAAAAAAAATATGTATATATATTTAAAAAAATGGGATATTTATTATAACAAAAAGTAAAAAATATTGATTTTTTTTCAAAATTGTCGCACTTTCTTAAAAAATAAAAACCGCAGAAAGAAAGCTCTATTTGTGGGGAAAAAAATATGTCAATTTTGTTTGGGAGGCACGTCGCACGACTGCGCTATTGTCAGTTAAAGTGACGCAGTGCCGAAAGCTGAAATTTCATCTGGGCAGGAAGGGGGTATATGTGCCCAGTAAGCAAGTGGTTAAAGGAGCAACTTTCACTCAGGGTTCTGTATGTTTGGAGAAGAAGCGTTGCCACCCTTGGGTGCTCTCCTAATTTGGACAAAAAGACATAAACAACTCTCCTCATTTCTATTACATAGAGTGGTGTTGCTTTGTTGTTCATTTACTGATTCTCCCAGTAACAGTTCCTGTCCTAGAAGGGCAAAGCTCACTCACTGTACTGTATGTATGGAGGAGCAGTGTTGGCGCACTAGGCTGCTCTCCTAATTTGAACTACCAACTACAAAGCAACAACTCATTCCCATTACATAGAGCAGGGGTCTCCAAACTTTCTAAACAAAGGGCCAGTTTACTGTCCTTCAGGCTTTAGAGGGGCCTGACTGTGACCAGTGGGAGTGGAAAATGCCTTTTTTTGGCAGTTTTTTCATCCATCCAGCGGGCTGCGTCCTGAGTAGGGATGAGCTTCGGGTTCGAGTAGAACTCATGTTCGACTCGAACATTGCCTGTTCGCCAAACAGCGAACTATTTGGGGTGTTCCCGGCAAGTTTATGTGAACTTTAGAACCCTGTTAAAGTCTATGGGACTCAAACGTTTGAAATCTAAAGTGCTAATTTTAAAGGCTAATATGCAAGTTATTGTAATAAAAAGTGTTTGGGGACCTGGATCCTGCCCCAGGGGACATGTATCAATGCAAAAAAAGTTTAAGGGACAGTTCTAAGCACAGGAAACAAGTGATACTTTACAGGCATACTATACACCCCCCTAGGTACGAAATGTAAAGGTATATTTTAATTTTACTGTTTCACTTCAAGCATTATTAAAATCACTGCTCCTGAAAAAACGGCAATTTTTTAAAACTTTTTTTGCATTGATACATGTCCCTTGGGGCAGGACCCAGGTCCCCAAATACTCCCCTGGGGCAGGACCTGGGTCCCCAAACACTTCTTAGGACAATAACTTGCATATTAGCCTTTAAAATTAGTACTTTAGATTTCAAACGTTCGAGTCCCGTAGACTTTAACAGGGTTCTAAAGTTCACACAAACTTTTGGTCTGTTCGCAGGTTCTGATGCGAACCGAACCCAGTGGTGTTCGGCTCATCCCTAATCCTGAGGCTTGTGTTAATGAAGTGTGTGCTGCTATTTTGCAGTTATGGTGAAAAAAAAAAAACATATAGCAAAGTACTGATAATAAACACAGAGGGATGGCACCATCTATACCCCAATAAAAAATAAGGTACTAACTATAGCCCAATACAAAGGGAGGGAGCCGCCTATACAGGGAGGTACCAGAGCTGGGCCAGGTAGGAAGGTAGGAGAGTGTACAGATGTGAGGAATTTTTGGGCGCAATCCTGACCCCTGCACTGTGTACATAGCGCAATCCTGACCCCTCCACTCGGTATGTAGCGCAATCCTGACCCCTCCACTCTGTACGTAGTGCAATCTTGACCCCTGCACGTTGTACGTAGCGCAATCCTGACCCCTCCACTCTATACGTAGAGCAATACTGACCCCTGCACTGTGTATGTAGCGCAATCCTAACCCCTGCACTGTATACGTAGCGCAATCCTGACCCCTGCACGTTATACGTAGCATAATCCTGACCCCTGCACGTTATACGTAGTGCAATTCTGACCCCTCCACTCTGTACGTAGCGCAATCCTGACCCCTCCACTCTGTACGCAGTGCAATCTTGACCCCTGTACTGTGTACGTAGCGCAATCCTGACCCCTCCACTCTGTACGTAGCGCTATTCTGACCCATGCACTGTGTAAATAGCGCAATCCTGACCCCTCCACTCTGTACGTAGTGCAATCTTGACCCCTGCACTGTGTACATAGCACAATCCTGACCCATGCACTGTGTACGTAGTGCAATCCTGACCCATGCACTGTGTACGTAGTGCAATCCTGACTCCTTCACTCTATACGTAGCGCAATCCTGACCCCTCCACTCTGTACGTAGCATAATCCTAAACCCCTGCTTGTGTTAATGAAGTGTGTGCTGCTATTTTGCAGTTATGGTGAAAAAAAAAAAACATATAGCAAAGTACTGATAATAAACACAGAGGGATGGCACCATCTATACCCCAATAAAAAATAAGGTACTAACTATAGCCCAATACAAAGGGAGGGAGCCGCCTATACAGGGAGGTACCAGAGCTGGGCCAGGTAGGAAGGTAGGAGAGTGTACAGATGTGAGGAATTTTTGGGCGCAATCCTGACCCCTGCACTGTGTACATAGCGCAATCCTGACCCCTCTACTCGGTATGTAGCGCAATCCTGACCCCTCCACTCTGTACGTAGTGCAATCTTGACCCCTGCACGTTGTACGTAGCGCAATCCTGACCCCTCCACTCTATACGTAGAGCAATACTGACCCCTGCACTGTGTATGTAGCGCAATCCTAACCCCTGCACTGTATACGTAGCGCAATCCTGACCCCTGCACGTTATACGTAGCATAATCCTGACCCCTGCACGTTATACGTAGTGCAATTCTGACCCCTCCACTCTGTACGTAGCGCAATCCTGACCCCTCCACTCTGTACGCAGTGCAATCTTGACCCCTGTACTGTGTACGTAGCGCAATCCTGACCCCTCCACTCTGTACGTAGCGCTATTCTGACCCATGCACTGTGTAAATAGTGCAATCCTGACCCCTCCACTCTGTACGTAGTGCAATCTTGACCCCTGCACTGTGTACATAGCACAATCCTGACCCATGCACTGTGTACGTAGTGCAATCCTGACCCATGCACTGTGTACGTAGTGCAATCCTGACTCCTTCACTCTATACGTAGCGCAATCCTGACCCCTCCACTCTGTACGTAGCATAATCCTAAACCCCTGCACGTTATACATAGTGCAATTCTGACCCTTCCTCTCTGTACGTAGCGCAATCCTGACCCCTCCACTCTGTACGTAGTGCAATCCTGACCCATGCACATTGTACGTAGTGCAATCCTGACTCCTCCACTCTGTACGTAGTGCAACCCTGACCCCTCCACTCTGTACATAGCATAATCCTGACCCCTGCACGTTATACATAGTGCAATTCTGACCCCTCCACTCTGTACGTAGTGCAATCTTGTACATAGCACTGTGTACATAGCACAAATTCTGACTCCTCCACTCTGTACGTAGAGCAATCCTGACCCCTGCACTGTGTACGTAGCGCAATCTTGACCCATAGTGTCCCATCATTAGTGTCAGTGGGAGGAATAGTGCCCCATCGTTGGTGTCAGTGGGAGGAATAGTGTCCTATCATTAGTGTCAGTGGGAGGAATAGTGCAAAATAGAGAAAACAACCAGCCGGTTTGAAAAAAAGTGGCTTCAGTATGAAACTCTCAGCGGTTTAGATACAAAATGTATTAAATAGAAAAGAAACAAAGTAAATAACATGTGTCTAATGTGTCTAATGAAGCAAAACATTTGAAACCTTCACCAATATTGTTAAAACATTATGACAACGTTGTCACAATAAAAAATGAAACAGCCCGGTCATATTTCAAAGCTCATCCATCTGAATGCATATATGTCATCTAATCTGAATTCCACATTGTGGCTTTTCTCCTACTGTTGAATTACCCAACCACTGTGTCTTTAGACTGATATTCCTGGTTTCATACTGTGACATCACCACCTGATCAATTGATTCAAAGGATCCTTGAAGTTCCGGTTGTAACATGGGGGACCATTAGCTCTCGTGGTAGAGATTCAAGCCAGTCAGGAACTATATTTTAGGGCATAGTAGCCCATTTTTTATTAAAAAGACAAATAAAAGTCTGTACCATAAAGGTTTGCCCCGCAGGGGTTCTTCACCAGCAAATACACACAATGGAAAATACTAGCCCACCTGGCTCTCTTTAGCAGTACTTCTGCTCTTTATCCTGGTCACACAGACCACAGGATTCTTCTATGTGGATAGCTTCACTTTAGCGCCCACAGCTCCGCTCTGGCCTTATGCCGTGTACACAGGATTGGATTTTCCATCGGAAAAACCTTGGATGGTTTTTCAGACGGAATTTCGCTCAAGCTTGGCTTGCATACACACGGTCACACAAAAGTTTTCTGAGCTTTCGTCTGTCAAGAACGCGGTGACGTACAACACTACAACAAGCCGAAGTTCAATGCTTCCGAGCATCCGTCAAATTGTTTCTGAGAATGCGTCGGAATTGCTACAGACGATCGGATTTTCTGAAAATTTGAGAACCAGTTTTCAATCTTTTGTTGGTGGAAATTCAGACAGCTAAAGTCCGAAGGAGCATACACACGATCGGAATTTCTGTTCAAAAGCTCACATTGGACTTTTGCTGTTGGAATTTCAGATCGTGTGTACCAGGCATTAGTCCTCGCAGTCACACATTCTGTCTGCCTCTTGCAGCCCCTAGACTCCTGGAGACCTCCTGTCTCTATTGGGGTGGAGCAATCTCCAACTGGGAGCCATGAGATCTTCCCATACCCTCATTATAAGTGCTGCGCTCAACCTGAACACACACCCTGCTGGTCATCTACAAAACCTGGACACAGGGTTGGAGATCCCATCCCACCCATGACACTATGGAATCTCCAAACTACAGAGCCCCATGCCGGTGATCTGCCGAGCTGGTTCCAGCTATCGATATGGTTCCGTGTGCAGTGCGCAGGCGCAAGGTGAGCCGACAGAAACCTCCGAGCGGGAACAGCTGTTCGTGAGCTGTAGATGCTCTCACTCCCGAGCTTAGCAGTCTACAGAAGGCGGCTATGCACGTTCAGGTCTTCCCGGAGCCTTAATCCTATTCTCCTTCTTCCACACACCGAGGCATACCGTCATCCACAACCACTTAGTACCACCCACAGGGTGCTGTAACTGTCAGCCTTAGGACCCACCCCCTAGTCCGCTCATTGGTTAGGAACTAGCACCCCCTTCTTTTTGGCCAATCATCAGTGGGTTGCCTTTGTTGCCTGACAAACATGGCCGAGCGCATTACCAGCTGACGATCAGCTGTTGAGTTCGGCTATTTTTTATGGCCTGTTACTGCGCATGCGCGTAGTCTGCTCAGTCGGTTCCGGAACCTATCCAAAGGCGGAATCCAGATCGATAAGACACCGGAATTCCAAAACCTGGAGAAATCTGCAGACCCGTCTATGCTCTGCAGTCTCACACTAAACAAATGTGCACACCCTGTGTCCCCGAAACTACCAATTTTGCAGTGACAGCATCTCATACTGTCACGTGGTATACAGTGGAACCACGGATTGTGAGTAACGTGGTTAACGAGCGTTTCGCAATACAAGCTTTTTTTTTCTTCAAAGTCCTGACTCGGTTTGCAAGTGTTGTCTCGCAAAATGAGCAGGATTTAAGCCTCTGCGGTGTGCAGTACCGCATTTGGCCTGAGGTGCGGGGTGACAACCTGAGCTGTTCGAAAATACTCGGAAACACTCAGTTTCCCTAGTGTTTCCGAGCCTTTCCGAGGGTTTCCGACTGCGTCCGAACGGTCTCTGAGTATTTCCGAGTCTCTCCGGGTCTCTCTGGTGCCCCCACCTCTGGCCACATGTGGTATTGCATGCAATAGAAGTCAATGCGGAAACAAATTATTTTAGTTTCCATTGACTTATATGGGGAAACTCGCTTTGATTTGTGAGTGCTTTGGATTACAAGCATTTTCCTGGAATGGGCTATGCTCGTAATCCAAGGTTCCACTGTAATTATATTTGTTGTCACCAGAGGCTGTTTTTAGGCTTTCAACATTCAGTTAATTATTCCCTCTCTACAAGTGTGAAGAGTGTCAGTGTGTGTAAGTGAGCCCGGGCTGTTTCATTTTTATTGTGACAACGTTGTCATAATGTTTTAACAATATTGGTGAAGGTTTTGAAATGTTTTGCTTTTTGGCTCATTAGACACATGTTATTTACTTTGTTTCTTTTCTATTTAATACATTTTGTATCTAAACCGCTGAGAGTTCCATACCGAAGCCCCTTTTGAAAAAAAAAAAAAAAAAAAACTACTGCTCTCTATTTTGCACATTTTCATGGCTTAAAGTGGAGTTCCACCCATTTTTTTTATGTTTGTCTGTGCAGCATGCCCTAATCTCATAGTGTTCAGAATGGACAATTTTTATTTATTTTGTTGCTTGTAAATACCTTTATTTTGTAGTCCTTCATTCCTTCCTCCTCCTTATTAGCCTAGGCTATTAAGTCACAAGGCTATTTGCAAGGGTTTCTGGGATAGGCATCATGTTTCCCAGTAGTCCTTGCAAACCTGACTGAAACATATTACATTGCTTGTGCAGCACTGAGCATGTGTGAGATATGCAAAGCTGAAATCCAGGAAGTCATACAGTCTGGCTTCATGATGCCCACACTTAAGATGGCCACGGTCTATTTCTAGATTATGAACTATCTAAATACTGTAACAACCTAACAAAACGGACCCTAGTTTACAGACTAACTTTACTAGAATACATTGAGCTTGTGTATTACAGGGGTATTTATATTTAAAAAGTGAAATTGTGGGTGGAACCCCCCTTTAAGCCTTAAAGGAGTTGTAAAGGAAATGTTTTATTTTTTTTGCTGAAATTACTGTTTACAGGGTATAGAGACATAATAGTTAACTGATTCCTTTTAAAAATGATTAAAAATAGATAAAAATTAATCATATAATGTACCTGCACTTTCAGTTTCATTTTTTCATCTAGTTTCATGCTTCTGTGAAGTACAGAGACACAGAGCTAATACAGTGCAGTGTTTGTTTTTAAAATGAAACTGATTGGTTCTGAGGGATTTTAGACACACAGTAATCACACCTCCTTGATTAGAGACCAAAGAGAGAAGCTCACAAGACTTTTTTCATAAGGAAACAGACAACCAGGAAGTGTGCAGAACAGAGAAGGATTACAGCAAAAACGAACAATGAGGACAGAAAACCAGGACTGCATTAGGGTAAATGAAGCTATTTAGCTAAAAAAAAAAAAAATTCCTATAGTGACCCTTTAACCACCTGCTTACTGGGCACATATACCCCCTTCCTGCCCAGGCGAAATTTCAGCTTTCAGCACTGTGTCGCTTTAAATTAAAATTGCGCGGTCGTGCGACGTGCCTCCCAAACAAAATTGACATGCTTTTTTTCTCACAAATAGAGCTTTCTTTTGGTGGTATTTGATCACCTCGGTGGTTTTTATTTTTTTTGCTAAAAAAAAAAAGAGCGACAATTTTGAAAAAAAAAAACACAATATTTTTTACTTTTTGCTATAATAAATATCCATTTTTTTTTATTTATATTTTTTAGGCCGATATGTATTCTACATATTTTTGGTAAATTTTTTTTGCAATAAGCGTATAGTAATTGGTTTGCGCAAAGGTTATAGTGGCTACAAAATAGGGGATAGAATTCTGGTAATTTTTTACCATATGGCGATCTGCGAATTTTGTCAGGACTGCGATATTGCGACGGACACATCGGACACTTTTGACAAATTTTTGGGACCATTCACATTTATACAGCGAACGGCGCTATAAAAACGCACTAATTACTGTATAAATGTGACTGGCAGGGAAGGGGTTAACACTAGGGGGCGAGGAAGGGGTTAAATGTGTATCCTGAGTGTGTTCTAACTGTGTGGGGGGGGGGACTGACTGGGGAGGTGACCGATGCTGTGTCCCTATGTACAAGGGACACAGCATCGCTCTCCTCTCCCTGACAGGATGTGGAGCTCTGTGTTTACACACACTGAGCTCCACGTCCCTGCTCTAAAACTGACGATTGGTGGGTACCTGGTGGACATCGCGACCGCCAGGCACGTGTATCGGCATCTCGGGGACGCGTCGGGTGCGCGCGCGTGCCGCCATCGGCGCTCGCACGCCCCCCAGTGGCCGAAGGACATAAAGACGTCAAATGACAGAGGCTTGGATTTACAGAGCCACCTTGCCGCCGTCATTTGACAATATGCCGGGGCTCAAGTGGTTAAGGGACCCCAACCTATAATAAGTTGAGTCCATGATATACATATAAACCAAATATCCACGCTGGTCTTCCCCTATTTTATTCTTTAATTTTGGGGAGCAATAGTGCCCATCATTGGTGTCAGTGGGAGGAATAATGCCCCATTGTTGAAGCCAGTGGAAGGAATATTGCCCCATCATTGGTGACAGTGGGAGGAATAGGCCCACGGCCCAAGGGATAGGCCCAAGGCTTATGGCCTAGGGCAGGAGTGCCCAACCAGTGGCCCGGGGGCCACATGTGGCCTCCAGAGCCCTCTGATGTGCCCGCGACCACCTGCTCTGGAATGGCTGGTTGGCAAGCCCATATTGCAGGTTGCCGACCTGCTATCCCAGAGCATCAGTGTTGTGTATGAAGCCGGCGGTAGAGGAAACAAGAAGCTTTTTAGAAAGTGCAACACACCTGCATGATATAATAGACGTCTATGGCAAAGTGCAGCTAACCGGCGGGAAAACCACAGGTACACTGCGCCGCACCCACAGTGTGGGTAGACCGCAGACCATCAATGAAAAAGCAGCCTTAGGCCCCTTTCACACGATCGGTCCGACCCAATCGGAGCCACCATTCACCTCTATGGAGTGGCAGATGTAAACAGACTTTTGTCTGTTTACACCTGCCTACCTCCAATCCGATCTGCTAAAAAAAAAAAAAAAAACAGAAGTGGATCCGTCTCCTTCCATCTGATTGAATCAGAGGTAGAGTAGATTGGGCTGTGTCTGTGTCTGCTTTACATATGCAGACTGGACACAGACCTGTCATCTGCCCACTCCGTTCATTGTGGCCCGCGACTAATTAAGTGGCCCCTGGCCTTCGAAAGGTTGGGCCTAGGGCATTAAAACACACGTCCACCCAGACAGTCATCCAGATGGCAGAGAACCCTGATCACCTGACTCCACCCAAATAAATAGTCTCTCCCAGCAGGCCAAGGGACCCCAAAAAATCCCTGCTCATTGGCTGAGACACCCCATTCATTTCTAATCTGTCCTTGCAATGCCCTTGTCTTATCTAATGCCACCAGATACCCGGCCACCTAGTGACAGAAGAAAGAAGTGCAAGAATTCTAGAATTAAGGTGGAATCAATTGACTTCCTATCAGTTGGCCAGGCAACTATCACTTGGCAAATAAATTTGATAGCAACTCTGCCTAAACATCAGGGTGCTGCATCAATGCTATTTTTTTTGTTTTTGTATTTGTTATATTTTTGGAGTGGAGTTACCCTTTAAGCTTTCAAGGAAACCTGTTGTTTTGCCCTGAGTGGGTTTGCTTTACAAAAGAGATCCTATGCAATTAAAGTCCTCACATCCGCACATTATTTATATGGGGTCATGTAGCTCTATATATCCTAACACATATTTTCCATTTCTGTACAAAGCTAACACTTCAGCCTGAAATAGAGCATACAGTATATATACCTTTCAGCTTTGTCTACAATCCATTGTATACCAACGACTCCCTTGTTTATGGAGCAGAGAGATGGATGTGAATGTAGGCCAGATGGGATCTATACAAAATATATTACTCACATGGGTACACATGCTGTGTATTGATTATATGCATTTACAGAAACATATTGCAGAAACGGCGGAGTGCTCCTTGCCGGCTGTATTGAGTGTTTGCTATATGCAGGCTTTGCATGTCTCCAGAGTGGATAAAAGGAAACAATGGTTATGAGCGCTGCAGGAGAGGCCGTATGGATGGCTGAAATATCCCATAGATAAGCATAAAGTTCTGTCTAAATCGCGCTGAGAATTCATCCCAATCTTTTCTATGGCAGGTTGTTGTTTTTTTCATTTTGAAAATAATAAACTGCAGAATGAGTTTAGAACTGGCAGGAAGTCAGAAAGAATATTCTGAACAAATCAATCCGAGCTTCTGATTTATCTGCCGGATAAACAATGCGCATCCCACGTTGGTGTATCTTTTTTTCAATGGATACAAATACAGTAACAGATTAAACAACTCGTTTACCGAAAAATGTATTTTGATAGATTTTACAAACAGTGTAAATTAAGTTGTACAGCCTATCAATAAAGTATCATCATATAATAGTCCATAAAAAATCCATAATAATGCACATGAATACCATATTACCTGTGATATACACAGTGGGTGTAATAAAGAATCACCTCCCTTTAACCCCTTCCATACAGGGCATTTTCACCCCCTTCCTGCCCAGACCAATTTTTAGTTAGCTGTTGCACTTTGAATGACAATTGCGCGGTCATGCAACACTGTACCCATATTAAATCTTTATGTTTTTTATGTTTGGTGGTATTTGATCATCTCTGCAGATTTTATTTTTTGCACTATAGACAAAAGAAGAGCGACAATTAAAAAAAAGAAAAACACAATGGGCCAGATTCAGGTACATTGGCGCATATTTTGACCGGCGTAGCGCACCTCCTTTACGTTAGACCGGCGCAATGTAGAGGCGCAATCACCGTATCCTCGTAGTATTCGCGCAGAAATTAGCGCCGGTGTAACGTAAATTCCGAGGCGTAAGGCGGAGTAATTCAAATTGGGAAGGACGTGGGCGTGTTTCATTGAAATGAGCCGTGACCCCATGCAAATGAAGGGCCGGCCAGATCAGCGCATGCGCACATGAAGCAGACCATGGTCAGCACCTCTGTGCGCATGCTCACAACTCGGGAACGGCGCAATCAGTGAAATTTGAAGTGGACCCGGGCAACTTTGTGAACTACGCAGACAGCTTAAATAGAAACGCCCTTCCTTTGCAAAAGTACATCCCTTTGTATCCCTCCCTATACAGCAAGGTGCTTTTGTTCTGTTGTGTGTTCGCGTTTGTTGTGTTGTGACTTGTCTTTGTGATATTTGTTGATTGTTTGAGTTAGTGTTTTGTAGAATATATTTGTTAGTGTCATTTGGTGACTGGTTGTGAGACTTTTTGGTTGATAGATTTTGGTTTGTTTGTTTTGTTGCTTGATTTTTCCTGCTTGTTTTTGTGAGTGATTTTTGGTGATTGTTTGGGAGAGAGTTGTTGTATAAGTATGACTGAGAGGAAGCGCAAGAGCAATTTTTCTTTGGGGGAGAAACAAATTATTGCCCGGGCCCTTACCCAATATGGCCGTTTCCTTCACGGCCCGGAGAGTGCCAACACCACCATCTCCAGGAAGAAGGAGATTTTGCAGAACATTACCGACCAGGTAAATGCATTGGGGGGGGGGGGGGGGGGGAGACCTGGACACGCAAGGGGATCGTAAAGAAAATCAATGATCTCTGGCGTCTGTTCTGAAAGAAGCTGGCCAAAATTGGAGGGGGCCCACCATGCCCTGTTAGTCTGACAGCGGAGGAGCGTGCGGTGGCCCACACCTTTAATAGACAACAAGTGGAGGGCCTGCCTGACTATGACTCCAGTGAGGAGGCCGTGATGCCAGGTAAGGTTTTTTTCCCCCTATCTGGTGTGTAGCATGTGTGGGGGGGGGGGAGGCAATATGTGGCAAGTGTGTGGATCCTCCAACCTGTGAATGTTTTGTGTCATCCACAGATGTGCAGGAGGGTGCTGGCCTGACCGCACCATCCCCGGGACACCAGCCTGATGAGGACCCCCAGACAAGGCCGGAGTCCTCGGAGGAGTTGGAGGAGGAGGAGTTTGAGGAGGATGTCTCCATAAGGGGTAGCCCCTCCCACTCCTCCCGCAACAGGGCTCCCCTCCCAAGGGCCTCCCCTTCTCCCCGACCACAAGCATCAGCTGGAGGCAGGAAGTCGTCCCAGAAGACCAGGGGGGTGGCCGAGGTTCTGCCCGCCAATCTCAGAAGGGACCAGGCCCTTCAGACCCACCATCTGGGACAGGTCAGCCAGACTTTGGTGCGGATGGAGGAGAGCCTGTCCTCCATAAAGGATACGCTTGGGGACCTGGACTGCCACTCCCTGGCTCTTACAAACTGCCTAAACGAACTGCAGACTACTACAGCAGACGTTGGGCAGGATGTGAGGGCCCTCACCCAGGCTATCCAGGCCAATACGGCAACACTAAGTGCTGGCCTGACCAGAATTGCCGTGGCCTTGGAGGGCAGGCCGCCAGGTGGGGCTGCTCCTCCTTCCCCGGATTACCCCCCCCCCATGAGTCTCCCCTGAGGAGCCGGGGCCGTGGTCGTGGGCGCCCCAGGCGTGGGTCACGCCAGCGGCATTAATTCGGTTTCCCCCCTTTTTTTTTCTGGATTTTTTTTTGTGTGTTGTGAATGATGTTGGAATGTGGGGGTGACATTCCTGCCGGAAAATGTGTCACCCTCATTTGTGGTGGAGAGGGGTTCCCCAGGACCAGGGAGAAGTGATCCCCAGGTCCGTGTGAATGGTGTATAAATGTACAGTGACATAATTGGAGCCGTGGCATGGCGTTGCTGCTCACAAGTCCTGCATGGTGGGCTTGTGCTAATCCAATTTGATGAGGATGTGGGGTGTGTGTGCTAGGGACCACAGTGGTGTGCATGCATGCATTCTCATTGTGACATGATTAATGTGTGTGTTTAACGTGCAAAGATGCCTAATGTGAGCTGTCTCCTGGCTGCTCTTCCCTCAGAAGATGGGGTAGCCTCGGTTAGGGGGGATTGTCTGGTTCAGGGGTCAGGTCATCACGTATGTCAATCTGCAGGCCCTTTCTCACTGCAAAGTTGTGCAGCAGGCAACATGCACCGATGATCTGGCACACAAAGTTTGGGGAATACAACAGGGTCCCCCCAGACTTATCCAGGCATCGGAAACGTGACTTCAGGAGGCCAAAGGTGCGCTCCACCACTGCACGTGTTTGGGCGTGGGCTTCATTGTATCTTTCCTCTCCTGACGTTTGGGGGTTCCGGATAGGAGTCATGAGATGGGGTCTCAGTGCATATGCAGAGTCACCTGTAAGGGAAAAGACAGGAGGATGTTAGTCATGCATGTGCCTCTTGTCATGTGTGCATCATGGTGGGGGACAGTCATGCCTGCCATCCATGTCACTCACCAACCAGCCAGGTGTCCCCATACACGTTCTGTTCGAATTCCATTGGGATGGGGCTTTGATTGTATATGTAGCTGTCATGGCTGGATCCGGGGTGTTTGGCACGGACGTGCCATATGAGGCCTTGGGCATCGACTATCACCTGTACGTTGATGGAATGCCAATGCTTCCGATTGCGGTATATGTGCTCTGTCTCATGGGGGGGATGGAGTGCCACATGTGTGCAATCAATGGCCCCCACGGTGCGTGGGAATCTGGCAATTCTGTAGAAATCTGTCATTGCCTTCAGCCACAGGTCCTCAGTGGTTAGTTTGAAGATTTGGTTGGCCATGCGTCTGAGGATTGCAGGGACAACCTGGTGCACACATCTGCTCATGGAGGATTGTGACATCCCAGCCACCACTCCACTTGTTCTTTGAAAAGAGCCACTGGCAAGGAAATGGAGTGTTACCAGGACCTTGACCAGTGGCTGCACTGCATGTGAGCGGTGTGTTGGGCTGGTGATGTCCTCCTGCAGGGTTGTGGTTAATTCCAGGATGGCATGAGGGGTGAATCTGAAGATGCGATACACCTCAGAATCACCCATGCCAAAGAGGTCAATGCGTGTGCGGTATATCCTCTCCCGTGCCCTCCTCTGTGCCCTCCTCCTTCTTTGCTCATCTAAAGTCATTAGTATAGCTATGAGCAAGGATGCCCCTGGCATGTTGGCATAAAGTTTGTTGTCCAGCAAGTGTGACTGCTCAGCTCCTCACTAACAGTGTTGCTTTAGCTGACATGTAGACGAATTGTCTAATTTTATTCCACCTTTTATATGGTCTAATTTTAGACAGAATGTGCAGCTGTTGCGCACAGCGCGTAGCCTGCGCTGCACCAACGTTCTTTTGTGGATCCCCGTAACTCCCTCATTTGCATATTTGAATAGCAAATCAATGGTGTGTCTAGCGCAGTTTTGCGCGGACAGATGCGCCTGTCTAACGAAATTACGCCGGTCCAAAAAAAGTAGACTTACGCCGCGCATCTCCTGTAATGCCGGCGTAATGGCTCTGTGAATCTGGCCCAATATTTTTTACCTTTTTATTTAATAAATATCACATTTAAAAAAAAACGAAATTTTCTTCCCTCAGTTTAGGCCGATACTTATTCTTCTACATATTTTTGGTAAAAAAAAATCACAATAATCGTATATTGATTGGTTTGCACAAAAGTTATAGCGTCTACAAAATAGGTGATAGATTTATGGCATTTTTATTTTACATTTTTCTTACTAGTAATGGTGTGTTCTAACTGTAGGGGGGAGGGGACTCTGTACTGGGAACACACATCAGTCTCCTCACCGCTGACAGGAGGTGGATCTGTGCGTTTACAGACACAGATCCACACTCCTGCCGTGATCACTGGCAATCGCGCGTGCCCCAGATCTCCGGAACAAAGGACGTCATATGACGTCCACCCGGATTGAGGGAGGGTTCCTGCCGGCGTCATTTTACAATGCGTCGGTAAGGAAGGGGTTAAAATAATCAAATTTTGTTGCTTTGCAGGCTGAAATGCAGACAGACACAGTTTTATCCAGCTGTATTTACTAGTGCAATTTGTAACATCCAAGTGAAAGATAGAACATTTAAAAAAAAAAATCGAAAACAGAATCACGGAGTTGGAAAAAGAACCACCCCCCTTATGTCAGTATTTTGTTGAACCACCTGTTGCTTTAACTGATTGCTGACCGCCGCACACAGATAAACGCAGTAGTGTATTTAGGTTTTGTGCTGCCCTAGGCCTGACTAAATTTGTACACTCCTAATTTAAATATGACCCACCCTTTCCTGCCAAGGCCACATCCCATTCGGTTTTAGACCCACCCTGAAATTTTAGAGTGGGGACATTAGTTCTTAGGGCCGGGGGGCATCGGATTCCCTTAATGTGCATAGATTGCCTCTCACTTCCTGTTTGGCTATGGGGCAAGAAGTGAAGGGAAATCTCTGCAATGGGACAGGGATGGTAAAAAATAAACTGACAGGGCCTATAGTTCTACTTTAAAGGGTTACTAAAGGATTTTTTTTTTCCTTTAAAAAAACCAAACATGTTATACTTACCTCCACTGTGCAGTTCGTTTTGCACAGTGTGGCCCCGATCCACGTCTTCTGGGGTCCCTCGGTGGCTGTCTCTGGTCCTCCTCGCAATTACTCACCACAGTCATGCGAAAGAGCTTGCATGGTGGTGAGTAATTGCAGGCGCGCACCCGTGACACAGCGAACGGCCATAGCCGCCCACTGTATCACTCGGCCCCACCCCTCGGCGCGCCACGTCACTGGATGTGATTGACAGCGGCACCAGCCTATGGCTGCGCTGCTCTCAATCCATCCGCTATAGGCAATCAGCGGCCAGGCTGAGCGGCGAAAAGGATCTCTGGACCGTGCAGGACTTTCGAGGGGTCAGATAAGTATAACGGGGGCTCGGGGGGGGGGGGGGGGGTGTCAGTATCCAATGTTTTTTTCGCCTTAATGCATAGATTGCATTAAGGTGAAAACATTTTTTTCTTTACAAATCCTTTAAGCACAAATTTCTGATCATTTTATGGAGAGGACTAAGAAGATATAACCATGCCAATGGTGCAGCAGAAAACATACAGCACAGTGAGGAAGGTTTGTGGTCCAGGGTGATTGGACAGTCAAAATTAGAAGCAGCTTGCGTTACACTAACAGTGTAGTGCAAGCCGTCGTGGACTCTTTCCGTGCTTCCCCCCTGGAAAGTGCTGCCCTTGGCCTGGGCCTTGTTGGCCGTCGACAGAATTTCATGTCTGCGCTCATGGGTGTGCAAGTACGTCCCCTTTAATTTGCGTGGCCGTGAGCTTCGTGACCACGCCCTGCGGGACCCGATTGCTGCTGATGTTCCGAGATCGGGTCACACAGCTGAAGAACAGGGAGGTGTCAGTGCAAACACAATATCTCCCCGTTCTGCCTAAGTGACACTGTCACTGATCGTGTTCCCTGTCATCAAGAACAACGGTCAGTGACATGATACGGCAAGCCACGCCCCCTAACAGTTACAATAAGCGTATAGTGACTGGTTTGCGCAAAAGTTATAGCGCCTACAAAATAGGGGACATAATTATGATTTTTTTTTATGATTTTTTTTTACTAGGAATGGCGGTGATCTGCGATTTTTTTTGTGACTGTGCCATTATAGCAGACACATCGGACACTTTTGACACATTTTTGGGAGCATTCACATTTATACAGTGAACAGTGCTATAAATATGCATGGATTACTGTATAAATGTGACTGGCAGGGAAGGGGTTAACCACTAGGGGGAGGGGAAGGGGTTAAATGTGTAGCCTAGTGAGTGTTCTAACTGTAGGGGGAGGGGGTGACTGGGGGAGGTGACCGATCTGTGTCCCTATGTACAAGGGACACAGCATCGGTCTCCTCTCCCTGACAGGACGTGGATCTCTGTGTTTACACACAGAGATCCTAGCGGCTTTAAAAGATGAGGACGTCATATGACGTCCTGTCAGAACAATTGAGCTACCTTGCCGCTGTCAATTGCCAGTGGCTGGTAGCTGAGTGGTTAAAGAGGAGGTAAACACTGATAGGTTTTACCTCCTCTTTGTTCCCCTGCAAAGTAAAGGCATAATGGGCATAGTGTGCATCTCATACTAGCCCATTATTTTGCACTTACCTCCAAACGAAGCCCACGATGTCCCCGCTGGTGGCTGCGTCCATCTTCACCCCTCTTTCTTCCATGGCCGTGGACTCTAGGTATGTGACTGGCCGGAGTTGCATGCGCGTGGGAGCCGACGGTCACGGTACATGCCCTATAGAAATTGCGCGATTGGGCCCTTTCTTTTGTGCGCATGCACCGATGACATCAGTGCAAGCGTATATGGTAAATATCCCCTAAATCTTGCCTCTCCTATGATGAAAATCTATCAATCCTGATGTACTGACAGTATCTTGAGGCCTGAAAATGCCCAGATCGTACTAATATCCCCCCCCCCCCAAATGACCCCTTTTTGGAAATTAGACAATCCAAGGCATTTAGTAAGAGGCATGGCAAGTTTTTTGTTTTTTTGTGAGTTGTCATTTTTTTCTCACAATTATTTGGAAAGTGAAGAAATTTAAAAAAACTATTTTTTTCCGCATACCATCACCAGTGCAGTACAGTATTATCTTATAATGGCCAATTTTCAGGGACACTGAATGATGACAGTGTGTAAAAAAGAAGAAGACTTTCCCTGTAATAAAGACCACTCATTGCTTCTCTCTCTCCTTGTACAGGATGACTGGTCTTGTCTCCGCCCCCTCCTGTGGTTTTCAGTAGTGGGTGGAGCCTGCTTGGCCCGGCCACAGCTCTGCTCTCTCTACAAGTTGTATACATCACAGTGATGGTGTCACCCGCTACTTATACGAGACAATATCTGAGTTTGCAACAGCATTTTATTCACACAAAGTGGATTTATACCCTTTGTGGTTATTGAAGAATACATTTAAATGTTTAGCGGTGTATCGTCACCATCCAACACAGCGACGACCTTGCCACATCCTTTCACGGAACGCATTTGCTGCCACCGGTCTGACTAGCTAATGACGTCCTTCAGCTCACCCTGCGTTTAATACGCTAAAAGGTTACAAATGAAGATACGGAGGAAAAAAAAAATGATATACAGTTTTAAAATAAATGGGATTGTGGAAAAAAAAAAAAAATTTCCAGACATGCGCTGGAGCAGACGTCTGACCCGCGGAGGAGACAGGAATACAGACAGGCGGTCTTGTCCTCTAAGCGTTTGACATTGTGAGTGATTTTATTTCGAGGAGACATCCACTAATGTTGAGCCGCGCGGGGAAAAGCAGGACTTCAAAGGCAAAGAACAAAAGGAGCCGTCGCTGTGGCATTCTACCCAGAGGTTTTAATGCATTTGGGGGACTTCGGTATACGCCGAGACCGACAAAGTCACTAGGTGATCAAAGGACTGTGTCACCGGAATGCACTGTCATTTATACTTGTGTTCAAACTTTGCTAGAAACGTTCATATCTTTACTGTACAGAGGAAGCTTTATGCAAAAGTCTGCACCATGTACATTTGTTTTTTTCTCTGTGGTTAGAGGAGGCATGCCAAACTCAGCCGGAGTGAAGGGCCAATCGTCCCTACTCCCCAATGGGAGAAATGAAAGCAGAACTCCAGGCAAACAGCTGTAGCATTCTCTACCTTTAGGTAGGTGCTAAGTGTAGGGTTTTGTGTAAGCTGCCAGTGCAGGTACATTTCAGCAGGCCTATGCTGCGAGCTAGGCCTGTTTGTTTTTGATCTGGGGGCAGGGGAGTGGTTTAGTGTAGCAGTAGGTCACTGACATGTACTTCAGCTCTTGGGTGCCTCCCCTGTTTCTAGTGGAGAATGTTCTGGAAAAGGGGCAGGGCTGAGTGCTGGAGTGACATGGGGTACATGTGAGGAGCTCTGACCAATCCCCATCTAGGATTGGCAGGGGGCAGGCCTCCTACATATACTCACGGTCAGCCTGCTTAGGGAGGAGTTGACGGCTGGGTGAACTGAAGGATGGAGTGCTAGGAGGAACACCACCATCTGGGGGGGGGGGGGTGTTACTCTCTTTACACAGTCATGGAGAGGTATCCTGGAACAGGAGCTAGGAGAGACAGTTGGTCTGCACTTCTGGAGTAAGTCCTTCAGGAAGGATCCAGGGCAGGTGTCGGTAAGTTAGAGCACAGTGGAGAGATCTGGAAGAGGCATGCCAGGGGAGCTGTATGTAAAGCCAGAGGAGAGACTGTGGAGTTGGTGTCAAATCGATGCATCCATGAGGGTGAGCAGGATTTGCAAGTCGGACCGCTGGGATCAGTAGTCCATCACCATTAAATCTACTAAAATGACCAGTTGTAGGTACTGGAGGCTACAGGCCTTCAATAGTTTCATCTTCTACTTAAACTGGGACTTATTCAGAGTGAGGCCTAGTCATATCTGTCGTGCCACTGGTAGCCCAGCCCGCCACAGTTAGAATCACTTCCTAGGACACACTTAGCCCTTCATCACCCCCTAGTGGTTAACCCCTTCACTGCCAGTGTTATTTACACAGTAATCAGTGCATTTATAGCACTGATTATTTTTATAGAAATGACAATGGTCCCAAAATAGCGCCTAAAGTGTCTGATGTGCCCGCCATAATGTCGCAGTCCCGATAAAAATGGATCGCTAGCATTACTAATAAAAAAAATATATAATAAAAATCCTATAAAACGATCCCTTATTTTGTAGACGCTATCATTTTTGTGCAAACCAATCAATATACACTTATTTACCAAAAATATGTAAAACGTATCGGCCTAAACTGAGAGAAAAAATAGTTTTTTTATATATTTTTTGGGGATATTTATTATAGCAAAAAGTAAAAAATATTACTCTTTTTTTTTCAAAATTGACGCTCTTTTTTTATTTATAGCCCAAAAACTAAAAACTGCACAGGTGATCAAATACCACCAAAAGAAAGCTGTATTTGTGGGTAAAAAAAAATACATAAATTTTGCTTGGGTGCCACGTTGCATGACTGCGCAATTGTCAGTTAAATCGACGCAGTGCCAAATCGCAAAAAGTGCTCTGGTCAGGAATGGGGTAAATTCTTCCGGGGCTGAAGTGGTTAAAAAAAAATCATATTAATTTTACTTTTTATTTGTCATTTGTATACCGGCCCTTTAATATTTTTTTTTATGATCACTTTTATTTTTATTACAAGGAATATAAACATTCCTTGTAATAGAAATAAGGATGAATGGTCCTCTTTATAGAGAGATTTGGGGTCAAAAAGACCCCATATCTCTAATTTACCTTTAAAAAAATCAAAACTTGTTTACTTCCAGCCTGGACCAGAAGTGATGTCATGACATTTCTCCAGTCCTCCAAGGCCAAAGACGATCTTCTCTTAGATAGCCAGTGTGGCGAGTCGACAGCACTGTTGTGTATTTTCCTGGGCGATTCTAGCCAGAGAAACACCCGCTGCTTTGTAAAATGTCCCAGCGGTTCATGAGCTGCTCGGAACGCTTTTATGAGAAAGCTAGCCCCTGTCTCAAAAAAGAAATATGGGGTTATGGCTAATATATTCAGCCATAATCCTGATAAACCACTTGTAAACCACAATGGCCCGGATTCACAAAGCACTTACACTGCGTAAGTGTAAATATGCACCGTTGTATATGTGCGCCGTGCCCACAGAACTAAGATACGCCTAAAAACTGACTTCATCCGACCAACGTAACTTGCCTACGCTGGAGTATAGTGGGCGCATAGTTATGCTGGACGCATTTGGCACTCCCATTGATTTTCGATGCAAATGAGGAAGATACGCAATTCACGAGCGTACTTGCGCCCGGCGCATGTTTTAAGCGATTTGAGTAAGGTTTACGTCCGGCATAAAGTTATTCCCCATATTGGAGGCGCAACTCATACAAAGGTATGGACCAGGGAATGAACGCCGTAGAATTTTATGTAGTTTACGTTGTACGTGAATAGGGCTGGGCGTAGGTTACGTTGACGTCGTAGGCAGTGATTCGACGTATCTTAGCCAGTGTTTTCAACGTGATTGTGAGCATGTGCACTGGGATACGTCCAAGGTACGACGCATGCGCAGTTCATTTTAAGTACTTGTCTGGCGCCCGGCCCATCATTTGCATGGGGTCACGCTTCATTAAAATGTATCACGCCCACTTCCAGCCCACTTCCACTTACGCTGCCTTACGCAGACGAATACACGCTACGCCTGGCGCAACGTTGGGAGCATTTGCTTTGTGAATTCCATGCTTCCCTCTCTGAGTTGCGCCGGCGTAGCGTAAAGAAGATAAGCTACGGCGGCATAAAGATGCGCCGATGTATGTGAATCCGGGCCAATGTATATATACGGATTCGTGGATCAGCAAGTGGGTAAAGCAGAACTCCAGAGAAACAGCTAAATACATACAGTGTGTAGAGCAGCCCTGTGGGAACTGTGGGTAAATACAGCTGTACCCCCCCCTCCCCCCCCCCAAACACACACAGCCAGGTGCACAGCATTTTCTTCATTCCTCTACTGGCTCAGAAAACAGTCTAGACCTACGGTTCTTTGAGGTTTTTATTTAACTTGGATAGGGAGAGGAAGCATGGGAATAATTCCCCTATCATTGGTGTTAGTGGGAGAAATAGAATGGCAAGACGTTTTCCCTGACTTGTTTATTCCCCGATTTACTTGGGGTAGGCGGTACACTTTCACTTTGGCGGGGGTGGGTCAGCCACGCCCCGTGACCTTTGGGAACCCGCATTCTGACCTTTGACCTCTGGGGGAAGTCTCTGTTCCAATTCCTGAGTCCTAGCCTTATTCTTCAATGGGAAACCCTAACCCCTAACCCTAGCCCCTAACCCAAGACATGCTGGTAGGTAAATTGGATCTTGTCCAAATTGGCCCAGTATGTATATATGTGTGTACGACTGTGTGTCCCAAGCATGTCGAGATCCTACGGGGTAAATGAGCGCACCAGCCAAGCAGACACTGGCTGCAAAAAGCGCCTAGAGACGAATCAGTTTGCATGTGTAGCACTATACAAGTCACTCATTCATTCTCATTCAATTATTCTATACTGTCAGCAACATTGAGGGGGAGTAAAGTCCCAAGGGCCAAATAAAAGCGAGCAAAAGGCTGCATCCGGCTTACGGGCCGCAGTTTGGAGTCCACTGGTCTTATGTATTATGTCCACTGACCATTCCCTGAAGCATGTTCACAGTCTCTGACCATCTCCTTCAGCGGTCTGACAGTTTTCTGTAGCATTTCATAGACTGAGTACAATGTGTGGCCCCATGGTGATGTCATACTCCCTACATCTCGTAGTTTGGTGACTTTTTAGCGTAATGCCGCAAACACATGATTGGAAATTCCGGCAACAAATGTTCAATGTAGGGGCGGACTGACCATTGAGGAACTCGGACACTGCCCGATGGCCCCATGCCACTAGGGGGCCCCATCAGGGTTGCCAGGCTCATTGAAACCAGGGACAGTATGTAAAAATCTGTTTTTTACATCAGTCCCTGATATGTCCAAAACCTACATGCTTTTGATGTGAAAATCCTGAGATTTTAGCTGCCCCTCCTCTGCACTGCCTCCTGGCATGGTGGCCATCTGTTATGCCGCGTACACACGGTCATTTTTTGCGATGAAAAAAAACAACGTTTTCTGTGAAGTAAAAAACGACGTTTTTGAAACGTCACTTTTCAAAGACAATTTTGCATACACACCATCGTTTTTTCACAAAAAGCGAGGTTACGTTCACCACTCTTTTCCATTGAAGCTCGCTTCATAACTAGCTTCTGGGCATGCGCGGGTTGAAAAACGTCGTTTTGAACCACGTTTTTGCTACACACGGTGACTTTTTGTGAAACAAAAAACGACGTTCTGAAAAACGACACAAAAAATTCAAGCATGTTGGAATTTTTTTTGCCCACACACGATCAATTTAAATGACATTTTAAAAAACGTCGTTTTTTTTCATCGCAAAAAACGACCGTGTGTACGCGGCATAAGCCTGGGGGCCCCATAATCTTCTATTGCCCGGGGGCCCCATGAGTTGTCAGTCCGCCCCTGGTTCAATGTGAGCTTTTTGTTGTCGGAAACTCCGACCGTGTGTATGCTCCAATGGACATTTTCTGTTGGAATTTCCGACAACAAAAATTTAAGGACTGGTTCTCAAATTTTCCGACCTGTATGCAATTCCGACGCATAAAAATCCACACATGAACTGCCTATTGAACTTTTTCTTGGCTCGTCGTACGTGTTGTACGTCACCGCGTTCTTGATGTTCGGAATTTCCGACAACATTTGTGTGTATGCAAGACAAGTTTGAGCCAACATTTCGTCGGAAAAAAATCCACAGTTTTATTGTCGGATCGTGTGTGCGCGGCATCAGAGTAATAAGATAGATATAATTTAGCAGCAGAAATGTAACTTACCAAAGTGCTTCTTTAAAAGCACCTCTCCTTTCTTAGCACTTCTCCTTTCTAAGGTAATTATTCTATTGTCGTTTTAGTACTTGACGGGTGGAGCTGACCCCACGCTAGTTGCAGCTATCATCAATTTTTGGTTGCACGCCGTGTATTCATTCTTTTTTCCTTTCCTAATTGGCTCAAGCAGAGCGCTGCTGAGACTCACTGTCCGCCTGCGGCAGCTCTTTACACAGGTCAGCCGGGAATTCAGCTTCAAAAAGTTTTGGCATCGGCAAGAACGTAACAATGCGGCGCTATTTTTTTATTTTGAAAGAACAACAGTTATCTGTTTCTTTGCGCTTTTAACTTCACTTTCCCGGTTGGCTGCTTTTAAAATTTTAAATCGATGCAGCCCTAGCTTTTAGCCTAAAGTACCCCACTGAACAATACACCAGATCAATATTAGGAACAAGTCTTAAAAAGTCCTTCCAATTTACAATGTAAACATTGGCCGACCTGCAGAGTGCAGAAAAAAAATGAACACAGGTTTGGGAATGTTATTTTCTCTCTCAGTGAGAAGGGCTGTTTCATTTTACAGCCAGCCGCACTTACAACTTCTTAGAAGCCCGATATATGAAATTTCCAAGTTACCTGAAGCAGCCAGGCATGATCATTGGGCCCCCACCACCAGTTCTGGTATTGGTGCTTTCTGATTCCACATACAAATGACTTGAAGATAGGTCTCTCTCCTGCACAATGCTTTGCAATAGGAGGAATATAAAGGGTGCAGAACCCACAAGCGTGCCGCGCACAACTCAACGGCAAATATTATTATTTAGTGAGCAATAGTGGTTTCAGCAAAATTCATTTTCACAGTTAGTTACAAGTCAAAAAAGACACATCAGTCAAGATCAACTGTTCTGCTTCCGCAATCTAAACTCTGAGGCCGCATACACACGACCGGTTTCCTCGACAGAATCCATCGAGAAAGTCGGTGGCAGAGCTTTTTTGCAGAGGAAAACGGTCGTGTGTACGCTTTTTATCGAGAAAACTGTCGAGGAACTTGACGAGGAAAAAAGAGAGCAAGTTCTCTTTTTCCTCGGCGGGAGTCGTCGTGTTCCTCGTCGGGCTGGTTTTCGGCGCGAAACACGTTGGTGTGTATGCTTAGAAGCCCGCGCACATTTGGTAAAAGTAGCGTTTGTAATGGAAATAGCACATTTGTCACACTGTAAGGCCTCGTACACACGATCGGACATATCCGATGAAAACGGTCCGCGGACCATTTCCATCGGATATGTCCGATCGGGAGTTTGATCCGATGGCGTGTACACACCATTGGATCAAATTCCCCGCCGCCGGACGGCGCGGTGACGTGGCGGTGACGCGGCGGTGACGTTGACGCCACCACGTCACCGCCACGTCACCGCACCAGGAAGGTAAACACTTCCGCGCATGCGCCGAATCCATTCGGCGGCGGCGCGGTGGCGGTGGGGGACGACATGTCTGCTGGTAAGTGTACTAACCAGCAGACATGTCGGGCGGACAGATTCCCACCGGATAGATTTCAAAGCATGCTTTGAAATCTGTCGGGTGGAGAAATCTGTCCGCTAGCCCATACACACAAGCGGAGATGTCTGCTGAAACGGTCCATCGGACCGTTTTCAGCGGACATATCCCCTCGTGTGTACGAGGCCTTAACAGACTGAAAAGTGCAAATGTCTCTTACCAAACTTTTACTTAACACGCAGTAACATGAGATTAGCAAAAGCAGCCCCAAGGGTTGTGCCAGTGGAATCAAACTTTCCCTGCTGTTGTATGTGTTGTACGTCACCGCGTTTGAGAACAAGGAGATTTGGTCTTGACTGTGTGTACGCAAAGACAGCTTGTCAAGTTTCTCGACAAGCCTAACAAGGAACTCGACGATAAAAACAATGGGCCAGATTCACAGAGCCTTACTCCGGTCTATCTCGCGTTAGACCGGAGTACTTTCAAATTACGCGCGTCGTTTCATTAGTCTGAATCCTCAAACCATGAAACGACGGCTTTGGGCTTCAATCCGACTGGCTTACGTGTTTGTACGCCTTCGGATCTACGCTGCAATAATTTTGCGGCCACTGGGTGGAGTTCCCGTCGTTTTCCGCATTGGGGTATGCAAATGAGCATTTTCCGACGATCCACGAAGTTACGAGCGTCGTTCGCAATCTCTTACGGCATCTGTAGTCATCTTTTTGCCGCGTAAAGTTATTCCAGCTTTTATCTGGTCTAGTATTAGACAGCCCATGTTAAGTATGGCCGTCATTCCCGCGTCGAATTTCAACGTCTTTTTTTATTTTTTACGTAAGTCGTCCGGGGATAGGAATGTACTTAAATGACGCTACTCAAACAAAAAATGACGTAACAACGTTATTTCGTGCAATGCACGGCGGGAAATTTCTGAACGGAGCATGCGCAGTTTGATCGCTGTGGCGACGCGCCTAATTTAAATGCTTCACGCCCCCTAATCGCGTATTTCGATTCCCCCGCGAGAAATACACTATGCCGCCGTACCTTACGGGCCGTAATCTACCTGAATTCGTTGTAGAGCCAGGTAAAATACAGCGGCGTAGTGTATCTCTGATACTCTGCGCCAATGTAATTGTACCTGAATCTGGCCCTATGTGTCTTTCCCGACGAGTTCCTCGGTCGTGTGTACGAGGCCTCAAAGTGTGATCACTATAATTGATCCAACGGTCATGAGATAAATTAAAGTGGTTGTAACCCTGTTAAAAAAAAAAAAAGATCCTATTTCTTTAACCACTTAACCACTTAAGACTCGGACCATTATGCAGGTTAAGGACCTTGCCCCTTTTTGCTTTAACTGACAATTGCGCGGTTGTGTGGAGTGGCTCCCAAACAAAATTTACATCCTTTTTTTCCCACAAGTAGAGATTTCTTTTGGTGGTATTTGATTACCTCTACGGTTTTTATTTTTTGCGCTATAAACAAAAAAAATGCAATATTTTTAACTTTTTGCTATAATAAATATCCCCAAAAAAGATATAATTTTTTTTTTTCCTCAGTTAAGGCCGATACGTATTCTTTTACCTATTTTTGGAAAACAAAATTGCAATAAGCGTTTATCGATTGGTTTGCGCAAAATTTATAGCGTTTACAAAATAGGCGATAGTTTTATGGCATTTTTCCTAATATTTTTTTTTACTACTTATGGCAGCGATTTTTTTTTTGTGACTGTGACATTATGGCGGACACATCGGACAATTTTGACACATTTTTGGGACCATTTTCATTTTCACAGCGAAAAGTGCTAAAAAAATGCACTTATTACTTGTGAAAATGACAATGCAGTGAAGGAGTTAACCACTAGGGGGCGCAGTAGGGGTTAAGTGTGACCTCATGTGTGTTTCTAACTGTAGGGTGGCCGGGCTGGACGTGTGACGTCAGTGATCGTCGTTCCCTATATCAGGGAACAGACAATCACTGTCATTGCCACAGTGAAGAATGGGGAAGGTGTGTTTACACTCCCCTCCCCCCGTTCTTCGGCTCCTGTGATCGATTGCGGGACACCGGCAGTGATCGGGTCTGCGGGTCTCACAGGTGCGGTCACGGAGCTTCGGACCCCTTCGCATGTGCGTGTGCCCAACACACGGCTGGGCTCTTAAAGGGGACGTGTATATATATATATATATATATATATATATATATATATATATATATATATATATATATAACACCCTAGAGCAGTGGTTCTCAACCTTTCTAGTGCCGTGACCCCTTAATAAAATTTCCCAAGTTGTGGGGACCCCTAACCGTAAAATTATTTTCGTAGCGTGGATTGTCAGCACACAAGACAAGACATTTGTGCCCCTAACCAACGGACATTTATTGCTCCCCGAGTCCCCTCCACTCGTACAGTATGAAAAAACCTTCTGGTACATTTTAGGATGTACCACTCTTTCTCTTTGTTCTCCTTTACTTCCCTTTTATCTCTCTCTATCCTAATTTTATTTTATTTTTTTCCAATACCTCTCTCTGGTTCTTTCTCTTATTCTTTCTCTCCATTTTTCTTTGTTCCTCCCATTCTGTTCCTCTCCCTTCCATGTATTCTCTATTTTTACACCTTCTCTTACTCCTTGGCGGGGAGTTGGGATGAGTGGCAATGCTGGGGGGAGTTCTGGTCAGCCAACTTAGGTGCTCTTGACCAAGGTTATCTGCTTATCTGGAGTGGGGACATTTAATTTCAACTATAATCATAGGTACTGTTAGTCACTGTGTCTCTGACTTGGTGTCTCATAGCAGTGAAACCTATTCCAAAATCAGGATATAGGTTCTCCTCCAGCCCCTCCCACTTCACATTTCTCACCAGTCATCTGACCTCTACTCTTAGCCCCCCAGCCAGGTGGTGAACTGAATGGGCGGCTGCGAAGAGGCTGAGTGGGCGGCCGCGGGCTCCAGGGATAACCCTGCTGGATCGCTACATGCTACATGGACAGCTCTGATGGGCAGCCACGAAAAGGCTGAGGGAGCTGTGTGGGCTTTAGGAACAGCCCAGGATTCGGTGACCCCTGGCAAATCATCATTCAACCCCTGAGGGGGTCTCGACCCCCAGGTTCAGAACCACTGCCCTAGAGAATAAAATGGAGGTCATTGCAATACTTGTCACACCGTATTTGCGCAGCGGTCTTACAAGCACACTTTTTTTTGGAAAAAATACACTTTTTTTTTTATTAAAAAAATAAGACATCAGTAAAGTTAGTCCAATTTTTCAATAGTGTGAAAGATAATGTTACGTCAAGTAAACTGATACCCAACATGTCACGCTTCAAAATTGCGCCCGCTCATGGAATGGCGACAAACTTTTACCCTTAAAAATCTCCAGGCGGCGTTTAAAATATTCTACAGGTTGCATGTTTTGAGTTACAGAGGTCGTCTAGGGCTAGAATTATTGCTCTCGCTCTAACGACATGTGTGGTTTGAACAACGTTTTCATATGCGGGTGCTGCTCACATATGCGTTTGCTTCTGCTTTTTTCCTATTTATTTTACTTTATTTTGACACTGTTTTAAAAAATATATATTTTAGGTCACTTTTATTCCTATTACAAGGAGTGTAAACATCCCTTGTAATAGAAAAAGGCATGACAGGTCCCCTTAAATATGAGATCTGGGGTCATAAAGACCTCAGATCTCATATTTAGACTAAATGCAAAAAATAAAAATAAAGTGGAAGTGATGTTTTGACGTCACTTCCACCCTGCTATGGCATACCCAGACACGGATAGGACCTGATCGCCTCCATCGCTACCGACGGCTCCGGTAAGCGGCAGAGAGCGGTGGGAGGGGGCCCTCTCCCGCTGCCGATAAAGATGACCTTGCGGCAAATCCATCGCAGAGACCACCATTATAGTTACCCGGACCGAAAAATGAAAGATGGATACCTGGGTTATGCAGCTAGCTGCTGCCATAACCAAGATATCCATCGTTAACCACTTCCTGACAGCCGTATGACTATATACGGCCGCAGGGTGGTTCTAAATCTCTGGAAGGCCGTCTTTTTACGGCCTCCGCTCCTCCGCCTCCGGGCCACTTGGGGGACGCGCGAGCGCCGGCGCGCGTGCCCGCTGCATCACTGACATGCCGATGTGCTTGCCTGGCGGCTGCGATGTCCGCCAGGCACTCGCGATCGGAGGTTACAGAGAGAAGGACGTGGATCTGTGTGTGTAAACACACAGATCCATGTCCTGTCAGGGAGAGAGGAGACCAATCTGTGTCCCTTGTACATAGGGACATAGATCGGTCACCTCCCCCAGTCACCCCCCTTTCCCCACAGTTAGAACACAATGCAGGGTACACATTTAACCCCTTCCTCACCCCCTAGTGTTAACCCCTTCAATGCCAGTCACATTTATACAGTAATTAGTGCATATTTATAGCACTGATCGCTGTATTAATGTGAATGGCGCCAAAAATGTGTCAAAAGTGTCCGACATGTCCGCCATAATGTCGCAGTCCCAATAAAAATCGCAGATCGCCGCCATTACTATAATAAAAAATAACAATAATTCTGTCCCCTATTTTGAAGGCTCTATAACTTTTGCGCAAACCATTTGCTTATTGCGATTTTTTTTTTATTTTTTTATTTTATTTTTTTTAAAGTGTATTTTTGTGCGTGAACTCGAGAGAGAGGAGCCGGACTGCAGAAGTTGGGAGTAGGCAGACCCTCCCCCCGGAGGCGATCGCCATCCTTCTCCATGCCCCTGGTGGCAATGGCGGGTGTGAAGGGGGGCCTCCCACTCACCCCGCCCTACCTGCTCCTCTTGGGAGCCCAACTGGGGCTATGAGGGAGTGAGGGGGCCTAGCCCACCCAGCCAGCCCCGTAGGTCCTTCGCCTCTCTTTATTTTAAGAGACAGCATGGCCAAAGTGCATGTGTTTTTTTTTTTTAAACCAATTTTGTGTGCGTGCAAGTGTGGTGGTTTTTGTGGGGGGGGGGGGGGTGGGCGTACTAAGCACAGGCGTACCTTGCATAGCACACCCACCGGGAGCCGGGCTGAGACCACCAAACTCAATTCACATGTAGCCGAGACCGGGATCCGAACCCTTGGCATTCACCTCTGCAGCCAAGGGTTCGGATCCCGGTCTCAGTGCCAATCACGTTGAGCCACCACAGCTCCCGCTTACGATTTTTTTTTTTTACCAAAAATATGTAGAAGAATACATATCGGCCTAAACTGAGGAGAAAAAATAAAAAATTGGCCTATTTATTATAGCAACAAGTAAAAAATATAGATTTTTTTTTTCAAAATTGTCGCTCTTTTTTTGTTTATAGCGCAAAAAATAAAAACCGCAGAGGTGATCAAATACCACCAAAAAAAAAGCTCTATTTTTGGATTAAAGTTAGTTAAAGCGATGCAGTACCGAATTGCAAAAAGGGGCCAGGTCCTTAACCTGCATAATGGTCCGGGTCTTAACCGGTTAAGAAAAAGGAGTAGGAGATCAAATTGCCTTCACCAAATATATACTTGGATGTCTTAACCAATAACTAACCAGAAGAAAAAACTGCAATCTGGTTGGCCGTTGAGGTCACTACAGAAAGCTTTAATTTCTTTTGGTTTTGTTGAGTTAAACTGCATATGCAATTATTCTGCATTCTAGAATTAGAGAGAACTAAACAAAATCTCACAGAGCTGTGAAGGTCTCTCCAGGAAACCTCATTAAAGTGGACAACCGCTGAGCCAAATTAAATCTTTTTTTTATTTGAAGTGTACAGTATTTACTAGCCTGTATATCCGTAGTATAGGTCGGTGTACTGAAATTACTCAGTCTGTTTGCTAAATAAGGTTATAACAAAATGGTATTAAGACAAATTGCTCTCAATTGAAACAGAATTCAACAAACAGCACAATTGCCAAGAGGAGTACGAGACGCTTTTTATTTTCCCTGTCAGGCCTTGTACACACGATAGGATATATCCGCTGTAAACGGTCCCCGGACCGTTTACAGCGCATATTTATGCGGGAAAGTTTTGATTCGATGGCTGTACACACCATCGGATCAAATTCCCCGCCGGCGGACAGCGTGGTGACGCGGCGGTGACGTTGACGCCGCCACGTCACCGCACCAGGAAGTAAACACTTCCGCGCGCATGCATCGGATCCATTCACAGGATACGACGCATGTGCGGGCAGATATGCCTGCTGGTTTGCAGTACTAACCAGCGGACATATCTGACGGGCAGAACGGTCCGTTTGCCCCTACACACGAGCGGATTTTTCGGCTGAAATGGTCCGTCGGACCATGTTAAGCAGATTTATTCCCTCGTGTGTACAAGGCCTCAATGTATAATCAGCCGTTCTGACCCACAAGAGCTGGGAATTAAGTATTCCCCTATTATACAGTCTGCTGCCTTTTTTATAAATTATCCACTTCAGCTCCGAAAAAAGTTACCCCCCTTCATGAACCGGGACATTTTTGGCATTACTGCACTGCGTTACTTTTAGAGAATAAAGTAGAATAAAAAATAAAGTAATAGAATATAATTTTTTTTATAGAATATAAAAGAATATAACCGAAGATAAAATAACAGAATATAAAGTAAAGGGGAACAAAATAGGATAGAAAATAAAATAACAGAATAGAATGGCATAGAATAGAAGGGAGTAAAATAGAAAAAAAAATAATAATAGAATTAAATAGAAAGATTATAACCATCTTCTGAAATTTGAGTAAAATAGTAAAGAATAGAATTAAAAAAAAAATTAGAATAGAAATAATATACCGTATTTATCGGCGTATAAAACGCACCCTAACTTTAAGAGGGAAGTTTTAGGAAAAAAACTTTCCACAGCCCCCTGCGTATAACACGCAGGCACAGTTTACCCTCTATTTTCAGAGTAAAAAAGTGAGTGTTATACTCCAATAAATACAGTAAGTGTAACCATTTTCCAAAATTCAAATAGAATCAATTCAAATTTGATTAGAATAGAAAAGAATAGAGTAGAAAAGAATAGAAAATAACACAATAGTATAGAAAAAGCAATTCTTTTATTTTCTTATGTATTCAAATGTATTCTATGTTATTTTATTCTATTTGTTTCTATTATATTATAGTCTATTCTGGGTTTTTTTCTATTCTATTTTGTTCTGTTTCACTCTATATTATATTATTTTTTTATGCTATTATTTTTTTTCTATCCTCTTCCTTTATTTTCTATTTTGTTCTCTTTGGAAATTCGAAAACTATTCAAATTCGAAAAATTCAGATTTTAAAATTATTCAAATTCGAAAACGATTCAAATTTGAAAACTATTTGAAAAAAATTCTGAAAAAATTCAAAAAGCTTTCAAATCATGTTGAATACTTTTCAAATACTTATCGTATTTGAAAAGTATTCAACATGATTTGAAACCTTTTTGAATTTTTTCAGATTTTTTTTTTTAGGTATTTTGGATTTGCTTAAATTAGATACTGTTGGTTACATCTGAATTTCTGAAAAATGAAAATTTGTTCGAAATTAAATTTGGAATGAAACAAACTACACATGTCTAGTTACTTTAACTAAACATTGTGCGGTCGTGCCACGCTGTATCCCAATACAATTGTTGTCCTTTTTTTCCACACAATCAGAGCTTTCTTGTGGTGGTATTTGATCACCTCTTCAGTTTTTATTTTTTGTGCTATAAACAAAAAAAGTCAGTCAATTTTGAAAAAAAAAAAAAATATTTTTTACTTTCTGATATAACACATATCCAATAAAGAAAAGGTAAGAAATCTAATTTCTTCATCAATTTAGGCCAATTTGTATTCTGCTACATATTTTTTGGTAAAATAAAAAAACAAAAAAGCGTATATTGATTGGTTAGTGTAAAAGTTATAGGCCCGGATCCAAAAAGGCTTTACGCCGGCGTATTTCCAGATACGCCGCCGTAATTTCAAATGTGTGCCATTGCATCTTTACGCCAAAAATGTCTCTCTCTAGATGTACAAAGCTGGTAGAGACATCCTCAAAAAGACTTGCAGCTGTAATTGCAGTAAAAGGAGGTTCTGCAAAGTATTGACTCAGGGGGGCTGAAAACAAATGCACACCACACTTTTCACATACCGTATTTATTTGTAAAAAAAAAAAAGAAAAGAAAACCATTTATCATTTTCTTTCCACTTCACAATTATGCGCCACTTTGGGTTGGTCTATCACATAGAATCCCAATAAAATACATTTATGTTTTTGGTTGTAACATGACAAAATGTGGAACATTTCAAGGGGTGTGAATACTTTTTCAAGGCACTGAAGGTGGGCAGCAACAGGTTAAGTTGTTTGGCTGGAATTTACCTTTAGCAATCCTTTTATTTTAAATCATCTTGTAATAAATATTTAACAGTTCTTCAGAAATATTTCCATAGGAGCGATAGTTCTTCAGCAATCTCTGATCATTTCTCTTTGTCCATCTCTTGACCTCTCAATGACAGCACTTATGCCCGACACATCATAACGAGGGTCTGTCCTCGTAATTTGAGCGATAGCAGCAGGAGGGAAGGCGGGAGACCTGGCTAAGAGCTTTCACACTGAATAATAGCCCCCTCGCTGAGCCTGGAGCGCGCGTTGAACATAACCGCCATTCATGTCCCCGTTGTACGATCCATCTGCCGCTCTCAAGGTGCCGCACTCACAAATATGAATTGCAACTTTAATTTTCATGCAGCATTACATATTATCTTTTCATTTGGCTGATGTGATATGGAAAGGGTCATTAAATCTAATCAAACTAAATTATTAATGCCCTCAAGATATTAAAAAGCCTGATATTTCTGCTTCATTAAAATAGAATGAGGTCTGATTATTATGATTATTTTAGTGAGTTTGTATTTAAGCTGGGATCATGTGGAGAAAAGGGTCCTCTGTTAGTTAAAGTTTCCTGTAATAAAAATTGGCGGCAAGGTGACTGAAAGGGCTTTAAATAAAACAATCGAAAGATCGCTGTACTTGCCAGGTAGCAACATTTTACATTCCTTAATGAGAAACTGTAATATTAGGGTCAAGTTTATTTAAACTTTTGTAACTTTTATCTTTTTATACTGATGTTTTATTCTATATAAAAACTGTATATTATAGCTATAAAATATTTTATACATTCATGAAATCTTTGGCAATAAGCAAGCATGTAACACAGAATAATCCACCCATGGCTTCTTAGAGCATTATGGATCAGTGAAAGTTGTTTCCTTTCAGCCCGATTCTCTCTGATTGAAATATCATAGGCAGCCCTCTTGGTAGAAAGGGAGGGAGGAAGAACAGATAAGAAGAAGAGCCGGGTGCAATCTGAATGGCAACTCACATCAAGCTCATCACATCGTAAAGGCTTCTGGACGGACAGTCTCACAACAACAGGGAACCTCAGACCGGGATTGAAACATTGGGTGGATGGATGGATACACCTGCAGGACCAAGAGAACACACCGGGAGTGGCACCAAACTAAGTGCAGCATTAAATGTACAGAGAAACAGTAGTAAATTGGCAAATCAAGAAATGCCACTGTGACGGATCTTGGATACCCCTGCTGGACACCTTCGCCAGACCTGTGTCTCTTGTCCTCCTAACGCACCCGCAGCCTGCAGACTCACCATAACCAGCCCTTTACTCCTCAATTACGAGACAAGGCACACAGGTGTTGAGGGTTAAACATGCATAGCATCAACTCTTTATTAAGTACCAAACATACCCTTTTTAAACACAGTTATGGACACTCCCAGTAGCCATGACATAGAGGGGGCAGGGGATAAGGAAGAACCAATGGTAACTCAACACTTGTATATTTAAACAACTACAGTTGAAACACATAAAGGGATTAGGATAAGCAGGCAACCCCTCCTTACACATCCCCTACTGAGATGTGTCCCCAGACCTTTGGCTACATGCTATGACCCAACACAATTAAACACAGCTACAAGAGGAGGGCGATGGGGAAGAAGGGATGTAGCATTACATTACATTTTATTATTTCAATGCCATTTTGTCCCCAAGTCTCGTAGCCCCACGCTTTGGGAATACCACCATCTTGTATATGCCTTTATCAGCTAAAAGTACATTGTTTGTGGAATAAAAATATTAATTTAGCCCAGCCAGGCCAATAGGTTTAGGTAGCCGGAAACAACTCCACGAGCCCAGCCACGATGAACCACCGACCGCGGACACAAATGTCTGGAGATGGCATCTTCTCCAGGTGTGGGAGATGGCAAATAGCCCTCCAAATCTCACGTTCTCTGCTGGGCCATAGTCTGTGGGAAGGAGGCGAGCCCACAGCCACTTTTTGTATTTAATCCATGGGAAGTGTGTTTCTACATCTGGGATGAGAAGCCTCTTCCTAAAACTTGGACCTTGGAAAGTCATCAGGCTGGATGATAGCTTAGATGAGGAAGTGGAAACCAACAAGATGGCAGAAGGTTTCTAAGGGGGGCAGAGCTATGCATTACAAGGCATCTCAAGGCTACCCACGCCTCTTTCTCAAGCTAACCAGGGAAGGAGGAAGAGGGATAATTCACTGTTCATTAAGTTGTGCGTCACAATTTTGCTTGAGCTATTGAGCTCTATAACAACAGGTTAGTATTTGATAGAGGAGTATTAAAAAAAAAACTACGTTTTATTGTGGCTACAGATGTGATAGGATTACACCTGATAGACTCACAAGGTTCATTGGGATCCAACATGAGAAAAACCCTGTCCAGTTCCTATTGTTTCCTGCGCTGTAGATACACTGATATCCACTGACTTTACCGACAAAGATGAAAAAACTTCTGAAGATTTCAGTTAGTGATGGTTCGGTAGAACTTTTGATAAATTAACAAGCCTCCTATATTAAAAATGTCATCATTGACTTCAATAGGCACCCAATTCAGGATCCAAACCATGTGTGTTATGGTGTAGCAGCTGATGGTTTAGGAAGTTACTGACAGCCCGTCTAAAGAGATGATGGAGCCAAACAAATATTAAAAAAAAATTGGATTCAGTTTAGAAAGCCGCTCTTAACAGTCTTGGAACCCCTAAAACAGGGGTGCCCAACATTTTGAAGAGAGAGGGTCACGGGCCACAAGGAGCGGAGCGGGCGGATGACAGGTCATGGCTACTCTATAGGCCCACCAATCTACCCAGATGGAAGGGGACAAATTCCCTTCTGTTTTTCGGATTGGAGGTAGGAAATGTAAATGGACATCTGTCGCTCTATAGAGGTGAATTGAGGGTCCCATTTGGTCGGGCTGATCGTGTAAAAAGGGCCTAAGACTAAGACTAAGGGTGCTCAGGCAACAGCAGAAGCAGATATAAAGCAAAATAAGCCTCAGCCTCTTCAAAAATTCTACCGGAAATACTAAGATAGAAGGGTAGGACCTGGTGACACTGACATTCAAGCTAAGGGTGCTCGGGAAGCAGTAGAAGACCATATAAGGCAGAACAAGCATGAGCTTCTTCTTCAAAAAGTCTACCAGGCATACTAAGATAAAAGGGTAGGACCTGGTGGCACTGACAGTCAAGCTAAGGGTATTCAGGCAACAGATGAAGAGTAGGGGTGGGCGAACGGTTCGGCCCGAGCATCCCTCTTGAAGAGCATATGAGGCAAAACAAGCCAAAGATTATTCTTCGAAAATTCTGCCAGGCATACTGCGATAGAAGGGTATGACCTTGTTGCATGAACATTCAAGCTAAAGGTGTCCGGGCAACAGTCGAAGAGCATACAAGGCAGAACAAGCCTTAGCATCTTTAAAAATTCTACTAGGAATACTAAGATAGAAGGGTGGGTCCTGGTGGCACAGACATTCAAGCTAAGGGTACTCAGGCAAGAGTAGACGATCATATAAGGCAGAACAAGCCTGGGCTTCTTCAAAAATTCTACCAGGGAAATTAAGATACAGTAGTAGGGTAGGATGTGGTGGCACTGACATTCAATCTAAGGGCGCTCGGACAGCAGTAGAAGACCATATAAGGCAGAACAAGCATGAGCTTCTTCTTCAAAAAGTCTACCAGGCATACTAAGATAGAAGGGTAGGAACTGGTGGCACTGACAGTCAAGCTAAAGGTGTCCGGGCAACAGTCGAAGAGCATACAAGGCAGAACAAACCTTAGCGTCCTTAAAAACTCTACTAGGAAAACTAAGATAGAAGGGTGGGTCCTGGTGGCACAGACATTCAAGCTAAGGGTACTCAGGCAAGAGTAGAAGATCATATAAGGCAGAACAAGCCTGGGCTTCTTCAAAAATTCTACCAGGGAAATTAAGATACAGTAGTAGGGTAGGATGTGATGGCACAGACATTCAGCGCAAAGGGCGCTCAGGCAACAGTAAAAGACCAAATAAGGCAGAGCCTCTTTTTAGAAGGGTAGGACCTAGTGGCACTGGCATTCAAGCTAAAGGTTCTCATGCAAAAGCAGGCGCAGTCTGAGACATTTGGGTAACCAAGCCCCCAAAATAATACTGAAGTTTGGAATTAGCCTGGGACATCCAAATTAATTAGCTCGATCCAAATCTAACACTATGATGATAAACTGTACTCACCAGTACAGTTGCTAGGGACACCAAGATTTAAAAGATTAAAAAACTTGCCAGGTTACCATTTTTTACAAGAGATGTATCAGCCTAGACATTTTGAAATATTTTTCCATGTGGTCAGATGACAGTTTAGCCTAATCTTATATGTACCAGAACATTATATGCCCTGAGAGCTAATTACAACTTCACATCAGACATTTTCTCATAAAGGGTCCAGAGTTCCAAGTTCATTTCAAGGAGAACGCTTTATAATGGGGTTGTAGAGAAAAGCTAATGAAATTAGCCATTCTCTTTACATTTTATTAGAGGTATTGTCGTTTCCCTCCAAGTTGATTATTTGCAAAGCAGACATTTCGAGGGGAAATAATTTGAAGTCAAGTCGCCCATGTAATTCCAATTTACTTTTATAATGATTTCCGAGACTTTTCTCCGACTCGTTGTTTATTTAGACCAGAATGACAAAAACGTATCTATGCCAAGCAAAAACAAGGGTGAAATGAAAAATTTAAAGTTTTCGTATTAAAGAACAAGTTTTTCTCTATTAGGTTCCTAATGCTCAAGGTCAGGGGCGGACTGACAACTCAGGGGGCCCCTAGGCAATAGGAGATTATGGGGCCCCCAGGCAATAGGAAATTATGGAGCCCCCGTGCAATGGGATATTATGGGCCCCTCAGGCAATAGATTATGGGGTCTGTGTGTCTGTGTGTACACACAGACACACAATATACACACATAGGGCCAGATTCACGTAGAATCCGCGGCGGTGTAGCGTATGCCATTTACACTACGCTGCCGCAACTTACTGGAGCAAGTGCCGTATTCTCAAAGCACTTGCTCCGTAATTTGCGGGGGCGTAGTGTAAATGGCCCGGCGTAAGGCCGCGTAATTCAAAGGGGGCGGCTTGTATTTAAATTAAGCGCGCCCCGCACCGATCGAACTGCGCATGCGCCGGCCATAAAAATAGCCCAGTGCGCATGCTCCAACTCACGTTGGAAAACGTCAATGAAGCCGATGTGAGCGTCATTTACGCAAAGCCCTATTCGCAAACGACTTAGGAAAACGACGGAAAAAGACCACGCTGTCCCGAGGCCATACTTAACATGGCATACGACGGACCTTCGTAAACTTACCCCTTATATAGCAGGGGTAAGTTTACACTTACGTAAACGACGTAAACGATGACGAGGCGGCGCAAAAACGTTCGGGAATCGGTGTATCAGGCTCATTTGCATAGTCAAATGAGAAATCGACGTAAACGCCACCTAGTGGCCGGCGTAACATTACATTTAAGATCCGAAAAATTCGAATTACGCCGGTGTATCTGTAGATACACTGGCGTAATTCTTTTGAGAATCTGGCCCATAGTATACATACACAGTATACATACACCCAGAATACACATACACACACTGAAAGGGTACTGGAGAGGCGGGGCAGCTATAATCTTGGGATTTTTTTTAAAACACAGATTTTTTACATACTGTCCCTGGTTTTACTGAAGCTGGCAACCCTGATCCGTCCCTGCTCAAGGTTAAGCAGAAATAACAGTCCAATGAATGCAGCCATATACTGTATGTGCCAAATTAATTAAATGTACTGTATTTTTAAAACAGGTGTACTGTATTTACATTAATGTTAATGGGAAGCACAGTGGCTTGGTGGTTAGCACTTCTGCCATTTAGCACTGGGTTCCTCAGTCAGGGCACTATCTGCATGGAGTTTGTATGGTTTCTCTGTGCTTGTATGGGTTTCTTCCTATACTCCACCGACATGCTGGTAGGTTAATTAGCTCCTTTCTAAAATTAGTCCTTAACTACTAAACTCCTTAAATTTACCATCGGGACAGGGGTCGCCGAGGGATTGGAAGCCTTGCAGTTCGGTAAATCAAACAAATAATACCCCACGTATAACCTAATGTAAAAAATTTGGAATAACGTTAGAACACTACAACAGGTCACTGGATTTACAAAGTTTAGTCCTATATGGCACAACGACTGCCGGTACACAGAGATAGGGAAATGGAAATATAGTAGTGATGAGCGGAATACGCCATATTCGATTTCGCGATATTTCGTGAATATTTCGAAGAATATTCGCGAATATTCGTTAATATCGAATATCCGTGATATTTTATTAAAAAAAAAATGCGAAATTTCGCTATTTTTTTTTGGATAAAATATCACGAATATTCGATATTTTACGAATATTCGATATTTTACGAATATTCGCTATATTTTATATAAAAAAAAAAATAGCGAAATTTCGCATATGCGAAAGCGAAAATGATTGCGAAATTTCGCTTTTTTTTTTGGATAAAATATAGCGAATATTCGTAAATATCGAATATTCATGATATTTTATAAAAAAAAAAAAAATTGCCAAATTTCGCAATTTTTTTTTTATAAAATATCACGAATATTCGATATTTACGAATATTCGCTATATTTTCTAAAAAAAAAAAATGCGAATTTTCGCTAATGCGAAATTTCGCTAGTGCGAATGCGAAATTGATTGCGAAATTTGAAAAAAATTGAATATTCGAAATAGCGAATATTCGCCGCGATATTCGAGTTATTCGCGAATACTCGAATATGCAATATTCGTAGCGAATATTCGCAATGCGAATATTCGTGAGCAACACTAAAATATAGTAAAACATGGTAGCAATATGGGATTAACTACTTATCAAATATTCCGTAATAGAGAGCTGCGTGCCTTTGCTGCCCTTCAGGTGGAATTTCCACATGTCCATGCAGTTCTATTACTTCCAACTTCAGCATGCGATCAAGGCTCAAAATTACGAGGACGCATGGGTACAACACTACTTCTATTTTTAACCACTTCAATACCGGCCTTTAAAACACACCTCCATACCGGGCCTATTTTGGCACTTCTCTCCTACATGTGCAAATCATTTTTTGCTAGAAAATTACTCAGAATTCCCAAACATTATATATGTTTTTTTTAGCAGACACCCTAGGGAATAAAATGGCAGTCATTGCAACTTTTTATCTTGCACGGTATTTGCGCAATAATTTTTCAAACATATTTTTTTTGTAAAAAAAATGTTTTTATGAATTAAAAAATAACAAAATAGTAAAGTTAGCCCAATTTTTTTTATAAAATATGAAAGATGATGTTACGCCGAGTAAATAGATACCTAACATGTCATACTTTAAAATTGCGCACACTCATAGAATGGCGCCAAACTTTGTTACTTAAAAATATCCAAAGGCGACGCTTTAAATTTTTTACAGGTTACCAGTTTAGAGTTACAGAGGAGATCTAGTGCTATAATTGTTGCACATGCTCTGACGCACGCGGCGACACCTCACATATGTGGTTTAAACGAAGTTTACATATGTGGACGGGACTTACGTGTGCGATCGCTTCTGAGCGCGAGCTACCGTGGACAGGGGTGTTTTAATTGTTTTTATTATTTTTTCATTTTTTATTTTACTTATTTATTTTTTACACTCTTTTTTACATTTTTTTTTTTTTTTTGATCGCTTTTATTCCTATTACAAGGAATGAAGGAATGTAAACATCCCTTGTAATAGGAATAGTGTGTGACAGGTCCTCTTCAACCACTTAAGGACCTTGGGTGTTTTTCAGATTTGGTGTTTACAAGACTAAAACATTTTTTTTTGCTAGAAAATTACTTAAACCCCCAAACATTATATATTTTTTTCTAACACCCTAGAGAATAAAATGGCGGTCATTGCAATACTTTTCACACCGTATTTGCGCAGCGGTCTTACAAGTAACTTTTTTTATTAAAAAATAAGACAACAATAAATTTGGCCCAATTTTTTTATATACTGTGAAAGATAATGTTACGCCGAGTAAAATGATACCCAACATGTCACGCTTAAAAATTGCGCCAGCTCATGGAATGGCGTCAAACTTTTACCCTTAAAAATCTTGATAGGCGATGCTTAAAAAATTCTATATGTTGCATCTTTTGAGCTACAGAGGAGGTCTAAGGCTAGAATTATTGCTCTCGCTCTAACGATCGCGGTGATACCTCACTTGTGTGGTATGAACACCGTTTTCATATGCGGGCACTACTCACGTATGCGTTCGCTTCTGTCCACTTGCTCGCTGGAATCCATGCTCCTGTCTTTGGATGTAAACAAGGCCTTCGACACCCTATCATGGCCTTATCTCATGTCAGTTCTTCGGCATTATGGATTCGGGTCTTCGTTTATGCGCTGTATGTCAGTTCTATATGACGTTCTTCGAGCAAAAATCAAGTATTATGGATTTGAATCTTCTCTCTTCAATATCAGGAGGGGCACCCGACAGGGATGCCCCTTATCGCCTCTTCTTTTTGTTTTGGCGATAGAGTCCCTGGCGGAGGCGATTCGTTCACATCCAGATATACACGGCATTGAGATAGCAGACTGTCCTCTTTAAATTTCCCTATTTGCCGATGACATCCTTCTCACTATGACCTCTACCAGAACCTCCCTACCAAATTTACAATCCCTTTTAGATACCTTTGCTTCCCTTTCGGGGCTCTGGGTTAATCCCTCCAAGTCGAAAGCATAAACATATAAATTAACCTTTCTCCTGGTTTGCTGACGCATCTACAGTCGGCGTTTTCTTTCACTAGGTCTCCTCGTTGCCCTATTTGGGAATCCACCTTACCCCTATGTATTCTGGACTGTACCAGGCTAACTTTTCATCTTCGTTCAAACGACTAACCGACATTTTATCGTCTTGGTCTCATTTGCCTATGTCTTGGTTTGGCAGAATAACGGCCACCCGTATGTCCTGTCTTGCCTGTTCCGGTTCCTTCGAATATCCTCTGTATACATCAACGTAGAATTATGCAATTTATATGGGGTTCGTCCCGCCCTCGTATTGGCAAACAGGTTTTGTTCGCCAGGCAAATTAATGGGGGTCATTCGGTCCCTAATTTATGGGCCTATTATATAGCAGCTAGCATAGCCCCACTTACACGCCTTCATGAGACCTTGGGGCCCTGTTTAGCTCATTCCTTGCGAATATGGGACTCTGTAAAATATTCTGCCGGGTTAATCTCTCCTCATCTTCCACTCTTACGACTTTTACGTTGCCCGCTATTTCCTCCAGGCCGGGATAATTCCTTGGTAGAGCACTATCACTATTTACAACTTTGCCACTTTCTTGACCCCCTTTGAGAGCCTCTGTAGAGCCAGACCCCAGTCACCGAACTTCATTTTGTTGATATATCCGGCTGTGATATCCTCAAAGAGACCCCCACTGAGGCCTTACCACCTCCAGTGGGAGAAGGAGTTGGGGAAGCAGCTAAACCCTAAGGAATAGCGGGTGATGACACTAACCTTGTTCAAGTGCTCACGTAATGTGTTGATTCTGGAAAACGCCTATAAAGTATTGTACAGGCAGTACTACATGCCGGCGAGATTGGCTCGATTCATATCAAATTATTCCCCGCTCTGTTTTAGGGGGTGCTCCCAGGAGGGCTACATGGCGCATATCTGGTGGTCCTGCCCGCGGGCGTGCAGACTGTGGATTTGGGTATTCACTCTCCTTCGTAATCTATTTCAGATTAACATTGAAAGGTACCCTTATGTAGCACAGCTTGGTAAACCAATCGTGGAATTACTGTGTCCCGAGAGGCAACTGGCCCAGCATCTCTTTACTGCAGCCGGTTGACGATTGCTAGAGCATGGAAAACCCCCACACTTAGCTCTGAGGCTGTCAAAAACCGCCTGAACGATGTCATGGTTAATGAGAAACTAACGGCAGTTCTTTCTGATACGCACAACAAATTTCTCAGGGTTTGACAGCCTTGGATTACATACTACCACGCTTCTAGGTTTGACACCGCATTACTGTCAATGTCTCGCGCGCACCCCGTGGACCTTCTACCCCCCTTTTTTTACTTTCTCCCCCACTTCACCTTGCATTCTTTCACTTTACTCCACTTTCCTCTCTTTCTCCACTTCTTTATGGTCTATTCTCTGGCTGTTATCTCTTTGTACTCTTTCTGGAGGATGCTAACCTTCAGGTTTTTTTTTTCTGTTGTTGTTGTAAATTGCACACTCGTTTTACAGGTTTACAGACAGCCGGACGACGCTCGGGTTCTAGGTCATCTACTGTAGTTATACAGATTTTTTGGTTTCTTTTCTTTTTTCTTTTTTTTCATCTCTCTTTTTAATCGAGTATAGCATAAGATCTTGCTTCCTATATGTTGATATGGGCTTTCGGGTCTGGATTTACTCTGTACATTGTATGTTATATATCACTGTAGTGAACCTGTACTGTTGGTTTATGACAATAAAACTTTTGTAAAAGAAAACATTACATATATATGTGCCCAGGTCAGATTTCATGAATCAGCTTTAAATCTACTTTAAGCACTGCAAGCCAGTTAGGTGTGTAGAAAGTTGACATGGTACGAGCGGAATAAAAAGGGAAGCCACTGCACACTAGAAAGATAACTGGTATCCACATTTAATTTATAGGATGTTTACAAGCTTGACAGTCCCTACCTTTAAAACTGCTCTCTAATGCATTTCACCCAGTAGGGCTCTATGATTAATGTGGTTGTACACCCTCACACATACCCAGTGAAGTGAGTGGCCTCAGGTAATACACAGAGATGAAGCAAATCCCCCCTCGATAAGTTGTAACTGTTTATCTGCAGTCTTCTCTGTAATTGTTTAAAGTCCAGAATTTATAAAGCTTATCTGAGCTGTAAAAAAACAGGGGGCGGTGAGCTGAAGTTACACACTGCAGAGCTCAATCAGGAGAGCTTTCAGAGCTGAATAGATAGAAGAGGCACATCCCCATGCACACAGCACCCAGGAACAAAGCTGAGGCTGTCAATCACAGGCTGTGTGCTAGAGGTCCCTCCCAGGGCCAGATTAACATATACATTAAGATAGTCAGTGAGTCACTAATGCTGCTCAGCCCTGCTCTGTGTGTGTACACATGATTGATATGTAAATTGCTGTGTTGTGATATTGCCAAAAAGTATTGGGACGCCTGCCTTTACACGCACATGAAGTTTAACGACATCCCAGTCTTAGTCCGTAGGGTTAAACATTTAGTTGGCCCACCCTTTGCAGCTATAACAGCTTCACCTCTTCTGGGATGGCTGTCCACAAGGTTTAGGAGTGTCTATGGGAATGTTTGACCATTCTTCCAGAAGCACATTTGTGAGGTCAGGCACTGATGTGGGCGAGAAGGCCTGGCTCACAGTCTTCACTCAAATTCATCCCAAAAGTGTTCTATCGGGACCCTGTGCAGGCCAGTTAAGTTCCTCCACCCCAAACTCGCTTACCAATCCCAGTGACCTTCAATATTAATGATTGACATGAGGGTTCTGCAGCAGGCCTCTGCAGGATGGCCCTCGACCCATGTCGCACCACAGCCTGGCTGAATCTGCCCTGAATGCGGTAAGAGCGGCCTCCAATCTACCAGTGAACAATTAGAAGTGGCTGGCAGTAGATGCTCTTGCACTGGCTCACAATGGCTCCCCTTTTTCCCTGTTGCACAGGCCACAACTCAGCCACAGCACCGTCTGACACAGCATCACTGCTTGCAGATCCAGGCCGTGGTCCCAAAAGGGGGCGATGTTATCCCAACACAGGATTTTTATTGCTTCCCCAGCATTCTGTTTGTAGTCCATAACAGTCGGAATGGGAATATAACTTAAATCTTTGGACTACATGTCCCAAGCTGCTTTGCTCCATTTTTAGTTCTCATTTACCATGACTGCAGACTTGTGATTACAGATTCCAGACTGGACACTAGGAGAAAACAGCCACACTGTAGCTATAATACAGAGTGTCTCTTGAGTCTTGAATATGCAGGCAATATTAGCCAGCTCCTGGCTACACCCTTTTTGCTATTTTCACCTGTAATGTATGATTATTTTACAGGGAAAGGGGTTTGAATTCAACTTTGTTTAACATGTGTGACAGTATTCAAGCTGGGTGCAGATGAGAATTTAAAGTGGAGCTCCAGCCCCCCACCAAAAAAATGAATACTAGGACACTTACCTGTCCAGGGATCCCACGATGTCGGCACCCCAGCGTATTTTTTAATCAGCTCTCGGGTGCTGCCACCGCCATTCTTCATGAGGGAAACCGGCACTGAAGCCTTGCGGCTTTACAGCCAGTCCCCTACTGCACATTCGCAAAGTGTGCTGCGCTTTCTGAATGGCCAGGTGGCGGTGGAACAAGGAGGGGGCCAAACTTACAGGGGACCTCGTCGTGATGAGGTCTCCCGGAAGTGGAGATGAGTACCTGTCAAAAACAGGTACCTGCCTCCCCCCAAAAGAAAGCAAGCAGAGCTTCCCCTTTTGGGGCCCCATGATTTCTAACAGCCAAACTTGGTATGATGGTGTAACGGTCACCACCACCAGAATAAGACGAGACTCAGCTCCGTACTTGCTTCAAAAGATATGCCACTTTAATGGTATTTTCTCAGCTTTTTATACCGTTTACAAGCACATGGCAGTAATCACAGGACAATACAATCTCCACCCCCTTCACACCATGGGGGGGCTTCAATCACATTTTAAAAAGCATTCAGGTAAGCTAATTATGTAGACACGTCGGCACCGCATCATCAATAGAGTTAACTCAGAGAATGACATTCCTGTAGACAATGATGTGCTAATTCAGTACATCTGAATGGAGAATTTAACACATTGTTTTGGACACAATGAATCCCACAATCAAAAGGTCTTTCTTGCAATTAACACCTTTTCAACAGAATGTGTCTTTCACATTGAAGAGCCAACCTCACTTAACATTTTAAAAGCCTATTATACAGAGGGATGTGTCCCTGTTTTGGTAACCTGGTCTCAAGTCCACATGAACCACTTTTGTAATATTCCAGTCCTGCAATATGAATTATTATTAACTAATTGCCGACCGCCCGCCGTCATATTACTGTGGGACGGTGGCACTGCTACGTGGGAGCACGTAGCTCTACGTCTTCCCTGTAGCAGCTTGTAGGGTCCCCCGAGTCCTGCGCGCGTGCCCGGCGGGTACGATCACCGCCGGGCACCCGCGATTGCTCATTACAGAGCGGGGAACGGGAGGTATGTGTGTAAACACATACCTCTCGTTTCTGTCAGCGGGGGAAACGCTGATCTTCTGTCCATACAATGTATGGACAGAAGATCAGTAATTTCCCCTAGTGAGGCCACCCCCCCCCATACAGTTAGAACACACCAGGACCACACTTAACCCCTCCCCTGCCCCCTAGTGTTAACCCCTTCACTGCCAATGGCATTTTTATAGTAATACAATGCATTTTTATAGCATTGATCACTATAAAAATGCAAATGGTCCCAAAAATGTGCCAAAAAACGCTGATCGCCGCCATTACTAGTAAAAAATAATAATAAAAATGCCATAAAACAACCCCCTTTTTTGTAAACGCTATAAATTTTGCGCAAACCAATTAATAAACGCTAAATGCAATTTTTTTAACTAAAAATATGTAGAAGAATACGTATCGGCCTAAACTGAGGAAAAAAAATGTTTTTTTATATCTTTTTTGGATTTTTATTATAGCAAAATGTAAAAAATATTGAATTTTTTTCAAAATAGTCGCTCTATTTTTGTTTATAGCGCAAAAAATAAAAAACGCAGAGATGATCAAATACCACCAAAAGAAAGCTCTATTTGTGGGAAAAAAAGGACGCCAATTTTAAATGGGAGCCACGTCGCACGACCACGCAATTGTCAGTTTAAGCGACGCAGTGCCGAATCACAAAAAGTGCTCTGGTCTTTGGACAGCAATATGGTCCGGGGCTAAAGTGGTTAATGTCCCATCTCATGTAATATATGAATTATGATTCTTTGTCACCCTATGGCCCTAGTGGACATAAGGTGACCCTAGACATAGGACAATCTCAGTCTGTCACAGTTCATTCCGTTACATCTCTCCCCTTTCGGTGGGAGACGGACACAGGTGGGAACCCCAAACGGGTTGACTCCGAAGTCTGTCAGTAGTTCCAGTCCTCCAATGCTGGTATCCATACTGTACCCCAAATAAATGGCTCCAAACTGAGCATTACTCACCCCGCCAACCTCTGCCTCTCTCAGAGAACACGCCTGCCGCTGGGGAGAAGGCAGGGTGGCTGGGCTCAGTCCATCATGCTGTTGGGGGTCTGGGCCAACTGCCCCCCCTTCCTGGGGTATACCAGTGGAGACTGAAGTCCCACCCACTGGTGCTTGGTGAAAACCCCCCGGTGCTTGCAAAGCAAAGCCGACATCCTCCTGTCCCAGTCCTGTACCATTTTCTGGGGTTGTGCCAGTGGAGACTGAAGTCCCATCCACTACCCCAGGAACCCCCTCTTCTGTTAGTGAGGAGCAGAGGCCTATGACACTCTGTTCTGTTGCCAGCTCTTCCGCTGGGTTGCTGTGAGTGGAGACCACAGTCCCATCCACTACCACAGGGTCCCCCTCTTCTGTTAGTGAGGAGCAGAGGCCTATGACACTCTGTTCTGTTGCCAGCTCTTCCGCTGGGTTGCTGTGAGTGGAGACCACAGTCCCATCCACTACCACAGGGTCCCCCTCTTCTGTTAGTGAGGAGTAGAGGCCTGGGGCACCCTGCTCTGTTGCCAGTGATTCAGCTGGGGGTAAAAGCTTTACCACCTCAGTTTGTTGCTGGAGAAAGGGGCCAACCGCCCAGGCTCTCTGGAACTCCACACCATCCGCTTCGGTTTTAGGGATGGCAATCTCCATTTTTTCCACTGCCGATTCATCAGCCAGGAGTTCACAGTTGTCATCTGAACTTTCCTCATAGTCCCAGGCATTGGGAGCCCCACCCTGCTGCTGAGTGGACTCTAGCAGCTGTCTGTAGGCGACCTCCAGTTCCCATTCCCGAATGGCCAGAAATTCCAAATCTTCCTGTGACCAGTGGCCTCCAGAGATATTCAATTTCTCCTCTCTGTGCTCCATTATGTCCTCCAAGCGCCACTGCCGATCATTCCCGAAGTCTGGATCACTGGACATCCTCCAATACAATAATCCCAGGCCATCATAGTCATGGCCTTCTGTGGGGCTGTCATCCGCTGACCACGGGCACTCTTGGGCTACATACCACTGGAGGGCTCTGTAGCTTTCATCCAGCTGCATCTCTGCCCGGATCAGCCTGCTTAACTCAGCTGTCCACTCCTGCTTCGGTTGTTTCCCCAACAACAGCATTCGTATGTCATACTGCGGCCAGTACCTTGCATAGATGGAGGGCAGGACCTTTCCTTGGTTTTGCTGCTCCCGAGCTAGTGCTTCCTTCCAGAGTTGGCACTGAATCACATCCGACCATCCCAGCAGGACCTCCTCTGATACCGGTCCTCTGTGCTGTATCTGCATCTCTTGTAACCTTCTTTGGAATTCCTCTTCCATGGAGACTGGTATCTGCACCTCTACTCTCTCTTTAGTTGGTGCTGCTGTGACTTCAGCTGCTGCAGCACTTCTTCTCTGTAGCAAGGTGGCATTCAGAGCCGCTATAACTCGGTCCCTGATCTCCAGTGGAGGGTTAGGACCATAATGTGTCAGTCTTATGTTAACCGCCCGATCAAAACTTGCTTCTTCGGGTGTCCTGTCTGTTACGGCGGGCCTTTTAGCTCTATCCATTTCAACCAGTTCTGCGATAATGTCCCTTTTCTTACGGTTGCTGGCCAGTCTGCCCCGGCTCTCCAGTAAGTCCATGAGGGAAGAGAGCTTCATCCGTTCATACATCGTCTCCATTGTCATGTGTCCTTGTAGCCGTCCTTCTGAAGATGGAATCATCCCACTGCTGCCAACCAAATGTAACGGTCACCACCGCTTACGACCTTCCATCCAACCACGACAAGCTTATCTGACACACTGCAACAATCTTGCATACACGATCCATATTCTTTCCCAGAATAAGACGAGACTCAGCTCCGTACTTGCTTCAAAAGATATGCCACTTTAATGGTATTTTCTCAGCTTCTTATACAGTTTACAAGCATATGGCAGTAATCACAGGACAATACAATCTCCACCCCCTTCATACCATGGGGGGGCTTCAATCACATTCTAAAAAGCATTCAGGTAAGCTAATTATGTAGACACGTCGGCACCGCAACATCAATAGAGTTAGCTCAGAGAATGACATTCCTGTAGACAATGACGTGCTAATTCAGTACATCTGAATGGAGAATTTAACACATTGTTTTAGACACAATGAATCCCACAATCAAAAGGTCTTTCTTGCAATTAACACCATTTCAACAGAATGTGTCTTTCACATTGAAGAGCCAACCTCACTTAACATTTCAAAGGCCTATTATACAGAGGGATGTGTCACTGTCTTGGTAACCTGGTCTCAAGTCCACATGAACCACTTTTGTAATATTCCAGTCCTGCAATATGAATTATTATTAATGTCCCATCTCATGTAATATATGAATTATGATTCTTTGTCACCCTATGGCCCTAGTGAACATAAGGTGACCCTAGACATAGGACAATCTCAGTCTGTCACGGTTCATTCCGTTACAGATGGTATGTGTAGGAAAGGAGTACAGAGTGTATAACAGCGGGTAGTATGTATAGAAGAGGAGTGATTAGGATGCAATGGTGGCCATATATGCAGGTAAAGTATAAAGGTGTTCTTTTGGGTTGAGGTCAGGACTCTTTGCAGGCCAATCAAGTATCTCCATCCCAAACTCACCCACGCTATATTGCCAAAGGTATTAGGCCACCCCTCCAAATCCTTTGGTGGAGGGGGGATTATGGTGTTGGGTTGTTTTTCATGGGTTGGGCTTGGCCCCTTAGTTCTAGTAAAGGGAACTCTTAAGGTGTCAGTATACCAAGACATTTTGGACAATTTCATGCTCCCAACTTTGTGGGAACAGTTTGGGGATGGCCCAGTCCTGTTTCAATATGACTGCGCACCAGTGCACAAAGCAATTCTCTTGGTGTCAGGAAAACTTGTCAGAAATGAATTATGCTAATAGCAGAGGAACAAGGCAGCAGACAGAAATGACACTTAGTGCTCCTAATTGAGAGAAGTAAACACTATAGAGGGATATGCTTAGTTAATTCATTTCATGTCTGAGGTTTACAACACCTGTAAGTGAAACACATTAGTTGGCGGTCCTGGGAACTGTCAATGTCAAGCTTATGAATATCCTATACAATTACTATGGATATCAGCAATCTTTCTGGTGTTCGGTTGTTACCTTTATTTCATTCAGTGTGCAATCTGTGAGCGGAGATGACTTGTATTATCCCTGGCACCTGGGTTTCAAGTGGCAGCAGACATGAGTGCTATACAGAGGAAAAATCTTTTGTTCAAGAATCCAAATGATAAGAGTGGAGTACACAGTGAGCAGAGAGATGACTATCAGTATACTTATGCACTTTCATTGTTCAATTAGTAGGCTGGGTATGTGTTCTGTCCAAGATGTACAGCTGCAGTGGTAGTCGAGAGTCTGAATTTGCTGCTTTGCAGAGGTGCCTGGAAAGCAAAACTGGCTGCAAAGAATTAAAAACCTTTGACAGGTATAACATTTCTAATAGATATGTAACACCCTCTAGTGTGTGCTACTTGTTAAATAGACATGAGCCATGCCAGCAGGGGAGTTGGGTAGAAGATGGAGAAGCAGTAATGAGGAAAGCCTGTCAGTTGTCCTTGAGGGACTCTTGCTGGGGAGGTGCTTTATCTCAGGCTGGAGCTTGGGAGGCTGGCCTGGAAGGATCCCACCACAGGAGTCAGTTTGAGGGATTGAAGCAGTGGAGAAAGCAAGGAGCGACAGTGAGTAGATCAGTTACCGTATTGATCTGGGTATTGTGCGCTCCTTCGTATAGCGCGCACCCCAAATGTCGACCTGTAAAAAAAATGTTTTTATTACTTTTAGTACTTACAGTTTTGGTGTCTTGCGCGGCGTCCATCCTCAGGTCCGGTGTCCGTCTTCGGCTCCGGTGGTGTCCTCCCGGGTTCTCCAGCGATGTCTCAAGTCGAATCCCCGCTTCCCGCGCTCAGTTTTAATGCCTCCGCTGACATATACCGAGTGCAGTACTCTCGGGTACATTCGGCCAGGCTCGGCTTCGCTCGTGCTCACGCTCTGGGACGTTTATACATGAGCAGAAGCGAAGCCGAGCCTAGCCGAATGTACCCGAGTGTACTGCACTCGGTATATGTCGGTGGCTCACTTCAAACTGAGCGTGGGAAGCGGATATCGGCGTATATCGCGCACCCACGATTTTCCCCTTATTTTAGGGGGAAAAAAGTGTGCGGTATACGCCGATAAATACGGTAGCTTTGAGGGTGTAACGAAACGTCCCACAGTCCTCTTGAGTGCTTTTCTCACTTTTATTTATCTTTATTAGTTTTCCATATACATATATAATTATTGCTTAGTAAATAACGTATCAAAAAGATAATTATTAATATAGATATATCAAATAAAATATAAAATGTCCCAAGTCCCCCCACCCCTCCCCGACCTCTCCCTTCTAATATATCTCTAACTTCCATATTCTCTCTTTATTTATATACTTTTCTCCTCCTCTCCCTTCTACAGTACTTGAGTTTTTTTGGATTTATTATATTATCCTGTACCATATCATATTATACTGAAAGTAGATTGCCATACAATACCATACAATACTGCATAATATAATACAATATGTGCTTTTGTCACTTACCACTTCCTACCAGTCTGAATATAGATATCAGATAATCCAACCCCTATCCACAACAAACAAGACGATACTTGTCTGATTGCTGAACATGGACTGTTTATTAGAACCAAAATACAAGTCTTAGGCCGCATACACACGCTCAAACTTATCCGAGGAAAACGGTTCATTGGACAGTTTTCATCGGATATGTCTGCTGGGCTGTTTTGGACTGATGGTTGTACACACCATCAAACCAAAATCCCTGCCGGCAGACAGCGCGGTGACGTGGCGGTGACGTTGACGCCGCCACGTCACAGAACCAGGAAGTAAAATACTTTCACGCATGCGTCGAATCCATTCGACGCATGTGCGGACAGATATGTCCGCTGGTTAGTGGTCCGCTAACATCCATTTTTCATCAAAATATGTAATAAAAATAAATTTCTAACAAAAAAAAAACGGATGAAAAACAGATGAAAAACGGATGAAAAACGGATAAAAAACGGATGAAAAACGGATGAAAAACTGATGAAAAACTGATCAACTGATGATAAAAAACTGATCTAAAAAACGGTCCGCATGTGTAAAAGAGACCTTATATACAGTGGAGGAGGAGGAGGTTCCTCCCTCCTGCTCATATTATTCTACCAATACACCTGTAACCAGAAACCTAATTAACATGAGTTAATTAACTAATCCCTTAGAGTAGCTGATGTGACACCGTGCCTGTCAGGATTTCACTACAGGTCAGACTTGTTTTCACCGAGCTTCACACAGTAGATTATACATTATCATAAGTATAAACACAGGACACCTTCTCACAATAGCTGGAGCTCCAGCAGGAGTCGGCCTGTCTCCTAAATTGTACAGAGGCCAATGTGATCAGCTCTCTCAACTAACAGGTTGAGTTCAGAATCAAACAAACAAACCAAGAACATTATTATTTTGCTGCTACGGCCCCTTGTTACCACAGTGCCTTTCCCAGCTTGGGATTAGGATAGGTGCATTAGAACCGTACTCTCTCTTCTCACCACCACTCCTATACGCTTTAGGAGTATCTTAGACAGCGCCACCACCCCCAGATATACCACAAACCAAGAATAGTCTTTACATAAATCCTGGGAGATATTGTGGATAAATATTACTGTCCCATTTTAAGTAATCCAAGACATATTTTCTCAGTCACCCAGTGCCAGGATGGCACATGGTGACAGACATAAGAAGTGCATGGGGAGCTGAAACAAGGGTTTCCCAACCTTTCCAAGGGATTCTGGGTTCCATGGGCCCCCCGTCACAGATGGCAATAATTCTGTAGAAGGCAATAATGCCATAATGCTGATGCAGCCTGTGGCAAAATTGAGTTTGACACCCCCGTGCTAGACTGGTTAATGAAGCCAGAGTGAATGGACTGTTTGCTGTGTGATTGGTAGCCTTTGCACTGATCTGGGAAAGAACCAGTTAAAATCAGCAGCCTCATACTGGGGGGGGTGTAACGCTATATTAACACATAGAAAATGGTGGGGCACTGGGTTGTGTTCTATTGTACAATGTATTGGTATAGCATTTACAATAAATGGCACCCTACGGCACCATGTGTTGTGGCAACGTGCGTGAATGTTAGTGTATGGGCCCGCAGTCTATTTTAAATGCCAGTCAGCCTACTTATACATTACAAATAAAATATATCATTGCAGTTTCTATAATGAAATGGGTAATTGGATCCCAGAAGGTAAAACAAGTGAATAATACAAGATAAAAATTGCCGTTTTTCTTTACCTGACCATTCCTATTAATTCATATTATTGCAACAGCTTTAAAACGTTTTCTTTTTTTTTATAATTTACAATTTGCGACCGGCTAGCCTTCCATGACGGGTAGACTCTAATTTATAGATTACAAATCAGAGGTATCGGGGGAGTTATAATGAAGCAGGTAATTGCATCCCAGAAGGTAGAACAGGTGAATCACACCAGATATGGATTGCCGTTATTCTCTCCTCGTCATTTCTATTCGTACGGATTTTAAACACTTTGAACGCGGGTTTGTTTTTGCAAGTTAAAGTTATTTTTTTTTATTTTTTTTCATGTCTTAGCCATGTAATTGCCATAGGGCAAAGAGAACCGATCAATAATAGGAGTTTAAAAGAGCAAAGTGTTTTGATGGCTGCCTGAAAAGAAAGGTGAAGCATTTCTATTTCTCAGGCGTAATTGGTGAACTGAAGCCCGCATGGACGCAGAGTAATATCTGCAAATTCTGCTACTTTAGTTAAAAATAACTAGGAAAATAAGTAATATTCTGAACAGAGAGGGCAACTGTATTGTGAATGTGAATATATGCGAATATTTTTCCAATCCACTTGGTCAGGTCTATTTTTGCCTGTGACCTCCATCTCCTCAAAGATTTATTTATGCTTCCTGGTCCTGTGACACCAGAACAAGTAATAGGGGGAGGAGTTGTCACCATGACAGGAAAGCACTGACAGTGAAAAAGACATTGACACTAAATAGTGCTCATCCTGAAAGGGCTGTTGATTTGCCCCAGGTTTCTACTCCACTTCAGGGTGGCAGCAGCCAGACAGTCTTGGGGTTGCTTTTCTTTTAAATGTATTGATGAATAACTGGGATAGGACATAGGGAGCTTTGGGATCCCCTAGAACTATGAGCAGTAACAAAAAGTACATTCCTCACTCTGTAGCTACTCCTTGTACCAGTCCCTTCAGTGGACAGCTCCAGCTATGGAAAGCACTGAGCAGTGGCAGCTGGTGGGCTTTTCTCCTGGGGGGTGGGGGTGGGGTGCAAACAGCCAACACTAACACCCCCTCACGGCGTGGCACTGATGCACCCCCCGCATCCTCTTCTCCCCCGTGCAGGCAGCGGTGGTGTACTCTACTCTCCTACTCCTCCATGCAGGCAGTGGTGACATCTGCATTTACTAGTTCTGTGCAGGCTGCTATGTTGTGGTGTGCAGCGGCGGCTCTGGCTCCAGCGTCTCTCCTCTTCCAAAGCGCTAGGCATCCAATAGGATCGCCTGACGCTTTGGCCAATCGGGAAACAGGTCTCACGACCTGTCTCCTGATTGGCAGGGAGGAACTATAGTGTGACAAAATTCACTCACTATCGTCACATAACAGGGTGGGATCAGGACGCAGTGTTCTGCACCCCGGGCCCACCCTATTTTAAAGCCTATTAGAGCCTCTGGCTCTAATCAGGTGCTTCAAAATACACCTCCCGCCTATCTCCACCATAGTAATTCATGCGCCCTGCATCCTGAAAGAGGCCCGGGTGCATGGATAGGGAGGGCTGCAGAGGTGTTAGGGGGACATCGCCCCTGCGCCCACAATGCACGGGCCGCCACTAGCACTGAGACATCATATGCAATGTCCCAGGCCAGGCTAACAGTAGTTAGTAATACACAAGGTGTTGCAGCAGCAGTAGACACTATGGTTGATATGGGATGCCCATTTGATCAGTAGAACTCTTTAGGAACTTGAACTATATACATCCAGTATACACTTTCATTCCTCTTCTACCCCCATCACAACTTGCTCACTCTCAGGACCAGCTAGCACAGGTTCTAGGTCCAACACAGATCTTAGCAGAATTCCCTTCGCAGGCAGGGACTGTGGATTTTGCTCTCAGCACCACCTCTTCAGAGGAGATTCAGTTCGCATTTGCAGCGCTATATAAGTTTCTCACTCACTCACTCACTGACTCAAGCTTCCTCAGCTTCCCCTTTCTCCTGCTGTGCCACCACAATACTCCTGACTGGCTCTGCATCCATCCCAGACTGCTCCATCCCAGTCCTCTCAGGCATGCCTCCCAGTACTCCCATCTGTAAGGCCTTGTACACACGAGCAAATGAATCTGTTCAAATCGGTCGGACCGACCGATTTGAACAGATTTGTCTGCAGGCTGTTTTGGTTTGATCGCTGTACACACGATCAAACCAAAATCCCCGCCAGCAGACAGCACGGTGACGTGGCGATGACGTTGACGCCGTCACGTCACCGCACCAGGAAGTAAATAACTTCCACGCATGCGTTGAATCCATTCGACGCATGTGCGGGCAGATATGTCTGCTGGTTAGCGTACTAACCAGCAGACATATCGGTCCGACGGATTCCCAGCAGACAGATTTTAAAGCATGCTTTAAAATCTGTCTGCTGGAAAAATCCGTCGGCTCGACCGTACACACGATCGAATCTGTCTGCTGGGACAGTCTGTCAGACCGTTTCCAGCAGATAGATTTGATCGTGTGTACGCGGCCTAAGACTCACCAGCCCTCTTGGCTGTTGCTTTCCTCCTGGAGACTTGCCTGGCAGTGTTCTCCCACTGTCCTTTCCTTGCTCCCATATCTCCTGACCAGGACACCTCTGTGTGTCTTGAAAAGGGTCCTGACTGCACACAAGCCCAGACCCAAGGTCACCCTCCAGACTGAGATGTTCCTTTCCAGGCTACGAAAGCCTAACACTCCATCTCTAGCTTACACCCAAGCTCCACACCCCCAGCTGGGCTGACACTGAGTATTTGAGGGGGCCTGCCCCCTCTTCTGTTGGGGATTGATCAGGGCCCTCAGAATACTCCAGGCAGCTCCACCTTACGTCCCCTCCCATTCTTCTAGAAGGTTCCAGTAAATTCTAGAAGTAGGGGCGGGGGGTCTCAGTGATGTTGCCTGTGAGTCATCCAGCTCTCCCTAAATCTCTGCCAAACCCAGAAAAACACATACAGGCTTGGATTCTGAAGCCATTTCAGAAGATTGGCTATAATCGTTTTAACGTGTTAATTTGTTTTTTCGGAAGATTATTAATGCACTATGTTTGGGTTTGATAGAGGTGGATCCATTAGAATCTCCAAATCATAAAATAATTAATGCAACAATATACCTTTCTGTTATAATTCAGAAAACCAGTTCTAAAATAATGCATTATCACTGTACTAATGACACTGGTTGGGAAGGGGTTAAACATCAGGGACAATCAAAGGGTTAACTGTGTGCCTAGCCAGTGTTTCTGTGTACTATGTGTGCTGTTTTTACTAAGGGATGTGATGGATTTTCTTTCCCTGATTTGCAGGAAAAGAAAATCCATCACATCTCCGCTGTCAGGACGGAGCTCGGCCTTGTTTAGCTTCAGTCCCGTGTCTCTCCTCGACAATCAGCAGGTGTCGGTGGACATTCATTGTCTAGTGTGCTATCAGATTACCGCTACCCATTAGACCAAAAAATACTTACTGCACATGCGCTTTATGATCTAAAGGGTAGCAATATTCTGATAGAACATCGCACCCCCCCCCCCCCCCCCCTGCATTGAAGACACATTCTCCTCTCAGAGGGTACACCCTCGCCTCCTAGTGGTGGTTCTAACTCTGCAGTGGAAAAGACACCATGCGTACATCTTACTACACCCAGCTAGGTCTTGAATTCCAGAGTAATTTTAGCAATAAAGTGAGCACTTATAAATAAATATAGTATATTAATATCAGTGATATTGATTTATATACGCAAATTTTATTGCTAAAATTACTCTGCAATTAAAGACGTAGGTGGATGTAGTAAGATGTCTGCATGGGTGTTCTATCAGAATGGCGGAAAGCATCGTACATGCGCAGTAAGGCCCAGATTCGCAGAGAGCAAGGCGCACATTACGCCGCCGTAGCGCACACACCGTACGGCACGCCAACGCATTGCATTCAGCAAGCCAGTGCTCCCATTGCTCCCAATGCTGCGCCAGCGTGGCGTGGGTTTCGAAGGCGCACGCCGGCGTAGGTGGAAGTGGGCGTGACCCAATGCAAATGATGGACCGAGCGCCAGACAGGTACGCCGGCGTGGCGCAGTGTTTTACGCCCGGCGTATCACGATCTGCGCATGCGCCATGACGTGGACGCATGCACAGCACCCCCTTGCGCCTGCTCACAACCACGCCGCCACAACTGCCTAAGCTACGCCGGATCACCGCGTACGCCGTGAATATAGCGTACGCACAGCCAGACACACGTCCAACGCACAATACGTCAGCTTCTGTTCCCTGGTGCAGACCTGTGCATGTCTGTTGCCGGGTTGCACCTCATTTATGGGGAATAGCTTTACGCCGGACGTACAACTTACGCGCACGTTCACACGCACACGCCTGGCACACGCACGTTTGTGAATCGCCGTATTTCCCTAATTTGCATGTTTGAATGCCTAATCAATTGGAGCAACAACATGCGCCCAGCCCATATGCGCGCTCACCCTACGCCGGCGTGTGCAAGCTATGTTGGCGGGTGTAGCCTGTTTTTAGGCGCATGTTGGTTTGTGGGTCTGCCGCACACATACGCCGGCGCACATTTGCACTTACGTCGGCGTAACATGCTATACGACGGTGTAAGTGCTTTGTGAATCTGGGCCTAAGTATTTTGTGGTCCCTTCCGTTGCACAATCTAATGGGTAGCAGTAAGCTGAACACTGGCACCTGCTGCTCAGCCTCTGTTGTGACAAATCGCAACAGAAGCAGCGCACCCCCTACTCGGAAGTGCAGAATCACGAACAGTATATATATATATATATATATATATATATATATATATATTTATATAAAAGTATATATATATATGTGATGAACAGGCCACCCTGTAGCAGTAAATCTGCTATGGGGCGGTCAGGAAGTGGTTAAAGCAAAAACACACTTCAATAAGGATTTTATTAACATTATGTTGATCATTTTCACGATTTAAAAATAATGAAAAAATCAATAAAAAAAAATCCTTTTTAACTGTTTTTATTTATTTTTTGGCTTTACAAGAGAAATCTGCATTAACTAAAATCATCTGTGGTGCAAATTTTTAGAGTCACACAAATAATCTACAATAACATAAACATGGCAGGAAGCCATCAGTCATAGATCTCCGCAATACACATAAAATAATATACTCACACATAAATCACAATGATTAAATCACCAGAAAAAAAAGTGTTGGGTTTTGTTAATTAATACCTCTGGCGTGCTCATATAATTAAACGGTTGCTGTAAGATCAGCACTTTTTTTTTATACCACAAAAGTCGTTGCTGATAAAATGACAGTGACAATCTTTTTAAATCACCGGAATAAAAAGTAGAATTAAAGCCATCTATTCTATAATAGTATAAACAGACCAGATACAATTAGCATCCCTTTTCAATTTACACCCCGTGCAAAGCGTTATATATCAGCCCAGGACAAGATAGAGGCTTTTCTTTTGTTGTGCAATTACATAGTGCCCCGCGAGCTGTGCCGAACGCCATGGATTGGCTGTCACCCAGATTGTGTACTGTCTACTGACAAGAGAATTACTTCTCATCCCATGTGGCATGAATTAAAAAAATAAAATAAAAAATCGCAGCTTTATTTTTCACTCTGTAACAAGCTCTTTCGATGTTTGTTCTTTTGATTTATCGGCCTCTCTTTAAACATAAAACACCATTTCTTGACGTCCTCAATGCTCTGACACCTATGCAGATGGAAGCATAGCCTGCTAATTAAGGCATTAAACACAGCCTGAACCTGGGACATAGAGCATTTTTTTCATGGGGGGGACTTCAGCTCTCAGATTATAAAATAGCTTTTCTTGCTGACATGTTAAATTCTCAAAAAAATACAAACCATATCCTTCATGAACTTATTTTTTATTGGGAGTACAGTGAAACCTCGGTTTACGAGTAACTCAGTTAATGAGCATTTTGAAAGACGAGCAACTTTTTTTAAATAATTCTAACTCGGTTTGCGAGTGTTGTCTTGCAAAACTAGTAGAATTCAAGCTAATGAAGCCTGCAGTACCGCATTTAGCCTTAGGCGGGGGGGGGGGGGGGGGGGGGTGCCGGACCCGAGCAGAGCTGAACATAAGAGCAGAGCAGAGCCATTCGGAAATGCACAAAAAGGCCCAAGGACAGCTCGGCTGACCTCGGCAACTCTTGGGAACAAAGTCTTTCTGCGGTTTGCTGAGGTCAGCTGCCCTGTCCTCAGGCATTTTCGGACGTTTCCGAGGCTCTCCGGCGCCCCAACTCTGGCCGCATACAGTATTGCATGCCATTGAAGTCAATGCAAAACAAATTTATTTTGTTTCCATTGACTTCAGAGGGGAAACTCGCTTTGATATGCAAGTACTTTGGATTACGTGCATTCTCCTGGAATGGATTATGCTCGTAATCCAAAGGTCCACTGTATACATTTTTTTTAAAACATTTTAACTGGTTCTTGCACTCAATAATATGAAGCGACGGCAGAGTGGCAGCTTTTACATCCTGAGTGGATGTCACATGACATCCTAGGGGCCACACTTTCACGCGATCTGTCACACAGCAGAAAACAGATCATTGTACCAGACTGGTGTCGGTACCCTATGATTGCTGTGACTAATCACAGTGATCACATGATAGCTGGACACAATGAATGGCTTTTTATTCACAGCCTGTAATTGTAAACAAAAATAAATCGGCACAATATAAAACTATGTGAATAATTAATAATTAATACTAAAGTAGCCGTTGTCACTTAACTGCTTAAGGACCGCCGCATGTACATTTACGTCGGCAGAATGGCACGGACAGGCACATTGGCGTACCTGTACGTCCCTGCCTAGACGTGGGTCGGGGGTCCGATCGGACCCCCCCGGTACTTGCGGCGGTCCCCGTGGCTGCAGGAGCGATCCGGGATGAGGGGGCGGCTGTTCGTTTTTGTCCGCCCCCTAGGATCGCTCCCAGCCAATCGGCTCCCTCCCTGCAGTGCACTTCCTCTGCCTGTATAATGTAAACACAGGCAGAGGAAGTGATGTCAGCTCTCCTCTCGGCGGTATTTTCAATCCGCCGAGAGGAGTAAAGACATCACACAGTAAGTTGCACCAATACTACACTGATATCATACACATAGGCACATTAACCCCTTCCGATCACCCCCCTCCCCCAGCCCCTTGTCACAGTGTCACTGAATGCAGTGATCATATATTTACTGATCACTGCATTTAGTGTCAGTGTGACAGTTAGTGTGACAGTCAGTTAGTGTTAGGTCCAGGGTAGCCCCGTACCCCACTCTAATAAAGGTTTAACCCCTTGATCACCGCCCTAGTTAACCCTTTCACCCCCAATTGCCAGTGTCACTAAGCGATAATTTTTCCGATCGCTGTATTAGTGTCACTGTTGCCGCTAGGTAGCTATTTTTTTTATTGCGATTTTTTTTTACTAAAGACATGTGGCTGAATACATTTTGGCCTAAATGTTTGACTAAAATTCAGTTTATTCGATTTTTTATAAAACAAAAAGTAGAAAATATCTTTTTCCATTTATATCGCAAAAAATAAAAATAGCAGAGACAATCAAATACCATAAAAAAAAAGCTCTATTTGTGGGAAGAAAAGGACGCAAACTGTGTTTGGGAGCCACGTCGCACGACTGCGCAATTGTCTGTTAAAGCGACGCAGTGCCGAATTGTAAAAACACCTTTGAGCATTTAGCAGCATATTGGTCCGGGGCTTAAGTTGTTAAAGTGATTTCACTTCCACCTGCAAAAAGTATGTACCAAAAAGCAGTGCTGCGCTACTACGTGACTCAAAACATATATAACATAATGTGTCAATTATGATAATAAAGTCCACTGACTGTGAAAAATACAATATATATCAAAAGTACATGGAAATATTAATGGCTGATTGAAGAAAATCCATCTGTAATTCACCTCAATGATATGCAGTGCAGACAATGATATGTTCTCTCCACCACCGGTATCACAGGCTGCTCACCTCATACTGTACATGAGGGAAATCAGCAGTTATCCCCTCTGGGGAAAATAAAGACACCTGGCACACTATGGATACAGGACCCCTTACTGGAAAAAGTCAACACCCTGACGACACGCGTCTAGGGGCGAAGCTTACGCACTGACGTCATCCTGCGGCCATTTCAAGATTGGGATGTTTTAATGCATTGCAGTTTGCACAAGCTGATTGTGCTTTGTTTGTAAGTGTATCTACTACTTTTTATACTATTAAATTTGCTGAAAACGGAGAGCAGTATATAATAGTGTGAGGAAGTATATGTTGCCTTTTTCTTGCATATAATACTCAACAGGCAAGAGGGTTGGGTTTTTTTTTAACCAAGGAGTCTTTTACCACAGGAGGTTTCTGTATCAATAGTGTGCCAGGTGTCTTATTTTATTTTCCCCAGAGGGGATTACTGTGTATGAGGTGAGCAGCTTGTGATCCCGGTGGTGGAGAGCGCTTATCATTGTCTGATAATGAAGACACCTGGCACACTATTGATACAGAGACCACCTGTGGTAAAAGAATCCTTATTAGGTTCAAAATACCCTGACCATCTTGCTTGTTGAGTTTTATATGCAAGAAAAAGGCAACATATAGCGCTCTCCGTTTTCAGCTAATTTAACCACTAGAGGTCCGCGCTATTGACAGAATACGTCAACAGCGCGGACCTGAGGCGCCGGGGTCACGTCTTTGGATGTCATGTTCTTGTAATTCCCCGCATCACCGAGGATTCGATGCGTGTTCCCGGCGGCCGCGATGTCCGTCAGGTACACGCGATCGGCGGTGACAGAGCAGGGACGTGGAGCTCTGTGTGTAAACACAGAGCTCCACGTCCTGTCAGGGAAAGGAGACAGATGCTGTTTCCCCTGTACATAGGGACAACAGCATCGGTCACCTCCCCCAGTCACCCCCCTCCCCCCACACAGTTAGAACACACCCAGGCAATACATTTAACCCCTTCCTCACCCCCTAGTGTTAACCCCTTCAATGCCAGTCACATTTATACAGTATTTAGTGCATATTTATAGCACTGGTCGCTGTATAAATGAGAATGGCGCCAAAAATGTGTCAAAAGTGTCCGATGTGTCCGCCGCAATATCGCAGTCCCAATAAAAATCGCAGATCGCCGCCATTACTAGTAAAAAAAAAATATTAAAAAAAAAAATCATAATTCTGTCCCCTATTTTGTAGGCGCTATAACTTTTGCGCAAAGCAGTCGCTTATTGTGATTTTTTTTTTTTATAAAAATACGTAGAAGAATACGTATCGGCCTTAACTGAGAATTTTTTTTTAAATTGGGATATTTATTATAGCAACAAGTAAAAAATATATATATTTTTTTAAATTGTCGCTCTTTTTTTGTTTATAACGCAAAAAATAAAAACCGCACGGGCGATCAAATACCACCAAAAGAAAGCTCTATTTGTGGGGAAAAAAAGGACGCCAATTTTGTTTGGGAGCCACGTCGCACGACCGCGCAATTGTCAGTTAAAGCAACGCAGTGCCGGAAGCTGAAATTTCGCCTGGGCACGAAGGGGGTTTATGTGCCCAGTAAGCAAGTGGTTAATAGTATACAAAGTATTGGATACACTCACAAATGAAGCACAATCAGCTTGTGCATACTGTAATGCATTAAAACATCCCAATCTTGAAATGGCCGCAATATGATATCATTGCGTAAGCTCCGCCCCTAGACGCGTGGCATCAGCGATTTGACTACTTTAGTAAGGGGCCCTGTATCCACAGTGTGCCAGGTGTCTTCATTTTCCCCAGAAGGGATAACTGCTGATTTTACTTGTGTATGAGGTGAGCAGCTTTTGATACCAGAGGTGGAGAGCACTTATCATTGTCTGCACTTGGGATGAATTACGGCTGGATTTTCTTCAATCAATCATCATTATTTCCATGAACTTTTGATATATATATATATTGTATTTTTTTTAAATTAAGTGTACTTTATTATCTCAATTCACGTACTATGTTATATATGTTTTGAGTTACGTAGTAGCGCAGCAATGTTTTTTGGTACATTTTTTTTATTCATAGCCATTTATTATGTACTATTGTGTTGATCTCTGTGATTGATCACATGCTACAGACAGGGCCAATCACGCTGCCTCTGTACCATGGGATAGCTGTGGGCAATCACAATAGTACACAGTGAATAAATGGATGCCATTCAAAAAATCATTGCTTATAACAGTTATTGTCACAGTTATAAGCAATCATATTTTGTATAAAAAAATCCTGATCACTTCCCTGGAAGAGTACAGTGCCACTAGAGTAACACTAGCACATTATGCAATTGCCTTACATATGTTTTTTTTTTTAAACAGCTGTCGTTTACTACCGCTTAATTGTGGTTTACTACCGCTTTAATTGAACAAGCTGAAGTTAGAAGCTGATTGGCTACAATGCACAGCTGCACCAGATTTTGCACTCTCCAGTTTTAGTAAATCAACCCCTAAGGGTCCTTTCACACGGAGCGGACCGTTTTTCGGTCCGCTCCGTGTGCCCGTCAGCTCAGCGGGGGGGTCTCCGCTCAGCTGTCGGCGGACGGGGCGGTCCCCGCACATGGTGCAGGGACCGCCCTGTCTCTCCTCTGCTCTCCCCTATGGGGAATCGGATGGAAACGGACCGTCTGTCCGCTTGCATCCGATCCGTTTGGGCGGACGGAAGAAAAATAGGGCATTCTTCCGTCCGCAAAAACGGATGCGGATCTAGCGGACGTTAGCGGATGCATCATCCGCTAACAGATCCGCTCCCATAGGGAAGCATTGAGGTCCGTTAACGGACGTCCAAAAAAACGGACAAACGGAACGGACGTGTGAAAGAGCCCTAAGAGTACAGTGGAGTGTTTCTATTTACATACAGACTGTACCTTGTCGTTTTTCTGACATAGATGAAGCTCCATCATTACCTTGTAACTTTAAATACTTAAATTCTGTTCCAAATCTTATAAAACTATGTAACATTGAAGCTAACCGTCTTCCTGTCAAATCAGTAACTGGAAGGAATTGCAGAAAATCCTCCCTAAGAACATTGGAATCAAAGTCAACATACCAAACACAAAGGGAGGCCTGTTCAACCCCATTGATATCGGCCGTCTCATCAAGTAATCAGAGAAGCACTTTGATTTGTTAAAATTTTCTACAAGGTTATTGAGAATGACTGTATTACATGACTCTATAAATTCATTTGTATAACAAAGCTTGTGCATTATTTATTTATTACAGGTACTTATATAGCAGCTTGATTACACAGCACTTTACACTTTACACATGTATATTGTACATTTACATCAGTCCCTACCCTCAAGGAGCTTACAATCTTAGGCCGGCCATAAATGATTTGAATCTCGGCCGAGTTCAGCAGGAACCAACCAAGATTCGAATTGTTAATGGGCAGGCTGAATGTACCAATTTGATCAGTCAATCAATCAATCAACTTGGGTACAACCAGCCTGCAGGATTCTCTTACTATAGCAGCCGCTAGCGATAATCACTGTCTTCTCCTGGCAGGACCGGCTTCCCCCACCAGGATCAGACAATTGCTTTGCAGGAGGGATTCCCCTGTCAGCAATGATGGGGGAATTATGCAAATTTCAGAAATTTGCACCATGTATGGCCTGCCTAAGGTCCCTGAGAAACTCGTCGGGCGAAACACATCGTTTTCCCCGTCGAGTTCCTTGTTCGGCAGTCAAAAAACTCGTCGAGCCAAATTTTCCCATTGCCCATCGAGGAAATAGAGAACATGCTCTCTTTTTGGCTTAACGAGTTCCTCAACGGGTTTCTCGGCGAAAAGTGTACACACGACCGGTTTCCTCGGCAGAATACATCTCCCATCGAGTTTCTTGCTGAATTCTGCCGAGGAAACCGGTTGTGTGTACGCCGCCTGACTCACATAAACATACTAGGGCCAATTTAGACAGGAGACAGTTAACCAACCAGCATGTCTTCTGGAAGAAACCCACGCAGGTACAGGGAGAACATACAAACTCCCAGCAGGTAGTGCCATGGTTGGGATTCAAGCCAATGACTCTGGTACTGCTAGGCAGAAGCCCTAACCACTTGGCCACTGTGCTGCCCAGTGTGCATCCCTTTTCTAGGACTTTCCAAAACTGTTCCCAAATCAGTATGTGCATCAGCTCGGTATTTTAAAAAAAGCACAGAGGTTTCCTTCATTATAGTCTGGCAGGTCCAAGCAATCTATCTTACCATGATCTTTACTTTCTCCTAAAGCCCAACTCTGGGAAAATGTTGCGTTCTACCATGTAGTGGAAGGATTAATAGCTTGTTTCGTGTAGGGGAGTGGGAAAACACTCTTACTTACTACCTGATCCTCCGCCCCCCTGGTAGGTGGCCTTCCCCCATGCTCAGGAAACAGTCTAGCAGTGAAATATCAAAGGCTCAGATAAGTAAATCTCTTTTTTTGTGTCCCTAGACCTAAACAAGCAACTAACTCATGCAAGGGATACTTTTTTATTGCATGGAAATTAAAAAAAAACGTTGAAAAAACCTACCCATGCATTGAGTCGTCCAAACCCCCCTTTCCCCACACTGTTTGTCATGACTAAGGGTGCATAATTAAGGTGTAAATAGGTCCAGCAGGGTGACCAAGCCCCTGCAGTCTGCTTAGTAAACTGTGACCATCTCACATTCCAGCCTCACCAGTGTACATTGCAGGATTAATATCCACCTAGAGGCTAGAGCTTCAGGCAGAAAATAATTAGGTAAGGTAAGTACTACAGGTGGTGTACTTTCACCCCTAGGCATAACAAAACAAGCATTTAACTCTTGGGGCTTAGGAAGAGGAGGGGCGATTGAAGACAAGCAGCATTTGTACACCCGCAACCACTGCCTCTACAGCAAAAAGGGGAGTAGTTGAAGGGTTGTAAAAATGCAGCTCAACCACGCAGTATACTGCCCCCCCCCCCCCCCCCGCAAGTGTAAATAAGTCCTTGTAGTGTGAGAAGAGACAGGGGCTTCACTGCAAGAGTTGATTTTTTTTTTTTTTATTCCTGGAGTTTGACTTGAAAACAAGTTCTAACCTTCCACACAAAATAATCATTTATAGGAACTATTTTTGTAGCACCCTCCTAGGTAGGTGCTAAAAGAGAGTATATTTTTTGGCCTTTCTGCTTACCAGGGACCAGGATTTATTGGTTAGGTCTGCTCGTTGTACTCGGTGCAGCTCAGCTTGTTTGACTGTCCCTCACTGATCCAATAGGGAGGCATATTGAACAGTGGGAGGGGACCTGACAAGTAATTGCACAGGCTTTGTTACAGTCCTGGCAACTGGCAAAGGAAAAGTGCTGCATTGCATGTTGGAAAATAAGCCCAGGGTACCTGTGCTCAGAGTTAGTTAAGCTGGGGAACAGAGTCGAGGAGGGAGGGGGCGGCTGCCCTTTCCTCCACGGAGGTGGACATGCTGCCTTGGATGGTCGATCCAAGGGCATGAAGAGAGAGAGAGAAGCTGAGCCCAGAGGTCTTCTTCCTACTGTGAGCACAGATCTTTGTGGCCTGTTGACTGAGGGACACCCCTTCAGCTAGAAGAGTCAGTGGACCGGTGTCAGTAAAGGGGATGCTATAGAGTATCCTGAATATAACGTAATGCAGCAAGTCTTCTGCTAGTGAGAGCAGGATGACCAAATTCCTCCATACATGTGGCTCTATGGTTAAAGCAGTGTAAACTGCTTCCACAAGTAATCCAGTGAGGTCAATGAGAGTTGTTTTCCATTGTGAGTAGTTCCAGTTGGAGTATCCCACGCATCCTTTCTTCCATCCAAGTTCCAAAATAAAATACAAAAACACAAATACCCTGGACTGGTCATTGAGTAAATGAGCAAGCGGGAGTAAGGGTGGGACAAGTGGAATCCCCTAGCAACCAAGTGGGAACCCTCAGTACCCAGCTGCTGTTGGTAACCAGGGAGAGTCCTAAGAAGTCAACATTCAGCAAGCCCTATGGGGACAGTGCTACAATTTTTTTTATGTTCTCAGATACTTTTCTCAGGTTTTCTGTTACCAGTTGGTTTTCCATTGACTTATATGGGATTTATTTTTCTAATGAAAATTAATTAATACAATGTGGATGGTACTGGTTGGCAGAATGTTTTTCCAACTTCTTTTTTCCAGTATATGAATTTTTCTTATTTAGAGAGGCAAGAGGTTTAGAGTTGATTCCATTCCTGACTTGGGAAAAGCTTAACAGTATTTGCAGTATTTGCAGTAAGCCAAATCCTCAGCAGAAGAATAAGCTAACTTCTTCCATCTAGACAGCCAGTTGTAATGAAATCTTAGATTCCAGCCCTTTTTCTTATAGTGTTTTGATACCGGAGATGAAAATGTTTCACCTGGGACCCACAGATTCTTTAGAATGTCAAATCTTATAGCTTCAATTATGTTGCTCCTGTTACAAACTTATATATGTCAATCTTCAATGGTTAGGTGAACATAAAGCAATACTAGTTGATGTATTATATTCCTCTGTATTTGCTGAATCAGACTCAGAGCTAGACTAGAGCTACTGTATCTTTTGGTAAGGTTAACACGTGCACTACTAGTCTGTAGCGTTCAATATTAAGTTGGCCCACCCCAGTGTTGCCGACCTACCAGATTGAAATTTACTGGCACGACACTGGAAATTTACTGGCGCAGCCACATTTTTACTGGCATTTCACAAAAGTTACTAAATTAAATTTTTAGGTGCACATTTCAGTATTTAGGCTACAAACAAGTACGCTAGGCAAATAGCAATGCGATTTAAGGTAGATATTAAGGTAAAAAAACATATTTTTGTTATTTTCAATATAATAAGGGCAAATTATTTAGTCACATCACCCCCTGCCTCCACCCCCCTCTGCCACCAACACCCCCTGCCTTCACCCCCCTCTGCAGAGCCACAATCTCCCCCTGCCTCCAATCACCCCCTGCCTTCACCCCCCTCTGTGGTACCACAATCTCCCTCTGCCTCCAATCTCCCCCAGGTCCCCTGCCTCCAATCACTCCCTGCCTCCATCATCCCCTGCCCCCACCACCCTCTGCGGTGCCACTAACACCCCTGCCTCTAATCTCCCCCTGCCTCCATTGCCCCCTGCCTCCATCCCCCTCTGCGGTGCCACCACAGCCACCATCACCCCTTGCCTCCAAACTCCATGCGCAGTTCCAACCCGAACCGATCTCGGCTATTTTTACTGGCACATTCCCGCAACCATGGACATTTACAAACAGGTGAAAAAAATGCACATTTTTACAAACTGTCCGTAAAAATATGGACGGTTGGCAACACTGGCCCACCCTTTGCAGCTTTAACAACTTCAACTCTTCTGGGAAGGTGGTCCACAAGGTTTAGGAGTGTATCTATGGGAATGTTTGACCATTCTTTCAGAAGTGCATTTGTGAGATCAGGCACTGATGTGTATGAGAAGGCCTGGCTCGCAGTCTCTGCTTTTTCAATAATAATAAAAAATATATATATGTCTACTAGCAGTGTCCACATCAAACAAACAGAGTCAGAGCTCCAATCCTGGATTAGGGTATGGCTATGGTACAAAGAGGTAGAATGGGCAGGTTCTGGATCAGCAGTAGGATTAGGTGAAGGATGCACAGCGGGCTGGGGTGGAGTTGGTGAAAAACCAGTTATGGTGATCAGTATGGGTGCCTCTGCGCCTTTGCTTGCTGATGAAGGCTACATACTATACTGGGTATCTGGTACTGCTGTATCTTTATGCAGGTACAGTGGCGGTCAGAACAGCAGCAGCTGACCAGGCTCTTCAATGTCCATAAGAGAGTGGACACGCTGACATCATCGCCCATCGGAGAGGTGTCTGCACGCCAGCCGGCTTCCTCTTTATTGCTTTTACTGCGTTTTTAGTCTGATGTTTGTAAGTATATCCTGTTTTTTCATATTAAACATATGCATGCAGAATTATGCTATGTGAGCGTTCTTTTTTTTTTTCGATACTGCATGAGGATATCACAGATAGTGTGATCACTTCCATCCGTTTGGCGCAGTCCTCCTGACTGACACACTATCCCAGTCCTCCCGACTGGCACACCTTATAGAGATTCCCCAGGTAAGGATGAAGACTTGAGCACACCGCTGTCTTCAGAGAGCACTGTTACAGCTGACAGTCTCTCCCCTTATGTTGTCCCTGCACCGTGCTGAGCTTTACTTACTTATTTTTTTCGATACTGCATGAGGATATCCCGGATAGTGTGATCACTTCCATCAGTTTGGCGCATTCCACACCTACTTCCTTGCTGTACGAACAACACCACCTAGGAGTTTGATTGATAGAAAGGCATATCATAGTCTGTGACCTGGTAAGCAGGCTTGCTTATTTGGTGGAGGTGCACGTGTGTCATTGGGTGATAGTGCAGGTGTCTTTCAACACCCTTACCACCTTGGACTTGCTGCTGATTATCATCTACCAGGATTCTCATCTTATGCATTAAGGTGAAAAAACATCTAAAGTTTGCCAGCCCCCAGGTTTACTAACCTGAGCCCTCAAAAGTCCATACCTTTCAATAAATTATGCGCCTATGTATGACTCCTGAGGAAGCGGACATCAAGTAACCACGAAACATGCGACATGTAGAGTTAACATACACTGCGCAATTACTGGTACTTTGTAGATATCGTTGGTAATATGTGCCAACGATAAGTTGATTCATTGTTTGTCACAACTGATATTTTATTGTAAATGTTATGGAATGTTTCACTCCTTGTGCTGATCACTCTCCCTGGTCTCAGGCACGCCTTAATGGCATTAATACCCTATCTTATAGATTCCCACCCCAAAATGACTGCCAGATGTCATCAGTGTTGGAAATGCAACTCCACGTACTATGCACTCCAAACTATAGATGGCACTGTAGTTGCATATTGGCCTCTGTGTGTGTTTATATATGCATGCATATTCTGCAAGTGATGGAAGTTCTTTTTTTTCTCTCTGCTCTCTCCTGTAATGTTGTTCTCACACATGTATGCTGTCCTCTTATGCAAGTAAAGCTGCATTCTACATTCCTCCAGATTTCATTGCCTCATCTTATCGCATAACCAACAGTGTCCAATCAGACCTCTGTAACCTCTGTGACAACTAAGGAGCATTTGAAGGAACACACTTTGCTCCATCGACATAGTGGCAGAGAGCCACCTGCTGAATGGCGGTCAAATTGCACCTGCCTACAGGCCTCCCTCCGTATTGTTAGGGACACTCACTAGCAGCAGGCTTAAGCAAACAATAACCAGAGCCTAGGAGGGATCCAATAAAGCTAAACTGTCAATTCAACTCAGGCTCACTATAACCTAGCAAATACTACGTCTTGAAAAGAGAATAGAGACCCCTGCCTAAGGCGGGGGGTGGGGGGACAGTGCTTTGCCCATTTACCTCACTTTAACACAGACCTGTCCAGTAGGGTATACTTAAAGGCATTCCTCCCAACTTTCTAAAATGGGAATGAGGGACACCCAGGGCTTTTTTTCAGGGGGAACTTGGGGTAACTCAGTTCCACCACCTCTGGCTCAGACCCTTTGGTGCCTGCTCACCACAATCAATTTTAAACACAGAAGTCTGGTTTTTGTGTTTACAAGTGATAGCTCTGCACTCTGTGTGTAACCCCCTGAACTCTGCACCCTTTAAAACCCTTCTACTGTTTGTGAAATCTGAATGGGATCGTGGTTGGGTTCCTGCACCTATTTTCCGAGAAAAAAAAGCTCTGGGGACACCTATTAGAAAAAGTATGTAGGCATAGGACACACCCCCTCTCGTGCCCCCCTAAAGGAGAATTGTACAGATTTTTTTTTTAGTTAAACTCACAAGTGCTTTTTTTTACCACTACTATTCCTTTATACTGGCTTTTGAAATTTTACAGGCTAGGAACACCCTGTCCCTTTGTGGATAAAGGTAGCACATAATGGAGTGAACAGCATCACCTTCTGCCTTCCCGTAGATCCTGAGCCCAGTTCTACCTCTGCAGAAGATACCAGCCCACCTGGCTGCTTGATTCCTTAGTCCTCCTGACTGACACACTTCCCCAGTCCTCCTGACTGACACACTTCCCCAGTCCTCCAGACTGGCACACCTTATGGAGATGACATGTCCCATGTTTATTTAAGTGCTCCTTAGTTCTCTTCTATGCCCCCAACCTGGGGATTGGTTTAAGGCAACCCCTCCTAGCTTCTGCCCACTATCTTCCAGAAAGTTCTCCAACATTCTAGAAACAGGAGAAGGCACCAGAGAGCTGCCAGTATGAGTCACCCACCCCTGGCCTCTAATAACTCTGACCCAGATTAAGAGACTCAGGTTTATCTCTGGGACACACTATAGTTCACCTACTCTAACCTAATGCCAGACCCTTGATCGGAGACACAGTTTGACCACCCATACCCCCCAGACAGTTCTCTTTTTGAATGGCTTTACTGTTCCACATCATCCTATTTTCCTCCAGCAAAACTTGTTAAGAATTAAAGGAATGATATGCAGTCTACAGCATCTTTGGCTCCTTCCTACGATAAGAAATACAATTTGATTAATTAAAAAAGAGGATATTCAACACTGCTAGAATGATGTTATTGGATATATTAAATTCACTGCCTATATCAATGGTATTACATTTGATGTCATTACAAATGAGCTATATATGAGTAAATGTAATACACAGTCAATATGATATTTTATGCATTGTCTTATATTTGCCTGCAGATAGCTTACACTCTATGTAATATCATTTTCTTGATGAAATTCTTACAATAAAATTCTTGAAACAGAGAAAATAAAATAGAAATGGTATAAAGCTCTGGTGATGTCTAGATCAGACAGCCAATGAAACGTATCCTCTAAAACGGTGATTTGAGAATTGCTTATTTATGCCTATAAACCCTCAAATGGTCGTATTATTCATTTCAACCATTTGATTTTTAAATGCCAAAGCATGACGCCCCAGGTGAAAAAAGGGCATTCAAGTGTCAGCGTCTCCTGCTGAATACCTGGCAGCCGCTGCTCTACCGCTCTCTTCTCTCGCTTTTCTGAGGGGAGTCGGGAGTGCCGCTCATGTAAACAAGCCTATAAGGAGATTCCAGTGACCCCCCTGACAATGCCTTTATCTGCTTTTCTCTCCAGAAGAATGGAGCCAACTTAGTTCAGGAATTCTTTTAGAGTCAGCACTTTTTTTTCTGAACTGGAACTCAAGGACGGATTTTAAATGATAAAAGGAACATCTTATATACTGTGTATATATATATATATATATATATATATATATATATATATATATATATATATATATATATATATATATATATATATATATATATATATATATATATATATATAAATAAAATACACTATGGGCCAGATTCACTTAGCGCACTTTAAATTTCCGCGGGCGTAACGTAGCTCTGATACGCTACGCCGCCGTAAATTAGCGAGGCAAATGCTGTAGTCACCAAGCTAAGTTACAGCGGCGTAGCGTAAATGGGCCGGCGTAAGCCCGGGTTATTCAAATGTGGATGAGGTGGGCGTGTTTTATTTAAATCTGTTGTTGTGACCGCACGTTTTTTACGTTTTTTTTAACCGCATGCGCCCAGTGTGCATGCTCCAAATTATGATGCTAAGACGCATTGGTTTCGACATGAATGTAATTAACGTAAAGCCCCATTCACGGATGAGTTACGCAAACGACATAAAATCTGAAAAATTTGACACGGTCCCGACGCCCATACTTAACATAGGATGCGCCATCTTTTTGGTGGATTATCTTTACGCCGCAAAATGCCTTACGTAAACGGCGTAAATTTACTGTGTCGGCCGGGCGTACATTCGTGAATAGGCGTATCTCGCTGATTTACATATTCTAGGCGTAAATCAGCGGGAACGCCCCTAGCGGCCAGCGTAAAATTTGGTTAAGATACGTCAGCGTAGGAGACTTACACCGGTCGTATCTTAACAATATGTAAACGTATCTCACTTTGAGAATACGCCTAAATATACGCCGGCGCAGATTCCGAGTTACAACGGCGTATCTACCCATACGCCGTCGTATTTTTTTGTGAATCTGGCCCAAGATATATGATTTCTGCATATTGTGCCAGGTTAGGAATTTGCAGATATTTAACATTACTGAAAGGTTCAATTTAACAGTACAAAATAAAGGTTTGAGCAAAAGTATTATAAAACTCTGAGGATCCAACAAATTTAATAAAAATCTTCTTTAACAACTTCAATACTTTCACCTCCTTTCTGCCAAGGCCAATTTTTAGCGCACTTTGAATGACAGTTGTGCGGTCACGGTCATGCAACGCTGTACCCAAATGAAATTTTTTGCATTCATTTGCGACAGATAGAGCTTTCTTTTGCCGGTATTTTATCACCACTGGGCATTTTTTCTTTTATAACAAAAAAATAAAAAAGACCGAAAATTTAGAAGAAAAAAAAAAGTTTTTCTTAAGCCGGCCATTCACAGTTCGAAATTCGATTTTTTTTTTTTTCGAAAATTGTATCAAGGAGTTGCGCACCGTTAGTGGGCTGCAGCAACAGCCGATTTTCGTGCGGCAATCAAATGTTGGATTTCTTTTTTTTAAAACTACCGATTTTCTAATTAATGATGGGAGGATCGTGCGAGAAATGTAATAGAAAAAAAATGCGCATGTGCAAGAAAAGAAAATTCCCGGAGAGAGAAGAATATTCCCGGCCACGAAAATTATTTTCTGTAGCAACATGAAGGTTTGGTCGGCCGAATTTAGAAAATCTATGGTGACATCATCGGATCACAGATAAAACAAACTTTCTGATTTTGAAAAGAAAATTAGTTTGAAATTCGACTGTGTATGGCGTGCTTTAGTTTCTGTTAGAAAATTATGTAAATAAGTAGTTTTTCTCCTTAACTGATGTGCGCTGATGAGGAGGCAATGCTAGCTGGCACTGGTGGGCACTGATGAGATGGCACTAAAGGGCACTGATGAGGTGGCACTGATGAGAAGGCACTAATATGCAGCACTGATGGGCACTGATAGGTGGCACTGACGGGCGGCATTGATGAGCAGGCACTAATGGGCACTGAAAGGCAGCACTGATAGGAACTGATTGGCATCACTGATGGGCACTGTTGAGACTGCACTGATAATCAGGACACTGATGATCAGTGTCCTGATTATCTGTGCAGATCTCCCCTGTGGGCGAATGCTGCTGATTGCTAACGGAAAGCTCCAGAACACTACTTGGAATCGGGAGTTTTCCGATCATGTAGGAAAAAAGATCTGCACTCCGGTTGTTGCGCTTTAAAAAATATTCCTTTTTATTGACAAGCCACAGGGAACAAACGCAAATGAAAACAGTTGACGCGTTTCAGCCTATAAGGCCTTAGTCATATGACTAGGGCCTTATAGACTGAAACGCGTCAACTGTTTTCATTTGCGTTTGTTCACTGTGGCTTGTCAATAAAAAACAAGATTTTTTTCCTGCAAGCAGCATCTTTGGGTCAGTGTGGGAGTGGTGTATACAATAATGCCCTGCCCATTCAAATTAATGGGCAGCGCTGCCGAAGCACCTGCAAAGCGCTTCAGCAGCGCAGTAACATGGGAGCTTTTAACCCTTTTTTCGCCCACTAGCGGGGGATAAAAGCACACTGCTAGCAGCCGAAAAGCGCAGCTATAACAGCCGTAAAGTGCCGATAAACTACCGGAGCTTTACCGCTAACGCCGGCACTGCCGCAGTGGAAAAGTACTCTTAAAGTAACACAGGTTAGTATCGCAAAAATTGGCCTGATCATGAAGGGGGTTAAACCTTCCAGGGCTAAATTGGTTAAATAGGTATTACACTTCTAAATGCGATGCACAATAACTTATTCCTAGCAAACCATTTTTATTAGCCTTTTTCGCAAGAAACCTTTGCATTATTCTAATTGGTTGCTGTGTGTTCTGTACCGCTTTGTACTACCCTGTTCGGTAAGCACAGTATGCCATCAGTATGCAGTAAAGTCAGTGTTTAAGTCTCGCTCATTCTGCGTGCATTTTGTCAGATAAAAAAGCTCAGGCAATTTTGTTCATTTGATTAATCCCTAACAGGATAATGCTTAGAATGCGTGTCGTTTAGTGACAGGTCCTCACTGGCGAGGTAGATAATGTGCCAGCAGGTTTAATAAAGGTTTAATAAAGAGAAGAACGAGCCGAGCTGCCCTCGCTGAGATCTCTCAGATCGATGTTAATTTGCGGCCTACGGCTCTGGCGGCCATGCTGGACCGGCTTTTATGGATTTTGAGGATGACTTACGACCTTGAGTCTATTGAGGAAACCCCATCTCTTGGAGTTGGACTATGTACATCAGCATTTAACAGTTGTTATGGGGCATGACCAGGGAACATTATATATCTAGAATTGACCTGAGAAAATCCAAAGCACCACTGCTGTGTTCTTCTTCTGCTTGCTAAAAAAGTGAACGGAAAAGGAATTACTGATGGTAAAACTTACTTAGGAGACATTGTAGGTTTGGCTGGACAAAACTATTCATGAGTTTTATGAATAAATCCCCTGATTTAGGATAAAGATAACAAACACTCTCAAGCCGCGTACACACGGCAGAGAACCTCGACGGGCAGAAAACATCGTTCCGCCCGTCGAGGTTCTCTGCCGGCCGTCGAAATCGGCGACCCGCCCGTCGGGAATGGCAACCAGCCATTCATCCAGGCGGGCCGTCGAGCAAATAGAGAGCGTGCTCTCTTTTCGCTCGACGGGATTCCCGACGGGCGGGGCGAGCGCTCTGTGTACACACGGCCGAGGTCCTCGCTGGAATGCAGCTTCCAGCGAGGTTCTCGTTGTTTTCCAGCGAGAACCTCGGTCGTGTGTACGCCGCCTTATATGCCATAAATATTAATACATACAGGGCCAGATTCAGTAAGAGTTACGACTGCGTATCAGTAGATACGCCGTCGTAACTCAGAATCTGCGCCGTCGAGAGATACGTTTAAATGTTGCTAAGATACGACCGGCGTAAGTCTCCTACGCCGTCGTATCTTACCTGCCTATTTACGCTGGCCACTAGGGGCGTGCACGCTGATTTACGCCTAGAATATGTAAATCAGCGAGATACGCCTATTCACGAACGTACGCCCAGCCGTCGCAGTACAGATACGCCGTTTACGTAAGGCGTTTTCAGGCGTAAAGATATTCCAACAAAAAGATGGCGCAGCCAATTTTAAGTATGGACGTCGGGACCGCTTCGAATTTTTAACATTTTACGTCGTTTGCGTAACTCGTCTGTGAATGGGGCTGGACGTAAATTACGTTCACGTCGAAACCAATGAGTCATATCGGCGTCATTTGGAGCATGCGCACTGGGATACGTCCACAGACGGCGCATGCGCCGTTAGTAAAAAACGTCAATTACATGGGGTCACACTTATTTTAAATGAAACACGCCCACATAAAACAGATTTGAATTTGGCGGGCTTACGCCTACCCATTTTCACTTGCCTCTCTAATTTACGGTGGCATAGCGTATCTGAGATACGTTACGCCTGCATAAAATTACGCCGCTCTACGTGAATTTAGCCAACCGTGTATAAATAGATCCACAATTTTTGATTCAATTTAGGAAAGTGTGTTGTGTGTAGCCAGGCATCATTGTGTCCGCCTCTGTCACTGTGAGACATTCTTTAACAAGGACTGCCTTGAGTTTGTTTCCCTCTAATTATTCAGCCTGGACATTTTGTCATCGTTTCCTGAAGGCAGAGAGAGAGAGAGAGAGACCACTACTGAAAGTAGGGGATTGTGGGACATGTGGTCCACAGAGCCAGGATGTATAGCCAGAGCTGGTGCAGACTACAAGTTCCAGCTGGGTGGAGAGAGAAGAATGCTGGCTGAGAACATAAATAGCCTAGTCCGGGGAGGAGCTCTTCCAGTTTGGACCATGTCCTTCAGCTGAGATCAGGTACCTGACCGCTCTGGAGAATGCGAGCAGGTGCCACGGCCTGGGCAGCGTGGAAAGTCTTCAGCGAGTGAGCCATACACCTGTAAGCAGATCTACCATTGCCTGCTCCCTGTCGGCCAAGTGACTATCAGGGGTCACTCTCTTCGTCACTGTTACAGACCCAGCTGAATTCCAGCGTTGCCACATGCACGGCCAGGCACCCTACACCGGTTGCAGAATCCTCAAGGGCCGAAACATCCTATTCTCTTAAGGATTGGCTATCCTAAGGATTGGTGAATGGGCAGAAGCCCACCTTGTGTACACCTTACATAGACACTGCATGCAGACACCTTTATTGCATTTGTTTAAATTAAAGCATCTAAAAGGAAACACTTTGAACATGCTATTTTCCGTTGCTGATCACCATTGCACAGCAATCCTTCTGAGCCCTTGTTGATCGACTCCTCCACTCTCCTCTTCTCCCCTCACTTAAAGGACTCTGTGCTTCTTCCGGATATGTGGACTTAATTGTGTGTTTCATCACAGGACTGCTGCACAATTTGTTGAGCTGTAGCGAAGCAGTGTGGATCCCTAGAGAACACTGCTGGATAGCCAGGCATGTAAGTATGCTTTTTTTTTTTCAAAACAGGTAAGGGAGGGGAAAAGGTTAGGGAATCCAATTCAGAGTTTTACTTTATTCCTGGTGATGTCAGAACCTCCTGGTGGCATGGGGCTTTGGAGTGCTGCAGTGAAGCGGTGGATCCCTAGAGAAAACTGCTTGTATTGCCAGGCATGTTTTTATGCCTTTTTTGTCTTTGCATAGCAGGTAAGATAGGAGGGGAAAAGTTAAGGAATCCAATTCAGAGGTTTACTTTATTCCTGGTGATGTCAGAACCTCTTGGTGGTACGGGGCTGGGAGTGCTGCAGCACAGCTGTGGATCCTTACAGAACACTGTTGGATCGCCAGACACGTGAGGATGCTTTTTTTGCATAACAGGTAAGAAGGGAGGGGGAAATTTAGGGAACCCAGTTCAGAGTTTTACTTTATTCCTGGTGATATCAGAACCTCCTGGTGGCACAGGCTGGGAGAGCTACAGTGAAGCAGGGGATCCTTACAGGAACACTGTTGGATTGGCAGACATGTGAGTATGCTTTTTTTGCATAACAGGTAAGAAGGGAGGGGGGAATTTAGGGAATCCAGTTCAGAGTTTTAGTTTATCTTTTGCAGACAGGTTCAGTGGGCTTTTTTACATTACCCGTGGATCACACAGCAGCATTTTTCTTATAATTCAGTGTTGTGTTAACTTTTTTTTCCCATGCTCCAATGGGTGTGGAGACAGCTGTATAGGAATCAAACAAAGGTCAGTGCCGGAAGCAAAGTACAATCCGTCTGATGTCACATGGGCTCTTTCAGCTCAGACAGCTCGTCAGTCCCCTTGGAGTAGATGGATCAGAGCTTTTCCTGCCCATTGTACAGAGTCATGGATCTTGCCATGGTGGTGCACAGCTCGGCTGAATATGGCACCTTGCTCCGGGCAGTCAGGTGTGCAAGATGAATGCCACAATGACAATTAAAGCATCAGCATAGAGGACGTGCATCCCTGAGTCCATTTAATTACAAACTGTTCATGTTCCAATGAAAAAAATAAAGGGAGAAAGAATGATTGGTTAAGATTTTTTTTTGCTGATTTACCAGTTTATGAACATCTGTAAAATAATTCATATGAGAATTTTATAAATAAAGCTTGTGACGGATCTCGAATACCCCAGGTGGGCACATCTGCCAGACCTGAGTTTCCTGTCCACCAAACACTCCCGCAGCCTGCAGATTCGCCATAACCAGCCCTTAACCCCTCAATCACGAGACAATCCACACAGATGTTGATGATTAAACATGCAGAGCATAAACTGTTTATTAAATCCAAGACATACACTTTTACACACAGTTGGGAACACTCCCCTTAGCTTTGTCATAGAGGGGAGGGGGTAGGGGACAAGGAACAAGCAATGGGAACGGAACACTTATACATTGAAATAGTCTACAGATAAACATAAAGAGATTATGGTAAGCAGGCAGCCTCTCAATACACATCCCCTGGGGAGAGACGTCTCCAGTCCACACCATTGTCTATGTGTCATGAACGAACACAATTAGACACAGCAACAAGAGGGGGGGATGGGGCAGAAGGGATGTAGCATTACATTACATTATCTCAACTGTCAACTTGTCCCCAGGTCTCCAGTCTCTTCTGGGCCATAATCTGTGGGTAAGAGGCCCGCCCACAGTCCCTTCCAAAACACACAGTGACAGTGGGTTCTGTTACAATGCTTAAAGAGTCACTTTACTCAAAATACTTATTTTAGATTTTGGTAGATGCAAAGCTGGACAGTGAAAAGGAGGTGCAGAGAGGCTTGTCTTGAGTTTGTACATCCCAATAAATATTCCAACCTGCATGGTGTTGGAGATATCAGCTCAGGGGTGGAGTTGCTGGAGCAGACTTTCTCCTCTGGCTGCCAGGGGAATGACTGCTCTGGTGAAGGTTGGGGCAGGAGTACAGGCAAGGAGAGGCCCATATAGGTGGTAGGGGACTCCATTATTAGAAGGATATATAGGGCAATGTGTCACAGAGACCGTGATCGCCGAACGGTATGTTGTTTCCCGGGTGCTCGGGTTCGGCACATCGTGGATCGGATGGACAGACTGTTGGGCAGGGCTGGGTCGGACCCAGTTGACATGGTACATATTAAACATATAAAAAAATAGTATACAATATAATAGAAAATAAAGCAATAGAATATAAAATAAACCAGAATAGAAAGGGAATATAATAGGATAAATGAGAAAATAATAAAATAGAAAATAAACTAAAATAAAAAGCAAAGTCAGAGCATATTGGACCGTATAAAGGATTATAAAGGGAAGTTGGTTACAAGTGACAAGGAAACGACAACCTTATTAAATACACTCTTTTCTTCAGTTTCTGTTATGGAAAAAGAAGGGTATAATAGACAAGATGGTATTGTTAGAAACACATCAGGGAGTGTGGCTAACAGGGGCCAGTGTTCTAAAAAGAATCTAAAAACTTAATGTAAAAAAATCACCAGATGGTCTTACACCCGAGTGTCCTCAAAGAAGTCAGCCAGGTCATTGCTAGACTGCTAGTCCCAATCTTTAAGGAAAAGTTACTGACTGCAATGGTGCCAGCGGATTGTCAAAAAGCTAGTGTAGTACCAATATTCAAGAAAGGGCCAAGATACATACATGGAAACTATAGGCCAGTCAGCCTAACATTAATAGTTTGTAAACTACAGTTTTGGAGGGGATGATAAGGGGCCATATCCAATCATTTTCTAATAAGAACAGTATAATTGGTAGTAACACTAGCCAGCATGGATTCATTAAAGATCATTCTTGTTAGACCAACCATCTATCAGGAAGTGAGCAGTAATCTGGATAAAGGAAGGCCTGTGGATGTGGTGTGTCTAGAGTTTGCCAAAGCACTTTATACAGTACCCCATAAACTCTTAGGGCCAGATTCAGGTAGGAGCGCGTATCTTTGTGCGGGCGTAGCGTTTCCTATTTACGCTAACCCTTAGCAACTTTGACAGGCAAGTGCACTTGCTCCATAAGTTGCGGTGGCGTAGTGTAAATTGGCCAGCGTAAGCCTACCTAATTCAAATGTGTAAGAGGCGGGTGTGTTTTATGGAAATGAGCCGTGACCCAATGTAAATGAAGCGCCGATCGTATGGTGCATGCGCGCGCATGCTCAGTATCACGTCCAATTTTTCCCCTAAGTTACGCCGGCTCAATGCCTGTGACGTGAACATAACCTACGCACAGCCCCATTCCCGTACGACTTAATGAAGACGACGTAAAAAGATACGTTTTTGTTCCGACATCCATACTTTGCATTACCTGCGCCTGCTATAGCAGGGGTAACTTTACGCCGGACATAAGCCTAACGTAAACGGCGTAGCGGCCGCAAGTACATTCATGAATCGGCGTATCTGCCTAATTTACATATTCGACCCGTAAATCTACGGAAGCGCCTCTTGCGGCCAGCGTAAATATACACCCAAGATACGTCAGCGTAGCAGACTTACGCCGCTCGTATCTTGGCCAAATCTATGCGTAACTGATTCTATGAATCAGGCGCATAGATATGATGGCTCACATTCGGACTTACGGCGGCGTACGTGGAGATACGCCGTCGTAAGTCCTTGGTGAATCTGGCCCTTAATCTACAAATTGAGGTTTATTGGTGTTGACGATAGTATATGCACCTTGATAAAAAAATAGTGTATCTTCAGAATGGTCTGAAGTTATAAGTGGGGTACCCTAGGGCTCTGTCCTGGGGGCTCATCCTGTTTAACTTGTTCATAAATGATAAAGAGGTTGGGATAAATCGTTCAATCTCATTGTTCGATGACAATACTAAGTTATACAAGGCAGTAACTTCACTACAGGATATAACAACTTTACAGGGGGACCTTAATAAATTAGAGGGGTGGGCAAACACAGGGCAATTGAGGTTCAATGTAGGGAAATATAAAGTAATGCATTTGGGGCTACAAATATGAAGGCATGCTAAACATTAGAGGGAGAACCATCCTTGATTGGAGAATCAAGGATGGAAAAAGTTCTGGGGGTCCTAGTTGATGACAGACTCACCAATAGCATGCAATGCCAAGCTTCTGCAATCAAGGCCTTAAAGGGTATTTACTTAACCCTTACAATTATAATTCTACCACTTTACAAAGCTCTGGTTCGGCCACATCGTGAGTATGCCCATCATAGGTGTGCACAGCCTATTACATTAGGTTGTGCACCCCAAAGCTCATACATAAACTACTGGCCACTCACAGTGTTCATTCACAAAGGGAAGGGACCGGTAAATTACACATTTACTGCCTCCTTCCCCCACTCATCCTAATACCTCCCCTCAGCAACAGCTGGTGGGAGAGGAGGGAAGTCAGGTGGGCTGTGGGGGGAAGGGGGGAAGCCAGGGCAGTAGGGATGGAATCTGTGCTGCCCCGGTGTGATTAGGGTGTATATATGTGAAAACTGTGAATCCCTCCTCGAAAACAAAAATAATTCAGATTGTCACTACTCATGGAAATGAGGTCACCACCATAGCCCAAGCATATGTAGAGAAAAGAAGGTTTTAGCCCAGAGGGAAGCACCAAAGAAAAGGTGCCCCTGTAGGCTGAGCGGCTACCAAGGCAGTGACGGACAGTAACTGAATATAATACATTTATTGATAAATAAATTAGATAATGTATATAATAGACAATATCAAAGGTATATAAAAAGTTCAAAAGGTTTTGAACCTAGTAAGGCTATATTATGTAGCTGTAGTGGCCTGGGCACATCTGGCACACCCTGTGCGCACACCTATGATGTCCATCCAGTTCTGGTCACCAGTCTTTAGGAAGGATGTAATGGAATTGGAGAGAATGCAGAGAAAGGCAACTAAACTAAAAAAGGGAGAGTGCATACGACCAACACAGGGCCAATCAGGACAGTCCAGAAAGAGGGTCAGTGGTCCTGCAGCCTCAAATGACAGTCAGAGCTTTAACCAGACACTGATAGAAGTCACAAGACTGCTATATACTGTTGAGAAAAGGTATTTAGCAGTTTATATTTACTAAAATAATTGCATTTCCATGTTCTGTGTACTGTGGGAGACCATTTACTATAGTAAATGCAGGGTTCTGGGTTTAGTAACACTTTAAGCAAACCCTTTTATTTTAGTTTTTAGATTAGATGTGCCACTCCTCCTGAAGCCCCCCCCCCCCCCAAGAAAAAAAAATGACATGCCAAATGTGGCATGTAAGGGGGCAAGGAGTGGATTAAGCGGAAGTTCCAGTTTTGGATGGAACTCCGCTTTAATTAAAGTGTAAACTATTTATTCGGAGGCGCCCCTCTCCTTGTTTTTGTGAATATATACTGTAATACTGTACATCATTTTATATATTCACGTCATTTCGATCATAGAAGGTAAATTGTTACAGTAATCTCACGTTTCAAATTAGTGCCCTTGGTTATCGATCAGCAGTTATTAGTGGGTGATTAATAGTCAGAATGTGTGATCTATTGGCATGCAGAGCACTCTGTAGCGTGTGTGATCCGTGTATAGATGGGATGGCGTACAGTACACAGCTGTGCATACAGAAGAGGGGACAGCATGCTATAGATTACTCCATTCATTTCCCGGAGAGATTGTATCTCCTCTGTCATTAAATCTCCTTCCGCTAAGGACTGATGGACCCGCTCATTCAGAATAATGACCCCAGCGACAGGCAGAACAGTCACTCCGGCTGCTTGTCTCTAAGATTTAGACAGCAGGATGGATATATGAAAACCTGATATTTATATCCGGCTTGATAAACATCTGTCATGGATCCATCCAGGCAGAAGGCTGAGATCTTTAGCTCCTTTGGTGCTGCCACCGAGACGCTTTACAGAGACGAGGGTTATAAAGGGGAACACCTGGGTGAGGACACTCATATGGAGGACGCCAGCCTTCGAATCTTATGCCGCATACACACATTTTAATGTCATTAAAAACGATTGTGTGTGGGCTCCAGAGCATTTTTCACGATGTAAAAAATGGGCATTAAAAATTTCGAACATGCTCTAAGGTGACAGCTGTCGTTTTTTACGTCGTAAAAAAATGGTCGTGTGTGGGCTTTAACGACGTGCAAAAAACGTGCATGCTTAGAAGCAAGTTAAGACACGGGAGTGCTCGTTCTGGTAAAACTAGCGCTCGTAATGGAGTAAGCACATTTATCACGCTGTAACAGACTGAAAAGCGCGAATCGTCTTTTACTAACATGAAATCAGCAAAAGCCCAAAGGGTGGCGCCATCCGAATGGAACTTCCCTTTTATAGTGCCGTTGTACGTGTTGTACGTCACCGCGCTTTGCTAGAGCATTTTTTTTTCTCACAATTGTGTTTAGGCAAGGCCTTTTTAATGATCATCATTTTTTTCAACCCGAAAAACAGTCGTGTGTATGTGGCATACGTCTCAAAACCAAATACAGGAAACCCAAGCCCCTGATAATGAATGCACTGCGGCGTAGTTGTCACACTGAAAAACAAAACATTTTATATTTGGAAATACTTTTAAAATGGTAGTAAACCTCAGACATGAAATATGAACAAAGCATATGCCTCTATAGTGTTCTCAATTCAGATCACTGAGGTCACGTACACACGATCAGACCGGTCCGATCAGGTGGTCTGATGGTCTGATGTGCGTACACAACGGCGTGCTGAAAAAACGAAGTTCAATGCTTCCAAGCATGCGTCGATTTGATTCTGAGCATGCGTGGGTTTTTGATCCGATGCTTTTGTGTACTAACCATCGTTTTGGTCCGACGGACAGATTTTAAAGCAAGTTTTAAAACTTTGGTCCGATGGACAACGGTCCGATGGGCCGTACACACGATCAATTTGGTCCGATGAAACTGGTCTTAAGGCCAGTTTCATCGGACCGGTCTGATCGTGTGTACGCGGCCTAAGTGTCATTTCTGTCTGCTTCTTCGTTCCTCTGCTATCTACACAACAAGTTTTCCCGACACCAAGAGAAAAAAGGTGACAGGTAGGAAACCTTAGCGCAGGGGTCTAAGCAACATTGAGGCTACTTTCACACTAAAGCGCTGGGTGCGTCGGCGCTAAAGTGCCACTATTTTTAGCGCCGGTTTACAATTTTTTTGGCCTCTAGCGTTGCGGATTTAACCTCCGCTAGCGGTCAAAAAAAGGTTTAACCCGCCTGCAAGAAGCCCTCGGCTTTCACACCGGATATAAAGGAGCGGCTCTTTCAGGGCGCTTTGCAAGCGCTATTTTTAGCGCAATAGCGCCTGCAAAGCGACTTACTGTGAAAGCAACCAAAAGCATGGATCCATCCTGCCTTGTGTGAATGGTTCAGGCTGGTGGTGGAATGGTGTGGGGGAAGTGAATGTGCAGCTGACAGCAACTGCGTGATGTCAATATGGACCAAAATCTCTGAGGAACGTTTCCAACACCTTGTTAAATCTATGCCAAGTAGAATAAAGGCTGTTCTGAAGGCAAAAGGGGGTCCAACCCGGTACTAGCAAGGTGTACCTAATAAAGTAGCCGGTGAGTGTATATTTCATACATATAGCAAAAGTCTCTTAAAAAATCTACTGATGAATAGCGTAAGAAATATTCAAGCATAAAGTCCCCCCAGCAATCCCACGATGTATGAGAACATCTTCACTATGACTTTAAATCTTCAAAAACATAACCACATACCATCAGATGGGTGTACCCTCACCTTATCAGTTTGACCTCACTGTATTTTGAGGAGGTCAAACAGTGCTTATGCCTCAACGCACTCCCCAGGCTCTCCTATATCGATCTTCTTTAACCACTTGACGCCCGCCCGCCGTCAAATGATGGCGGGCGGAATGCTCTATTGTTCTAACAGGACGTCATATGACGTCCTGTCATTTAAAGCCGCTAGGGGGCTCGCACGCCTGTCGCGTTACTGGGAACACTGTGCGCGTGCCGGGCACCCGCGATTGCACAGTAACTGAGCAGGGACGTGGAGCTCTGCGTGTAAACACAGAGCTCCATGTCCTGTCAGTGAGAGAGGAGACCGATCTGTGTCCCATGTACATAGGGACACAATCGGTCACCTCCCCCAGTCACCCCCCCTTACAGTTAGAACACTACTTAGGACACACATTTAACCCCTTCCCCGCCCCCTAGTGGTTAACCCCTGCCAGTCACATTTATAGAGTAATCAATGCATATTTATAGCATTGTTCACTGTAAAAATGTGAATGGTCCCAAAAAAAATTCAAAAGTGTACGATGTGTCCGCTATAATGTCGCAATCCAGAAAAAAAAACGCAGATCGCCGCCATTCCTAGTAGAAAATACATTTAAAAATAACTTTTGCGCAAACCAGTCACTATACGGTTATTGCGATTTTTTTTTATTTTTTACCAAAAATATGAAGAAAAATACGTATCGGCCTAAACTGAGATAATTTTTTTTTTTAATGGGATATTTATTATAGCAAAAAGCAAAAAATATTGTGATTTTTTTTCAAAATTCACGCTCTTTTTTTGTTTATAGCCCAACAAATAAAAATCGCACGGGCGATCAAATACCACCAAAAGAAAGCTCTATTTGTGGGGAAAAAAAAGGACGTCAATTTTGTTTGGGAGCCACGTTGCACGACCACGCAATTGTCAGTTAAAGCGACGCAGTGCCGGAAGCTAAAATTTCGTCTGGGCCGTAAGGGAGTGTAGGTGCACAGTAGGCAAGTGGTTAAAGGGGTTGTAAAAGATTTTTTTTTTCCCTAAATAGCTTCCTTTACCTTAGTGCAGTCCTCCTTTACTTACCTCATCCTTCCATTTTGCTTTTAAATGTCCTTATTTCTTCTGAGAAATCCTCACTTCCTGTTCTTCTGTCTGTAACCACACGCAGTAATGCAAGGCTTTCTCCCTGGTGTGGAGAAAGCCTCTTGAGGGGGGCGAGCAGAAGTGTCAGGACACCCACTAACACACAGCTCCTTTCTTTATCTGCAAAGTAGAGAGTGTCCTGACCCTCCTGCTTGCCCCCTCCCCCTCAAGAGGCTTTCTTCACACCAGGGAGAAAGCCTTGCATTACTGCATGTACAGTTGTTACAGACAGAAGAACAGGAAGTGAGGATTTCTCAGAAGAAATAAGAACATTTAAAAGCAAAATCGAAGGATGAGGTAAGTGAAGAAGGACTGCACTGAGGTAAAGGAAGCTATTTAGGGGAAAAAATAATTACCTTTACAACCCCTTTAATGGGGCACTAAGGATAAGAGTAGAGGGAAACGCCATAATATAAAACCATACATTTTATTAAAATAAAGAAAAATGTGAATATATTCACAAGATGTCACTTTAAGAGAGCACAAACAATATCAAGCCAGTGATCCAAGATGGCTCCACCCAACGTGTTGATGTCATGAAACTCTGTCCACCTGCCGCATTGTATCCATACCGGACTTTTTTAAAGTCCCATGTGATCTGGGTTCTGCAAATGCAGGGACTTATACTTGAGGTGCTGTTAACAATGTTGTGGCACCCACAGCAGATCACAAAGGCAGTGCATTTTGAGCGTGGTGTGGGAAAAGCACACAGGACTTGCCTTCCTCGCATTGCAATCTGGTGTGAACCGGCCCTTAAATGTAATTAAAAACGAGCGTGTGTGGGCTCCAGAGCATTTTTCATGACGTGAAAAATGGGCATTAAAAATTTAGAACATGCTCTATTTTTTCGTGAAAAATGGTCGTGTGTGGACTTTTACGATGTGAAAAAAACATGCAAGCAAGTTATGAGACGGGATCGCTCGTTCTGGTAAAACTAGCGTTTGTAATGGAGATAACACATTCATCACGCTGTAACAGACAGAAAAGCCTGAATCGTCTTTTACTAACACGGAATCAGCAAAAGCAGCCCCAAGGGTGGCGCCATCCGAATGGAACTTCCGCTTTATAGTGTCGTCCTACGTGTTGTAGGTCACCGCGCTTTGCTCAAGCATTTTTTTTTCACGATCGTGTGTAGGGAAGGCAGGCTCGACAAGAATCAGGTCGAAAAAAACGTTGTTTTCTTTAGACCATTAAAAATGTGTACGTGGCATTAACACTACAATTTCTAAACAGTTACTCTAACGTTGTGCGAAAACAAACAAAATTGCTGCGGCTATGTTTTTATCATATGCATCATCTGATTTCAGAAAATATATAATGTTTAGGTGTTTTAAATGCTTTTCATTGTAAAAAAATGTGCATTTTAGTATGTGTGAAAAAAAATGATGAATAAAAAAAATAGCTCTGGTGGTGAAATGGTTAAATCAAAGGTACGTGCGTGTAAAAGGAACGTGAAAAGGACATCTAATTTTTTTTTACCTACAGAAGTGAAAAGAGGCATTTCACTTTAGATTCTTTTTATCTTATTTTTCCTGTCAGCCCCATGGAAAATCCTCTCTGTTGAAATAGCGGCATTCAGTTAGTGACATGCACCTTTCTGCAGGAACGTCGTCGATATACCTTCACACATTTGACTCGGCAGCGGGGATCCCTTTAGATAATTTCAATGGAATTCTCAGAAAATGTCACACCGCTTCTCTCTGATAATTGCACTTTTACAGGTCGCGTAACAATCTCCTCCAAAATATACATGTATATATTATAAATAATGAATAACGTCTAAGCGTCTGTTCCTCGTCGGAGGGTGAGGTGCCCCCCTCGTCTTTTCTAGAGAGGACTTCAGTAATAATTTAAACAGGACTAAATGGATCTTCTGTGTTCTGTGATTTCATGTGGGCAGATGAGCAAGATACAGTGCATTCAATATAGCCTTTCACCTATTACGGAGTATTAAATTTCGCCTCTGGGGTGAAGCCATCTGTTTCGGCTGCCGGTGGAAATAACCATTTTTATATAATATATATGCTCTTCTCTGATACTCGCTGTAAAGGGGACTTTGTCAAGTGAAAGAAAGATATATTTTATTGAATGCGCGTTTTAAAGCAGACTCTGCCATACTGCTGATGCAAGAAGGAGTTCCTGTTCATTTGTATTCTGGATTTTAGCTTTACCAGCAATATTTCTATACACTTATTTCTGATGGATTATTCTTTTTTTTCCTTTCTTTTTGACTGATGGATTATTCAATATGCTGAACCACAGTGCATATAGTAAGCGTTAACATTTTTTTTTTATCTAATGGCTGCAGTTTCACAATGACTAAAGATGTACACATGCTACTTTTTAACTGAGCGCAAGATACCCGCCGCTTATTCACTTAAAGGGGTTGTAAAGGTACAATTTTTTTTCCTAAATCGCTTCCTTTACCTTAGTGCAGTCCTCCTTCACTTACCTCATCCTTTGATTTTGCTTTTAAAGGTCCTTATTTCTTCTGAGAAATCCTCACTTTCTGTTCTTCTGTCTGTTACTCCACGCAGTAATGCAAGGCTTTCTCCCTGGTGTGGAGTGTCCTGCTCGCCCCCTCCCTTGGACTACAGGAGAGCCAGGACACCCATTAACACACAGCTCATTTCTCTATCTGCAACGTAGAAAGTGTCCTGACTCTCCTGTAGTCCAAGGGAGGGAGCGAGCACGACACTCCACACCAGGGAGAAAGACTGACATTATTGTGTGGAGTTACAAACAGAAGACATGAAATTGAGGATTTCTCAGAAGAAATAAGGATATTTAAAAAGCAAAATGGAAGGATGAGGTAAGTAAAGAAGGACTGCACTAAGGTAAAGGAAGCTATCTAGGAGAATTTTTTTTTACCTTTACAACCCCTTTAAATGGTTTTGGTCCCTTTGATCTCACTAGCTGCCCAAGCCAATTCTGAAGCTGCGTACACATGACTGTTTAAATGGTCATTAAAAACGATCGTGTGTGGGCTACAGAGCATTTTTCTCGACATGAAAAATGGGCAATAAAAATTTAGAACATGCTCTAATTTTTCACGTTGTTTTTCACGTTGTGAAAAACGGTCGTGTGTACGCTTTAACGACATGTAAAAAACGTGCATGCTCAGAAACAAGTTATGAGACGGGAGCACTCGTTCTGGTAAAACTAGTATTTGTAATGGAGATAGCACATTTGTCACGCTGTAACAGACTGAAAAGCACGAAGACTGAAAAGCGCAAATCGTCTCTCACCAAACTTTTACTAACACAAAATCAGCAAAAGCAGGCCCAAGGGTGGCGCCATCCGAATGGAAATTCCTCTTTATAGTGTTGGCATACGTGTTGTACGTCACCGCGCTTTGTTCGAGCATTTTTTTTTCACAATCGTCTGTATGCAAGGCAGGCTTGACAAGAATCACGTCAAGAAAAACGTTTTTTCTAGGACATTAAAAACGGTCCTGTGTACGCGGCATGACACTTCTTTCATACATGGAATAAAAATAAGCATTTTGTTTTTTACAAGATTATAACTTATTTTACAAGATTATAACTTATTTTGCAACATTATAACTTATAGCCCTTAAGCATTATATATTTTCTATATATTTTCTGAAAGCAAAGGCCCTGGAGAAAAAAATGCCGGTATTTGCAATTTTCTATGTCACATGATTTTTGTGCAGTGATTTTTTTCAAAGGCAAATTTTTTGGAAAGAAACACTTTAATTATTTTTAGTGTACACACACACACAATATAACACCCATTTTTTTTATAACATATAAAAAATGATGTTACACCAATTAAATAGATACCTAGCATGTCACACTTTAAAAATTGTGTACGCCCGTGGAATGCGACAAACTACCGTATATAAAAATCTGACACTTCTTTCATAACATGTAAAAATCTACATTTTTTTTTTACATGATAATTACTTAGAATCTCTAAGCATTATATATTCTCTGAAGGCCCAGGAGAAAAAAAAAAGTTGGTAGTTGCAATTTGTTATATTTGTTGTGGTTTTTCATTTTTTTGGGGTAACAGATACACTTTAAAGGGGTTGTAAAGGTAGATGTTTTTTCACCTTAATGCATTCTATGCATTAAGGTGAAAAAACAACCAACAATACCAGCCTCCCCAGCCCCCCCGTTATACTTACCTGACCCCTTGAATGTCCCACGCTAGCCCCCGACATCCTCTTCGCCGTTAAGCCTGGCCGTTGATTGGCTACAGTGGATGGATTGAAAGCAGCGCAGCCAATTATGCAGCGCGCCAATGACTCGTCGGAACCAAGTGATACAGTCGGCGGCTATGGCCGCCGCTGTATCACAGGAGCGCGCCCACAATAACTCAACACCATACGAGCTTGCGCGCATTAAGGTGTTGAGTCCTTGCCGGGGAAGCGGAGACAGCCACCGAGAGACCCCAGAAGACCAGGTTCGAGGCCACTCTGTGCAAAACGAGCTGCACAGTGGAAGTAAGTATAACAATTTATCTTTACTAATGCTTTAATGATTTTTAGTGCCCACAAACACAAAATGGTACCCAATTATTTAGTAAACTATAAAAGATGATGTTACACCAAGTAAATAGATACCTAAGATGTCACACTTTAAAAATTGCGTAAGCTCGTGGAATGTGACAAACTACGGTATATATAAAAATATAACACTTCTTTTATTCATGTAAAAATCTACATATTTTTTTTTAGAATATAATTACTTACAACCTCTTAGCGTTATATATTTTCCATAAGCAAAGGTCTGGGACATAAAATGTCGGTAGTTGCAATTTTTTATGTCACACAATATTTGCACAGTGGTTTTTCATATGCCTATTTTCTGGAGAAAATACAATTTAATGAATTTTAGTGCACTCATTTGCTATATAACACCCAATTTTTTTGTAAAATATAAAAGCTGATGTTACTAGATACCTAACATGTCACACTTTAAAAATTGCGTACACCCGTGGAATGCGACAAACTACGGTATATACAAAGCTGACACTTCTTTCATTCATATAAAAATCTACATTTAAAAAAAAAAAAAATTACTTACAACCTCTAAGCAATATATATTTTCTGAAAGCAAAGGCCCGGGAGAAAAAAATTGTTGGTAGCTGCAATTTTTTATGTTACATGATATTTGCGCAGCGGTTTTACAAACGTACAATTTTGGGGAAAAAATATACCTTAATGAATTTTAGTGCCCACACATACAATATAATACTAAATTCTTTTGTAAAATATAAAAAGGTGATGTTATACAGAGTAAATAAATACCTAACATGTCGCACTTTAAAAATTGCGTACACCCGTGGAATGCGACAAACTACGGTATATAAAAATCTGACTTTTCTTTCATTCATATAAAAATCTACTTTAAAAAAATTATAAGCCGACCCGACGCCTCACTATGCCCATTCCTCACTGTGTCCATGCCTCACTATGCCCATTCCTCACTGTGTCCATGCCTCACTATGCCCATTCCTCACTGTGTCCATGCCTCACTATGCCCATTCCTCACTGTGTCCATGCCTCACTATGCCCATTCCTCACTGTGTCCATGCCTCACTATGCCCATTCCTCACTGTGTCCATGCCTCACTATGCCCATTCCTCACTGTGTCCATGCCTCACTATGCCCATTCCTCACTGTGTCCATGCCTCACTATGCCCATTCCTCACTGTGTCCATGCCTCACTATGCCCATTCCTCACTGTGTCCATGCCTCACTAAGCCCATTCCTCACTGTGTCCATGCCTCACTATGCCCATTCCTCACTGTGTCCATGCCTCACTAAGCCCATTCCTCACTGTGTCCATGCCTCACTATGCCCATTCCTCACTGTGTCCATGCCTCACTAAGCCCATTCCTCACTGTGTCCATGCCTCACTATGCCCATTCCTCACTGTGTCCATGACTAGACTGACGTTTAACATTGGAGTCTATGGAAGGGGTGCCCGGCTTCGCAAAATCGGTGCTCCCCAGGCGTAGGTCCCCCAGACAACAACCTTTGGACACTTGTAGAGGAGAAATGGGGCTACATGTGTACAAAGTTCCGGGTCCTGGCTACCTACGACCGGCCAGTACCGGGTCCCCAAATTTACAGGAGATATTACTGTTTAACATGGGAGTCTATGGAAGGGGTGCCCCAGTTTTAAAACATTGGTGCTCCCCAGCCAACAAACTTTTCACACTTGTAGAGGAATAGTGGGGCCATATGTGTGCCAAGTTTGGGTCCAAAGGGACCTACGGCCGGCCAGTACCGGGTCCCCAAATTCCAGGAGATCAGGCGGATTACCGCGCCTTAATGCGTATAAACGTGTAGCCATTTATTTCGAATGAAAGAAGACTTGTACACGGCCAAATGCTGTATGCCTCTATCTCTATGGGTACTTTAGATGAGTAGAAAATATGAGAAGAAGATAGACCGCACTCCGGACTTCAGAGAAAATGAGCTTTAATGCATAAAATCCACAAGAGACATCACAAACCCGCAATACAAAAGACAGCAGCATGGTTAACGCGTTTTATGAAAATTCACTTAATCATAGCCCAAGATGCATCTGTGAAGTTAACCCTTCAATACAAAAGGTACAGCGGAATGTAAAGTAATAGGTGCTTAATTTATCTGCCAAACAGACATTCATTGAATATACATGTAAACGACATAAAAGCAATAACAATAAAAAGAATGCAATAGTACCAAGATATGTTTGTATACATGTATGCGTATACACATAAATCAGATATCAAGAAATGTCAAGTAAACCAGCCGAATGCAAAGAGCAGAGGAGAAACGCAGACACAAAGGAATATGCATCCCCCTAATGCGAGAGCATAAATAAAGGCATGGTAAGAAAAAATCAGTCACACCTAATTTTTTAATTATAAGTAAATTAAATAATGACCTCAATACTGGAAAAGTACTATCTGTAAGTGATGTAAACCTAATAATACAAATTAATGCAAATTAAATAACGTAGCATTGCCGGGGCTGATTGAAATAAGTAATGCATCTAAATTTAATTCAAATTAATATAAATTAAAATCCAGCATAGATGTGATTCGAAAAATAGTAGGTAAATAACTACAAAATATTAAAGGTTATACATTGTGGAAAATAATTATTTCATCCCCTGCAGATTTTGTTAGTTTGCCCTCTTACAAAGGTGTATTTTAAGCAGTTAAGGACCCCCGCACGCCTATGTACGTCCACAACATGGCTCGTACAGGCACAAGGGCGTAAATTTACGTCCTCGCCTTAGTGCGGTTCGGGGGTCCCATCGGGACCCCCTCCGCGGCGTGCGGCGGTCCCCCTGGCTCTGGGAGCGATCGCCGACGAGCGGGCGGATGTCCGTGTTTTCCGCCCCCCCGCGATCGCTCCCAGCCAATGGGAGCGCGCTCCCAGCCTGTCACTTCCTCCTCCTGTGTTTACACAGGAAGGAGGAAATGATCATTTCTCTCATCGCAGCGCTGTTTCCCAGCGCTGCTGATGAGAGAAGACATGCCAAGTAAGTGTGCACCAACATTACACTGACACACACTCACATAGGCATATTAACCCCTTGTGATCGCCCCCCCCCACCCCCCTGTCACAGTGTTACTGAATGCAGTGATTTAATCACTGCATTTAGTGTCAGTGTGACAGGCACTGTAAAAAACAGTTAGTGTTAGGTTCAGGATAGCCCCCCCACCCCCCCTAATAAAGTTTTAACCCCCTGATCACCGCCCTAGTTAACCCTTTCACTCCCTATTGCCAGCGTCACTAAGCGATCATTTTTCTGATCGCTGTATTAGTGTTGCTGTTCCCGCTAGGTAGCTATTTTTTTTATTACGATTTTTTTTTTTACTAAAGACATGTGGCTAAATAAATTTTGGCCTAAATGTTTTACTAAAATTTAGTTTATTTGATTTTTTTTATAACAAATAGTAAAAAAATAGTGATTTTTTTCAAAATTGTCGCTCTATTTTAGTTTATAGCGCAAAAAATAAAAATCGCAGAGGCGATCAAATACCACCGAAAGAAAGCTCTATTTGTGGGAAGAAAAGGACGCAAATTTTGTTTGGGAGCCACGTCGCACGACCGCGCAATTGTCTGTTAAAGCGACGCAGCGCCGAATTGTAAAAACACCTTGGGTCATTTAGCAGCGTAAGTGTCCGGGTCTTAAGTGGTTAAATAATAGAGACAGAATATCAACCAAAAATCCATAAAAAAAACCACGATACAAATGTTATAAATTGAGTTGCAGTTCAGTGAGTAAAATAAGTATTTGATCCCCAAGCATAACATGATTTAGTACTTGGTGGAGAAACCCTTGTTGGAAAGAACAGAGGTAAGGGGTTTCTTGTAGTGTTACAATGTACACATATTTAAGGAGGGAGTTTGATCTATTCTTTACAGATCTTCTCTAAATCATTAAAAGGGCTGTAAAGACAAAAATATTTTCCTCTTAAATTAAAGTCTGACAGTAGCTGATAAAGTAAAATGTAATGTTTTGCATTATAACTAGTTTGATATCTGTTGAAATTGAGCCGTTTTATTCACCTCCGTCACTCCTGAATCGTTATTCTCACTGACTTCCTGGTTTGCGGTGCGCATTCATTCTTGCTACATCTTAGCCTCCATGCCTGTGAGGGATAAGGGAGCATCTTCACGCAGAGCTGTAGTCATAGGGATGGGGTGAGCACATTCTGCTTTCCACCATGCAAAACGGCTCAGATGCTGGTGGAAAGCAAGAAGAGGAGAGACAGGAAATGGCATTTTCAAACCTTGATTACTGTATTTTAGAGGTCAAAAGGAAAAACGAGGTAAGTGATATGTGTTTCTTCTTGAGCCACTCCTTTGTTGCCTTGGCAGTATGGTTTGGGCCATTGTCATGCTGGAATACCCATCCACAGTTTCCTGAAACTTTCCTCTTAAATTGGGGTGCATGTTATACGCCGGCACGTGTTATACGCCAATAAATACGGTATGTATAAAGTTTTATTGCTTTATCTCTTTATTCGTTTTTTTATTGTGCCAGGCCATGCACTGGACCAGCACCTTGCCATTCAGAGAGGGAATTGTTTCACCTGGAGCGGTGTTCCTCTCCCATTATTGTCTACTTTAGATGAGTATTTTACACGGGATCTTCTGATAGCTCTGCAGTGCATTATGGGGCGTTCAAATTTCCCGCTAACCCCCCATAATATTCGCTGTTCGGCAAACACCTAAAGTTTGAGTCAGACCTACTTCCAATTCAAACATCGAGCTCATCCCTATTCAGGATTAACAGGTAAATAACTTACAAGATTTGGAGGAGGGGGGAGGGGCTCAGAATGTAATTGACCATGCATGTCATTGCTTTTGCCCACAACAAAAACTGATCAATAACGATTGAGTGTCATGGCTTACCTAACTCTTCCTTTTTTTTAATGAAATCACCCTATCGGAATGAAGAGAAAGACTAAACTCATATGTCCAGTGAGGCGTTTGGCGGTGGATTGGGATTGGTGCCCAGAGGTACTGGTGGTGGGGGCAGGGAGTCCCCAGCTTGAGGACGGAGGGAGAGATCTGGGCAGATGGTACCAACAACGATAAATGGCTGACCACAGGCAAACTATTTTTATAGCGCCGGTTCCTTCTGCAATCCGGCTCGGCCACTGATGGAGATAATGGGAATAATGTTACTTCTGCAGTAAAAGCACAAGGTTATCAGAGGTCACAGTGAGTTACAGGCCATATGGAAGCAGCAGGCTGAGTGCTTTATGGAGGTTATGAAACTTTAAAGGCAACCAATCTCTCTTATTTTATAATAAGGGTTTGCTATCCTTTAAAGGGAGATTGTACTTCTTCAGTGCAGAAGGTAAAATAGAAAGCATATCTTCCCCTCCCCCGACATTTTATTTAGATAAACAATAAGCACAATTTAGAAAATGACAGTTATTTTCAGACATGTCCAATCATAAGATTTAAACAAGTCACATGGCTAAAATAAAGAACCATATGCTTGTATTAACCACTTGCTTACTGGGCACTTTTACCCTCCTTCCTGCACAGGCCGATTTTCAGCTTTCAGCGCTGTCACATTTTGAATGACAATTGCGCGGGCATGCTACACTGTACCCAAATACATTTTTTATATATTTTTGTTCACACAAATAGAGCTTTCTTTTGTTGGTATTTAATCACGGCTGGGTTATTTGTTTTTTGTTAAATAAATGAAAAAAGACAGAAAATTAAAAAAAAAAAAAACATATTTTTTTATTACCGTATATACCCGAGTATAAGCCGAGTTTTTCAGCACATTTTTTGTGCTGAAAATGCCCCCCTCGTCTTATACTCGAGTTACCTTTTTGCGCCTGATCTCCCAGACTTTGGGGACCCGGTACCGGCCGGCCGTAGGTCCCACCATGCACACATGTAGCCCCACTCTTCCTCTACAAGTGTGCAAAGTTTGTTGTCTGGGGACCTATGTCTGGGGCGTGACGATTTTTCAAAGCCGGGCACCCCTTCCATAGACTCCCTTGTTAAATGGTCATTTCTCCGGTGACTTTGGGGACAGTGAGGCAAAGTGAGTCACAGTGAGGCATGCAGATGGACACCCTAGGCTTATACACGAGTCAATACGTTTTCCCATTTGTTGTGGTAAAATTAGGTGCCTCGGCTTATATTCGGGTCGGCTTATACTCGAGTATATACGGGTAAGTTTCATAAACAGGTATTTTTTTCTCCTTCACTGATGTGTGTTGATAAGGCTGCACTGATGGGCACTGATAAGTGGCAGTGAAGGGCACTGATAGGCACTGGTAGGTGTCACTGATGGGCAATGATAGGTGGAACTGATGAGGAGGAACTGATAGGCAGCACTGATAGGCGGCACTGGGCACCAATAGGCACTGGTAGGCGGTACTGATGGGCAGCACTTTTAGGTGACACTAATGTAGGGTTCCCACCTGTCCAGGATTTTCCCAGACAGTTCGGTTTGGAATTATGTGTAAAGGTTTCAAACTGCCTGAAACCTGGACACATTATTTACATTGGACTATGGCTTCCTAGCAGGGTTGCTGGCTGCAGTTGTCAAAGCTGAGAGTGTCTGTTACACTCTCTTTCACACTGCTCAAAGCCAGCACTAACAACTAAACTCACCCATATCCCCCACACCGCTACCCCTCTGTGTCTGCATGTACTCTAATCCCCAGCACTGTGCCTCAGAAAAGGAAAGTGGGGGCCAGAAATGTAAAGTCCAGCAGCCTCAAATACATCTGGATGAGAGGTGCTGACTGCCAAGGGGTGAGTGAGCTCACCATCCTTCTACCTCCTGCCCAGGGCTGGACTGGGACAAAAATGTGGCCCTGGACTTCATCCAGACTGGCACACGTTGACAGGTCTCTCCCATGGCGGCTGGACATCTCGCGCACCCCCCCGGCCACCTAAGCCCCCTCTCTCCCTTCACTAGCCACTAGCTGTTTTACTTTATTAGAGTAGAACGGCTGGTACTGGTATTCTTATAGGCAGTACCAGTGGGGACACTAGACATTATTTCACCCGGAGCAAAGAATCAGTTTGGTGCCCCCCCTTATGGGACAAGATTAGGCAGAAGCGAGAAACTCTCAGGCCATAGCTGTTGAGTCAGCTGTCTGTCCCCCCCCCCATACTCCTCTGTCATCCCCCTGCTCTTCTGGTCCTCCCTCTGCTTCTTTGTTCCCCCCAGGTGAGCGCTGCGGGAAGGGAGAGGAGGTGAGCGGTGCAGGAAGGAAGAGACAGAGGAGCGGAGGGGGGCAGCGGTCTGCTGTTACTGAAGTCGGCCCACTGAGCCATCGGCCCACCGGGAAACTCCCTGTAGTCCCAATGGTCAGTCCATCCCTGCTCCTGCCTCTGAGTGAGTACACAAAGGTAAATCAGGGTTCTCAGAGCACCCCTTACATCAGAGTTCCCCTTTACACCTGAATCCACAGTGTTCCCCTTACATCGGAGTTCTCAGTGTTCCCCCTTAAATCAGGGTTCCCAGAGCATCCCTTAGGCCGCGTACACACAATCGAATCTATCTGCTGGAAACGGTCCGACGGACCGTTTCAGCAGACAAATTCGATCGTGTGTACGGGCGGACAGACGGGTTTTTCCAGCAGACGGATTTTAAAACATGCTTTAAAATCTGTCTGCTGGGAACCCGTCCGTCCGACATGTCTGCTGGTTAGTACGCTAACCAACAGACATATCTGCCCGCGCATGCGTCAAATGGATTCGACGCATGCGCGGAAGTGTTTTACTTCCTGGTGACGGTGACGTGGCGGCGTCAACGTCACTGCCACGTCACCGCGCTGTCTGCCGGCGAGGATTTTGGTTTGATCGTGTGTGCAGGAGTGTTCGGCTCATCCATAGTGACAACCTTGGTTCCCTCCATAGATACAGTGAAGGAGTAAGCAGGGACAGGCAACGTATTATTTTCAGGATTAAAAGGAGAAAATAAAAAAGCAAAAAATAAAATATAAGAAAATCACTAAAAAAAAAGAAAATAAATACAGCGCCACCCCAAGCAATAGTGAATTAGTATGTTTACTTTGCAAATAAATAAGGTGAACCTCCTTTCACTTTACTCAATTGTGTGAGATTAAAAGAAGCAGAATTTTTGCATATGATTATATGATTCGAGAATAAAACCACTTTATCCTTCTTCTATACTCAGTGAGCATTCCATTGCTAAGTACTTTACTTATAGCTTTAGTAAAGCAACCCCATGGTGTATAAATTATTATATATAAGCCCCTCATAGCCTCATTTTATGATTTCTAAAGCCACATTGTGGGAATATTGAAACATTAGATAGATAGATAGATAGATAGATAGATAGATAGATAGATAGATAGATAGATAGATAGATAGATAGATAGATAGATAGATAGATAGATAGATAGATAGATAGATAGATAGATAGATACTGTAGATAGATAGATAGATAGATAGATAGATAGATAGATAGATAGATAGATAGATAGATAGATAGATAGATAGATAGATATCTTTTCTTTTCTTTTCTTATCTTTCTACCATACCTTGTATCCAGGCCCAGACTGGGACAAAAAATAGGCCCGGGCATTTTAGACTGAGCAGCCCGGGGGGGGGGGGGGCACTGCGGGGGTTAATGATGGGATGTGGGGTGAGATAAAGAAATATAGATAGACAGCCAGAGAGAGAGAGAAAGAAAGATAGATATAGAAAGAAAGATAGATATAGATAGAAAGATAGATATAGAAAGAAAGAAAGATAGATATAGAAAGAAAGGAAGGTGGATAGAGAGATAGAGAGATAGATAAAGATAGAAAGAAAGAAAGAATGGAAGAAAGATAGATAAAGATAGAAAGAAAGAAGGGAAGGAAGGTAGGAAGATAAAGAAAGATATATAAAGATAGAAAGAAAGAAGGAAAGGAATATAGATAGATAGATACAAAAAGATAGATAAAGATAAAATGAAAGAAGGGAAGGAAGATAGAAAGATAGATTAAGATAGATACAGTAGATATATAGATAGATAGATAGATAGATAGATAGATAGATAGATAGATAGATAGATAGATAGATAGATAGAGAAACAAAGATAGATAAAGATAGAGGGAAAGGAGGAAGATAGATATATAAAAGAAAGAATGATAGATAGATGAAGATAGAAAGAAAGAAAGAAAGAAGGAAAAGAAGATCTATAGATAAAGAAAGATAGATAAAGAAAGAAAGAAAGAAAGAAAGAAAGAAAGAAAGAAAGAAAAAAGAAAGAAAGAAAGAAGGGAAGGAAGATACATAGATAAAGATAGATAGATAAAGATAGAAAGAAGGGAAGGAAGGAATATAGATAGATAGATAGATAGATAGATAGATAGATAGATAGATAGATAGATAGATAGATAGATAGATAGATAGATAGATAGATAAATAGATAGAAAGGAAGGAAGATGGATGAAGAAAAAAAAGAAAGGAAGGAAGATGGATGAAGAAAAAAAGATAGAAAGGAAGGAAGATGGATGAAGAAAAAAGATAGAAAGAAAGGGAAGGAAGGAAGAGAAAGAAAGAAAGAAAGAAAGAAAGAAAGAAAGAAAGAAAGAAAGAAAGAAAGAAAGAAAGAAAAAAGAAGGGAAGGAAGGAAAATAGATAGATAGATAGATAGATAGATAGATAGATAGATAGATAGATAGATAGATAGATAGATAGATAGATAGATAGATAGAAAGGAAGATAGATAAAGAAAGAAAGAAAGAAAAAAATATAAAGTTTGAAGGAAAGAAGGGAAGGAAGACAGATATAGATAGATAGAAAGGAAGGAAGATAGATAAAGATAGAAAGAAAAAGGGAAGGAAGATAGCGATAGATAGATAGATAGATAGATAGATAGATAGATAGATAAAGATAGAAAGAAAGAAGGAAATGAAGGAAGATAGATAAAGATAGCAAGAAAGAAGGGAAGGAAGGTAGGAAGATAAAGAAAGGTAGATAAAGATAGAAAGAAAGGGAAGGAAGATAGATAGATATAGATATAGATAGATAATAGGAAGAAAGATAGATAAAGAAAGAAAGATAGATAAAGATAGAAAGAAGGGAAGGAAAGAAGATATAGATAGAAAGGAATGAAGATAGATAACGAAAGAAAGAAAGAAAAAAAGAAATAATCTTTATCTGGAGCTCTCTATCTGGCGCTGTGTTGGTGGCGGGGTGGGGAATTTCTGCTATTAGCAAAACTGGGCGTCCCCTTTCGACCTGCAAACCCTTGGGAGACATGAAATGAGGCCCACCAAGGGCCAATCGCGGGCCGAGGCCGCCAAGGGCCGTTCGTGGGCCTCTGAGGGCTGTTTGTGGCCCACGGGCCGCCGCGGCCCACCGGGCATATGCCTATATGCATATATCTATCTATCTATCTACCATTCTTATCTTATCCTATCTCATATTGTCTATCCTATGCTATTTTATTTTATCTTATCGATCCATCTCTTTCTCTCTCTCGCTCTCTCTCTCTTTTTTTCTCTCTCTATCATAACTATATAGGCTCATTTATTATGTTTTAAAAGCATGAAACCATTGCCAAAAAAGTTAAATCAAAAATGTAGGAAATTGGTACATACTGTAAACAACAAAAACAGTACAACACTTCACAAAACAGTAGAAAAAATATACAAACATTGTTTAAAATAATACACTTAAATATGAAAAATACACAAATGCAAAAAGAACACAAAATGAAATAAAGTGCCAAAAACACCCCCCCCCCCCCAAACAAAAAACAAAACAAAAAACATTATGCTATAAAAAACATTTCAAACAGATCTCTCCTAAGCAGTTTAATAAACGACATTACGGCAAACTCACTGAACTCATTGATTTTTGCTATTTTAAAGCAGCTCTGCCCGAGGCATTAAATAGTGTCCTAAGTGTTAAATCATGAAGCTGTTTGAGTTATTTAAACTTCAACTCACTATCTAATTTTCTTACCAAAATGTTTGATCCACATACACAGATAACGTACAGTTGAGCCGTCTCATGAAATAGTGATTTAAAGCATCTCTATGGTCAAAATGTAGAGTCGTATATTAATTTCCACATTGTATTTAATTTTTTTTCTAGTCTACTCCTATTATTCTAATTGGTCCTGAAGTTTGTAAAGTTACTTTTGCGAAGCTCCAAACACATTTACTTCCTTCTGTGACATGTAGTCATTATGCCCTATGCATAGGCACTGCTGTGTCACACATTTCACAGAAACCATAAAGAAAACCGAGGGCGCACTGGCCTAGTGCATTATCCTTAAAGGGGTGTTCCAGTCATTTTTAATGTTTATTAAAAGTCAGCAGCTACAAAAAGTGTAAACATACACTCACCTGCTCCACGTTCCAGCGACGTCCAGTGGCGTCTTCATTGTAAGTGTGGGCACCCGGCCGTGACAGCTTTCGGCTTCACGGCCGGGCACCCACTGCACATGCGCGAGCGGCGCTGCGCCATTCGATTGGACAGGCGATTGCCTGGGATCTTTCCCGTGTCCCAGGCAATCGCGTATCGCCTTAGCAGCCCCTCAGCGGAAGGAGGAAGTGGGACAGGAAGTCCCACTCCTCCTGAAGCCCCCACTCCCCCCCCAAAAAATTACATGCCAAATGTGGCATGTAAGGGGGCGAGGAGTGGATTAAGCGGAAGTTCCACTTTTGGGTGGAACTCCGATTTAAAACAGTGGCCCAGATTCACAGAGCGATTACGCCTGTCTAACTGGTGTTAGACAGGAGTAATTTCAAATTTTGCGCGCCGTATCACTATTTTGAATCCTCAAACCATGATACGGCGGCGTTGGGCTTCGATCTGACAGGCTTACGTCTTCGTACGCCTTCGGATCTACACTGCGATCTTTTTGCGGCCGCTGGGTGGAGTTTGCGTCGTTTTCAGTGTCGGAGTATGCAAATGAGCTTTTTACGGAGATCCACGAAGTTACGAGCGTCGTTCGCAATCGCGTACGTCATTTTTTCGCTACGTAAAGTTAAACAAGCTTTTAGCTGGTCTAACGTTACGCGGCCCATGTTAAGTATGGCCGTCGTTCCCGCGTCGACTTTCAATTTATTTTTTATTTTTTGCGTAAATCGTCCGGGAATAGGAATGTCCGTAAACGACGCTACTCCAAAAAAAAAAATGACGTAACGACGTGATTTCGCGCAATGCACGGCTGGAAATTTCTGAACGGAGCATGCGCAGTTTGATCGCCACGGGGATGCGCTTAATTTAACCACTTGCTTACTGGGCACATAAACCCCCTTCGTGCCCAGGCGAAATTTCAGCTTCCGGCACTGCGTCGCTTTAACTGACAATTGCGCGGTCGTGCGACGTGGCACCCAAACAAAATTGGCGTCCTTTTTTTCCCCACAAATAGAGCTTTCTTTTGGTGGTATTTGATCGCCCGTGCGGTTTTTATTTTTTGCGTTATAATGAAAAAAAGAGCGACAATTTAAAAATATATATATATTTTTTTTACTTGTTGCTATAATAAATATCCCATTTTTTTTTTTTTTTTTTTATATATTTTTTTCTCAGTTAAGGTCGATACGTATTCTTCTACGTATTTTTGTAAAAAAAAAAAAAAAAATCACAATAAGTGACTGCTTTGCGCAAAAGTTATAGCACCTACAAAATAGGGGACATAATTATGATTTTTTTTTTTATATTTTTTTTTTACTAGTAATGGCGGCGCTCTGCAATTTTTATTGGGACTGCGATATTGCGACGGCCACATCGGACACTTTTGACACATTTTTGGCGCCATTCACATTTATACAGCGACCAGTGCTATAAAAATGCACTAATTACTGTATAAATGTGACTGGCATTGAAGGGGTTAACACTAGGGGGTGAGGAAGGGGTTAAATGTATTGCCTGGGTGTGTTCTAACTGTGTGGGGGGGGGTGACTGGGGGAGGTGACCGATGCTGTCTCCCTATGTACAAGAGAAACAGCATCAGTCGCCTTTCACTGACAGGACGTGAAGCTCTGTGTTTACACTCAGAGCTCCACGTCCCTGCTCTCTCACCGACGATCGCGTGTACCTGACGGACATCGCGGCCGCCGGGTACACGCATCGGATCCTCGGTGATGCGTCGGGACTGTTTTTCCCCGCCGCGCGCCACCCTGTGGCGCGCGCGGGGAATTACAAGTAAATCACGTCCAAAGACGTGACACCGGCGCCTCAGGTCCGCGCTGCTGACGTATTCTGTCAATAGCGCGGACCTGAAGAGGTTAAATGCCTCACGCCCCCTATTCGTGTATTTTGATTCCGCCGGGAGAAATACACTACGCCGCCGTACCTTACGGGCCAAAATCTCTCTGAATTCCTCCTAGAGCCAGGTAAAGTACGGCGGCGTAGAGTATCTCTGATACTCTGCGGGAATCTAATTATTTCTGAATCTGGCCCATAGTTTTTATTTCGTGAAATTGATAAGAATTAGGGCTCTTTCACATGGGCGGACTGTTCAGGTCCGCCTGCCAGTTTTTTAGGCGGACCTGAACGGGCGCTCCGTGCTCCTCTATGGAGCCACGGATGTAAGCGGTGACATGCCCGCTGACATCTGACCCGCTCCAATCCACCAAAGTGTGACGGAGAAAAACCCTATTTCCATCTGTCTGGCGGTTCGGATTGGGTGACATTGGACTCTATGGTCCGTCGTCATCTGATCCCCCATAGGGGAGAGCGGTGTTCTGACAGGTCGGTCACTGCACAGTGTGCAGAGACAGACCTGTCATCTGCCGGCTCAGCAGGGATTGACGGAGCGATCCCCGCTGAGCAAAGCGGAGCCCACACACGGACCGTGTGAAAGAGGCCTAATACTTACAGAGTGACAGATGCATCAAAGGCTCATCATACAAAAACAACAACATCCGGTCCGTGATATATTTATTTCTTATGGCAGGACACTTGGACATCCAACAGGCTAACGCGCTTCCTTAGAGTCAAACAATGCTGATGTTATAATCTGAAAGTGTATGCTGCGAACATAGAACTTCTTTCAGTGCCAAAAGTGTCTGTGTGTATGTGTGTGTGTGTGTTTGTATGGGAGGGGGCTTGTTATTCACTTCTGGCCATTTATAGGGCTAATAAGGTATTGTCAAACAAAAGGCATGGGAAGCTGGGTACTCCCAGGAGAACATGTACAAATTCCAAAAATAAATAGCCAGCTGCATATAATGCCCTCAGGAGACGCTAGTCGTCATCAAGCCACAGGTCCCTTTGTGTATTCTGTTGTGATTTTATTAACATTGACTTTCCAAGCCCTGAAGAAGAGGGCATTTTTCCCCCGAAACACGTTGCAACTCTAAAATCATAAAAAAACGACAACACAAATATATATATATATATAACATATCCTAATAATCCAAACTCTCATTTGTGATGAAAACGTCCCCCACACTTTTCACATTGTGGTGTGTGACTTTTTCATCATAAATGAGAGTTTCGATTATTACAATATGTTATATATTTGAGTTGTAGCATTTTTGTGATTTTAGAGTGTCAAAATGTTTCAGGGAAAATCCCCCTTCATCAAGCCTTAACACAGGTCTCTTTGAACATTCCATTGTGGTTTTATTAACGTTGACTGTTCAAGCCCTGAAGAAGGGTGCTTTTTTTGCCCTGAAACACATTGGCATTCTAAAATCAAAAGAATACTACAACACAAATATAGAATACATCATAATTAGTGTTGCTCACGAATATTCGCATTGGGAATATTCGCTACGAATATTGCATATTCGAGTATTCGCGAATAACTCGAATATCGCGGCGAATATTCGCTATTTCGAATATTCATATTTTTTCAAATTTCGCAATCAAATTCGCAATCATTTTCGCATTCGCACTGCAATTTTTTATTTATAAAATATAGCGAATATTCGTAAATATCGAATATTCGTGATATTTTATCCAAAAAAAAAATAGTGAAATTTCGCATTTTTTTTCGATATTAAAAGTCACACAAAAAAAAATAGCGAAATTTCGCAATTTTTTTTTTTTTATAAAATATCACGAATATTCGATATTAACGAATATTCGCAAATATTCTTTGAAATATTTGCGAAATATCGCGAAATCGAATATGGCGTATTCCGCTCATCACTAATCATAATAATCCAAACTCGCATTTATGATGAAAAGTCCTGCAATGAGAGTTTGGATAATTATGATGTGTTATATATTTATGTTGTAGCATTTTTGTAATTTTAGAGTGTCAACGCGTTTCGGGGGCAAAGCCCCCTTTCATAAAGCCTCAACAGAGTCCCTTGGAACATACTGTTGTGATTTTATTAAAGTTGACTGTTCAAGCCCTGAAGAAGGGGGCTTTTTTCCCCCAAAACACGTTGACACTCTACAATCATAAAAATACCAGAACACAAATATATAACATATCATAAAAATCCTAACTCTCATGTATGATGAAAAAGTCCTTTTTCACATTGTGGTGTGGGACTTTTTCATCATAAATGAGAGTTCGGATTATTATGATAGTGGTATTTAATTTCAGAGTGTAAGAGCTTGACCTTTCTCCTCATTTTTACATTGTATAAAGTGGTGGTACACTTAAAGGGGCAGCTACACATTTAAAAAAAAAGTACATTATATGTAATTAAATAAAAGGTCTGAGTTTTTCAAGGGCCTTTGCACTGTATCTAAAGGAGCAGATGCCCACTATTAGAGAATTGCCTTAAGTTTTCAATGAGTTTCTATGCTGAGCAGTTCCTCCCTATCACATCTGAGAAGTGGGCGTTTACACAGTGGTAAATTACAGCCCACTCCCTTCCTCCTCCTCCATGCCCACTACCAAGATAAACACAATGGGGGCGTGATATTACATGTAGATTAATGGAGACTTCACCTCCCTCTTTTTTCTAAAACACAGGCTGGAGGGGCGTGTAAATCCACCCACACCATGTTATTGCCAAAAAAAAAGATTTGATTTCAAATATCTATTTGTATGACAATTTAAAACACTTTATTGATATTAATTACTTATTTTTACTCTGTATTCCTCCAGGGACAGACAGTCCAACTCCAGACCCTCTGACCTCCAGTCCTGGCAGGTGAGATATGATTCATAATAACGTCTGTTTCTCTGAGCTTATCACTCAATTGAATTGATGAAACATTATCGTCCATCTCTGCTGACACACATTAGAAAATTTGGTCCCTGTGGCTTTTATATTCTCAAACACATCAACAAACATTACATCTTTGAGCTGGATGAATATCCAGTGGCCTGTGGGGAGGGTAACCTAAATATTGCCTTTCCTCCTCACCACCATTGCTTGACTTGGTCCTTCTCAACGCCCTTCCATCACCTTTCTCCTTCCAGTGCCTTGCAAAAGTATTCACCCCCTTGGCTTTTTACCTATTTTGTTACATTACAGCTTTAAGTTCATTTTTTTAAATCTGAATTATATGTGATGGATCAGAACACAATAGTCTAAGTTGGTGAAGTAAAATTATACATAAACAATTTTTTGAGAAATAAAAAACTGATAATTGGCATGTGCGTATGTATTCACCCCCTTTGTTATGAAGCCCATAAAAAGCTCTGGTGCAACCAATCCCCTTCAGACAGGGGCGGGCTGGGCCAGGGGGCGGGGTGGAGATTTCCCCCCAGGCCGTCCCGATTTGTATGCAAAACGGCCACTGACCTTGCTGCCAGTTTTTTTTCTGTGATGAAATCGGCCAGATGCACAGCCGCATTCTGTGGCATTCTGAGACTTGTAGGTGGCAGGCCACACAAACGCCCTGTGATTGGCCGAACAGGGTCATGTGCGGCCGCACGCTGTGGAAGTCTAAGTGTCACACGATCTGTCATTACATAGACACATCTTTTTTAAAGGCCCCAGAGGCTGCAACACCTAAGCAAGAGGCACCACTAACTAAACACTGCCATGAAGACCAAGGAACTCTCCAAACAAGAAAGGGACAATGTTGTTGAGAAGTACAAGTCAGGGTTAGGTTATAAAAAAATATCCAAATCTTTGATGATACCTAGGAGCCCCATCAAATCTATCATAACCAAATGGAAAGAACATGGCACAACAGCAAACCTGCTATTTTTTGTAAAAATCATGATTCTGACATGGTGATGGCATAATTAAATTGGAGGTTCACCATAAAAAATAAAAATACACCAAAATCCTGCAAAAAAATGAATAAAACATGTTTTACTTACTAGAAATATTGGTTGCTATGCGGATCTTCATAATCTGCCTCTTCCTAGTCCACGGCAGGTCTTCTTCCTCATCCTCCTCGCATTGTCTTCTGGGGAATGGTGCACGCTGCCACTCACAAAGGGCCGCAAAACTTGGCATGTGCAGTAGGAAACGGGCAGTGAAGCCAAAAGGCTACACTGCCTGTTTCCCTTAGTGAGGATGGTGGTGCCGGGAGCTGCCAGGATCGAGGGTTCGGCCTAGGGTGGCCTAGGACAGGTAAGTGTCCTTAGTAAAAGTCAGCAGCTACAGTGTTTGTAGCTGCTGACTTTAAAAAAAATTGCGGGTGGAACCCTGCTTTAAAATATGTATTGATCTTGGAACGTACTACTGTATGTTGAAATTGGAATTTCTTTAATTAAAAACATTGAACAAGAAAAAATAAACTAAAGGATATAAAAATATATGTATCTGAATTTGCTACCAAGTTAAAGCCATATGGCCTTGTACACATGACCAGGTTTCTCGGCAAAAAACAGCAAGAAAACTGCTTCTTGCCGAGATTCCCGTTCGTGTGTACAAGGCATTCAGGTTTCTCATCAGGAAATCTGGCCAGAATCTCAACGGGAAAAAAAGAGAACCTGCTCTCTTTTTTCTCGTCGAGATTCTTGTCGGCCTGTTTCCCGACGAGAAACCCGAGAGTGTGTACCTGTCGCCGTGGAAACCCGCACATGCTCGAAATGACTTTGACGCATGCGCGGTAGCTTCCACGGCATAGATAGGGTAAAACAAGATGGCGGCTATGGCATCGAATGTGACAAGCGCATGCTCGTCGTACGCAATGATGTCACCGCGTTCTTTCCTTTCAAGAGAACTGCGATTCTTTTGAAATGAAAGTCTGAACACTCGGGCAGCAAGAGTTTCTTGCCAAGAATTTTGTCAGGGAAAACGACAGGTTTTTCCTGACCAGATTATCAGACGTGTGTCCGAGGCCTGTCCTTCAAAAACAATGAGCTGAATTTACTAAAACTGGATCAGACAGAATCTGAAGCAGCTGCCCATATTAACCAATCAGCTTCGAAAATAAAAGCTAGAAACTGACTGGTTGGTTGGCATGCACAGCTGATCCAGATTCTGGCTGCTCTAGTCTTAGTCAATTCCCCTCAATGTATACTACCTTAGGGTAGCTACAATACTTAAAAATACAATGTGTCAAACCGAAATAGATACAAATTCTCTCCTACTGAATTGGATAAGGATTAAAGTTAAAGAAATGTAAGGGCTGCCAAAGCAAACCACCCCCGGAAAGTACTAATTGCCTGGCTGTCTCTGAGTCTGTCTTCAAATATATAACCGAATATTTGTAAGACTTAGAAAGCATTAGAGCTCAGATTTCTTTCCTGACAGTTTTAATTAAAAACAGTGTCTAAATGTATATATATATATATTTGTTTTAAAGGGGTTGTAAAGGTACAATTTTTTTCCCTAAATATCTTCCTTTACCTTAGTGCAGTCCTCCTTAACCACTTCCCGACCGCCCACCGCAGGTATACGTCGGCACTTTAGAGATGGATATCTCGGTAACGGCAGCAGCTGCTGCCACAACCGAGATATCCATCTCTTCTGTGGGCGGTCGGGTAAACGATAATGGCGGTCTCCGCGGCGGAATCGCCGCGAGATCGCCGTTATCGGTGGCGGACGAGCGTCCCCCCCCCTCCCGCTGCGCTCCCGCGCTCTCCGCCGCTTACCGGAGCCGTCGGTAGCGGCGAAGGCGATCGGGTGCGCTCGTCTGGTCAGCGGGGATGCGAGTGAGGGAAAAAATTTCCCTCGTCCATCCCCGTAGCTCTGCTGGGCGGAAGTGACGTCAAACGTCAGTTCCAAACAGCGTCTTAAAGAGACATTTTTTTTTAAATGTCATTTTTTTTTTTTTGCATTTTAGCCTAAATATGATATCTGAGGTCTTTTTGACCCCAGATCTCATATTTAAGAGGACCTGTCATGCTTTTTTCTATTACAAGGGATGTTTACATTCCTTGTAATAGGAATAAAAGTGATAATTTATTTTTTATTTTTATTTTAGTGTTAAAACATGGTAAAATTAATACAAATAAATCCGAAAACAAAAAAAATTTTTTTTAAATCGCCCCGTCCCGACGAGCTCGCGCGCAGAAGCGAACGCATACGCGAGTAGCGCCCGCATATGAAAACGGTGTTCAAACCACACAAGTGAGGTATCGCCGCGATCGTTAGAGAGAGAGCAATAATTCTAGCCCTAGACCTCCTCTGTATCTCAAAAAATGCAACCTGTAGAATTTTTTAAACATCGCCTAATGAGATTTTTAAGGGTAAAAGTTTGACGCCATGCCACGAGCGGGCGCAATTTTTAAGCGTGACATGTTGGGTATCATTTTACTCGGCGTAACATTATCTTTCACAATATGTAAAAAAATTGGACCATTTATTGTTGTCTTATTTTTTAATTTAAAAAAGTGAATTTTTTCCAAAAAAAGTGCGCTTGTAAGACCGCTGCGCAAATACGGTGTAACAAAAAGTATTGCAATGACTGCCATTTTATTCTCTAGAGTGTTAGAAAAAAAAATATATAATGTTTGGGGGTTTTAAGTAATTTTATAGCAAAAAAAAATGTTTTAGTCTCGTAAACACCGAATCTGAAAAACAGGCCCGGGGCTAAAGTGGTTAACTTACCTCATCCTTCCATTTTGCTTTTAAATGTCCTTATTTCTTCTGAGAAATCCTCACTTCCTGTTCTTCTGTCTGTAACTACACACAGTAATGCAAGGCTTTATCGCTGGTGTGGAGTGTCGTGCTCGTCCCGTCCCTTGGACTACTGGAGAGTCAGGATGCTCACTAACACACAGCTCCTTTCTCTATCTGCAACGTAGAGAGCGTCCTGACTCTCCTGTAGTCCAATGGAGGGGGCGCGTACGACACTCCACACCAGGGAGAAAGCCTTGCATTACTGTGTGGAGTAACAGACAGAATAACAGGAAGTGAGGATTTCTCAGAAGAAATAAGGACATTTAAAAGCAAAATCGAACGATGAGGTAAGTGAAGGAGGACTGAACTAAGGTAAAGGAAGCTATATAGAAAAAAAATTGTACCTTTACAACACCTTTAAGGCTAGCCAGAGGTATCAGATATTCAATCGTTCTTGCTCTGACTCATTTATTGGTGTGCGTAAACCTTAGCTTGAGCTGTTGAGCTCTGTAAAAAACAGACTGGTAAACAACAAGTGATAAGGAGCAAATAAAATATATGTTAAAAAACTATTCATTTGCTTTAAGGCTAGCCAAAGGTATCAAGCATCCAATCATGCCTGCTATGACTCATTTATTGGCGTGTGTAAACTTTAGCTTGAGCTTTTGAGCTCTGTAAACAACAGACTGGTAAACAACAAGTGATAATGAGCAAGTAAAATATACATTAACACTTTGCATTTGCTTTAAGTCTAACCAGATCTATCAGACATTTAATCATGCCAATGATTTATTTACCGTGTACCCAGGGGTTACCCAGTCATGCATGTTCAAACCAGTGTAAGAGAAGAAGAAGAAGAGAAGAAAATAGGGGACATGATGATCATACATGTCCAGCAGCAGTCTTATGTCCGCTGAAAAAGTTGCCAACCCACTAGTTCCTCTAAGAATGATCTGCTTGGGGTGCCAGTCCCTACCAGTAGACATGAAGATGGATTGGGTGAAGATTGGCTCATACCTGCCCTTAAGCTCCTGTTATACTTTTGCAATGACATAGAATCCAGCTGCAATGTTAAATTAGACCTTCCTTGCAAGGAATGTTACTGGCAGGTACAAAAAATCCATAATTCATAGAGGTTCTCCTAGAACCAGCCGAAATGTTAATTCACGGACTCTAGGTGTTACATTGGAAATGAAAGACACTCCATGACTCTAAAGTTTGCAATCTGTGAAAAAGGCGTTTGGAGGCGGCATCTAGAAGCAGAATCCTGCAGCTTGTCTTTACAAAGACAGAAAGTTAAATTGAAGACACTTTTATAAAATTTGTGGTTAGAATGAAAAATACCTTTACTTAAGATTTCCACCAAGCCTCCAGGAGCTCTGGTTTTGAGGAAGTGCCCATTGGGAATTTTCGAACTTACAAATGTTCTTGGTTTTTGGAAACTGACCAGACGTATATCTCCCTTTCTCCATATTGAAGTGAACCTTTTATTAAAGCTCCCCAAAAAGTATCTCTCACTGCACTTCCCTATATTTGGTTCTGTCCCTCACAGTAAGTTATCTGGTCCACTGGATGGTTCTCCTCATGGGTTGATTAATACTGGGTTATAAATGGCCCACCCCCATGGAGGCATCATTGTGCTCATAGCATTTAGGCCCTTCCCACTACTCAGGAGTGAGGACAGGAGAAGACATATATCGTCATAAGCCTGGACTCAAGACACCTTAGAAAAAAATACACCTGCACAATTTTTTTTTTTTTTATATATATAATGAGAGTATCACAGGGGACATAAGAGGCAGTAAACCGGGGGGTGGGGGTGGAAACTAGAGTTGGTCTTTAACCACTTAAAAGGTTTGTAAAGATTTTTTTTTATCTTAATAGCTTTCTTTACCTTAATGCAGTGCTGTTTTCATGTCCTCATTGTTCGTTTTTGCTCTCAAGTTGCTGTAATTCTTCTCTGATCTCCACACTTCCTGGTTGTCTGTTTCCTGATAACCACAGTGCTGGGAGCTTTCTCTCTGTGGTCACTAATCAAGGAGGTGTGATTACTGTGTGTCTAAAACCCCTCAGCACCAATCAGCTTAGTTTTCCAAACCATCACTGGCCTGTATTGGCTCTGTGGCTCTGTACATCACAGAAGCAGGAAACAGCATGCAAAAACGAAACTAAAACTGTAGGTACATTATATGATTGATTTTATCCATTTTTTATTGTTTTTAAAAGGAATCAGTTAACTATTATGTCTCTATACCCTGTAAACAGTAATTTCAGCAAAAAAAAAAATGTTTTCCTTTACAACTCCTTTTAAGACCCGGACCTTTATGCAGGTAAAGGACCTGGCCAGTTTTTGCGATTCGGCACTGCGCGGCTTTAACTGACAATTTGGGCGGTCGTGCGACGTGACTCCCAAACAAAATTGGCATCCTTTTTTTTCCACAAATAGAGCTTTCTTTTGGTGGTATTTGATCACCTTTGTGTTTTTTTTTTGTTGCGCTATAAACAAAAATAGAGTGTCAATTTTGGAAAAAAATCAATATTTTTTGCTATAATAAATATATCCCCCAAAAAGATATAAAAAAAACTTTTTTTTCCTCAGTTTAGGCCGAAACGTATTCATCTACCTATTTTTGCTAAAAAAATTGCAATAAGCGCTTATCGATTGGTTTGCACAAAATTTATAGCGTTTACAAAATAGGAGATAGTTTTATTACATTTATTACTACTAATGGCGGCGATCAGTGATTTTTTTCGTGAATGCGACATTATGGTGGACACATCGGACAATTTTGACACATTTTTGGGACCATTGTAATTTTCACAGCAAAAAATGCTATAAAAATGCACTGTTTACTGTGAAAATTACAATTTCAGTTTGGGAGTTAACCACAAGGGGGCGCTGTAGAGGTTATGTGTGACCTCATATGTTTTTCTAACTGTAGGGGGCGGGGCTGGAGGATTGACATCATTTATCTTGTTTTCCTATATTAGGGAACACACGATCAATGAAGCTGCCACTGTGAAGAACGGGGAAGCTGTGCTTACACACAGCTCTCCCCGTTCTTCAGCTCCGGGAACCGATCGCGGGACTCTGGCGGCGATCTGGTCCGCGGGTCCCACGGCCGCAGAGCTTTTCACCGGGTCGTGGGCGAGCGCCGTGGGCTGGGCACTTAAAGAGGACGTACAGGTACGTGCTTGTGCCCAGCCGTGCCATTCTGACAATGTATATCTGCAGGAGGCGGTCCTTAAATGGTTAAAGTTTATGTGAGACCAAAACTTTTTTTTTTGTTTTGTGGAAACTCCAGCTCTTTTTCTTTTTTTTTTGCTGTTTGTGTAAGTGTTTGGAAAGTCTTTACTTACCGTATTTATCAGTGTATAACACGCACCCTAACTTTAAAGCGGAGTTCCAGCCTTTTTATGTTTACTAAAAAGAGTAGCTGCTGACTTTAAATAAACAGACACTTACCTGCTCCACAGTCCAGCAATGCGGCCGCCCGGAGTGTCGCTCCTCTCCCCCTTCTCTCCACCGGCGCCTCCATTCATATTGTGGGCACCCGGCCGTGACAGCTTTCGGCTTCGCGGCCGGGCACTCATTTTGCATGCATGAGTCGCACTGCGCTCTATGAATGGACAGGCGATCTCCTGGGACCTGTCACTTGTCCCAGGAGATCGCCTAAAGGGAGGGGCCGCCTAAGGCGAGAGGAGGTCGCCTAAAGGGAGGGGCCTAGGACAGGAAATCCCACTCCTACCGAAGCCTACACCCCCCCCCCCCCAAAAGAAAAATTACATGCCAAAAGTGGCATGTAAGGGGGTGGGGAGTGCTTAAAGCGGAAGTTCCACTTTTGGGTGGAATTCTGCTTTAAGAGGTAAGTTTCAGGAAAAAAACTTTCCACATCCCCCTGCGTATAACACGCAGGCACAGTGTACCCTCTATTTTCAGGGTAAAAACGTGAGTGTTATATGCCAATGAATACAGTACTTTTTTTGGAAACACAAGATCTGTTGTGTGTGAGTTACAGGGCTGGACCAACGAAACCAAAGCTTGGTATTGATAGATGTTCTGTAGAGTGAGTCCTTCCTTTCAGGAGGCTAATACCCAATGAAGGTGCCAGGTCAGTAGGCCCTTTTAGGGTCTTGGATTGCTAACTCTCTGATAGCGACAACAAGGACAATCAGCAGAAAGCATATAGATGGCCAGGAGAAAAGTTTGTCTCACTCGAGGGTCTATTTGAAAAGATTATCGAAGGTAACAGGTAAAACCAATGTGTTTTGGGGGAAATTCTTTCTTCTTCCTCAGGGCTGTCAGGATCTCTTTGTGATTTGGAAAACTTAACAAACATATAGCTGCAGTGGCGCTTTGCTGGCAGTTTTAACTCTTTTTCAGCTGTTGCGGGGGTTAAAGGCACCCCGCTAGCAGCCGAATAGCGCCGTAAAAAACGACGGTAAATCGTCGCTAAAATAGCGGCGCTTTACCGCTAGGCATGTGCATTTCGTTTCGTTCCGAATCGAAATTCGGACGAATTTTCCATTATTCGGACATTCGGATGCATACGAATTCCCGAATTGCTATATTAGCGAAAAATTTCGACCGTTTTCGGAATTCGTTCATTTTCGACCGAATTTCGAAAAAAAAAATGGTCGAAATCGAATTTTTTTTTTCGAATTCCGAATCGAATACCCGCGGACTAAATTCGATTGGAATTCGAAAAAAAAAAAAAAAAAAAAATTCGAATTTAATTCGAAAAAAATTCTATTCGAAAAGAGACTATTTGTTTTCTAATCTGGTTGAAATATTTTCGATTTCGACCGTTTTTTTTCGAAATTCGGTCGAAAACGAACGAATTCGAAAATTGGTCGAAATATTTTTGCTTTCGACCGTATTTTTCGAAATTCGGTCGAAAACGAACGAATTCCGAAAACGAATTCAACACATGTAACGAACCTAACTTAACGAAATGTATTAAATGACGAATTGAAACGAAACGAAACAAAACGAATTTTTCACTTTTGCACATGCCTATTTACCGCCGATGGCGCACCGCTCCAGTGTGAAAGTAGCCTAATGGTTAGAGTGTCAAACCGACATTCATTAAAAACCTGCAAATCTGAAAGAGCTAGATCGAAAAAAAAAATCAAATGCTCAAATTCCTAACAGTGAATGTGAGCTGCGTTGCAAGTGTAGCACCCTCTAGTGTGTGTTACTAAAATTAGAGCAAGGAAACTATATTCTGGCCCAGGGATAAACCTGAGTCTTTGAATCTGGGTCAGGGTTATTAGAGGCCGGGGCTGGGTGACTCATCCTGGCAGCCTTTTGGTGCCTCCTCCTGTTTCTAGAATGTTGGAGAACGTTTTGGAGTTTGGTTTTATTTCACTATCGTTTTTCAGTCTTGAACCAATATACTTTGGTTGATTGTTTGAATACTATGGGCCATATTCAGAAAGCTATTTACGCAGCGTATCAAGAGATACGCTGCGTAAATACTAAGAATAGCCGGCGTATCTTCTTTTGCTATTTAGAAAAGAAGATACGCCGGAATTCTACTAATATACGAGCGGCGTAATTCTGTTACACCGTCGTATATTAGTTGCAGTTTTTACGGTGGCCGCTAGGTGGCGCTTCCGTCGTTTTACGCGTCGAATATGTAAATGAGGGATTTACGGCGATTCCCAAACGTACTTGCAGCCGGCCATCGTAGTTTACGTCGTTTGCGTTAGCATTATAGCGCCGTAAGGTTACCCCTGCTATAGGAGGCGTAGCCAATGTTAAGTATGGACGTCGGGATAGCGTCGAATTGGACGTCGGTTATGTCGTTTGCATAAATCGTTCGGGAATGGGGCTCGACGTTACGTCGTTTACATTGAGGAAAAGCGTTGTGAATTCACGCATGCGCACTGGGAACGTCCACGGACGGCGCGTGCGCCGTCCAAAAAAAATGTGAATTACGTGCCCCCACTTCATTCATTTGAATTGCGCGGCCTTACGCCGCCACACATACGTTACGCCGCAGTAAATAATGGCTCAAGTTCTTTCTGAATAAAGAACTTGCGCAAATATTTACAGCGGCGTAACGTATCGGGGGTTCGTTACGCCAGCAGAAAGATCCACAGATCTTTCTGAATCTGGCCCTATATCACCATTCCCCCCCCTCCCCTATTTTTTCCCTTGCTCATTTTTGTTTCACTCACTTTGGTGTTCCCTTGGCATCTTTTTATTTATATATACACATATACTTTTTTTCAGATTTATGTGGGCTACAAGTGTTTTTCACCTAATCATGTCAACTGGCTGGCTCCTTGGCTGTTTTCCTGGGCCGGGATGGCTTTTCTGCCTCAGCCCTGGGTTAGACGTTTGTTGGAAACCCATACCCCTTTTTTTAGACCTGGGCGATCTTTAAACTGAAGTGTAAGTATTTAGGTTTTATGTCTATTTTTTTTCTCCTTCTGGGGAATCACAAATCGGTATAAAATTGTTTTTACTTACATTCATAGATATCTCTTGTACCATACTCCTGATGAGTGGACAAGCTCCACGAAACGCGTCAAGTTTTTTAAGATGTCAAGAGATTTGTGTTTTTTATGCTTACCATGCAATTTTGTATGTATATACCATTATGTACTAGTGCAAGATGATTTTATGTTAATCGTGTACCATTTGTATATGTCAGCCCTCTACTAGCTTTACCTTTTTTGAAACTATACCATGGATGATCATGGAATGTCCAAATACAGTTTGTTCAATAAATATCATTCGTATTTATCATTTATGTATATTTTTCGTGACATGCCTCATTTTAGTCCCAATGACCAATGTTCTTTCTGTATGGTATATAAAATGCACTACAGTGGAACCTTGGATTACGAGCATAATCCGTTCCAGGAGCACTCGCATATCAAAGCAAGTTTTTCCATAGAAGTCAATGTAAATGAAGATAATTTGTTCCACTTTGACTTCTATGGCATGAAATACTGCATGTGGCCAGAGTTGGGGGGGGGGGTGCCGGAGAGACTCAGAAATACTCAGAGACCACTCGGCTGCACTTGAAAACCCTTGAAACAGGTGTTTCCGAGAATTTCCAAACGGCTCAGAACATCACTGGGACCCCCGCACCTCTGGCCAAATGCAGTACTGTACACCGCAGAAGCTTGAATTCTGTTCTTTTTGTAAGACAACACTGGCAAACCGAGTCAGGATTTAAAAAAAAAAAATGCTCGTATTGTGAAACACCCGTTAATCGCGTTACTCTCAAACCGAGGTTCCACTGTATTTATCTTTCAAGAAGTGTTTACCAGTGCTAAACCTTTCATCCAATTTCTAAATGCTGCAATTAGACATTTCAAAGTCCAATATAAAGGAGAAGCAGTGGAGAAAAAAAGGGCACTTGTGGGTTTAACTAATCTTTTTTTGTATACCAGATGTACTCGAGTATAAGCCAAGTTTTTCAGCACATTTTTTTGTGCTGAAAATGCCCCTCTCGGCTTATACTTGAGTCACCTTTTTGCGCCTGATCTCCCAGACTTTTGGGACCCGGTACCGGCCGGCCGTAGGTCCCCCGGAACTTGGCACACATTTAGCCCCACTGTTTCTCTACAAGTGTGCGAAATTTGTTGTCTGGGGGACCTATGCCTGAAGAGCACCGATTTTTCAAAGCCGGGCACCCCTTCCGTAGACTCCCATGTTAAACTGTAATTTCTCCCTAGACTTTGGGGACCCGGTACTGGCCGGTTGTAGGTCCCCTGGACCCAGCATACATGTAGCCCCATTTCTCCTATACAAGTGTGCAAAATTTGTTGTCTGGAGGACCTACAGCTGGGGAGCACTGATTTTTCAAAGCTGGGCACCCCTTCCATAGATTACCATGTTAAACGTCGAGGCATGGGCACAGTGAGGCATTGGCACAGTAAGGCATGGGCACAGTGAGGCATGCAGATGGACACCCTAGGCTTATACACGAGTCAATGCGTTTTCCCATTTTTTGTGGTAAAATTAGGTGCCTCGGCTTATATTCGGGTCAGCTGATACTCAAGTATATAGGGTTATTCTCCTTTAAGAGGCTGTGACAGGGAGGTGTGTCCAATGCCTAAATACTTTTGCTAATAGGTGTCCCTCGTTCCTTTCCAAAAATGTTGGGGGGTGTGCGTTCTGTTTACATTCTGTGTACAGAACACCTTTAGGTAGCCATATTGCATTTAAACACTTGCCGACCAGCCACCGCAGTTGCACTGCGGCAGGTTGGCTGGGCTATGCTAATAGCCTTTGGTGTAGGTTGGGCTTGTACATGGCAATTTATGGGCGCGCGTATGTACCCATTGGCCAGCGCTGTGGGTTCATCGCTCGTTTGTTCCCCGCAGTAACAGACGGGGATCTGCCGTAGTAAACAAATTCTGACAGGGGAGATCATACAGATCCTATCTTTCTGCTATGCAGGAAGACGGATCTGTGTGTTATTCCAGGCAGCCCATCCCCCATACAGTTAGAACACACAGTGAGGGAACTCATTTAACCCCTTCATCTCCCCCAATGTTATTCCCTTCCTTGCCAGTGTCCTTCCTACAATGTCGGCGCATATTTTTAGCACTGGTCACTGGTTCCCAAAAACGTGTCAAAAATGTCAGTTAGGTGTCCGATCTGTCCGCCGCAATGTCGCAGTCCAGCTAAAAATCAGCAGATCACCAATTACTAGTAAAAAAATAAAAATGCCATAAATCTATCCCCTATTTCTTAGACGTTATTACTTTTGCGCAAACCAATCAATATTTGCTTATTAGGGTTTTTTTTACCCAAAAATATGTAACAGAATACATATTGGCCTAAATTGATGAAGAAATTTGATTTTTTAAAAAGTTTTATTGGGTGTGTTTTATAGCATAAAGTAAAAAATTCATTTTTTTTAAAATTGTCACTCTTTTTTTGTTTATAGCGCAAAAAAATAAAAAAAGCAGAGGTGATCAAATACCACCAAAAGAAAGCGCTATTTGTGGGGAAAAAGAAGGACATCAATTTTGTTTGGATGCAACATCGCACAACCGCGGAATTGTCAGTTAAAGCGTCGCAGTGCCGTATAGCAAAAAAATGGCCTGGTCAGGAGGTGGGTAAATAATTCCAGGGCTGAAGTCGTTAAAGAAAATTACAGCGCTGCAGATGTAAAAGGAAAGATCATTTTTAATTACATTCAATTACAGTATTTGTGTCGCAATTTTTAATACTGTACTTCTAAGGTGACCAGATTTTTTAAATGAAAACCGGGGACATATTTTTTGTTTACTACTAATGAAAACAATCAGCCCTTAGCTGCCCGCCTCACAGCCTCTGAAGTCTTAGGCCCCGTACACACGATCAAATGTGTCTGTTCAAATCGGTCAAACCGACCGATTTGAACAGATCTGTCTGCTGGCATTCAGGGGACTGTCCCCTGAAACTGGGGATGTCTGGTCACCCTATCTTAGGCCGCATACACACGATCGAATATATCTGCTGAAACTGGTCCGCAGACGGTCTGTACGGGCTAGCAGACAGTTTCCAGCAGACAAAAGTTTTAAAGCATGCTTTAAAACTTGTCTGCTGGAAAGCTGTCTGTCCGACATGTCCGCTGGTTAGTACGCCTAACCAGCGGACCGAAATCTCCCGCATGCGTCGAATGGATTCGACGCATGCGTGGAAGTATTTTACTTCCTGGTTCAGTGACGTGGCGGCGTCAACGTCACCGCCACGTCACCACACTGTCTGTCCGCGGGGATTTTGGTTTGATCGTGTGTACACAGATCAAACCAAAATAGCCCAGCAGACATGTCTGATGAAAACGGTCTGTCAGACCGTTTTCATCGGATAAATCTCCTCGTGTGTACGCGCCATTAGGGTACTTTCACACTGGGGCAGGGGTGCGTTGGAGGTAAAGCGCTGCTAGTTTTTGCGGCACTATACCGTCATTTTAGCCATGCATTTTGGCCGCTAGCAAAGTGCTTTTAACCCCCTCGAGCGGCCGGACAAAGGGTTAAAAGGGCCCCTGTTGCAGCGCTGCTGAGGTACTTAGCAGGCACTTCGGCAGAGCTGCCCATTCATTTCAATGGGCAGGGCGTTGTGGGAGTGGTGTATACACCACTCCCAAACTGCCCCAAAGACGCTGCTTCCAGGACATTTTTTCCCACTCTGCAAGTGCACCGCCCCAGTGTGAAAGCACTCAGGCTTTCACACTGGGGAGGCATGAGAGCAGGGTTGCCAACCACCAGTAAATTTACTGACAGTTTTTAAAAATCTGTGATTTTTTTTACAACTGCCAGTAAATATCATGGGCTGATAAGTTCATGCCGTGTTGACATTATAAGTGTAAATCAAGCAAATTACTTTGTTATAGGTATTATCAGTGGCGGATGGTGCTCAACATTTTTGGGGGGGCGCAAACTGAAAAACAAAAGCATCAAATACTGCCACTGTGCCCATCAAACGCAGCCACTGTGCCATCAATTGCCGCCACTGTGCTCACCAAACGCAGCCACTGTACCCAACAATTGCTGACACTGTGTCCATCAAGTGCTGCCAGTGTGCCCATCAATTGCTGCCAGTGTGCCCATCAATTGCCGCTACTGTGCCCATCAACTGCTGCCAGTGTGCCCAACAATTGCCACTACTGTGCCCACCAATTGCTGCCAGTGTGCCCATCAATTGCCGCTACTGTGCCCAGGGCCGTCTTTAATATGTTTGGGCCCTGGGCAAACATTTTTTTTGGGCCCCCCCTTCAGCTTATTTTGGGCCTGGCTGGTTCACATGTATGTGTTTTGGCGGCCCTCATTTGTGCAGGCACAGCATTGATTTGAATGGGCTGCCATGCCTTTGTTTCCTGCAGAAAAAAGGTGCATTCAGCATTTTAAAAATCAGTTGCCTTGAAATCCATTCTGCTTTTGCACCATGCTACTTACCTGCAGTTCTTGCACCATGCTACTTACCTGCAGTTCTTGCACACAGAAACGCACTGTGTTTTTAAAAGCGTGACCTAAACATCTAAAAATGCAGCAAGTTTGACAGTGCGGGAACTGCAGATAAGTCACAGCAGAATGGACAGACAGTGCTGTATTTCATTGCTTGATGGGCATAGGTGTGCCGTGTGCTCAGCCTATTACATGAGGCATCAAATGAATGGGCTGCTGTGCCTGCACAAATGTGGGCCGCCAAAACACATACATGTGAACCAGTCAGGCCCAAAATAAGCCCATCAAGCAGTTAAATACAGACAGTAATGCCATGTGCTCTGAGGCCTGGACTGCAGGTCTGGTCTGTGATTTAAAGAGTTCCTCTATTTTACACATGGCATGGCATGGGGTCCCATGGTGCTAAAGCAGAATGGACAGACGGTGATGTGACCCCATTCCATGCCATTTGTAAAATACAGGAACTTTTTAAAACCCTGACCAGACCTGCAGTGAATCATCAAATATTATAAAGACTTTGGGCACACTCTACAGAAAACTTCTATTTACAATATAGCAAACAGTGACATACATTGAGGAGCAGGACATGAGGAAGTCGGCCTTGGGAAGAGCAAACTGGGGATGTTATAAAATCACATTCTAATTCACTTTTATATACAAGCAGCACCCAGTGGCAGGAAGGGAGAAGTGCACGTCTAAAGGGAAGCCAGGGGTTCTGTACATTTTAAAACACTGGGAAGGGAAGCAGTACTGTCACCTGGCTGCGTGCCGCTGATGATTTTTAGCCTGATTTGTGGGCAGCACAGGGGCTTAACGGGCGGCAGGGCCGCCATCAGGAATTATGGGGCCCCTTACACAGCTTCAGGCATGGGCCCCCTGGAGCAGAGAACGGGGGGGGGGGGGTGCTGCCCCCTTAAATTGAGACGCAAAAATATATATAAAAAAAGGGGTGTAGCCATCCGGGGCCCTGGGGACCTCTGGGCCCTTTAATAAAAAGAAAGAAAGAAATAAAAAATATATATAAAAAATATATATTTTTTTTTAAAAAGGGGGTTGCCACCTGGGGACCTCTGGGCCCTTTAATAATTTTTTTTTTTTTTTATAAAAATAAACTACAAAAAAAGGGGGGGTTGCCATCCGGGACCTCTGGACCCTTTAATAAAAAAATAAAATAAAAAAAATATATTAAAAATAAACACTTATAAAAAAAAGTGGGGTTGCCATCCAGGGCCCTGGGAACCTCTGGGCCCTTTAATAAAAAAAAATATAAACAAAAATAAAAAAATAAACATTTATAAAAAAAATAAAAAAGGGTGTTTGCCACATGGGGCCCGGGGGACCTCTGAGCCCTTTAATTATATATATATATATATATATATATATATATATATATATATATATATATATATATATATATATATATAAAAAGAAAAAAAAAAAGAAATAAAATATAATTTTTTTTTTTAAAAAAGGGGGGTTGCCATCCAGGGCCCTGGGGACCTCTGGGTCCTTTAATAATAATAATAACATTTATATTATATAATATGTATAAAAGAAATATATAAAAAAGTTTTTTTTTTTATAAAAAAGGGGGGTCGTCATTCGGGGCCCTGGGGAACTACGGGCCCCTGGGGACCTCCAGACCTCTAAAAAAAAATTGGCCCTTTAATAAAAAATAAAATAAAAATATATAAAATAAATATATATTTTTATTTAAAAATAAATAAAAAAAGGGGGTTGTCATCTGGGGCCTTGGGGGCCTCCGGGTCCCTGGGGACCCCTAAAAAAATGTCCCTTTAATAAAAAATAAAAATATATTTAAAAAAATTGTCCGTTTAATAAAAAATAAAATAAAAATATAAAAAATAAATATATATATTTTTATTTAAAAATAAATAAAAAAGGGGGGTTGCCATCTTGGGTCCTGGAGGCCTCCGGGTCCCTGGGGACCCCTAAAAAAAATTGGCCCTTTAATAAAAAATAAAATAAAAATATATAAAATAACTATATTTTTTTGTTTAAAAAAAATAAAAAAAGGGGGGGTTGCCATCTTGGGCCCTGGGGACCTCCGGACCACCGGACCCCTAAAAAAAAAAAAAAATGTTTTTTTTTTTTTTCAAAGGGGGTTGCTTTGGGCCCCCCAACAGTGACAGGGCCCTGGGCAGCTGCCCCTGTTTGCCCTATGGTAGAGACGGCCCTGACTGTGCCCATCAAATGCTGCCAATGTGCATCCCCAGCCCATCTGGTACTTACCTTGTCTCGGTGGGGTAGAAGGTCATGGCGATGTCCTCCACGCTCCTCAATGTCTTCTCCCGTCCTCTCTTTCCGTCCTCTGCTATCATTGGACGCCTGATAGGCGGTGTCCAATCACAGCACCTGTCGTTTCAGTCAATCAGATGACAGGTAACAGACCACAGCACCGGACTGGCTGAGAGGAAAGTGAATATGTATTTGCTTTCCTAACACAACGCTGAGCGAACAGCGATCGCCCAGCATTGCGCCCGCTTTTCACCTTTTTGGATGTCTATTAGAGCCTATGGCTCTAATCAGGTGCTTTCCAAAAACTACCCCTGTAATTCAGCTGCCCAGCGCCCAAAAAGGGGTCGGGCACATGAATAGGGGGCGGCAGCGGCGACCATAGACAGATTCATGTAATGCATTAATCTATCTTTTTTTTTTTTTTTTTTTTCTTTTTTTTTTTTCACATCAGCTGTTACCAGACTTTAGAGTACCACTCATCGTATGGTTCTATCGATCATCTCTATTGGCGGTTTTGCATCATCTGTGAAACTGGTTATCCAACCAATTGCTTTTTTTTTTTTTTTTATATTATAAGCAAGAGAGGTTTCCCTGTTCCATCGAATGACTATTGACTCAGTATAAGCCCAGAAAACAAGAAAAATTGGACCAGTGGGACTTTAAATGGGGCATGGACGGGTTTGTAAAGTTATTGAGGATATCAACAATGAAGAATCTATCACAGTCCCATCAGGGAGATCTCTGTGGTCAAAGGAAATTGCTTGGTGATCAATCCAAAAAAGAAATTGAAGGAGTCGAATGTAAACTTGATAATGTAATTTGTATCATAATATATAATACAGAGATCATGCAATCAAAGGCATAATACATGTAATAACATTGATATAATAAATATTCAAAATCCAGGACATGACCATTAAACGCAATCACCACATATTGACATATAGATACAGTAGACATGATTATACAATAAAATTGGTCGTTGTGAACAAAATGATGAAAAAACACATATTTGGGCAAGCTTGATCTTGGCATCCCTGAGCATGGACTCGACGCACGTTTCTTGGCGTTTAAAGCCAGTCATCAGGAGTGGGGTGCATAGCAATAAGCTAGAGAGAAAGAGGGGGGGAGGGATAAACACACAGGTGAATCAATGCAATCTATATGATTGGATCATAGTAGCAGCATCAGCGAGTTTGTGTTATATAGTAGATTACCTTTAGGTTGGGCCAAAAGTGGAATAGCCCTTGCATTCCAAAATATGGGGGGGGAATGGTGGTCCTGGGATAAGATGTCTCCCCCGGAGTTGAAGCAGGGATAGATCCCCCTAAGTCCATGGGCAGACCAATGGGTGCGGAGAGCCAAGGACAAAGAGACGTGGGACATCAGTCAGATGAAGCAAAAGCAGCCACAACACAATGCCAAAGGGTGAGGTGGGCGCACAAGGGGCACACATATGAGTACTGGTAAAGGAAAAAAAGAAGTGAATGAATAAGGTTGTCAATCACTATGGGGTCATGGGGTATGGATCCTATATAGGAAAAATCAATTACCAGTTAGTGTGAATCCATGCAGCCTCTCATCAGATGGAGATGTGTGAAGTGAGATTGCCAGAGCCATCTGACCTAAATACCCACCTCCTGGGGGCGTGTCCCCACTAACGTCATGCATCATCGCATTGGGCCAGTCAGCCATGCGGGATGGAAAAGCCAAGCAGCAATCAACTGCGTCCTAGGACGCCATACATGCAGCATGCTGGCATGACGCCGATGCGCCCAAAGTCCGCCCCTCCCCATCCAAAAAATAAATAAATAAATAAAAACAAAATAAAATTGAGGGATGAGCAGGGGAGGAGAAACTGGGAGCATCGCAACCCCGGGATCAGAGACAGCCAGGACAAAAAAAGGCCCTAAAGTTCACATGGGTTGGGCAAATCTAAAGCATGAATGAAAAGGCAAACAACAAAGGGAGGTGATTGCAGCTGATAGTAATCAAAAGAAGGGGAAATAGTTAAAGCAATGTTCACCTGCTGCTAAGTGGAAATAGGAATATAGGGAAAATTTACTTAATAATGGGTATAGGACAATGGGAAAGGATGCCAGAAATATGTAATCTTAGGGATCATTTGGCTAGAATGATCAATCCTGTAAATAAATTGGGTCCAGACAGATCATATTTTCCTATATAGGATCCATACCCCATGACCCCATAGTGATTGACAACCTTATTCATTCACTTCTTTTTTTCCTTTACCAGTACTCATATGTGTGCCCCTTGTGCGCCCACCTCACCCTTTGGCATTGTGTTGTGGCTGCTTTTGCTTCATCTGACTGATGTCCCACGTCTCTTTGTCCTTGGCTCTCCGCACCCATTGGTCTGCCCATGGACTTAGGGGGATCTATCCCTGCTTCAACTCCGGGGGAGACATCTTATCCCAGGACCACCATTCCCCCCCCATATTTTGGAATGCAAGGGCTATTCCACTTTTGGCCCAACCTAAAGGTAATATACTATATAACACAAACTCGCTGATGCTGCTACTATGATCCAATCATATAGATTGCATTGATTCACCTGTGTGTTTATCCCTCCCCCCCCTCTTTCTCTCTAGCTTATTGCTATGCACCCCACTCCTGATGACTGGCTTTAAACGCCAAGAAACGTGCGTCGAGTCCATGCTCAGGGATGCCAAGATCAAGCTTGCCCAAATATGTGTTTTTTCATCATTTTGTTCACAACGACCAATTTTATTGTATAATCATGTCTACTGTATCTATATGTCAATATGTGGTGATTGCGTTTAATGGTCATGTCCTGGATTTTGAATATTTATTATATCAATGTTATTACATGTATTATGCCTTTGATTGCATGATCTCTGTATTATATATTATGATACAAATTACATTATCAAGTTTACATTCGACTCCTTCAATTTCTTTTTTGGATTGATCACCAAGCAATTTCCTTTGACCACAGAGATCTCCCTGATGGGACTGTGATAGATTCTTCATTGTTGATATCCTCAATAACTTTACAAACCCGTCCATGCCCCATTTAAAGTCCCACTGGTCCAATTTTTCTTGTTTTCTATTAATACAGGGATGGGGGCACGGTCTAGATGGGTTCGGTTTCCAAACAGATCACTTTCTTCCTTTTACATATCAGTATAAGCCCAGTTGGCCACCCTCTACCTACTTCACAAAAAAAAAAAGCCTCTTGGGCCATGAACCGTTATCTTCCTCCCATCCCCCCTTCCCCCCCGTGTGGCCCCCATTACTCCTTCTCCCTCTTACTCTTCGCATAATGTCTATGTCTACTGTGCTAGGCTGACACACACTCCTGTTATGGATTATTGGCAGATCTGTTTGGTCTCCCCTTCTCGAATGCATTAATCTATCTATGGTGAGAGAGGTGGCAGAAGAGCGGGAGCGGTGCTTGTGCGCCCTTTATGGGCACACCGCCACTGATGTTTATACTGTTCAAATATTCACTGTGTTAGTTTTCAATAGTTCTGTCATTTCTCAGGTTGCCAGTAAAAAATGTGCTCCGCCAGTAAATTTTCCATCTTTTGTCAGTAAAAAATGCTGCGGGAGGTTGGCAACCAGGCCCGTCGGAACCCGACAGGCAAACCAAGCAATTGCCTGGGGCCCCCGAGCTGGCCAGGGGCCCCAGCAGGGAGGGCCCTTGCCACACCGCTGCTTCCTCCTGCAGTCCGGTCGGCTGTGTACCATAACCGCGCGGTACAGGAGAATCAGGTTCCTGTTCCCGGCCGGACTGACAGGAAGTGCACACACTGAGGCCTTGTACACACGGCTGAATATATCTGCTGTGAACGGTCCCCGGACCGTTTACAGCGTATATTTACGCCGGGGTGTTTTGATCCGATGGCTGTACACACCATCGGATCAAATTCCCCGCCGGCGGACAGCGTGGTGACGCGGCGGTGACGTTGACGCCGCCACGTCACCGCACCAGGAAGTAAACACTTCCGCGCGCATGCGTCGGATCCATTCACAGGATACGACGCATGTGCGGCAAGATATGTCCGCTGGTTTGCCGTACTAACCAGCGGACATATCTGACGGCCAGCTATCCGGCGGAATTATTTCAAAGCATGCTTTGAAATTTTTCCTCCGGATGAATCCGGCAAAAAGCGTCCGTTTGCCCCTACAGACGAGGGGATTTTTCGGCTGAAATGGTCCGTCGGACCATGTTCAGCGGAAATATCCCCTCGTGTGTACAAGGCCTGAGTGTTCACTTCCTTTCAGTCCGGCCCCGGGAACAGCAAACAATCTCCTGTACCGCAGGGTTATGGTACACGGCCGACCGGACTGCAGGAGGAAGCAGCGGTGTGGCAAGGGCCTTCCCTGCTGGGGCCCCTGGCCGCCAGCTCGGACACCAGGATAGAGGTAAGCCAACAAAAACAAACCGTCCCCCCTCCCCCGCTTCTCAACTAGAAAAGTGATTTTTTTGTTTGCTCGGGCCCCCTAATTTCTTCAAACGGCCCTGTTGGCAACCCTGCATTAGAGACGCTTTTCAGGTGCTTTTTTTTTTTTTGTGTGTTAAAACGCCTAAAAAGCGTTATGTGAAAGTAATTTTTTTTGCATTTTTCCCCCCTTGAAAGTGGAATCCCGGGGGAAAAACCGAGAACCTGCTCGGTCACTTTCCCCGTGTACACACCAGAGGTTTTTACCTTCGGGAAAACTGCGTTGCCGGTGAGAGCTTTGGCCAGGAATCCCGGCCATGTGTATGCTCCACCGCAGTGTTTCCCATAGGGAAACTGCCGGGAAAAAGACCGCCGGGAATCGCGTCAGGCAAAAAGAGAACATGTTCTAATTTTTCCGGCCGCAATTCCCGTCGGTTTTCCTGTCGGGAAAACTGCCATGGAGCATTCACATGGACAGTTTTCCTGGCCAATAGCTGTCATGGCAGTTTTCCTAACGGGAAAACTTGTCGTGTGTACGAGGCATTACCCTTTAAGGATTGGTAAACATAAATTACATTTTGCTTCCTCTGGATAGGCAGTGGGTGTGGGATTGTGTATACGGATGTTTTCTATTTTTTTTATATTTTTATTTTTAATTGGTTGAATAATATTTACTTTTTATAACCTGACTGTGTAACTATGTAACATTTTTGTTTTTTGGGTTAAAGAACCTTTTCTAGTCTTTGCAAAGTGCATTTCCTCTTAAAGAGGAAAAATCACTTTAAGAGTGACCATGCTCCACTCCTTTAGTAAATCATCCCCCCTGAGCCCACCCCCCCCCCCCCCCCCAGGCATTGGCCCACAGGTGCCCATAGGGAGCCCCTGGCTGCGTCCTCAGTGTAGATTCCATGCATTGATTATTCTGCACGTTGGTTTGGCAGGAGATGGATGGCATCATAGCTGGGAGGTGTGTCTTGCAGATGATAGTGAGGACCAGGCTGGGATGCTGGGATTCAGTGTAGCAGAGCCTGTGCTGTGTGCTCTGCGCTGTGTGCTCTGCGCTGTGTGCTCTCCTTCTTCTCTCCGCTAAAGCTGGATTATTATTCTTCTCCCCTGCAGGAATGGCTCCTGACACCATCCAACCATAAGGATACTCTCACCCCTGCAGCCGGCCATCCCTCGGATTCCTTCTCCATAGAAGCCGGTGACTTTGCTGACTTTCTGAGCCTCCGTCTCTGTGTCTCGCTCGCTCGCCTTGTGCAAGATGTTCAGTTCTTCTCTCCATCAGCATCAGGTCTTCTATTAAAGGTAAGTGACTTGGTGAATGTGTGCAGTCCTTAGGGGGTCTTCTGATCCTCATTAGATTTATTCATGCAGGAAAAAGCGCAAAGTGCTGTCAGTCGGGTTTCTGTGTTCATCTGATTGGTTGCTAGGGGTTACCGCCCTCTGCCTGTATCACACTTTGCTCTGGTTTAGGGAATACGCTTGGAGCGTGTTGATACTTACTAAGTATAGGTGTTGTACACTGACAAAGTTAGATCCTGGGGAACTACAAGTTCCAGGATGCTTTGACAGCAAGTCACAGATAGCACTGCAAGACAGAGGGACTACCGGTCCCAGCAGATGTCAGCCCCTGGATGAATGATTGGAGTAGATATGATATGCAGTGTCCTGTAGAACCATAAGTCCCAGGATGCCTTGGAGGGGCAAGCCACAGGGCATACCACTGGCCGTTGGGAATACAAGACCTATTAAGTGTCAGCCCCTGGATGTATGATTGGAGTAGATGTGATATGCAGTGTCCTGTAGAACCACAAGTCCCAGGATGCCGTTGGGAATACAAGACCCAGCAGGCGTCAGACCCTGGATGAGTGATTTTGCTTAGATATAGCATGTTTTTTGAGTTCTGTAGCACCATAAGTCCCAGGATGCCTTTGTAGCTGGAGGAAAGTGCAAGCACCTAAGAGCATTGCCTGTTGGAGGAACTACCAGTCCCAGCAAACTTCAGCCTCTGGATGAATTATTGGAGTAGATATGATATGCCATGTCAGGTTCTGTAGAACCATAAGTCCCAGGATGCCTTGGAGGGGCAAGCCACAGGGCACACCGCTGGCCGTTGGGAATACAAGACCCAGCAGGTGTCAGCCCCATGATGAGTGATTTTGCTTAGATATGGCATGTTCTCTTTAGTTATGTAGAACCATAAGTCCCAGGATGCCTTTGCAGCTGGAGGAAAGTGCAAGCCCCTAAGAGCATTGTCTATCAGAGGAACTACTAGTCCCAGTAGATTGGGTGGGAAGCTGGAGGGAAGTGCAAGCCCCTAAGAGCATTGCCTATCGGAGGAACTACTAGTCCCAGTAGACTGGGTGGGAAGCTGGAGGGAAGTGCAAGCCCCTAAGAGCATTGTCTATCGGAGGAACTACTAGTCCCAGTAGGTGTCAGCCTCTGGATGAATGACTGGAGTAGATATGATATGCCATGTCAGGTTCTGTAGAGCCATAAGTCCCAGGATGCCTTGGAGGGGCAAGCCACAGGGCACACCACTGGCCATTGGGAATAAAAGACCCAGCAGATGTCAGCCCCTGGTTAAATGATTTTGCTAGATATGGCATGCTCTCTCTAGTTCTGTAGAACCATAAGTCCCAGGATGCCTTGGAGGGGCAAGCCGCACAGGGCATACCTCTGGCCGTTGGGAAGACAAGACCCAGCAGGTGTCAGCCCCTGGATGAGTGATTTTGCTAGATATGGCATGCTCTCTCATGTTCTGGAGAACCATAAGTCCCAGGATGCCTTTGCGATTGGAGGAAAGTGCAAGCCCCTAGGAGCATTGCCTTTTGGAGGAACTACCATTCCCAACAGACTCAAGCCTCTGGGTAAATTATTGTTTTAGATATGGCATGCCTTGTCAAGTTCTGTAGAACCATAAGTCTCAGGATTCCTTGGAGGTGTAAGCCACAGGGTGCACTGCTGGCTGGAGAGGCTACAAGTCCCAGCAAATGTCAGCCCCTGCATGAGCTATTGTGCTAAATATAGATATCCTCAGAACCATAAGTCCAAGCATGCTTTTACGGCTGGAGGGAAGTGCAAGCCTCTAAGGCCATTGTTGGTTGGAGGGACTACTAGTCTCAAGCCCCTGGACGAATGATTGGAGTACATATGACATTCCATGACAAGTTCTGTAGAACCATAAGTCTCAGGATTCCTTGGAGGTGTAAGCCACAGGGTGCACTGCTGGCTGGAGAGGCTACAAGTCCCAGCAAATGTCAGCCCCTGCATGAGCTATTGTGCTAAATATAGATATCTTCAGAACCATAAGTCCCAGCATGCTTTTACGGCTGGAGGGAAGTGCAAGCCTCTAAGGCCATTGTTGGTTGGAGGGACTACTAGTCTCAAGCCCCTGGATGAATGATTGGAGTACATATGACATTCCATGACAAGTTCTGTAGAACCATAAGTCTCAGGATTCCTTGGAGGTGTAAGCCACAGGGTACACTGCTAGCTGGAGAGACTACAAGTCCCATCAGATTTCAGCCCCTGCATGAGTGACTGTGCTTCATATAGATATCTGGAGAACCATAAGTCCCAGCATGCCTTTGAATCTGGAGGAAAGTGCAAGCCTCTAGGGACATTGCAAGTTGGAGGGACTACTAGTCCCAGCAGACATCAACCTCTGGATGGATAATTGGAGTAGATATGACATGCCATATCAGGTTCTGTAGAACTATACCTCCCAGGGGCAAGCCTCAGGGTACGCTGCTGGCCAGTGGGACTACAAAACAAAGCAGGCATCAGCACCTGTATGAGTGTTCGTACCAGATTTGACATGTCTTGTCAGGTTCTGTACAACCATAAGTCCCAGGATGCCTTAGAGGACCAAGCCACAGGATACACTGCTGTCTGAAAAGACTACAAGTCCCAGCAGGCATCAGCCCCTGGATGAGTGATTGTGATAGATATCTGGAGAACCATAAGACCCAGGATGCCTTTGCAGTTGGAGGAAAGTGTAAGCCTCTAAGGTCATTGCTGGTTGGAGGGACTACTAGTCCTAGCAGACTCCACCCCTTGGGTGAATTTTTGTAGTAGACATGACATGAAATGTCAGGTTCTGTAGAACTACAAGTCCCAGGATGCCTCAATGGCTGGATGGGGATGCAAGCCGTAGTGTGCGTTGCTGGGTGGAGGCACTAATAGTCCCAGCGTTCATTAACACCTGAGTGAATTCTGGCACTAGATATCCCACACCCCACATCCCAGTTTATTTGGTCCCAGGATAGCTTTGCAGCTGGAGGGACATGCAAGCCTAAGGGTATTGCTGGTTGGAGGGACTACAAATCCCAGCAGACTTCAGCCCCTTAATGGATGATTGCACTAGATATTAAAGCCCTGTCAGTTTCTGGAGAACAGTGAACCCCAAGCTGCCTTGGAGGGGCAAGCCATAGGGTGCATTGCTGGCTGCAGGGACTACAAGTCCCAGCAGATTCTAGATCCTGAATGAGTGCTTGAGCTTGAAATCTCATGCCCTGTCAGTCTCTGTGGAACCACAAGTCCCAGCATGCATCAATGGCTGGATGGGGATGCAAGCCATAGTATGCATTGCTGAGTGGAGGCACTAATAGTCCCAGCAGTCTTTAACACCAGAGTGAATGCTGGCACTAGACATCACATGCCCCGTCAGGTTCTTTGGTCCCAGGATACCTTTGCAGATGGAGGGACGTGCAAGTCTAAGGGTATTGCTGGTTGGAGGGACTACAAATCCCAGCAGACTTCAGCATCTTAATGGATGATTGCACTAGATATTAAAAGCCCTGTCAGTTTCTGGAGAACAGTGAACCCCAAGCTGCCTTGAAAGGCAAGCCATAGGGTGCATTGCTGGCTGCAGGGACTACAAGTCCCAGCAGATTCTAGAACCTGAATGAGTGCTTGAACTAGAAATCTCATGCCCCGTCAGTCTCTGTGGAACCACAAGTCCCAGGATGCCTTGGCAGCTAATATAAGTAAGGAAAACATTGACTTTTCCAGGGGCAATGTGTGTCAAAGCCTCTCAGTCCCTGGAAATAAGGAATGATTGGCATTTGCCCATCAAAAAATCGAAATACTGGGGGATTACCAACTACACAACAAGCAGAGGCATGCTGGTACTTGTAGTTCTTTTTCAACCTAAATTGTTTGGGACCTGGGACCTGTACTTCTACATTGGCATACAAGGATTGTTGTGACTTGTAGTGGATTGGAAACCTACAAGACATCCTGGGACTTCTAGTTCATCAATGACATGCTGAGACCTGAAGTCCTTTGGCATTTTTTTTTAGCCCTCTTGGGACTTCAAAGTTCTAAAATTACATGCTGTGGTTTATGGTGCCTTGGCAGCTAAAAGGCTGTCTTGGGACTTGTAGTTCCTCGGTCCCTAAAAATCCAGTGATTATCCATATTGGTTCTCAATGCTCGGAGTTGTAGTTCCTCAGTCCCTAAAAATCCAGCAGTTCTATATGTTGGATTGCACTGCTTGGACTTGTAGTTTCTCAGACACTAAAAATCCAACAATTATCCGTGTTGGTTCCCCAGGGCTTGGACTTGTAGTTTCTCATTTCCTAAAAATCAGGTTATCCTCCATGTTGGCCCCCACTGCTTGGACTTGTAGTTTCTCAGTCCCTAAAAATCCAGTAGTTCTATATTTTGGCTTGCACTGCTTGGACTTGTAGTTCCTCAGTCCCTAAAAATCTGTCAGTTCTATATTTTGCTTGGACTTGTAGTTCTTTAGTCCCTAAAAATTCAGCAATTATCCATGTTGGTTCCCATTGCTTAGACTTGTAGTTCCTCAGGCCCTGAAAATCAGGTGATCCTCAATGTTGGCTTGCACTGCTCGGACTTGTAGTTTCTCAGTCTCTTGCAGTGGTTTCCCATGTTGGTTCTCATTGCTTGGACTTGTAGTTCCTCAATCCCTAAAAATCCAGCGGTTTACCATGTTGGTTCCTATTGCTTGGACTTGTAGTTCTTCAGTCGCTAAAAATCCAGTGGTTTACTATGTTGGCTTGAACTGCTTGGACTTGTAGTTTCTCAGTCTCTAAAAATCAGGTGATCTTCTAGGTTGGCTTGCACTTCTTAACCTTGTAGTTCCTCGATCCCTAAAAATCCAGTGGTTTCCCATGTTGGTTCCCATTGCTTGGACTTGTAGTTTCTCGATCCCTAAAAATCCAGTGGTTTCCCATGTTGGTTCCCATTGCTTGGACTTGTAGTTCACCGATCCCTAAAAATCCAGTGGTTTCCCATGTTGGTTCCCATTGCTTGAACTTGCTTGGACTTGTAGTTCCTCGATCCCTAAAAATCCAGTGGTTTACCATGTTGGTTCCCATTGCTTGGACTTGTAGCTCCTCAGTCCCTAAAAATCCAGTGGTTTCCCATGTTGGTTCCCATTGCTTGAACTTGCTTGGACTTGTAGTTCCTCGATCCCTAAAAATCCAGTGGTTTACCATGTTGGCTTGCACTGCTTGGACTTGTAGTTCCACAGTCTTTAAAAATTAGGTGATCATCTATGTTGGCTTGCACTGCTTAAACTTGTATTTTCTCTGTCCCTGTAATTTTCCATGTTGGTTCCCATTGCTTTGACTTGTAGATTCTCAGCCCCTGAAAATCAGGTGATCCTCCATGTTGGCTTGCACTTCTTGGACTTGTAGTTTCTCAATCCCTAAACACTACAATATTGGATTTTGCAGTTGTTCCTCATTACCTAAAACATCCAGCAATTCTTCATATTGGCTTGCACTGCTTGCACTTGTAGTTCCTCAGGTCCTAAAAATCCATCAGTTCTCCGTGTTGCTGCTCCCATCTGGGGGTTTGTAGTGGCAGAACGCCATCAGGAATCATTGCAATGCATAGCTGCCAGCTGTTCCTGATTTCAGCTCCGCTCACTGGCTTTGAAGATTTGATGGCAGTACTGCCCCAGCAATTCAGAACTGGGCAAGTTGTTCATGAAAAATGATACGTTTTGTCTGTTTAAATGACGTATTTCTGTGTGTTAATGTTATGTGAGCTTTTAAGTATTGATATACAAAAATAAATTATACATTTAACTCATCGGTTTGGATCTCTGCACTGCATGGAGTTTGCATGTCCTCCCTGTGCCCGTGTGGGTTTCCTCCGGGTGCTCCGGTTTCCTCCCACACTCCAAAGACATACTGGGAGGTTATTGGATCCTGTCTGAATTCGCCTTAGTATGTGCATGTATGAACGTGAGATGGACCTTAGATTGTAAGCTCTGAAGGTCATGAAATGATGTCAATGAACAGTATATAAAGGGGGTTATTTACGAAAGGCAAATCCACTTTCCACTTTACATAAAAAACAGCATTTTAGCTTGCACATGATTGGATAATAAAATCAGCAGAGCTTCACCTCATTTCAGATCTACCCGGCTCCATTCACACCTAGGCGTTTTTACGCCTGAAGCGCGATGCTACAATACGCCGGAGGGTCGAATTCACATTGTTCTCTATGGAGACTGTTCACATCTCCTAACGCAGAACGCCGTACGTCGATAGAACGAGTCCCTGACCCTTTTTCGACGTGCGTATCGGGCGGCTTCGGCGTTCCGCATAGCCGACAATACAATGTAAAAAAAACGCGGTTAAAAACGACGCGTTTTGTCGCCGCAAGTCGCGGGACAAAACACCTATTTTTTGTCGCCGCAAATACGCCGCAAAACGCCTACGCAAAGGTGTGAATGCAGCCTCAGATTTACAGCAACTGCACTTCAAAGTGCACTTTCAGTGCAATTTCAAGTGCGTTTGAAATTGCACTGAAAGTGTACTTGGAAGTGCAGTCGCTGTAAATCTGAGGGGTAGTTCTGAAATGAGGGGAAGCTCTGCTGATTTTATTATCCAATCATGTGCAAGCTAAAATGCTGTTTTTTATTTTCCTTGCATGTCCCCCTCAGAGCTACAGCGACTGCACTTCCAATGCAATTTCAAGTGCACTTTACTCCCATTGTGTTGCATACATTGTCAGCACTTTATAAATACCTGTAATAAATAAAATATTTCTAATACTTATGCTAATGTCTTCTCTCAGTTTTATCAGAGGCTGGCTGGGACTTGTAGTTCCGCAGAGGTACACTGGTTACCTACATAGAAGCAATGCATTCTGGCACTTGTAGTCCCACAGCAGCTAGAGCCGCATATCACATATGCACAATGTGGGAGTAGTCACTGCGATCCCTTTAGACGATCGTTGTTGGTATTCTGAAGGATAATTGTCTTTTCACACCTCCGCTCCTCAGAGATTTCTATAGATTGTTCTTATAAATGTTAAGGTGGAATTAAGGACACACATACTTAACGTAGTTCCAACGGTCTGATGTTTGCGGGGCCCCTTGCTGGCGCAGGCATCTTCTCCCCCCAGGTTCTTACGGGTTTTGGTCTTCGGCTGTTTTGATTGGCCCGCGCAGGATGACATTACTCATGTGCAATAGTGAAGCAATCCTGGTACACTTTGCTGTGCATGCGCAGCTTACTGTACATTATGCAAAGGATTGGGAATAGTCAGGTAAGTGTACTTTATTGTAGATAAGACCTTGCATTTCCCTTCTGCAATAAGGATTTATTTTTTATTCTTAACTTTAGTTCCACATTAGATTCACAGGATTTCACCTAAAACAGCACATAGTACTCATCTAGTCTGCTCCATAAGGCTAGGCTCACATTTCAGCATTTTGTCTCACGTTTGCATTAATGGAATGGCGCCAAATGACAATACTTAAAATTCTCCATAGATGATGCTTTAAAATGTTTTACAGGTTACCAGTTTAGAGTTACAAAAGGGGATCTATTGCTAGAATTATTGCTCTTGCTCTAACGATCGTAGCGATACCTCACATGTGTGGTTTGAAAGCCATTTACATATGTGGGCGTGACTTATATATGTGTTCGCTAATGCATGCGAGCAGGAGAGGGGGCGTAGTGCTTTAAATAAAAAAAATAAAAAAATTGTTTATTTTATTTATTTATTTTTATTCTTACACTTTGCCTTTGATTGAACATTTTTGATCACGTTTATTCCTACTACAAGGAATGTAAAAATCCCTTGTAAATATGAATAGGGCATGACAGGTCTTCTTTACAGAGAGATCTGGGGTATATAAGTTCCCACATCTCTATGCTGGAAATCCTGGGATCAAAAAAATAAATAAAAAATATTGATCTCAGCCTGCTCAACTGGAGTGTTTACATCTGCCGATCCTGGAAGTGATGTTATGACGTCAATTCCGGCTTTCGAGAGTCATGAAGATGGCCGGGGACCATGTGGTCCCTGGCCAGCTCTATGGTAAATCTCTGCCACTGGCGGATTTATTCTCTGGCTCCCCAATTGGATGAGAGAGACCAGAGAAGCGCGGACGAGGGGTGTCCCCTCCCGCCGCCTTTTAAAGCAATAAAGCGGCTAAACAGCTGCTATAATGGCTTTTACATTGCAGGGAGTCGCCGGCTGAAAAAAAGTATATATGGATAATGCCTGTAGCTGCACCCATCATCCAGATATCTCCACTTCAAGTCCCTGAAGTCATATGTCGTCAACCCGGGGGAAGTGGTTAAAAAATAAACATGTTATACTCTCCTGCTCTATGCAATGGGGGAGGGAGGGCTGCGCATAAAGGATTTTTTGTTTGCATTAAGGTAAAAAATCTTTACAGCTACTTTAAATGGGCTGCTGTACATATGTTTGTAGGCTGGTACAGTCTATTTTCTCTACTGCAGGTGGTGCTCAACTACAGCAGCAGTGCAGAGGAAGTCAAAAGGATTGTGGTTCCTTTGTGGTTTCCTGGGTCACCAGGGCAGTGACCTGGTTGGATGCTGACAGTCCATGTGACTCTGGCAGACACCTTGGGTCAGGCTGAGTCTATTTAAGACTCCTGAGTTTGGCGTGCATTTAACGTGTGGGTAGTGTAGGGACAGGTCGCCCAGCTTTCAGGGACAGTAATAGCAGCAGGGAAAGGTTTCAGGTGATTAGGGAAAGCTTAGGGATCCTCCACTCTTCTTGGAAGCCAGAGCAGGTGTATTAAAGCTACTACCTTCTGTGCAATGCCTGGTGAGCCTTAAAGCGGAGGTCCGGAGGTAAAAAAAAAAAAAAAAAAAAAGTCAGCAGCTACAAACACTGTGGCTAATGACTTTTAATAAGCACACTTACCTTTCCAGGTGGCCTGCGATTTCATGTTTGTTTTTTATTTTCTAAATAGGTTCCTTTAAGCTAGTGCATTGTTGCACTAGCAACAAGTCGCAAGTCTTCACTGCCTGTTTCCCATTAGTGTTGAGCGGAATACGCCATATTCGATTTCGCGATATTTCACGAATATATAGAAGAATATTCGTGAAATATTCGTTAATATCAAATATTCGTGATATTTTATAAAAAAATAAATTTTGCGAAATTTCGCTAATGCGAATGCGAAATTTCGCTAATGCGAATGCAAAATTGATTGCGAAATTCTCGTCAACATGCGAAAACGGAGATCATTTCCTGGATTACTAAACTAATATGCACTAAACACTAACTCTACTTACACAAACTTATATGACTAAACTAAAGCTAATTTTTTTTTTTATACACAAAACACAGAAGGGCAGAGAAAGTATTCGCGAATACTTGTAATACGAATATTCGCATTGCGAATATTCGGCAACATAAAAGGATCGCCTCAGCTACTCGGCCCAGGGTCTCTAATCATACCAGCAATGCTTTTAGACGTCGATGGAGATCACTAGGATGTGATCTGTTTTAAAAATAAATTTGAAAAAATACGAATATTCGCAATATCGAATATTCACCGCGATATTCGATTTATTCGCGAATACTCGAATATGCAATATTCGTTACGAATATTCGCAATGCGAATATTCGTGAGCAACACTAGTTCGGATGGCGGCGCCGGGACCCGGTCCGGTGCTGTTAACCTATTGAAGGTGATCAATCGTAAAAGTAATCAATCATTTATCAAAGTGCATTTATCAAAGTGCTGTTGACTATAGATAAAGTACTCCTATTGAAGGAGATCAATCGTAAAGGAAATCAATCATTTATCAAAGTACTGTTGACTATAGATCAAGTATTCCTATTGAAGGAGATTGATCAGAAAATAAATCAATCATTTATCAAAGTGCGTTTGGCTACCATAAGACGTATAAGAATCCAGAGAGTGTTTCAGTCCACCAGTCTTTAGTAAGTAATGGTGGCCATTAAGGCTTCTGTTTTTTTATTCAATCGATCTGTGATTCAATTAAAACGATGAATCTGCAAAAAGATCGAATAGCCATAACTTCCATTCTGGTCAATTTAGACTTAATTATGATTGGATTTGATACAACTGAGTTGATTGGCCAGTGCCAAAAAGTATCAAGCATTTTCCATCAATTGGCAGCACTAAGATATTTTGTAAATGAAAAAGATTGTTCAGATGATTAGAATCCATGGTGGAAACAGAGATACATTAAATAACTTATGATTGTAAGTTATGATGATCTTATCTTTATTATAGAAATCCACTTTCCATATGTGGCATATGGATCAAGTCAAGTGGGTTGGCTAACTAATAGATTGATTATCTTGATTGGAAGAGATTGATCCAAAAGAATATTGATTTATGGAAACGTGTATGGCCACCATTACACATATAAGAAGCCAGGGAGTGACTCAGCCCAATAGTCTCCAGTTATAAGATATCACTTTCCAATGGACCAGCACTTTAACCCAGTGGTCATCAATCCTGTCCACAGGGCCCACTAACAGGCCAGGTTTTATGTATTACCTTGGGGAGATACACACTAGAACAGCCCTCAAAAATTCCACTCGCTTGCTCGCATTTTGCGAGTGGAATTTAGGACACAGAGAGCCGCAGGGCTGGACTGCCCTGGCGCCGCTTTGAGCCGAGGCTGCAGTGCTCTCTTTCTCCTCCCTTTTGTATCACACACACAGCGGGTATCTTCCGCTGTGTGTCATGGAGCTGGGTCTGTGTTTGGCGGCACGGTGTGATAAGGTCCTGCTCCCCTAGATCGGCTAATGTGAATGACGATTGAATCAGTGTTCTGCCTATCACATTAGCCGGTCTAGGGGGGCGGGACCTTATCACACCGTGCCGCCAAACACAGGCCCAGCACCATGACACACAGCGTAAGATGCACGCTGTGTGTGTGATACAAGAGGAGGAGAAGGAGAGCCTAGGCTCAAAGCGGCACCAGGGCAGTGTTTGTGTGAGGCAATGGTGAGTCTGAAGTGATGATGGGGCACAGTAATGCTGCAAGTGATGGGGCACAGTAAGGCTGCAAGTAATGGTGCACACTAAGGCTGCAAGTGATGGGGCACAGTAAGGCTACATTGATGGGGCACAGTAAGGCTACATTGATGGGGCACAATAATGCTGCAAGTGATAGGGCACAGTAAGGCTGCAAGTGATGGGGCACAGTAAGGCTGCAAGTGATGGGGCACAGTAATTATGTGTTCACGGGCACACTGAGACTGCGTTCACGGGCACACTGAGACTGCGTTCACGGGAACACTGAGGCTGCACAGATAGGTACTGATATGCTTTATATTACTATTGTTAAAGTTGTTAATATTTATTTTTGGAACGTAATTCTGCTTAAAATATTTAACAGTGTAATTTCATGAGATAATTTACAAGGTCGTGTTTAGGGGTAGACTTAGGGGTGGGGCAGGGGAGGTGTTGGGTGGGGCAGGACTTGAAATTTTGAGCCCTGCACTAGAATACTGCAATCACTGAGCAGCAAATGTGATGTATTTCAGTTATCTTGCAAACCTGGCCTGCTGGTGGGCCCTGAGGACAGGGTTAATGACCAGTGCTTTAACCACTTCCTGCCCTAGCGTTCCCTTTAAAAGGGTGGAAGGATTGGTGATCACATGACCGCTGTGATTGGCTGTCAAATGATCAGAAACTGGCCCCACCAGCTACTGATGTTTAGTTGGGACCAAAAGCTGTTTGCTTTTGCTGCTCCCAGCACATGAACATTGGCCATCCAGCGGCGCATATGTGCGACGTAAAGGCGTTAAAGCCCACCTTTGTGCTGCAGCACATTTGTGTTACTGCAGTGTAAATGGGTTAAAGTGGTTGTAGAGGCTGACGATAGGGTTTCCACTTTTTCTTCAAGCCAAACCCAAAACTTTAGTGCCGCACAGTAATCAATTTTTAGAATATTGTATAGGATTTTAACAGACAAGGGACACCTTTGGGAACTGCACATAGTGCCCCATCACCCTCCTGTCAAGTTCTGTCCTGAGCCATATTCCTGTTTGAATATCTCAGATATAAAACGATAATTCTCCCGCTATTTTATACGCAAATTTACTCAAATTTTATATGCAGTCAGTGGTGTAGTGTGGGTTGTCAGCGCCCGGGAAAAAGCAAGAAATGTATGCCCCCCCGCCAGACTTTTAGCACTCCCTGAGTCCTTTCCACTAGTACAGTAGTACTGACCAACTTGATTCCTACACTGACCTACCTGACCACTGCACTAACCTACCTGATTCCTACACTGACCACTACACAGTCCTACCTGATTCCTACACTGACCTACCTTATCCATACACTGACCTACCTGATTCTTACACTGACCACTGCACTAAAATACCTGATTCCTACACTGATCTACCTGATCCCTACACTGACCACTACACTGACCTACCTGATTCCTATACTGGCCACAACACTGACCTACCTGATTCTTATACTGACCACAACACTGACCTACCTGATTCCTATACTGACCACTACTCTAACCTACCTGATTCCTGCACTATTTACATCCCCCCTATAAACAGTGTAGATCGGTTGATTTTGCTCACCCCTCCTTGGCCTCCATGGTAATCCATCGGAGCAGGGCTCTCCACAGCACCAGGTACTGTTTACAACACTAAGCCGCTCCTCAGTATCCCCTGCCAAGAGCTTCTCCAATAGCTGCCGTACGCTCTGCACCGCTCCTCAGCCGTTTTCACACACACATGGGCCGTCCGCACCAGAGGGATCATGGGGGACAGGCTGGACCACAGGAGTCCCTGGGGGGGGGGGGGGCAACACAGCACACTTGGAGGGGGCACCGTAATGATTTTGTGCCCCCCCTAAATGTTGCACAAGGGGGAGAGTACCAGATGCCCCCCGCATGCCACTGCAATCTGGGGACAAATCCGGGGACAGACTGGCTCTGGGGACAGTGTCCTCTATACGGAGACTGTCCCCGGAAACCCGGGATGTCTGCTACCTTAGAAGCAGTAAGGATGTGGGATTCTGTTCCACAAACAGTGGTATCAGCGGGGAGCATTGATAATTTCAAAAAAACGATTAGATGGGTACCTTATCGACCATAACATACAGGGGGTATACAATGTACTATTACCATATTATCACACACATAGGTTGGACTGGATTGACTTGTCTTTTTTCAACCTCACCAACTATGTAATTATTAAGCTGGAAGGCAGGTTGGGACTTTGAATGAAACATGCACCTAAAAGAGTGATAACGGACACTGGGTGTCTGACCATTAGAATGCATGTTAGAGCTGTACTAGCTGAATCTCTATACTCAGCACACAGGACAGTAATACATAATAATAATATGTATTTCATATATATACATATAGTACATTATAGCATAAAAGCATTACAGTACTTGGTAGTAGTATACAAAAAGTCAGGCAGATTAATTTATACATCACATGATAGCTATATACATATCATGATTGTTACAGCATAATACATTTAAAAATTGTGAAATAATCCCATGTAGTACATGATAATAGCATCGGAATAGTTTGACACGTTTCGTGCAACTCTGCACTCTTCAGGAGCTAATGCTAATGTGTATCTGAAATTAATAAGATATATAGAACTATATATGTAACTATGTAAAAAACGGGCTGTCTGGGTGAACCCTGGAAAGTTGGTCAACCCTAGCTGAAGGTGTTTTACCTTCATACATTCTATGTGTGAAGGTAAAAAAAACTTCTGTGTGCTCTCCCCCCCCCCCCCCCCCAATAATCTCCTGAGCCCCCTCTCGATCCAGCAAAGTTCAAGAGAGCCTGGGCTGTCCTGGAACTCCGTCTCCTCATTGGGTGAGCCATAAATCAGCCCTGCATGCTGTATGATGCATAAGAAACGTAGAGCTGCAGCTCTGCCCCGCCCCCAGTCTCTCCTTGCGGTGATTGACAACAGCGGAAGCCAATCAATAACAGTCAGCAAGCCAATGAGGAGAGAATGGGGCAGGCCAAGCTGTGGTCCTATGTGTTTTATGGATGTGTAGAGCAGGGCTCCGGAGTGAGCTCGCAGCCGTGCCTCCATAGCAAGCAGTTATGAGGAAGGAGCGCTGGTGGTGGACCCAAGAAGAGGAGGATCAGGACTGCTCTGTGCAAAACCATTACACAGAGCAGGTAAGTATAGCATGTTTTTTTTTTTTTTTTTTAAAGCAGAACCTTTAATACCTGTCTAAATTGGAGAGAAAGGAAGAACAAAGAGAAGGAAGAGAAAAAAAAGAAAAGAAGACGGGATATTCGGGTTTCCTGCATGCTGCTGGGATGAGCTGACTCAAAAGCTGTCCTATATTCAGAACAAAGCCAACATATTGGTTGCATCGTGCACCGCGCAGCGGTGTCTGGAGGTGGTGAATGTGTGTGTATTCAGTTTCCCCAGCCCGGCAATCACTTGTAAAATTGGATATCCTCCACCTCCAACATCTTTCTATTAGATTTCACAAAGCATCGGTGCGTGGCTCGGCGCTCAGAGACTTCCGCAGCGTTTCTATTCACCCGGCTCCGCTGACAGATCACACACACACATGTACACATGCAGCACGACTTTCGCAGGCTATTACATGAGTGAGGACAGGCATTAACCTCCTGCTCCAAGCTGACTAATGTTCTGTGACTCTGGAATAAGATTGTCACCTCAAGGCCACTAATAATTCACAACTTTGCCTACGGAGTGGAACAGATGGAGGTGATGGGCTACAAGTCTCAGCATTAAATTGCATTTTATTAACAGCTCCTGCACTAGTGTTGTAAGAATGCTAAAACACTGATCAAGCACTGGAAAAATATAAAATAACCTTTCTAAAGATACTCCAAGAAACAAATTAATGGATTTATGTTTAAACCCCTTCGCACCGAAGGGTAAAATAAATCTTAAAGTAATTGTAAAGGTTTGTTATAAAAAATAAATAAAATAACAAACATGTTATACTTGCCTCCTCTGTGCAACATAACGTGTGTTACGTTGCATGGAGCGGCCCGATCCTCCTCTTCTGCAGTCCCCCAGAGGCACTCCTGGCTCCTCCTTTTTATCGGGTGCCCCTGTTTTGTCAGATTAGGCTACACGTTAGAATTTCTAACAGAAGTGACTTTCCGTCGCCGCCACCTTGGTACACCCGCATTCGTCCACAGTAAGGATACAATGAGAAGGTGGCACGTGGACATCTTGTTACACTGACCGGAGTCTTGCATTTCACACTTATTTTTAACAGTAAACTGAGCTTTTGTAACAAGATGTCTGCTTGCCACCTTCTCACTGTATCCTTACTGTGGACAAGTGCAGAGTGTAGCAAGATGGCAGCGACGGAACGTAACTTCCATTACAAAATCTGATGAAACACCCCCACGGAGAGCCGCATCCCATCAGGGCACTCATGCGCGCTCGCTCCGAGTCCTGCTGCTGTGTCCAAGCCCCCCATCAGTGTAGTGTGACTGTGGGCTTTTTTCCCTGCTCAGTCCAGCAGAGAAATCTGCAGCGGTGTGTCAGGAGAAAGGCGAGCTGTGGGCTGTCAGAGGTTTCCTCCGCTCGCCGCCCCCCCCTTTCTCTGTCTGGGAAGAGAGACGGAGGCTCTCACTAGGTTCCCTGCCCAGCTTCCTGCCCGCTCTGTTTCTTCCCCATTAGCCAAAACTGAGGGCCAATCAAAAGAGACTAGGATAGCATCATGGGACATGTAGTCCCGAAGATTGGCGGCACCATTTTCCACAGGGAGGAGGCATTAGCTCGATCAAGTGATGGATTGAGAGACTGCAGCCTGGAAAAAATCTGAGGGAGTGAGTGCTACAGGGCAAAGAAAGTGGAGTGTCAATGGGCTGAAGCAAGAGAGAGACAGACACGCTGCCCAGCGCCACCAGAGAGAGAGAGCCATGCTGCCCAGTGCCACCAGAGAGAGAGCCACGCTGCCCAGCACCACCAGAGAGAGAAACATTGAGCTACTGCCAGGGTACAGACATGCTACACTACTGACCAGAATCGCCCCCGGGAAACCCAGAGTGAACGATTATCCAGCTGGAGGGATCACTGCTGTAGTTTCGCTGGGTCTGGTAAGAGGGCCTGTCGACCATTATCCATTACTTATCCTAGGGACTGTACTACGTCTGCAGTCTCTGACCATGATAATGTGATAATGACATTGTCGAAAAAGGGGCAGCGCATGGGTGACCCTAAAATGATGCCCCCCTGAAAAAAGGTTAGCGGATGCACATGACCGGGGGTATCCAAGACACCAGTTCACGCAACTCCCTCCGCCGATACTCGGTGCACCTGCATCTAGGGCCCCAGTTAGTTGGCCCTCATGCTCAGGAATTTGAATGGACCCTTTGGTTATCCATGCGGTCGCCAAGTGGATAGCTAATACCTATAATAGTTACTTGATTGTTATACTCACTGCACTAATTTAAAAAATTGCTCTTGAGGGCTTATAGGCAGCTAGAAAAAGTTGGACTGATATCAAAAAAAGTTCTTTATTGCGTACAGACATATGAAAAAAAACACATGAATTAAAACCTACATGAGCTCTGGGGCTCTTCTCTGAGCATTTAGTGTTAAGAAAGTCTTTTTTGCAATTTGCATTTGTAACTTTGACATCTCATGTTTGGATACCATGCATACCAGAGCTCATGTTGTTTTTAATGCATGTTTTTTTTTATTTGTATATATTTGTATGCAATAAAGAACTTTTTTTAATATATTCTATTCAGCCCAACCTTTTCTAGCTGCCTAGAGACCCTTGAGAGCAATTCTTCAAATTATTAATATTTTGTACTAGCAGCACTTTCTCCCCACCCAGGTGGGTGGGTTTCATGATATTACTCACTGCACTATACCCCTGCGTGGGTGAACGTTTGTCAAGATGTTCTTTTTTACAATAAAAATTATTGTACAAGAAAATAGAAAACGAATGCAGCCAACGCATCTAAGGATTGGTAAACTGCAATATATTACATTTTTGGGTTGAGATTTTAATGGATTTGTATTCTTTTTTTTTTTTTTTTGCGTCACACATCTGTTTATAACATTACCTTTGATGGCATTGTTATTGCATTCTGCCACACATAGTGGAACGCAAATGTGTGAACGGGGCCTTCAATATAATAGGAAAATATCTTATGCTTTGAAATATTCATATCTTTGAATGAATGTGGTATTTCTGCCTTCCATTTACAAAACAGAGACTTCATAACGCGATCTAGAACAAACGCTGTTTTCTATGCGGACGTCGTCTGCAGTTCTTGGATTTAGGTCATGTTCACTCAGCACTGCTTGTAGTGTATTTTTTAACACGCTGAAAGTTCAAGACGACCAACTTGTTTCATTAAACTGGCATCGGAATTCTAATTTTCAGGTTCTCTTGCGCTTCAAAGCTCCAGCTACATAAAGCATTCTGTTTGTGATTAAACCTTCCAAGGGAATATACGCAAGCCTGAGGTCTCATCTGTACCCGCGTCTGTGACAACAATTTTACACCCCTGTAAGGACAAACAGCCTCTTTTAGTCAACATCATCCAATTTCTTATATGTATTTTTTTAAAGTAATCCTTTGTGGTCATGTCAGTAAACACAATGTAAGAAACAAGCAAGCAACTCCACACATGTAAGGAAGGGATGGTCGTAGTATAGAGGGCCTCAAGTGTGGACTCCAACAGTTCCAGAGGGCCGTACAATGGCAGGGTATTTTGGCACATCAATGGCAAAAAATGTTGGTCCTGCTGTCTTTTTTGCAGCATATCGCAATGTGCACTGAAGAAGTTGGAGGAAAATAACCCCCAACATTGGTGCCAGTGAGTGCAAGATTAACCCCCAGTATCGGTGTCAGTGGATGCAAAGTTAATTCTAAGCATTGGTGTCAGTGAGCGCAATAATAAGCTCCCATCATTGATGTCAGAGGACGTAATAAAAAAAACACCCAACATTGACGTCAGAGGACGTAACAAAAAAAAACAATATTGATGTCAGTGGACGCAATATTAAACCCCCATCATTGGTGTCAGTGGACATAATAATAACCCCCAACATTGGTGTCAGTGGATGTAATAACCCCCAACATTGGTGTCAGTGGATGTAATAACCCCCAACATTGTCAGTGGATGCAATAATAGTCCCAAGAATTGGTGTCAGTGTGCACAATAATAACCCCCAACATTGGTGTCAGTGGAGGCAATAATAATACCAAGAATCGGTGTCAGTGTGCACAATAATAACCCCCAACATTGGTGTCAGTGGACATAATAATAACCCTGAACATTAATGAACATTAATGTCAGATGACACAATATAAAACCTGCATCATTGGTGTCAGTGAACATAATAATACCCTCATCGTTGGTGTCAGTGTGAACAATAATAACCACCAAAATTGGTGTCAGTGAGTGCAATTTAACCCCCAGTATTGGTGTCAATGGACGTAATAATAAGCCCCCCAGCATTCGTGTCAGTGGACTCAATAATAAACCCTCATCATTTTTGTCAGTGAGTGCAATAATAACCCCCAACATTGGTGTCAGTGAGCTCAATAATAAACCCAATCCTTGATGTCGGTGAATGCAATAATAAATCCCTATCATTGATGGCAGTAGACCTAAAGGGGTTGTAAAGGAAAACATTTTTTTCATAATAAGCATCCTTTACCTGCAGACATTCCTCTTTTCACTTCCTCATTGTTCGTTTTTGCTCAAAAGTTGCTCTATTTCTTCTCTGTTCTGTTCACTTCCTGCTTGTCTGATTGTAACTCACCACCGTGAAGGGAGGCTTTACTGCGATGGTCAGTGGCGTGCTCGCCCCCTCCTGGGAACTACATCTGTGCGGCAGGACGCTCTCTACATGTTAGAGACTTCAAGGAGGTGTGAATTACTGGGCGTGCCGCAATACATACTGGGAAATGTAGTACTTACATGAACGAGCACCGCAAACCAGGAAGTGAATGAGAGAACAGAAACTAGAACGCCGGAGGTGATATAGCTGAAGTAATTTAATAGGTATTTACTCGTTTTTAAACAGAATCATTACACTATTCTGTCTGTCTACCTTGCAGAGATTAATTTTAGGCAAAAAAATGTTTTCCTTTACAACTTCTTTAATAATAACCCCCAAGATTGGTGTCAGTGAACGCAATAATAAACCCCCATCATTGGTGTCAGTGGATGTAATAATAACCACCAACATTGGTGACAATGAGTGCAATAATAAACCCCTATCATTGGTGTTAGTGGACACAAGAATAACTCCCAAAATTGGTGTCAGCGGATGCAAAAATAAACTCTCATCATTAGTGTTAGTGGATTCAAAAATAAGACCCCATCATTAGTGTCAGTGGACGCAATAATATCCCCCAACGTTGATGTGAGTGGATGCAAGAATAACCCTCAACATTGGTGTCAGTGAACTCAGTAATACCCCGAAGAACTAGTGTCAGTACTATTACCCCCCCCTCCCCTCCCACATTAGTGTTCACTGGCTGTGTATCTCCCCTTGTTTTGGAGGTCACTAGCAGTGAAATGTAACACATCTTCCCCTATTGGTGGTCATGGCTGGTGAAATGTAACCCCCCACCCCCACTTGCATTGGTGGTCAGTGTCAGTGAAGGTTAACTAACCCCAACCCCCACATTGGTGGAAAGCTAATCCCCCTCTCCACATTGGTGGTCACTTTCCTTTGAATATTGTGTCCAATACCCTGCCGGCTGCATGATAGGCACCATGGATCTAAGGGTCTTTTCACACAGGCTGTAGATTTTTTAGGTGCGTGAGAAATTGGTAAAAAAAGTCCCCGACCCTTTTCCAAAATCGCGCCACACCACATGGTGCTGCAGAACCATTTGGTTTGGCACGAAAGAAGATGTGCAATAGGAGATACTTGGGGGTGCCAGTTAATAGCACAGAGATCTTGTCTGCCAAAGTGCACCACGTTTCTGTGCGTATCGGGACACCACCCACCATCCTGGGACAGATCATCACCCCAAGTACCAAGGTCAGAAGCCTGGGCGTAACCTTTGACTCAGAGATGTCGATGGATGCGCAAATAGGATCAGTAGTCAGTGGATCCCACCACCTTCTCCGCCTACTGCGCAGACTCATCCCCTTCATCCCGGAAGAGGACGCAGCGGTAGTAGTCAGAATAATCATCAATTCTCGACTTGACTATGCAAACTCTACTTAGGTCTACCAAAATACCAGATCTCACGCCTACAAGTCATTCAAAACACAGCAGCTAGGTTGGTAACAGGAAAGAAACCTTGGGAATCCATCACTCCATCCTTGATGGCCCTTTATTGGCTAATAGTAAAGGATCGGATCACATTCAAGACCCCCTGCCTCTCCCACAAATGCACACAAGGAAAGGCTCCTCAATACTTATGCGAGAAAATAAAACACTACACCACCCATCGCACTCTCCGATCATCTAACCAAAACCTCCTTCACATCCCCAAGTACAACTACAAATCGAAGGGAGAACGAAGATTTGCAGTCCAAGGACCACGGCTATGAAACGCTCTACACACGGACATCCGCATGGAAGAAAACCATCATGGCCTTCAGGAAAAAACATAAGACCCACCTCTTCTGAAGGATTATGGTGACACCGGATGGAAAGCGCCTTGAGGTGATTTCGTTTGCATGTGTAGCACTATGCAAGTTATTCACTCACTCAGGAGAGCGCACGATTTTGTGCATGTGAACCATTATACTTGAGATGAAATCCCAGGCACACATATAGTGTAGTTCCTGCTATTGGTGAGTAGTGATGAGCGGAATACGCCATATTCGATTTCGCAATATTTCGCGAATATTTCGAAGAATATTCGCGAATATTCGTTAATATCGAATATTCGTGATATTTTATAAAAAAAAAAAAATTGCGAATTTTCGGCAATGCGAAATATCGCGATTTTTTAATTTTTTTATAAAATATCACGAATATACCAGAGAGAGAGAGCCATGCTGCCCAGTGCCACCAGAGAGAGAGCCACGCTGCCCAGCACCACCAGAGAGAGAAACATTGAGCTACTGCCAGGGTACAGACATGCTACACTACTGACCAGAATCGCCCCCGGGAAACCCAGAGTGAACGATTATCCAGCTGGAGGGATCACTGCTGTAGTTTCGCTGGGTCTGGTAAGAGGGCCTGTCGACCATTATCCATTACTTATCCTAGGGACTGTACTACGTCTGCAGTCTCTGACCATGATAATGTGATAATGACATTGTCGAAAAAGGGGCAGCGCATGGGTGACCCTAAAATGATGCCCCCCTGAAAAAAGGTTAGCGGATGCACATGACCGGGGGTATCCAAGACACCAGTTCACGCAACTCCCTCCGCCGATACTCGGTGCACCTGCATCTAGGGCCCCAGTTAGTTGGCCCTCATGCTCAGGAATTTGAATGGACCCTTTGGTTATCCATGCGGTCGCCAAGTGGATAGCTAATACCTATAATAGTTACTTGATTGTTATACTCACTGCACTAATTTAAAAAATTGCTCTTGAGGGCTTATAGGCAGCTAGAAAAAGTTGGACTGATATCAAAAAAAGTTCTTTATTGCGTACAGACATATGAAAAAAAACACATGAATTAAAACCTACATGAGCTCTGGGGCTCTTCTCTGAGCATTTAGTGTTAAGAAAGTCTTTTTTGCAATTTGCATTTGTAACTTTGACATCTCATGTTTGGATACCATGCATACCAGAGCTCATGTTGTTTTTAATGCATGTTTTTTTTTTATTTGTATATATTTGTATGCAATAAAGAACTTTTTTTAATATATTCTATTCAGCCCAACCTTTTCTAGCTGCCTAGAGACCCTTGAGAGCAATTCTTCAAATTATTAATATTTTGTACTAGCAGCACTTTCTCCCCACCCAGGTGGGTGGGTTTCATGATATTACTCACTGCACTATACCCCTGCGTGGGTGAACGTTTGTCAAGATGTTCTTTTTTACAATAAAAATTATTGTACAAGAAAATAGAAAACGAATGCAGCCAACGCATCTAAGGATTGGTAAACTGCAATATATTACATTTTTGGGTTGAGATTTTAATGGATTTGTATTCTTTTTTTTTTTTTTTGCGTCACACATCTGTTTATAACATTACCTTTGATGGCATTGTTATTGCATTCTGCCACACATAGTGGAACGCAAATGTGTGAACGGGGCCTTCAATATAATAGGAAAATATCTTATGCTTTGAAATATTCATATCTTTGAATGAATGTGGTATTTCTGCCTTCCATTTACAAAACAGAGACTTCATAACGCGATCTAGAACAAACGCTGTTTTCTATGCGGACGTCGTCTGCAGTTCTTGGATTTAGGTCATGTTCACTCAGCACTGCTTGTAGTGTATTTTTTAACACGCTGAAAGTTCAAGACGACCAACTTGTTTCATTAAACTGGCATCGGAATTCTAATTTTCAGGTTCTCTTGCGCTTCAAAGCTCCAGCTACATAAAGCATTCTGTTTGTGATTAAACCTTCCAAGGGAATATACGCAAGCCTGAGGTCTCATCTGTACCCGCGTCTGTGACAACAATTTTACACCCCTGTAAGGACAAACAGCCTCTTTTAGTCAACATCATCCAATTTCTTATATGTATTTTTTTAAAGTAATCCTTTGTGGTCATGTCAGTAAACACAATGTAAGAAACAAGCAAGCAACTCCACACATGTAAGGAAGGGATGGTCGTAGTATAGAGGGCCTCAAGTGTGGACTCCAACAGTTCCAGAGGGCCGTACAATGGCAGGGTATTTTGGCACATCAATGGCAAAAAATGTTGGTCCTGCTGTCTTTTTTGCAGCATATCGCAATGTGCACTGAAGAAGTTGGAGGAAAATAACCCCCAACATTGGTGCCAGTGAGTGCAAGATTAACCCCCAGTATCGGTGTCAGTGGATGCAAAGTTAATTCTAAGCATTGGTGTCAGTGAGCGCAATAATAAGCTCCCATCATTGATGTCAGAGGACGTAATAAAAAAAACACCCAACATTGACGTCAGAGGACGTAACAAAAAAAAACAATATTGATGTCAGTGGACGCAATATTAAACCCCCATCATTGGTGTCAGTGGACATAATAATAACCCCCAACATTGGTGTCAGTGGATGTAATAACCCCCAACATTGGTGTCAGTGGATGTAATAACCCCCAACATTGTCAGTGGATGCAATAATAGTCCCAAGAATTGGTGTCAGTGTGCACAATAATAACCCCCAACATTGGTGTCAGTGGAGGCAATAATAATACCAAGAATCGGTGTCAGTGTGCACAATAATAACCCCCAACATTGGTGTCAGTGGACATAATAATAACCCTGAACATTAATGAACATTAATGTCAGATGACACAATATAAAACCTGCATCATTGGTGTCAGTGAACATAATAATACCCTCATCGTTGGTGTCAGTGTGAACAATAATAACCACCAAAATTGGTGTCAGTGAGTGCAATTTAACCCCCAGTATTGGTGTCAATGGACGTAATAATAAGCCCCCCAGCATTCGTGTCAGTGGACTCAATAATAAACCCTCATCATTTTTGTCAGTGAGTGCAATAATAACCCCCAACATTGGTGTCAGTGAGCTCAATAATAAACCCAATCCTTGATGTCGGTGAATGCAATAATAAATCCCTATCATTGATGGCAGTAGACCTAAAGGGGTTGTAAAGGAAAACATTTTTTTCATAATAAGCATCCTTTACCTGCAGACATTCCTCTTTTCACTTCCTCATTGTTCGTTTTTGCTCAAAAGTTGCTCTATTTCTTCTCTGTTCTGTTCACTTCCTGCTTGTCTGATTGTAACTCACCACCGTGAAGGGAGGCTTTACTGCGATGGTCAGTGGCGTGCTCGCCCCCTCCTGGGAACTACATCTGTGCGGCAGGACGCTCTCTACATGTTAGAGACTTCAAGGAGGTGTGAATTACTGGGCGTGCCGCAATACATACTGGGAAATGTAGTACTTACATGAACGAGCACCGCAAACCAGGAAGTGAATGAGAGAACAGAAACTAGAACGCCGGAGGTGATATAGCTGAAGTAATTTAATAGGTATTTACTTGTTTTTAAACAGAATCATTACACTATTCTGTCTGTCTACCTTGCAGAGATTAATTTTAGGCAAAAAAATGTTTTCCTTTACAACTTCTTTAATAATAACCCCCAAGATTGGTGTCAGTGAACGCAATAATAAACCCCCATCATTGGTGTCAGTGGATGTAATAATAACCACCAACATTGGTGACAATGAGTGCAATAATAAACCCCTATCATTGGTGTTAGTGGACACAAGAATAACTCCCAAAATTGGTGTCAGCGGATGCAAAAATAAACTCTCATCATTAGTGTTAGTGGATTCAAAAATAAGACCCCATCATTAGTGTCAGTGGACGCAATAATATCCCCCAACGTTGATGTGAGTGGATGCAAGAATAACCCTCAACATTGGTGTCAGTGAACTCAGTAATACCCCGAAGAACTAGTGTCAGTACTATTACCCCCCCCTCCCCTCCCACATTAGTGTTCACTGGCTGTGTATCTCCCCTTGTTTTGGAGGTCACTAGCAGTGAAATGTAACACATCTTCCCCTATTGGTGGTCATGGCTGGTGAAATGTAACCCCCCACCCCCACTTGCATTGGTGGTCAGTGTCAGTGAAGGTTAACTAACCCCAACCCCCACATTGGTGGAAAGCTAATCCCCCTCTCCACATTGGTGGTCACTTTCCTTTGAATATTGTGTCCAATACCCTGCCGGCTGCATGATAGGCACCATGGATCTAAGGGTCTTTTCACACAGGCTGTAGATTTTTTAGGTGCGTGAGAAATTGGTAAAAAAAGTCCCCGACCCTTTTCCAAAATCGCGCCACACCACATGGTGCTGCAGAACCATTTGGTTTGGCACGAAAGAAGATGTGCAATAGGAGATACTTGGGGGTGCCAGTTAATAGCACAGAGATCTTGTCTGCCAAAGTGCACCACGTTTCTGTGCGTATCGGGACACCACCCACCATCCTGGGACAGATCATCACCCCAAGTACCAAGGTCAGAAGCCTGGGCGTAACCTTTGACTCAGAGATGTCGATGGATGCGCAAATAGGATCAGTAGTCAGTGGATCCCACCACCTTCTCCGCCTACTGCGCAGACTCATCCCCTTCATCCCGGAAGAGGACGCAGCGGTAGTAGTCAGAATAATCATCAATTCTCGACTTGACTATGCAAACTCTACTTAGGTCTACCAAAATACCAGATCTCACGCCTACAAGTCATTCAAAACACAGCAGCTAGGTTGGTAACAGGAAAGAAACCTTGGGAATCCATCACTCCATCCTTGATGGCCCTTTATTGGCTAATAGTAAAGGATCGGATCACATTCAAGACCCCCTGCCTCTCCCACAAATGCACACAAGGAAAGGCTCCTCAATACTTATGCGAGAAAATAAAACACTACACCACCCATCGCACTCTCCGATCATCTAACCAAAACCTCCTTCACATCCCCAAGTACAACTACAAATCGAAGGGAGAACGAAGATTTGCAGTCCAAGGACCACGGCTATGAAACGCTCTACACACGGACATCCGCATGGAAGAAAACCATCATGGCCTTCAGGAAAAAACATAAGACCCACCTCTTCTGAAGGATTATGGTGACACCGGATGGAAAGCGCCTTGAGGTGATTTCGTTTGCATGTGTAGCACTATGCAAGTTATTCACTCACTCAGGAGAGCGCACGATTTTGTGCATGTGAACCATTATACTTGAGATGAAATCCCAGGCACACATATAGTGTAGTTCCTGCTATTGGTGAGTAGTGATGAGCGGAATACGCCATATTCGATTTCGCAATATTTCGCGAATATTTCGAAGAATATTCGCGAATATTCGTTAATATCGAATATTCGTGATATTTTATAAAAAAAAAAAAATTGCGAATTTTCGGCAATGCGAAATATCGCGATTTTTTAATTTTTTTATAAAATATCACGAATATTCGATATTTACGAATATTCGGTATATTTTATATAAAAAAAGCGAAATTTCGCATATGCGATCGCGAATATTCGTTGATATCGAATTCGTGATATTTTATAAAAAAAAAATTGCGAATTTTCGCCAATGCGAATTTTCGCCAATGCGAAATTTCGCGATTTTTTTTTATAAAATATAGCGAATATTCGTAAATATCGAATATTCGTGATATTTTATTAAAAAAAAATTGCGAAATTTCGCTATTGCGAAATTTCGCGAATGCGAAATTGATTGCGAAATTGATTGCGAAATTGATTGCGAAATTGATTGCGAAATTTGAAAAATACGAATATTCGAAATAGCGAATATTCGCCGCGATATTCGAGTTATTCGCGAATACTCAAATATGCAATATTCGTAGCGAATATTCGCAATGCGAATATTCGTGAGCAACACTATTGGTGAGACATATTAGTAGAGGATTGAAGTGATAAAATGTTATCAGAAGGTAGGTACATTCTTCAATTTTTCCTTTAAAGTGGATGTAAACCCCCATTTTTTTTTTTTTTTTGATGTCACAATGTAGAGTATAAGATTTCCTATCATCTGCCACACAGAGTTAATCCAGCTCTTTTAATGTTCAGTGCAAATTAACAGAATTCCAGATAAAAACGTGCCAAATTATAAAGTCCGTTTCTCTGTTTTTACTTTCAGTGACAGGTTATTTACATATCTAGCTTGGACATGTTTATCATAACATGAGGTGATCCAAAGTTCATTGTATATTACCAGGATGTGTTATGTGGGGGAGGGGTGGATTTCTCACTTTTTATAACTACCTAACATAACATAACATATGATAAACATTTCCAAGCTAGATATGTAAATAACCTCTCACTCAAAGCAAGAAGAGAGAAAACTGACTTTTTATTTAGGCAGGTTTTTATCTGAAAGGCTGTTCATTTTCACTGAACATTAAAAGAGGATTTCTCAGATCTGGATTAACTCTGTGTGGCAAGGCTGGGCACAGATAATAGGAAATCTTATACTCTATATTGTGACATCAAAAAAATATTTTTTTTGGGGGTTTACATCCACTTTAAAGTGGCCTTCAGATTCTGTATCACATTCTTTTTTAATTTTTACTTTTTTTTTTAACACTTTCCCTCTTTCATGGAAGCTGAAAATTTCCTCAGTATTGTACTATGAGCGTCTAATTGACAATTCAGCTACGAGGATACATAAATCTGTTTTTTACAAGAACCTTTCATGCAAGAACTTACAGGGACCAGTAAGAAAATAAATAAGTCAAGGTCTAAAACCATCCCCCATTGAATAAAGCACCTCCTAACGACCCTCATTACCTGCATAGCAATGGATGGTGACATTACATTGTAAAGAACGGCAAGGTCTTAAAGGAAATGTGCAACGGCTTTGTATACATTTTCTTCCTTTTTCTATGCTTTGGACTAAAAAATACATAGACTTATATTTATTTGATATTAAAGGGGTTGTAAAGGTTCGTCTTTTATTTTCTAAATAGGTTACTTTTAGCTAGTGCATTGTTGGTTCACTTACCTTTTCCTTCAATTTCCCTTCAAAACATTTTTTTTCTTTGTTTGAATTTCTTACTTGCTGTTTCTCCTCAGTACGCTTTCCACCATCATCCCAGCGGTGGAAAGTCATTTAATACAGGTTACTGAGGAGGAACAGGAAGTGAAAAATTTAGACAAAGAAAACAAAGAAAAAAAACATTTAGAAGGGAAATCGAAGGAAGAGGTAAGTGAACCAACAATGCACTAGCTTAAAGTAACCTATTTAGAAAATAAAAAAATAACCTTTACAACCCCCTTAAGTCAGGTAAATGTAAGAGGGAAGGGAAAGAGAGGTACCAAGCCACCGCTAGTGTAGCCAGTGTTGCCAACCGTCCGCATTTTTAATGACAGTTCGTAAATGTCCGTGGTTGTGGAAATGTGCCAGTAAAAATAGCCAGGATCGGTTTGGCTTGGAACTGCGCATGGAAATTGAAGCCAGGGGGTGTTTGGAGGCACCGCAAAGGGGGGTGAAGGCAGGGGGTGTTGGTGGCAGAGGGGGATGGAGGCAGGGGGTGATGTGACTAAATAATTTGCCCTTATTATATCGAAAAATAACAAAAATATGTTTTTTTTTACCTTTGGATATAACAGCCAGATTTGGGTAGAAAAAAAGGTAATTATTATAGCTTTTTTTCTCGAAAAAGGTAACACCAACCCGTTCAATTTCACAAACAGTAGAAGGGTCTTAAAGGGGCATTAAATACCAGAATTGCATTACATACAGTGTGCAGAGTTCAGGGGATACAAGGCATACTTGTAAACACAGAAACCAGACTTCTGTGTTCACAAGTGATTGGGTGAGCGGGCACCAAAGGGTCTGAGCCAAAGGTGGTGGAACTGAGTTCCACCAAGTTCCCCCAGAAAAAAAGCCCTGTATGTATTGTATTTTTAAAAATGGCAGTTTATGATAAACACTGGACCCCACCAGCCTCAAGAACTTATCCATTTACCTCTAAACTCTATTTTTGGGGTTGTAAAAAACAATGGCCCAGATTCACAGAGCGATTACGCCTGCGCAACAGGGGATGCGCGTGCGTAAGTCTAAATGTGCGCGTGCGTTTCGCTGCGCGGCATCCCCAGAACGAGATACGCAAAAAAAATTTTGTCCCGCGTAATTTTGTTAGACTGGCGCATCCGTCCGCGCAAAAGTGCGATAGACACACCATTGATTTGCTAGTCAAATATGCTAATGAGGGACTTACGGGGATCCACAAAACAACGTTGGGGCAGCGCAGGCGACGCAGTGTGCGCAACAGCAAAATGTCCTGTCTAAAATTAGAGCTGATAAAAGCTGGTCTAAAAAAAGAAAAAAAGTCTACTTGTTAGATAAAGCAACACTGTTAGTGAGCAGCTCAGCAGTCACACGTGTTGCTCAACAATCTGTATGCCAACATGCCAGGGGCATCGTCGCGCATAGCTATACTACTGACTTTAGATGAACAAAGAAGGAGGAGGGCACGGAGGATGGCACGGAGGATGGCACGGGAGAGGATATACCGCACCCGCATAGACCTGTTTGGCATGAGTGATTCTGAGGTGTATCGCATCTTCAGATTCACCCCTCATGTCATCCTGGAATTAACCACAACCCTGCAGGATGACATCACCAGCCCAACACACCGCTCACATGCAGTGCAGCCACTGGTCAAGGTCATGGCAACACTCCATTTCCTTGCCAGTGGCTCTTTTCAAAGAACAAGTGGAGTGGTGGCTGGGATGTCACAATCCTCCATGAGCAGATGTGTGCACCAGGTTGTCCCTGCAATCCTCAGACGCATGGCCAACCAAATCATCAAACCCACCACTGAGGAGCTGCGACTGAAGGCAATGACAGATTTCTACAGAATTGCCAGATTCCCACGCACTGTGGGGGCCATTGATTGCACACATGTGGCACTCCAGCCCTCCCAGGAGACAGAGCACATGTACCGCAATCGGAAGCATTGGCATTCCATCAATGTACAGGTGATAGTCGATGCCCAAGGCCTCATATGGCACGTCCGTGCCAAACACCCAGGGTCCAGCCATGACAGCTACATATACAATCAATGCCACATCCAATTGGAATTCGATCAGAACGTGTATGGGGACACCTGGCTGGTTGGTGAGTGACATGGGTGGCAGGCATGACTATCCCCTCCCATGATGCACATCACAAGGGGCACATGCATGACTAACATCCTCCTGTCTTTTCCCTTACAGGTGACTCTGCATATCCACTGGGACCCCATCTCATGACTCCTATCCGGAACCCCCAAACCCCAGGAGAGGAAAGATACAATCAAGCACATGCCCAAACACGAGCAGTGGTGGAGCGCACCTTTGGCATCCTAAAGTCACGTTTCCGATGCCTGGATAAGTCTGGGGGTACCCTCTTGTACTCCCCAAACTCCGTGTGCCAGATCATCGGTGCATGTTGCATGCTGCACAACTTTGCAGAAAGAAAGGGCCTGCAGATTTACCTACGTGATGACCTGACCCCTGAACCAGACAATCCCCCCTAACCGAGGTTACCCCGTCTTCTGAGGGAAGAGCAGCCAGGAGACAGCTCACATTGGGCATCTTTGCACGTTAAACATACACATTAATCATGGCACAATGAGAATGCATGCATGCACAACACTGTGGTCCCTAGCACACACACCCCACATCCTCATCAAATTGGATTGGCACCAGTCCACCATGCAGGACTTGTGAGCAGCAACGCCACGCCAAGGCTCCAATTATGTCACTGTACATTCATACACCATTCACACGGACCTGAGGATCACTTCTCCCTGGTCCTGGGGAACCCTTCTCCACCAAAATAGAGGGTGACACCCCTTTTCCGGCAGGAATGTCACCCCCACATTCACACAGCATTCACAACCCAAAAAAATAAAATAAATGACCTGCAAAATCAAAAAATTTCCAGCAAAAAAAAAAAAAAAAAAATATTTGAAAAAAAAAAAAATTGGGGGAAAAACAAATTACTGCCCTCTGCGTGAGCCACGCCTGGGGCGCCCCCGGCCACGGCCCCGGCTTCTCAGGGGAGACTCATGGGGGAGGGGTAAAACTGGGGAAGGAGGATCAGCCCCTGATCTCTGCCCACCTGGTGGCCTGCCCTCCAAGGCCACGGCAATTCTGTCCAGGGCAGCACCAACTGTTGCTGTGTTGGCCTGGATAGCCAGGGTAAGGGCCCTCACATCCTGCCCAACGCCTGCTGATGTCGTCTGCAGTTCATTTAGGCAGGTTGTGAAAGCCCGGGAGTGGGAGTCCAGGTTCCCCAGCGTATCCTTGATGGAGGACAGGCTCTCCTCCATCCGCACCAATGTCTGGCTGACCTGTCCCAGATGGCGGGTCTGGAGGAACTGGTCCCTTCTCAGGGTGGCGGGCAGGAGATCGGCCAACCCCCTGGTGGTCTGGGATGACATCCTGCCTCCAGCTGATGCTTGTGGCCGGGGAGAAGGGGAGGCCCTTGTGAGGGGAGCCATGTTGGGGGAGGAGGGGGGGGCTCCCCCTTAGGGAGGCCTGTCTGCTGCCAGCCAGAGGGGAGGAGTCCTCAAAACCCAAACGTCCAGTGCCTGACATGGACTCCTCCTCCTCATGATTCTCCTCCTCCTCATGATTGTCCTGCTCCTCATGATTGTCCTGCTGCTGTTGAACCTCCTCCGCGGACTCCGGCCTTGTTGGGGGGGCCTCATTAGGCTGCTGTCCTGGGGTTGGTGCGGTCAGGCCAGATGGCCCTGCACCCTCCTGCACATCTGTGGATGACACAAAACATTCACAGGTTGGAGGATCCACACACTTGCCACATATTCCCTTTCACCCCCTCCCCCACACATGCTACACACCTGATATTAAAAAATAAAACAACTTACCTGGCACCACGGGCTCCGGACTTGAGTCAAAGCCGGGCAGGCCCTCAACTTCATGCCGATGAAAGGTCAGGGCCACCGCACGCTCCTCCGCTGTCAGGCGAATACGGCATGGTGGGCCCCCTCCTGTGCCCCTGGCATGGGCATGCATTCTGGCCAACTTCTTTTTGACCAGACGCCGGAGGTCATTGATTTTTTTGTCAATCCCAGACCTGGTCCGTGTCTCCCCCTGCCCCGCTGAATTCACCTGGTCAGTGATCCTATCCAAAATCTCTCTCCTCCTGGCCGGGGTGGTGTTGGCACTCTCTGGGCCGTGGAGGTAACGCCCATACTCGCTAATGGCCCGGGCAAGAATCTGTTTTTCCACAACTGTAAAATTCAGCTTGCGTTTTCTCTCACTCATCCTTCCAAAAAAAAACAGTCCCAGTCAACAAAATTCAAGCACACAAACAAGCCCAACCAATCACAAAAAAAAACACACAGAGAGAAAACGACTCAGCAAGAAACAGTCCCCAAAAAACAAAAGAAAAATACAGCAGAAAAAGAAACAAAAAGAAATATATCAATCAAACAAACAGTCTCTCAAACACTTATCAAAAACCACTTTCAAAAATCTACTAACAACCACCTGATCACACAGAACACTAATCTGACAACTACAAAACACACCGCAACGAACAACAAGAACAAAAGTACTTTGTTAAATGGGAAGGGACAAAGGGATGTACTTTTGCAAAGGAAGTGCGTTTGTGTGTGTCTATTTATGCTGTTTGCGTAGTTCACAACGTTGCCCTAGTCCATTTCCAATTTCACTGATTGCGCCGCTCCCGAGTTGTGAGTATGCGCACATCGGAGCTGACATGGTCTCGTTCAAGCGCGCATGCGCGAGCCGGCCGGCCCTTCATTTGCATGGGGTCACGGCTCATTTCAATGTAACACGCCCACGTCCTTCCCAATTTGTATTACTCCTCCTTACGCCTCTGGAAAAACGTTACGTATGCGCAATTTGATTACGCGGCAAAATTGCGCAAGTCTAACGTAAAGGCGGTGCGCTACGCCGGTCCAATAATGCGCAGATGTACGTGAATCTGGGCCAATGTTTTTCAGCCTCTAGAAAAAACGAAATGGGCTGGAGCTGTGAAGTTTCTTTGACATGGTTAATTCTCAGTTCAAATAGTCGTGATTTAGCGGCAAGTTAAACCCTATGGGCCAGATTCTCGTAGATGGGCGCATCTACGAGCGGGGCCTATTTACGCTATGCCGCCGCAACTTAGAGACGCAAGTGCTGTATTCTCAAAGCACTTGCGTCCTAAGTTGCGGCGGTGTAGCGTAAATGTCCGACCGATTTAAACAAATCTGTCTGCTCGTGTGTATGGGGCCTAAGAGATAGCCTTTCCACTGAACACTACTATAATGGGGGCATTCTTCCCCCTGACCACCAACGTAAGAGGAATTCTTCTTACCCCTGATGATTACATTTTAGCAAGAGTACCCTGAGACCTCCAAACTATTTCCAGGGTTCCTTTGGGGTAAAAAGGGTTCCGAAAGGCTAGGGTTTATACAGTGGAACATTGGATTACGAGCATAATCCGTTCCAGGAGAATGCTTAAAAAAAAAAGTTGCCAATTATAATAGATATATAAATGTATATAAACATGTATAAAATAATATATATATAAAAGTGTATGTGCGTTTTATCATTCTTTCACATAAGCAACAAAGATGACCAAGCTGCTGTATAAACTTCTTGCTGGTGTTGGGGGAATGTCCGTGCACAGCAATGCTGTCCATTTGTTGTGTGGAAATCACCCCCGGGAGGTCACAGCCATCTTATTGCCTCATTAGTAAGCTCAGCATGACCAGGCAGAAATGTTTGTAGGATTTCTCGCTATGGGATATAAATATCAAAACTCTGCTATGACTTTTTAATGTCCTGTTATTTTAGATCCATGGAGTTGCATCCAGCTGGGTCCAGCTAGTGATAATCATCGTTATGTGAGTCCTTACTTCATAACCCCTAGGTCTGTCTGTCAGTCAAACATTACCTCCTGTCCGCATACTGTGCGCCGTTACCGTATAATCAGTTCAGTGCAGCTAATTGCTCCATTATGATTGTGTAATAGAGAAATGCAATGAGGTAACTACATGTGGTGCAATGGAGGCATCTGCATGAGGTGAAGAGGACCAACTGTGGGTAGTTTAATTTACCCGTTCCATGATCACATTACATCATATACAGTGTAAAGTGTGACATTTATACTTTCCCTACTTTGTTATCTGCTTATTAAAGTATAACTAAAGGCAAAACTTTTTTTTTTTGGATAGAGTGGGAGCATGAAATTGTCCAAAATGTCTTGGTATGCTGATGCCTTAGGCCCTGTACACACGAGGAGACATGTCCGATGAAAACGGTCCGCGGACCGTTTTCATCGGACATCTCTCCTGGGATATTTTGGTCTGATGTGTGTACACAAGATCAGACCAAAATCCCCGCGGACAGAGAACGCGGTGACGTGACGGTGACGCAGCGACGTGCTCAAACACGGATGTTCAATGCTTCCACGCATGCGTCGAATCAATTGGACGCATGCGGGGGATTTCTGTCCGATGGTTAGGCGTACTAACTAACATGCTTAGAAACTTTTGTCCGCTGGAAACCTGTCCGCTAGGCCATACACACGATCGAACATGTCCGCGGAAACTGGTCTGCGGACCAGTTTCCGCGGACATGTCTCCTCGTGTGTACGCGGCCTTAAGAGTTCCCTTCACTGGAACTAAGGGGCCAAGTCCAACCCCTAAAAAAAAAACCCACACCATACCCCCCCCCCCCTCCACCAAATGATTTGGACCATTGCACAAAGCAAGGTCCATAAAGACATGGATGAGCGAGTTTGGGGTGGAGGAACTTGACTGGCCTGCACATAGTCAATACCTCAACCCAATAGAACACCCTTGGGATGAATTAGAGTGGAGACTGTGAGCCAGGCTTTCCCATCTAACATCAGTGCCTGACCTCACAAATGCACTTCTGGAAGAAACATTCCCATAGACACACTCCTAAACCTTGTGGACAGCCTTCCCAGAAGAGTTGAAACTGTTATAGCTGCTAAGGATGGGCCAACTTAATATTGAACCCTACAGACTAAGACTGGGATGTGTGTGTAAAGGCAGGTGTCCCAATACATTTGTTAAGACAGTGTATTACCTATAGAAGAGCGAGTCGATAATGAATATTTTGGATCTAGCCTGAGGTGTAAATGTAATCTTGTTCTTGTTCCCATTGGTCTACAAATCCTGGAACTGATTGTATCGTATCCAGGGCTTGTTTTCTCAGAGAAAAGGTGCAGAACTCACCCTCCTCCCCTAAGTAATGCCTGTCTCCACCCCCTACCCACACCTAGATCCACCCCTTTTCTCCACACTTACACACCTCCTAGCACCGCCCCCTTTAGAGAACAGGGTACTAAGTATAATGGAATTTGTTAATGCAAAAGCAAAGTAGTAAAAACTTACAAAACATTGGAAATATCTGCAGTTCCTCTTTAAATGGGTTATAATGTATAAGGTGTCATGGAAGGTGTTTTTTTTTAAAGGCGTTTTTGTGAAATCTTACTGCATCATAAGTCAACAACTACTCCGGGATCTATTCATAAAAAAAATGTTGCATAACTATTCATCTGACGAAACAGCATATACATTTGCCATCTTTCACAAATTTGTTTTGTGGATTTTTCTTACATTGTAGTTGATTTACTAAAGGGGAATAGACTGTGCACTTTGTAAAGTGATAAGAACAGCGCTAATCCACAAAAAAAACGTTACAATCTGAAATGGTGAATACCAGTGGTGGGTTGTGCTCTAATTTTTTTTGGGGTGGCGCAAAAAAACTGAAAAATACTGGAAAAAAACATCAAATAGCACTGTGCCCATCAATTGCAGCCACTGTGCCATCAATTTCAGCCACTGTGCCATCAAACGCAGCCACTGTGCCCATCAATTGCAGCCACTGTGCCATCAAACGCAGCCACTGTGCCCATCAAACGCAGCCACTGTGCCCATCAAACGCAGCCACTGTGCCCATCAATTGCAGCCACTGTGCCATCAAACGCAGCCATTGTGCCCATCAAACGCAGCCACTGTGCCCATTAAACGCAGCCACTGTGCCCATCAAATGCAGCCACTGTGCCCATCAATTGCAGCCACTGTGCCATCAAACGCAGCCACTGTGCCCATCAATTGCAGCCACTGTGCCATCAATCGCAGGCACTGTGCCCATCAAACGCAGCCACTGTGCCCATCAATTGCAGCCAGTGTGCCATCAAACGCAGCCACTGTGCCATCAAACGCAGCCACTGTGGCCATCAATTGCAGCCACTGTGCCCATCAATTGCAGCCACTGTGCCATCAAACGCAGCCACTGTGGCCATCAATTGCAGCCACTGTGCCCATCAATTGCAGCCACTGTGCCATCAAACGCAGCCACTGTGGCCATCAATTGCAGCCACTGTGCCCATCAATTGCAGCCACTGTGCCATCAAACAAAGCCACTGTGCCCATCAATTGCAGCCACTGTGCCATCTAACACACCAACTGTGCCATCAGTTTGTGGACCCTATCAGAGCTTCTTCTCATTTACTAAGCTCTTGAGCAACTGCACAGTCTATTTGCCTGTAGTAAATCAACCCCAATGTATAAAGCAGTGGCTGTAGTGCAATTGGGCAAAATCAAATGTTCTTTTCTGAGTGAATGATTTTAGGGTGTTTTTTCTGGGAACAGAATGTTCCCAGGGTATCTTCTATTTTGATTGAATGTTCTTAGGGTGTTTTCTCTTAGGATCAAATGTTCTAAAGTTGTTTTCTCATCTGACTGAATGTTCTTAGAGTATTACGTCTACTAACCAAATGTTAGTGGGGTATCCTCTGTTCTGATTAAATGTTTTTAAGATATCTTCTCTTAGGATTGAATGTTCTTAGGGTACTTATTCCTAAATTCAAAACATCGAACGATAATACCCCAGTGGAACTTTAAAGGCAGAACGTGAAAAACTCTTTGAGTACTTTCCTGTGAACACCATTGATGATCTGGTTGCACAATGCAAGGGCCAACCTGGTGCTCCAGGATCAAGAGCCCTAGGGTAGTCTGTATCATGTACATCTGCAAGCTCTATATATTTTTATGTATTCTGTTGATACTGCAATCTTTTGGATGATTTTTATTGGATGTAAACAGAATTTGTGCATTTTATTTTACATATGTATTTTTTAATATTCTACATTTAAAGTCTCCACTGGGGTATTATTGTTCGATGTTTTGCTCTTAGGGATGTGGCAGTAAGCTATACCTTGAAACAGCACTTAGTATATCTCCTTTTTCCTGGGATCAAAGTTCATAAGGTATTTTCTCATATGATTGAAGGTTCTTGGGATATTTTCTCTTAGGATTGGTTGTTCTTATGTTATTTTCTCTTAAGATTGATTGTTCTTGGGGTATTTTCTCTTAGGATTGATTGTTCTTGGGGTATTTTCTCTTAGGATTGATTGTTCTTGGGGTATTTTCTCTTAGGATTGATTGTTCTTGGGGTATTTTCTCTTAGGATTGATTGTTCTTGGGGTATTTTCTCTTAGGTTTGATTGTTCTTAGGGTATTTTCTCTTAGGATTGATTGTTCTTGGGGTATTTTCTCTTAAGATTGATTGTTCTTGGGGTATTTTCTTTTAGGATTGGCTGTTCTTATGTTATTTTCTCTTAAGATTGATTATTCTTGGGGTATGTTCTCTTAGGATTGATTGTTCTCTGGGTATTTTCTCTTAGGATTGATTGATCTTGGTGTATTTTCTCTTAGGATTGGTTGTTCTTATGGTATTTTCTCTTAGGATTGATTGTTCTTGGGGTATTTTCTCTTAGGATTGATTGTTCTTGGGGTATTTTCTCTTAGGATTAGTTGTTCATTTGGTATTTTCTTTTAGGACCAAATGTTCTTTTGGTATTCTTTCTTAGGATCAAAGGTTCGTAAGGTATTTTATGATTGAAGGTTTTTCTTAGGATTGATTGTTCTTATGGTGTTTTTTTCTTAGGATTGAGTGTTCTTATGGTGTTTTCTCTAAGGCTTGATTGTTCTTATGGTGTTTTCTCTAAGGATTGATTGTTCTTATGGTATTTTCTGTTAGAATTTATTGTTCTTAGGGTATTTTCTTTTTTGATAGAATGTTCTTATGGTGTTTTCTCTTAGGATCAAAGGTTCATAAGATATTTTCTCATATGTTTGAACGTTCTTCGGTATTTTTTCTTAGGATTGGTTGTTCTTAGGGTATTTTCTTTTAGGACGGAATGTTCTTATGTTATTTTCTCTTGAATGTATTTTCTCCCAGGATCTAATTTTCTCATGATGTTTTCTCAAAGGTTTTGATCAAAGGGTCCTAAGCTCTTTTTTCTTAGTAGTGAATGCTGTTAGGTAGGGATGAGCTTTATGTTTGGGTCAAACATGAGTTTGACTCGAACATTGGCTGTTCGCCAATTCGCCAAATAGCGAACAATTTGGGGTGTTTGCGGCAAATTAGAAAGCCGCGGAACACCCTTTAAAAGTCTTGGGAGAAATCAAGTGCTAAATTTAAAGGTTAATATGCAAGTTAATGTCATACAAAAGTGTTTGGGGACCTGGGTCCTGCCCCAGGGGACATGGAACAATGCAAAAAATCAATATTCGCTATTGTCTTCTGGATTTTCCTCCTGGCCAATCTGGGTTGTCTGGGAGGAGAAGCCGAGGCAGCCGTGGAGAGCTGAGTCCGGGTTGGACCATGGAGGGGTGAGTGCGGACCGGGGGGTTATTTGCCGTCCCCCCTAAAAAGTTTTGCACCAACCGCCACTGGCCACCAATACTGGTGAATGGTTTTAAACGGGCCAGGCTCAAGTGCACCCTGACTACGTCCTGTACCCAAGCACAGACATGTATAGCCATTCACTGGTATTGGCGCTGTACACAGCACATGTGGCTCCTCAGGCACCAGAAAGTGCCAGGTACTTTACGCCTCCGCACACAGGAGCTGATAAAGAGGCCTAAGAAAGGGCGATGGTGGAGTTGGTTTGTGCCCTTTTATTTAGACCGGCGTGCTTTAAGGAAATCCAATTATCCACATATGCGCAGCGCTGGTGGTGCTCGTATTATGGTCTATAAACAAATTTCATATTTTATTTGCTGTTAGAGTGACAGCACCTGGGAAAACACGAGCACGCATGAAAAATACATGCTCTGTGCACGCTCATTATTCCCGAGAGGACAAGTAATGGCAGCTTCTAAATAAAGGAGCCTTTTCCCTATCTGCAGAAAAGCGCAGAATGGCGAGTATTGTATACACAGAAATCTATTATAAGAGAGGTGAACAATGGAGGAATGTTAGCAGGCAGCAGCAGGCACAATTTATAAGCTGTATAGAAAAGTCAATAATAATAACCATTGGTGGCAAACGGGATAAAATAGCAGCGCCCAACAACCTGCAAGACAAGCTCTGCGGGAGCGGAGGATTCTGGGCCCAGCCACCTCGTTACAATGTTTTTGTTTTTTTTTACCAAAGGCGCGGCATTTGGGAAGCCTGCGGAAGCCCTGACTCATCAGGAGCTGAGCGTCTAATTAACATATCAATAGCACTGAGATCTCTATTATTATTCTGATTAAGCTGCCATTGTGTTCTGTATCTGTTTGGATTAAAGAAATCTCAGGTAAAGAGTTTAGGGACTTTCAATGAGGTAGAGGTTGGAAATTGTAGACTTAAAGGAGATGTTTGTGCATTGTCATCATATTTTCGGTGTTTAAAGTTGAACTCCGGGATAAGCAAATATTGTCTCCGTGTATTTTGTAATGATGGGCAGTGTAACACATCTTCTAAACAAATATATCTCTGCTATTCTTCCTACACGTGTTTGCGGAGCGTGTTTAACCAACTGAAGGGCAACACATTTAGGAAGAATAGCAGAGATATATTTGTTTAGAAGATGTGTTACACTGCCCATCATTACAAAATACGCCCCCTTCTGTAGGCATCCACCCCTCACACACACCCATCATGAACAAATCTGCCCCTTGAAGACTTGCACGAGCACCGGGAGCATGTGGCACAATGTTGGCTATTGTGTGCAGGCGCCATTTACAGATGAAAGTAAATTTCAATATTCAGCGGCTTTCGGCAGCACTGTACTGGGCAAACACTGCGCATGCGCAGTACTGGGCAGGCATTATTCGACAGAGGGCATTTCTCGACAGGACAACACCCACATTGCTCCCAGGCACCACGATCACATGGTAGAGCCTAGATGAGGCGGCGGTGAGAGGGGATTTATCTGCTGAAACATGCATATCTCTGAATCATTCCGGTACAACTACTGAAACCTGAGGATGTCCATGGACATCCTCCCGGTGGGAAATGGTTAAAACGTCCTAGGGCTAGTTTACACTAGTGTTACTCCACATTCGGACAGCTCTTTAGGAAGCATTTATAGGGCATTGGGGAGGAGTTGTATCGCGTGGTTGCGGTGCAGTTGCATGCTGCAAAAGCAGTTGCTTTAGAACTTAGTAAATGGGGTAAAGCTTCACTATGCAAAGAATACCCAATCATGTGCAAGGAAAATATAAAAATATACATTTTTGCTTGCACATGATTGGATAATGGAAGTTAGCAGAGCTTCTGCTCATTTACTAAGCTCTGGAGCAGCTGCACATGCACAGTGCACAGTCTATTTGCCTTTAGTAAATCAACCCTGTTGAGAAAAGTGGTTAATTTCACTAGAGCTGAAAGTGATATGATGCTTTATTTGTAAAAAAGGAGACTGGAGCTCCACCTGTTGATCAGACAGAAAACTGCATAATATTTGAATGCAATACTTCATAGTTACCTGATTTAAAAAAAATAGTTCTGATAATAATAATAATAATAATAATAATAAATAGTAATAGAAATATACAAAACCATTATATATTCCGGCTAGTTTGTGACTGATAATAAATATGAAGTCCGATGAGCCATCTATTGTGAAGAACAGAAATTGGTGATAACTAGAGATTAGCGATAAAATAATGTTTGATGAAAAGATAACAATTTCATGCAAAAAATTATCTTAACCCCCTCACACCTGTATACTCCTGATAGAGCAGAAAAACTTTTACATTTAATCTATGAATCTATTAATCCAGCAATAACTATGTCAGTATTTAGGATACAAAAATAATCCATGTATAATTTGATTTGTAAAAATAAAGCCCTGTCTAGGCAATTATACCTTTCATTTTTTTTCTTTGCTATCTACAGACAAGAGGTATAACATAATGAAAAAAAAGCCCTATTCCCAAGGTTTAATGGCATCTTTTATTCTAAAATGTATCTACGTAATGTATTTACCATGACACTAAAATTACAAAGCACTGTGCAGTTATTTACAAATGAAACAAATATGTTTTTCCCCAATGTTGCACTTTTTTCTTTAAAATGCACACTAAATAAATGGATGAAACAAAACTTATGAAAACTATTAATTTATGAAACAAAAAAAGAGAAGAAGACTACCATATTTATCGGCGTATATAATATGCACCCTAATTTTAAGAGGGCCCTTTTACATTCCAAAGCCCCCATGCACATTACACAGACCAAAGCCTCCCCTGCACATTACACAGACCAAAGCCCCCCCCCCCCCCTGCAAATTACACAGACCAAAGCCTCCCCTGCACATTACACAGACCAAAGCCCCCCCCTGTACATTACACAGACCAAAGCCCCCCCTGTACATTACACAGACCAAAGCCCCCCCCCCTGCACATTACACAGACCAAAGCCTCCCCTGCCTACACAGACCAAAGCCCCCCCCTGTACATTACACAGACAGCCCCCCCTGTACACTACACAGACCAAAGCCCCCCCTGCCAAAGACCAAAGCCCCCCTGTACATTACACAGACCACAGCCCCCCCCTGTACATTACACAGACCAAAGCCCCCCTTGCACATTACACAGACCAAAGCCTCCCCTGCACATTACACAGACCAAAGCCTGCCCTGCACATTACACAGACCAAAGCCCCCCCTGTACATTACACAGACCAAAGCCCCCCCCCTGCACATTACACAGACCAAAGCCTCCCCTGCACATTACACAGACCAAAGCCTGCCCTGCACATTACACAGACCAAAGCCCCCCCCTGTACATTACACAGACCAAAGCCCCCACCTGTACATTACACAGACCAAAGCCCCCCCCCCCTGTACATTACACAGACCACAGCCCCCCCCCTGTACATTACACAGACCAAAGCCCCCCTTGCACATTACACAGACCAAATCCTCCCCTGCAGATTACACCGACCAAAGCCCCCCCCATGTACATTACACAGACCAAAGCCCCCCCCCCCCCGCAAATTCCACAGATCCCGCACATTATGTAGCTCCTCTTTACATTACACAGCATTTCCCCCCTGCACAGTACAAGGCTCCTTTACATTTCACAGCCCCCTTGCACTCCCAGGAGACCCCCCCAGTCTCCTGAGTCAAGCACTTCCAGTGTACTCTAAAGTTTTAAAACAATCACTGCCAGTCACTTCTTCACGTACATACTGTGTCACTGTTCTTCCCGGCTGGTCACATGATCGCTCTCCTCTGTTTCATGTGACCGCTCTCCTCCTCCAATCTTAAACTACACTCGGAGGGGGAGGAGGAGCTGGAGGAGGAGAGTGGCCAGAAAGAACAGGGATAATGAGGTATGTGTGACAGTGATTTTTTTTTAAACTTTATAGTATGCCAGCGGGATGTCCCAGGGTTAGGAGAGGCGGGGCGACCAGGATGACACCACCGCCCAATCCCCACCCACCCCGTTTGTAAAAAAGAAAGTGATATTGGCGTATAACACGCACCCGCGATTTCCCCCTGATTTTAAGGGGAAAAAAGTATGTGATAAATACGGTAGTTGATAACATTTTAAACATTATTTTAAAAAATAGAAATAAAAAATAGCAGCAAGATAATAAATTAAGAAGGCGAGATAGCTAATTTGGGCTGATGAGTTTAGGTATCTAAACCGCAAAACTCACTGGCTATACTGCTAGGTTTACATTTGTGCAATGTGATAACGCATGCAAAATCACAGGTGCTCCTGCAACGCACAAAAACCGTGCATCCTCTTTGCAATTCTTAATGGCACCCCAACACATTTAGTTAACGGGCTTGCTAAATTGCTTGCCAAAGTGCTTGGTAACAAAGTACTTAAAAACCAAAAAGGAGCTTGCACTTTTTTTGTGCGATTTTCATGCATAGGGCATCCCATTGAAATGAATGGGCTACACTAAAACATGCAAAAACACATACACGCCATTGCACTTGCATAAGTGTGAATAGTGCCTTATATGTGGTGGCTTCATGAGTAGGGATGAGCCAAACACCCCCGCGTTCGGTTCGCACCAGAACAGACCGGCCGTTCGCACGAACATTTAGAACCCCATTGAAGTCTATGGGACTCGAACGTTCGAATTCAAAAACGCTCATTTTAAAGACCAATATTCAAGTTATTGTTGGAAAACGTCTTTGAGAACCCGGGTCTTGCCCCAGGGAACATGTATCAATGTGAAAAAAGTTTAAAAAACGGTCGTTTTTCAGGAGCAGGACCAATTTTTTTTTAATATTGTACCTGCTGTGTGTCTAAACCTGTAATAACGTCTTTAAATAGCACAATCCCCTGCCTGCCAGTAAATTAGGAAGAACTGATCTATCTAAGCTATTCAGTGTATAAATATATGTACAACTCCTAGGGATGTATATATATCCTCTACACACTGTAAATTAAGCTAAATTGACTAGCCTGCCTGCCTGCTCTATTTAGCTATATAAAAAGACTATCTCTCTGTCTCTCTGCTCTCATTAACAAGCCGGAACACACACTACGAGGCCGCCCAGCAGGCGGCCTTATATAGTGTGGGGCGTGTGCTAAAGCCCTGAGCCATAATTGGCCAAAGCCACTAGGCTTTGGCCAATTATGGCTCTTCGTTTTTTGCGCGCTGTGATTGGCCAAGCATGCGGGACATACAGCATGCTTGGCCAATCATCAGCGCGCAATGCCACAGTGAATTATGGGCCGTTTTGCGCCACTCGAATTTGGCGCGAACGACCGCTTTTGTTCGAATTTCGTCGAACGTGCGAACAGACAATGTTCGAATCGAACATACGTTCGTATCGAACGCGAAGCTCATCCCTATTCATGAGTTTCCTTTTTTTCTAGGCCTCTTTTCCTTTAACAGATCAGATCAAAAGTCACCCCTTATTAAATACTGAATAAGCCAGAGTATTTATAATGCAGCATCTAGTTCAACCATAAAGATAAATAAATAAATACAAAATAATATCATACAATCCCATATACACAATCCTATACTCACAGTTGATCCAGAGGAAGGCAAAAAACCCCAGCAGAGCATGATCCAATTTGCTACAGCAGGGGGAACAATTCCTTCCTGATCGCAGAGAGGCAATTGGATATTCCCCAGATGATATTTACCTACAAATGTTAGTACTCAGCAGGGCCGATCCGCCCTATAGGCTCACTATGTAAGCCGCTTAGGGCCCTGCAAAGCTGCGGAGGGCCCCCGCCTGGTGAGAAGTAATTTTTGGCCCCTCACCCCGCTTCTCAACTCGCTGGCTGCATGGGAGAAGAGGTAAGAAGTCAGCACCCCCCGCTTCTCACTTTAATGTAAATGTAATTTCTGACAGCAGAACACCCCCTCCCCCTGCTTCCCAACTTTAATGTGACATGTCATTTTTGGCAGCCCCCCTTCTTAACTTTAAAATGACATGTCATATTGCTTAGGGCCCCAGGGAGGTCAGGATCGGCACCAGTACTCAGTTATATTATGTACATTTAGGAAAGAATCTAGGCCTTTCCTAAAGCAATTTACTGAGCTGGCCAGAACCACCTCTGGAGGGAGTCTATTCCACATTTTCAGAGCTGTTAGGCCTCGTACACACGACCGAGAAACTCGACAGAATCCATCAAGAAACTTAGTGGGAGAGCTTTTTTGCCGAGGAAAATGGTCGTGTGTATGCTTTTCATCGAGAAAACTGTCGAGGAACTCGACGAGGAAAAAAGAGAGCAAATTCTCTTTTTCTTTGACGGGAGTCTCAATTTCCTCATCGTGTTCCTCGTTGGGCTGGTTTTCGACAAGAAACACGTTGGTGTGTATGCTTAGAAACCCGCACACCTTCGGTAAAAGTAGCGTTTGTAATAGAAATAGCACATTTGTCGCGCTGTAACAGACTGAAAAGTGAAAATGTCTCTTACCAAACTTTTACCTAACACGCAGTAACATGAGATTAGCAAAAGCTGCCCAAGGGCTGTGCCAGTCGAACCAAACTTCCCCTGCTGTTGTATGTGTTGAAGTCCCAGCATCTTTTAATTGTAGATTGCGCTAGCTGTGACATATTTCTGGTTTAGTTATATTTTAATATAGTAGCTGCTTTTTTTTTTTTTTTCATGTAACAATCTGTGCTGAGCGCTGAGGGAGAGGAAGAGATATTGAGCGTTTGTTTGATTTTTTTTTTGTCATGTTGATTGTATCCCCCCTTAATCTCCTCTTCTCAAGAGAGAATACAATCTGTTCCTCCAATCTTTCCTCATAGCTGAGCTCCTGTAACATTTATTGCTACTGCAGATACTGTTCTTTGGGCACCAGTAACTGCTTCTGTGATGCTGATCAAGTCTCTGCTGTCATAATGACAGCCGGGATTTGCCAGTAATACGATCAGAGAGATGTATGGATGGAAGAGAAGGAGCAAGGCATACTCAAGTCTCATCTGCCAAAATGATAGCTGAGATTTGCCAGGAAATGTGATCAGAGAGCTGCATGGGGGGAGGAGGAGCAGGACATAATCATGTCCCACCTGCCAACATGACAGCCGGGATTTGCCAGTAAATGTGATTAAAGAGCTGCATGGGTGGAGGAGGAGGGGCAAGGCACAATCAAGTGCCAGATGCCAAAATGACAGTCCGGATTTGCCAGTAATTGTGATCAGAGAGCTGCATGGGTGGAGGAGAAGGAGCAAGGCATAATCAAGTCCCAGCTGCCAAAATGACAGCCGGGATTTGCCAGCAAATGTGATCAGAGAGCTGCATGGGTGGAGGAAGAGGAGCAAGGCATAATCAAGTCCCAGCTGCCAAAATGACAGCCGGGATTAGCCAGTAAATGTGATCAGAGAGCTGCATGGTTGCAGGAAGAGGAGCAAGGCATAATCAAGCCCCAGCTGCCAAAATGACAGCCTAGATTTGCCAGCAAATGGTAAGAGAGATCATGGAGATTTAATCCATATGTTGTGGAGATGCCCAAAGCTCCATACGTACTGGTCGGGAGTTGTGAGCACAGTCAGCTCTGCATTTGGTGTGACTCTCCCACAGGACCCGAGGGCTTGTCTCTTGGGGGCTCTGGAGGAGTACGAATGGGAGGAGGCGGATAGAGAAGCGATACACAGGGTTCTGTTCCAGGCAAGGAGGCTCATTATGGTACACTGGAAGGCTGAGGCTCCCCCGACCCTGGCTGAATGGGTTGCTAATATTGGGACAGTGTTGAGAATGGAGAAACTGATATACCAGCACAGGGGAAATGCGTATAGGTTCGAGAAGGTGTGGGCAAAGTGGTTGGACGTGCCGGGTCTGGCCCCGGTGGACCCGGTGATGGATAGGCTGATGGGCTTTAATGTTGGGTAAGGTGTGGATTGAGTCAACTGACGGAGGGTGGTCGTATGAAACGGTTGAAGGGGGGGGGCTTTATCCCCAGAGTGTATATGTTCTGAGTGCACTTGATGAACAATTTTATTTTCTGTTTCTGTACATATTTCTCCTCGCTGTGTCTGATGATTTTGTATGCTTTGTACCTCTGCAAACGAAATAAAACTTTTGTTGGATTAAAAAAAAAAAAAGATTTGCCAGCAAACGGGATCAGAGAGCTGCATGGGTGGAGGGGGAGGGGAAAGGCACAATTAAGTCCCAGCTGCCAAAATGACAGTCCGGATTTGCCAGTAAATGCGATCAGAATGCTGCATGGGTGGAGGAGGAGGAGGAGCAGAGCTTACCACACACGCTCAGAGTATTTAGATGATGTCAAAGACTGGATAAAGCTGAACTCCGGAGAAAACAAAAATACTTCCTTGCGGTGGAGATGTCCCTGCACTGCAAGGGGTAAATGCTTGTTTACTTACCTGATTCTTCAGCTCCTTTCACTCTGCTAGACCAGTGGTTGTACACTGCATTCCAGCGGTGGCATGTCCCCTGATGTCGTCAAGTACAACACAGGGCACATAGGATGCAGAGTGACAGTCCACAAGCCAGAAAATAGGTGAGTAGACAAAAGAGCTGGCTATCGGGGGAATAGGGGATCAGCTACATAATTTAACTGATCTTTTTATATTACCCTAGACACAAACAAGCATGTACCCCTTTAGTATGGCGGCAAGGTGAGAATTTTTACTTTCCCCGGAGATAGGCTTTAATAATTCATCACCTATGTGTTTATACTGAACATTTTAATGGGGAAATAATTGGGAGCTAAAAAATAAAAAACAAACACAGTTAAAATAAATGCAGAGCAGCAGATCCTTCCAGACAGGTGTACGGGAGTAATCACACTCTGCAGGCACTCCAGCTGATCGTGTTCAGATCCAAAGGTCATGACTATATAAAGTATCTTACGGATTTTTCAAGGTGTAACATCTAATTACCACTCAAAGAAAGAGGATGTAAAAATTAATTCTGGATCTGTTACGTCCAGCCAGTGAGAAATACACAGGAATTAAGCACTGCTTTGTTCTATTGTAGAGGAAAAAAATGAAGAGAGATTTTTCTCTGTTAACACACGCACCACTTATTTTTGTCTGGTTTGAAAACTTTGTTGTAAAAAGCGATTGTTCCTGTCAATTCATTTGACAACTTTTGGAAGCAGTTTACTTTTTCTTGACAGTGAAAAATCTTAATGCGGAGGCGCAGTGTCTTATGCCGCGATAATTTTTGGGGTTGTAAAAAACTATGGCCCAGATTCACAGAGCAATTACGCCTGTCTAACTGGTGTTAGACAGGAGTAATTTCAAATTTCGCGCGCCGTATCACTAGTTTGAATCCTCAAACCATGATACGGCGGCTTCGGGCTTCGATCCGAGAGGCTTACGTCTTCGTAAGCCTTTGGATCTACGCTGCGATATTTTTGCGGCCGTTGGGAGTAGTTTGCGTCGTTTTGATGCGTCGGGATATGCAAATGTGTTTTTACGGCGATCCACGAAGATACGAGCGGTCTTCGCAATCGCTTACGTCTGTTTTTTTTTACGTACTGTTAGACCAGCTTTTTGCTGGTCTAACGGTGCGTAGCCCATGTTAAGTATGGCCGTCGTTCCCGCGTCGAATTTAAAATATATATATATTTTTTTACGTAACTCGTTCGGGAATAGGAATCTCCGTAAACGACGCTACTCAAGAAAAAATGACGTAACGACGTAATTTCGCGCAATGCACGGCGGGAAATTTGCGAACGGAGCATGCGCAGTTCGATCGCCGCGGGAACGCGCCTATTTTAAATGATTCACGCCCCCTACTCGCGCAGATGGATTGCGACGGGAGAAATACACTACGCCGCCGTCGTTTACTGGACAAAATCTACCTGGATTCCACGTAGAGCCAGGTAAAAAACGGCGGCGTAGTGTATTTCTGATACTCTACGATAGTCTAATTCTATCTGAATCTGGGCCTATGTTTTTCAGGCTCTAGAAAAAAAAGTTTTTTTCAACTTCATCATTAAAACGGCCTTGCCTACACACGATCGTTAAAAAAAAATGCTCTCCACACCCCTTCCCCCCCCCCCCCCTTTTTTTTTTTTTCTTTCCCCTCTCTCCCCTCTAGTTTCTTTCTTCTTCTTTACTTCTTCTCCTGGCATTAGCAATCTTAACGAGATGGGCGGATGGGTCTGCGCTTGGCGGATCTCTCCGACCATCCCTGCTAGAGGAAACGGTCCTCCTAGGACTAAGGCGAAAGTAAACCAAAGGCCCTGTCCTGGCGTAACAGGCAACCTGCATTATTATCCCATCTATATGAGGGCTCCTTGTACGTCTATACGTCTCCCCCCATCTATGGGTCGGAGAACCTCGATACACTGCGGTATACCCGTGTTATCTTGAGCCTTTCGTGATAGTTGGGGAACATAATGTCCTTTTTACTTAGGCTTTTTACACTGGCTGTAAGTGTTATTCGGGCCTCTTTAAGATTATGCCATATGTTATTGTAACTCATGTATTACCGGGGCCCCTTGGTCTCTATATCTTATGGTTACTCCTGTTGATGTTTTTAAGATGTCTGTTAATATATACTTTTTCTCAATAAAATCTTCATGGAAAAAAAAAAAAATGCTCTAGCAAAGTGCGGTGACGTACAACACGTACGACGGCACTATAAAGGGGAAGTTCCATGCGGATGACGCCACCCTTTGGGCTGCTTTAGCTGATTTTGTGTTAGTAAAAGACGATTCGCACTTTTCTGTTACAGTGTGATGAATATGCTTACTCCATTACGAACGCTAGTATTACCAGAATGAGCGCTCCAGTCTCATAACTTGCTTCTAAACATGCGCAGGTTTTTCACGTCGTTAAAGCCCACACACGATCATTTTTTACTAACCCGAAAAACAACAACATTTAAAACGTTGTAAAAAAATAGAGCATGTTCGGAAAAAAAAAATTCAGTTTTTCAGAACCCCAAAAAAAATGCTCTGAAGCCCACACACGATCGTTTTAAATTACATTTTTAAAAAACGTAATTTTTTTACAACCCGAAAAATGATCGTGTGTACGCTGCATTAGGCTCGATTCACATCTACGCTGCTTTTGAGCGTTTTTGCAGTGCTTTTTGCATTGCTTGCTGCAATTTTGGACACATGTTTTTACAGCGATTTTGCCGCAATTTGCATTTTGCATTTTTTTGTACACTGTACATAGCTGGTTGCTGAGGAGGGCCCTGGAAGCCGGCTGCTGTGTCCTTAACAACCGATGAGTCATCAGCTGTCAGCAGGCTTCCCGCTCAATGTAAAAAAAAAAGAATTGCCGTCAAAAACAAAATTGTGAAACAAAATTGTGAAAAAAGACAGCGTGGGTTCCCCCCCCCCAGGTCAATACCAGGCCCTTGGGTCTAGTATGGATTCAAAGGGGACCCTCACACAAAAAAAAAAAATGGTGTGGGGTCATCCCCAAAGTCCATAACCCTTATCCGAGCATGCAGCCCGGCAGGTCAGGAAAGGGAGGGGACAAGCGAGCTCTAGCGATGTGATTGGTCAGAGTCACGATGATGTCACTCCCGCACATGTGCTCATGATTTCGACACATGCAGATACAGAGGATATATCCTAAACTATGCAGGTTTAGGAGATATCCAGGGTAGCTACAGGTAAGCCTTATTATATGCTTACTTGTAGCAAAAAGTGGATTGTAAGGGTTTACAACCACCTTAAGCCTGCGAGCAGGTGAAACGTGCCAGTCGTGTGGCTTGGGAGGAGATAAGCTAAAGCTGATCTGTTAGACTAGTTGGCCGGGCGCTCTGGCGGTGTGCGCTTCTATGTTCCTTTCTGACAGTTAGTTTTACAAGGCCAGACGAGCCCTTTGGAAGATGGCACCCTACAGTGATTGAAGTCACCAGGTTGACATTTAGTAAAGTTTGGAGTGGTGCTTTTTGTGTTTATGGTTAAAGTGTTTTTTGTATTTTTTTTTTTTCCCTATTTTGGATCATTATTTGTGTACTGTCTCTTTGTGGTCAGATTCAGATCTTTGCAGTATGCACATTAGAACTTGTTCACACAGGGAGCCGGGTTGGTAAAAATAGGCAGTTTAATACCCCTTGACACCCCCCCTCCTCCTTAAAGGAGTTGTAATGGATTTTTTTTTGCCTAAAATGAATGTCTGCAAGGTGGACAGACAAATTAGTGTAATGATTCTGTTAAAAAACTAGTAAATACCTATTAAATTCCTTCATCTATATCACTTCCGGTGTTCTAGTTTCTGTTCTCTCATTCACTTCCTGGTTTGAACAATGAGGAAGTGAAAAGAGGAATGTCTGCGGGTAAATGATGCTTATTATGAAAAAAAAAAAAAAATTCCTTTACAACCCTTTTAAGCTGCAACAGAAGCTGGACAGGTTTTTACAAATAGGAGGGGCAAAAATTATTCCCCATGTCACGTTTGTCTGGCAGTACTGCCACCAGACGCAACTCACCTGAAGTCAATGGGGCCTCGCCAAGCCAAGGGTTAGGCTCACAATTTTGTGTAGCACCCTATTAGAATTAAAGTAGGCAAATTATTGCCTGGCCCAGGGATAAACCTGAATCTGGGTCAGGGTTATTAGAGGCAAGTGCTGGATGACTCATCCTGGCAGGTATTTGGTGCCTCTTCCTGTTTCTAGAATGTTGGAGAATGATCTGGAAGATAGTGGGTGGAAGCTAGGAGGGGTTACCTTGAATATTTAGGGGACCTTAGCCAATCCCCAGGTAGGGGGCCTGGCAGGGACCTAAGGAACCCTTAAATAGACATGAGTAAGCCAGAGGGGTAGTCTGGTGGAAGATGGAGAAGCAGATGCTGAGGGAGTCTGTTGGTGGCCCTTGAAATATCCCTGCCAGGGAAGGGTTTTACCTCAGGTTTGAGCTCGAGATGCTGGCCCAGAAGGATCCCAGCCACAGGAGTCAGTTGAGGGGACCCTAATTGGAGAGTTAGCAGAAAGAGCAAGGAGAGACAGTGAGTAGATCAGCATGGTACAGGGACAAACAAGGCGAGAGACTGCCAGCTGTAGCAGTGCTTTCTTGAAGACAGCGGTGTGCCAAGTCTTCATCCAACCTTGCCCTGGGGAGTCTCCATGTGTGTATGCCAGTCAGAATGACTGGTAAGAGAAAGAATCCAGGTGGGCTGGTGGCAGCCAGATGGGATGGAGGTGGCAGAATTGACTTTTGAATGCTTGGTAGCCAAACTTCTACCACTATCTGTAAAGTGATCCACCATAGGTGATGTTAAAAACCTTGCAGGTCATCAGTTTGGAATTACCCATGAATGATAGCCCTAGAATGATTGCTCTCGCTCATGTGCACACGGTGATACCTAATATGTGTGGTGCACATTGGGTCCACCTAATTTATGTACATAGGTGGACCCAATGTGTGTGTTTAGGTTCATATATGAATAGGTTGCGTTCGTATGTAAGCAGTTCAACAAACTGATGTTCCTCCGTCCTTTGCTTTCCCCGCTGACACCCAACCTGGCCCTTTCTGGGGACTCAAGAGTAGGGATGAGCCGAACACCCCCGGGTTCGGTTCGCACCAGAACGTTCGAACAGACCGCGGGTTCGCACAAATAGAAGTCTATGGGACCCGAACTTTCGAATTCAAAAACGGTCGTTTTAAAGACCAAAATTCAATTAAATGTTGGAAAACGTCGTTCAGAACCCGGGTCTTGCCCCAGGGAACATGTATCAATGACATTTTTTTTTTTTTAAAACGGCCGTTTTTTCCGGAGCAGCCATTTTAATGATGCTTAACCTCCCTGGCGGTATGATTCTTTCAGATTTTAGGTGCTAAAAGCGGTACCATTATTTGCAAGGGAATTTGGCATTTTATACTGTAGGCTTGTAATTCTTAGGAATAACTCACTGAAATCTATCCAAACAAGAGTCTAATAGGCATCCCGGGTATGATTTTTTTTTTTTTCTTATTAAAAATTATAATATAATAAATAATTATAAAAAAATATAACAAATAATAATATAATTATAGTAAAAATTATTCAATAATGTAATCAAATCAAAATCACTGAAATTTGCTCAGTTGCAGAATTTTTGCTGTCATTATTTTATTTTTTTTATGACGAATTTCCCCATAAATCGCTATCACTAAATTCTGCAAGTGATTCTGATTTATTATCGTTGTTTTTTAGCTGCTCTAAAACAATTTTTGCCATAAAGGGACACTTTTGGTTGCTATGGGCAATCTACAGTTTGCAGGGAGAAAGAACAGTTTTTATTATATAAAAGGACATGTAGTGTACAAGGCAGACCACTAGGGACATGGGGGGTGTGTATTTTTTACATACACTACTGTAATCTATAAGATTATAGTGTACTGTATGTATAGTGTTTGTTTACTTTTTTAAATTTGGCGCCGTTCCCCCCCCTACGTCGCGACGCTCGCAGGGAAGGGAATCAGCGGAACACACAGCATCAGGCGGACATCCGCCCCCGGCGTGTACTGCGGGGATTCATCGCTGGATCGCAGAGAAAAGGTAAGTAAACTTTTTTCTGCATCCAGCGAGGCAAGCCCGTGTGTGGCACGGGGTTACCGATCGTAGCTTTAAAATCTCACCCCGTGCCACACACGGGAAGACCGCCAGGGAGGTTAAAGTGAAAAAAAAATAATTCCTATAAATATCACACCTGCTGGGTGTCTATAGTAGTGGCACGTGTTTAGAAATGTCCCTGCACAACATGAGAGGACTATAAAAAAAGTAATTATTGCTACTTGCGCAAGTTCTGTGTGGCAACATTATGTCGAATATTTTAGCGGTGGTGGGGGGCCATTATTGTTTTGTGAAAGAAATTTTTTAGAAAAAAGGGCACCCCTCAAACATACTGTAATTGGAGCGCAACAAGGAGCCACGTGCAAAGTATTGCATCAAAAATTGTTATTAGGCGCCCCTGTTAAACAGGGGCTTAAAAATTGTACCTTGAGCACAACACAACGCTGCAACCCCTCCCAATAACTCCAATTGGAGCGCAACAAGGAGCCACGTGCAAAGTATTGCATCCAAAATTTACACTAACTGCGCTCAGGTGGTATATAACAGCACAGGTGCGGTGACACTAACTGCGCTCAGGTGGGGTATGTAACAGCACACGTACAGTGACACTAACTGCGCTCAGGTGGTATATAACAGCACTCGTACAGTGACACCAACTGCGCTCAGGTGGTATATAACAGCACAGGTGCGGTGACACTAACTGCGCTCAGGTGGTATGTAACAGCACACGTACAGTGACACCAACTGCGCTCAGGTGGTATATAACAGCACAGGTGCGGTGACACTAACTGTGCTCAGGTGGTATATAACAGCACAGGTGCGGTGACACTAACTGCGCTCAGGTGGTATGTAACAGCACACGTACAGTGACACCAACTGCGCTCAGGTGGTATATAACAGCAGAGGTGCGGTGACACTAACTGTGCTCAGGTGGTATATAACAGCACAGGTGCGGTGACACTAACTGCGCTCAGGTGGTATATAACAGCACAGGTGCGGTGACACTAAATGCGCTCAGGTGGTATATAACAGCACACGTACAGTGACACTAACTGCGCTCAGGTGGTATATAACAGCACACGTCCAGTGACACTAACTGCGCTCAGGTGGTATATAACAGCACAGGTGCGGTGACACCAAATACGCTCAGGTGGTATGTAACAGCACACGTGCGGTGACACCAAATGCGCTAAGGTGGTATGTAACAGCACACGTGCGGTGACACCAAATGCGCTAAGGTGGTATGTAACAGCACACGTGCGGTGACACCAAATGCGCTAAGGTGGTATGTAACAGCACACGTGCGGTGACACCAAATGCGCTCAGGTGGTATGTAAGGTGGTATGTAACAGCACACGTGCAGTGACACCAAATGCGCTAAGGTGGTATGTAACAGCACACGTGCAGTGACACCAAATGCGCTCAGGTGGTATGTAACAGCACAGGTGCGGTGACACTAACTGCGCTCAGGTGGGGTATGTAACAGCACACGTACAGTGACACTAACTGCGCTCAGGTGGTACATAACAGCACAGGTGCGGTGACACTAACTGCGCTCAGGTGGTATATAATAGCACACGTACAGTGACACTAACTGGTCAGGTGGTATATAACAGCACAGGTGCGGTGACACTAACTGCGCTCAGGTGGTATGTAACAGCACACGTACAGTGACACCTAACTGCGCTCAGGTGGTATATAACAGCACAGGTGCGGTGACACTAACTGCGCTCAGGTGGTATATAACAGCACAGGTGCGGTGACACTAACTGCGCTCAGGTGGTATATAACAGGTGCGGTGCACACTGTGCTCAGGTGGTGCGGTGACACTAAACTGCGCTCAGGTGGTATATAACAGCACACGTACAGTGACACAGGTGCGGTGACACTAACTGCGCTCAGGTGGTATATAACAGCACACGTCCAGTGACACTAACTGCGCTCAGGTGGTATATAACAGCACAGGTGCGGTGACACCAAATGCGCTCAGGTGGTATGTAACAGCACACGTGCGGTGACACCAAATGCGCTAAGGTGGTATGTAACAGCACACGTGCGGTGACACCAAATGCGCTAAGGTGGTATGTAACAGCACACGTGCGGTGACACCAAATGCGCTCAGGTGGTATGTAACAGCACACGTGCGGTGACACCAAATGCGCTCAGGTGGTATGTAACAGCACACGTGCGGTGACACCAAATGCGCTAAGGTGGTATGTAACAGCACACGTGCGGTGACACCAAATGCGCTCAGGTGGTATGTAACAGCACACGTGCGGTGACACCAAATGCGCTAAGGTGGTATGTAACAGCACACGTGCGGTGACACCAAATGCGCTAAGGTGGTATTAAACAGCACACGCAGTCAGAGCGACTGCGTTTCTGTGCAATTCAATAGCCCACTTGCATTAACAGCAACTGCCTTTCTGTGCAAATAAATAGCACACTTGCAGTAACAGTTAATGCGTCTATGTGCAATTAACTAGCACACGTTGACTAACACGTTAGAGCATCAAGCACAATCTCCTGCCTGACAGATACTAATAGCAGAACTAGCTAAGCTATACAGTTTATAAATATATTGACAACTCCTAGGGATGTCAATATATTCTCTACAAACATTTAACTATACTAACTAGTAGCCTCCATGATCTATCTATCTATCTATCTATCTATCTATCTATCTATCTATCTATCTATCTATCTATCTATCTATCTATCTATCTATCTCTCTCTCTCTGTCTGTCTCACTTCTCTAAGCAAGCCGAAACACACTACACGAGGCCGCCCGGGAGGCGGCCTTTTATAGTGTGGGGCGTGTGCTAAAGCCCTGAGCCCTAATTGGCCAAAGCACCCAGGCTTTGGCCAATTAGGTCTCTTCGTTTTTTGGGCGCTGTGATTGGCCAAGCATGCGGGGTCATGGTGCATGCTTGGCCAATCATCAGCGCGCAACGCCGCAGTGAATTATGGGTCATTCGAATTTGGCGCGAACGACCCGATTTGTTCGTTTTCGATGAACGATCGAACGGCCAATTTTCGATGCGAACATGTGTTCGCATCGAACACGAAGCTCATCCCTACTCAAGAGGGGAGACAAAGCCTGCAATACATTGCTCAGGAGGGATCAGGGATGGATGATGACAGTACATTGTCACACTTATGGAAATGATTGAGTGGTTTTACAGCTCCCATCAGGGCCAGTGCTACCACTAGGCCAACTAGGCAGCAGCGTATTACTGCCTAGGGGCACCTCACCGCTGGTTTCCCTCCGCGTCTGCATGCTCTACAGGCTACAGCATGTAACTAAGTCTCAGGCAGCTGCACCGTCCGGTAGTGTAATTAGAGGCACAGCACAATGCTACAGCCTGCGCTAGAGGAAGCAGAGCCAATGCTTCCTGTAGAGTGGCACCTTCTGTCACATTGGCAGAGAAAAGAGGGTGGAGTCAGGGGTGGGGCCAATGGGGGTGGCAAAATTAGCTTTCGCCTAGGGTGTCAAAAATCCTTGCACCAGCCCTGCCCCTATCTCACTTCCATACGTAAATCAAGAAGGAAGTATACACACACACTCCTGGCTTCTATTCATTAGAACTGTGTGAATGGCTGACGTAAGCCTAACACAAGTCTAAAGCATCCTGAAAAACCACCCTAATTTCACCGGAACCATTGACTGTAATGCTTTTGCCAAAATTGCACCAAACTCTTCGGATCTTCACTGTAATGTTGAGAAAATAAAAACTCTCAGTTAGAAACATCAGCCCCTCTTATCTTTCTGGCTCTGGATATCACGCTAACACATGAGCTCTGGTGGCCTGAGGGTGTCGGAGAATGTATTAACTGAACAGAGGAGAGAGAAGATGTCAGAGGCTCCTGGCACCAACTATAGTGATTGGTTCGGCTTTCAAACCTGTTCCAACGCTTATTTCCTGAAGGCATTTGGCTGGGTGTCAACAAAAATTTAATATACTGCATCTACCCAGTCCGTAGATATGGTGGCTGCATACATGTTCATTTTTCAGAGAATGTTTTCAGCACGTGCAGAAAATTCCTGTTGATCCTGCCAGATATTCAGTGTCCTTGTCCCATCATGTGAGCACAACAGAAAGCATAAAAACCCTTATATTATGGATATGAAGAAAGAAAGACATAGTTGAAATCCAGCATAGGTGGCGTCAAAGATACAGTGGAGGAGTGAGGGTAGCCACCCAAGGACGGGAAGGGTGTTATTGCCTGGTGTTACCAGGTGAAAATAAAGGAAAACAAGCCTGAAAAAAAAGAAAACAAATGTAGTCAGCCAACTAAGGACTGGTAAATTCTGTGTATAGTAGCCAATCAGCTTCTAACTTCAGCTTGTTTAGTTAAGCTTTGATAATAAAACCTGAAAGCTGATTGGTTTCAATGCAAAGCTGCACCAGATTTTTAGACATGTGCACTGCTGAATAATTTGTTTGTTTTCGTAATCGTTTTTTTTTAGGGCTGTGAAAATTAACTATTAATTCCTCGATTGATCTTTAATTTGTTTGATCGATCAACATTTTTTTGATCAATTAGAATTCTTTTGATTGGCACTCACCTCTCCGCCGGGTAACGAGTCTTTAGGGAGTTCCGTCGGAGATCCGGTGACGTCACGGACACCGGCGTTGCTTGCCGTGTCCATCTGAAGGGCTCCTTTGCTGTGCCTTCATATCTGCATGCCGGCGGGACCTTACTATCTGCCACACGCAAGGGCTGTTACACTTCCCTCTATCACTTCCCTCTATCAACCTGGAATTCTACAGCCATCCACTGGGAGTTGTGATAGTTCCCTTCATGGGACATCTACATGCCGACGGACTGATGTTAACCCCTCCTCATCCGGATTCAGCAGTGGTATCGTTGTACACATTTTTATACCAGTATCATACTTAGCTACATGTTTTTATGACTGCTTTTGCTACCGTTTCGTATTACTCGCACTATTTTTACAGTTTATGTAGCTACATCGATTTTATCTCCAGTGCAATATTTATTTTGTTACCTACTTGAAGACTATAAAAGTTTTAATGCTATTCCCATTGAGCGCTGACTTTGTGTGTTTTTTGTATCCTGCTATACATTTTTTCAGTGGTTGGCAGCTGCACTGGGAATCAGCCTGCAAGGAGATCAGCTAAAAATAGTTGGATCTTTATGTGCGTTATAATTAATCAAAAAAATCGATTAATCAAACTCAATTTTTTTTTCCGTTTTTCAGGTCATTCATTGTGATTGCAATTCGTAAACTCGAAATACGTAAATTTGTAAATTTGAAAATTCATAAATTTGAAAAATTCTGAAATCCAAAAATTCGAAAAATCCAAAATCCAAAAAATAAAGAAAATCCAAAAATTGAAAAGAACGAAAATCCAAATCGAAATAATAACTAACTAATAATAACTAACTATTAAATTATAGGTATTTCATTTCAAATTTGGCTGTCAGTGAACGTAACAAATACGAATTTATCTGAACTTATGAATTATCCGAAATAATGAATGCCGCATTTAAACAAATTGAAGAGAACAAATGAATAATAAATAATAAAAATAAAAAGTTTTTATTATTATTATTGTTACTTATTATTATTAATTCATTACTTTCCATTTGTTTAGCTACAGCATTCTTCATTTCGGATAGTTCATAACTTTGCATAAATTCGTATTTGTAATGTTCACTAACAGCCAAATTTGAAAGGAAATAATTTAATAGTTAGTTGGTTTTTATGTTAGATTTTCGAATTTTCAGGTTTTCGAATTTACCATTTATGAATTTACGAATCTTCGAATTTATGAATTTACAAATTTTTGATTTTTCAAATTTACCAATATTCAGAGAAATTAGTTAAACGTGATTTTCGTTAATTTGGATGTTTCTGAATTAACGAATTTGTCAAAATTCTTTAAAAAATTTATTCAAAATGAAAGGAATTGCATATTTTACACCATTCAGTTTTAGTAAATAACCCCCAAAGTATTTGTTGTTGGGCTAGGATATGCTTTAACTGCTTGCCAACCAAGCTTTTTCTGGCACTTTTTGTTTACAAGTTAAAAAAGATAATTACTTAGAATCCCAAAACATTATACATTTTCTTATTCATTTTACCTTTTATTTTTTATTTTTACACAGTCCCTTTTATTTATTTTTATATTAGTGACTTTGTGACATTTCTTTGGTCCTCCAAGGCCATTGAGGCGATCAAAGACATCCTACTCTTTGATCACCTATGGAAGCTTATGAGCCACTCAAAATGGTTTCATGAGAAAGCCGGCCCCTGGCTGCAAAAAACGATCCTGAGGTTATGGCTGATATCTTCAGCCATAATCCCGGTAAACCGCAACATATACAGTGATACCTCGGTTTGCGAGTAATGCGGTATAAGAACGTTTTGCAAGATGAGCTGTATATTTTTTTTTAATTCTCACTTGATTTGCGAGTGCTGTTTTGCAAGAAGAGCAGGACCCAAGCCGCTGGTGAATGTATTACTGTATGAGGTCTGGGGACGCTGGTGGATCCTTGCCCTTCCTGGAGAACTCTGAGATGCTCGGAGACACTCCCAATTGGGTGGGACAGGCGTAACATGTGTCAGAGCACCTGGAAGTGTCAACAGTTTCATAGCGTCTCCAAGCGTCTCCGAGTGTCACCAGCACCCCCGCACCTCTGGCTACATACAGTACTGCATACACTAGAACCCCCGCACCTCTGGCTACATACAGTACTGCATACACTAGAACCCCCGCACCTCTGCCTACATACAGTACTGCATACACCAGCCCCCTGGATCTCTGGCCACTTACAGTACTACATACAGCAGCGCCCCCGCAACTATGGCCACATACAGTACTGCATACACCAGCGCCCCTACACCTCTGGCAACTTACAGTACTGCATACACCAGCACCCCCGGACCTCTGGCCACTTACAGTACTGTATACAGCAGCGCCCCCGCAACTATGGCCACATACAGTACTGCATACACCAGCATCCCAGCACCTCTGCCCACATACAGTACTGCATACACCAGTGCCCCCGCACCTCTGGCCACTTATAGTACTGCATACAGCAGTGCCCCCGCACCTCTGGCCACATACAGTACTGCATACACCTGCATCCCAGCACCTCTGGCCACTTATAGTACTGCATACACCAGCACCCCCGCATTTTTGGCCACTTACAGTACTGCATACAGCAGCGCCCCTTCACCTATGGTCACATACAGTACTGCATACACCAGCGCACCCACACCTCTGCCCACATACAGTACTGCATACACCAGTGCCCCCGCACCTCTAGCCACATACAGTACTGCATACACCAGCGCACCCGCACCTCTGCCCACATACAGTACTGCATACACCAGTGCCCCCGCACCTCTAGCCACATACAGTACTGCATACACCACTACCCCAGCACCTCTGGTGGCCATTTACACTACTGCATACACCAGCACCCCTGCACCTCAGGCCACTTACAGTACTGCATACACCAGCAGTGGTTGTGGAATGAATTATTTGAGTTTCCATTATTTCTAATGGGGAAATTCGCTATGCTATACAAGTGCTTTGGATTCCAAGCATGCTTCTGGAACGAATTATGCTTGTAATCCAAGGTATTTCTGTATATACGTAGAGACAAGAAATACAAGAATGTAGATGGTAATCAGAATTTGATGCATGTTCATGTGATGTAAATAATCAACACCAATTATCACCCATCCCAGAGTTTGCAGCACCATGGAACCAGATTCATTCTAATTAGATTAATTTCACAAACTTCTACACCTTCTGTCTTGTTCCTGGACAGGAAACATCTGTCTTGACACATTCCACGATACCGTGGTGAATGGATTGTGTTAGAAAAGCCGGGATATGTTCTTGCCATTTATTAATACTCATGCACACTTGGCATTTGAATTTTACCTCTGAACACCTTTTACTCCTTACAAGAACACGAACTTAAAGGGGTTGTAATCCTCAGACATGAAATATGAGCAAAGCATATCACTCTATGTGTACTTGTTTCAATTAGGAGCAACAAGTGCCATTTCTGTTTGCTGCTTTGTTGCTCTGCTTTCCTGCATAAGTCACTTCTTTGTAGAACCTACTTTCACCGCAATTACAGCTGTAAATCTTTTTGGGGATGTCTCTACTAGATTTGCACATCTAGAGAGTGATATTTTTGCCCATTTTTCTTTGCAAAATAGCTCTAGGTCTGTCAGATTGGATGGAGAGCATCTTTGAACAGCAATTTTCAAGTCTTGCCACAGATTCTCCAATGGATTTAGGTCTGGACTTTGACTGGGCCATTCTAACACATGAATATGCTTTGGTCTAAACCAGGAGTCTCCAAACTACGGCCCTTCAGTAATTCAGGAACTACAATTCCCATCATGCCTAGTCATGTCTGTGAGTTTTATAATACCTCATGGGACATGTAGTTTTGCAACAGCTGGAGGGTCGTAGTTTGGACATCCCTGGTCTAAACGGTTCGATTGTAGCTCTGACTGTATGTTTAACCACTTTGCAACCGCCCTATGCCGAAAGTACGGCTCTAGGGCGGTTGCTGTATTCTAACTGGCCGTTAATTAACGGCCTGTCAGAATCGCGCTCCCGCGCGCCTCCTGAGGCGCGCACACGGGAACATCCGTGACCGCCGGGTCCAGAGGACCCGGCGGGTCACGGATCACGGTAAATCGCCGCTGATAGCGGCGGTTTACCACGTGATCGCGCCGTCCAATGACGGCGCGATCAGATGTAAACAGACCGGCGTCATTTGATGACGCCGGTTCCTCCCTCCTCTCTCTGTACCGATCGGTACAGTGTGAGAGGAGAGGGGAGGGAGCGGATGGCAGCGCCAGTGCTGCGGGCTGGATCTGTGACAAATGCAGTCACAGATCCATCCATCCATCCCTCCCTGCTCAGCCATCCCTGCTGCATATACTCTGCAATACTCACCTGGGCATACTCTGCAATACTCAGGCATACTCTGGCAATACTCTGGGCATACTCTGCAATACTCAGGCATACTCTGGGCATACTCTGCAATACTCAGGCATACTCTGGGCATACTCTGCAATACTCTGGGCATACTCTGGCAATACTCTGGCAATACTCTGGCAATACTCTGGCAATACTCTGGGCATACTCTGGCAATACTCTGGCAATACTCTGGGCATACTCTGCAATACTCTGGGCATACTCTGCAATACTCTGGGCATACTCTGCAATACTCTGGGCATACTCTGCAATACTCTGGGCATACTCTGCAATACTCTGGGCATACTCTGCAATACTCTGGGCATACTCCGCAATACTCTGGGCATACTCCGCAATACTCTGGGCATACTCCGCAATACCCTGGGCATACTCTGCAATACCCTGGGCATACTCTGCAATACCCTGGGCATACTCTGCATACTCCGCAATACTCTGGCAATACTCTGGGCATACTCTGCAATACTCTGGGCATACTCTGCAATACTCTGGGCATACTCCGCAATACTCTGGGCATACTCCGCAATACTCCGCAATACTCTGGCAATACTCTGGGCATACTCTGCAATACTCTGGGCATACTCTGCAATACTCTGGGCATACTCCGCAATACCCTGGGCATACTCTGCAATACCCTGGGCATACTCTGCAATACCCTGGGCATACTCTGCATACTCCGCAATACTCTGGCAATACTCTGGGCATACTCTGCAATACTCTGGGCATACTCTGCAATACTCTGGGCATACTCCGCAATACTCTGGGCATACTCCGCAATACTCCGCAATACTCTGGCAATACTCTGGGCATACTCTGCAATACTCTGGGCATACTCTGCAATACTCTGGGCATACTCCGCAATACCCTGGGCATACTCTGCATACTCCGCAATACTCTGGCAATACTCTGGGCATACTCTGCAATACTCTGGGCATACTCCGCAATACTCTGGGCATACTCCGGGCATACTCCGGGCATACTCTGGGCAATACTCTGGGCAATACTCTGGGCAATACTCTGGGCAATACTCTGGGCATACTCCGCAATACTCTGGGCATACTTAGCAATACTCTGGGCATACAGCAGCCCCTGTCCCCGCGAGCTCGCATGCAGAAGCGAACGCATACGCAAGTCCCGCCCACATATAAAAACGGTGTTCAAACCACATGTGAGGTATCTTTATATCATGTTTTGGGGTTTTATGTATTTTTCTAGCAAATAAATGATGATTTTTACATGTAGGAGAGAAATGTCAGAATTGGCCTGGGTGCTCCCTGCATGTTGGGCCTCTGTATGTGGCCACGCTGTGTAAAAGTCTCACACATGGGGTATCGCCATACTCGGGAGGAATAGCAGAATGTGTTTTGGGGTGTAATTTGTGGTATGCATATGCTGTGTGTGAAAAATAACCTAATAATATGAAAATTTGATGAAAAAAAAATAAATCTTGATTTTGCAAAGAATTGTGGGAAAAAATTACAACTTTAAAAAACTCACCAGGCCTCTTTCTAAATACCTTGGAATGTCTTCTTTCCAAAAAGGGGTCATTTGGGGGGTATTTGTACTTTTCTGGCATGTTAGGGTCTCAAGAAATGAGAGAGGCTGTCAGTACTTCAGGTGTGATGAAATTGATCAATTTTCAGGATTTGGTACCATAGCTTGTAGACCCCATAACTTTCACCCAGACTAAATAATATCCAACATTTTTTATTTTTTTTACCAAAGATATGTAGCAGTATACATTTTAGGCCAAATTTATGAAGAAAAATTACTTTTTTTGCAAAATTTTATAATAGAAATGAAGAAAAATTATTATTTTTTGCAAAATTTTGTTCTTTTTTCATTTATAGCAAAAAAAATAAAAACCGCAGAGGTGATGAAAAACCACCAAAAGAAAGCTCTATTTGTGGGAAAAAAAGGACAAAAATTTCATTTGGTTATAGTGTTGTATGACTGAGTTATTGTCATTCAAAATGTGAGAGCACCGAAAGCTGAAAATTGGTCTGGTTATTAAGGGTGTTTAAGTGCCCAGTGGTCAAGTGGTTAAGGTCGTTGTCCTGCTGGAAGGTGAACCTTTGCCCCAGTCTCACCGGTCTGGTGTGGATATTTGGGGGAACTGCACGCCATTTTTTTTTTACATTTGGGATGGAGTTTCCCTTAAAATCCACACCAGACCTGAAGGGTCTGAAATGGATATCTTTGGGAATCCCACGTCAATTGAATTTGGGGGGACCCCCACTCTTTTTTTTTTTTATGAATGAATTCTCTCTGAATTGCTGGGAACCGACAATTCATTATAGAGTGATTTTTAAATTCCTTTTTTTTTCTTCAGAAATTACACTTTGTACAGAGACAGTTCTAAGTACGGGAGACATGCGCTATTTCACAGGCATACTTTACAGTTGTTTTTGGCTACTTAGTCGAATCTTCATGTCTCTCTATGTCAAATCTTTTCTCTCTATGTCGACTCTTCTTCATGTCGCTATAATGTCGAATCTTTTCTCCATATAATGTTGAATCTTTTCTCTTTATGTAGAAAAATATTGGACTAATAGAGTTAAGGTTAGGCACATTCGACCACAACGAAAACTAAAATAAAGCATTTTTTTATTACGGATCTTTCAGTTTTCGTTTTCTGTGCTTTCGTTATCATTTGTTAAAACAATAACGAAAATACCTGAAATTCCGACGAAAATGCATTCGGACGAAATGAATGCACATGTCTAGTAAATAGTAATAAATACTTACGTAATAAAGCCTCACACTTACCCATTACTTAGCATGCATACTAAGTCCATTTTAATAGTTGCCTAGATACCGAAACTAAGCATATTAAATATTAAACAACCATTTAAAATTCTTATTTGGAATCATAGCTTAAAGAATATTAGGCTGGTCATAAATAGAGAAATGAACAAGCAGGCACAATCAGACCAGCGTAGCCATTAAAAAGTGCTCATGCAGCATGGCCGCTTAGTCTATGTTATGCCGTCTCATATCCCATGGGCGCCTTTATTATTTTTTTGGGTTTGGGGGGGTGGGGGGGGGGTGGGGGGGGGGGGGGGGGGGTGGGGGGGGGGTGGTTGTTGGGGGGGGGGGGGGTGGGGGGGGGGGGGGTGGGGTGGGGGGGGGGGGGGGGGGGGGGGGGGGGGGGGGGGGGGTGGGGGGGGGGGGGTGTTGGGGGGGGGGGTGGGTGGGGGTGGGGGTGTGTGGTGGGTGGGGTGGGGGGGGGGGTGGGGTGGGGGGTTGGGGGGTTGGGTTTTGGGTGGGGGGGGTGGGTGTGGGGGGGGGGGTGTGGGGGGGGGTGTGGGGTTGGTGGGGTTTTTGTGGGGGGGTGGGTGGGGGGTTGGGTGGGTGGGGTGGGGGGGTGGGGGGTGGGGGGTGGGTTGGGTGGGGGGGTTGTGGGGGTGGTTGGTGGGGTGGGGGTGTTTGGGTGGGGGGGGGGGGGTGGGGGGGGGGGGGGGGGGGGGGGGGGGGGGTGGGTGGGGGGGGGGGGGGGGGGGGGGGTGGGGGGGGGTGGGGGGGGTGTGGGGGGGTGTGGGGGGTGGGGGGGTTGGGTGGGGGGGGGGGGGGGGGGGGTTGGGGTTTTGTGGGGGGGGGTTGTGGGTGTTGGGGGGTGGGGGGGGGGTTGGGGGGTGTGTGGTGGTTGGGGGGGTGGGGGTGTGGGGTGGGTGGGTGGTGGGGGTGGGGGGGGGGTGTGGGGGGGGGGGGGGGGTGGGTGGTGGTGTGGTTGTGGGGTGGGGGGGGGGGGGGGGGGGTGGTGGGGGTGGGGTGGGGGGGTTGGGGGTGGGGGGGGGGGGGGGGGTGGGGGGGGGGGGGGGGGGTGTTGGGGGTGTTGTTTTGTGTGGGTGTGTGGGGTGGGGTTTGTTGTGGGTTGTGGGGGGGGTGGGTTTTGTGGGGTGTGTGTGGGGGTGGGTGGTTGGGTTGGGTGGTGGGGGTTGGTTGGGGGGGTTGGGTTTGTGGTGTGGGGGTTGGTTGTGTGGGGGTGGTTTGGGGTGGTGTGGGGGGTTTTGGGGGGGGGGGGTGTTGGGGGGGGGGGGGTTTTGGGGGGGTGGGGGGGTTGTGGTGGGGGGGTGGGTGGGGTGTTGGGTGGGGGGGGGGGGTGGGTGGGGGTGGGTGGTTGGGTGTGGGTGGGGGTTGTGGTGGGGGGGGGGTGGGGGGGGTGTGTGGTGGGGGGGGGGGGGGGTGTTGGGGTGGGGGGGGGGGTTGGGGGGGTGGGGGGGGGGTGTGGGGGGGGGTGTGGTGTGGGGTGGGTGTTGGGTGGTGGGGGGGGGGGTGGGTGTTGGGGGTGGGGGGGGGGTGGTGTGGGGGGTGGGGGGGGGGGTGGGGTGTGTTTTTTTGTTGGGGGTGTTTGTGGGGGGGGGTGGGGGGGGTTTTGGTGGTTGGGGGGTGGGGGGGGTGGGGTGTGGGGGGGGGGGGGGGGGGTTGGGGGGTGGGTTGTTGGTTGGGGGGGGGGGGGTTTTTGGTGGGGGGGTGTGTGTGGGGGGGTTGGTGTGGGTGGTGGGGGGGGGGGGGGGGGGGGGTGGGGGGGGGGGGGGGGGGGGGGGTGGGGGGGGGGGGGGGGGGGGGGGGGTTTGGGTTGGGGGGGTTGGGGTGTGGTGTGGTGGGTGTGGGGTTGTGGGGGGGGGGTTGGGGTGGGGTGGGGTGGGGTGGGGGGGGTGGGGGGGGGTTGTTGGGTGGGGGGGGGTGGGGTTTTGTTTTTGGGGGTTGTGGTGGGGGTTGGTGGGTTGTGGGTGTGTGTGGTGTGGGGGTGTGGGGGGGGGGTTGGGTTGGTTTGGGTTGGGGGGTTTTGTGGGGGGGGTTTGGTGGGGGGGGGGGTGGGGGTGGTTGGGGGGGGGGGTGGGGGGGGGGGTTGGTGTGTGGTGGTTTGTGGGGGGGGGTTGTTGGTGTGGGGTTGGTGGGGTTGGTGGGTGGGGTGGGGGGGGTGTGGTGTGTGGGGGGGGGGTGTTTTTTTGTGGGTTGGTGGGGGGGGGGGGGTGGGGGGGGTGGTGGGGGGGTGTGGTGGGGGTGGGGTGGGGGGGTTGGTTGTGGGGGTTGTGGGGGGTTGTGTGGGGGGTGGTGGGGGGGGGGGGGTTGGGGGTTGTGTGGGGTGGGGGGGGGGGGGTTGGTGGTGTGTTGGGGGGGTGTTTGGGTGGGGGGGGGGGGGGGGGGTGGGGGGGTGTTGGTGGTGTTGGGGGGGGTGGGTGTTGGGTGTGGGGGGGGTGGGGGGTGTTGGTTTGGTGGGGGGTGTTGGGGGGGTTGTGGTGTGTGGGGTTGGGGTTTTTGGGGGGGGTGGGTTGGGGGGGTGGTGGGGTGGGGGGTGGGGGGGGGGTGGTGTGGGTGGTGGGGGTTGGGGGGGGTGGGGGTTGGTTGGGGGGTTGGGGGTGTGGGGGGGTGGGGGTTGGGGGGGGGGGGTGGGGGGGGGGGGGGGGGGGGGGTTGGTGGTGGTGGGTGGGGGGGGGGGGTGGTGGGGGGTGGTGGTGGGGTGGTGGTGGGGTGGGGGTTGGGGGGTGGGGGGTGGGGGTTGGGGTGGGGGGGTGGTGGTGGGTGTGGTTGGTGGGGTGGTGGGTGGGGGGTTTGGGGGGTGTGGGTGTGGGGGGGTGGGGGTGGTGGGTGGGTTGGGGGGTTGGGGTGGGGTGGGGGTGGGGTGGGTGGGGGTGTGGGGGTGGGGGGGGGGGGGGGGGTTGGTGGGGGGGGGTGGGGGGGGGGGGTGTGGGGTGGGTGGGTGGGGGGTGTGTGGGGGGGGGGGGGGGGGGGTTGTGGGGGTGTGGTTGGGGGTGGGTGGGGGTGGGGGTTGGGGGGGGGGTGGTGGTGGGGGTTGGGGGGGGGTGGGGGGGGGGGGGGTTGGGGGGGGGGGTGGGGGGGGGTGGGGTTTTTGGGGGGGGGGGGGGGGGGGGGGTGGGTGGGGGTGGGGGGGGGGGTGTGTGGGTGTTGGGGTGGGGTTTTGGGGGTTGGGGGTGGTGGGTTGGGGGGGGTGGTGTGGGTGTTGGTGTTGGGGTGGGTTGTGGGGTGGGGGTGGTTGTGGTGGGGTTGGGGGGGGTGGGGGGGGGTTGGGGGGGGGTGGGGGGGGGGGGGTGTGGTGGGGGGGGGGGGGTGTGGGGGGGGGGGGGGGGGGGGGGGTGTGGGTGTGGGGGGGGGGGGGGGTGGGTTGGGGGGTGGTGGGGGTGTGGGTGGGGTGGGTGGTGTTGGGGGGGGTTTGGGGGGGGTGTGTGGGGGGTGGGGGGGGGTGTTGTTGGGTGTGTGGGTGGGGTGTTTTGTTGGTGGGGGTGGGGGGGTTTTGGTTGTGTGGGGGGTTGGGTGGTGGTGGGGGTGGGTGTGGGGGGGGGGTTGGGGGTGGGGGGGTGGGGTGTGGGGGGGGGGGGTTGGTGTTGGGTTGGGGGGTGTTGGGGGTGGGGGGGGGGTTGGTTGTGGGGGTTGGGTGTGGTTGTGGTTTTGGGGTGTTGGTTGGTGGGGGGGTTGGGGGGGGGGGGGGGGTGGTTGGGGGGGTTGGGGGGGGTGGTGGGGTGTGGGTGGGGGGGTGTGGGGGGTGGGGGGGGTGGGGGGGTGGTGGGGGGGGGTGGGTGGGTGTGGGGGGGGTGGTGGGTGTTTGGGGGGGGGGTGGGTGTGGGTGGTTGGGGGTTGTGGGGGGTTGGGGGGGGGGGGGGTGTGGGGGGGGTTGGTGGGGGTGGGGGGGGTGGGGTGGGGGGGGGGGGGGGGGTTGTGGGGGGGGGGGGGGGGGGGGGGGGTGGGGGGGGGGGTGGGGTTGTGGGGGGGTGTGGTGGGGGGGTGGGTGGGGGGGGTGTGTGGGTTGGGTTGGGGTGGGGGGGGGGTTGTGTGTGGGTTTGGTGTGTGGTGTTGGTGTGGGGGGGGTGGGTTTGTGTGGTGGGGGGTGGGTTGTGGTGGGGGGGGTTGGGTGGTGGGGGGGGTGTGGGGGGTGGTGGGGGTGTTGTTGTTGGTGGGTGTGGGGTTGTGGGTTTTGGTTGGGGTTTTGGGTGTGGGTGTGGGGGGGGTGTTGGGGTGGGGGGGGGGTGGTTGGGTTGGGGGTGGTTGTTGGTTTGTTGTTTGTGTGTTTTGGGTGTTTGGGGGGGGGGGTGGGGTGTGTGGGTGGTGTTGTGGTGTGTTGGTGGGTGTTGGTGTTGGGGGTGGGGGGGGGTGGGTTGTTGGGTGTTGGTGTGTGTGTTGGGGTGTGGTGGTGTTGGGGTGGTTGGTTGGGTGGGGGGGGGGGGGGGTGGTTTGGGGGGGGGGGGTGGGGTGGGGGGGGGGGGGTGGGGTGGGTGGGGGGGGGGGGGGGGTTGTGGGGGGGGGGTGGGTGTGGGGGTTGGTGTGTTGGGGTGGGGGGGGGGTGGGGGGGGGGTGGTGGTTGTTGTGTTGTGTTTTTTTTGTGTGGGGTGGGTTTTGGGGGGGGGTGGTGGTGGGTGTGGGTGGGGGGGGGGGGTGGTGGGGGGGTGGTGGGGGGTGGGGGGGGTTGGGGTGTGTGGGGGGGGGGGGGTGGGGGGGGGGTTGGGGGGGGGGGTTGGGTTTTGGGGGGGGTGGGTGGTGGGGGGTTGTTTGGGGGTGGGTGTGTTGGGGGGGTTGGGGGGGTTTGGGGTGGGGGGGGTTGGGGGTGGGTTGGGGGGGGGGGTTGGGGGGGTTGGGGTTGTTGTGGGGGGGTGGGGGGGTGGTGTGTGGGGGGGGGGTTGGGTTGGGTTGGGGGGGGTGGGTGGTTGTTGGGGGGGGTGGGTGGGTGGGTGGGTGGGGGGGTTGTGGGGGGGGGTTGGTTGGGTGTGGGGGTGGGTGGGGGGTGGTGGGGGGGGGGGTGGGTTGGTTGGGGGGGTTGTGGGGGGGGGGGTGGGGGGGGGTTGGGGTGGTGTGGTGGGTGGGTTTGGTTGGGTGTGGTGGGGGTGGGGTGGTGGTTTGGGGTGTGGGGGGGGGGTGGGGTTGGGGGGGGGTGGGGGGTTTGGGGGGGGGTGTGTGGGTTGGGGGGGGTGTTTGGGGGTGGGGGGGTGGGGGGGTTTGTGTGTGTGGGGTGGGGGGGGGGGGGGGTGGGGGGGGGGGGGGGGGGGGTGGTTGGGGGGGGGGGGGGGTTGTGGGTGGGGGGGGGTGGGGTGGTGTGGTGGTGGGGTGGTGGGTGGGGGGGGTGGGGGGTTGGGGGGGGGGGGGGGGGTGGGGGGGTTGTGTGGTGGTGTGTGGGGGGGTTGGGGGGGGGGTGGTTGGGGGGGGGGGGGGGTTTGGGGGGGGGGTGTTGGGGGGGGGGTGGGGGGGGGGGGGGGTGGGTGGTTTTGGGTGTGTTGGGTGGTGGTGGGGGGGTGGTTGGGGGGGGGTGGGGTGGGGGGGGGGGGTGGGTGTGTGGGGTGGGGGGGGGGGGGGGGGGGGGGGGGGGGGGGTGGGGGGGGTTGTGGTTTTTTGGGTTGGGGGTTGGTGGTGGGTTTGGGTTGGGGTGGTGGGGGGTTTGTTTGGGTTTTTTGGGGTGTGTGTTTGGTTTTTGGTGGTGGGTGTTGGTGGGTGTGGGGGGGGGGGGGGGTGTGGGGTGTGGGTGGGGGTTGTTTTGTTGGGTGTGGGTGTGGGTTGGGGTGGGTTGGGGGGTTGGGGGGGTTTTGGGGGGTGGGGGGTTGGGGGTTGGGTGTGGGTGGGGGGGGGGGGGGGGGGTTGGGTTGGGGTGTGGGTTTGTGGTGGGGTGGGTTGGTGTGGGGTGGTTGGGGGTGGGGTGGTGTGGTTGGGGTGGGGGGGGGGTGTTGGGGGTTGGTGGTTGTTGGTGGGTGGTGGGGGGGGGTGGGGTGGGGGGTTGGGGGGTGTGGTGTGGGGGGGGGGGGGGGGTTGTGGGGGGGGGGGGTTTGGGGGTTGGGTGTTGGGGGGGGGGTTGTGGGTGGTTGGGGGGGGGGGGGTGGGGGGGGGGGGGGGGGGGTGGGGGGGTGGGGTGGTTGGGTGGGTGGGGGGGGGTTTTGGGTGGGGGGGGGGGGGGGGTGGGGGGGTGTGGGGTGGGTGGTGGGGGGTGGTGGTTTTGGGGTTGGTGGGGTTGGGGGTGGTGGGGTTGGTGGGGGGGGGGGGTTGTGTGGGGGTTTTGGTTGTGGGGGGTGGGTGGGGGGGGTGGTGGGGTTGGGGTGGGGTGTTGGTTTTGGGGGTGGGGGTGGGGGGGTTTGGGTGGGGTGGTGGGGGGGTTGGGGGGGGGGTTGGGTGGGTGTGGTGGTGGTGGGGTGGGGGTGGGGGGGTGGGGGGGGGGGGGTTGGGGTGGGGTGGGGGTGTGGGGGGTTGGGGTGTTTGTGGTGTGGGGGGGGGTGGGGGGGTGTGGGGTGGTGTGTGGGTTTGGGGTGGGGGGGTGGTGTTTGGGGGTGGGGGGGTGGGTTTTTTGGGGGTGGGGGTTGTTGGGTGGGGTGTTTGGGTGTTTTTTTTGGTGGTGTTTGGGGTGGTTGGTGGGGTGGGGGGTTTTTTTGTGGGGGTTTTGGTGGGGGGGGTTGGTGGGTTTGTTGGGGTGGGGGTGTGGTGTTGTGTGGGTGGGTGGGTGGGGTTGTTTTTTTGGGGGTTGGTTTGGTTTGTGTTGTTGTGTTTGGTGGTTTTTGGGGGGGTGTGGGTTGGGGTGGGGGGGGGGGGGTGTTTGGGTGGTGGTGGGTGGGGGGTGGGGGGGGGTTTGGGTTGGGTGGTGGGGGGGGGGGGGGTGGGTGTGGTTGGGGGGGTGGGTTTGGTGTGGTGGTGGGTGGTTGGGGTGGGGGTTGGGGTGGTTGGTTGGGTGGGGGGGGTGTGGGGTGTTTTGGGGTGGGTTGGGGGGGGGGGGGGTGTGTTGTGGGTGGGTTGGTGGGGGGGGGGGGTGGGGTTTGTGGTTGGGGGGGTTGGGGGGGGGTTTGGGGTGAAGTGGAATGTTGTGGTTTGGGAGATTGTTGCAAGGGTCTCTCCTCCTCAAATGAACCATTGCTGCAACAATTTCCCCTCCTGGAAGGAACTATTACTTCAATGATCTCCCCTCCTTGAAAGAATCCTTGAAGATACTGGCTTCCATGGAGGATACTTGGGCCTAGAGAAAGCCAACTGCTTTCCTATCTTGAATTTTAATATTGAGACACCAATAGAAGTTGTGTTGATGTCTTAAAGTTTAAGAATATAGCTAGTGTACCCCTGTGAGAGAGGGACCCAGAAAGTTAGAAAGGCATGCAGAAGACCAAGCACTGTTTTGGTCTGAAATTTGCAGGCATCCTATGCAGCCTCCACAGTCTTCCTGTTCTCCATGCACATGTATAAATAAACTGCAATAACCTTAACTGCTTGCCGACCGCCCACCGCAGTTATACGGCGGGACGGTGGCACTGCTAGGCGAGAGCACGTAGCTCTACGTCCTATCTTTTGCGTTACAGAGCGGGGACTGGGAGCTTTGTGTGTAAACACAAAGCTCTCGGTCCTGTCAGCGGGGGGAAACGCTGATCTTCTGTTCATACAATGTATAGACAGAAGATCAGTGATTCCCCCTAGTGAGGCCAACCCCCCCATACAGTTAGAACATACCAGAACACACTTAACCCCTTCCCTGCCCCCTAGTGTTAACCCCTTCACTGCCAATGGCATTTTTATAGTAATCCAATGCATTTTTATATGTGTCAAAATTGTCCGATGTGTCCGCCATAATGTCTCGGTGCTGAAAAAAAACGCTGATCGCCGCCATTACTAGTAAAAAAAATATATTAATAAAAATGCCATAAAACTACCCCCTTTTTTAGTACAATAGTTTTTATTAAGAAATTTTCAGAGGATAAGTAAAGAAAAACATAGGCAGTCCCAGGAAACAGGAGGATACTGCACAACATAAGTCGTCATACAAAAAGATATTGTACAACATGAATCGTTGTATAAAGGGGTATGCACAGGGCTTTTTTTCTGGGGGAACTTGGGGGAACTCAGTTCCACCACCTTTGGCCCAGACCCTTTCTTGCCTGCTCACCACAATCACTTGTAAACACAGAAGTCTGGTTTCTGTGTTTTCAAGTGACAGCTCTGCACTCTGTGTAACTCCCCTGAACTCTGCACTCTGTATGTAGTGCAATTCTGGTATTTAATGCCCCTTTAAGACCCTTCTACTGTTTGTGAAAACTGAACAGGGTCGTGGTTGAGTTCCTGCACCTATTTTCTGAGAAAAAAAGCTCTGGGTATGCACAACATAAAACGCTATACAAAAGGATAACGCACATCACACATCGTTATACAAAAGGATAATGCATCAAATGAACCATTATACAAACCTAAACAAATGTCAGAGGCAGCAGTAAGCAGCCAATGCATACGTAACCAAGGCGGAGAAGCCTAGGGGGCACAGGGCCCACCGCCGACGAGTGGCACAGCATCAGCCTAGGACATCAAGATTGAAACAAAATGGTGGGAAAAAGGTAAGGGGGAGAGAGAAGAAAGAAATAGGGGTGGGAATGGAGATATAAGGGAGATGGATACCTGCGAGAGCATCATAAACATAATCACACGGAAATAGGTTGCATGAGACATATCAAAAGGGTACAAACATAACTGAAGACAAGTGAGAACTATTGCTGGTTAAACCATTGCGTCCAAGGCCTCCATTGCTGATCAAACTGAGCTCTCCTATCTTCCCTAGTTGCCAGCAAAACTTCAAAGGTGTAGTTGGAACGTGTGATCTCAAGGACTTCTGCAACACTCGGGACTTTATTGGACTTCCAATTCCTAGCTAGTAATAACCTAGCCGCCAGTAAAATATGGGTGACCACTACTCGAAAACTCAGGGGAAACCCCTCCATGCCCAGGTTTAGCAACGCTAGTTCGGGGTTAGGGGGCGTCAGGATGCCCGTTATACGAGATATGCATCTGAACACACTCCTCCAGAAGCTCTTAAGACTCTTACAGAGCCAGAAGATATGAAAGATGTTGCCTACAGCACCATACTCCCTCCAACAAAGTGGAGAGGATGTAGAGTAGAATTTAGCTACACGATACGGGGTAAGGTACCATCTCTGTGCAATCTTTTGGGAGAGCTCCCAATGATTGACGCATCGAGAGGCCTTGTAGACAGTTTTAAACGAATATTGCCACTGTGATGGTGTAAACGTTTTCCCCAAATCTACTTCCCACTTACGGAGGGGGGACGACACAGTGAAATTTAATTTACCTTGGAAGATGTTATAGAAGAGGGAGATACCCTTAGGTGGCAAAACCGTCTTAATGTAGTATTGCCAAACAGTGTCTTGTATCAGTATCTGCCGGGATTTCAATGTTCTAAGAAAGTGAGAGGCTTGGGCATGTTTAAAGGCGTCCATGAGCGGGAGGTCATATTCAGCTGCCAGGGTATCGAATGGTTTGAGCTCGTTGTAACAGTACAGATCATCAACCCATAGGACACCCTTTGGCAGCCCAATCTGAGTAAGAGGTGTCCGGGATAGCACAGGACAAAATTTCAGTGGGAATTGGTATAGGGGCAGTATTGGAGCCAGTAAGCGCCAGACCACAGAGTTCCCTCCACGCTAGGAGAGAAGCTTGGAGTGTCAGCGGAAGGCGACGGAGGGGGAGAGGCCGCCAGATGTCAAGAACCAGGAGGCTACGTAAATCTGGGAACGGACAAAGGGCCTGCTCCACGCCGCACCATAAAATATCAGGAGTCGGGGATATCCAGTGCCTAAGTTGAGAGAGTATGGCTGCCCGATGGTAGTCTCTGATATCGACTAGGCCCATGCCTCCCACCAACCTATGTTTAACTAGAAGAGACTTAGCGCATCTAGGACGCCTGAACCCCCATACGTATCGTTTTAGGGTAAGGTTTAAGGATTTAAGATGACTAGATTTCAAGGAGATGGGCAATGTACGGAAAACATACAAAATTTGGGGTAAGAGCAGCATTTTGAACGAGGCCACACGACCCGACCAGGTCAGCTTGGTCCTGGCCAGCCGGGTAGCCTCCTTAGATATTTTATCTATCAAGGGAACATAATTAGCGTCAGCCAAGTTAGATAAGTCAGCTGTAATTTGGAGTCCTAGATAAGTTATACTAGATGTGGCCCAGGAATAAGGAAAGGAGACTTGCAGGTGGGATTGGAGGCGAGGGGGGAGATTGAGACCTAATATGAAAGATTTAGCAAAATTCATTTTATAGTAGGAGATACGACTAAATTCCATGAGGATATTGTGTGCCTGTGGTAGGGAAGAACGCGGTGAGGTCAAGAAGAGAACAACATCATCTGCGAACAGGCTTATATTATGTGACCTCCCCGACAGCCGGAAGCCAGGGGTACCAGCGTGGGACCTAAACTTCTCAGCTAGGGGCTCTATGAGAATGTTAAAAATAGACGGGGATAGGGGGCACCCCTGCCTGGTGCCATTTGTGATTCTAAAGGGGCAAGAGAGCATATTGGAAGTGTAGACCTGAGCACCCGGGGAAGAATACAGCGCTAAAATGGCCACAGGATAGGCCCCGAAAACCCGAACCTCTCAAGGACCCGCGTCATATACCCCCAATGTATCCTGTCGAACGCCTTCTCCGCATCCAAAGAGAGGAGCAGAGAAGGCGTCCGACAGGCCCCAGCATGATGCACCAGACCAATAACCCTCCTAGTCACATCAGACGACTGTCTGCCCCGAGTGAGCCCTGTTTGATCAGGGTTAAGCAGCTCTGGTAGTATTGGAAGCAGCCTATGGGCCAGAATCTTAGCATATAATTTCACGTCCGTATTTAACAGGGAAATAGGACGGAAGTTGGCCGGGGTAGTGGGCGTCTTTCCTGGTTTAGGGATGGTCACAATAAAGGCTTTGAGCATTTCCTCCAGGAAAGAGGCAGAGAGCACTGCTTCAGAAAACACCCTACCTAGTGCAGGGGTCAAAAGGGAGTCAAAGGTTTTATAGTAGCTATTGGGCAGCCCGTCTGGGCCAGGCGATTTGCCATTAGGGAGAGTCTTAATCACCCTCAGGATCTCGGGCTCTGTAATAGGCATATTGAGGGATTCCAGTTGGGAATGGGACAGTGTGGGAAGTGACAGATCACCCAGGAAGGATTGGATAGCTTCGTCCACCGGCTGGGGGGTAGAGGGATCCTCTCGAAGGTTGTATAGGGAGGAATAAAAGTCAGCGAATGAATTGGCTATGTCCTGAGGGTTATAGGCTTTACCGCCATCAGAGTTCCGAATAAGGAAAGGGACAGTTGTTTTCACTCTGCGGTCTTTCAATCTCTGGGCCAAGAATTTACCCGCACGGTTACCAGACGCATAGTGAGTCAGTTTGAGGGCCTGCACATGCCTATCGTAGCGATCAAGCAGCAACCTCCTGAGATCCGAGCGCAAACCAAACAGTTTAGCAGCCATCGGGCCATCAGGAGTCTGCTTATTTTGTGATTCCAGGGATCTGATTTCAGCCAAGATAGACTCCAATTTCTGTGCTCTCTGCCTCCGTACCCGTGCACCAAGCTGTAGCAAAATACCCCTAATGTAGGCCTTATGGGCACACCAAACAGTAAATGGATTAGAAACAGAGTCAGAATTAACAGAAAAAAATTCCTTAAGATGCGCAGACAATGAAATCACATGAGAAGGGTGTTGAAACAAATAAGAGTCAGCCCTCCACACAAAGGAGGAGGAGGCTGGGCCCCCCCCCCCCGTCCACCACCACCGACACCGGAGCGTGGTCAGACCATGTAATGTCGTGGATGGCGGACGAGGAAACCTTCTGAAGCAGGAACTTATCCACCAGTATCAAGTCTATGCGTGAGTATGAATTATGCCTAGGAGAATGAAAGGAAAAGTCTCTCTCGCTGGCGTGTTGACATCTCCAGGCATCAAACATGTTCTCAGCATGCAATAAAGGTTGGAGAACCGGCTGGGGACGCTTAGATTTGGACGTAGTGTCCATTTCAAAGTCAGCTGTCAAGTTATAGTCACCGCACATGATCGCCCTTTCTTATCGGGTTGATTTTGCAGAAAAGTCTCCTTAGGAAACGCAGCTGGGTATTGGGCGCGTAGAGGTTGACCAACGTGTAGAGGTTGTTATTAAACACCCCCACCAGGATCAAAAACCTACCGTCCGGGTCAACCAGCAATTCCTGAAGGGAGAAGCAAACAGAGTCCTTCATGGCAATGAGCACTCCCTTCGTTTCTTGGGAGCAGATGCCCGGAAAACGTGCGGAAACGTGGTATGGCTGAAGGTAGGCGCACCAGACGTCGTCAGGTGTGTTTCTTGAAGACACAGGATGTCAGCATGGAGTTTCAGGGCTTCTCTCCAAACAGAGGCCCGCTTAACCGGGTGGTTCATGCCCCAGACATTAAAGGAAGTTATCGTGAGGGCCATAAAGATAAAAAAAAAAGATAACAGTACCTTGCAACACAGCAGTCGGTCCTCCAGACATAGCAAGGCCCAGGCGGTGAGTGTAGGCGAGAGACAAGGCGTCTTTCCCTGAGTGCAGCGCAGAATCCATCTCAAACAAGGCAGGGAGGGGGGAGAAAAATACAAAAACTGAAAATAGAAGGAACATAGCAAAAAGTTTAAACTGTAGAAGTAAAAAGGGAGATCCTATTCGGAATCTGAATGCAGTTTGACTGCACATATTTCAAGGGGGGGAAAAAAAAACGTGGGAGAAGAACTCCAAAAGGTCGGGGGACCTATAAAGTAAACAAAACTGAATTTCTGAGGCACCAAGGCATTATGACTTTTTCCTATTGTTGCGTTTGCGTGACACTAGTGTCCAATCATCTCAGGTCTGCACCCTGGAAGTGGAAGCTGCTCCCTCCGGCGGAGTCTCAGGCAGGATGTCCCATCTGCGCAAAAGTGCAAGCCCCTCCTCCAGGTCCGCAATCACACAGGAGGCACCGTCTTTAGTGATAGTGAGCTTAGACGGGGGTCCCCACTTGTAGACAATGCTGTGATTCCGAAGCGCTTTGGTAATGGGTAGGAGGGACCTACGCCTCTGCATGGTATATTGCGACAGGTCAGCATACACTTGGATGTTGGAGTAACGGTCAGATGGCGGGGAGCTCCTACGGAATGCCAACATAAATTGATCTTTCACGTGATAAAAATGTACCCGCATCAGAACATCTCTAGGCACATTTTCCGGGAGGTGCGCAGGCCTGGGCAGGCGGTGGATCCTGTCCACCACTAGTTCCGATGCTGGCGTGGAGGGCAAAAATTACCCCATGAGCTCCCGGGCATATTGCTGGAGTTGAGCAGGAAGAACAGTCTCAGGAACGCCATGCAGTTTGACGTTGTTCCTGCGAGATCTATCTTCGAGATCTGCGACTTTAGCTTTAAGCCATGCGACTTCATCTGACTGATCATTGTGAGAGTCCACTAAAGAATTATATGAGGAGGCATATTCACCCATCTTCCTCTCCACATGGTCCACCCTGCCACCCAGCTCCCCTATCTCGGTTTTAAAGTTCCTCATACACTCCATCAGGTCTGAGTGCAGAGAGCTGCGTAGGGACACCAGCATATCTTTCAATGTAGTATCTGACAAAGGCTGGTTGAAAGTGGGGAAAGCATTGATGGTATCAGCAAGCTCACGTGTATCCTCCATAGATCCCTGCAGTACACTAACCTTTGGATCATGTAGGTCCCCAGACAGGCGGGGTTTGAACTTCACTGGACTGCAGGGAAGTGGAGTAGAGGCTGCTGGTGGGCGTCTGTGCGATCCATCTCTCTGTCCAGGGCTCGGTGTGTCAGTGGATGTACCGCCTGTGGAGGTGGGAGACACGCCGCCGGCGCCATCTTGGGACATGCTGCTGGCTCTGGGGGAGAAAAAATCCTCCAGTTTTGCCGGTTGAACGGCGGATTTTCTTTCTTTTGTCATCCCCGAGTGGCAAGCGGGGTGTCAGCCAAGTGTGAGAGCCGTTTAGGGACATCTACAGTGCCTCAGAGTGCTGGGATCCCCGACGCTGGAGCGGAGCTCTGTGTTCAGGCTTCCATACAGCCGCGCGGTAGCCACGCCCCCCCCAAACTACCCCCTTTTTTGTAAACGCTATACATTTTGCGCAAACCAATCAATAAACGTTTATTGCAATTTTTTTTACGAAAAATATGTAGAAGAATACGTATCGGCATAAACTGAGGAAAAAAAAATGTTTTTTTAGATATTTTTTGGGGATATTTATTATAGCAAAATGTAAAAAATATTGAATTTTTTTCAAAATAGTGGCTCTATTTTTGTTAATAGCGCAAAAAATAAAAACCACAGAGATGATCAAATACCACCAAAAGAAAGCTCTATTTGTGGAGAAAAAAAGGACGCCAATTCTGTTTGGGAGCCACATCGCACGACCGCGCAATTGTCAGTTAAAGCGGCGCAGTGCCGAATCATAAAAAGTGCTCTGGTCAGAAAGGGGGTAAATCCTTCCGGGGCTGAAGTGGTTAAAGTCACTGGGCCCATTATTCTCAACATTCTGAGAAAAGAAGCACTACCTGAGAAGAATATGCCTATGACTTTACTGTCATGTAAATGGACTCGGAGCCTTCACAATGTAGCCATTAGTGAGCTGAAAATCAATATTTAGTCATGTCACAGACCCAACCGGCACAGGTGCTTTTGGAGTGGATTGCAGGGTAGCCTCTTGCCTACTGATTATGGGCCTGGCATTTGAGGCAACTAAGAGCATTCATGAAGATGTCCTGTTATATAATGCAAGATGACATGTTATTACCATATTTAACAGTCAAGGAAGCCATGATGGTCCCTGCAAACTTTAAACTCAATGAGGAGATGGATGTAAAAATAAAGCTGGTTAATGAGATTTGGACAGCCCTGGGTCTTCTTGAATGTTGGAGAACTGTTGCCGAACTGTTTGGGGTGGACTTCCTAACTAATCAAGGCGTGTTCAGGTGCTTGGCTGTTGATTAGATTACTGTTACTCAGATCACTGTTTAATTAGTTTACTGTCAGGTGCTAGCTGTTTACTAGATGTACTGTAAGATGTACTGATGATATTACTGTTTAAAGTTTACATTGTTTAAGATAATGTGATCAAGATCTGGTTTTGTGTGGTAAAAATGTTGTGTGAACTTTGCATAGAGTTAGAGTTTGTATCTAAGTTAGTGTCATCTAGTTCTTGAGTGCAATTCTCAGCTATAATACCTGATTTTTGGTTCCAGAGTTGAGGAAACCTATCTTGACACTCTGGCAGGGTGCCAGATGGTCCCTCACATTTGGTCACATCTACAGAAGATCAGTACAAATAGCATTACATGGATAAACCTTTCAATGCCTTCTTTGTCTATCTATACGCTAGTGAGACTGCCCATGGACTGGAAGGCAAGAGTGGGCTGGTAAAATGTTCATATTATAGGAGAAGCATGGCCAAACAATTTTTTGGCTATACTTCTCCTTTGGATCACAGGAGTGCAGTTTGTTCTGCACTCCTGGGACCCGTTTCTTAGCCAACAATAGGCTAGATCCCTAGATCAGCCTCTCAGCTGTGCCTCTGTGAAACTGAACCAGCCGCTCTCTCCCCAGTCCAGAGCTCCATTGAGGGGCAGAGAGCCAGTGACTGATCGTCACAGTTCTAAGCTCAGAGCAGAGAAGAAAACTGAGTGATCGGCAATGTGTGATCGCTCAGTTCTTAGTGCAGAGGCAGCAGGGCAGGGTGCTAGTGAAGATATTTGGGTTAGGGGTTAGGGTTAGGGTTTTCCCTTGAAGAATAAGGCTAGGACTCAGGAATTGGAACAGGGACCTCCCCCAGACATTAAAGGTCAGAAGGCGGGATGTACATCCCCTTATATTTCCCAAGCCAGTTTAACAGCCTTTAAAGTAAACATGCTTCAATGCAGTACAGAGCAACAGGTGTACTCAGTTGTCAAACTCCTCTGATCTGCTTATACTCAATATCCTTTGACTTCCTTGTGATCCCAAAAGTGAAGGGTAATCCATAGTTTCTCTGGGTATTGGGGAGCAAGTTACTCACTCCCCTTTTTTCCACTAGTATGTTGGCGTATACAAGGGGGGCTAGAACACAACGGGTATTCTTGTCAACTGGGGCTTATCTTGTGCAAGTCTGTAGGTTGCTAACTTTACTGTCAAACTCCTGTCTCTTCTACTGTTAAAGTGAAAGTCCACTCTAAAAATCCCTGCATCTACAGACATCCACATTCTAACACTAACCTATCTAGACCTGTAAAGAAGAAATAAGTATACATACCTTTTGTGAAGCCAATCCAGTCCTATCTTTAGCAGCAGAAGCTCTGCAGAGGACACAGCCAACAATGGCTGTCAAATGAATGGGGAGTGACATCACCCATAGACTTACTATGGGGCTTCCATTGTCGGATTGTTTCCTCTGCACCCGCCTCCACAGTGAAGCCGGGTCTGACAGCTCAGTGTGGGATCAGGTCGGAGCAGCTGCAGAAAAGGTATGTATACTGATTTTCTCTTTACAGGGTTAGATAGGTTAGTGTTAGATTGTGGATATCTGTAGATGCAGGGATTTTAGTTTTAGGATGGACTTCTACTTTGAATAAAAAAATGGGCATCATTAGTTCCCAACTCACTTGAGTGAGTGTAATGTTTCAATTTTTTTAAAGGTTTTATGTTAGTATGGGGTTCAAGGTTAAGTGCTATGTCTAGCTTAAAGAGACCCTGTCACCAAAAAATGCAGGCAAAAGCACAGGAAAATCATGTATTTGAAATATTTACTTGCAGTGTTTTTTCCTTTCCAATAATTAAAAATAGTTTTTGTTTCTTGCAATGTGACTTTGAATGTGCTAGAAAATGTGACCTTCCCTTCTTGCCCAAGTACTTTCCTCTTTTGTGATTATATAATTACTGTCTGGTCTAGCTCCTGTACAAAGGGGAATACTATAAAGTGACAGATCCTGAATCTGCTGGGGGACAAAATCCTCAAGATGGTAGTGCCCAGTAGCAGTCTGATGCCACGTACACACAAACAGTTTTCGGGTTGTAAAAAATTAAGTTTTTTTTAATATCATTAAAAACGACCGTGTGTGAGTCCAGAGCATTTTTCACAATATAAAAAATGGTCATTAAAAATTTGGAACATGCTCTAATTTTTCACGTCGTTTTTAACGTTGTAGTTTTTTACTTTGTAAAAAATGGTCGTGTGTGGGCTTTAACGATGTGAAAAAACGCGCATGCTTAGAAGAATGTTATGAGACGGGAGCGCCCGTAATGGAGTAAGCACATTCATCACGCTGTAACAGACTGAAAAGCGCAAATCGTCTTTTACTAACACGAGATCAGCAAAAGCAGCCCCGAGGGTGGCGCCATCCACATGCAACTTCCCCTTTATTGTGCCTTTGTACGTGTTGTACGTCACCGCGCTTTGCTAGAGCAATTTTTTTTCACGATCGTGTGTAGGCAAGGTCGTTTTAATGATCGTGTTAAAAAAAAATGTAGTTTTTTCTAGACCATTAAAAACTTAATTTTTTACAACCCGAAAAACGGTCGTGTATATGCGGCATTAGGGCTTTTGGATGTCTACACAAGGAAGGATTTGAGAGCAAAGTAACATGCACAAAAAAAACAAAAAATGCAAATATATCCCTATGGGGGGATTCTTGTTAAGCTGAATGGTCTGGCGACAGGGTCTCCTTAAAGCGGATCTCCCACGCCAAATCGAATTTTTGTTTAAGGCCTCGTACACACGAGGCAATTCATTTGTTCAAATCGGTCGGACCGACCGATTTGAACAAATCTGTCTGTTTTGATTTTGGTTTGCTCGCGTGTACATACGAGCAAACCAAAATCCCCGCCAGCAGACGGCGCGCTGACGTGTCGGTGACGTGGCGGTGACGTTGACGCCGCCACGTCACCGCACCAGGAAGTAAAACACTTCCGCGCATGCGTCGAAATCATTCGGCGCGTGTGCGAGAAGACACGTCTGCTGGTTAGCGTACTAACCAGCAGACATTTTGGGGCGGACGGGTTCCCAGCCGACAGATTGGTAAGCATGCTTTCAAATCTGTCAGCTGGCCAAATTCGTCTGCTCGCCCGTACACACGATCGAATCTGTCTGCTGGGACGGTCTAGCAGACCGTTTCCAGCAGACAGATTTGATTGTGTGTACGCGGCCTAAGGGCTATTTACATTGTTAGTAGCGCTGCTTTTAAAAACTCACTGTTTTTGTTTCCCACGGCCGCTCCGCTGTGATTTGGTCTGCAATCATAACTTATATTCGCCTTGTCTTCCCGTTGCCATTTTAGGTACGGGCAGTCGAAACCCACATGCAGGAACTTCCTATTTGCGGTGGATGCTGTCCCAGCATCCACCGCTCGATCTCGCGCATGCGCACTGTCAATGGTGAGCCGCGCCAAGAGCGTCTGCGTTGCCATCATATAGCCCGCCCGCCCTCCTTGCTTTGTTGATGTCGCGCGTCACGAAATAGCGTGAGATTTGATTACACGGCTGCGCAGTGAACTCAGGGAGCTATAGAGAGAAGCTCCCAGAGCGCACTGCATCTAGCAGGAAATGATGCAATGCCCGGATAATTCCCGCAGTGTTAGAAACCGGAAGCAACATTACTGTAAATTACCAAATAAAAAGTACCAAATATGATTAAAAAAATACCAGTTTTTACTGTATTGGATAGCGGCAAGGTTATTAAACTAATGTTGCAAATAGGGTGGAGATCCGCTTTAAGTGCTTATTTTAAGAGTGTGATAAATGGTTACGATTATGTGTAAGAGTCAGGTTGAGGATTAGCGAAAGGTGCAGTCAGGGTGATATTTTGGGACACTTTCCTAAGTACCTAACGAAAATCTGGTTCTGACTAACCTAATAAAATAATGTTGCTCATATCATGTTCTTAAGCCCTCAAGACTTGTTTGCCTACAGACTGTCACGGTCTCTGGCCTTAACACATTTATCATTTTTATTTTCTCTGCCAAAACCTAACACGTAATTTAATTTTCTAAAACAGAGATCCTTTCAGCTCCATCCCCCTTTTCCAACAGAAGATCTTTCCACAAAATGACAAATTTTAAGAAACTTAGAGCAGGTTCACACTGGGGCAACACGACTTCCAGCGCGACTTTTACAGGCAACTTGGAGACGGCTTAAGCGCAAACAGTAGCGCTACTTGGGGCGACTTACAACGTGACTTAAGTCGCCTCCAGGACTGATGAAAAAGCCAGTGGCCAATCAAATAATAATCTGCTCTGTGGGAGGGAGGGGTTTGCCCTTAAAAAACTATTTTCACTTCCTGGATCCGACTTTGGAGGCGACTTCCATTGAAATCAATGGATACAAGTCGCCTAGAACTCGGATTGAAGTAGTACAGGAACCTTTTTTTAAAGTCGGAGCGACTTCAGTAGTGTACATAGTGTACATTAAGGCCACGTACACGATCAGACCGGTCTGATGAAACTGGTCCGACGGACAATGGTCCGATGGGCCGCACACACCATCGAACTGGTCCGATGAAACTGGTCTGGTCTGGTCTGATTTCTGATTCGACTTCAAGTCGAATACCAAGTCGCCTCTGTGTGAACGCGTACACACGACCATTTTTCATGTCCTAGAAAAAACAATGTTTTTCTCGACGTGATTCTTGTCAAGCCTGCCTTGCATACGGCACTATAAAGAGGAAGTTCCATTCGGATGGCACCACCCTTTGGGCTGCTTTTGCTGATTTCGTGTTAGTAAAAGTTTGGTGAGAGACGATTTGCGATTTTCAGTCTTCGTGCTTTTCAGTCTGTTACAGCGTGACAAATGTGCTATCTTCATTAAAATGCTCGTTTTACCAGAACGAGCGCTCTGTCTCATAACTTGCTTCTGAGCATGCACGTTTTTTTTTCCGTCTCTAAGGCCTACACATGACCATTTTTCACGACGTGAAAAACAACAACGTGAAAAACGCACAAAATATTAGAGCATGTTCTAAATTTTTAATGCCCATTTTTAACATCGAGAAAAATGCTCTGGAGCCCCCACACGATTGTTTTTAATGACATTTAAAAAAAATGCATTTTTCACGTCATGAAAAACGGTCGTGTGTACGCGGCATTACTCTCAGCTGCTAGAGATAAAGGAAACATGCAACAAGTCCCTTGGACTTTTAAGGCAGAAGAATGAAGATAATGAGGTATAGAAAAAAGGCACACAAGTGTCAGCTTTGAGGTTCACTTTAAAATGTAGAAAAGTACACCAATAAACCAATTGTATATAATATATATGCTGCCAAAGTCAAGCTGAGGTCAGTCGAACAGATTTATAGCATACATCCCTGACATGTTTCAGAAATTCACATTGGTACATATTTTCCTTCATCAGGGAGAATTTACAGTTGAGTGACTAATTAGTATTTGTGCAATAATACAACAAAAAAAAGCCAAAGATTTTTAGACATTTTTACACTCAGCCAGCCTGTATCTCCCACAATTGTTTTTATCCTTTCATGTCCCCCCCAGTGAATCCTATATATGTAAGTACTGTTATGCCCCGTACACACGATTGGAAATTCCGCCAGCAAAAGTCCAATGTAAGCTTTTGAACTAAAATTCCAACCGTGTGTTTGCTCCTTCTGACTTTTGCTGGCGGAATTACCACCAGCAAAAGATTAAGAGCTGGTTCTGAAATTTTCAGACGGAAAAAAATCATATCAGAAAATCCGGTCAGACGCGCAAAATTCCGACACATGCTCGGAAACAATCGATGCATGCTTGGTAAAATTGAACTTAATTTTCTCGGCTCGTGGTAGTGTTGTATGTCACCGTGTTCTTGATGGACGAAATTTCAGAGAACTTTTGTGTCATCGTGTGTATGCAAGCCAAGCTTGAGCGGAATTCCATCGGAAAAACCATCCAAGTACTATACAATTTAAAAAAGTGTAAAAAACTTTGGTGCTTTTTTTTATATTATTGCACAAATACTATTACATAAATATATTTATGTTACAGATAAGGAATAAGTCACCCAACTGTAAATCTCCCCTGATGAAGAAAAATATGTATCAATGTGAATTTCTGAAACATGTCGGGATGTATGCTATAAATCTGTTCGGCTGACCTCAGCTTGACTTTGGCAGCATTCTGGATTGTTAGCTTTGGGCTTGATATTTATATTTTGTATACAATTGTTTTCTTTTGTGTACTTTTCTACATTTTAAAGTGAACTTTTTTTCATGTACTCGCCATATACCGAATACCGATAAAATGTGTCCCCAAATGCAGCCATGTCCCCCACAAATTGCAGCCATTACCTACTTTTGTCCCCCCACATTATATTGCAGCCATGTCCCCCCACCAGCCATGTGCAGCCACACATATTGCAGCCATGCATGTCCCCCACATGCAGCCATGTATTGCAGCCATGCGGGATGTCCCCCACATATTGCAGATGTCACAGATGCAGCCATGTATGTCCCCCACATATTGCATCCATGTCCTGTCCCCCACATATTGCATCCATGTCCTGTCCCCCACATATGCAGCCATGTCCTGTCCCCCACATATTGCAGCCATGTCCCCCACATATTGCAGCCATGTCCTGACATATTGCGGCGGTCCTGACGTATTGCGCCGCCCGTCACCAGCCACTGTCACCGCACCAGGAAGTAAAACACTTCCGCGCATGCGCCGAATACCCATGCAATACGGCGGCGCATTACAAGCTTTCGTTTGTATACTCGTAATGCCTGCCTCGCCATGTATAGACACTCCCTTTCTCGGGATTGGACAGATCCGTCCAATCCGAGCTGGAGTGTCTATACACGGATCCGTGTATAGACACTCCCCTTGCTCGGGATTGGACAGATCCGTCCAATCCTGAGAAGGGGAGTGTCTATACATGGCTTTGAGGCGGGCATTACAAGTATACAAACGAAAGCTTGTAATGCGCGCTGTATTGCACAGGGATTAAGGCGGCGGTATGCGGCTGAAACTCGGTCCATCGGACCGTTTTCAGCGAGTACAAGTACTCCCGCCCGGTATCGGTCGTGTAGTACGGTATCGGCTTTTGTACTTATAAAGCTGGCACTTGTGTGCCTTTTTATATACTTCATTATCTTCATTGTTCTGCCTTAAAAGTCCAAGGGGGCAGCCCCTAATGCACTTGTTGCATGTTTCCTTTATTCATGCTTTAAGAGCCGATTCACACAGGGTTGACTTGGGATCCGACTTGAAGTCGCCCCAAGTAACGCAACATGTCAAATTCCATGTTAGTCAATGAGACCTGTTCAAAGGTTCCTTTACTACTTCAATCTGACTTATAGGCGACTTGTACCCATTGATTTCAATGGAAGTTGCCTCCAAAGTCGGATCTCTGTCTTAACTGAAGCAACAATACAGGACGAGAATTTTTTTTTCTCAGGCAAACCCTTTCCTGCCCCTCCCTCCCACAGACCTGATTGTTGTTTGATTGGCCACTGGAAAGTCGCCTGTCCTGGAGGCGACTTGAAGTTGCCTTGTAAGTTGCCCCAAGTCGCGCTGTGGTGCGCGCTCAGGTCGTGTCCAGGTCATCTTGCAAAGTCGCGGTCAGAGACGTGTTGCAGCTGTGTGAACCGGCTCTAAGGATGTTGGCAGTTCAACACACACATTCAATTCTCATAAATTTCTAATTTTCAGCTGCTAGAGAGTCGTCTGTAAAGCTGGCCATACAATTCTCATTAAAAAAAAAAAATCCTTTTTAGAACTTTCGTTAAATTGTATGATAGTTAGTGGGGTCAAAGCGACATTACTGATGAGAAAATTGGGAGCAGGATGGGATTTTTTTCTTGAACAAGCAAATTTCAAACTGTGAATGTGGCTTTCATTGCGGGATGTTTTTTAGATCTTCTAATGGTCAATTGGGTTAAAGTGGCATTCATTCATAACCGTAGTAATGAGCAAAATTAGAAGGAGCAGGATGGAAAAAATGTCTCAAACAAACAAATGTCTTATTGTGAATGTGGCTTTCATTGAGAAAATGTTGTAAGTAATGTAATGAAACCTTGTAATTAGGGCTGTTACTGATTAACATTTTTGTGTTCGATTAATCGTTTTTTGTTTTTTAATCGATTAATCGACTAATTTTGATTAAGCATAACACACATACATATCCAACTACGTGTAGCTGATCTCCTTGCATTGCAACTCTGCATTAGTCAGTGGTAAATGTGGTATACACTATATATACAATCACCCGACACTAGTTAGTTTCCACAATCCATGACTTCACTTCACAGTTCACACAAATACGTTTTAAATTCAAACTGTAGCACTGACGTAAGTCATTTTTTCATATTAAACTTTAAAAAAAACTTAGAAAGTTAGTTTAACTTTATTTATGACATTTATCTAGTACATTGACTGCCAGTCACTTTATAGTAGGCAAGTAGTCGTCACTTTAGCCAGTCACACAGACATACCAGATTGTTTACATTTTCTGGAAGCAGACATGATCGCATTTTATTGAGAATATACCCTGAAGTACTGAACAGTCTTTCACACAAAACAGATGTTGCCGATACACAAAGAATTGTCTGCACAAAACTGCTTAGGACAGGAAAACTATGGTTATTTTTGCCCCCTTCCCCTGATGGAGTCTGATGCATCCTCCTGCTCCACAGATGCAAAGGTACCTCAATCCAATGGGTGCAGTTTGCTCGCATCTAGCAGGATAAGTCTGAGGCCGCGTACACACGACTGGTTTCCAGAATCCATCAAGAAACTTGGTGGGAGAGCTTTTTTGCCGAAGAAAACGGTCGTGTGTATGCTTTTCATCGAATAAACTGTCGAGGAATTCGACGAGGAAAAAAGAGAGCAAGTTCTCTTTTTCCTCGACGGGAGTCGTCGTGTTCCTCGTCGGGCTGGTTTTCCAACGAGAAACACGTTGGTGTGTATGCTTAGAAACCCGTGCACCTTCGGTAAAAGTAGTATTTGTAATGGAGATAGCACATTTGTCACACTGTAACAGACTAAAAAGTGCAAATGTCTCTTACCAAACTTTTACCTAACACACAGTAACATGAGATTAGCAAAAGCAGCCCCAAGGGTTGTGCCAGTGGAATCGAACTTCCCCTGCTGTCGTATGTATTGAAGTCACCGCGTTTGAGAACGAGGAGATTTGGTCTTGACAGTGTGTACGCAAAGACAGCTTGTCAAGTTACTCGACAAGCCTAACAAGGAACTCGTCGAGGAAAACGATGTGTCTTTTCCGACGAGTTCATCGGTCGTGTGTATGAGGCCTCAGTGTTCAGGCTGTCAAGAATTTTGATGATCAAAAGAATTTTGATCGATCAAAAAATTGAAAGATTAATCAAGGAATTAATCTTTAATTTTCCCTAGCCCTACTTGTAAGTGCATCTGGAATTCCATTCAAGTAGAAAGCCTGAATTTTTAAGGCCTTTTCAATTAAATTAGTTGACTCAATGATGGCAAATAATATTCCAACTAAACATTTTTTTTACAAACGTTTAAATGAGAATCCAACCATGTATGGCCAGCTTTAATTTGAGTGCAGGTACTACTGCAGCACACATTTAGAGGGGAAAAAAAGAAACGCCAATCTGATGTTATCCAAACCAAGGCTTTTATCTTGAGCTGAGCTCTTCTGTAAGTTTCTCCTTTTGAGCGCAGTCCCCAGTCATTAGCATATTATGCAGAAGATTTCAAAATACTTTGCATACATCAATAACATTGAGATCTCATATGTTTCGTGGGGTCCTGCAGGTCACCTTGTACCAGTCCTGCTTCCATCAATTAGTGGATGGGACTTTGTGGCAGTTGGCACAATCATTAAAGACACCATGGGGAAGGGTTGTTTTTTTTATCCAATTACCTACGGAACAGGAACCATTGGACCTGAGGCCTTGGCATTGTTCATACTTCTAAAAATAATTAATTTCACAACAGGGTGTGAAAAGTCTGGAATCAGGAGTCAAGGCAGATGCATTAATTGGTTATCTTTTCTTCCACGCTGACAGCCAAGCGTGTTCAGAGAACGGAGTCCTTGTGAGAGAGTCCTTGTAGATAGGGACATGTGACAATGTTTCAGAAAGAGTAAAGACCTTGCAGCTGAAAAAAAAGAAAAGAAGTAAAGTCACCATGATTTTAGTGGAACAAAAACATGTGGCTTCTATACAATCCTGATTCCTGTAGATTATGATGAATCCTTTGTATTCTCCTTTTTTTCACTTTATAAATACGCAGTGCTATTTAGTTGTCCAGATAACATTCTTGGTTAGAATTGCTTCATGCCTCATAACCAGTAGCTGACAATACAGTATTGTTATATGTGGTAACTATGTATAAAGACATGCACGTATTACCAGGGCTTTTTTCTCTCAGAAAATAGGTGCAGGTATTGCCCCCCTCTTCTTCTGAGACACCCTGTCAGAGTCAGGAGTCAGGCTTTGAGACTGGTAACAACACAGATAGAAATTTGTTAACAAAAGTTAGCTAACAAGTTTGTGGCAGTGGTGAATTGTAAGTCTGTTAGCTTGCTACACATTTTACTAGCAAGTTGTACACTTGCAGAGCACTTGAAGCACAAGTTCTAGTACACATGTTTCCAATTTGTAGAAAATGTTCAAGTCTCTAGCAAGAACAAAGTTGCAGTAGTGAGTCTACAGCAAGAGCTCTGCAAGTCTACAGTATGAAAATTCAGCCACAGTGACCCCTGTGGTGGGATGACTATTGCACAACATAACTGAACTTGCAGAGTGTTTGCAAAGTTGACCTTATGCAATGCAGACTTACTGCAATTGTGCAACAAACTTGTGAAGCCTGGCAAGTCTAGCAATAGCTTAGCAAGCTATTTTAGAATTTGCAGCACAATTGCTTGCTATCTGGGTACAGCAGTGAAAGAAACAGGATCACCGCTCCAGATAAGTGCAATAAGCAATAAGTGTCCTCCTCAAAGCCTGTGGGTGCTGGCAATGCACAGGGCAAAAATCAATGAATGAAAATCATGGACAGCCGCACTCCAAAGATAGTTGCCTTTATTGTTGTAAATAGGAATAAGTTAAAGCACATAGCCAAAGCACAGCAAGCAGTGGGATATGATAAGCTGACGCATTTCGCAGTGCAAGAAAGTTCAGTCGCATTAGTCAAAGCTAAAACATAATAAAATACGAATATTCCTATATATTATATCGCAAAATCCGTATTAAGGATATGATCACATGGGTCACTGCCGCCAATGATGTTCCCCTGCCACTTATGTCTAAACAGGTAACAGCTGTGTCCAACATGGGCGGAACTGGACTGAATAAATTGGACAAAAAGCAAAATTAATAAAACAACATTATTCTTATTATAAAATCAAATTAGATAAATCTAGATATGATTAGACAGAAGTAAAACCAATGTATATATGTGTACAAATATGGAATTAACACACATATATAGAAAAGGATGTGTATAATTGTAAAAACAAGATCTAATATGATGATGAGTCAAATACTGTATACCCAACCACATGAATCCCATTGTGAAATTAATGTGCACCATGCACAAGAGAGGTGGGTATAGCAGTACAGAGGTTGCCACCAACCAGCAGGATAAGAACGCAAGCAGATCACCCTGGAAGATGATGTGGGCTCACCCGAGGTGCAGGGTTTAAGCACTAGCTGGTAATCATTAGAGCTACTGATGGTGGAGATGGGTTTTGCTGCATGCTAGTGCCAGGCTGCACTCCTCAGGATAGCCCCAGCAGGATGTGAGCAAGCTAGGTTGTAGTAGCAGATATAGCAGGTAGGGATCAAGCAGAAGTGTAGTCAGTAAACAAGCCAAAGGTCTAGTAACAAGTGGTTGCATGTTGGGATCAGGTGGAAGTGTAAACGAGGAACAAGCCAAGGTCAGTAACAAATGTTTCTTATACTCGAGTATATACAGTATATATTTTTAATTTACCATTAGTATAACGTTAAATAATAACTGGTGATCCAATGAAAACCCTTGTTTAGGCATTTCCTACAATAAGATGACAACTCAAGATGTCTCTCACTAGTACTCCTGCGTTGTCACCATGTCACAGAAGACTAAAAGCAACGGTACTGAACACACATTGCACTGGCATGGGCCACTGTTGTCACTATTAGGATATTGATATTAAAGCAATAACGTGCAGCTGATTCTGGAGTAAGTGCATATAGGCAGGACGTGGCTGAAAAAGGCTGGCTATGATGATCAGCATGATAAAATGCTATAATAGGTGGTAAAAAATATATAAAAAAATTGAATTAAAAAAATTTAAGATAAATATGTTTATGAAAAATATAATTTATGATACACTATGCTTTAGCAAACTAACTTCCATCCATTTAGGGTTTCGATCTAATCTAAGATTAGCTGCTCTGGCTTACACAGCACTTTGCTCAATTTGCTAAACTATAATGTGTTAGTTGTCATTATGAGAAAACTGGTAGCTTTAATTAGGGCATGCAGAGCTGAATTAGCAAATAGGGATATTAGTTGATTGCCTTGATGTAGGGGTCAGTGGCCACACGCAGTTGAATAGATTTGAACTGGAGTGCGCGGAAACAAAAATCAGCATGCACTGGTTATTTTATTTATTTTTGAACAATTATGAATTATGCAGCCCACAATCCATACAATCCTTTATCTGCATGAAAGTGTAAAGGATTCCCTGCGAAAGTCTGTCAGTCCACAGATCCCTGAGATGTAAAGAAAAATCCTGAAGCTCAAGGTCAGACCTTGACAATTCTCACATATGCTTCCAACATTTTAACATCCCTAATTATCATAATTTAAAAGGGAAGGATCGCGGTTTTCTTCATCTGCATTTCTTCATTTCATCATAATGTTTATATAGCAACAGTTTATATTTTTTGATTACGTAAAAAAAGAACTATTTATATGGACATTTATTTTCTGGTTTCATATTCAGCCAGCAGGGGGCAGTTAAGTCTTCTTTTCATAATTTTGGCTGTGTATTTATATCAGCTTTACTGAAAATATCCCAAAGTTTACAGAGCCCAATAGCTGAAGCTGACACATACAAGTGTATGAGTCAGAGCCATGACCATGACATGACTATTCTGCACTGTATGGAGATGTATGCATAGATAGATTGAACGATTAAACAATTAAGTTGAATTTTTAGTTAGCTTAGTAAATAAGGTTGAGTTGAGATCACATTAAAGTAATTGTAAAGTCTCCAAAAAATAAATAACAAACATGTTATACTTACCACCTCTGTGCAGTTGATTTTGCACATAGCAGCCCGGATCCTCCTCTTCTCAGGTCCTTCTTTGCTGCTCCTGGCTCCTCCCTCCTATTAAGTGCCCCTACAGTCAGCAGCTTTCTATGGGGGCACGAGTCGGAGTTCCGTCTATCCATTCAGACACGGAATCCCCAACCCAGCCCCGCCCTTGTCCTCCCCTTTGATTGACAACCACGGGAGCCAATGGCGCCACTGCTGTGTCTCAGCCAATCAGGAGGAGTGTCCCAGATGGCTTAAACATTTGCTGGAGAAAGATGGGGCTCAGGCAAGTAATTAGGGGAGCTGGGGAGAATGCTACACACAAAAGGTTTTTATCTTAAAGGGGAGGTTCCCCTAAAAAGAAACTTTTAACATTGCCTGTCACTTCTTAATAACATTTAGAATCGGCTGGTAGTTTAAAAAAAAAAACACCCGTACATACCATTTTCGGCATGTAGTCTCACCGCCGCTTCCGGGTCTGGCGGCTGGGGATGGGAGGGCCTGCTTCATTGACAGGCATCCGATCGACGCATACAGCGCGTCACGAGATGCCGAAAGAAGCCGAACGTTAGTGCGCATGCGCCGTATAGAGCCGCACCAACGTTTGGCTTCTTTCGGCATCTCGTGACGCGCTGTATGCGTCGATCGGATGCCTGTCCCCGGCTGCCAGACCCGGAAGTGGCGTTGATACTACAAGTTTCTTTTTAGGGGAACCTCCCCTTTAAAGTGGAGTTCCACCCAAAATGGAACTTCTGCTTTTCGGAATCCCCCCCCATTCTGAGTCACATTTGGCACCTTTTATGGGGGAGGGGGGAGCGGATACCTGTCTAATACATTAATTTGCTCCGACTTCTAGGCATAGATCGCTGCAGTATCCACAGCAATCTATGCCCAGCCCCTCCTTTGTTCACCCCCCACACACAGGTCCCAGAAGACAACAGGGACCAGTGAGGATGCGCATGTGCAGTAGGGAACCAAGCTGTGAATCCGCAAGGCTTCACTTCCTGATTCCCTTACCGAAGATGGCAGCGCCTCCACCCGGGACCCAGGAGCCAAGGGACAGATCGGCTTCGGGTGAGGACATTGCGGGCACCCTGGGCAGGTAAGTGTCCTAATGTTAAAATTCAGCAGCTGCAGTATCCCTGTTCTGTGAGAGGAGGAAAGGCAGATGGTGAGTTCCTACTAGCTAGGAACAGCGATCTGTCATCTCCTCTATTCAGTTCCACCCCCCACAGTTAGAACACACACTAGGTAACACAGTTAACCCCTTGATTGACCCCTAGTGTTAACCCCTTCTCTGCCAGTGACATTTATAGAGCAATCAGTGCATTTTTATAGAACTGATCGCTGTATAATTGTCAATGGTCCCAATAATGTGTCAAAAGTGTCCGATTGGTCCGCCATAATGTCGCAGTCCCGATAAAAATCGCAGATCGCTGCCATTGCTAGTAAAAAAAAATATTAATAAAAATGACATAAATCTATCCCCTATTTTGTAGACGCTATAACTTTTGCGCAAACCAATCAATATACGCGTATTGACATTTTTATTACCAAAAATATGTAGAAGAATACGTATCGGCCTAAACTGAGGAAAAAATGTGCTTTAAAAAAATAAAATAAAAAATAGGGATATTTATTATAGCAAAAAATACAAAATATTGTGTGTTTTTTTTTTTTTTATTCGCTTTTTTTTTCGTTTATAGTGCAAAAAATTAAACCCGCAGAGGTGATCGAATACCAGAAATAGAAAGCTCTATTTGTGTGAAAAAAAAGGACGTAAATTTTGTTTGGGTACAGCGCCGCATGACCGCGCAATTCTCAGTTAAAACGATGCAGTGCCAAATTGCAAAAAATGGCTCGGTCATTGAGCAGCCAAATCTTCCGGGGCTGAATTGATTAAAGGAGAAGTATTCCTTTTGTTTGGGGTTAACAAATGCTTTAATTACCCCCCCTCCTCCCCAAAACCCCCAAAAAAGTAAAGAAAAAACAATAAACAGGTATTTTCTAAAGCCTAAATCACTCATCCCTATTTGAAATCTCTCACTGTTGGTACTGTGGCAGATAAGACAGACTCTATACTGTGAGGACTCATTGTTAGTGGAGTGAGAATCTCATATATTTTTCAGCTGTATGCATCTCAGACTATTTTTATAACCATGTTGAAAACAGGTCTAATTAAGGGTCCTTTTGATGGCAGTGAATTGCCGCTCCCATGTGCACCTCCCTGATGGCCTACATGACAGCCTAATGACTTCAATGTTTTACTAATCAAATTATATCTTAACAATCCTAACATGCAATTAGTTTCAACAATGGTAGGCTGACATTCATGACTTAACTGAACCGGAAGGCCAAGAAGTACTTGGAGCAAAGCAAGATCGGCAAGGGATAGACTAAAACAGATTAAAGCAGAACTCCAGTTTTGTATCATATTATAAATCATTTGCTTAGCAAAATAAAAAAGTAACAACTTTTGCTGCAAGAACCACCTTCAGTACAGATCTACCCCTTAAGTAATACCTTTTCAACCAGAAAATATTGAGAGTAGAATGAAAACCAGTGTCATTTAACCTACAGTATATTTCCAAAAGTATTGGGACACCTGCCTTTACACGCACATGAACTTTAATGGCATCCCAGTCTTAGTCTGTAGGGTTCAATATTGAGTTGGCCCACCCTTTGCAGCTATAACAGCTTCAACTCTTCTGGGAAGGCTGTCCACAAGGATTAGGAGTGTGTCTATTGGAATGTTTGACCATTCTTCCAGAAGCACATTTGTGAGGTCAGGCACTGATGTTGGACGAGAAGGCCTGGCTCGCAGTCTCCGCTTTAATTCATCCTAAAGGTGTTCTGTCGGGTTGAGGTCAATCAAGTTCCTCCACCCCAAACTTGCTCATCCATGTCTTTATTGGCCTTGCTTTGTGCACTGGTGTGGAGTCAGTTTGGAACAGGAAGGGGCGATCCCAAAACAGGTTCCCACAAAATTGGGAGCATTAAATTGTCCAAAATGTCTTGGTATGCTCTCAGGAACCATGAAACAAAGACAGAAAATGCAAAACATAACCAGGGTTCAGTAGTCAAATCGAGTAGTCATAACAAGCCAGAAAGTCAGGAAGCCAGAGATCAGCATAGTAAAAGGCAGCAGACAGGATCAGGAACCAGCCAGGCAAGTCTTCAACAGGAACACAGCAGAAAGTCTCTAGATATATTGACCAAGGCAAAGGCAATTGATCAAATGAACCAAGGGGCTGGCTGTGGGCTTGACGGACGAGCAGGAGATGATCAACAGGTAAGCCACTGTGGAATGATGTGTACTGGCAATTAACTGAATTAGCTGAGCAACCTGAGCACAGAGAAGGAAGGGCTGAGAACCCATCCCTGACACCTGATGCCTTAAGAGTTTCTAGGGGGCCTAGCCAAACCCCTGAAAAACAACCCGACACCATAATCCCCCCTCCACCAAACGATTTGGACCAGTACACAGACATGGTCTATAAAGACATGGATGAGCGAGTTTGCGGTGGAGGAACTTAACTGGCCTGTACAAATGGGCTTCAGGAAGAATGGTCAAACATTCCCATAGACACACTCCTAAACCTTGTGGACAGCCTTTCCAGAAGAGTTGAAGCTGTTATAGCTGCAAAGGGTGGACCAACTCAATATTGAACCCAACGAACTAAGACTGGGATGCCATTAAAGTTAAGGTGACCAGATTTTTAAAATGTAATCTGGGGACATATTTTTTTTTTATACTAGAAATGGCGGCAATCAGCGACTCTCTGCCCGTCGCCGCCCGCCTCACAACCTGTCAAGTCTTACTCTCCGGGCCCCGGCTACTACTGGGTGGGGAGCGGAGGAAGATCACTCCGCCAGGGAAGGCAAGGAGATAAGCAGGCAGGCCGCTGGCCAAGGCAGAAGAATATACGAGCGGAGCTGAATGGGCATGCACCCGAAACTGAAGAAATATTCCCTCCGCTCCGACCAGCACATGGTCATCAGAAAGGGGCACAGATAATGGAAAAAATACACCCCCCTAAGATAGTAGGAGCAGCGGAGCGGGGGGAGGGGGGTGTAATTCAGAATTGTATTTTTTTTATTTTGCAATGACTGTCTTTGAAATCGCCCCAACCCCTGTTCAAATCCAATCCAGGGACATAACCGGGGACAGACTTGGTCTGGGGACAGTGTCCTCAATCCAGGGACTGTCCTCTGAAACCGGAGATGTCTGGTCACCCCAATTAAAGTTCATGTGCGTGTAAAGGCCGGTGTCACAATACTTTTGGTAATATAGTGTGCTTACCAAACAACTGAGTATGTATCAAAAGTGTTCTGTATCGCAGTACCATGACGTGCCATAAAACTACACGTACAATCCTAATTGCGATTTTTTTTTACGAAAAATATGTAGAAGAATACGTATCGGCATAAACTGAAAAAATACTACATCTTTTTTGGGGATATTTATTATAGCAAAATGTAAAAAAATATAGAATTTTTTTCAAAATAGTCGCTCTATTTTTGTTTATAGCGCAACCGCAGAGGTGATCAAATAGCTCAGGACACAATTGGGAGCCATGTCGCACGACCCCCAATTGTCAGTTAAACGCAGAATAGTGCTCTGGTGCCTTGGGCTCTGACATGAACCTCGTTATTATACATGTTCTTAGCATTGTTATAAATTTTGGTTGAAACACTTACGTTGACGCATGACTCTTGCCTAAACCACATATCTGGGCTTTGGAAGAAACGAAGCATCAACTCCAGAAAATAGTTATAACCTTATCTGTACTATTAATATGTCCATTAAAGCCACCAGACTCACTGTTGTGCACTTATGTAAACCAAGAAATTATTCTGTGTCTGTAATTAACTTATTTTATTTTGTTGAATTGTACATTTCTTTATCACCTCAATAAAGATATATTGACAAGGAAAACATTATACTTTGAGGCACGATGCCAGATACTGAACAACTAATGGTGATTTAACATACACTTTAATATTGAACTCATCTGAAACGTGTGCACTTTTGAATAGTTGGCTGATTGCACAGATTTGCATGCTAACTTGAAAAGAATGGTTCTGATTGGTTATTTTGTTCTACATGTACTAAGCCTATTGCTCTTTGCTTTACTCAACAAGCATAAGCAGCCCCCTCCATGGCACAAAATGGCCGCCATCGTTGCCTTCGGGCAAGCAACCCTCTTCTAACGTCTCAGCAATTTTCCTGCACTCAGGAAAATAAATAAGAAACCTGACATGTTTTCTTTTCCACCTGCGTACCGTAAATCAAATGAGTATGAAGATGAATTGTGACTGATCGCCGAATCTGCCGGGCTCTTTTTCGCCTGTCACATGTGTTTTATTGCCGAGAGACATTAAACGGTTTATGAAAAGCGTCATGCTAAGCAATTTTTTTTTTTGGGAGAAGAAAAATGAAGCAAGAAGGGAAATTGTCACTAATTAGAGAAATTCAACCAATACAATTGTATAGTATGGAAAGGCGGCTTGGTGGAGTTGAGGACTGACTTACAGCTGTGGAAAATATTGGGACAGAGATTAAAACATTTTCTAATATTTTTTTTCTTACCTGTGAAAATGTCCAAATACTAAGCGGTAAAGTTTGCTTGTTATTTTTAGGACACTTTATACCATGGGTCTTCAAACTACGGCCCTCCAGTTGTTCAGGAACTACAATTCCCATAATGCCTAGTGATGTCTGAATGTCAGTGTGTTTGCCTCATGGGATGTGTAGTTTTAGGACACTTTATACAATAAAGGAGACCGGAGGGGAAAGTAAACACGGCTCTGCTTTTCATACCTAAATCATTAAAAGGGTTGTAAAGGTACCATTTTTTTCCCTAAATGGCTTCCTTTACCTTAGTGCAGTCCTCCTTCACTTACCTCATCCTTCCATTTTGCTTTTAAATGTCCTTATTTCTTCTGAGAAATCCTCACTTCCTGTTCTTCTGTCTGTAACTCCACACAGTAATGCGAGGCTTTCTCCCTGGTGTGGAGTGTCGTGCTCGTCCCCTCCCTTGGACTACGGGAGAGTCAGGACGCTCTCTACGTTGCAGACAGAGAAAGGAGCTGTGTGTTAGTGGGCGTCCTGACTCACCTGTAGTCTAAGGGAGGGGGCGAGCACGACACTCCACACCAGGGAGAAAGCCTTGCATTACTGTGTGGAGATACAGACAGAAGAACAGGAAGTGAGGATTTCTCAGAAGAAATAAGGACATTTAAAAGCAAAATGGAAGGATGAGGTAAGTGAAGGAGGACTGCACTAAGGTAAAGGAAGCTATTTAGGAAAAAAATTACAATAAACCCCTTTAAGGTTTTAGTATTATTGAATTTTTTGGTCCAACTAAGCGTAGACACCTGTAGTAACGCACCTGATCCCTGAAAGTTAATTTATTCAAAAAAGGAAAGGGAAAGCATGGGACTATAGCGGTGCTTAATCACATGGTAATGGAAACCCAACAACAACGGATTGGAGGTAGGACACAAGTCGGTTTACATCTACAACATAAAGGTGAATGGAGACTCCAATTGGGTCAGACTGACCATGTGAAAGGGGCCCAAGGCTGCTTTCACACTGATGCGCTGCGGTTTACCCGCACCGCGTGTGCAATGCAATATACCTTTGGCTTTCCTGCACTTTGCAATAGACTTCTATTATATTCTGCAGGTTTGGTGCACTTTCAGAAAGCTCACCAAACTCGCAGGTAATAACAGAAGTCTATGGCTCAGTGCAGGTAACCCACGGGTACACTGTTCTACATCTGCAGAACAGTTTGAAAGCAACCGAGTAACCACTGCAGAACAGATATGCCCAGATATACACTGTGATTTTAGTAATAAACTGACCTTTAATAACAGTATTCTATTCCACCAGAAAGCAGGAGGTCGCGGGCCACATCAGAGGGCTCCGCGGGCCACATGTGGTCCCCGGGCCACTGGTTAGGCACCCCTGGCCTAGGCCATCTTTATGTAGAGCAACAATTCTTTTTATTAGATCCTCAGAGAGCTCTTTGCCATGAGGTGCCATATAGAGCTTCCAGTGATCAGTATGAGAGAGTGAGAGCGATAACACCTAATGTAACACACCTGCTCCCCATTCAGACCTGAGACCTCGTAACACTAAGGAGTCACATGACGCCAGGGAGGGAAAATGGCTAATTGGGCCCAATTTGAACATTTTTACTTAGGAGTGTACTCACGTTTGTTAGTTTTAGTAAATAAACCCAATGTGTTATCATTTTCTTCCTTCCTCTGTTACCTGGTGTCATGGATATGCAGTAATGTCTGACAGCTTACCTTTTCCTCCATGTGTTCATTAGAGGCCAGACTCTCTTATCTGGCTGCCTTTATCATCTCTCCGCCCTGTATTGCTCCACCTCAGGCCATCCCAGGAACTCTATATTAGCCAGTGCACTGCATGTCTGCCTTGCTGATCAATGTTGTTTGTTAGCATTGTGTTCCTGCTTGCCGTGTGCTACGTTAATCTCTGTGTACTGATTTTGGCTTGTCCCACGACTACTCCTGTTTGCCTGTGACGCTGACCCTTGGCCTGTCCCTTGGTTATCCTCCTCTGCTTTTTGCCCCGACCTCGGCTTACCCTTCACTTTCTCTTGTGTCCTGAGTGGCTGCTTCCCCTCTCTCCCTATGCAGTGTGACCTGGGGTACTTCTGGGGCTGCAACCTGGATTTAGTTGCAGTGAAGGCCATCCTCACCACTAGTGAATACCAGCTGGATCTGAGACTCCGCGCCCTGGGGAATCTTGGGCTCATTGTTTGTGCCCCAGAGAACCTCTCCTCCATATCCACTCTGTGGTCCATCCGCAGCAGTCTGCTATAGGGTTCACTACCTTGTAGTGCACTCCTGACTCCAACGGGGTGCATTTGTTCTATGGCCACAGGTGACCTGACACCTGGGATCACTAAAATCCTCAGTTTAAATTTCCTACCCAAAATAACATCTGTAGAAACCTTAAATACACGATTAGTTCAAAGACCTTAAAGAAAGCATCCTCATCTATGTAGGCATCTCTGTAGGCATGCATGCTTCTGACGTCCAGTCACCTGCAATGGTAAGAAACAGTGGCGGCCCGCCCATATGGGCGCACGGGCGCCGCCCCCCTCCCGCAGTCACAAAAAAAAAAAAAGAATTAAAAAAAAAAAAACGGGCCCTTTAAGAACTTTTATTCGGCTCAAATGTCATTTTGACATTTTAGCCGAAGTTCTGGCGGCCGTCTATAGAGGGCGCTGAGCGCCACCTCTCGCAAGTAACACACGTTCAATGCTATGCATTGGACGTGTGTTACTGTTGCCAGCTGCCTGGTCTATTCGTATAACCGGACATGGGACGCCGGTTACCCGAATAGCGACAGCTGGTTGGCTGAGGGGAACTGCCTATCAAAGCCAGTGGCTCTGATAGGCTTTTCCAGTCCCGCCCTCCGGCTCTCGGAAGTCTATGCTCGGAGCGCAGACAATCTGCGGTCCTTGCATTGGACTGACAGCCGTTTCAGCCAATCAGGTTCCCGGATTCTGGTTTTCAGGAACCTGATTGGCTGAAGCTTCTCCAGGGCGGCAGAAGACATCGAGGGAGGACATGGAAGCGTCAGGTAAGTGATTTTTTTACAGGGAAAGGGGCAGCATGGGGCACAGTGGCAGCATGGGGCACAGTGGCAGCATGGGGCACAGTGGCAGCATGGGGCACAGTGGAAGCATGGGGCACAGTGGCATCATGGGGCACAGAGGCAACAATGAGCACAGGCCGGGCACAGTGGTGACAATTGATGGCACAGTGACTGCATTTGATGGCATGGCACAGTGGTGACAATTGATGGGCACAGTAGCTGCTTTTGATGGCATGGCACATTGGTGACAATTGATGGCACAGTGGTGGCGTTTGATGGCATGGCACAATTAGTGACACAAGTGGTGACAATTGATGGCACAGTGACTGCAAATGATGGCATAGCACATTGGTGACAATTGATGGCACAGTGACTGCATATGATGGCAGACATTGGTGACAATTGATGGGCACAGTAGCTGCATTTGATGGCATGGCACAGTGGTGACAATTGATGGCACAGTGGCTGCATGATGGCATGGCACAGTGGTGACAATTGATGGCACAGTGGCTAGGCATGGCACAGTGGCTACATTTGGTGGCATGGCACAGTGGCTGCATGTGATGGGCACAGTGAGGCTCCAATATTTTTTTTTTTCGTTTGCGCCCCCCCAAAAATTTTGAGCACCAGCCGCCACTGGTAAGAAATGAGAAATTATATTCACTCAGTTTTAGGGGTTGCCTTCCTTCTCACAACAATGGCTCTGCAAGATGCCTTCCTCTCTTTCCAGTCTTCCCAAGACTTCTATTTTTTATTAACTCTACTGCTTCCGCTATTACTTCTTCTAAGGAAGACTTGGGCTGAAGAAATGATTTATAACTGCAACCTGCTAAGAATGGTTCAGCCAGGTACGAGGGAGCAAAACACTTTGTTGTTATCTTTATCACAACAGGGCATCTATTCTTTAACATTCTTCCTGCATTGAGATGTATTTCAGAGCAATCCTCATGGTGTAAATAAGTCATGGACCGATAGGAAACCATCCGTGTATCTTCAGGTAATTGTTTTGGCAGCGCAGAAAATTCCTAGAATGCGCTACAGGAGGCTGATCGTATGTAGACAATTCAAGATGACATTGATGCTTACCATCATTTTCTAAGAACATAGAAAGAAAATTAAGACAATTCTATGGGTATTTGTCTTTCCTAACCTATTTACTGGATAACATTAACCACTTAAGACCCGGACCAATATGCTGCCAAATGACCCAAGGGGTTTTTGCGATTCGGCACTGCTTCGCTTTAACAGACAATTGCGCGGTCGTGCGACGTGGCTCCCAAACAAAATTTGCGTCCTTTTCTTCCCACAAATAGAGCTTTCTTTTGGTGGTATTTGATCGCCTCTGTGATTTTTATTTTTTGCGCTATATACAAAAATAGAGCGACATTTAAAAAAAAAAAAAAATTTTTTACTTTTTGTTATAAGAAAAATCAATAAACTAAATTTTAGTCAAACATTTCTTTAGTAAAAAAAATCGCAATAAAAAAAAAAATTAGCTACCTAGCGGGAACAGCGACACTAATACAGCGATCAGAAAAATGATCGCTTAGTGATGCTGGCAATAGGGAGTGAAAGGGTTAACTAGGGTGGTGATCAAGGGGTTTAAACTTTATATGGGGGGGTACGGGGGCTACCCAGGACCTAACACTAACTGACTGTCACACTGCCTGTCACACTGACACTAAATACAGTAATCATACATGTATGATTACTGCATTCAGTGACACTGTGACAGGGGGGGGGGGGGGGGGGGGTTAAATGTGACTATGTGTAGTGTTAGTACAGTGTAGTGTTGTGCAGACTTACTTGTGATGTGATCTCTCCTCAGCGGTGGTTGAAAAAAACCGCTGAGGGAGAGATCACATCGCTTCCTCCTTCCTGTGTTTACACAGGAGGAGGAAGTGACAGCGCGGGCGGGCGCGCGCATTGGCTGGGAGCGATCGTGAGGGGGCGGACAAAAACGAATAGCCGCCCCCTCTTGTCGGATCGCTGCTACAGCCGCGCAGACCGCCGCATGTACGGGGGTGGGTCCGATCGGACCCCCGAACCCCCCCAAGGCACCAACGTATATATACGTTGATGTGCCTGTCGGTGCCATTCTGCCGACGTAAATGTACATGCGGCGGTCCTTAAGTGGTTAAGGACCTTGCCCCTTTTTGCGATTCGGCACTGCGTCGCTTTAACTGACAATTGCGCGATCGTGCAATGTGACTCCCAAACAAAATTGGCGTCCTTTTTTTCCTACAAACAAAAAAAGAGCGACAATTTTGAAAAAAATGCAATATTTTGTACTTTTTTGCTATAATAAATATCACCAAAAAAGATATAAAAAATATATTTTTTTCTCAGTTTAGACGTATTCTTCTACCTATTTTTGGTAAAATAAATCACAATAAGCGTTTAACGATTGATTTGCGCAAAACTTATAGCGTTTACAAAATAGGAGATAGCTTTATGGCATTTTTTTTTATATATATTTTTTTTTACTACTAATGGCAGCGATCAGCGTTTTTTTTTTTCGTGACTGCGACATTATGGCGGACACATCGGACAATTTTGACACATTTTTGGGACCATTGTAGTTTTCACAGCAAAAGGTGCTATAAAAATGCATTGACTACTGTGAAAATTACAATTGCAGTTTGGGAGTTAACCGCTAGGGGGTGCTGTAGGGGTTAAGTGTGACCTCATATGTGTTTCTAACTGTAGGGGGGCGGGGCTGGACGTGTGACGTCAGGGATCGTCTTTCCCTATATCAGGGAACAGATGATCAATGACAGCGCCACTGTGAAGAACGAGGAAGGTGTGTTTACACACACCTCTGCCCGTTCTTAAGCTCCGGGGACTGATCGCGGGACTCCGGCGGCAATCGGGTCCGTGGGTCCCGCAGTCACGGAGCTTCGGACCAGGTCGGACCAGGTCGGATGTGTTGACATTCTGCCGACGTATATGTGCAGGAGGCGGTCCTTAAGTGGTTGAAAAAACAAACTTCTACCGAGATAGAGAAGCTGCCATTAAAGCTGAACTATTGTCTAAATGCAAGTGTTGTGTGTACTCTTACTTGAATCTCGGTGTGCGTTCCAGTGGCGGCTGGTGGTATATTTTTGGAGCGGCTCAGGATGTGGTATATGCGGGCCTGTTAACCAACCGATCGACTGACCAGGGGGGGTGCAGAAGACCAAACTGACCAACACCCCCACTCCCCAGTCGGTCGATCTGTTGGTCACCAGTCCCGCACTTACCCCATCTAGGACGCAGGCTTCCTCCAGGCGGTGGCCGGCGTGTTCACCCTGCGTCTTCTCCCTCCTTGGCTTCACGGCAGTGCGGCTTCCCCTGTGTCTTATTCCTCCTCTTCCTCGACGGCCAATAGGATAGCTTCTCCTCTTGGTTAATAGGGTCACAGTACCCGCTTCCTGAGCCGGGATTGGCCAGGAGGAGAATCAGGAAGACAATAGCGAATATTAATTCACTATTGTCACACAACCAGGTGGGCTTCGGGCTCCACAGGCCCACCCTTTTTGCGAAAATGAGCCGGCGGAATTCAAATTGGGCGCGTAGGGGGCGTGTATAATTTAAACTAGGTACTGCGCATGTGTCGACTGTCAGTGCGCATGCTCCAAATTCTGTCAGTGAACGTCAATGACGTTAATCCCCATTCACGGACGTTTTACGCAAACGACGTTAAACTTTTTCAATTCGACGCGATCACGACGGCCATACTTAACATAGGATACTCCACCTAGGGGGCATGTTTTTCTTTACGCCGCGTATCGCTTACGGAAACGTCGGAAAGTCACTGCGTCGGGCCCGCGTACTATCGTGAATTGCCGTCTCTCGCTGATTTACATATTCTTGGCGTAAATCAGCGGGAACGCCCCGAGCGCCCATTTTAAAATTGCAGTTCCGATACGACGGCGAAATACAATTACGCCGCTCGTATCTGAACTCAATCCCGGCGTATCTTGTTTTCTGACTACAGAAAACAGATAAGCCGGCTCAAAGTGTGAGTTATGCTGGCGAATCACTGATACTCCAGAGTAACTCTACTTGAATCTGGCCCATTGCGTCCAGAGCCCTCCATGTAGATTATTGGCTGGGCGCATAGATTAAGGGGACGGCGCCCCCTATTAACGGGCCGCCGCTGGTACTTTCTGTAATTCTTCCAGATCTGTGCATTATTCCGGTTTGAAATGCTGACCCTGTGCAGGGGCTTCCTGTAATAAAGGCTGATCTGGTTATGAAACATCTAAAAAATAAACCCCAAATACATGAACTATCACGTAGCCGTAATAAAACACGAATATCCATCTCCAGCAATAAAAACATGACAAGAGTTCTAATCTTTCTTTACGCTACTGACTTCCAACTGAACCCAGCTCTTCCCCGGTCATGGTATAGGTAGCAGTGGTTAGATGTATAAAAACAATTCTTTAACCTCTTTCTGACTGCCCTATAGCAGTAAATGTTGAAGACTTTTTGTAGTTTCTTTCAAGGAAATTTTTTTTTCCCCCATAAATTCACTATAACTGCTTCAATACTTTTTTGTGGTATTTAATTATCACATTTTTTTTTAATTTTTTGCAAAAAAAAAATGTTTGCTAAAGAAAAAAAAAAAAAAGAGCGTAAATTAAAAATAATTAGCCAGATTCAGGTAGCTCTATGCCGGCCTATCTCCAGATACGCCGTCGTATGTACAAATGTGCGCCGATTCAGGAAGCTAGATACGCCGTAAAACAAGGCTTTAGCCGCCCAACGTAACTTGCCTACGCTGGCATATCTTGGGCGCATAGTTACGCTGGACGCATTCTGCGTTCCCATGTTAAATATGCAAATGAGTAAGATACGCCGATTCACAAACGTAGATGCTCCAGGCAGAAAAGATATTCCACCATATAGGTGGCGCAACCCATTCAAAGGTTGTTTACGTAGTACTACGTGAATAGGGCATGGCGTAGGTTACCTTCACGTCGTAGGCATTGAGCCGACGTATCTTAGGGAGTATATGCGACGTGATTCTGAGCATGCGTGCGCATGCGCTGTTTAATTGGCTATTCATTTGCATGGGGTCACACTTAATTTAAATAGATGACGCCCACCTCCTTCCTACTTTGAATTAGACGAGCTTACGCTGGCCAATTTACGCTACACCACCGCAACTTACGGAGCAAGTGCTTTGTGAATACTGTACTTGTCTCTCTAAGTTACGTTGGCGTAGCGTATTTGAGATGCGCTACGCCACTCTAAAGATACAACCCCTACGTGAATCCGGGTTAATAAGTTTATCTTGTTTTTTGTCAGAAAACATATGTAAATGTGTAGTTTTTCCTCCTTCTCTGATGTGTGCTGATTAGGCTACACTGATGGGCTCTGATAAGGGTTCACTCGAGGGCACTGATGAGGAGGCACTAATATACAGCACTGATGAGCAATGATAGGCGATACATATGGGCACTGATAGGTGGCACTGATTGGCACTGATAGGTGCCACTGACGGGTGATGATAGAAGGCACGGATAGGCATCGCTGATGGGCACTGGTGAGCAAAACTGATGGGCACTGATAGGTGGCAATAATGGGTGACACTGGCAGGCAACATTGATGGGCCCTGATAGGTGGTACTGATGGGCACTGATAGGTGGTATTGATGGGCAATTATGAGCGACACTGATGGACGACACTGATGGTCAGTGAGAGATGGCGCTGATGAGCACTGATGGACAACACTGATGGGCAACACTGATGGTCACTGATGGGCAATGATGGACTACACTGATGGGCAGCACTGATGAGCAGGCACTGACTTGCATCATTGATGGGCACAAGCTGGCATTACTGCTGGGCACTGATGGGGCTGCACTGATGATCAGTGCCCCAATTATCTATGCAGGTCTCCCCTCTGAGGAGATGCCGCTGATTGGCTCTCCTCTCCTCACACTCTGTCAGTGTGAGGCGAGGAGAGCCAATAACCAGCATTTCCTTGTTTACATGTCATAAGCTTTGATTGGACACAGCTGATCAAATGGGTAAAGAGCTGCATCATCGGCGAGATCGGGGTCGCAGTGTCTCAGTCATGTGAAGTTGCCCTAGAACAACAGAGCATCCCGCCCGCCATCATTTGTCTATACGGTGGGCGGGAGGTAGTTAAAGTTCCCTTCAGAAAAACAAAAAGTTAAGAAGGGAATTTTACCTTTGCTAAAAGTTTGATGTTATGTGGAGAACGCATTGAGAAAACAGTCAGCTACTTCGATCTCTGTATTTTATTGGCCACCCGGAGAGCAGGAAGTAAATCTGGGAATGTTTTACCGGCTCCTACAATCATGACTAGATTGGACACTGCCAAGACTCATCACTTTGCGTCTCCTGACACAATCAACGCGTTTCACCTTCAGCCTTTTTGAACGTCAAGTGCTTTGTGTGTTTAGCACATCTGACAACCAGCCTAGAAAATGCCTCCTCGGTCCTTCGCCCACGTCATTGTCCTACAGAGAATGCAGCGTATTGTTTCCCTCGTTCTCTCATCTGCCTGCAGAGTGTCATTCTCATCCCTACACGCTGGTCATTTGGCCCATATTTTATTAATTGTATGATAAAGTGCCTTTGACACTCTGGCAAATTGAATCGCTATTATGTTTCGGGAAGGAACAGATTTCCATTGTCGCTGCTATTTTTCTGCTTGGAAAGGTGGAAATAATTCTACTTGAATGCTTGTATGGTCTTAGAAAATATTAATGAAGCTCGCGGTGCAGATTTTTATGGTTCAACAACTGGTAGCTGTGAAGAGAGTTTCCGTAATTGCTGTTAAGATTGGAACACAATCATCTCTTTTATTATATAATGATGTTGTACTTTGTTTGTAACAATGTAAATCCTTGGGCAGTTAAACATTATTTAACTTCCTGGAGCCCGGGCCATTGTCAAATGACGACCACAAGGTGGCTCTCCGGAGGCCGTCTATTGAAGTCCTTGGGCCTCCTGTCACTGAGGTTCCGATGCGTGTGCCTGGCAGCCTCGATGTCCGCCAGGTACCTGCGATCGGCCGTTACAGAGCCAGGGACGTGGATCTCTGTGTACAAACACAGTGATCCATGTCCTGTTGGGGAGAGGAGACTGGCTGCATTTGACAGGGTACAAGTGTTGATGGGCACAGCTGGCAGCATTTGATGGGCATGAGTGCAGTACCATTCGTAGCCACATGCTGGCTGTGTTTGGACGCAGTACCTGACAGCTCCTGACATCCAGAGCTGCACCTCACGCTCCTCTAGCTCTCCCCTGGCGTCTCCCACCTATCTCCCCGGTTTTCTCCCTGGTCCCCTCGGATCCGCCGCTCTCTGCCCTCAGAAAGGTAAGCCCCTAATCTATAGGGCTCTCCCACCTCCCCGAGCTCCGTTGGCGGCCGTCCTTTTCAGGATAAGCCGCGGCGGAGGCCTTCACGCCATCCCTGGAACCATTCGCGGCCGCCGCATTCAGGAAAGGCCCCGGCTTTACCCGCGGCCTAGCGGCACGCCGCTCCATTCACCGGATAGAACCACCACAAACCCCCCAGACACCTGCAGAACCCCCCAGCCACCACCAGCCACGCCCTGAGCTGCCCCCTCACAGAATCCAGCTGCATAGCCCCCCACAGTGACTCGGTATTTCCCCGGCTTGCGGCCCCCCCCCCTGATACATCATCCACCTGCCAGCTACACAGAAATCCCCCCTGGACACCAGCAGGACCCCCCACTTTCCATAGGGCTAGAACTGCATCACGGTAGCTACCGGCGCACGCTTCCTAGGAGTAGGACGTGTGGCCCACGGGATGTAGATAGGTAGGGCCCCCCCTCCACCCCCCCTTCACTGCTGCGACCCGCCAGCCGCACATCTATCCCCCCCCCTTGGCACCAGCAGGACCCCCCTCTTCCCTAGGGCTAGAACTGCATCCTGGTAGCTACCGGCGCACGCTTCCTAGGAGTAGGACGTGTGGCCCACGGGATGTAGATAGGTAGGGCCCCCTCCACCCCCCCATTCACTGTCGCGACCGAGTGGCCCCCCGCACCTCCCCTCCAGATACCCGCTTGCTACCCCCGTGTAATTGGGTCACCTACCACCCTCTCCTGACTCAATAACTACCAGTTGGCAATCCCCCCCCCCTTGAGGTCACCACCCTGGCTCTTGCAGCCGGAGTGGTAGCCATCTTGCAACACCCAAGCCCCATTCCCCCCTTCCTCAATACTATTTAAACTTGATCCAGGGTTCGCCCGATCGCCTCTCAAGGGGTCAGGAAGGAATTTTTTTCCCTGTCCTAGCATATTGGCATAGCACGGACAGGGTTTTTTTGCCTTCCTCTGGACCAAGCCAGGATCAAGGATTAAGTTAATCCTTGAAAATCCTCCCCCCCTTCTTCCCCTGGTGTTTGGCGACTATGGTTAATCTGCAATATTCTGCAGAAACCATTCGGGATCTGAGGCAATTTGCCGCAATTCTACCAGCCATCACCAAAAAAGCCCTAAGAACTGAGCGACTTTTGAGAATCGATCGACGATCGACTATCAAAAATCTCAGCCGTTTACCCCAGCCTAAGCATATATCATGTGCTTTGATTAACACAAGGTCGGCAGTAAATCACCGACTGGAAATCCATGATTTCATCCTACAGTACGATTTAGACTGCCTCTTTATTACAGAGAGCTGGCTCACAGCCGACTGTAACACCATTCTAGGAGAACTGGTGCCAGAAAACGATCGTATTATAACTGAAAACAGAATAGGGCAAAGAGGAGGAGGACTGGCAGTGATCCATAAGACTTGTCTTGCGATCACTAAACCAGTCCTTCAAAACCCTCTTCCATTCATGGAAACCCTTACTCTGCAACTCCAAGCAAACTCCCAGGAGACCGTCCGGATTCTACTCTGCTATAGGCCACCTGGCCCAAAATCGCAGCTTCTACCATCATTGACAGACTTTATCTCCACCTATACCCTTAACAGCAAACATCTTTTGCTGCTCGGGGACTTCAACCTCTGGGCTAACTCCCCGCAAGACCCTATTGCCGACGCCTGCATCGATCACCTTGAAGGATTAGGGCTACAACAACGAGTATGTGGCCCCACACATGCTTCAGGTCACACACTCGATCTCATTTTCAGACAAGATCTGGAAATAGAAATCTTGGAAAATGAAGCGTTGCCATGGACAGATCACCATGCAATTAAATTCATTATTTCCGATTTCCCTCCTTTAACTAAAACTTCAAATCCAGTGACAGCACACTGGTCTAGATGTCAGAAGAAGCTCCATTCGGAACTCTTCAAAACCACGTTAAGGAAGAAAATAATTACAATTCAGCCGAACCAAACGGCTGAAGAAACACTGGATACCATAAATACAGCCCTATTACAGTCAGCCGACTTAAAAGCGCCGAAACGCAAAACCCGCATCCGGAAAAATAACTCTAGCTGGTTCAACAACCAACTGGCGTTACTGAAGCAAGAGCGCAGAAGGGCGGAAGCCGCCTGGAAAAGAAGCTCTTCAGATGAGAACCTCAGCGTCTACAAAGCAACAACAAGAAAATACAATAAAGAAATCTTCAAAGCCAAGAAAAACTATTTTTCTAAGGCTATTAACAGCGCCCTTAATCGCCCACGCAAACTCTTCAAGCTGGTCACTCAGACCATGAATCCAGGATGTCTTGAAGCCCCCAATTCGGACTCACAAGAATTTTGCAATGAATTGTCGGATTACTTCATTAATAAAATCGAGAAGATCCGACATAGCATTCCGCAAAGTAATTCTCCCCTCAAGCCTCCCTGTAATTATATACACAACACCTGCAGTAATTCATCACAACCAGGTAAGTTCACGCTGGTACCTATCTCTATCAAAGACACTAATAATATCATCGGTACTTTGCGTAACAGCACCGCGCCCAATGATATCATCCCCACTAAACTGCTGAAGGAATGCGCCGACATCCTGGCACCTTCTATCACGCAGCTTATCAACCAATCTTTCAGGGAGGGCATAGTGCCCTCCCAATTCAAGGAGGGTATAATTCGACCCATTTTGAAGAAACCCAACCTGGACCCCAAGGACCCACTCCACCGTCGTCCAATAACAGGCCTAAATGTACTCTCAAAGGTAATGGAAAAAGTAGTGGTACAACAGCTGCAACAGCATCTAGATACCCACAAGCTACTTGACCCATTTCAATCGGGATTCCGTCCTGGACACGGGACGGAAACCGCATTGCTCAAAATATGGGACGACGCTCTCGAGGCCGCAGACGAAGGAGAATCTTGTCTTCTGGTTCTGTTGGACCTTAGTGCAGCCTTCGACACAGTAGACCACAAGCTCTTGTTGACTCGGCTATCTGAAGTAGCCAGAGTCGCAGAAGGCGATTTATCTTGGTTCTCCTCTTTTTTGGAAAACCGTTCGCAAATAGTGAAGCTGGGACCCTTCACTTCTGCGAAACGCACATTATCGTGCGGAGTCCCTCAAGGATCCCCTTTGTCGCCGGTGTTATTCAACATCTATCTTCGCCCTCTTTTTGAGATTATTAGCAGCCAAAAACTGCTTTACCACTCATATGCAGACGACACGCAACTGTATTTCCGCATTTGCAAGAAAAAGGATCACCACCTCAATCTAGAGACATGCCTCTCTTTGATAGAGGACTGGATGACAAAAAGTTATCTTAAACTCAACGGAGCGAAAACAGAACTTCTCCTGTTTCACGCCAAGCGTATGAATCAACCTGCAACAACCTGGACCCCCCGCCCATTCTGGGCAAAATCATCACCCCTAGCGACAAAGTCAAAAGTCTTGGGGTCATCTTTGACTCCTACATGATAATGGACGCACAAATAGGGTCAGTAGTCAGCGGATCTCACCATCTGCTGCGCCTACTACGTAGGCTTACTCCTTTTATTCCCAAGGAAGACTTGGCGGTCGTGGTGGGAGCAATTGTAAACTCCAGATTGGACTATGCAAATGCCCTTTACCTCGGACTCCCCAAGTACCAAATTGCTCGTCTACAAGTCGTTCAAAATACGGCCGCCAGACTTGTGACTGGAAAAAAACCTTGGGAATCAATCTCACCTTCACTGAGATCCCTTCACTGGTTGCCAGTACAAGACAGGGTCACTTTTAAAGCACTCTGTCTAACGCATAGATGTATCCATGGGAATGCTCCCCATTATCTATGCGAAAAAATAAAAGCTCATAACCCCAATCGCGTTCTGCGATCCACCAATCAAAATCTGCTACAGATACTGAAAGCCAACTACAAGCCAACTTCATTCATTCATTCATTCATTCATTCATTCATGCTGTTTACCTTGTGCCAGGGGTCAAGTCCTGGGGAAAAAAGTGTGGGAACTCCCACCCAAGATCTACTCCACCACCAAAAAAAATTAAAATGATACGCTCATATGCATAATTACTAAACTGCATGTTTTTTTTTTTTTAACCAAGTTCCTTCTAAATCCCGCAATAACTCGCGGCAGACCTCCGCAATGTCTCCTGGGAACAATGACAAAAGCTCCCAGGAAACATTGCGGCATCGAGGAAGTGACGGAATACCCGCACACTACCCGATGAATCTATATACAGGAAGTGGCCAGTAACATAAAGGATTACTGAGGTGAGGTCGCCTGCCCCTGACAGTGAATCGAGCTGGGCATCGCCGCTTAGTGAAGGATTGGCTCGGCTGCTCTCGGCTGCTCTAGTCCTGCAAAGGGAACTGCGTTCCTGCTGTGAAAAAAAGAGCAGGGACTCCGTTTCCACGCATTCCCACAGGACTTGAGCCCTGCCTTGTACATAGGGATACAGATCGGTCACCTCCCCCCAGTCAGTCCCCTCTCCACAGTAAGAATCACTCCCAGGGAACACATTTAACCCCTTGATCGCCCCCTAGTGTTAACACCTTCCCTGCCAGTCACATTTATGCCGTAATCAGTGCATATTTATAGCACTTTTGGCTGTATAAATGTGAATGGTCCCAAAAATGTGTCAAAAGTGTCCGGTATGTTCGCCGTAATATCGCAGTCCTGACAAAAATCGAAGATAACCACCATTACTAGTAAAAAATAATAATAAGAAAAATGACATAATTCTATCCCCTATTTTGTAGGTGCTATAACTTTTGCGCAAACAAATCACTATACGCTTATTGCGTTTTTTTATTTTTTTACAAAAATAAGTAGAAGAATACGTATCGGACTAAACTGAGAAAAACTAAATTGGGATATTTATTATAGCAAAAAGTAAAAAATATTGTGTATTATTCTAAATTCTCGCTCTATTTTTGTTTATAGCGCAAAAAATAAGGAGGTGATCAAATACCACCAAAATAAAGCTCTATTTGTGGGAAAAAACGAACGTCAATTTTGTTTGGGAGCCACAACGCAAGACCGCGCAACTTTCATTTAAAGCGTGACAGTGCCGAAAGCTGAAATTTCGCCTGGGCAGGAAGGGGTATATGTGCCCAGTAAGCAAGTAGTAAGGCAACCTCAGGGTTGGAAAAGCTTCCAACAGCAAAATTCTATAACGGGAAATGTTTATACTTACCTTTCTGGAGGGTGGTGTGTTCATCCTCTCGAAGTTTAAGAATTGCCTACAGCTACAGCTCTTTTTTTTTGTCTGGTGGTTTTTGGGCAGTTTTCCCATCAGAAAAATCTATCCATGGCCGCCCCCTATTTATGCGCCTGGCCCCTTTCTCGGCACCGGGTGCATTAATTACAGTGGGCAGTTTTTTTAAGCACATGATTAGAGCCATAGCCATAGCCATAGGTGGGCTCTGGACGCTGAGGATGCGTCCGGAGCCCACGTAGGTGTGTTGCTACAGCAAATTAATATTTGCTGTTGCAACACCAATCTTCCTCCCTGGCAATCGGGAAGTGGGTCTTATACCAGTCACCCAATTGGCCGAAAGCATAAGCAATCCTTTTGGATGCCTAGGAGGAGGGGAGGAGACACACAGTGTAAGTGAGGAGGAGAAGAGCCGCCGAGTCCCGCTGATGCCTAGATGCCTAATCCCCACCACCACTTTATTGATGCCCGATCCCTGCCACCACTAAATGAATGCCTGATCCCTGCTGCCTCTCTATGAATGCCCGATGAATGCCCAGTTCGCTGTTGCAACACCAATCTTCCTCCCTGGCAATCGGGAAGTGGGTCTTATACCAGTCACCCGATTGGCCGAAAGCATAAGCAATCCTTTTGGATGTCTAGGAGGAGGGGACAAGACGCACAGTGGAAGCAAAGAGGAAAAGAGCCATCCAGTCCCGCCGATGCCTGGATGCCTAATCCCTGCCAGCACTTCATTGATGCCCGATCGTTGCCGCCACTAAACAGATGCCTAATCCCTGCCGCCTCTCTATGAATGCCCGATCTCCGTTGCCGCTCCATGGATGCCCGATCCCCGCCGCCTAGGTGGGGTAAGTGCCGGTGGACCGACCGGCAGACAGCAGGGGAGGTTTGAGTTGGTTCAGTTGTTTGCCGCCCCCAAACAAAAAACCACCAGCCGCCACTGTTCTGAGCCATGACCTGGATAAATGAGAAATACTTGAGATAATACACTAGGTCCCTTTCTTTTTTGTATGGTATCGCCATAAGGCATGTCCACACATCCATTCAGAATGTTGCCAAAACAAAGTTTAGTTGAGAAAAATAAGTAAAAATGCAAAGGATGCAAGTAACAAATCTGCCTCCGCGTGAGCCAAGGAACACACAGACTTGCAGAATTTTTCCATGGCCTGATTAACTATTCTTGTGGCTCTGATTATTTATAACATCGTGGCAAATGCTGTGTCTTCCTCTCTCCATTTTCTGAGCCATTTAACAGGAAACTGACAACCCTGCTGGTTTCATCTCTAGGGTGTAAAAACAAGGAAAACAGATAAATCACGGGTTTATATGGCTGTATAAATGTCCATATATGGACAGCGATGGCTACTGGGAATTCTCTGTAAAACAGGACAATTACTAGAGAGAATCTCACATCTCGCAGTCGGCAGGAAAGGTTAGTAATAAGTCAAAACAGAAAGACAAAAAATAAATAAATTTGTTTGTCGGCAACAATATTCCTTGCAGTTGGTAAATATCCAATTTATCTGTTAATAAAAAGGAGCTTTTCACTTTCATGAAAAATTGGATGATGATGATATTTTTTTCTTTTTAATTCCTTTGTTTAGCCCAAAAAATGAGAACACGCTACAAAAAATTAAGGTACATTGTGAAATCGTAAACAAACAAATTAAAATCTCACATGAAATCAAAAAGTATACAAAAATCAGTACGGAAGGATAATATGTGTACTGGCTTGGAAAAGATATGCATTAAGATAAAAAACAGTGGCGACTGGTGGTTTTTTGTTTGGGGGGGGGGGGGGGGGGCAGCAAACAACCGAATCTCCCCCCACATGCGGCAACTTAAACCCACCGGCCCTTACCCCATCTAGGCGGTGGAGATTGGGCATCCATGGAGTGGTGGCGGAGAGCGGGCATCCATGGAGTGGCGGCGGAGACTGGGCATCCAGGCATCGGCAGGGACCGGGTGGCTCTTCTTCTTCTCGCTTTTGCTGTGTGTCTCCTCCCCTCCTACTAGGCATACAACAGGATCGCCTGTCCTTTTAGCCAATCGGCTGATGGGAATCAGTCCCGCTTTCCGATTGGCTGGGAGGAGGATCAGTGTTGCAACAGAGGATATTCATTCGCTGTTGCAACACACCTGGCTGGGCTCTGGACGCATCCTCAACGTTCCAAGCCCACCCTATTTTGAAGCCTATTAGAGAATACGGCTCTAATTAGGTGCCCTGGCAGCTGTAATTAATGCACCGGTGACCCAAAAGAGGCTGGATGCATGAATAGGAGGCGGCCATGGATAGATACATGCAATTCATGAATCTAGCCATTACTATATAGGGGGTGGCGAGGAGAGAGGGGACAGCACCCAGGCACCCCTAATCGATTGGTTGCCCCTGATAAAAAAAACTTCTGTGACAGCAGCCCGCCTAATACTTACCTGAGACCCAACTCCATCCAGCGATGTTGCATGAGTGCCTCGGCTGTCCGAGACTCTCCCTCCTAATTGGCTGAGACACTGCAGAGGGCGCCATTGGCTCCCACTGCTGTCAATTGAAGTCAATGAGCCAATGAGGAGAGAGAGATAGTGGGGCTTTGTGTCTGAATGGACACACATAGCAAACTGCTTTCTATGAGGGCACTCAGCAGGCGGGAGGGGCCAGGGGTGCCAACATGGGTGCTCGAAAAGAGGAGGACCTGGACTGCTCTGTGCAAAGCCATTAAACAGAGCAAGTAAGTAGAATATGTTTGTTATTTTTACCCCCCCCCAAAAAAAAAAAAACAAGACTTTAGTATCACTTTAATTCCTCCTAAAATAAGATGTAGACCCAATCAAAAATCTCATGAAAATCTTAACATGTTCATTTAATTTCCAAATTTTCAGTTTTGTAAATTAAATTAATTTCCTAATTTAGGGACACTCCTTCTTTTTTTGCTTACAAATCCCTCATGTGTGACTGAACGTGTGGAAGGAAGGAAAGAAGACAAAAAAAAAAGAAAGACGTCAGAAATTAGATTTTTTTCTTTCTGAAAATTTCACAAAGAAAGAGATGTCAGAAAAAAAGGAAGAAATATAAGAAAGAACAACAATTCCAGAAAGAAAGAAAGACATTTCAGAATGATGTAAAAAAAAGAAGAAAAGAAAGACATTTTAGAACAAAAAATCAGAACGAAAGAAAGAAAAAAGTGTGAGAAAGAGATTAAAGAAAGAAATTTCACTAAGTGTGACAAAGTCCAACCTGTAGGGTTAAAAGTATCCAATAACCAGTGCAGCCATCAACCACTGGAAAAATGGACAATAACAAAAAGGCAGTGCTCAATGGAAAAAGGCATAAAACTTTATAGTCGAATAAAATGACATTGGTATTACATATAGTAAAATGTGCACACAATGATTGTAATGCCGCGTACACATGATCATTTTTCAGCATGTAAAAAACAAAGGGCCAGATTCAGAAAGAATTAGATTCCCGCAGAGTATCAGAGATACTCTACGCCGCCGTACTTTACCTGGCTCTAGGAGGAATTCAGAGAGATTTTGGCCCGTAAGGTACGGCGGCGTAGTGTATTTCTCCCGGCGGAATCAAAATACGCGAATAGGGGGCGTGAGGCATTTAAATTAAGCGCGTCCCCGCGGCGATCGAACTGCGCATGCTCCGTTCAGAAATTTCCCGCCGTGCATTGCGCGAAATCACGTCGTTACGTCATTTTTTTTTTGAGTAGCGTCGTTTACGGACATTCCTATTCCCGGACGACTTACGCAAAAAAAAATAAAAAATTTAAAGTCGACGCGGGAACGACGGCCATACTTAACATGGGCCGCGTAACGTTAGACCAGCTAAAAGCTGGTTTAACTTTACGTAGCGAAAAAATGACGTATGCGATTGCGAACAACGCTCGTAACTTTGTGGATCTCCGTAAAAAGCTCATTTGCATACCCCGACGATGAAAACGACGCGAACGCCACCCAGCGGCCGCAAAAAGATCGCAGCGTAGATCCGAAGGCGTACGAAGACGTAAGCCTGTCAGATCGAAGCCCACTGCCGCCGTATCATGGTTTGAGGATTCAAACTAGTGATACGGCACGCGAAATTTGAAATTACTCCTGTCTAACACCAGTTAGACAGGCGTAATCGCTCTCTGAATCTGGGCCAAAGTTTTTAAAAAATGTCATTTAAAATGATGGTGTGTGGGCTTCACATCATTTTTCGGGTTCTGAAAAACGTCAAAAAATTATAAAAATTCGAACATGCTGCATTTTTTAACAACGTTTTAAACTATGTCGTTTTTTGGGTTGTAAAAAATGATCGTGTGTGGGCTAAAACGACGTTAAAAACCCACGCATGCTTAGAAGCAAGTTATGAGACGGGAGCGCTCGTTCTGGTAAAACTACCATCCGTAATGGAGTAAGCACATTCATCACGCTGTAACAGACAGAAAAGCGCAAATCGTCTATTACTAACACGGAATCAGCTAAAGGGTGACGTCATCTGAATGGAACTTCCCATTTATAGTGCCGTCATACGCGTTGTACGTCACCGCGCTTTGCTAGAGCATTTTTTTTACGATGGTGTGTGGGCAACGTCATTTTAATGATGAAGTTGGAAATAATTTAGTTTTTTCTACATGCTAAGAAATGTTGTTTTTTATATGCCGAAAAGTGATCGTGTGTACGCGGCATAATAATTGTAAAAAAATAATTGTGGTATAATTGATAACCCAATAAAGATGCCACTGAGGAGTCTGTGATGGAAAGGTAACATCAGATCCTGAGCCACCAAAATTGTCCTGCCGCACCTTCAACACAGTAATCGCCGAAATACAGATGGAGGAAGCAAGTGCAGTGTAATGGCTCAAAAGTACCTTTTATGATGGACAGCCTTCATACTTTAGCAAGATGTAGGTGGAGCGTAGTATGAGGGTCCCAAAGGTGGTGAAGAACACAGCAGCTAGCAGGCAAACCTGCTCCGAGAGCCGATGGACGGAGCCGTACTAAGGCGGGGGTACCCGTGGCACTCTGATGACATCAACAAGGAGCAACGATTCTACCAATGAAGAGGCACAGATATTTCGTCAATAGCAACGTAACCACGGGGATGAGTCTAGTGAGGAAACACGGACAGGGCTCAGTCATCAGTGGCAATCAGATGGGTTTGAAGGAAACCGTGACTGACATGTTTCGCGTTCTGATGCCTCGTACACACGACCGGTTTTCTCGGCAAAAAACAGCAAGAAAACTGCTTCTTGCCGAGATAACCATTGGTGTGTACGAGGCATTCAGGTATCTCGTCAGGAAATCTGGCCAGAATCTCAATGAGAAAAAAAGAAAACCTGCTCTCTTTTTTCTCGTCGAGATTCTTGTCGGCCTGTTTCCCGACGAGATACCCGAGAGTGTGTATACTTACTTGTCGCCATGGAAACTTGCGCATGCTCAAAATGACTTTGACGCATGCGTGGTAGCTTCCACGGCATAGATAGGGTGAAGCAAGATGGCGGCGATGGTATTGAATGTGACGAACGCATGCACGTCGTACACGATGACGTCACCACATTCTTTCTTTTCAAGAGAACCGCGGTTCTTTTGAAATGACAGTCAGTACACTCAGGCGGCAAGAGCTTCTTGCCAAGAATCTCGTCAGGGAAAACAACGGGTTTTTCCTGACGAGATTCTCGGTCACGTGTACGAGGCCTAATGCTTTATCAAAGTCTTGGGTTATCAATTATACCACAATTATTGTGTTTTGACACAAATTTTTTACAATTATTACAATCAGTGGCCCAGATTCACAAAGCACTTACGCCGACGTATCTCCAGATACGCCGACGTACGTACAAATGTGCGTTGTCGTATCTATGCGCCGACCCACAATGCTAGATACGTCGAAAAATAGGCTTCAGCCGCCCAACGTTACTTTCCTACGCCGGCGTATAGTGGGTGCATATTTACACTGGATGCATGTGTTGCTCCCATTGATTTTCGATGCAAATGAGGGAGATACGCCGATTCACGAACGTACTTGCGCCCGGCGCATAATATACACAGTGGGGTAGATTCATGTAGATCAGCGGATCTTTTGATCCGCGTGATCTATCTTTTTTACGATCCGCCTGCGCCAGTTTTTGAGGCAAGTGCTGTATTCAGAAAGCACTTACCTCGTAAGTAGCCCTGGCGGATCGTAACTCCCCCGGCGGAATGCAAATTCCGCGGCTAGGGGGAGTTTACTATTTAAATCGCGCGCGTCCCCGCGCCGATCGTACTGCGCATGCGCCGCCGGCGAAATTTCCCAGCGTGCATTGCTTTAAATGACGTCGCAAGGACGTCATTGTGTTCGTCGTTAACGCTATTAACGTATGGCCGTATTCCTGAACGACTTACGTAAACGACGTACAAAATTAGACGCGGGAACGACGGCCATACTTAACATAGGATCCGCCGCACTTACCCCGCATATAGCAGGGTTAACAATCCGACGGAAAAAGCCGAACGCAAACGACGTAAAAAAAAAACGTTGCCCGGGCATTCGATTCTGAATCGGCGTTTCTGCTCATTTGCATATTCGGCGCGAAGAAGAACGGAAGCGCCACCTAGCGGACGGCGGGAGAATGCAGCCTAAGAATCGACAGTGTAACTCAGTTACACCAGTCGGCTCTAAGGGAGATCTATGCGGAACCTGATTCGAAGAATCAGCCGCATAGATCCGAGCGTCGGATCTCACAGATCCGACGGTGTATCAGTAGATACACCGTCGGATCTCTATGTGAATCTACCCCAGTTTGCGTAAGTCGTACGTCCAGCGTAAAGTTATTCCCTATATTGGAGGCGCAACTCATGCAAAGGTATGGACCAGGGAACGAACGCCGTCAAATTTTACGCAGTTTACATTGTACGTGAATAGGGCTGGGCGTAGGTTACGTTCACGAAGTAGGCAGTGATTCGACGTATCTTAGCCAGTTGTTTTGACGTGATTGTGAGCATGTGCACTGGGATGCGTCCACGGATGGCGCATGCGCCGTTCGTTTTAAGTACTTGCCTAGCACTCGGCACATCATTCGCATTGGGTCACGCTTCATTACCATGTATCACGCCCACTTACAGCCCAATTCCACTTACGCTGCCTTACGCCTACGAATATACGCTACGCCGGCACAGAGTTGGGAGCATTTGCTTTGTGAATTCCATGCTTCCCTCTCTGCGTTGCGCCGGCGTAGCGTAAAGAAGATACGCTACGGGGGCATATATATGTGCTGATGTATGTGAATCTGGCCCAATGTGTGAACATTTTACTATATGTAATACCAATGTCATTTTGTTAGAATATATAAAGTTTTACGCCTTTTTCCATGGAGCGCTGCCTTTTTGTTATTGTTTCACAATTTAAAGGAGATCCTCCAATATGGAATGTATTTTCCTTGCTCGGTAATTCATTTTCCTTTAATCTGGTAACCTACTCCCAACAATGACCTCGGTGTCTGATGGTCATCTCTTTATCAGTGGGATGAAACAATTTTGTGTAAAGTAAAGAGTGAAATTTTTTGGCGAGCCAGCCGTGGATTTGAAGCACATCTGGACGCCTTTCATGTGAACGTCAGATAAATGACAGATCTCTGGCATCCAGTTGGCGTATATTCCATTCCGTGCGGAAATCAAATATTTGCCTGAGCCGGATTGGTTGGCAAGCTGCTGCTCAGAATGAGACATTAACAAAATGGGCTTTTGTTTGAATATAATTGTGCGAGTGACAGAAGTTTTCTACAAAGAAAATCAGAATTAAATTCACATTGTCACACGGAGATATGTGATAAGAGAGGAGGGGAGACGTCCCGGGTTTTGTCCTTTTCTTTTGTGCAGTTACATAAAGTTCTGTTTTATTCAAGGGCGGCATGACTTTGACTAAATATGCATTTAAAGGGACCCAATACATTACTTTAACCACTTTACTACCAGGCACTTTTACCCCCTCCCTGCCCAGGCCAATTTTCAGTTTTCACACTTTGAATAACAATTGCCATGCAACACTGTACCCCAATTAAATTATATTCGTTTGAGCCAGATAGTGCTTTATTTTGGTGGTATTTAATCATCACATTTTTTTTTAACTTTTTGCTGAACAAAAAGACCAAAAATTGTGAAGAAAAAAAAAAAACTTTTTTAGTTTCCATTATAACATTTTGCAAATAAGTAATTTTTCTCTTTTGTGCACTGATAAGGCTGCACTGATGGGCACTGATGAGGCGGCACTGATGGAAGCTGATAAGGGTGCATGGATATGTGGCACTGATAGACACGGATATGCGGCACTGATGGGCATTGATAGGTGGCACTGATGAGGAGGCACTGATAGGTGGCACTAATTAGAAGGCACTGATAGGCAACACTGATGGGCACTGATGAGTAGAGGCATTAATGAGGAGGCACTGATAGGTAGCACTGATGGGCACTAATAGGCAGCACTGAATGGCACTAATAGGTGGCACTGATGGGCACTGATGAGGAGGCATTAATGAGGAGGCACTGATAGGCAGCACTGATGGGAACTAATAAGTGGCACTGAATGACACTAATAGGTGGCACTGATAGGCAGCAATGATGGGCACTAATAGGCAGCACTGAATGGCACTGATAGGTGGCATTGATTAGGAGGCAGTGATAGGTGGCCCTGATGGGCACTAATAGGTGGCACTGGTGGGCATTGATAGGTGGCACTGATAAGGAGGCACTGATAGGTGGCACTAATGAGGAGGCACTGATAGGTAGCACTAATAGACGGCACTGATGGGCACTGGTAGGTGGCATTGATAGGTGGCACTGATGAGGACACACTAATAGGCAGCACTGATGGGCACTGATAAGTGGCACTGATGAGGAGGCACTGATAGGTGGCATTGATGGGACACTAATAGGCACTGATGGGGCTGCAATGGTAATCAGGGCACTGTCACACTTGCCGGTTAGCAGCTCTCCTCTCCTCATGCTGTGACAGTGCACAAGTAAAGGAATGCTGATAACTGGCAAGTGTGTTTACATATGATCAGCTGTGATTCATTTGACACATAGTAAAGGGCTGCTGTGATTGGTCCTTTACCACGATCTGTGCTCAGCCGCGCCCGAAGGATCAGTATGGTCGTTACCTTGCATGCTCGGAGGGGTAACACTGACGGGTTTTACGGGCGGAGCTCCGGGGAAACCGGAAGTTCACATGGGTAAACATTTCCCTCTGTTACATTTTCATCCTGTTTTAGTTTGTTGACGAAAATTGAAATTTATTTTCATCAATTGAGGAAAATTTGGGGTACGTTTTTCTCACTGTAAACATACCGCTGAAAAAAAATGATGAAATTATTGTCATCACTACCGTTTGTAATGGAGATAGCACATTCATCACGCTGTAATGCCGCGTACACACAATCATTTTTCGGCATTAAAAAAACGTTGTTTTAAAAAAATGTCATTTAAAACAATTGTGTGTGGGCTTCACATCATTTTTTGGGTTCTGAAAAACGACAATTTTTTTTTCCGAACATGCTGCATTTTTTAACAACATTTTAAACAATGTTGTTTTTCGGGTTGTAAAAAATGATCGTGTGTGGGCTAAAATGACGTTAAAAACCCGCGTATGCTCAGAAGCAAGTTATGAGACGGAAGCGCTACCGTTCTGGTAAAACTACCGTCCGTAATGGAGATAGCACATTCATCATGCTGTAACAGACAGAAAACGCAAATCGTCTTTTACTAACACGGAATCAGCTAAAGCAGCCCCAAGGGCGGCGCCATCCGCATGGAACTTCCCCTTTATAGTGCCGTCGTACGTGTTGTACATCACCGCGCTTTGCTAGAGCATTTTTTTAAAAACCATGGTGTGTGGGCAACGTCGTTTTAATGATGAAGTTGGAAAAACGTTGTTTTTTTTCTACATGCCGAAAACGTCGTTTTTTTCAATGCCGAAAAATGATTGTGTGTACACGGAATAACAGACTGAGAAGCACGAAGACTGAAAAGCGCGAATCGTCTCTCTCCAAACGTTTACTAACACAAAATCAGCAAAAGCAGCCCAAAGGGTACGAACGGAACTTCCCCTTTATAGTGCCGTTGTACGTGTTGTATGTCACCGCGCTTTGCTCGAGCATTATTTATCACGATTGTGTGTAGGCAAGGCAGGCTTAACAAGAATCACTAAGGCGGCGTACACACAGGACCGAGGTTCTCGCTAGAAACCAGCGAGAACCTCGCTGGAAGCTGCATTCCAGCGAGAACCTCGGGCGTGTGTACGCTCTCGGCGAGCATCCCGTCGGGAATGCCGTCGAGCAGAAATAGAGAGCATGTTCTCTATTTGCTCGACGGCCCGCCTGGATGAATGGCTGGTTGCCATTCCCGACGGGCGGGTCGCCGAATCTGACGGCCGGCAGAGAACCTCGACGGGCGGAACGATGTGTTCTGCCCGTCGAGGTTCTCTGCCGTGTGTACGCGGCTTTAGAGAAAAACGTTGTTTTATCTAGAACATTAAAAACGATCGTGTGCACACGGCATAATCATTAAATTAGCTCCAAGTACAGCCAGAAAACTGACTGTGCTGTGCTCTCCCACCTAGTGTGGTCAGTTTTTAATAGGAAAAAAGGGACACCAGGAATTTCACACAAAATGTAGCAATACAAAGAGAACAGGAGCATTCCTCATACACGTACACGGTACATCAGCCGCATATCAGGAATATGAAGCGTTGGGTTTACATATTCTTTAACAAGACAGAAGGGAACAAATAAGAGAAGTCCATTGTTGGGGTTTGCATACACTTTAATCAAATGAAATAAAAAGCAATACTGTTTCCAGCGTTTTACAGCAGGACTGAAGTAGGATTGTGCTGCAGGCGATCAAAGAGAAGCAGGCTTTGTGTGCGATCAGTGCCGATCGCATACCTAGATCTATACATTTTTATTAAAGTGGATATGCAGACGGGTGAAGAAAACACAGTGCCCTGTATATATTACACTCCACACACTTAATTATTCATACAGTAAAGCCCCATTTTTGTTTTTCTTTATATTTTCATCTCATCCTCACCATCTGATCACAGGAATTGCGCGCCATATGCCTTAAGCAAAGAGCCAACACAAACATGTCTGCGCCTGCCGCACATGGCCCCGTATTAGGACAGATGATTCATTTTATACATTTTCCCAGAATAATATCATTTCATTACATTTTTCCATTCCTGCCAATAAATGTGACTTCCTGTACAATGCGGGATTGTTGTGGGGACGTTTTTTTCGGATAATTAAGCAAACATTGTCATGATTGGCTTAGTAATTGTGCCTGTGTGATGAGCGTTAGTTAAGTAACAGAGCTAACAATTAGCAGCCAATTGGAATGATTGCTTCTGTCACAGTGAAACGGACCCTAATGATCACTTATCTGTCATCCGAAATGTCTAATAACCAATCAGGTTCTATTTAATAACCAGATTTGTTTTACTGTTATTAGCCAATGATTGACCGGTGGACGTACGGGGGGATAGCGAATGAAAATTACTGTTTTCTGTGCTGATCGTGAATAAATAGGCGTGAGGTCATTCTTTGTTTTTGTTTTTGTTAATTTGATGTAAATATATTTATTAACCATGTCAGCCCCGGAAGAATTCACCCCCTTCCTGAGCAGAGCACTTTTTGCGATTCGGCACTGCGTCGCATTGCCTGACAATTGCGCGGTCGTGCGACATTCATCCAAACAAAATTTACGTCCCTTTTTCCCACAAATAGAGCTTTCTTTTGGTGGTATTTGATCACCTCTGCGGTTTTTATTTTTTGCGCCATAAACAAATATCTCCAAAAATATATTTTTCAGTTTAGGCTGATATGTATTCTTCTACATATTTTTGGTAAAAAAAAATCGCAATAAGCGTTTATGCGCAAAAGTTATATAGCCAGATTCAGAAAGACTGGCTTAAGTTTGTGCGGGCGTAGCGTATCTCAGATACACTACGCCGCCGTAACTTAGAGAGGCAGGTACCGTATTCACAAAGAACTTGCGTCCTAAGTTACGGCGGCGTAGTGTAAATAAGCCGGCGTAAGCCCGCATAATTCAAGGTAGGCTGGTTGTGGGCGTGTTGTATGGTAATGAATCGTGACCCCACGTAAATGACGCGCCTAACGAACGGCGCATGCGCCGTCCCTGGACATATTCCAGTGCGCATGCTCAAAATCACGTAGCAAATAGTCAATGCTTTCGACATTAACGTAACCTACGCCCAGCCCCATTCTGAATCGTCTTACGCAAACGACGTGAAATTCGACAGCTGTTCTGACATCCGTACTTAACATTGGCTGCACCATCTTTTTGGTGGTTTATCTTTACTCCTGAAAAAGGCCTTACGTGAACAGCGTAGCTTACTGCGACGGGCGTACGTACGTTCGTGAATCACTGTATCTTGCTCATTTGCATATCTAACATGGGAACGCCGAATGCGTCCAGCGTAACTATGCGCCCATGATACGCCGGCGTAGGCAAGTTACGTCGGACGGCTGAAGCCATGTTTTTCAGCGTATCTCGCTTTCTGAATCGGCGTAAAGATGCGACGGCGCACATTTGTACTTACGTTGGCGTATCTCAAGATACGCCGGCATAAACCTTTTTGAATCTAGCCTATAGTGTCTACAAAATAGGGGATAGTATTATGGCATTTTTATTAATTTATTTTTTTACAAGTAAAGATCAGTGATTTTTATCGTGACCACGACATTATCGCGGACACATAGGACACTTTTGATGCTATTTTGGGACCATTCACATTTATACAGTGATCAGAGCTATAAAAATTTTCAACAGATGTATTGTAAAGATTTAAAGATCAGAAGTCAATGCGGAACTAATTATCTTTGTTTCCATTGACTTCTATGGGGAAACTCGCTTCGATAATGCTTTGGATTACAAGCATTCCCCTGGAACGGATTATGCTCGTAATCCGAGGTTCCACTGTATTTTAAATGATAGAGACAGTATATGAACCAAAAATCCAGAAAAAAATACAATACAAATGTTATAAGTTCAGTTGCAGTTCAGTGAGTAAAATAAGTATTGGATCCTCTACTAACCAACAATTTTTTTTGCTCCCACAGACTGGCTGGTGGTATGTGCTCATGTGGTAAACATTCTGATTGTAGGGTCAGAATTTGGCATAAACAACATGAAAGCATGGATCCATCCTGTCTTGTATCAATGGTTCAGGCTGGTCGTGTAATGGTGTGGGGGGGATTTTTTATTTTAACACTTTGGGCCCTTTAGTACCAATTGAGCATTGTTTAAATGCCATGGCTAGGGATGAGCTTCATTTTCGAGTCAAACCCATGTTTGACTCGAACATCGTATGTTCGACCGTTCGTCAAATAATTTGAGTGGCGTGTCACGGCCCATAATTCACTGCAGCATCGCAGTGCATTGCTGGCTGATGATTGGCCAAGCATGCACTATGACCCGCATGCTTGGCCAATCACAGCTTGCAAAAAACGGAGAGCCATAATTGGCCAAAGCCAGGGTTGCTTTGGCCAATTATGGCTCAGGGGGTGTTAGTACACGCCCCACACTATAAAAGGCCACATGCAGGGCGGCCTTGTGTAGTGTGATGCGGAGGTTAAGAGAGAGAAGACAGAGAGAGAGAGAGAGAGAGTGTGTAATTTTTTCTAGGTAGATAGAGCAGGCAGGCTAGTCAGTTAAAGTTACAGTGTGTAGAGAATATATATGCATCCCAGGTGTTGTACATACAGTGCGGAAAATAAGTATTTGAACACCCTGCTATTTTGCAAGTTCTCCCACTTGGAAATCATGGAGGGATCTGAAATTGTCATCGTAGGTGCATGTCCACTGTGAGAGACATAATCAAAAAAAAAAAAAATCCAGAAATCACAATTTATGAATTTTTAACTATTTATTTGTATGATACAGCTGCAAAGAAGTATTTGAACACCTGTCTATCAGCTAGAATTCTGACCCTCAAAGACCTGTTAGTCTGCCTTTAAAATGTCCACCTCCACTCCATTTATTATCCTAAATTAGATGCACCTGTTTGAGGTCATTAGCTGTATAAAGACACCTGTCCACCCCATACAATCAGTAAGAATCCAACTACTAACATGGCCAAGACCAAAGAGCTGTCCAAAGACACTAGAGACAAAATTGTACACCTCCACAAGGCTGGAAAGGGAAATTGCCAAGCAGCTTGGTGAAAAAAGGTCCACTGTTGGAGCAATCATTAGAAAATGGAAGAAGCTAAACATGACTGTCAATCTCCCTCGGACTGGGGCTCCATGCAAAATCTCACCTCGTGGGGTCTCAATGATCCTAAGAAAGGTGAGAAATCAGCCCAGGACTACACGGGAGGAGCTGGTCAATGACCTGAAAAGAGCTGGGACCACCGTTTCCAAGGTTACTGTTGGTAATACACTAAGACGTCATGGTTTGAAATCATGCATGGCACGGAAGGTTCCCCTGCTTAAACCAGCACATGTCAAGGCCCGTCTTAAGTTTGCCAATGACCATTTGGATGATCCAGAGGAGTCATGGGAGAAAGTCATGTGGTCAGATGAGACCAAAATAGAACTTTTTGGTCATAATTCCACTGACCGTGTTTGGAGGAAGAAGAATGATGAGTACCATCCCAAGAACACCATCCCTACTGTGACGCATGGGGGTGGTAGCATAATGCTTTGGGGGGGTTTTTCTGCACATGGGACAGGGCGACTGCACTGTATTAAGGAGAGGATGACCGGGGCCATGTATTGCGAGATTTTGGGCAACAACCTCCTTCCCTCAGTTGGAGCTTTGAAGATGGGTCGAGGCTGGGTCTTCCAACATGACAATGAGCCGAAGCACACAGCCAGGATAACCAAGGAGTGGCTCTGTAAGAAGCATATCAAGGTTCTGGCGTGGCCTAGCCAGTCTCCAGACCTAAACCCAATAGAGAATCTTTGGAGGGAGCTCAAACTCCGTGTTTCTTAGCGACAGCCCAGAAACCTGACTGATCTAGAGAAGATCTGTGTGGAGGAGTGGGCCAAAATCCCTCCTCCAGTGTGTGCAAACCTGGTGAAAAACTACAAGAAACGTTTGACCTCTGTAATTGCAAACAAAGGCTACTGTACCAAATATTAACATTGATTTTCTCAGGTGTTCAAATACTTCTTTGCAGCTGTATCATACAAATAAATAGTTAAAAAAATCATACATTGTGATTTCTGGAATTTTCTTTTTTTGATTATGTCTCTCACAGTGGACATGCACCTACGATGACAATTTCAGACCCCTCCATGATTTCCAAGTGGGAGAACTTGCAAAATAGCAGGGTGTTCAAATACTTATTTTCCGCACTGTATATTTATACACTGTATAGTATAGCTAGATCCGCTCTTTCTAATTTACTGGCAGGCAGGTGATTGTGCTAGCTGCAGTATTCTCACGTGGTGTACTGCCTGTGTCCGCTGCAGTGTGCACCTAAAGCTATGTGGTGTGTGTACTGCCTTTGTCCTCTGTAGTTTGCACCTAAAGCTACGTGGTGTGTACTGCCTGTTTCCTCTGCAGTTTGCATTTAAAGCTACATGGTGTGTACTGCCCGTGTCCTCTGCAGTGTGCACCTAAAGCTATGTGGTGTGTGTACTGCCCATGTCCTCTGCAGTGTGCACCTAAAGCTACGTGGTGTGTGTACTGCCCATGTCCTCTGCAGTGTGCACCTAAAGCTACGTGGTGTGTGTACTGTCTGTGCATTTTTTCTCAATGATTTTCATCCATATTGCAGGGACCAGATATTACATTAAAGCTGCAAGCAGTATTAAATTACTTTTTTCTTATAATAATCTCATTTTGTGCAGGAACACGTGCCACTTCACAGGCATACTATAGACACCCAGCAGGTACGATATTTAAAGGAATTTTTTTATTTTATTTTTTACTTTAAGCATCATTAAAATCGCTGCTCCAGAAAAAACGTCAGTTTTTAAAACATTTCTCCATTGATACATGTTCCCTGGGGCAAGACCCGGGTTCTGAAACCCGTTTTACGGCAATAACTTGCATATTAGGCTTTAAAATGAGCACTTTTGAATTCAAACGTTCGAGTCCCATAGACGTCAATGGGGTTCTAAATGTTTGCGCGAACAGTCGAGGGTTCTGGTGCGAACCGAACGGGGGGGGGGGGGGGAGTGTTCGGCTCATCCCTATCCACGGCCTACCTGAGTATTGTTGCTGATCATGTCTATCCCTTTATAACTACAGTGTCCCCATCTTCTGATGGCTCCTTCCAGCAGGATAATGCACCATGTCTTATATCCCAAAAACCAACATTTTAGCTGTAATATTAGGGGGTCGTCTTATACGCCCAGTCACCTTATACACCGGCAAATACGGTATTTTACAACCCCTTTAATCACCTCCTCTTGCTGCCTGCTCACACTGGTACTCCCACTCTCAGCCTGATTTCAGATGTTCAGTAGAGTACAGGAACCCAATACAGATTTCAGAGAATTATTTTAGCAGGATGTAAAATGCATTTAATGGTATTTAAAGGAATATATAAGTAGACAACAGGGTGTCCTTTTTACTGTGGCCTGGAGTTGTACTTTGATGTGGATGTACTTTTATGTATTGTAATGATCGCCGTAACAACACCAGACAATAAAGGATCAGTGAAGAGATGAAGAGTAATGTAGCAGATATAATACAGCACTTAGTGATGGCCGATGAAGGACACTCATTATGTAATAAAATATACTGTAGATACGTCTCTGTCATTATAAAGAATGACCTTGCAGGTTTCTGTTAAAACACATTCCAAATCGCAGTTCTGGGGCTCATTGTAAATCACATCGCCTATGGTCCCCAAGACAACCAGTTTGACATTGTATATTTTGTAAAGTTTTAAATATATGATGTTAAATAAACCTGCCAGTACCACAGAGGCTGAGGATTTGGGGTACCCAGGGCATCATTTAAGGCCCATTTAGATCTAGGAGATAACAAATGGTTGCTGTGCATTATGGAACATGCTATGTAAAGGTTTATGTAATTGAGCGCCAATGCACCACATCAAAACCTATTTGGTAGTGTCACTGAAGAAAAAAAAAATGCCCCTGTATCAGTGGTGTCACCAGATGGAAACATGTCCATGCATCTGAGGTGTCACTGAAATGAAATGCATCAGTGGTTTTGCTTGGGAGAAAAATTCCCCTGTGTCGGTGGTGTCACTAAAATGAAAAATATTTTTTTTTTTTCTGCGTCTTGGGTGTCACTGAAAAGAAGAAAATGCACCTGCATCAGTGGTGTTGTAAAGAGCAAAAATGGAGCTGCATCAGTGTCAGTGGGTGAAAAATATTCCTGTGTCTGTGGTATCTGAGGGCTCAGGAGTGCATATCTTGCAAGGCACAGGGCTCAGAAGTACGTATCGCACAGAATGCAAGTCTTAGCAGTATAGATTATGCAGGGCTCAGGAGTGTGTAAAATGCAAGGCTGAGGCATGTGTATCATGCAGGATTTAGGAGGAGTGTTTTTAATGCAGGACTCATGAGGAGAGTGTATAATGCTGGGCTCGGGAGTGTGTATCTTCTAGGACTCAGGAGTGTGTATCATGCAGGGCTCAGGAGTGTGTATTATGCAGGACTCAGGAGGAGTGTGTATCATGCAGGACTCAGGAGGAGTGTGTATCATGCAGGACTCAGGAGGAGTGTGTATTATGCAGGGCTTCAGGAGTGTGTATCATGCAGGACTCAGGAGGAGTGTGTATTATGCAAGACTCAGGAGGAGTGTGTATCATGCAGGACTCAGGAGGAGTGTGTATCATGCAGGACTCAGGAGGAGTGTGTATTATGCAGGGCTTCGGGAGTGTGTATCATGCAGGACTCAGGAGTGTTTATCATGCAGGGCTCAGGAGTGTATATCATGCAGGAGTGTGTATCATGCAGGACTCGGAGTGTGTATCATGCAGGACTCGGGAGTGTGTATCATGCAGGACTCGGGAGTGTGTATCATGCAGGACTCGGGAGTGTGTATCATGCAGGACTCGGGAGTGTGTATCATGCAGGACTCGGGAGTGTGTATCATGCAGGACTCTGGAATGTGTATCATGCAGGACTCGGGAGTGTGTATCATGCAGGACTTAGGAGTGTGTATTATACAGGGCTCGGGAGTGTGTATCATGCAGGGCTCAGAGTGCAAGTTGCTCAGAGTGCAAATTCCTCAGGGTGCAAAAGTACACATTGTGCAGGTCTCAGGGATGGGTAATACACAGGCCAGTATACAACCAAAAATGAACCCCCTTCCCAGTACAGAGCTCTATCCATAACCCCCTAGCACCCCTCCCCCCCAACTTCCTGCAGTTTTCCCCACCACAAAGTCCTATACCCATCCATCCCTCCCAGTACAGCGCCCTTTCCTCAACCCCTCCTTCTACTGATGCCAAGGATGGGGCACTATTCCCCCCTCTAATAGCAAAGATGGGGCACTGACACCAGGACATTTCCATCCCCCACTGGCCACAGTCCAGCCCCCCTAAAGTCTGAAGGACAGTAAACTGGCCCTTTGTTTATAAAGCTTGGTCTAAAATAATAGTTACCGCATCTTTCTGGTCTTCTAAGGTTACAGCATTTATTTACTACTAAAGTATTCCGGCACTTAATATAATTCCATTCTGTAGTTTAATCTGCTGATCGAGAAATGTCGAATAACAAATGTTCTCCTTCTATCCCCGGCGTGCGTGGATTTCTGTTTTAATGCCGGTAGATTAGAATCAGATGCAGAAATATCCGTCACCCGAGCACCGACACGACACGGGAAGACTTTAAAACAAGTATGAGAAAGCGTTTTATTTGCCAAGGAAAAAAACTGACACATTAACTTCTATAATTGCCCCTGAGGCGTCCATTATCCCTGACTATCTCCTGGTTTTACAGCATCTCAATTAGGACCTGTTCACACTGCTGACTTAGCCGAGTACGTCTCGTTGTTGGCGCTGCAGTTTGACACATCTCAAGAGTCAACAAAACTGTTTGTTCAAAATATGTTCTATTAAGAGGCGGAAAGAGCTGATAATTGAATAAAAGCAAAGCGATACATTTCAGATCCCACATCTGCTGCAAAGCTGCTGAATTTAAAGGAGAAATCGGATTTTTGTTTTCAGGAGCCGTTTCTGATTTTTTTTCGTCTTACAAAACTGCACATTCTAAAGGCAACAACACTTCCTGTTTCATCATTTTTAACCACTTCCCGACGGCCGTACGACTATATACGGCCGCAGGATGGTTCTACTTCTCTGAGGCGCCGTGTTTTTACAGCCGCCCCTTTCCTCGTTCCCCGTGCGCTCTCCCGAGCGTGCAGCGGGGAACTTCTGTGCTGACCGTGTCTCTTGGACACAGCCAATCACAGATCGCCGTGAACGGCCAATCGCAGTGGCCGTTTGGTAGGCGATCTGTGCGGCCAATGAGAAACATATGAGATAATTTCTCATTGCCGGCTCTCACAATGACAGCGTCCTGTCAGGGAGAGAGGAGACCGATCTGTGTCCCTTGTACATAGGGACACAGATCGGTCACCTCCCCCAGTCACTCCCCTTCCCCCACAGTTAGAACACGATATAGGGTACACATTTAACCCCTTCCTCACCCCGTAGCGTTAACCGCTTCCCTGCCAGTCACATTTATACAGTAATTAGTGCATATTTATAGCACTGATTGCAGTATAAATGTGAATGGTGCCAAAAATGTGTCAAAAGTCTCCGATGTGTCCGCCATAATGTCGCAGTTGCAATAAAAATCGCTGATCGTCGCCATTACTAGTAAAAAAATAAATAATAAAAAAAATAATTCTGTCCCTTATTTTGTAGGCGCTATAACTTTTGTGCAAACCAGTCGCTTATTGCGATTTTTTTTTTTTTTTTACTAAAAAGATGTAGAAGAATATGTATCGGCCTAGACTAAAAAATTTTTTTAATTGGGCTATTTATTATAGCAACAAGTAAAAAATATTGTATTTTTTTTCAAAATTGTTGTTCTTTTTTGTTTATAGCTCAAAAAATAAAAACCGCAGAGGTGATCAAATACCACCAAAAGAAAGCTCTATTTGTGGGAAAAAAAGGACGTAAATTTTGTTTGGGAGCCACGTCGCATGACCGTGCAATTGTCAGTTAAAGCGACGCAGTGCCGGAAGCTGAAATTTCACCTGGGCAGGAGGGGGGTATATGTGCCCAGTAAGCAAGTGGTTAAGGAAGGTAGTCTTCACATTTTTAGCTTGTTTTTTCCCCCCAAAAAATTATGATAAATACAGGATACAAAATTCAAAAGAAAAAAGGATACAAAAATGTAAATACATTTGAAGGATAGGTACAGAAAAAGATGAGAACACAAATAAATATATATTGTAATTAGGGGAGCCCGGGATCACCAAACGGCTATTTGTAAAAGATTAGTCTTTATTGTTCCTTCAAAATCAGGAAAATAATGACGGTCTTTGTTTATGCACCTTCAAAAATTTAATAAAATATGAATCATCAAAATAACTGCTTTTCTCAGAAAAACAAATACAAACAGTCCATATTTCTGTTATATTAAAAACATTAATTAAGGCTCACCGCCAGTATACCAGTCCCACGCCTGGGTTAAGGTTCCTATTTGCTTCAGGGTACAGGAAAACCTGCAGGAGCTCAGCCTCAAGCCGCGTACACACGACCATTTTTCATGTCATGGAAAAAAACAAAGTTTTTCTCTACGTGATTCCTCTCAAGCCTGCCTTGTATACACACAATCGTGACAAAAAATGCTCGAACAAAGCGGTAAAGTACAACATGTATGACGGCACTATAAAGGGGAAGTTCCATTCAAATGGCGCCACCCTTTGGTCTGATTATGCTAATTTCCCCGTCTCATAACTTGCTTCTGAGCATGCACGTTTTTCCCCGTCGTTAAAGCCTACACACAACCGTTTTTTAGGAGGAGAAAAGCGACAAAGTGAGCAGGTTCTAAATTTTTAATGCCCATTTTTCTTGTCGAGAAAAATGCTCTGGAGCCTACACACAATCGTTTTTAATGACCAATTTAAAAAAAAAAAAGCGTCAAGAAAATCGGTCGTGTGCACGTGGCATAATGCCGCGTACACACGACCAGTTTTCCCGTCAGGAAAACTGTCATGACAGCTTTTGACCGGGAAAACTGGCCGTGTGTATGATCCATGGCAGTTTTCCCGACAGGAAAACTGCCGGGAATCCTGGCGGGAAATATGAGAACATGTTTTCTTTTTTCCTACCGGGATTCCTGGCGGTCTTTTTCCTGGCAGTTTTCCTATAGGAAACACTGCGGTAGAGCATACACACGGCCGGGATTCCCGGCCAAAGCTCCCATGGCAGTTTTTTTGCCAGGAAAACCGGCCGTGTGTAGGGGGTAAAAGCTGCTAAGCAGGTTCTCGGCTTTCCCGGCTGACTTTTTACAGCGGGAAAACTGTTCGTGTGTAACAGGCTTTAGTCATCCAACAGTCCACATTTTCTTACAGCTGTGAGCTACTCTACAATACCTCATAGACAAGTTCTGGTTCCTTTTCAGGTCTCCCCTGCCACAAGTTAAACTTTTTTAAGACCAGAGTCTCTTTAATGATGGTGGGAGACTCTTTTTCATCCAAAGTCTCTCAGAACCTCTGAATTTTGGACTTACCAATCCTGAGAGAATTGTAAATCAGTAATTTCCTCACCAACTGGGCTACCCTGGAACCATTCATAATGCATTACTGAGAATCCATGTGTACCCAAAAATGTCTCATTTGTCCCCATAAAAGGACCACAACCCAAATTATTGGGAAACATACCTGACTTCCAGGGCCCATCCTTGGTACAAGAGACAGGGTCTTAGACGCTATTACATACATATCCTAGATCAGTGATTCTTTACCACAAGGCAAAGGCCAACTGCAAGGCTGTGGTTTCCCTTATCTCAGGCTTCCAGTTAGCTGCACATCTCATCACTTCCTCCCATGCTTCCCAGCCTCCATAGTGCCCCCCCCCAACCTTCCATACTGGCCTGCAGTGCCCTCAGACCCCTTGATAGCCCTCAGCCTCCAACACAATCCAAAAGGTTTTAAAGTGCCACTTAGCCTCCTATAGTGCCTCCTAGCTTGCTGCAGAGCCTCCAGTCCCTCACAGTACATCCAATTTCCAACAGTGTCTTACAGTGCCTCCAACCTCGTCCCCTACAGGGCCACCCAGTCTGCTGAAGAGTTCCATAACCCATTCCACAGCCCCCCACAGTCCCCTACAGTGACACCAAGCTCCATCCAGAGCCTTCCAACATTTGAATGCCCATTTTGCATTCCCACAACTTTATTGTATGAGTATAAACTTTAATTTCATTGTAGGGACATGGAAGGTTTTGGAAGAATTTTTCATGCTCTCTCCATGTGCTATCTCTCTCTCCCTCAGTCTCTGAGCTCTATTGTACAAGGGATTGCAAGACTAAGGTTAAAGGAGATACAATAAGGTTAAAGGAGATACAAGGTTAAAGGAGAAATACAGCCAAAGCTTGTTTGACTGTACCTCTCCTCTACATCACAGATGTGCATTTCATTCTGCACTCCTGTGACCCGTTTTCAGCAAGCAGTGGGCTGAAGTCCGCTGTCTGCTAGCGTTCACAGAACAGGTCCAGGCTCAGGAAGGATCGTGTTCACATGGTGGGGACCTGCTCAGCCTCTTAGCAAGCCACTGAGAGCCTGAACCAGCCAGCCAGAGCAGAGAGCTGGTGACTGACAGTTAGCAGCTCTTTGCTCACAGAGCTGTGAGAACCGAGCAATCAGTGGTGTTTGATTGCTCAGTTCTCAGTGTTAGAGCTGGTGAAAACAGATGCAGCATCCACCTAAGTAAGTATGCTTAAAAAAAATAATAATTCAATACTTCTTTTTAAATGTAGGTATTTTTATTGCTTACTGTAAAAAAAAAATGTATTAATGGATACAGAGCTGCATATATGTGTGTCTTTTGTATATGCATTGAGTTCAGCTTTAAATATATAGGAACAAAGAAATAGGAATATTGCACTGATAGTCCGCTGTCTGCTAGCGTTCACAGAACAGGTCCAGGCTCAGGAAGGATCGTGTTCACATGGTGGGGACCTGCTCAGCCTCTTAGCAAGCCACTGAGAGCCTGAACCAGCCAGCCAGAGCAGAGAGCTGGTGACTGACAGTTAGCAGCTCTTTGCTCACAGAGCTGTGAGAACCGAGCAATCAGTGGTGTTTGATTGCTCAGTTCTCAGTGTTAGAGCTGGTGAAAACAGATGCAGCATCCACCTAAGTAAGTATGCTTAAAAAAAATAATAATTCAATACTTCTTTTTAAATGTAGGTATTTTTATTGCTTACTGTAAAAAAAAAAAATGTATTAATGGATACAGAGCTGCATATATGTGTGTCTTTTGTATATGCATTGAGTTCAGCTTTAAATATATAGGAACAAAGAAATAGGAATATTGCACTGATAGTTACAAACCTTTTATTTGTATGCCTAATAAGTGTTCCCCCTAAACTGATTGAATACTTACCATTGTGACTTTTGTCTTATAGGTGAACCCGGCTCTTCACAGTGATGCACAAAGTTTTTGGAAGACGTTCAGCTGCTTTATACTTCGATCACCCTTGTGATGAGCCCAACAGAGGGAAGTTTAACCAGTTATAGCAAACATCCAATCACGTAGTGCTATTCCAGTGTATAGGACCAATCCAAGCGATGCTTCTGTGAGACTGATATTGGGTAAGTTAACATATTCCATATGGCAGATATAAGACAGGGCAGATTGAAGCTGTAGGGACAATGATCAATGCAGTGAAGTTATCAGTATTGCAAAGTAAGATTTATTGTATAATTAGGCTTTAACTTTTTTTAAATTTGGATACAGTATAAAATGATTAAACACCTGTCATGTATATTAAAAAAAAAAAATCAGCCAATTATATTGAGAAAATACAAACAAATACAGGAGAAATGAGATATAAAATGAGATATAAAACGTCTGATATTATTACAAATTTTCAGGAATTCTACGAGAAACTATATACTATCAATAAACATAGTACCAAAGAGGAAGTAAAATTAAAGGAGGGAAAAACGAAAAAATACCTAAAGGAAACAGAGCTAAACAAAATCGCAGTACAGAAACTTGCTAGTTTGGACACCCCAATAACAGAAGAAGAAATCCGTAAAACCATTCGAGACTTGCCTAGCGGTAAAAGCCCTGGCCCAGATGGACTGACGACATTATATTATAAACCACTGGCTGATATCATTACACCAAAATTATGCTCCTACTTCAATGGGATCGGAACAAAATTGGAAATGAGGAAAGAAGCTCTAGAAGCCCTAATAATTGTAATACCTAAGGAGGGTAAAGATAATACACTGTGCTCCAGCTACAGACCGATCTCGCTCTTAAATATCGATCTGAAAATATTCTCAAAAATTCTTGCTAATAGAATGGAAAAAATTAGGAAAGATACAGTACACATAGACCAAGTAGGCTTCATAACAGGCAGGGAGGGAAGGGACAACAGTATCAGATCCCTCCTGATCATAGAGGAAATCAAGAGAAGGAAGGCCCCAGGCCTGCTCTTGTCGATAGATGCCGAAAAGGCTTTCGACAGAGTGGACTGGGGCTTCATGTTAAATATATTAGAGGCAATGGAAATAGGGCCCAGAATGAGAAGCTGGATAGGAGCTTTATATAACAGACCAACCGCAAGAATCAAAGTGAATGGAAATATCTCAGACTCCTTTGAGCTAGAAAATGGGACCAGGCAGGGATGCCCTTTGTCCCCGCTATTGTTTTTCACGCTGACATTAGAACCCCTACTAAGAGAAATAAGGCGAAACGGGGACATCAAGGGGATAAACATTGGAGGAGAGGAACATAAACTCGCCGCATATGCTGACGATATTATGTTCTATGTAACAAATCCCAGGCTAACTTTACCTAATATCATCAAAACAATAAAAGAATTCGGAACGATCTCTAATTTTAAGATAAACATGAACAAATCAGAAATATTAAGTATCAACATCGCAAAGAAAGAAATAAAAGCCCTACAGGTAGATTTCCCATTCACTTGGAAAAAGGATTTAAAATACCTCGGAATCAGATTAGCAACTGCCGAAGAGACGCTTTATAAGATAATAATAATAATAATAATAATGCAAGTCTTATATAGCGCTGTCTTACCCTAACTTGCCAGGCAAGCTATGAAGCCAGGCGAGCTTCTTGCCAGGCAAGCTTCTGAAGCCACAGCCGAAGCTGTAGCTCATCGGGTCTCGAGGCGCTTATATAGTAACATAGTCACTATTACCCAAATCAATGGTACTCATTTTACCGACCTCGGAAGGATTGAAGGCTGAGTGGACCCCGCCGGGATCGAACCTGTGACCCTGAGGGCTCAGGTGATCACAGATTGCTGCAACAGAGCATTAGCCTGCTGAGCCATCTTACCAATTTCATCCCATTGTTAAACGAGATTAAAGATGACCTCAACAGGATCGCACCGGGCCAACTCTCGTGGACGGGGCGGATTAATATTTTTAAAATGACAATACTCCCAAAAATTTTTTATAAAATGCAAATGCTCCCAATACCAATTGCACAATCCTTTTTTAAAAAACTTCAGTCAATGTTTCTTAAATTTATATAGCGAGGGAAAAAAACACGTATTAAATTAACACTATTAAAAAAAAAATAAGACGCAAGGTGGATTGGGAGCACCAGACATTAGAAAGTATTATTATTCAATTGTTCTTTCACGAATAATAGACTGGGCTAAAAATAATATGGATAAAAGATGGGTATATATGGAAAATAAAATTAGTAAAATAGTACTGGGAAAAGTAATATGGATTCCGACACAGTTTAGAGGATTAAGCTCAGAAGCTCACGTTATTACAAGACATGCACTAAAACTTTGGGATCAGATTCATAAAAAAGAAAATTGGGTATTTAATTCACCTTTTATCCCTTTAAAAAACACACAATTCTTTCCACCAGGTGTAGAAAAAGGATTTGGTAAATGGTTAAGGAAGGATAATATCCAATTAAAAGACCTAATGGAGCAAAATAAGCTAGCAAGTTTAAAAGAATTAAAAAACAGGAAAGAAATTGTTCAGGTTGACGAATGGAGGTACGCTCAGTTGAAACATTTCTTTGAGAGTCTTCCACAACCGATGAGATCTGAAACAAATCTTCGACCGCTGGAAAGACTGTGTATAGGGAAGATCGAAAAAGGAACAACCTCAAAGATATATAAAATCTTGAATGTTTCAAAATTACAGGGCGCACCTCCGTCCGTCAAGAAATGGGAGGAGGAAATCGGATCAACTTTAAATGAATATGAGGTTAAACAGATAATAAAGAGGGTGCATGTGACGTCGGTTAATAATAAGATAATGGAACAGAATTATAAGTGTCTGGTACGATGGTACCTTACACCGGATAGAGTACTGACGCCATCAGTAACCAGAACGCGGTTATGTTGGAGAGGGTGCAATGAAATCGGTACAATGATCCATATCTGGTGGACTTGCCCCAAAATTAGAACATTCGGGACAAAAATTAGACAAAAAATCAGAGAAATCATAGAGATGTCTCTTCCAGATGATCCATGGGTCTGCGTCCTACATGGGGCCCCGAATGCCAACAAAAAAATATCTTAGTACGCTAATCCCGGAGTTCTTGAATGCTGCAAAGTGCCAAATATCTGGCTGCTGGCAACAATCTGAGAGCCCCACTTTGAGAGAGTGGTCTTACAAAATAGATGAAATTTACAACAACGAATATTTAAGTTCTAGAGACGAGGATAAACTGGAGGAATTTGAAGCGAAATGGGAAAAATGGAAAGGATTTAAGATCAAGATGGGATATGCAGAGATGATGGAGGCGTAACACAACGTTTTTATAATTACGTCGTGAGGATAACACTAATAAAGAATCAGAGAAAGTTAATTTTGCAAATAGAAAGGCTGAAAGGGAGGCTGGGGATGGGAGGGGGTTGGGGAGTGATAAAGGGAGAGAGAAAAGGGAGGGGGGCTGAGAAGCATTTCTAACGCGAATGGTAAATTTATATATAAGCGTATAATAATAAAAAAAAAAATAATAATAATACGAAATCCACACATGATGTGAAACCAAAGTAGAGTCAGAACTACTGAACAAAACCATGAGTGGGTCTCTTGCTATGGTTGAATCTGAAGTGGAAAAAAAAAAAAAAAACACCTGTCATGTTTTTATTGCTGTCTGTGTCATTGTTAGGCAAATTCATCCTCTCCATTTGTCCTGGTGTCCATTATCACAAAAAAATTAAGGGAAATCCCACATTGTTAATAGTCACTAGAACAGGAATAGAGGGGAAATCTTCCAATGGGGATGCTAGTTATAGTAGGATTGGTAACCATAAGGTATTTGGACTTTGGAGGAATTTTTTCTCCCTTCCCGTTTTGGGAAGTGATGGGAAATCTCCCCAATGTTACACAGATGGCCAAAAAATAAATAAAAAAAATGATGGGGTAAAACCTTCTATCCAAAATGAAACGTCCTCATGGATGGAATTGGACAGTAGACATGTGCAATGTCAAAAGTGTTGTTTATTTTTGTTTAATTTGTCTATAGTTTTTTGTTTTCGGGTCATTCGTATGATAGAAATACATAAATTTGAAAACCCGTAAGTCCGAAAATCTAAAATAATAACTAATAACAACTTAACTGTTACTAACTATTAAATTATAGACATCGGAATTTCCTTTTAAATTTGGCTGTTATGAATCCAATAACAAATATAAGGAAACAACAAATTTACAAATATTCTGGAAAGTTCGTTAACTGGGTATTTGTTAATTTGTTAATTTCGGATATTTCCAAATTAACAAATTTGTAAAAATTTGTTAAAAAAACTAAACTGTGGAACTAAACAAATTGCATGTCTGTCTATTGGACAGGTGGCAGCCCAATACTGAAAGAAGACAATAGACTGATGGTAGACATCTATCGGGGACTGTGGCTACAATCACTGTAATGTATATGTGAATTTTACAGTCAGTATAAGAAAAAAAAGAGATCTATGAACTAAGCACGAAAAGTAACAAACTAAAAAAAGCTGTGGATGGGGAAGAGGGAGAGCTGTGGATGGAGGGAGAGGGTGAGAGTGAGCTTGGGTGGGGGTGAGAGGGTAAGCTGTGGATGGGGGGAGAGAGTAAGCTGTGGATCGGGGTGAGTTGTGGACAGGGGGAGAGGTGAGTTGTAAGAAAAGGGGTAAAGGTGAGCTGTGGACAAGGGGTAAAGGGTGAGCTGTGGATGGGGGAAAGGGTGAGCTGTGGATGGGGGAAAGGGTGAGCTGTGGTTGGCAGGGGAGGTGAGCCGTGTAGAGGGGGAAAGGGTGACCCATGGATTGGGAGAAAGCGAGCCTTGACTACATCCATTATTTGGCATCACTTTACTCGAGAAGTGGCTGGATTGGGGGAGTTAACTGGGGAGGGTGGCTTCCTGCACCTGTTCTTTGAAATTATGCACTTCCAACCTTGTTATTGCAACAAGATACAAAGACATTTTAAGCCAGGGATGCACAACCTGTGGCCCTCTAGCTGTTGCTGAACTACAAGTCCCATGATGCATTACAAGGCTGAACAGTTAGAAGCATGACTCCCAAAGGCAAAATCATGATGGGACTTTTAGTTCTGCCACAGCTGGAGGGCCACAGGTTGAGCACCCATGTTTTAGGCAATTGTAGACATTGTAGTTACAGTTTCGGGGAAGGCCTTTTTTCTTCCAATATAGAAAAAGGAAAAACTGTGCTTAGACAAATAAACTGGATAAAGTCAGCAGCTTAAAGTGGGATACGCACAACATATATAAGCAAACAAGATGGTAAGCTGCTTCAATAACCCCAATGTTAAGCTGTTAATTGAATAACGACTCAAAAAGGTCCATTTACTGTAAATTGGTCCATAAATCAAACAGATTATGTTCAGTGACACCGCAGTGATTATCACAAACAAAGTGCCCATTACCATAATCAAATGGCCACTTAACAAAAAGCAGGCACAAAAGCGCAATCGGCTATAACCCAGCCGCGGCCTGTGGCTTGCATTCAGAGTGATGACCAGGAAGCAGACCAACACACAGGACCCTCTTCACGTATCATAAGATCCTATCTATTTATCTATAGATAAAGATATCTATAGATATACCGCGTATATGCAAATTAGGGCTGTTACTGATTTTTGTGTTCGATCAATCGATTTTTTTTTTTTATCGATTAATCGACTAATTTCCATTAATTATAACGCACATACAGATCCAACTACTGTTAGCTGATCTCCTTGCAGGCCGATTCCCAGTGCAGCTCCCAACCACTGGAAAAATGGATAGCAGGATACAAAAAACACACAAAGGCAGCGCTCAATGGGAATAGCATTAAAACTTTTATAGTCTTCAAATAGGTAACAAAATAAATATTGCACTGGAGATAAAATTGATGTAGCTACATAAACTGTAAAAATAATAGCAAACGGTAGCAAAAGCAGTCATAAAATCATGTAGCCAAGTATGATACTGGTATAAAAATGTGTACAACGATACCACTGCTGAATCCAGATGAGGAGGGGTTAACATCAGTCTGTCGGCATGTAGATGTCCTGTAAAGGGAACTATCACAACTCCCAGTGGATGGCTGTAGAATCCCAGGTTGATAGAGGGAAGTGATAGAGGGAAGTGTAACAGCCCTTGCGTGTGGTAAATAGTAAGGTCCCGCCGGCATGCAGATATGAAGGCACAGCAAAGGAGCCCTTCAGATGGACACGGCAAGCCCCGCCGGTGTCCGTGACGTCACCGGATCTCCGACGGAACTCCTTTAAGGTCCGTAAGCCAGCGGAGAGGTAAGTACCAATCAAAAGAATTTAAAAAAAAATGTGATCGATCAAAAAACTTTAAGATTAATCAATGAATTAATAGTTAATTTTCACAGCCCTAATAAAAATATATATAAAACTTTAAATACATGACAGGACCAGTACTCACCAGTCAGAGGAAATTTCAGTACAAGGCATATAATGGAGAGTATCCAATCTTCACCACACATAAAAAAAATAAAAAATCCAATCTGCAGCACTGTTGTAAACATAGGTGTGCGCAGACTATTGCATTAGGGTGTGCACCCCAAAGGTCAAACACATCACTCACTGTGTTCATTCTAAAAAGGGAAGGGGCCTTCAGTGGCGGCCCGCCCATATGGGCGCACGGGCGCCGCCCCCCCTCCCGCAGTCACAAAAAAAAAAAAAAAAATAAAATAAAAAAAAACGGGCCCTTTAAGAACTTTTATTCGGCTAAAATGTCATTTTGACATTTTAGCCGAAGGTCTGGCGGCCGTCTATAGAGGGCGCTGCAGCGCTGCAGCGCTGCAGCGCCACTCCCTCTCGCAAATAACACACTTCAATGCATTGAACGTGTGTTGTTGCCAGCTGCCTGGTCTATTCCTTTAACCGGACATAGGGCGCCGGTTACCTGAATAGTGGCAGCTGGTTGGCTGAGGGGAACTGCCTATCAAAGCCAGTGGCTCTTATAGGCTTTTCCAGTACCGCCCTCCGGCTCCCGGAAGTCTATGCTCGGAGCGCAGGCAATCTGCGGTCCTTGCATTAGACTGACAGCCGTTTCAGCCAATCAGGTTCCCGGATTCTGGTTATCAGGAACCTGATTGGCTGAAGCTTCTCCACGGCGGCAGAAGACATCGAGGGAGGACATGGAAGCGTCAGGTAAGTGTTTTTTTTTAACAGGGAAAGGGGCATCATGGGGCACAGTGGCAGCATGGGGCACAGTGGCAGCATGGGGCACAGTAGTGACAAAGGGCACAGAGGCATGGGGCACAGTGGTGACAATTAAAGGGCACAGTGGTGACACTTGATGACACAGTGACTGCATTTGATGGCATGGCACAGTGGTGACAACTGATGGCACAGTGACTCCATATGATGGCATGGCACAGTGGTGACAATTGATGGCACAGTGACTGCATTTGATGGCATGGCACAGTGGTGACAATTGATGGCACAGTGACTGCATTTGATGGCATGGCACAGTGGTGACAATTGATGGCCCAGTGGCTGTGTTTGATGGCATGGCACAGTGGTGACAATTGATGGCACAGTGGTGGCGTTTGATGGCATGGCACAGTGGTGACAATTGATGGCACAGTGGTGGCGTTTGATGGCATGGCACAGTGGTGACAATTGATGGCACAGTGGCTGCATTTGGTGGCATGGCACAGTGGTGACAATTGATGGCACAGTTGCTGTGTTGCATGGCATGGCACAGTGGTGACAATTGATGGCACAGTGGTGGCGTTTGATGGCATGGCACAGTGGTGACAATTGATGGCACAGTGGTGGCGTTTGATGGCATGGCACAGTGGTAACAATTGATGGCACAGTGGCTGCATTTGGTGGCATGGCACAGTGGTGACAATTGATGGCACAGTTGCTGTGTTGCATGGCACAGTGGTGACAATTGATTGCACAGTGGCTGTGTTTGATGGCATGGCACAGTGGTGACAATTGATGGCACAGTGGTGGCGTTTGATGGCATGGCACAGTGGTGACAATTGATGGCACAGTGGTGGCGTTTGATTGCATGGCACAGTGGTGACAATTGATGGCACAGTAGTGGCGTTTGATGGCATGGCACAGTGGTGACAATTGATGACACAGTGGCTGTGTTGCATGGCATAGTGGTGACAATTGATGGCACAGTTGCTGTGTTGCATGGCACAGTGGTGACAATTGATGGCACAGTGGCTGTGTTTGATGGCATGGCACAGTGGTGACAATTGATGGCACAGTGGTGGCGTTTGATGGCATGGCACAGTGGTGACAATTGATGGCACAGTGGTGGCGTTTGATTGCATGGCACAGTGGTGACAATTGATGGCACAGTGGTGGCGTTTGATGGCATGGCACAGTGGTGACAATTGATGACACAGTGGTTGTGTTGCATGGCACAGTGGTGACAATTGATGGCACAGTTGCTGTGTTGCATGGCACAGTGGTGACAATTGATGGCACAGTGGCTGCATTTGGTGGCATGGCACAGTGGTGACAATTGATGGCACAGTTGCTGTGTTTGATGGCATGGCACAGTGGTGACAATTGATAACACATTTGCTGTGTTTGATGGCATGGCACAGTGGTGACAATTGATGGCACGGTGGCTGCATTTGGTGGCATGGCACAGTGGTGACAATTGATGGCACAGTGACTGCGTTTGATGGCATGGCACAGTGGTGACAATTGATGGCACAGTGGCTGTGTTTGATGGCATGGCACAGTGGTGACAATTGATGGCACAGTGGTGGCGTTTGATGGCATGGCACAGTGGTGACAATTGATGGCACAGTGGTTGCATTTAGTGGCATGGCACAGTGGTGACAATTGATGGCACAGTTTCTGTGTTTGATGGCATGGCACAGTGGTGACAATTGATGGCACAGTGGCTGCATTTGGTGGCATGGCACAGTGGTGACAGATGATGGCACAGTTGCTGTGTTGCATGGCACAGTGGTGACAATTGATGGCACAGTGGTGTCGTTTGATGGCATGGCACAGTGGTGACAATTGATGGCACAGTGGCTGCATGTGATGGGCACAGTGAGGCTGCAATGTTTTTTTTCCGTTTGCGCCCCCCCAAAAATTTTGAGCACCAGCCGCCACTGGGGGCCTTTAAATTACATATTTACCATCCCCTTCCCTCACTTACCGTAAAACATCCCCCCTGTGTGTGCCCGCAACAGAGGAAGGGACGGTGAGCCAGGGCAGTAGGGGGAATCTGTGCTGCACATTGTGATTAGGGTGTGCCTGGGCACACCTGGCACACCCTGTGCGCACACCTATGGTTGTAAATGTATTAAGAGTTGCAAACTTATAAGTACAGTGGTTTCTGACACGCTAGATTGGCACATATGTCAAACAATACTTCTTATGACGCACATCTTCAGACTGGTAATCATTACAATCTATTACAAAAGGACTTAATCTAAAAGCATCACTTGCCCTTTTCACCTATGGAAAACTTTTTTTGTTTCCATAGCTGAAAAAGTGCCAGTGATGTTATTAGTTTAAGTCTTTTTATATCACTAACTATCATGTGCGTGAGAATGCTCAGGTCTTACTAATTACCGGTCTGAAGATGCTTTATAAGAAGTAATATTTGACATAAGTGCCATTATTATGGAACCTGATGAAGGATACTAGCAGAACCGACACCGTGACACATATAAATTCGAAATTACAAGGTGTTGCAGATTGGATTTCATTTTCTAGTTTGTTGGGTGGGTTTTTGGGTGGAGGGACAACCATCAGTAGAGTGAATAACAGAAGGTTCTAAAAACACTTGTCTAATGCCGCGTACACACCATTATTTTTCCTGACGTTCGTGATTCCTCTCTAGCCTGACTTGCATACACATGTTAATGCAAAAAAATGGCCGACCAAAGCAGGTTGACGCACAACACGTACGGCGGGACTATAAAGGGGAAGTTCCTTTCAAATGGCGCCACCCTTTGGGATGCTTTTGGGCTGCATATTTGATTCTGAGCATACGCGTTTTTTTTCCCTCTCGGAAAAGCATACACACAAAAAGACTGATGGGAAACACGATGGAAAAAAAGAGAGCTGGTTTGAATTTTTTTGCGGGCAGTTTTTTCATCGAGAAAACTGCTAGGGCGCATACACAAGACCGGTTTTCTTGACCAATATAAAAAATGGCAGTTTTCTCGTTGTGAAAACCAGTCGTGTGTACAAGGCAAAAGACTTTAGCATTACAGAGGAGGTCTAGCACTAGAATTATTGTTCTCACTCTAACGTTCGAGTCACTACCCCACATGTGTTGTGAGAATACCGATTACATATGTGTTTTTCTCATTTATTTTACTTTTAATTTTTACACTGTCACTTTAATTATTATTATTTTTATCACTTTTATTCCTATTACAAGGGATGTAAACATCCCTTGTAATAGAAATAAGGATGACAGGTCCTCTTTATGGAGAGATCTTGGGTCAAAAAGAAAAGAAAAAAAAAAGAAAAAGTAAAGCAAAAGAACAAAAAATGTTGATCTTTTGCTTTAAAGCCTCATACACACGATCCAATTTTATGGCCATAATTGTCTGATGGACGTGTTGTGTTGCAAAATTCGACCATGTATTGTGTTGATAAATTGTTGGCTGAATTAACAACAACAAATGTTGGCTGTTCATGCTTATCAACTGTCTGGCAATAAATCTTTTTTACGTATCTTTATCTGATCGTGTGTACACAAATCCATCCAACTAAAATCCAAATTGCGAACAATACACATGCTCAGAACCAATGCTTAACATCAGACAACAATAGCAGAAGTTGCCCAAAGGGTGGCGGTAAAGAGCTGAAAAACCACATGGTTTGGTGAATGTTGGCTGGAAATGTTGGGTCGTGTGCAGGGCTTTTTTTCAGGGGGAACTTGGTGGAACTTGGTTCCACCACCTCTGGCTCAGACCCTTTGGTGCCTGCTCACCACAATCACTTGTAAACACAGAAGTCCGGTTCCTGTGTTTACAAGTGACAGCTCTGCGCTCTGTGTGTAACCCCCCTGAACTCTGCACTCTGTATGTAATGCAATCCTGGTATTTAATGCTCCTTTAAGACCCTTCTACTGTTTGTGGAATTTGACTGACCACACACACTATTTGATGTGATTTGGAGGGTGTGTGTAGGGTGGAGGGGTTTGGGGGGTCGTGCTTGAGTTCCAGCACCTATTGTTTGAGAAAAAAGCCCTTGCCATGTGTATGTAGAACAAGTTCATGGCCAACGCCCTTTGGACCAAAATCCACGGAAAAGTCCACTGGAAGTCCGATCGTTAGTACGTGGCTCAAAAAATGTAATAAAAATGTACTTCCACCCCGGACCGGAAGTTTCCTTATGACTTCACTCCGATCCTCCAAGGCCATATAGCTGATCAAAGAGGATCTACTCTTTCTTCGCCTCTGGGACCAGCGGGCTGCACCGTCTGATTTTTTCTGGGGGGAGCCAGCCAAAACAGTAAGCCAGAGAGACACCGGCGAGTGGTGGGAGGGGGGACTCCCCCCTCCCGCCGCTTCTGAAAGCATCCCCGTGGCTCATGAGAAATTCAGCGTGCTTACATGAAAAAGCAGCCACCGACTGTAAAAAACAAAACCGGGGCTGTGGCTGATATCCATAACCCCAGTAAACCACTTCAAAGCCGCAAAGTATATATACATAGTGCAGTCTTGAAGTGGTTAAAATGTATCTATGGTAACAGGTTTTATATAACTTTTGTTTGATATATGTAGAGGCTGAAAGATTCTTTTGTTTCTAGTGCAGAGCTTTTGCAGTTTACACGAGTATCCATAAAGACGTGGTTTCATGAGTCTGGTGCGGAGAACCTCAATTGGCCTGCACAGAGCCCTGACCTCAACCCTACCTAACCTTTGGGATAAACTGAAATGCTGATTGAAATAGGTGCTCAGCCATAGGCCTCATACACACGACCGTTTTCCTCGACAAAATCCATCCAGAAGATTGATGGCAGAGCTTTTTTGCCGAGGAAAACGGGCGTGTGTATGTTTTTTGTCGAGAAAACTGTTGTGGATCTCGACGAGAAAAAAAGAGAACATGTTCTCTTTTTTCTCGTCAGGAGTCTCGATTTTCTTGTTGTGTTTTTCGTCGGGCTGGTTTACGACGAAAAACACGTTCGTGTGTATGCTTAGAAACCCACGCATGCTCAGAATAAAGTATGAGACGAGAGCGCACCTTCGGTAAAATTAGCGTTCTTAATCGAGATAGGACATTCGTCGCGCTGTAACAGACTGAAAATTGCGAATCGTCTCTCACCAAACTTTTACTTAACACGAGATTAGCAAAAGCAGCCCCAAGGGTGGCGCCAGTGGAATCAAACTTCCCCTTTATAGCGCCGCCGTACGTGTTGTACGTCACCGCGTTTGAGAACGACGAGATTTTGTCTTGACAGTGTGTACGCAAAGAAAGCTTGACAAGATTCAGTTGTGTGTACGAGACCATACACCAAAATCTTATGGAAAGCCTTTCCCAGGAGAGTGAAGGACATTATAGCCGTAAGGAGGGGGTTAAAGTCTCGGCTCATGATTTTGGAATGAGATTTCCAACGAGCTTGTATAGGTGTAATGGTCACATTCCTCAAACGCTTTATATAGCGCGTATTACTTATTATATCATTTAGCATAGCGGAAAGTTTTATGCTTTCTTCAAATCTCTAGCTTTAGGCATTTTGCATGACTGTAATTAGCAAAATGTTGAGCAATGCAATAACTGAAATCATCAAAATTCCACCGCCATATTGCCAGTGGATCAGATGATAGCGCTATAATACTCAGCATTCACTCCATCCATTTGCTTTCATGATGAGGGTGTTGTTAGCTCCACTAAACCAAATTAAATATACAGTATATTTTTATAATGTAGCAGAGACATCAAATTAAAGCCCAAATAAGAGAGCTAATAAAGATTACAGGCAGATGAATCAGAAACAAATTACGTTAGATTGGATTTTATTAAGGGGAGTGCAGATGGAACACACCGAATGATTAAATACATAATTTATTTAGTGCGTAGGGTAATTAAATTGCTGTTTTTGTTTACGGGAAGCTTAGCCGCGTTAGCTGCTCTGATGCAGATTTGCATGCTATTGGCAGATAAGATTTGTCCCATCGCTTTGCATTGCCCGCCCCTTGTCCTTTTTGCAACTTTTACAGGTTTAGGTCTTTGCCTTGCCAATCGTTGGCATTCAAAATGGCAGCAGATGTGTTTTAGATTGAAGTTAACAATATGATTGAAAATAATGTTCATCAACACATAACTGTTAAAGTTTATGTAAATCCAAAATAGATTTTTTCAGCATTATGTCTCACTGATTGCATTTTTCTTAAGCAAATATACAGTATGCAAAATGTTTTAGACAGGTGAGAAGACATGCTGTAAGAATGCTTTTATATTTTTTATTTTTATCAATTTACAAAATGCAAAGTGAGGGAACAGAAGAAAATCTAAATTAAAAGATCAGTAAAGGATTTTTTTTTTTTTTTAATGCTAAATCGCTTGCTTTACCTTGTGGCAGTCCTGCTTTCATGTCCTCCATGTCCGTTTTTGCTTAGAAGTTGCTGTAATCCCTTGCTGAACTCCACACTTCCTGCTTGTCTGGCTCCTTATGAAAAAACTCATGGTAGCTTTTCATTGTGGTCCATGATCAAGAAGATCTGATTACTATGGGCCAGATTCAGAAAGTATTTACGTCGGCGTATCTAGAGATACGCCGTGTAAATACTAAGAATAGCCGGTGTATCTTTTTTCTGTATTCAGAAAAGAAGATACGCCGGAATTCTGCTAATATACGAGCGGCGCAAGTCTGTTACACCGTCGTATATTAGTTGCATTATTACGCTGGCCGCTAGGTGGCGCTTCCGTCGTTTTACGCGTCGAATATGTAAATTAGGGAGTTACGCCGATTCCCTAACGTACTTGCAGCCGGGCGTCGTACTTAATGTCGTTTGTGTAAGTGTTATTCCGGCGTAAAGTTAACCCTGCTATAGTGAGGCGCAGCCAATGTTAAGTATGGACGTGGGGACAGCGTCAAATTGTACGTTGTTTTACGTTGTTTGCGTAAATCGTTCGGGAATGGGGCTGGACGTAATTTACGTACACGTTGTTTACATTGACTAGTTGCAACGTAATTTCATTCATGCGCACTGGGATACGTCACGGACGGCGCATGCGCCGTTCAGAAAATACGTAAATAGCATGGGGTCATGATTCATTTACATGAATCACGCCCCCCATATTACTAATTTGAATTTGGCGCCCTTGCGCCGGACACCTTGCGCTACGCTGCCGCAACTTATGGAGTAAGTGCTTTCTGAATAAGGCACTTGCCCCTAACAGTTGCGGAGGCGTAGTGTAAAGTGCATACGATACGCCCGCACACAATTACGCCCCCCTTTTCTGAATCTGGCCCAAAGTGTCTAAAAATCCTCAAAACCAATCAGATTCATTTGAAAAACAAACACTGCCTTGTGTTTGTTTGTTTTTATTCTGTGTGTCTCTGTACACACAGAACAAACTGAAACTAGTCTAAAAACGAAACTGTAGGTACATTATATGATTGATTTTTATCTATTTTTAATCATTTTTAAAAGGAATCAGTTAACTATTATGTCTCTATACCCTGTAAACAGTCATTTCAGCAAAAAAAAAACAACATTTTTTCCTTTACTACTCCTTTAAATTAATATTTGGTATGACTACCAGCATCAATTCTTCTATGTAGACTTGCGCAAGAGAGGGGGGGATTTAAGAATTGGGAAGTTAAATGAGGCGTACATATGGTAATATATCACCCTCTACCATTGGTGTAGTGATATCAATGTATAGTATAGTCCGGTTAGATAATTGATATTTAGGTGTTAGTATGATGACTATAAATTATATTGTCCTGCAGCAACACACCAGGCTCTCCAGAGAGTGCATTTATTTGACGTCCAATACAGACTAAAGTCCAAATTCCACAGATGATACAAATCCAACAGAGTAATTCAGAATCCCATCTTTTCCTAGACCTGTGCCAAATTCATACAGAGAATATACAGAGAATATATCCTGAGTGACAAGACTGACTTCCAGGATTATATCCCCTATCCACTGAATAGCTGAGCAATTTGATTGGCCGTCTTTGATCTACATCCTGTCTTTCAGAGTGGCAGATAATGACCCCAGCCGGAGACGGCTTTAATCATCACCTATTCCTAATTTTGCATTCTTTCATACTAATAGGCTTTCTCTAATATGTAATTAGATTACATGTGGCTTGTAATAATGGTTCGATTGGTTTGATGTGTAAAATAGACCCATCCTGTCTCTTTGCGTATTGACAATCGATAAGCGTCTTTTTATGTGTAACATGTAATTACAGGTTTGATCTGTAAAATAGACTTATCCTGGACTTAAATCTGGCCTGGTCAACTTTGGACTTATAATATAATAATACAATATATATATATATATATATATATATATATATATATATATATATATATATATATAGGCCCAGATTCACAGAGCGATTACGCCTGCGCAACTGCTGTTGCGCGTGCGTAAGTCTAAATGTGCGCGTGCGTATAGTTGGACGCGATTCACAAAACAATATACGCCAGAAATCTACGTTTTTTGGTCCGGCGTAATTGAATTAGACATTCGCTTCCCTTCGTGCAAAACTGCGCTAGACACACCATTGATTTGCTAGTCAAATATGCTAATGAGGGAGTTACGGGGATCCACAAAAAAAACGCAGTTGCTGCGCAGGCTACGCGATGTGCGCAACAGCAAAATGTTCTGTCTAAAGTTAGAGGACCTAAAAGCTGGTCTAAATTTTGAAAAAAAGTCTAATTGTCAGATAAAGCAACACTGTTAGTGAGGAGTTCAGCAGTCACACGTGTTGCCCAACAATCTGTATGCCAACATGCCAGGGGCATCGTCGCGCATAGCTATACTACTGACTTTAGATGAACAAAGAAGGAGGAGGGCACGGAGGATGGCACTAAGGAGGGCACGGGAGATGTTTTTTTTAATTTTTTTATTTGCTTATATAAAATTTACAATTTAAATTAATCTAATACAATATTCTTATCTGATACAAGCCCCTCACTCTTCACTTGATATATCACACACGCATAGACATCTATGGCATGAGTGATTCTGAGGTGTCTCGCATCTTCAGATTCACCCCTCATGCCATCATGGAATTACCACAACCCTGCAGGAGGACATCACCAGCCCAACACATGGCACCACCCATGACACCCATGACAGCTACATATACAATCAGAGCCCCATCCCCACAGATTTCCAACAGAACATGTATGGGGACAGCTGGCTGGTTGGTGAGTGACATGGGTGGCAGGCATGACTATCCCCTCCCGTGATGCACACCTCACAAGTGGCACATGCATGACTAACATCCTCCTGTCTTTTCCCTTCAAGGTGACTCTGCATATGCACTGGTACCCCATCTCATGACCCCATCTCATGCCAGCTCACATTATGCATCTTTGCACGTTAAACACACACATTAATCATGGCACAATGAGAATGCATGCATGCACACCACTGTGGTCCCTAGCACACACACCCCACATCCTCATCACATTGGATTGGCACCAGTCCACCATGCAGGACTTGTGAGCTGCAACGCCATGCCACGGCTCCAATTATGTCACTGTACATTCATACACCATTCACACAGACCTGGCGATCACTTCTCCACCACAAATGAGGGTGACACCCCTTTTCCCGCAGGAATATCACCCCCACATTCCAAAATCATACACAAACAGAACCAAAAAAATTAAATAAATGACGAGCAAAAATAAAAAATGCCCAGCAAAAATATAATTTAAACAAAATAACAACAAAGACATAAAAGACAAAAATCACTCTGCAAAACAGTCCCCAAATATCTCAAAGACACGTCACAAACAAACAAAAGCACCTTGCTGTATAGGGAGGGATACAAAGGGATGTACTTTTGCAAAGGAAGTGCATTTGTGTCTGTCTATTTATGCTGTCTGCGTAGTTCATAAAGTTGCCCTAGTCCATTTCCAATTTCACTGATTGCGCCGCTCCCGAGTTGTGAGCATGCGCACAACGGAGCTGACATGGTTTCCTTCACGCGCGCATGCGCGAGTCGGCCGGCCCTTCATTTGCATGGGGTCACGGCTCATTTCAATGTAACACGCCCACGTCCTTCCCAATTTGTATTACTCCTCCTTACGCCTCAGGAAAAAACCTTACGTTTGCGCAAGCTCTTGCGTAAAAGCTACGTGAATCGCCGGATTACGCGGCTAGATTGCGCAAGTCTAACGGAAAAGTGGTGCGCTACGCCGGAATGATAATGCGCCGATCTACGTGAATCTGCCCCCTAGTGCGGAAAATAAGTATTTGAACACCCTGCTATTTTGCAAGTTCTCCCACTTGGAAATCATGGAGGGGTCTGAAATTGTTATCGTAGGTGCATGTCCACTGTGAGAGACATAATCAAAAAAAAAAAATTCCAGAAATCACAATGTATGATTTTTTTAACTATTTATTTGTATGATACAGCTGCAAATAAGTATTTGAACACCTGAGAAAATCAATGTTAATATTTGGTACAGTAGCCTTTGTTTGCAATTACAGAGGTCAAAAGTTTCTTGTAGTTTTTCACCAGGTTTGCACACACTGGAGGAGGGATTTTGGCCCACTCCTCCACACAGATCTTCTCTAGATCAGTCAGGTTTCTGGGCTGTCGCTGAGAAACACGGAGTTTGAGCTTCCTCCAAAGATTCTCTATTGGGTTTAGGTCTGGAGACTGGCTAGGCCACGCCAGAACCTTGATATGCTTCTTACAGAGCCACTCCTTGGTTATCCTGGCTGTGTGCTTAGGGTCATTGTCATGTTGGAAGACCCAGCCTCGACCCATCTTCAAAGCTCTAACTGAGGGAAGGAGGTTGTTGCCCAAAATCTGGCAATACATGGCCCCAGTCATCCTCTCCTTAATACAGTGCAGTCGCCCTGTCCCATGTGCAGAAAAACACCCCCAAAGCATGATGCTACCACCCCCATGCTTCACAGTAGGGATGGTGTTCTTGGGATGGTACTCATCATTCTTCTACCTCCAAACACGGTTAGTGGAATTATGACCAAAAAGTTCTATTTTGGTCTCATCTGACCACATGACTTTCTCCCATGACTCCTCTGGATCATCCAAATGGTCATTGGCAAACTTAAGACGGGCCTTGACATGTGCTGGTTTAAGCAGGGGAACCTTCCACGCCATGCATGATTTCAAACCATGACGTCTTAGTGTATTACCAACAGTAACCTTGGAAACGGTGGTCCCAGCTCTTTTCAGGTCATTGACCAGCTCCTCCCGTGTAGTCCTGGGCTGATTTCTCACCTTTCTTAGGATCATTGAGACCCCAGGAGGTGAGATTTTGCATGGAGCCCCAGTCCGAGGGAGATTGACAGTCATGTTTAGCTTCTTCCATTTTCTAATGATTGCTCCAACAGTGGACCTTTTTTCACCAAGCTGCTTGGCAATTTCCCCGTAGCCCTTTCCAGCCTTGTGGAGGTGTACAATTTTGTCTCTAGTGTCTTTGGACAGCTCTTTGGTCTTGGCCATGTTAGTAGTTGGATTCTTACTGATTGTATGGGGTGTACAGGTGTCACTCTTTATGCAGCTAATGACCTCAAACAGGTGCATCTAATTTAGGATAATAAATGGAGTGGAGGTGGACATTTTAAAGGCAGACTAACAGGTCTTTGAGGGTCAGAATTCTAGCTGATAGACAGGTGTTCAAATACTTCTTTGCAGCTGTATAATACAAATAAATAGTTAAAAAATCATAAATTGTGATTTCTGGAATTTTGTTTTTGGATTATGTCTCTCACAGTGAACATGCACCTACGATGACAATTTCAGACCCCTCCATGATTTCCAAGTGGGAGAACTTGCAAAATAGCAGGGTGTTCAAATACTTATTTTCCGCACTGTATATACACATAAATATAACATCCCACATAAATCGACCAACATATTACAACAGTAGGTAGGTGCTAGAATAGGATTTTTTGCTTGGGAAACTGTCAGTGCAGGTACATTTAGGCAGGCCTATGCTTCAGGCTAGGCCTGCTTGTTTTTTTTTGGGGGGGGGGGGCAGGAAGTGGTTAGTGTAGCAGTTGGTGTGACCACATGTGCTCTAGTTCTGGGGCGCCTCCTCTGCTTTCAGGGAGAATGATCTGGAAGAGGGGCAGGGCACAGGACTGGAGTGACAGCGAACTCATGTGAGGAGCCATGACCAATCCCCACTTGGTATTGACAGGGGACAGGCCTCCCATAAAAGCTCAGGTTCCAGCCCACTGGGGAGGAGTTGTTGGCCAGGAGACATGGAGAATGGAGCATTAGGCAGCAGCAGGATGCCATCCCCATCTGGGGGGGTTGTGCTGACCGCGGAGGAGCCTGGGAAATCTGGGAGGAAGCTACATCCTTACACGATCATGAATGTAGTGTCCTTGAACAGAGGGGCTGGAGAAGCTGTCGGAACATGTGTCCAGTTAAAGTTCTTCATCATGGACTTGGGGCAGGAAAAGGACGGTGAGTGGATCTCAGTGGATTTATGGATGAGGTATGCCAGGGGAGCTGGGTGCGAGGCCAGAGGAGAGACTGTGGGAAAAGTATACAAATCGATGCGGCCTGAGGGCGCAGGATTTGCAGACCGGACTTGCTGGGAACAATAGTCTGCCAAGTCACATGTGCTACTAAATTACTAGGCCACTGGGGAGAGGTACTGCAGACCTCTGGCCTAGTAACAGCACATTTCATATCCAGCCATTGAGACTGTTCAGAGCGGACTCTTTAGCTCACATGAGGAGGATGTGACAGGAAAGATAAGGATCTACAGGAGAGAAGTCCTGGAAGCAATAGTCTGCAGGAGATATGCAGAGGAGGAGAAATAGTCTGCATGGTGATGCAGGGGAAGTGACTGTAGATGTTATCTGTGCATCAGTACTTCAAGGCTCAACCAAATGACAAGTTCTTTAATGTGATGGCAAAGCAACATGTTCTATGGGCATCCCATATCCCCCTTTGCCCAATCAAGTTATATCCCCCAATAAAAAACACACAAGAAAAAAACAATGCAAATTCATTGTCTCTGAGGTGATAGATGGAGGTCTGGTGATATGGTGGATGTTAGTTACAAGTAGCTACCAAGCGCTACAGTAATATGGGCCTCCATCCCTGAATCAATTTAATTTAAAGGGGAATTGGGACTTTATATGAGGCAAGTGGCGAATAGGAAAAAATAAAAAATAACTTACGTGGAGGGCCACTGAGTTTATTGTCACACAGAGGGTATAAGATCGAACTCTGTATGAAATACATTGAAACCACCAATTATGTGAATTGGAGTAAAGAACAGTGCATAAATACATACAATAAATTGTAAAATTACATATTAGAAACAGTTCATGCAATTATAACCTCAAAAACAAAATAGCAGCACATTCCATTTGCCAATGAAGGAGTATGTACTCCGTGTCTGAAAATTACAATTGTAATAAGGATAGTGATTCTATGCAATGATGATAGACTAAAACAGTTTGCATTATGTCAACACGTTTCATGTAAACACACTTCATCAGGAACAGATGCATCCGTTGGTCTGTAGGAGATATAGATAAACAGATACTGGTAAGCTGTGGTAAGAACCCCAGCATCAAGGAAAGGGAAATGGAAAGGTCATGAAATGGTTACTTACATGGGACTGAACACAAGATCCCCAGGAAGTTAGGTTCTCTGTGTGGTGTACGTGATAATGCCGGGTGAGGCTCAAAGGGAGTCTGTGAATAAATGTTATACTGTGAAGAGCTATCATATAGTAACGCGATGACCGTCGGGCATCCGTGATCGCTCGAGACAGAGCGAGAACCGGGACCTGTGTGTATAAACACACAGATCCGGTTCTCTCAGGGGAGAGGAGGCAGATCCTGTGTTCATACTAAGTACAGCTACAACACTGGGAACACAGTTAACCCCTTGATCGCCCCCTAGTGTTAACTCCGTCCATGCCAGTGACATTTACACAAATGTGTCATAAGTGTCCGATCTTTCCCCGCAATATGGCAGTCCCGATAAAAATTGCTGATCCCCGCCATTACTAGTAAAAAAAAAATATATATAATAAAAATGCCATAAATCTATCCCCTATTTTGTAGATGCTATACATTTTGTTTAAAACAATCAATATACACTTATTGGGCCCGATTCAGATACCTTTTGCATATCTGTCCGGCGGCGTAGCGTATGGTGTTTACACTACGCCGCGCAAATATTATGGGCAAGCGCCTTATTCAGAAAGCACTTGCTCCATACTATGCGGCGGCGTAGTGTAAACTGCACGGCGTAAAGGCCGCGCAATTCAAATGAATGGAGTGGGGGCGTGATTCGTGTAAATGAATCATGACCCCACGTCATTCACGTTTTTTTGGACGGCGCATGCGCCGTTTGCGGACGTTCCCAGTGCGCATGCGCAAAATCACGTTGATTTTTATCAATGTAAACGACGTGAACGTCGAGCCCCATTCCCGAACGATTTATGCAAACGGCGTAGCCGACGGCAAATTCGACGCGGTCCCGACGTCCATACTTAACATTGGCTGCGCCTGCTATAGCAGGGGTAACCTTACACTGTCTAACGCTTACGTAAACAACGTAAAAAACGACGCACCGTCGCAAGTTCGCTCGTGAATCGCTGTATCTTTCTTATTTGCATAGGCAAATGAGAAATCGACGTAAACGCCACCTAGCGGTCAGCGTAATAATGCAACTAAGATACGACGGTTTAAGCGAATTACGCCGCTCGTATCTTAGAAGAAAGCCGGCGTATCTTCTTTTCAGAATAGCAAAAAAAGATACGCCGGCTATTCTTAGTATTTACGCAGCGTATCTATAGATACGCTGCGTAAATAGCTTTCTGAATATGGCCCATTGTGTTTTTTTTTTTCAAAAAATATGTAGAACAATACGTATCGGCCTAAATGGAGGAACAAATTTGTTTAAAAAAAATAAATGTAATATTTATTATAGCAAAAAGTTAAAGATATTGGGGGTTATTAATGAAAGCTAAATCCACTTTGCACTACAAGTGCACTACAGATTTTATCATGCAATCATGTGCAAGCTAAAATGCTGTTTTTTTTTTTTTCCTTTCATGTCTCCCTCATATCTACAGCGACTGCAGTGGATTTTCCTTTCGTAAATAACCCCCATTGTGTTTTTTTTTTTTACACAATTGTCGATCTTTTTTTGTATATAACGCAAAAAATAAAAATCGCAGAGGTGATCAAATACCACCAAAAGAAAGCTTTTGTGGGGAAAAATTGATGGCAATTTTGTTTGGATACATTGTTACAGGACCACGCAATTTTCAGTTAAAGCGATGCAGTGCCGCATCGCAAAAAATGGCCTGGTCATTGAGCAGTCAAATCTTCTGGCTGAAGTAGTTTCTGGAAATTATATAAAGTGAAAGATGATGCCAAATATGATGAAAAAAAATATTTACATACATTTTATTAACAAACATTGTCATGCATGTTCAAAGCATTGCATTTAAAGCATTTGTGGGTGTAAAAATAAAATACAGCTAAACCAATAGCTTTGTGGAAAAGATTGGCGGTTTTAGTTTTATTTTCCATCATCTTTCAATCAAAGAAAAAACATAAAAGCACCAGTTTTACAATATACAAGGGTGTTTTTCTGCTATATACCAATAAGTTATCTATCAAAGCCTACACTTATTTAGAATCATCAGGATTATTATAAAAAATGTTTTAGAGAAAATATTTATAGTAGTGTTTAGTTAAAAAAAAAAAGTTATGTATTAAATCATCATAAAAGTGCATTCTTATCCATTTTTGGTGCTTGCGATAAAAAATGTATGCAGGCTACTTATTAAAACAATTTATCAGACAAAAGCCTGGTATGTCCTGAAAGAAAACAGAATGAAAATCATTTTTGCATGTCAAGCTGTTGGAGGGTTATTGTTAATGCAGAGCTTTAGGAAATTAGCATTTCTGAAAAAGCTAATTCTAGACTTGTCAAAATACACAGCAACAGTATAATTTTCAGCAAAACTATTTTTTTATCATGCAAAAAACAGTCTATGAGTTCCAGCCAAGTGACTGTGCTTAGCTATGTCTATTAACCACTTGCCTACTGTGCACCTACGCCCCCTTCCTGCCCAGACAAAATTTAAGCTTCCGGCACTGCGTCGTTTTAACTGACAATTGCGCGGTCGTGCGACGTGGCTCCCAAACAAAATTGGCGTCCCTTTTTTCCCCACAAATAGAGCTTTCTTTTGGTGGTATTTGATCACCTCTGCGGTTTTTATTTTTTGCGCTATAAACAAAAATAGAGCGTCAATTTTGAAAAAAATGCAATATTTTTTACTTTTTGCTATAATAAATAACCCCAAAAATATATAAAAAAAATATTTTTTTCCTCAGTTTAGGCCGATACGTATTCTTCTACATATTTTTGGTAAAAAAAAAATGCAATAAGCGTTTATCGATTGGTTTGCGCAACATTTATAGTGTTTACAAAATAGGGGATAGTTTATGGCATTTTTTTTATTTTATTTTTTTACTATTAATGGCGGCGATCTGCGATTTTTTTATTGGGACTGCGACGTTATGGCGGACACTTCGGATACTTTTCTGACATTTTTGGGACCATTTACATTTATACAGTGAACAATGCTATAAATATGCATTGATTACTGTATAAATGTGACTGGCAGTGAAAGGGTTAACCACTAGGGGGCGGGGAAGGGGTTAAATGTGTGTCCTATGAGTGTTCTAACTGTGGGGGGAGGGGGGGTGACTGGGGGAGGTGACCGATTGTGTCCCTATGTACAAGGGACACAACCGCTCTCCTCTCTCCCTGACAGGGACATGCAGCTCTGTGTTTACATACAGAGCTCCACGTCCCCGCTCAGTTACTGGGCAATCGCGTGTGCCCGGTGGCAATCGTTGCCGCCGGGCACTCGCGCCGGGATCCCAGCAGAGCGGCGGGTGCGCGCACGCGCCGCCCGCGGCTTTAAAAAGACATCACGTCATATGACGTGATGTCAGGATAATGGAGTCCTCCGCCCGCCGTCATTTGACGGTGGGCGGTGGACAAGTAGTTAAAGGGGTTGTAAAGGTACAATGGGCCAGATTCAGGTACATCTGCGCATTATTGGACCGGCGTAGCGCACCGCCTTTACGTTAGACTGGCGCAATGTAGCGGCGCAATCACCCTATTCTCGTCGGTTTTACGCAGAAATTAGCGCCTGCGCAACGTTATTTCAGAGGCGCAAGGCGGAGTAATACAAATTGGGAAGGACGTGGGCGTGTTACATTGAAATGAGCCGTGACCCCGTGCAAATGAAGGGCCGGCCAGCTCGCGCATGCGCGCTTAAAGCAGACCATGGTCAGCACCTCTGTGCGCATGCTCACAACTCAGGAACGGCGCAATCAGTGAAATTGGAAGTGGACTAGGGAAAATTAGTGAACTACGCAGACAGCATAAATAGACAGAGACAAACGCACTTCCTTTGCAAAAGTACATCCCTTTGTATCCCTTCCTATACAGCAAGGTGCTTTTGTTCTGTTGTTTATTAGCGTTTGTTTGTTTGTTTGTGACGTGTCTTTGAGAGTGATTTTTGTCTTTTATGGGCCAGATTCTCAGAGGCGTTACGACGGAGTATCTCAGATACCCCGTCGTATCGCCTTTTTTTTTGGCTCGTATCTATGCGTGTGATGCTGAGCATCACTTTTGCATAGATACGCTTCTACATCCGACAAGCGTAATACAATTACACTTTCGGATCGTAGATGTAATGACAACTCCGGCCACTAGGTGGCCTTTACGTTGTTTTTTTCATTTGCATATGCAAATGAAGTAGTACGCCGATTCTCGATCGCTTTTACGCCGCCCCGTCGTCGCCTACGTCGTTTTCGTCCGCGTAAGGTTACCCCAGCTTCTATGTGGAGTAACCTTACGAGGTCCCGTCGGATGCCGTCGTGTCCCGTCGGATGCCATGTTAAGTATGGCCTCGGGACCGCGTCGTGTTGTGCGTCGTTTACGTCGTTTGCGTACGTCGATTCTCAATGGGGCTGGCGTACGCTGCGATTACGTCGTTTACATTGAGAAAATGTGACGTCCTTTGGAGCATGCGCACTGGGCTTTTCCCCCAGCCGGCGCATGCGCAGTTCGTTCGACGCGGGGGCGCGCTTAATTTAAATACAAGCCGCCCCATTTGAATTGCGCGGGTTTACGCTGCGCGATTTACGCGACGTAAGCGAAACCTCGGGAGCAAGTGCTTAGAGAATCAAGCACTTGCTCCAGCAAGCAGCGGCGGCGTAGTGTAACTGGCTTACGCTACGCCGCCGGAATTCTATGAGAATCTGGCCCTATGTGTTTTCTTTGTTGTTATTTTGTTTAAATTATATTTTTGCTGGGCATTTTTTATTTTTGCTGGTCAAATTTTTTATTTTTTTTGGTTCTGTTTGTGTATGATTTGGGAATGTGGGGGTGACATTCCTGCCGGAAAAGGGGTGTCACCCTCATTTGTGGTGGAGAAGTGATCCCCAGGTCCGTGTGAATGGTGTATGAATGTACAGTGACATAATTGGAGCCGTGGCATGGCGTTGCTGCTCACAAGTCCTGCATTGTGGGCTTGTGCCAATCCAATGTGATGAGGATGTGATGTGTCTGTGCTAGGGACCACAGTGGTGTGCATGCATGCATTCTCATTGTGCCACGATTAATGTGTGTGTTTAACGTGCAAAGATGCCTAATGTGAGCTGGCTCCTGGCTGCTCTTCCCTCAGAAGACGGAGTAGCCTTGGTTAGGGGGGTTCCGTATAGAAGTCATGAGATGGGGTCCCAGTGCATATGCAGAGTCACCCTGAAGGGATAAGACAGGAGGATGTTAGTAGTGCATGTGCCCCTTGTGATGTGTGCATCATGGGGGGGGGGGGGCAATCATGCCTGCCACCCATGTCACTCACCAACCAGCCAGCTGTCCCCATACATGTTCTGTTCGAAATCTGTGGGGATGGGGCTCTGATTGTATATGTAGCTGTCATGGGTGTCATGGGTAGTGTCATGTGTTGGGCTGCTGATGTCCTCCTGCAGGGTTGTGGTTAATTCCAGGATGGCATGAGGGGTGAATCTGAAGATGCGAGACACCTCAGAATCTCTCATGCCATAGACGTCTATGCGTGTGTGATATATCCTCTCCCGTGAAGAGTGAAGAGTGAAGATTGAGGGGCTTGTATCAGATAAGAATATTGTATTAGATTAGATTAAATAGTAAAGTTTATATAAGCAAAAAAAAAGTTTTTCAAAAAAAAAAAAAAAAAAATCCTGTGCCCTCCTCAGTGCCCTCCTCAGTGCCCTCCTCAGTGCCCTCCTCCTTCTTTGCTCATCTAAAGTCAGTAGTATAGCTATGAGCATGGATGCCACTGGCATGTTGGCATACAGTTTGTTAAGCAACATGTGTGACTGCTCAGCTCCTCACTAACAGTGTTGCTTTATCTGGCATGTAGACGAATTGTCTAATTTTAGAGCAGCTTTTATATGGTCTAATTTTAGACAGGTGCACCAACGTTCTTTTGTGGATCCTAGGCATGTGCAAAAGTGAAAAATTTGTTTCGTTTCGTTTCGTTTCAATTCGTCATTTAATAAATTTCGTTAAGTTAGGTTCGTTACATGTGTTGAATTCGTTTTCGGAATTCGTTCGTTTTCGACCGAATTTCGAAAAATACGGTCGAAATCGAAAATATTTCGACCGTTTTTCGAATTCGTTCGTTTTCGACCGAATTTCGAAAAAATCGGTCGAAATCGAAAATATTTCAACCAGATTAGAAAACAAATAGTCTCTTTTCTAATAGAATTTTTTTCGAATTAAATTCGAAAATATTTTTTTTTTTTTTTTTCGAATTCCGATCGAATTTAGTCCGCGGGTATTCGATTCGGAATTCGAAAAAAAAATTCGATTTCGACCCTTTTTTTTCGAAATTCGGTCGAAAATGAACGAATTCGGAAAACGGTCGAAATTTTTCGTTATTATAGCAATTCGGAAATTCGTATGCATCCGAATGTCCGAATAATGGAAAATTCGTCCGAATTTCGATTCGGAACGAAACGAAATGCACATGCCTAGTGGATCCCCGTTACTCCCTCATTAGCATATTTCAATAGCAAATCAATGGTGTGTCTAGCGCAGTTTTGCGCGGACGGATGCGCCGGTCTAACGAAATTACGCTGGACAAAAAAAAGTAGATTTCTTGCATATCTCGTTTTGGGGATGCCGTGCATCGAAACGCACGCGCACAATTAGACTTACGCCGCGCATCTCCTGTTACGCCGGCGTAATCGCTCTGTGAATCTGGCCCAATGTTTTTTTCCTAAATAGCTTCCTTTACCTTAGTGCAGTCCTCCTTCACTTACCTCATCCTTCCGTTTTGCTTTTAAATATCCTTATTTCTTCTGAGAAATCCTCACTTCCTGTTCTTCTGTCTGTAACTCCACACAGTAATATGAGGCTTTCTCCCTGGTGTGGAGTGTCATGCTCGCCCCCCTTCCTTGGACTACAGGAGAGTCAGGGCGCTCTCTACGTTGCAGATAGAGAAAGGAGCTGTGTGTTAGTGGGCGTCCTGACTCTCCTGTGGTCCAAGGGAGGGGGCGAGCACGACACTCCACACCAGGTAGAAAGCCTTGCATTACTGTGTGGAGTTACAGACAGAAGAACAGGAAGTGAGGATTTCTCAGAAGAAATAAGGACATTTAAAAGCAAAATGGAAGCATGAGGTAAGTGAAGGAGGACTGCACTAAGGTAAAGGAAGCTATTTAGGAAAAAAAAAATGTACCTTTACAACCCCTTTAAGGTCTGCTTTAGAAAGGCACAATGGAAGAATGACATTGTCTGAGTCTGCTGCAGGCAGGAGGAAGACATTCCCTCAGTCTCCCTTCCCCCAGTTATCACTAAAGTTGGCCATACATGGACCAAAGTTTGGCCTGTTCAGCAAGAACTGGCTGAATTTCTGTCTATGTATTGCCATTCTCGTTCATGAGAATTCAAACCATTGATAGCCGGGAGTCGGAGATTACCGGAAAGCTTCTGATGCATACTAGCGATTGGGAGCATTTCAATCAGTGGCAGCCGATGGAAAAAATGTATTGGGTGGAGGGGGGCATCAAACAGTATGCCAATACCCCCCTGTCAGTCAGTCGGTAGGTAGCACTTACCCCATCATCGGCGGCACCCCCTGCTCTCTGGGTTACTACGGCGGCGACCGTTTCCTTCCACCTCCACGGTGGCCAATTGGAAGTCTTCTCTTTTCTGCCAATTGGAAAACGGGTCTCACACCCGCTTCTGATTGGTCGGGTTGAGAATCAGTGTTTCAACAGCGAATATTCATTTGCTGTTGTAACACACGTGGGTGGGCTCCGAACGCATCCTCTGCGACCCGAACCCTCACTATTTTGAAGCCTATTCGAGCCAGGTGCTTCAAAAAATAAAACTGGCTGTTGTATTCATGGACTCGGTGCTTTGAAAGGGGCCGGACTCATCTATACAGGGTGTCCGTGGCGGCCATGAATAGATTCATGCTTTGCATGAACCTATCCATTATGCATATAGGGGGTGGCGAGGAGGGAGGGGGCGACGCCCAGGCGCCCCTAATGGATGGGCCACCACGGGTTCCAATCATGTGACCACTGTGACTGCCAATCACAGCAGTCACATGAACAGAATGCCTGCCTCCGTCTCCCAGTGTTTAGAACCCTTAAACGGCTGGGGGACAGCCGGTGGAAAGGGCTTAAGATAAAGAGGAATTCCAGGTATGGATTTTTTATACATAGTTATACTTGGACCAATGTAACTATTATGATCTCGGTGTGTTTAGCTCTCATGGTAGATGCATTTATACAGTGAATCCACGGCAGACAGGAACTATAGTAGCCCACTTTTATTAAAAGGAAACTTAGTGTCTTTAGAACAATCTGCCTTATAATGACCCTGCACACCCGTGTCCTCACACCAGATTGAAGGTTCTATCCTGCCCAATACTCTATGGAACCTTCAACCTCCCGGCCCCAATTCAGAACTAACAAATCCATTCACAATGAACCTGCCAGAGCTTCTCAAACTGCTGCTTTGCAAATATGGTGTGAAACCATTTACATAGTGGCAGGGTCTCACACTGTCACACAATGGGCCAGATTCAGGTAGAGTTGCGCTGGAGTATTTCGATATGCGCCGCGTAACTGTGAATATGCGCCGTCGTTTCTATGTGGCCGTACCCACCAAACTAGATGCGACAGAAAACGGGCCATTTCCGATCGGCTTAACTTTCCGGCGCCAGAGTCTCGTCAGCGCATAATTTCGCTTGGCGCATCAGTCGCGCCTATTGATTTCCCCTGCAAATATGCAAATGAGGGAGATTTCCCGATTCGCGAACGGATTAGCACCATACGCTGGCTACATGCGCCGCGTGTATCTCGTCCGTCCGGCGCAAAGTTATTTCTACAAATGGCTGCTTTATCTTTACTCCAGACGGCCTCAGGTCAGCAGGAGAGCAGCTACAGCAGCAGCGTTACCAACGAAACTAGCAAGCTGAACAACCACACTTGCAAGGACAACACCTCTGTGTGCCAACATGCCAGGGGCATTCGTGGTCCTACCACTAGTACTGGGTCCCTCGCTACGGAGGAGGCGGGCACGTGAGAGGATATACCGCACGCGCATGAGCCTCTTTGGCATGGGGGATGAGGAGGTGTATCGCCTCTTCAGATTCAGCCCTGATGCAATCCTTGAACTAACCACAACCCTGCAGGATGACATCACCAGCAAGACACACCGCTCACAAGCAGTACAGCCACTGGTGAAGGTACTGGCAACACTTCATTTCCTTGCAAGTGGATCATTCCAGCGTACAAGTGGAGTGGTGGCTGGGATGTCACAATCCTCCGTGAGCAGATGTGTGCACCAGGTTGTCCCTGCAATCCTCAGACGCATGTCCAACCAGTTCATCAGACCCACCACTGAGGAGCTGCGGCTGAAGGCAATGACAGATTTCTACAGAATTGCCAGATTCCCACGCACCGTGGGGGCCATTGATTGCACACATGTGGCCCTACAGCCCCCCAGTGCCACAGAGCACATATACCGCAATTGGAAGCATGGGCACTCCATCAACGTACAGGTGATAGCCGATGCCCAACGCCTCATATGGCACGTCCGTGCCAAACACCCCGGGTCCAGCCATGACAGCTTCATATACCGTCAGAGTCCCATCCCAGCAGAATTCGAGCAGAACATGTATGGGGACAGCTGGCTGGTTGGTGAGTGACATGGGTGGCAGGCATGACTGTCCCCCCCCATGATGCACATCACAAGGGGCACATGCATGACTAACATCCTCCTGTCTTTTCCCTTCCAGGTGACTCTGCATATGCACTGGGACCCCATCTCATGACTCCTTTCCGGAACCCCCAAACCAGAGGAGAGAGAAAATACAATGAAGCACACATCAAAACCCGTGCAGTGGTGGAGCAAACATTTGGGCTCCTGAAGTCCCGTTTCCGCTGCCTGGATAAGTCTGGGGGGACCCTATTGTATTCCCCTACCTTTGTGTGTCAGATCATCGGTGCATGTTGCATTCTGCACAACTTTGCTATGAGAAAAGGCCTGCAGATTGAAATGCGTGATGACCTGACCCCCGAACCAGACAGCCCCCCCCCCCTGCCAGAGGAGAACCAGTCTGCTGATGGAAGAGCAGTCAGGAGGGTGGACAATAAACCAAAACATTAATCACACAGACAATGCACGCGTGTACACCACTGATGTCCCTAGATCACACACACCACATCCACATCGCATTGGATTAGCCCAAGTCCAGCATGTAGGACTTGGGAGCAGCAACGCCAGCGTCAAGGCCCCAATGATGTCGCTGTCCATTCATACACCTTTCACACGTCATTCATACAGCCGTGGGGTTAACTTCACCACCACGGCCGAGGGTGACACCCCTTACTGGCAGGAGTGCCACCCCCTCACATTCACACACCATTCACACTGTCCCCTGCACTCCTGACCGTGTGCAGTTAAAAATAAAATAAATATCTCATAACCTGAGTAATCAAAAAATAAAACAAAAACTCATAACCTGAGTAATAAAAAAGAAAAATAATATAAACAAAAACAAAAATAAATCCCTCATCTGGGATGACGGGGGCTCCTCCTTGTGGGCACTCTCGGGCTCCTCAGCTGCCTGGAGGGAGTGGGTGGGGGTGGGGGGGCATCTGGAGGAGGCTGATCCCCGGGTGGGCCACTCCTGGGAGCTGTTGGCTGCCTGCCCTCCAAGGCCACGGCAATCCGGCTGAGATACAGGTAGGTCTGGGCCTGCATCCTCAGCTGGCGGGTGATATTATGCCGCTGGGCACGCTGCCGCTGCCTCCCCTATTCACGGATGGCAGCTGTGTTGTCTTGGACGGCTGCTGTCAGGTACAACGTCCTGCACACCACTGGGCAGCTGCGACATGGAGCCCAGGCTGTCAGCGACCCGGTCCAAGTGGGCAGCAATCTCCCCCATCTGCTGTGTTTGTCTGGCGTGGTCCAACACCACCTGGTCCTCGACCATATCACACACCCCCCTGGACTTCCGGGTCGCCTTCCTGGGGGCAGGAGAAGGTTGTCCCCGTGGGGATGGACTCGCCCTTGAGGGGCTACCGAGGATGGGGGAGGGGATGACAGAGGGCCCTGCAGAGGAGGAGGACTCCTCCAACAATAAAATAAAGTCCTGTTCAGAAACAGGCTCCTCCACAACCATCTCTGCAGAGGTGGTGTGGGCACTCTCCTCCACCTCGGTGTCTTCAGCACCCAGGGGCTCGTCCTCAGGATCCCGTTGGGAGGTTGGGGTGGACTGGACGCAAGAGATGATGGCCCAGCTCCGTCATCTGTGGATGACACAAAGCAGACACATGTTGGTGGTCACACACACTTGGCACATGTACCCTCCCCCCCCCCACATGCAACACACCAAATAGGGTATAAAAAACACTTACCTGTCCTGGAGCCTTCCTCCACGGAGTCATATCCAGGGACCCCCTCCAACTGCTCCCTGTCCAGGCAGCGGGCGACCACCTCCTCCTCCGTGGTCAGGCTGACCGGACATGGGGGTCCACCACCTGTGCCCCGCTCATGGCTCCGAATGATGGCCACCTTGCCACGGACCTTGCGCCGCAGGTCATTGATTTTTTTTTTTAAATCCCCAGCAGTCCGGGCTGAGTACCCCAACACATTGACCCTGCCAGCAATGGTGTCCAGGATGCCCTGCTTCCTCTCCCGGCTGGTCTTACGACTTTTTTTCCCGTGGAGGAAATCATTAAAAGTCTCCATAGCGGAGATTATAACTGACACCTCCTGGGAGTTAAAATTGAGATTCCTCCTCTCTTTGGGGGTAGCGGGAGCAGCCATTACAGAGCAAGTAAATTCCCTGGGGTGGGGGGAAACGGAAATACTTTTGCGCCGGAATGGCGCTTCCGCTGGCGCTTTTATACGCGCAAGTTCACATTGCGCTGACGTTTCCATGCTCCGTGGATAATGCGCTGAACGTAAGCCTCTGCACTGGGCTCCGCCCATCATTTACATATGATCACACCCACTTCCACTTGCATCGGGTTACGCCAGCGCATTATCGTTACTCTGGCGCAAGTTTACGCGCAAGTGCTATGTGAATAACAGTACTTGCTCCGAAAGTGTCGGCGGAGTAACGTAAATGAGAAACGTTACTCCAGAGTAAAGATTCTCCCATCTACCTGAATCTGGCCCTATGTGTATACCACACTTGGCTGATGCCCCTTGAACACTGATATGCAATTATCGGACCTCCAGCTGTTGCAGAACTACAAGTCCCATGAGGCATAGCAAGACTTCCATGACAGCTACAAACATGACACCCAGAGGCCAAGGCATGATGGGACTTGTTTTTTTGCAACAGCTGGAGGTCCGCTAATTGCATATGCCTGCCCTAGAAGTTCGAAATCACTGAAGCTACCACATTAATCACATCAAATCACCTGTCCACCTTGTCCAATCAGAGAACGATTTGCATTCATTCAGAAAATGGAAAGCATTCTCTGAATGCCGATCTCCTGTGTTCACAATGCAGCAGCCAGTGGTTTAGTGTAATACCTAGATCAGTGGTTCTCAACCGTGCTAGTGCCGTGACCCCTTGATACATTTTCCAAAGTTGTGGGGACCCCTAACAGCAAAATTATTTTCGTAGCGTGGGTTGTCAGCATCCAAGTAATTTGCGCCCCTAATCCACGAACATTTAGCGCTCCCTGGGTCCCTTCCACTCGTACAATATTAAAACCCCTTATGGTACATTTTAGGCTGTACCACTCTGTCTCTTTGTTCTCCTTTTTTTCCCTTTTATCTCTCTATATCCTAATTTCTTGTTTTTTTCTCCCCATCCTATTCTTTCTCTACCTTTTTTTCTTTGTTCCTCCCCCTCTTTTTCTCTCCTTTCCATGTATTCTCTATTTGTATTGCTTCTCTTACTCCTTGGTGGAGGTAATGAGATGAGCGGCAGTGTTGGTGGGGTGGGATCAGTGGCAGTGCTGGTGGGGGTGGGATCAGTGGCAGTGCTGGTGAGGGGTGGGATCAGTGACAGTGCTGGCAGGGAGATGGGATCAGTGGCAGTGCTGGCAGGGAGTTAGGATCAGTGGCAGTGCTGGCAGGGAGTTGGGATCAGTGGCAGTGCTGACAGGGAGTTGGGATCAGTGGCAGTGCTGACAGGGAGTTGGGATCAGTGGCAGTGCTGATAGGGAGTTGGGATCAATGGCAGTGCTGACAGGGAGTTGGGATCAGTGGCAGTGCTGACAGGGAGATGGGATCAGTGACAGTGCTGGCAGGGAGATGGGATCAGTGGCAGTGCTGGCAGGGAGTTAGGATCAGTGGCAGTGCTGACAGGGAGTTGGGATCAGTGGCAGTGCTGACAGGGAGTTGGGATCAGTGGCAGTGCTTGCGGGGAGTTTGAATCAGTGGCAGTGCTGGCAGGGAGTTCTGATCAGCCAACTTGGGTGCTCTTGATCAAGGTCATCTGCTGATCTGAGAACTGTAGTGGAGACTTTTAATGGCAACTATAATCACAGGTAGTGTTACTCACTGTGTCTCTGGCTCAGTCGCAAAAAGGCTAGGAGAGTGGGGAGGGCTTCAGGAACAGCCCAGGATTTGGTGACCCCCGGCAAATCGCCATTCGACCCCCGAGGGGGTCCCGACCCCCAGGTTGAGAACCACTGACCTAGATGCAAGTGGATATCACTAAAGTAGCAGTGTTTACTTCAGTGATTTCCAGCTGCCAGGGGCATCACCCAGGTATGGTATACTAATAGTGGCTGGACCACTTGAAAATATCTATATCTGGAATTCCTTCTTTAACATCTGTGTACAGATTGGTGTACAAAGTTTTTTTTTTGCTCAGCTACTTCCTTTTTTTGACCCGACTCTTATGCCGCGTACACACGTTCGGAAATTCCGACAACAAATGTTTGATGTGAGCTTTTTGTCGGAAATTCCAACCGTGTGTAGGCTCCATCCGACATTTGCTGTCGGAATTTCCGACAACAAAAATTCGAGAGCTGGTTCTCAAATTTTCCGACAACAAAAGTTCTTGTCGGAAATTCCGATCGTTTGTAGCTAATTCCGATGCACAAAAAATCCTACGCATGCTCGGAATCAATTCGATGCATGTTTGGAATCACTGAACTTCATTTTTCTCGGCTCGTCGTAGTGTTGTACGTGACCGCGTTCTTGACGTTCAGAGTTTCCGACAACATTTGTGTGACCGTGTGTATGCAACACAAGTTTGAGCCAACATTCCGCCGGAAAAGAATCCACTGTTTTGTTGTCGGAATTTCCGATTGTGTGTAGTTTGTGCAAAGTGACCCTTGAGAACAAATTAAATGATACAGCCCACTGAACAAACAGGTTATTTGATATTTATCAATGTTATCAAATCAAAGTTTTAAATCAAATATTGAAAATCCTCAGAAGTGTGACAAACCAGACCCCGATTTTACCAACAGCCGGGGTCTGCACAATGGAAGTCTGATTTGACAAAACTTGATCATTGGGATTGGTTGTTTGGAAAGTGTTCTAGAATGTGATAGGCCCGCTGACAATTTGTTATTCTTCTAGGTGAACAGAGAAGAAATCCAGAGGCAGGATGTATCCCAGTCACGACCAGGCTCCGGGCCTCTGCCCCTGGCCAAATGTACAAAAATACTTGCTGCTTATGGCTCTACTAATGCCTCCTGTAAGAGCTGACTTGGGGGAAAAAGAAGGCAAACATTTCTTCTGGAAGTCAGGTAAAAATTTCCAACTTTTCATGCCTTTTTGATCAAATGTTAGTGCACTATGGGTACATTGGGAACTGCCTGTCTTTTTTCTTGCTTAAAGTAAAAGTTATTATTAATTAATTATTATTAATTATTAGAGTAATACCCTAGTACTCTGGGTGATATGTGGGCAGCATACGGGCACCAGGGAACTATCATAATAACTAGAGTTGTCCCGATACCACTTTTTTAGGACCGAGTACAAGTACCGATACTTTTTTTCATGTATTCGCCAAAACCGATTACCGATACTTTTTTTTTAAATGAGTCCATGTGTCCCCAAATGCAGCTACGTATCCCCAAATGCAGCCATGTGTCCCCAAATGCAGCCTTGTCCCCAAATGCAGCCTTGTATCCCAAAATGCAGCCTTGTCCCCAAATCCTGGGATGGGTGATCTGTCTATCAAAGTGCCCGGACAAGGGTAACGGGTAGTTTGTCTTTATTGTTTTGTTTCCTTTTTGTTATCTGTTGTTTTTTCTTTTTCAAAGTGGAATGTAATGTATAATGATACTTTTTCTGTTGATGTGGTTGTATTTATGAAATGGGAAAAGATTTATGAAGAAACATAATAATATTGACGGATGTAGACATGTGAAAGAATAAAATAAAAACGTATTAAAAAAAAGTGCCCAGACAAGGGGGAGGGGCTTTATATGACTAGGCCCGGCGGGGAACACACAGCTATTCAAATGAAAGCTGTAATGTTCCCCGCACTGATCAACTAGACGGCGACTTTCTCTTCGGGGACTAGACAGCGGCAGCAGCTCTCTCCGCCCCCTCTCCACCCGCTCTCCGCCCCCTCTCCACCCGCTCTCCGCCCCCTCTCCACCCGCTCTCCGAGAAAAAAAAAAGGATCGGTGAAGCATCGGGAGCATTTGCGCAAGTTCAAGTACTCGCGCAAATGCTCAGTATCGGTACCGATACTAGTATCGGTATAGGGATAACCCTAATAATAACTTTGGGACGTGAAAACGTTCTACTCAATGGCAGATTGAGAACTGCCTGTCTGTTTCTTGCTTAGAATAGTAGTTGATGGTGCTCGAACCTTAAGAAAACAGTTGGTGAAGTACTCAAAATTACATTTTTCCAAGTTGTGCTGATTGTACCCATGTGGGGCATCTGAGTGATTTGTGGGCAGCTTCCAGGCACCGAGGAACTATCACAATACCCTCAGGATGTATAGACAATGTTTGAAACAAAATTGAAGTGCCACACTGATGCCGCGTACACACGACCGTTTTTCGGGTTCTAAAAAATTACGTTTTTTTTTATGCCATTAAAAACGATCGTGTGTGGGCTCCAGAGCATTTTTCACGATCTAAAAAATTGCCATTTTTTTTTCCGAACATGCTCTATTTTTTTACAACGTTTTTAACGTTGTTGTTTTTCAGGTTGTAAAAAATGGTCGTGTGTGGGCTTTAACGACGTGAAAAAGCTGCACATGCTCAGATGCAAGCTATGAGACGGGAGCGCTCGTTCTGGTAAAACTAGCGTTCGTAATGGAGTAAGCACATTCATCACGCTGTAACAGACTGAAAAGCGCGAATCATCTTTTACTAACACAAAATCAGCAAAAGCAGCCCCAAGGGTGGCGCCATTCGCATGGAACTTCCCTTTTATAGTGCTGTCGTACGTCACCGCGCTTTGCTAGAGCATTTTTTTTTCACAATCGTGTGTAGGCAAGGCCGTTTTAATGATTGAACTGCGTTTAAAAATGTAATTTTTTACATCCCGAAAAACAGTCGTGTGTACATGACATCAGAGTCCAAAGTAAGGTTTATTCTAAATATTAATTAGGTACAAGAGCCAGTGTGGTGACCACACATAACCTCTTCATTACTGAAAATTGTTTATGCTCTGAATATGATGAATTATTATCAATAACTCAGTAACATCCAGCTGCTTGTTCTACTGTTCTCCATCCTGAAAGATCTGGGAGGGAGGGGGGGGGGAGGAGCACATAGGTGGACCGCATGAGAAGATGGGGGAACCAGGGGAGCACATGGAGAAGCACACGGCGGGGGACCGGAAGAGGACATGGGTGGGGACCAGAGAAGCACACGGAGGACACAGAGGGGGACACACAGAGGGGGACTGGAGAAGGATACAGGGGACAGTCGGTGCGGCGGTGGGGGGAGTTACAATGACTGATCTCCCTGTGGGGCTTTCAATAAAGCATCTGAAAGCCGAGGGAGGGAGAGAAGAAGAAGCGGCTGTCAGGTTCTCTATTGAAAGCCACACAGGGAGATCAATGATTGTAACTCCCCCCACCACAGCACCAATCGTCCCTGATTGTCATGGTATCGGGTACAAGTACTCGTGCAAATGCTCAGTATCGGCAACGATACCGATACTAGTATCGGTGCAAACCTAATTTCCTGTGTCACTGGGGGAGCTATCCGATTGTTGGTGCTGGTGCCACATGTGACTCTGATGGCCATCTTTCATCAGGCAGAGTCTATTTAAGACCCTGGCTCACAGGCTTGGTGTACATTTTGTGGTGGGTAGAGTATAGAGGTTCCAGATGAGTAGGGAAAGTGCAGGAACATGCCATCCTTCCTGGAAGTCTCCAGGTTTGGGTACAGACTGGGCAGGCTAAATTTAACCACTCAAGGGAGATGCTGTTGGTGCACCCGAGATCTTCTGCTATACTCTACTCTGCAACATTCAATAAGTGTGCCTGGTCGGCTTGTATTCCACATTCTTAAAATGGCACAATTGCCTACCTGTTCTTCAGCACTTTAGGAATTCTGGTCTGGAACAGGCATGCAGCAATTAAAAATTGACGAAAAGTCATAATTTCTTATACTTCCTTCATATCACTGAGGCCTCGTACACACAACCGTTTCCATCAAGAAAAATGCTGGCAGAGCATTTTTGCCGAGAAAAACGGTCGTGTGTATGTTTTTCGTAGAGAAAACTGTCGTGGATCTCAACGAGAAAAAAAGAGAACAAGCTCTCTTTTTCCACGTCGGGAGTCTCAATTTCCTCGTCGGGCTGGTTTACGACGAGAAACACGTTCGTGTGTATGCTTAGAAACCCGCGCATGCTCAGAATAAAGTATGAGACGGGAGCGCACCTTCGGTAACAGTAGCGGTAGTAATGGAGAGAGCACATTCGTCACGCTGTAACAGACAGAAAAGCGCAAATCGTTTCTTACCAAACTTTTACTTAACACGCAGTAATATGAGATTAGCAAAAGCAGCCCCAAGGGTGGCGCCAGTGGAATTGAAGTTCCCCTTTATAGTCCCGTCGTACGTGATGTACGTCACCGCGTTTGAGAACGACGAGATTTTGTCTTGACAGTGTGTATGTAAGGAAAGCTTGACAAGAACCTCGTCAAGGAAAACGATGTTTCTTTTACAACGAGATTCTCGGTCGTGTGTACGAGGCCTGACACGGAAAGTATTTTCTGAAGGAGAGGTCATCAATGGCAGCTTACACACATCTTCGATTATATTTTTCATGGAACCTTTCAGACTTGTGAGATATCACCCTGCGTGCCGTATATCATTAGTATGGTACTTCTCTACAAACCAACCGCCAACACAAAAATTTCCAGCTCTGTAAACTCTTTTTTTTCTTTACAAAGTTCTTCTGAGTTGAACTTTTCAGCGGAGACATTGTTGTTGTTCTATGAAATCTCGAAAGAGTTGATTTATTGCGGCATCAAACTGTACTGTTACCTATTGCCAGAGGCTATTTGTTTAGCATTTATCTGTGCAGGGAAGGCTCTGTGCATACAGTAGCTGCTCTATGCAAATTGTTTTTCATCATCAGTATAGTGAACTGGCAATGACTGTATATCATTTAATGCGATTCTCCATCTCCCCTCCCCCCCCCCATCCCAAGCTGGCCGAAGTTTCTACTGTCTGCAATGAAATGATACTGTAAGCGATCTCATATCTCCTCTGCTGACTCGTCTGGGGCTGCAGTAAGGCAGTTTGTACATCTGTCATAATCATATTGATGAATGGCGAAGAGTCATGGAATATTAAATAAGCTGGTTTTATATTCATCTCTTCTTTCCCTCCTGTACTTGGCTTTGTGTAGCACACGGCTGGCAGATTTACTAATAAAATGCCAAAACTATTTCATATTTTTCTCGGCTTATCTCCAATATGACTATCTATTGCCTGTTTCTAAAATTGCTAAACAATTTTCAGATGGTCTAAACTGATTGGCCCAAACATGCTATTTTACAGCTTTTTTGGTCCTTGTTTGCTGTATATAGAGGGGATGTTTAACCACCTCAATACCAGGCACTTATACACCTTCCTGCCCAGGCCAATTTTCAGCTTTCAGCGTTGTCGCAATTTGAATGACAATTGTGCGGTCATGCTACTTGTTCACCTCTGCAATTAAAATGTGTCTTTGTTTCTGTAAATTTTTTTGTTAATAAGTATTTTTCTTCTTCAATGATGAGCACTGATATGGCTGCACTGACGAGCAGTGATAAGGTGGCACCAATAGGCACAGATGAGGTGGCACCAATGAGGTGGCACTGATGGGTACTGATAGGCGGCACTGATGAGCACTGATAGGTGGCACTGGCATGCGGCACTGATGGGCACTCATGGGTGGAACAGATGGGTACTTATGAGTGGCACTGATGGGTACTTATGGGTGGCACGAATGGGCACTGATGTGTACTGATAGGTGGGCACTGATGGGCACGGATGGGCACTGCTAGGTGGCACTGTTGGACACTGATGGGTGGCAACGATGACACTGATGGGTGGCATTGCTGGGCATCACTGATTTCATTTGTTTCATAATGGTTCCAGTCAGTGCCCATCTGTGGGCACTGATTGGCACATATTGGGCATGTATAGGCATATGTGGATGACCATGGGGGATGTACCTGGCCATCCGCATGTTATGGGCTTCCCTGGTGGTCCTGGCGGCTTCCCTGGTGGACCTGGGTGGGCATACGAGGGGGGGTCTGCGCTGATAAACAATCAGCACAGACCCCCCTGTCCGGAGAGCTGCAGATCGGCTGATCTGACTGTTTACATCGTGATCAGCTGTGATTGGACACGGCTGATAAAGAGCCTCTGATTTACTAAAACTGGAGAGTGCAAAATCTGGTGCAACTCTATATGGTAGCCAATCAGCTTCTAAAGCTTTTTCAGTTAAGCTTTGACAAAAAAACAAAACACTGAAAGCTTATTTGTGTTACTATGCAGAGCTGCACCAGATTTTGCACTCTCCAGTTTTAGTGAATAACCGCTATATTTCAAGCAACATTTAAAGCAATAGCTTGCCTCTGAACCCATCCTCTACGTCAGGGGTCTCCAAACTTTCTAAACAAAGGGCTTTCAGACTTTAGGTGGGCTGGACTGTGGAAATTGGGAAGGTTCTGAGGTCAGTGAAGAAAAAAAATAGTGCCCCGTCATTTTTTTCAGTGGAAGCAATTGTGCCTCATCACTGGTGTCAATGGGGGAAATTGTGCCCCATTGTTGATGTCATTGGCCCCCATTGTTGGTCCCATTGAGAGGAATCAAGGCCCCATTGTTGGTGTCATTGTGACAAGCATTGGTATTAGTGGGAGTAATTGCGCCCCTTCATTGGTGTCATTGGGAGAAATTGTTGCCCCATTGTTTGTCCCATTGAGAAGAATAATGCCCCATCATTAGAGGGTGTCATTGGGCCCCATTGTTGGCACCATTGGGAAAAATTGTGCCCCAGCATTGGCATTAGTGGGAGGAATTGTGTCCCTTCATTGGTCTCAGTGGGGAGAATTATGGCCCCAAGGGCCGGATAAAAGCAAGCAAAGTGCCGCATCTGGCCCCCAGGCTGCAGTTTGGAGACCACTGCTTTACGTTGACCTACATGCTAAGCTTGCTAAGCTATTGCTACACTCACCAGGCATCACAAGTTTGTTGCATAATTGCAGCAAGTCCGCATTCCATGACTCCAGACTCAACTTTCTTTGCAAACATTCTGCAAGTCTACTGCAAGTTCTGCTTCAGTTATGTTGTGCAATAGTCATCCCACCACAGGGGGCACTGTGACTTGCAAAGCTCTTGCTGTAGACTCACCACTGCAACTTTGCACTTGCTAGAGACTTGCCACCCAAGTTTGCTACAAATTGGAAAAGTGCCAACTAGAACTTGTGCTTCAAGTGTTCTGCAACTTGCCAGTGAAAATGTGCAGCAACATTAACAAGACTTACAATTCAACATTGCCACAAATTTGTGGCAAGTTATCCTTGCTATCTGGGGAAAAAGAGGGGGGAGAAAGAGTCATAGAAATGAATGATCAAAGAAAAGAAAGGATTGTAATCATTGCAGAACTAAGGGAGGAATGAAGGAAAGAAGGATGAAAGGATTGGAGGCATGGGTAGGGTTGCCACCTGTCCAGGATTCACCCGGACAGTTCGGGGTTGGAATCATGTGTCCGGGTTTCATTTGTGGTTATATACTATTTTATTTATTTACCTTTACTTCGTTCATATTTTTTTTCTTCTTTTCCTTCTTCTTCCCCCCCTCCCTTCACTCCCCTCCCTCTCCACTCTTCCCTCTCTAAAGGAAGCTATTAAGATAAAAAAAAATCCTGTACAAACCCTTTAATGCATTCTATGCATTAAGGTGAAAAGCCTCCTGTGATGCAGCAGCCCCCAAAGCCCCCCTTTTACTTACCTGAACCCGGACTTTCCAGCAACGGGAACGAGCACACCAGCTCCAGCTAGTGTCTCGGGTCCTAATTGGATAGATTGATAGAAGTGCAGCCATTGGCTCCCGCTGCTGTCAGTCAAATCCAATGATGCTGGAGCAGGGGGGTGGTGCACCGCTGGCTGTGTCAATGGGCGCAGCATCAGGACATTGGAGTGCCCTGAGGGAGAGCGGCTCTCCGACGGGGCGTTCGAGAAGAGGAGGAGCCAGGAACGCCGCTGAGGGACCCCAGAAGAGGATCGGAGCCAATCTTTGCAAAGCCAACTGCACAGAGGAGGTTAGTATGGCATGTTTGATTTTTTATAAACCAAGGGCCAGATCCACAGAGAGAGTACGCCGGCGTATCTACTGATAGGCCGGTGTACTTTCAAAGTTCCCGCGTCATATCTTTAGTTTGAATCCTCAAACCAAGATACGGCGGCTTCTGGGTTAGATCCGACATGTATACATCCTCGTACGCCTTTCGGATCTAAGATGCAATACTTCGGCGTCCGCTGGGTGGCGTTCACGTCGTTTTCCTTGTTGGGTATGCAAATTAGCTATTTCCGACGATCCACGAACATACGCGCGGCCGTCGCATTCTCTTATGTCGTCTCTAGTCGGCTTTTTCCGGCGAATAGTTAAAGCTAGTATTTTGCGGCGTATAGATAGACTTGCCATGTTAGGTATGGCCGTCGTTCCCGCGTCGAAATTTGAATTTTTATTTTTGTTTGCGTAAGTCGTCCGTGAATAGGGATGTACGTAACTCACGTCTACGTTAAAAAAATAACGTTGTTGCGACGTCATTTAGCGCAATGCACGGCGGTAAATTTAGAAACGGAGCATGCGCAGTTCATTCGGCGCGGGGACTCGCTTCATTTAAATGAATCACGCCCCCTAATCGCCGATTTGAATTCCGCCGCCAGAGATAGACTACGCCGCCGTAACTTTCGGCGTGCAATCTTTCAGGATTTGAAATTACGCCAGGTAAGGTACAGCGGCGTAGTGTATCTCTGATACGCTGCGCCGATGCAATTGTATGTGGATCTAATGCATAGAATGAATTAAGATAAAAAATAAAAAAACTTCTGCTTTTACAACTACTTTAAGTAAGGAAGAAATTAAATTAAGAATGATGGAATAAAGGAACTAACAAAGAAAGAAATATCCTGATTATCATATAGACAAGATGGCTTTTTCTTTTACTGTGGTGCTCTGCTCTGTTGGATATTGTTTAGCTCTGTATAGGAAATGAATTGATGATATTACCTGACTAGGATTTAATCACCAATAGGAAGGTCTTCTCTAGCAATTTCAATAAATGTTGCTACAAGAGGCAATTTACACTGTAATGGTGGGATAGCAGATCCTTAGGGACTGATGGGAAATGATGATTACGATGACAATCCCCTACTTGTCCATTTATCTGTGAATCGTAATTAACTGTAGAATGAAATTGCTTCATTAATGCCAACTAGAGTTTAGCCAACAGAGGAAACGGCTCAGCATGGATCACGCCAACCCGCCTAGTGCAGATACCTGAGAAAATAAAAAGTTTGTACAATAATTATTTCCTTAGGGACCTGTAGCAAGCTCTACCACTTGGCCTTAAATGCCCTTCAGTTCTTTCCTGGGCCTGCCTACTCTTTCACATATTCAGTCAGGCAAGGCTGTATGATAAGACATGGAGTCAATGTTGGCAGTGATACTGGTGATTGAGTGCATTGGTGCCAGACATCTACTCACATAGTTGCCTTAGTGCCATCCTCAGTCCAGTACATTGATGGGTGCTGCGTCCTTCATCACAGGGACATACAGTGTTTTTGTTACAGTATCTGCCAGTTTTTACATTTACCGGTCAGTATTGCTCCTTTGTTACTCGAATTTCCAAATTTTTTAATTACCGAATTTTTCATTTCCGAATTTTCGTATTTCCGAATTTCGGAAATTCTGATTTTCGGAAATTTGGAAATACAATTTTTTTTATTTTTTTATTTTTCGAATTTTCGAATTTCCAAATTTTTCTTTTTCAAATTTCCAAATTTTTCTTTTTCGAATTTTCCAAATTTTGAATTTTCGAAAATTTTGAATTTTCGAAATTTTGAATTTTCGAAAATTTCGAATTTTCGAAAATTTCGAATTTTCGAAAATTTCGAATTTTCGAAATTTCGAATTTTAAAATTTTCGAATCTGAAAATTTTCGAAATTTCGATTTTTTTCAATTTTAGAATTTTCGAATCTGGAATTTTAAAATTTTTCGAAATTTGGAATTTTTCATTTCCGAATTTCCGAATTTTCTAATTTTTTAATTTTCGAAATTTAATTAAATTTAATTAAATTTTTGAATTCTTTAATTTCAAATTTTTAAAATTTTTAAAATTTTTGAATCCTCGAAATTCAGAATTAAACAATTTTTCATTTTCGAATTTTCGAATTTTTTGAATTTTCGAATTTTTCATTTTCGAATTTTCAAATTTCGAATTGTTCAATTTTCGAAATTTCGAATTTTCAATTTTTTTTATTTTTCGAATTTTCAAATTTGGAATTTTTGAATTTTCGAAATTTCGAATTTTTCATTTTCGAATTTTTCAATTTTCGAAATTTCGAATTTTTCAATTGGGAATTTTTCAATTTTCGAAATTTCGAATTTTTCATTTGGGAATTTTTCAATTTTCGAAATCCCGAATTTACCGAATTTACGAAAAAAGAAAAAACGAAAAAACAAAAAAAAATTACTTTTTGAATTTCCGAAAAAAAAAAAAAAAGAATATGACATAAACGAAAAAAAAAAAGTTTTTTTTGGCAGTGCACATGTCTACTTAATTGCAAAAAAAAAAGAAAAGGAAATTTTGTCATTTAAAAAAAAAATGTTTCTTTAAGACGCATGGGCGGGACAGAGGTTTTGACGTCATTTCCGCCCAGCAAAGCTATGGGGATGGGTGGGGGCCATCTTGACCTTACTCGCATCCCCACACAGCAGACGGCAGGACCCGATCGCCTCCGCCGCTACCGATGGCTCTGGTGGGCAGCAGAGAGCGGCGGGAGGGGGGGCCCGTCTCCCACCACCGATAGCGGCGAATCTGCCGCGGGGACCGCTGTTATCGTTTACAGGACCGCCCACACTAAAGATGCCTTGGTTGTGGCAGCAGCTGCTGCCGTTACCGCGGTATCCATCTTTAAAAAACAATGTACATATACAGTGGGCAATCGCTAAGTGGTTGACTTTCACAACCTCCCACCAATCACTTACCTCACTTTTCCTCCGCCCAGGAGGCATTGGCCTCCCAGAGTTCCCCCATCAATTCCTCATTTTCCAGCAGCTTCCAGGAACCTGGTCCGTGGGCAAAGCCCTCGCCAAGTTCACCCCGAAAGTGAATAGCCATGTGGTCAGAGAAAAAAAATGCCGGGGAGGACTCCCGCTGGGGAGGGAGTTCTTAGGCGACCTCCTTCTGGTTCCTCAGGTGAATAGCAGACTCGTTCAATTGGCTTGGATAGATACAAGTGATTTTCAAAGCCCCCCCCCACTCAGGTGAGTCTCAGAACCAAGCTGTAGATCTAACACCTTGACCTCAACATGTGTTTTCTCAGAGCCTCTTGGGCACGATACTAACAGTTGGACCGTCCTAGTGATTCTCAGAGCGCCGGCTAACCTCTGATAACACTTGACTGTAAGGGCTTATCAGGGCCGCCATCAGGGGTCCGGAGGTCCCCAGGGGCCCAGGACGCCACCAGGGCCCCAGATGGAAACCCCCTCTTTTTTTATCTATTTGTTATAAAAAAATATATTTTTTTAGTATATTTTTATTTTATTTTTTATTAAAAAGGGCCAATTTTTTTTATTTTTATTTTTTTAGAGGTCCGGAGGTCCACAGGGGCCCGAAGGCCACTAGGGCCCCAGATGGAAACCCCCTCTTTTTTTATTTTTTATTAAAAAAATATATTTTTTAGTATATTTTTATTTTATTTTTTATTAAAAAGGGCCAATTTATTTTATTTTATTTTTTTAGAGGTCTGGAGGTCCACAGGGGCCTGGAGGCCCCCAGGGCCCCGGATGGCAACCCCCCTTTTTTTATTTATTTTTTATTAAAAAAAATATATTTTTTTAATATATTTTTATTTTTATTTTTTATTAAAGGGCCATTTTTTTAGGGGTCTGGTGGTCCCCAGGGGCCCGGAGGACACTAGGGCCCCAGATGGCAACCCCTCCTTTTTTTTTTTTTTATATAAAAAATATATTTTTTATAAAATATATATTTTTTGAATATATTTTTCTTTTATTTTTTATTAAAGGGCCAATTTTTTTCTTTTATTTTTTTAGAGGTCCGGAGGTCCACAGGGACCCGGATGGCAACCCCCCTTTTTTTATTTATTTTTTATAAAAAAATATATTTTTTGAATATATTTTTTTATTATTTTTTTATTAAAGGGCCATTTTTTTAGGGGTCTGGAGGTCTCCAGGGGCCCGGAGATCTCCAGGGCCCCAGATGACAACCCCCCTTTTTTTTATTTATTTATTTTATAAAAAAATATATGTATTTTTATAAATAAATACATTTTTTTATATATTTTTATTAAAGGGACAATTTTTTTTCTTTTATTTTATTTAGAGGTCCAGAGGTCCACAGGGCCCCAGATGACAACCCCCCTTATTTTTATAAAAAAATATATGTTTTATATATTTATATATATCTGTCCCCAGATGGCAACCACCCTTTTTAAAAAAAATATATATATTTTTTCTCTCTTTTTTTCCTTTCTATTAAAGGGCACAGAGGCTACCCCCCTTATTTATATATATTTTTCTTCTTTTTGTAAAGGCCCCCCCACTTCCCAATTTGCGGCAGGAGCACCCCCCCCCCCCCCCCCCCCCGCTTCTCTGCTCCATCCAGGGGGCCCATGCCTGAAGCTGTGTAAGGGGCCCCAAAATTCCTGATGGCGGCCCTGGGACTTATGATACTAACACTTGATGCAACCAAGCCAGAAGGACGAGACATGAGGAGACACCAGGGTAAGTAGTGATTAGATCAAGCTACAGATACACCAGATCTCCTAACACATGCTCAATGAATTGAGATCTGGGGAATTTGATGGCCAAATCAGCTCCTCAAATTTTTTGTTGTGTCCTTCAAACCATTCTTTTTTTTTTTTCTGCAATTTTTTTTTTTTATATATATATTTTGCATAGTACAAAAAAAAACACAAAAATAATGTAAACAAAACCACAATGCAGGGCGTGATTCATAGAAAAAAGTACAAATAAAGAGACTCCCATAACAGCCCCCCCCCCCCCCCAGTCCATGTTCACCACCCTGTGGACAAATCCACCTTCCTGAAAGTAATTCCCCTATAACAACGGGGGCATGTATACCATCATATTATAGCCAGTAATATGATGATTTCACAGTTCTGAGGGTAATAAGGCTATCAATCATCCCTACATACATCTATCCAAAAAGCAGTCAGCCCCGTAATAATCCCAATGTTAATACAAGAATTACAGAGCCATGTACACCCATATCCATCACCACCCAGACAACCTCCTCCCTATTAGTGAAATCTATATAATCATTAGGCTACAGAAAGATCGCTGTCCAACCAAATCTTCCAAACTTTGTCAAATTTCTTTGGACACCCTCTGCTTAAGTACCGTATGTTGCTTTATAGAACAGAATCATCCTATTCACAAGCCCTTTCCAGTACGACAGTGAGGAGGATGTTGTGGGTTTCTTCCAGTAGAGGATCAGCACACTGGGCCCTAGTAGGTGCCAAGCTCACCATCAAGCCAAGAAAGCATGTCAACAACATCAATGGCACAGATGTAATCTCCGTTATACAGCGCCTAACGGCAGACCAGAACTCCTCGACTACCTGGCAGTGCCCAAAAACATGGCTAAAATTGGCTGTGAGCAACGCCAACATTCTTCCAACGTTCCCTGGTAGATTTTGGATAACCTTGGTGTGTTGTAATATATCCTGTGTAGGAATTTAAATTGAATTAAGCGATCTCTAGCAGACACTATGTGTGAAGGGAAGGGAATTGCGCAATTGGAGGTAGCGAAAGAGATACGAATTTTGAAGTTCTGTTTTAGATCTGCAAATTGTAATGCACCTTGCACACGGTCAGAATTTCCACCAGCAAAAGTCCGATGTGAGCTTTTCTTCCGAAATTCCGACCATGTGTATGCTCCATCGAACTTTTGCTGGCCAAAGCAGGTTCTCAATTTTTCTGACGGAAAAAAATCCATTCAGAAAAACCGATTGTCTATAGCAATTTGACGCATGCTCGGAAGCATTGAACTTAATTTTCTCAGCTCGTCGTTGTACGTCACCGCGTTCTTGACGGTCGAAAGTTCAGAGAACTTTTGTGTGACCGTGTGTATGCAAGCCAAGCTTAAGTGGAATTCCATCGGAAAAAACATCCAAGGGTTTTCCGACTGAAAATCTGATCGTGTGTACGTGGCATAACAGCTCATTCCTCTGGTGACTTCACCCAAAGTTTTAGTTCCCTCTGATAACCATATGATTGGATCAGGTATAGTGAGCAGATGGGGAAAACGTTCCACCACAATGACGAGGCCGGTGACATGGCAGTAGAGGTAGGTGCCAGCGATTGCTTTGCACAGTCCAAGGCCTTAACAATGACTCACATTGTGCCCAGCAGCGGAAACTGAGCCCCAGAGCCTCTGTACACAAGGAGACGCAGGCTCTCGTAGGAGCCCTGCACCACCGCTTCTAAGATGGTGGCAGAATCCCCATCATCCCCAAGAAGCCCTTCGAACCATTTTTGCATTGTGATAAGGCACATTATCCTGCTGAAAGAGGCCACTGCCATCAGGGAATACTTTTTTCATGAAGGGGCGTACTTGGTGAGCAATAATGTTTATGTAGGTGGTACATGTCATGGTCCAAAAATATCTCCAGCTCTATAAAGAGGATGCACCAAAAAGCGACAAAATCAAGAGCTATGCAGAAAAAGAAATCTCTACAGTACGGTTCTGCACTAGGTATAACAATAGGGCCCCGACCATACATAAAATCTTCCAGAAGAACTGGAAGATCCTGGCTGCCGATCCATTTCTAGAGACATGTATCTCGTCTCGTCCTAATTTGGTCTTTAGAAGGCCCAAAGACTTGAGAAGTATGATTGCTCCTAGTAGACTAAAGAAAATGAACAAAGGAGAAAGATTGAAAGGGCCCTGGACCACAATTTTCGATCAGAAAGGAAGTTATAGATGTGGCGTAAGCAGTTGTGGCAACTGTACACATATGCACCATAGGAAAAGAGATATTACTGGTACAGATGGAAGATGTCACACGATCAAACAATTCATTAATTGTGGAACTTCATACGTTATATATGGCATCCTATGTCCATGTGGTCTACTGTATGTAGGACGAACATCACGCCAATTAAGAACTAGGATGAACGAGCATAGGAGCAGCATTGCAACAAAAAAGGAAAAGGGGTCAATACCAAGACACTTTAAGGAAGTTCATGATGGTGGAGTGGAAGGCCTTAGAGTGTTTGGTATAGAGGCCATTCAAAACAATCTGGATAGCAGCAAAAAATACCAAATTCTTTGTAAAAGAGAGGCCTTTTGGATTTTCACCCTTGGAACTATGGTTCCGAAAGGGTTAAATGAAGAGATAGAATTACACACCATCACATAAGTAAAAAGCAAAAAACAAAATAGAAATAAATAATTAAATTTGAATATCTCGTAGATAACCGTACTATATGGTTGGGGAGGCTTCAAAGAAGCCATAGAGGGAGGAAGTAACAATCTAAACTACCCATTGTATTGTACTATATGTAGATATTAGGTGGTAGTTCCCTCACAGAATAAATTTCAGCCTGTCTGCCGCCACCTAGGATAACATGTAGTAGTGGGCTGCAAGCTAGTATACACCAGCCATGGTGCCAGGGCTGGGATAGCTAGGCGGGCAGGGTTGGCATTTAACTTATGCATTTGTTTGTATACACATGTAGTCCATTTGGACGTCAGCATATGCATGGGCATTCTACACTGTCTATGTTTGGATAGATATGAGAGCGAGCAAATGAATATATAGTCTGCCGGCTGTGCCGCTAACATGTCTCTCATACATTGTATATGTATGTATGTGTGGGTGGGTGTTTATATTCTGGGTATTGTTTTAAAGGGAGTGTCTTTTAATCCAATTTTACTCATTTTTTGCGGTCTATGTACGTGTGTATCTATGGATATGCATGTGCACGTTACCTCTATATGCACGTGTGTATATATGGGTATATGCGTACGTTGTGCTGTAACATACACTGGACCTATGGACTATCGCTTCAAGTAGTTTTTATTTTTAAATCAAATTTTAATTAATTAACTCTTTTATTTTATTATGTATTTGAGCGAGCTCATGTTTGATATTCACCTATAACTATAGATGACATTAACAAAATGGCATCTGGTCCAGCCCATCCATTTCATGTAGGAGCAGGTGTGTGTCTACCCATGCAGACGCTGACACTAATTCCACGGACGATGATAATAATGATGATATCTATATTTATGATTACATTTATGTTTATATTTTATTATATATATATTTTTTTCATGACTATTTGGGAGCAAGGGCATGTGCTGAGAAGCCTTTGGTCTCTCATTTAGAAGCCCCATTCTGGCCTCCCGCCACTAGAGGGAGTACCGCTTTGCAACTCTATCCCCCGCAAAAACAGGAAAAATGTCACAGGGGCGGATGTGACGCTTCCACCCTATGGTGATGCTGGAACGCATTCACCTGCATCCTGTTGGTGATGCTGGAGCGCACTCGCTTCCTACGAGTCGGCGCCGTGGGCGGCGTGACGCACGTCGCGACGCGCCGTGCGTCGCGCGGTCGTGTGGTACGCGCATGCGCAGAGAAGATGACGATGCCCGAGGCAGTGTAGTGCTGGAACGCAGCCACTTCAGAATAGGTGGCGTGCGTTCCAGCCCATGTGGATGACTTTGGGATAAAGAAATGTGAAGGGAAGGAGGGCACTGCCTCAGGATATGTAAGGTATGTGCACCTTCAAGGATAACAGCTCTGACACCTGACAATGGATGTATTTCTCCATACACCCTCATCCCCCTTCCCTTCAAAATTGGCAAATCTTTGGATTATGGGATACCCATCGGTAAGACCATGCCAAGTCTGTAATATATAGGGATCGTACATCCAAGGGTTAATTTTGAAATGGGGGGAGCTTTGCCTCCCTGTGGGCGGAGTGACCTGTGACCCTCTAGCACATGCTCTTTTCACCTTTCTGTGTATATGTGTGTGTGTATATATTCTGACAAGCTGCATAGTGAGGGAGCAGTGCAGACCACCGGGGCTCTGAGGAAAGGGGTACGCCCCCGAAACGTAAGCCTAGCCTGATTATCGGTCAGATACTTTTTTAGACTGAAGCAACCGTCCTGTTCTGCTGGCGCTGTTGGATTGTCTTTTAAAGCTTGTTTCTAACTCATTTTGTGAGTATAACCATTGATTTTAGCATTTTAATAAAAATTGTGTAACAGTATCACACTAGGTCGGTGCGCCCTCCATTCTTTTTTCTTTTTTACATGTCATGGTAACATCAACATGAATCTCAGGACTCAAGGTTTCCTAAACAGGATATTGCCCAAATCATCATGCTGCCTCCGCCGGCTCACATTCTTCCCATACCCCCACATCCACATGATTTAAAAAAAAAAACATGAATTATCCGACCAGGCCACCTTCTTCCATTGCTCCGTGATCCAGTTCTGATGCTCATATGCCCATCAAAAGCGTTTTTGGCTATGGATAGGGGTCAGCACGGACACCCTGACCAGTCTGTGGCTACACAGCCTCATACACAACCAACTGCAATGCCCATTTTTTCTGCATTCAATACATCAACTCCAGGGGCAACATGTTTATTTGCTGCCTAGTATATTATTCCTCTGACTTTTAGATTCCAGTGTTACAAAATAATCAATGTTGTTTACTTACCTTAAAGGGGTTATATAGGTATTTTTTTTTAAAATAACAAACATACCATACTTGCCTCCACTGTGTAGTTCGTTTTGCACAGAGTGGCCCCGATCCTGGTCTTCTGGGGTCCCTTGGCAGCTGTCTCGGGTCTCCTCCCCGCAACTGCTAACCCCCCGTTCTGGGAAGCGCTCTCCTAAGGGGGTTAGCTTGTTCTCCCGACAGCCGCCGACTGTATCTCTCAGCCCCGCCCCCTGGTGCGCCGCGTCTTTGATTTAATTGACAGCAGAGGGGGCCAATGGCTGCGCTGCTATCAATCTCCAATGAAGAGCTGCCTCAAGCTGGGAGAAACCTTCGCGGGATCGAGCACAAGGAGTTTTGTGCCTCAGGTAAGTAAAACGGGGGGCTGGGGGGCTCGAGAGTGCAAGATGCATTAAGGTGAAAAAACACAAAGATTTACAACCTCTTTAACCTATCAGTGGTCATACAGGTAAGGCTGATTGGTGTATATATACTGTATATATGTATATATTGTGTGTAGTTACAAGTTATAGGCAACTAAAATCATATAAAGTGAGGATGCTTTAAAAAATTAACAATCTACAAAGTACCTACACAAAACCTTTTGGTGTGTCTACCCTTTGCCTTTAAAACAGCAAACATCATCCTATTGCAGGCATATGGTCCAGTGCATGATTAAATAATTGCACCAAATAGGTGCTAATAATTAGCAAGGTAACACATAGTTTAACAAATAATCGTTAAATCAAACAGAATCACCCGTGTAGGAGGAATGCAACTATCGTAAGTGAGAAAAAGTCATACCTCACTAACAACATGATGTCGGCGAAGACAGTTCAATGTGATAAACTTTACACATTAGCAAGACACAGGTTGGTCTTAGTCATGGTCCCTCACTGGCAGAATTTTCCCAATGTGTTGTCCAAACTCTGTCACAGAGTCAGGCAACGCTGAAAACTGAAAATGCAGTGCTCAGCCAAGGAAACTTAGCTCAGCGGGTGAAAAAACACTGGCACATCAGCTGAAACATAGCTGGCTCCCAACTGTCCTGGATTTGGAAGAAAGTCAAACTGTCACTCTTTCCTCCTCATTTGTCCCTCATTTTGGTCTGATCTATATACTTGTAAATATAAGGGCAGATTCACAGAGAATTAGATTCTCGTAGAGTATCAGAAATACACTACGCTGCCGTTTTTTACCTGGCTCTACGTGGAATTCAGGTAATTTTGTCCAGTAAATGACGGCGGCGTAGTTATTTCTCCCGTCGCAATCATCTGCGCGAGTAGGGGGCGTGAAGCATTTAAAATAGGCGCGTTCCCGCGGGATCGAACTGCGCATGCTCCGTTCCCAAATTTCCCGCCGTGCATTGCGCGTAAAACGTCGTCACGTCATAGCTGTTTACGTACATTCCTATTCCCGAACAGTTACGTTAAAAAAAAAAAATATTTTAAAATCGACGCGGGAACGACGGCCATCCTTTACATGGGTTACGATTTAGACCAGCAAAAAGCTCCTCTAACATTACGTAGCCAAAAAATGACGCAGGCGATTCGAGGGAACTCGTACCTTCTGTCGCCGTAAAAAGTCATTTCTTCCCGACGCATGAAAACGACGCAAACTCCTCCCAGCGGCCGCAAATATTCGCAGCGTGTCCGAAGGCTCGAGGACGTAAGCCTTCGGATCGAAGCCCGAAGCCGCCGTATCTTGGTTTGAGGATCAAACTAGTGATACGGCGCGCGAAATTTGAAATTACTCCTGTCTAACACCAGTTAGACAGGCGTAATTGCTCTGTGAATCTGGGCCTAAAATGCACTATTTATCTTTCAAAAGGTTTTTCCCATTGCAAAACCTTTACATTTCTAAATTGCTGCATTTGTAAATGTCAAAATCCAATATAAAGGAATAGCAATGGTTAAAAAAATAAAAAATTTTTTTTTTGCTTTTAAATAACAAACATGTTTTACTTACCTCCACTGTGCAGTTAGCTTTGCACAGAGTGCCACCGATCCACGTCTTCGGGAGTCCCTCAGTGGCTGTCTCTGGTCCTCCCCGCAATTACTCACCACAGTCATGTGAGAGCTTGCATGGTGGTCAGTAATTGCGGGTGCGCTCCCGTGATACAGAGAGCGGCCATAGGATATCAGAACCGGGCGGGACATTCGACGGGTCAGGTAAGTAAAACGGAAACACCTGATGTTTTTTCACCTAAATGCATAGCTTGCATTAAGGTGAAAACATTTTTTCATTTACAACTCCTTTAACTAACCTTTTTTTGTATAGTTCTACTTTAAAGGGGGCATGGCAGGGGGCATGCGTTTGCCTACATACAATATATTACCATGCAACTGGGGCGCAGTCATGTTGGAACAGGAAGGGACCATCCCCAAACTGTTCTCACAAAGTTGGATGCGTGAAATTGTCCAAAATGTATTGATATTCTGAGAGATCCCTTCACTGAAACTAAGGGGCCTTATGACTCAAAATGGTCGAATTGGAACATACCGTAATACTCAATATTCTTCTCCATACTACCCCTCTCCCTTCCCCCTTTCTTAACCCTTACTATCCATACCAGTTGACATATTACTAAATTACAATATATTTCAAATTCTGCTACCTGTTTATTATTATCTTTACTATAGTTTAATAATAATTACTTTAACTGAATGATATACTATGTATAATCATACTGACTTTCTATTATTGATTACATTGTCATTTTATTTATGTAACTATTCACTATCATTACAATAACAATTTGTAAACAAAAAAGAAACTAAGGGGCCAAGCACAATCTTTGAGAAACAACCTCACACCCTAACCCCCCACCCAATGATTTGCACCAGTGCACAAACCAAGGCCCATAAAGACATGGATGAGCGAGTTTGGAGTGGAGGAATGACTGGCTTGCACAGAGTCCTGACCTCAACCCGATAGACCACCTTTTGGGATGAATTAGAGCGGGGACTGCGAGCCAGGCTTTCTCGTCCATGTCAGTGTTTGACCTCACAAATATGCTTTTGGAATAATGGTCAAACATTCCCATAGATACACTCCTAAATCTTGTGGACGGCCTTCACAGAAGAGTTGAATCTGTTATAGATGCAAAGGGTGGGCCAACTCAATATTGATCTCTACGGACTATGACTGGGATGCCATTAAATTCATGTGCGTGTAAAGGCAGGTTACCCAATACTTTTGGTAATATAGTGTACTTTTGCTAATAGGTGTCCCTCGTTCCCATCTCAAAAAGATGAGAGGTATGGCTTAGACCTGCAAGAAACCAGTGGGACCCCTGTGGGTTAGGTGCAGCTTTGTGCAGTGGGCAGTGAGCACACAGAGTTCAAGTTTGGCAAAAGCCATATATTGTAGAAAAGTTCAGCAAGTACAAACAGGCCCAGCGTGGAGACAAAAACCAATGTGGAGCCATTTACAACTGTAACAGCGGTTTGAACATGCCAACAGCGTCTGTTACAAAGAGCAGAATGTGGCCTGGCCGGTCAACAACTAAAGGGGGAGCTTCCTAAAAGAGATAGACATAGTCCCGCCACTGTCTTTACTCTTCCGTAACCTTTTCCCAACTCTAAGCACAGTCCCTGACAGCTGGGGAATCTGTCCCTACACTAGCCACTCGCACCAAACCCGGGACCCAGACTCCTAAATAGACTCTGACTAACCCTGGACCACTGCTTAAATAAAAATGGGGTGCCAGTGTTCAATTGAATAGCTGCCCCCCCCCCCCACTGTGGTTAAGCGCTACCTTCAGTGGAGAATGCCGACTGCACTTGCCTACACTCTGGTACATCCATCTACAGAGAGAAGAAGTGGTCTTCTCTCTGTAACCCTAACATTAATCCTAACACTACATTTCCATGTAACCCTAACACTAATCCTAACACAAACCCTTCCTGTAAGGCCTCGTACACACGATCGGACATATCCGATGAAAACGGTCCGTCGGACCATTGTCCATCGGATATGTCCGATCTGGAGTTTGATCCGATGGCGTGTACACACCATCGGATCAAATTCCCCGCCGGCGGACGGCGCGGTGACGTGGGGGTGTTGCGGCGGTGACGTTGACGCCGCCACGTCACCGCACCAGGAAGTAAAACACTTCGGCGGCGGCGCGGCGGCGGTGCGGGACGACATGTCTGCTGGTAAGTGTACTAACCAGCAGACATGTCGGGCGGACAGATTCCCACCGGATAGATTTCAAAGCATGCTTTGAAATCTGTCGGCTGGACAAATCTGTCCGCTAGCCCATACACACGATCGGAGATGTCTGCTGAAACGGTCCATTGGACCGTTTTCAGCGGACATATCCCCTCGTGTGTACGAGGCCTTACTCTCACACTACCCTGTCATTTTGACACTAACTTTCCCTGCAACTCTAACTATCCTTTAACCTTAAGACTAGCCCTTCCTGCACCCCCCCCCCACATTAACGATCCCTGTAACTCTAGAACCAAACTTCACAATAACCCTCGCACTGAAGCCTCGTACACACGATCAGTCCATCCGATGAGAACAGTCCGAAGGACCTTTGTCATCAGTTAACCAATGAAGCTGACTGATGTTAATTAACCGATCGTGTCAGAATGTACAGCTATCTCTATTACAAATGCTAGTTTTACAAGAACGAGAGCTCCCGTCACCTAATTTAGTCTGAGCATGCGCGAATTTTTAACCGATGGTCGTGCCTACTAACGATCGGTTTTGACCTATCGGTTAGGTATCCATTGGTTAAATTTTAAAGCAAATTGGCTTTTTTTTAACCAAAGGTTAAATAACCGATGGGGCCCACACACGATCGGTTTTGACAGATGAAAACGGTCCATCAGACCGTTGTCCTCTGGCTATCCTATCGTGTGTACGCGGTCTAAGCTTTCCTGTAACCTTAACACTAATCTTTATACTATCTCTCCCTGTAATCCTCACAATAATCTTCCTATAACCCCAACTTTCGTGTAACCCCAACAATTGTAGACCCTGTTTTCCAACAATAACCTTCCCTCTCAATGAAACCGTAACACCAGCCTTCCATGTAATCCTAACTCTTCCTGTAACTTTAATGCTAACCCTGCCTGTAACTCTAACAATAACCTTTCATGTAATCCTAACCTCTAACAATGAACACTAACGTAACGATTCCTCGGTGTAAAGACCAGCCTTCCATGCCGCGTACACACGATCCTAACTCTTCCTTTTTGTGATGAAAAAAAACGACGTTTTATTGACGAAACAAAACAACGTTTTTCAAACTTCATTTTCCAAAACGGCGTTGCCTACACACCATCGTTTTTCCAAAATGCTGTAGCAAACTCTACGTACAATACGGCACTCTGTTCTTTGAAGCTCCATCTCATACTTGCTTATGGGCATGCACAGGTTTTAAAACTTCGTTTTAAACGTTGTTTTGCCCACACACGATCACTTTTTTTTGACACAAAAAATGACATTTTGAGAAACGACACAAAAAAATCAAGCATGTTCAAAAATTTTTTTGGTCGTTTTTTTGAAGACATAAAACGACGTTTTGCCCACACACGATCATTTTAAATGACGTTTTTTAAAACGACGTTTTTTTTCATCTCAAAAAGTGATCGTGTGTACGTGGCATTACCCTTCCTTCATCCAAAGACACCAAGTCCCGACACTAGTTTGTACCGATTCCCTCTTTGATAACTCCAGCAATTATTATGTGGCTCTTGCTAAGTGTTTTCCTTTTGAAAATGTAATAAACACAAGTTATACTTATAAAAATGCCCCCTGGATTGTAGCTGTGCATTCTTATACTGTGACTCTTGCAGGCGTTGGATTAATCTTACATTACTGGCCTACATATTCTTAATTGGAAATTCTCTCTTTCTACATTTCAAGATCAATTTAGATCAGAGCAGAATTCATTGTAGCGGATTTGCAGACGCATCCATCGGCACACTGCCCTGGATTAAAGAGACACAAAATATCATTAACAAGTAGCTTTTAATACCATTCATGGATAAATAGCTGAATATTTCACGAGTGAATCAGAACTGAAGATATTTGAGATAACTGATGATATGGGAAAACATTTTCCATTGTGTATTTGATTTCTTCCAAGTTACTAAAAAATAATTTTAAAGGATTTTTAACTCATGCATTTAAAGTGGTTGTAAACACTTACAGACCACTTTATACTACAGGTAAGCCTATATAATATAATATCTCCTAAACCTGCACGGTTTAGGAGATATCCCCTGTTCCCTGCATGTGCCGATGTCATTGTGCTGTTACTGACGTCATCATGGCTCCAGCCAATCACAGCGCCAGAGCTGCAATACCCAGAAGTAGTCCCCCGGGAGAGATGTTGCCGGCCGGAGGGGGGATGCAAAGACCGTTGAGGGGGCTTTAATGTAAGGTAAGTAATTCATAATAAGCTAGTGTGCAGAGGCAATGTGGGAGACTAGAGGGTGCTGAGGGGGCTGGGGGGCAGTATGGGAGGTCTGTTGGTAGTGTGGAACACTATTGGAGATTCAAGGCACTATGAGGGCTGAAGGCTCTGCAATAGGTTGGGGGGCACTGCAGGGGGCTGAGTTGCACAGTTGGGAGGTTGGGGGGCACTGTGATCCACTGTGGAAGGCTGGAGGGCACTGTGAGAGATTAGAGGATCTGCATCTGGCTGAAAACCTGGTAGGAGGGAGGTCACGGTAACGATCTGATGGTTTACAACCACTGCTCTAGGTCAATGTTATTGCTTTTCATTTTGCATGCCAGAATATAAATTGGGTCCTGTAAATGAGATACAGTCTACGGAACATTAAATCACAATGTGTAAGCCATTTTTTAAAAATTGCATTCAGGTATATTTTACAGTAATAGCCCAAAATGTATACTAGAAAATTTTAATTATTGGAATTACAAAATATGTGTTGAAATTCTGGAAGGCTTTGGCTGGGGTTGGGTGTCACTGTGAGGGGAGGGATTCTGTTATTCTGCAGAAGACTTGGCAGACCTGTAAGGGATGAGGTTTCTGGAAGGTAGCCAAGGGAAACTGTGGGGGATGGGGTGTTTAGAAGGGGCCGGGGGTCTGTCCAGGAGGTTGTGGACTTTCCAGAGGCACTGTGGGAGACTAGAGGATGCTGTAAGGGCTGGGGGTAGTATGGGGGTTTGAGGGGAGGGGGGTGCTGTGGGACACTGTTGAAGGTTGGAGAAACTATGAGGGCTGGTGGCTCTGCAATAGGCTGGGGGCACTGCAGGGGGCTGGGTGGCACTGTAGAAAGTTGGAGAGCACTGTGGGAGGTTGAGGGGCACTGTGGTACACTGTGGTTTCTGGAGGGTAGCTAAAGGAAACTGTGGGGTGTTTAGAAGGAGCTGGGGGTCTGTCCAAGAGGCTGGGGACTTTGCAGAGGCTCTGTGGGAGGCTAGAGGGTGCTGTAAGGTTTGGGGGCAGTATGGGAGGTTGGGGGGCAGTGTGGGACACTGCTGGAGGTTGGGGGCACTATGAGGGCTGGAGGCTCTGAAATAGGTTGTACCCCAGATGACGTTACATATAACGAAACGATCGTAGGGACGATGCACACACGCTGCTGCACAGATGCTTTTTGAATTAATGACATTTTGAAGGTTATCACTGGCTATAGTGGAGAGATTTACATCCAGCAACATCTTTGTTTTATATGTAAGTGCACTGATTTTAAAATAAAACGGTTGAGAACATACTACACCATGAAGAGTCTCCCTGTTTTTCACCCATTTTAACTCATTTTTTAAATTCATTTTTTTCACCCATTTTAACTTTTAAATCCATTCATTTCATCTGAGATGGTGAGCTTGATCATCTTGTCACCATAATGGGAACACAGTGAGGTTGGTGAGGTTATACTCCTGGATTTCCTTCTGAGGATCAGAGATCCTAATAAGCGCTGAATGATCTTCCTGAGTAAGGAAGATCGTTGGTGGTCTGTGAAACGAAATGCCCCACACTCCGCTTGAGTGCTTTCGCCATGTACCGCTCCTCCGTCTGAATATAGATATCAGATATTCCAACCGCTATCAACGACAAACAAGGCGCTACTTGCTTGATTGCTGAACATGAACTGTTTATTAGAACCAGAATACAAGTATTTTTATACACTTTTAACACAAGGGGTTAGATAACTAGGTAGGGCGGACTCATGGCTACTTCCCCCTCCCCTCTAGCAACGACTTAGCAGACAACTATATAATTAACGCAGCACTTAAGGCAGCCCAGGTGACCAGACAGTCTGCCTCTGGAGGTCAATGTGATCAGCGCTTTCAACTAACATGTTGAGTTCCGAATCAAACAAACCAAGAATAAACTTTACATATATCCTGGGAGATATTGTGGATAAATATCACTGTCCTATTTTAAGTAATTCAAGACATAATTTTTCAGTCATACTGAGTGACATAGACATAAGGCCTCGTACACACGATCAAATCTGTCTGCTGGAAACGGTCTGCTAGACCGTCACAGCAAACAGATTCGACCGTGTGTACGGGCGAGCCGACGGATTTGGCCAGCCGACAGATTTCAAAGCATGCTTTGAAATCTGTCGGCTGGGAACCCGTCCGCCCGACATGTCTGCTGGTTAGTATGCTAACCAGCAGACATGTCTTCTCGCACACGCGCCGAATGATTTTGACGCATGCGCGAAAGTGTTTTACTTCCTGGTGCAGTGACGTGGCGGCGTCAACGCCACCGCCACGTCACCGACACGTCAGCGCGCTGTCTGCTGGCGGGGATTTTGGTTTGCTCGTGTGTACACGCGAGCAAACCAAAATCCCAGCAGACAGATCTGTTTAAATCGGTCGGTCCGACCGATTTGAACAGATAGATTGCCTCGTGTGTACGAGGCCTAAGAGGTGAATGGGGAGCTGAAACAAGGGTTTTCCAACCTTTCCAAGAGATTCTGGGTTCCACGTCACAGTCTGAAAAGCCCCTATCTGATTTATGGTGAAGGTTTCACAACAGTGAATGTCTGATGACTGGGCCTTCAGGATCGATCTATCCAGTGTGGGACCTGGCATGCATGAACTGTTTGCACAGGAGCACTTTAGTGATCAATTTTAGTGAGCACTTAGCACTTTATGAACATAATAGCCCGGATTCACAAAGCACTTATGCCGATGTATCTCCAGATACGCCGACGTAAGTACAAATGTGCGCCGTCGTATCTATGCGCTGACCCACAAACCAAGATACGTTGAAAAATAGGCTTCAGCCGCCCAACGTAACTTTCCTACGCCGGTGTATAGTGGGCGCATATTTACGCTGGACGCATGTCGCACTCCCATTGATTTATCGATTCAAATATGCAAATGAGGCAAAGTACGGCGATTCACGAACATACTTGCGCCCGGCGCATAATATACGCGGTTTGTGTAAGTTGTATGTCCGGCGTAAAGTTATTCCCCATATAGGAGGCGCAACTCATGCAAAGGTACTGTATGGGCCAGGAAACGAATACCGTCTAATTTTACGTAGTTTACGTTGTACGTGAATAGGGCTGGGCGTAGGTTACGTTAACGACGTAGGCAGTGATTCGACGTATCTTAGGCAGTTGTTTCGACGTGATTGTGAGCATGCGCACTGGGACACGCCCACGGGATGGCGCATGCGCCGTTCGTTTTAAGTACTTGTCTAGCATTTGGCACATCATTTGCATGGGGTAATTTGGGGTCATTTGCATGGCTTCCCTCTCCACGCTGCGCTGGCGTAGCGTAAAAGACATACGCTACGGCGGCATATATATGCGCTGATGTATGTAAATCCGGGCCATTATATTTTGCACTTTTGCATAAGGTCATTTTTGGATTGAATACTATTTTGACTGGATTTGTGTTCACTTCAAAAGTTTTGCATTATGTCATATATGGTGTTTTGCACATGGTAATTTTATGTAGTGCTGCACTTTTAGGATATACAGTAGATTGGGCGGGGCACTGCGTGGGGCTGGGTGGCACTGTATAAAGTTGGAGAGCACTGTTAGAGGTTAGGGGGTACTGTGGTCCACTGTGGTTTCTGAAGAGTAGCTGAGGGAAACTGTGGGGGGTGGGGTGTTTAGAAGGAGATAGAGATCTGTCCAGGTGGCTGGGGACATTGCAGAGGCATTGTGGGAGACTAGACTGTGCTGTAGGGGCTGGGGGCAATATGTGAGGTCTGGGGGCAAAGTGGGACACTGTTGGAGATTGAAGGCACTGTGAGGGCTGGAGGCTCTGCAATATGATGGGGGGGGGCACTGCATGGGGGCTGAGTGGCACTGTATGAAGTCAGAGAGCACTGTGAGAGGTTAGGGGGTACTGTGGTTCACTGTGGTTTCTGGAGGGTAGCTGAGGGAAACTGTGGACGATGGGGTGTTTAGAAGGAAATAGAGATCTGTCCTGGAGGATGGGAACTTTGCAGAGGCAATGTGGGAGACTAGACGGTGCTGTAGGGGCTGGGGGAATTATGGGACACTGTTGGAGATTGGAGGCACTATGAGGGCTGGAGGCTCTGCAATAGGATAGGGGACACTGCAGGGGGCTGGGTGGCACTGTAGGAAGTTGGAGAGCACTGTGAGAGGTTAGGAGTACTGTGGTCCACTGTGGTTTTTGGAGGGTAGCTGGGGGAAACTGTGGGGGATGTGGTGTTTAGAGGGAGATAGAGATCTGTTCAGGAGGCTGGGGACTTTGTAGAGCCAATGTGGAAGACTAGACGGTGCTGTAGGGGCTGGGGGCAATATGTGAGGTCTGGTGGCAGTATGGGACACTGTTGGAGATTGGAGGCACTATGAGGGCTGGAGGCTCTGCAATAGGATGGGGGCACTGCAGGGGACTGGGTGGCACTGTAGGAAGTTCAAGAGCACTGTGAGAGGTTAGGGGGTACTGTGGTCCACTGTGGTTTTTGGAGGGTAGCTGAGGGAAACTGTGGGTGATGGGGTGTTTAGAAGGAAATAGAGATCTGTGCAGGAGGCTGGAAACTTTGCAGAGGGAATGTGGGAGACTAGACGGTGCTGTAGGGGCTGGGGGCAATATGGGAGGTCTGGGTGCAGTGTGGGACACTGTTGGAGATTGGAAGCACTATGAGGGCTTGAGGCTCTGCAATAGGTTGGGGGGCACTGAAGGAGGCTGGGTGGCACTATGGTCCACTGTGGAAGGCTGGGGGCACTGTGAGAGATTAGAGGATCTGCATTTGCCTGGAGACTTTGTAAGAGGGAGGTTGCGGCCCATCAGCGGGTCAGGGCCTGATGGTTAAAAACCACTGCTCTTGGTCAGTGTTATTGCTTGTTATTTTGCATGCCAGAAGTGCCATTGTAGCTTTATAAATTAGGTCCTTTAAATGAGTCTATGGAACAGTAAACCAGAATGTTTAAGCCATTTTAAAAAATTACAGTCAGGTAAATTTTACAGCAATAGCCCAAAACATGTGCTTAAAAATAACATTATACTTCCCTTCTAATGGCAAATTGTGTGCCTGCGGGTTTTCTTTAAGCTTAGCCAATGATTCTGCTATAAAAATTACAGATGAAGTGTTAACAGAAGAATTAAATTTTGGTTTAATTTGTATTTTCTTACATTGTCTATAGTCTATTTGCGCGCATTGTGCATGATGAACAAATTAATTGATAAGAGACTAGCAGAGGAAATGGAGAAGCGGCCGCTGCATTTGTTAGTTATAAGAGAAAAACTCTTTCTGTGATATTGGCCGGGAGCTGAATAATTGAACCCCGGCTACATCAGTCTGGGTGGGATGTCGTGAGAATATTAAAGCGCAATGCCTCTGCAAATGTGTCAGGATGCACCGTCCCTTCCAAAATGATTCCGAGCGGAGCGCACACTCCAATGTTGGAAGCAGGAGATCATTTGTCACTGTCGCAGCTGTTCTACCGCCAGCTACATTTCTATATTAGACATGGCTACCATCCATTTATGTTTCCAAATACAGCACTTAGCTGGCAAGGCAATGAAACAAAAAACGGGTCTTAATTAACATCAGTCAAAACAGTTTCTGGCTCTGGAGAGTTCTGTCAGGGTCCATTAAACAAACAAATGTGTGTCTAAAAAGTCTAACCTGTATGTGATGGAGAAATATATGTTAAACCCAAATCGACTTTAAGTTTAAATGAGCTAAATACATTGCAGAGACACAAAAGCGCCCCCTGCTGATTCAGAGTTAGAACCAATGGCGGCTGGTGCTCAAATTTTTTTTGGGGGGTGCAAACAAACGAAAAAAAAAAAATCAATTGCAGCCTCACTGTGCCCATCAAACGCAGCCATTGTGACCATCAATTGTCGCCACTGTGCCATCAAACACAGCCACTGTGCCCATTAATTGTCGCCACTGTGCCATGCCATTAATTGTCGCCACTGTGCTATCAATTGTCGCCACTGTGCCATCAAACACAGCCACTGTGCCCATCAATTGTCGCCACTGTGCCATGCCATTAATTGTCGCCACTGTGCTCATCAAATGCAGCCACTGTGCTATCAATTGTCACCACTCAATTGTGCCATGCCATCAATTGTCACCACTGTGCCGTGCCATTGATTGTCACCACTGTGCAATGCCATTGATTGTCACCACTGTGCCATGCCATCAATTATCCTCACTGTGCCATGCCATCAACTGTCCCCACTGTGCCATCAAACACAGCCCCTGTGCCATCAATTGTCACCACTGTGCCATGCCATCAACTGTCACCACTGTGCCATGCCATCAATTGTCGCCACTGTGCCATGCCATCAGATTGTTCGCCACTGTGCCATGCCATCAATTGTTGCCACTGTGTCATGCCATCAATTGTCACCAGTTTGCCCCCACAAAGACCTGCCAGTTTGGCCCCCCCCCCCCCGCCCCTTACCTTTCTTGGGTCAGCCATCCTCCTCCAGACCTCCACGCTCCCTCGATGTCTTCTCCTGCCCTCGATGTCGCTTCAGCCAATTAGGTTACCGGCAACCGAACCCCGGTGAACCTGATTGGCTGAGAGGCATGTGGCTGTGTGCCCTATGGTTAACTATTTGGAAGCCGATTACAGCCTGTGGGGTTTGATACTGGCTCTGGCTCTGATAGGCACTTCCAAAACACACCCACCACCGGCCACCGCTGTAATTCCGATGGCCTGCGCACGTCAGGGGGCCGGCCATCTGAATAGTGGGCGGCAGCGGCACTGGAGACAATACATACATTCATGTAATGCATGAAATGTATGTATTGATTGATGGGTGCAGGAGAGAGAGGGGCGGCACTACTGCACCCACTTTGGACGCACTGCCACTGGTTAGAACTCTCTAATCAGCAGGGGCAAGAGCTTTTCTGATTGTAGAGTCTTAGGCAGGGGGTGTGGCTGACCTCTGTAGAGGGACTACTGCTTCCACCTCACAGCAAAGGTCCATCTCTGAACCATGCTGGCAGGGAACAGGCTTTTCTTATCAGGCTGTGGCTGCTTTCTAAAGAAAATAAACTGTACTTTAAAACTTTGAACACCATTCATTTGGATGCACACTGTGTTTAGCTGATCCAAACAGAAACATCAGTAGGGCTTGAAAGTAGCAGGGGAATATATGTTCAGATTCTAAATCTAAATAATTTTCTGGTTCGTGGGGTGTGTTGCTAGGGTTCAAAAAGACCCAGAGCACCAGGGCCACTAATAAGGCAGTACAGCGAGCCCTCCTGTACTGGGCCCAGGCCCATATCAGTTAAAAAGGTGGGGCCTGTGCATCTGCTAAGCAGGAGCAACCTCTGTACTGCCTTATTGCTCACTCTTGTGGCTCCCCCTGCAGCTCTGCTAGCTTCTCCCCTTTGTTCTTCTTCTGGCTGCACTGCAGGGGGGTTGGTGTCTGCATCCCCACCCCCCTGCTTCTTGTGTGCCCCCCTTCCCTGTAATATTGCCAACTTCCCTCCTCTCCTCTCCCACCAGAAGCTGCTGAGGGCACACCGGAGGATATTTCAGGATGGAGAGGGGGTAGTGTGCAGTAAATATGTTCTATTTACCAGCCCCTTCCATTCCTGAATGAACACAGTGAGGGATTGGCACTGCTCATCCACTGTGTGCATTCATCACTGAAGCATAGTAAAATGTGTTTACTATGCTTCAGTTTGTGAATGAACAGGGAGACTCAGGCCGCGTACACACGGAGGGACATGTCCGATGGAAACGGTCCGCGGACCGTTTTCATCGGACATGTCTCCTCTGGATTTTCATCCGGCGTTGTGTACACACCATCGGATCAAAATCCCTGCCGGCAGACAGCGCGGTGACGTTGCGGTGACGTTGTCGCCGCCACGTCACTGCACCAGGAAGTAAAAAACTTCCACGCATGCGTCACATCCATACAACGCTTGTGCGGGCAGATATGTCCGCTGGTTAGTGTACTAACCAGCGGACATATCCGACGGACATGCTTTAAAATTTGTCCGCCGGTCAGACATATCCGCTAGCCCATACACACGATCGAATTTGTCTGCTGAAACGGTCCGTTGGACCAGTTTCAGCGGACAAATTTGATCGTGTGTACGCGGCCTTAGGGTTCTTCCCATTCATTCACTGTCCAGTGTAGCTGAGACTGCAGAGAAAGGGACTAGGGAATCTCTGTCTTTCTCTTTCCTACATGTGACATATCAGGGGCCTGTTTAGACCCCTGATATTTCACCAAAGGCCCCCAATAAGACTGTTGGAAAAAAAAGAAGTTAGTTTGAAAACCTGCCAACATAAACAGGAGTTGTGTTCTTCTTTTCTCCCTATCTCTTCTTATTTCTCTCTGTTTGCAATTTCTCCCTGTTCTTTCATCCCTTATTGTGCCCTAATACTCTGGGAACTTCTCTGCTATAGGGACAGAAGCGGTCTACCTTCCTACTGTAAGCCCTTTAGTATCAACCCAGCTTTTAATACATTATCTGGCATCACAAGAGGTTGACCAAGACACAACAGAATGTCTACTTGTCTATTGCATCCTTCCCAACTTTACTTCCCGAAAAACAAGTAATTAGCACCCTTACCTACCTTAGGAAGTAGTGGCTGAGAGCTGGTGCACTTGACTAGTGACCTGGGGCCAGTGTCTCCCCTACTGCTGTTGAACAATTCCCCTCTTTGGAATACTGCAGCGCAGCCAATGCAGGTCTAATATTAATGTACATTTTTTTCTCTTCTATCATGTTGACACTAGCTCTCGATGCTCTCAAAATCGAGTTTCTATTTCTAGCCTACAATGCCAACCTTATTGGATTCTCTCTATTTTGCCTTTTCTCTTTTATCCTTATGCCGAGTACAGACGATTGGACATTCCGACAACAAAATCGTGATTTTTTTTCAGACGGATGTTGGCTTAAACTTGTCTTGCATACACACGGTCGCACAAATGTTGTAGGAAATTCCAGTCGCCAAGAACGCAGTCATGTACAATACGTACGATGGCACCATTAAAGGGAAGTTCAATACCAGTCGTGTTAGGGCACGTATACACGATCAGACCGGTCCGATGAAACTGGCCTAAAGACCAGTTTCATCGGATCAAATTGATCGTGTGTACGGCCGATCGGACCGTTGTCCATCGGACCAAAGTTTTAAAACTTGCTTTAAAATCTGTCCGATGGACACCTGTCCGTCGGACCAAAACAATGGTTAGTACACAAAAGCATCGGACCAAAAACCCGCACATGCTCTGAATCAAGTGGACGCATGCTTGGAAGCATTGAACTTTGTTTTTTCAGCACGTTGTTGTGTTCTACGTCACCGCGTTCTGGCCCAATGGGATTTTGGACTGATGGTCGTCCGTCGGACCAGTCTCATCGGTTTTGTCTGATCGTGTGTACGTGGCCTCAGTAAAAGTTTGGTGAGAGACGATTCACGCCTTTCAGCCTTGTGCTTTTCAGTCCGTTACAGCGTGACGAATGTGCTATCTCTATTACGAATGCAAGTTTTACAAGACCGAGTGCTTCCTTCTCGTACTTTATTCAGAGCATGCGTGGAATTTTGTGCGTTGGTAATTGGCTACACACGATCGGAATTTACAAGAACCAGCTCTCAAATTTTTGTTTTCGGAAATTCCGACAGCAAATGTTCGATGGAGCCTACACACGGTTGGGATTTCCAACAACAAGCTCCCATCCAACAATTGTTGTCGGAAATACTTTGTTTTACATTACTTTTGATTTACAGTGAATTTTTGTTAATAAAATTGTTCAGTACATGTGCACAGAATCAGATACACAGACAAAGGATACAACTGTACAAGGAAACAAAGAAGAGAAATAGCACAGTTAAATATCCTGTTAACCACATAGGGCCAGATTCAGGTAGATGAGAGTATCTTTCCTCTGGAGTAACGCTTCTCATTTACGTTACTCTGAAGACCCTTTCAGCGCAAGTCCTGTAATTCACATAGCAGTTGCGCGTAAACTTGCGCCAGAGTAACGATAATGCGCTGGCGTAACCCGACGCAAGTGGAAGTGGGTGTGATCATATGTAAATGATGGGCGGAGCCCAGCGCAGAGGCTTACGTTCAGCGCATCATCCACGGAGCATGCGCAGTGAGTGCGGCTCCACTCGCCCCCTTGTGCGCATGCTCACAACTTCCGTCGGCACCACTTCCTGGGAAACGTCAGCGCAATGCGTTCCGCTGGGCGCTTAAAAGCGCTGGCGGAAACGCCATTCCGGCGCAAAAGTAGTTCCGTTTCCCCCCACCCCAGGGAAGATACTTTTGCACTGTAATGGCTGCTCCCGCTACCCCCAGGGAGAGGAGGAACCTCAACTTTAATTCCCAGGAGGTCTCAGTGATTATCTCGGCAATGGAGACGGATAATGAATTTCTCCATGGCAAAAAAAGCCGGAAGACCAGCCGGGAGAGGAAGCAGGGCATCCTGGAGTCGATTGCTGCCAGGGTCAATGTCCTGGGCTACTCCACCCGGACTGCTGGGGACATACAAAAGAAAATCAATGACCTGCGGCGCAAGGTGAGGGACAAGGTGGCCTCCATCAGGAGGTATGAGAGGGGCACAGGTGGTGGTCCCCCATGTCCTGTCACCCTGACCGCAGAGGAGGAGGTGGTTGCTCGCTGCCTGGAGAGGGAGCAGGTGGAGGGGGTCGCAGGCTATGACTCCGTGGAGGAAGGCACAAGGACAGGTAAGTGTTTTATAATCCCCTATTTGTTGTTTTGCATTTGGGGGGGGGGGGTACATGTGCCAAGTGTGTGGGACCACCAACATGTGTCTGCTTTGTGTCATCCACAGATGACGGAGCTGGGCCATCATCTGTCAGCCTGCATTCCACCCCATCCCCCCCACGCCATCATGTGCCCGAGCCACTGGGTGGTGAAGAGGTTGTGGAGGAGGAGAGTGGCCACACCACACCTGCCGAGGTGGTTGTGGAGGATCCTGCTGTGGCAGAGCAGGACTTTTCTTTGGTTTTGTCTGTCTCCTCCCCTTCTCCTGGCCCGTCTGTCGTCCCCTCCCCCATCCTTGGAAGCCCCTCAAGGGCGACACCTTCCACCCGAGGACATCCATCTTCTGGCCCCAGGAAGGCGACCCAGAAGACCAGGGGGGTGTCTGATGGTGTCCAGGACCAGTTGGCGAGGGATCACGCCAGGCAGACGGAACAGATGGGGGCCATAGCGGTGCACTTGGAGAAAGTGGCTGACAGCCTGGGCTCCGTTGCCAACCTCAGCAACGCAGTGCAGGATGTCAGCTCTAATTGCGCTGCAGTGGTCACCACTTTGGGGGAGGTGCAGGGGGATATCCAGCACCTTACTGCAGCCGTCCAGGCCAACACTGCTGCCATCCATGGGAACAGTGCTGCCATCCGGGAGCAGGGGAGGCTGAGTCGGCGGGCCCAGCATTACCAGGTGACCCGTCAGCTCCGGATGCAGGCCCAGACGAACAATTACCTTGGACGGATAGCCAGGGCCTTGGAGGGCACGCAGGCCACACCTGCCAGGAGTGGCCCACCTGGGGATCAGCCACCTCCAGATGCCCCCCCACCCCCACCCACTCCATCCAGGCAGCTGCGGAGCCAGAGAGGGGCCCCCAGAAGAAGCCCCCGGCATCCCCGATGAGGCCTTGTTTTTTTTCTTGGTTTATATTATTGTTTTTCACATACTCAGGTCATTTATTTATTATTTTTCTCAGGTTATGAGATTTTTTTTCGTTTAATGATCAGGATATGATATTTATAATTTATTTTTGTACTGCACACGGTCAGGAGTGCAGGGGACAGTGTGAATGGTGTGTGAATGTGAGAGGGTGGCACTCCTGAAAGTAAGGGGTGTCACCCTCGGCCGTGGTGGTGAAGTGAACCCCACGGCTGAATGAATGATGTGTGAAAGGTGTGTGAATGGACAGTGACATCATTGGGGCCTTGACGCTGGCGTTACTGCTCCCAACTCCTACATGCTGGACTTGGGCTAATCCAATGCGATGTGCATGTGGTGTGTGTGATCTAGGGACATCAGTGGTGTACACGCGTGCATTGTCTGTGTGATTAATGTTTTGGTTTAGTGTCCAAAGATGCCTTCGGCGAGGACACTCCTGACTGCTCTTCCATCAGCAGACTGGGTGTCCTCTGGCAGGTGGGGACTGTGTGGGTCGGGGGTCAGGTCATCACGTATGTCAATATGCAGGCCTTTTTTCATAGCAAAGTTATGTAGTATGCAACATGCACCGATGATCTGACACACAAAGGTAGGGGAATACAATAGGGCCCCCCCAGACTTATCCAAGCATCGGAAACGGGACTTCAGGAGCCCAAATGTTTGCTCAACCACTGCACGGGTTTTGATGTGTGCTTCATTGTATTTTCTCTCTCCTCTGGTTTGGGGGTTCCGGAAAGGAGTCATTAGATGGGGTCCCAATGCATATGCAGAGTCACCTGTAAGGTAAAAGACAGGATAATGTTAGTCATGCATGTGCGATTTCTGTTGTGCATCACGGGAGGGGATAGTCATGCCTGACTCCCTTGTCACTCACCAACCAGCCAGCTGTCCCCATACATGTTCTGGTTAAATTCTGCTGGGATGGGGCTCTGACGGTATATGAAACTGTCATGGCTGGACCCGGGGTGTTTGGCACGGACGTGCCATATGAGGCGTTGGGCATCGGCTATCACCTGTACGTTGATGGAATGCCAATGCTTCCGATTGCGGTATATGTGCTCTGTGGCACTGGGGGGCTGTAGGGCCACATGTGTGCAATCAATGGCCCCCACAGTGCGTGGGAATCTGGCAATGTTGTAGAAATCTGTCATTGCCTTCTGCCGTAGCTCCTCAGTGGTGGGTCTGATGAACTGGTTGGACATGCGTCTGAGGATTGCAGGGACAACCTGGTGCACACATCTGCTTATGGAGGACTGTGACATCCCAGCCACCACTCCACTTGTACGCTGGAATGATCCACTTGCAAGGAAATGGAGTGTTGCCAGGACCTTCACCAGTGGCTGCACTGCTTGTGATCGGTGTGTTGGGCTGGTGATGTCATCCTGCAGGGTTGTGGTTAGTTCAAGTATTGCATCAGGGCTGAATCTGAATAGGCGATACACCTCCTCATCCCCCATGCCAAAGAGGTTCATACGTGTGCGGTATATCCTCTCACGTGCCCGCCTTCTTGGTTCCAGGGGACCCATCAGTAGTTCTAGGACCACGAGTGCCCCTGGCATGTTGGCACACAGAGGTGTTGTCCTTGCAAGTGGGGGTGCTCAGCTAGCTCCTATCGTCGGTAACGCTGCTGTAGCTGCTCTCCTGCTGACCTGTGACCGTCTGGAGTAAAGATAAAGCAGCCTTTTGTAGAAATAACTTTGCGCCGGACGGATCAGATACGCGCGGCGCATGTAGCCAGCGTATGGTGCTAATCCGTTCGTGAATTGTGAAAAATCCCTCATTTGCATATTTGCAGGGGAAATCAATGGGCGCGACTGATGCGCCCAGCGAAAATAAACGCTGACGATACTCTGGCGTCGGAACGTTCCGCCGGTCGCAAATGAGCCGTTATTGGGCGCATCTAGTTTGGTGGGTACGGGCACATAGAAACGTCGGCGCATCAGCACAGTTACGCGGCGCATATCCAAATACTCCAGCGCAAGTGTTCGTGAATCTGGCCCATAAGGTGTTAGAGCAGGGGTGGCCAACCAGTGGCCCGGGGGCCACGTGTGGCCCGCGGAGCCCTCTGATGTGGCCCGCGACCTCTTTCTCTGGAATGGAGGGTTGTCAAGCCCAGATCGCAGGTTGCCGACCCGCCATACCACAGCATCAGTGTTGTGAATGAAGCTGGTGGTAGAGGAAGAAAAAGCGGCTGCAGAACATAAGCCGATGCTTCCTCTACAGCGCCGTTCAGCTAACCTGCAGGATAGACACAGGTGCACTACGATGTGAGTAAACCGCAGCATATCAGTGTGAAATATCAGACATATCAGTGTCTTAGGCCCTTTTCACATGATCGGCCCGATCAAATGGGAACCTCAATTCACCTCTATAGAGCGACAGATGTCTGTTTACGCCCACCTACCTCCAATCTGAAAAACAGAAGAGACATTATCCCCTTTCATTTGGGCGGATAGGAGGGCCTATAGAATAGCCGTGACCTGTCATCCGCCTGCTCTGATCATTGTGGCCCTCGACTGGTTACCAAGTTGTTTACGTGGCCCTCGCTTTTCAAAAGGTTGGGCACCCCTGTGTTAGAGGAATGAACAGCAAACCTAATTTTTACAAACCAGTGAGTAAATGGCATGTAATGATCATGCAAAAGATGCCTGTGGGTAAGCCAAGGATCCCATTCAAGTTTGCTACTTAGGAAGGAGTCTTGAGTAAGGTGGTAATTAGTAAACCTGTTCCATGAGCAGAATAGAATCAACTTGTTTAAAGGGAAGATTCAGTGACTTACAGTCAGGGCCGCCATCAGGGGTGTAGAGGCAGTACACCTGTAAGGGGGTCCCCAGGGTCCCTAATGGCAACCCCCCTTTTTTTTTATAAAAATTATTTTTTTTTTCATATATTTTTATTTATTTATTTTTATTAAAGGGCCCAGAGGTCCCCAGGGCCCCCGGATGGCACCCCCCCTTTTTTTATAAAAAAAAATATTAATTTGTTTTTATATATTTGTTTTCTTTCTTTTTTTTTCTTTTTATTAAAGGGTCCGGAGGTCCCCAGGGGCCCGGATGGCTACCCGCCTTTTTTTTTTGTATAAAACTTTTTTTCATTTCTTTGGTGTGAATGTGTGGGGGGATGGGGAGAAAGAAAGGTCCACTTCCACCAGTCTACACAAGCTGGAAGTAAACGGGTGGATCACATGATATATCTGCAGGAAGGCAGGTGCAGTTAGCTAGCTGGCCACTAGATGGCTTTGTTTTGATTATGGCCTGTATTTAGGAAAGTTATAAGCAAGTGATAGCTTCCCTTTTAGCTAGAGCCCTCCAGTAGTGATGTAATTGGTGAGTCAATGTCCCCATACTGTATAAGCCAGGTTGGGAGGAGCCTTAGTGCACTTGGGGCCTGGGAGCCAAACACCCCACACCAGCATGGGTGTAATCAGCTTGTGTAGGCCCTGGAGAGGGAAGGAGGCTGGGGAGGAGTATACTTGCACTCAGGAAGAACCAGCTGTAGTCTTCTGTCCTTTATGGAGATGGGGGATAGGGCAGATTTCAAAAGGCCTTTCAGGCCAGGCCAAGAGTTCCCTGGAGGATCCCAGGAGAGGTGTACCTAAGGAAGAGGTGACTACAGAGAGCACAGTTCTGTGAGTACTAATGACCACTGGGTTGAGGAGAGTCTGTTAGAGGGAGATGGCTTCAGAGGTGCTACATATGCTTGCACATATGAATACTGTGGATCGTTCACTATATATGATTGACAGTGTAATGTCAAGTGACTCCTGAATGTATGTCCTTGTGATGTGACTGTTATGCCATGTCCTCAATTTCATCAGGAAAATGCAGCTAACTGCTTGACCAGTGTAGATAAGATGTCCCACCTTGTTTTGTGTCTGCCCGACCATAAGTACTCAGCATCCCCCTTGCTATCATTAAATTAATGAGACCACGCATGAATTGGAGTACAAATGATGGTCGTAGCAGCATTTTTATTAACAAAAACAACTTATTAGCCTGTTGGTCTTATGACGGCACCCAGAATTCCAACTTGTTTCACTTGACCTTTTACCATACCATCTGGGAGACAACCCACACCCGCAGTGCAACCATTACCGTATTTCAGCTAACCTTAGTAACTGGAATACACCAGAGGGACACATTTCATGGATGAGCCCCCCACACTTCCATCTCAACCGTATTTTCTTCCACCGTCAAAAGACCAACCACCGGCACACGATCAACTGCCATGACGTCCTCTGCTCATATTGCACCTACAAAGAGATAAAGCAAACCAACCAAACAAAACAAAACACAGGGAGGGTGGGTGGGTTAACTGCCTGCTTGTCACCTGTCCCTTCTCTGCTGTCCAGGAGACTTCTCCTATCCCTTAACTACTAACTACTAGGGTTGAGCGAACCCGAACTGTAAAGTTTGGGTTCGTACCGAATTTTGTTTTTTTTGACCCGGATCTGAACCCGAATAATTTGCTAAAAGTTCAGGTTTGGAGTTCAGCTATGTAATGGCGCGCTGCACGTCAGCCAATCGCCGTTTGTTTTACTTGTGTGACCTAGAAGCCATCACAGCCATGCCTACTAATGTCATGGCTGTGATTGGCCAGTGCAGCATGTGACCGAGCATGTGACCCAGCCTCTATATAAGCTAGAGGCACACAGCAGAGCTCGTCACTCTGCTTTAGCTTGGGTAGGGAAAGGCTGCTGATCTCAGGGACAGATTTAGATAGGATTGTGCTGCTTCAGAAATCGAATTACAATACTCAGCGATCTACATAGCATTAGGTACTGTAGGGAAAGGTTCCTGATGTTCTTACAGGGAGATAATTAGATAGGAGTCTGTCCTACTTCACAAACCTAATTGCAGCTGCTGTGACATTCTCTGCTTATTGCAGCAGCATTGCATATGTGACATACTGTGCCTATTGCAGCAGCATTGCATATGTGACATACTGTGCCTATTGCAGCAGCATTGCATATGTGACATACTGTGCCTATTGCAGCAGCATTGCATATGTGACATATTGTGCCTATTGCAGCAGCATTGCATATGTGACATACTGTGCCTATTGCAGCAGCGTTGCATATGTGACATACTCTGCCTATTGCAGCAGCATTGCATATGTGACATACTCTGCCTATTGCAGCAGGGGGCGTTATCACAGACAAGTGCAGCCGCCTGTCCAGAGCCAATGTGGACAAGCTCACGTTTATTAAAATGAACTAGGCATGGATCCCACAAGACTTGTCCGTACCTTGTGCAGAATAGACACCGGGCCGGCCTTACCCAGCCATTCTTTTTTTTCTGATCTTTCTAGGGTTGCCACCTCATCCCTTTAAAAGCGAAAACATATTAATTACACAGGTTCTCTGGCTGATTAAGGTGCTGCTAATTAAACTCACTTGGTGCCTTATCGACATTAAATTAGCCTCAGAACCTGTGTAATTACTATGTGTTTGGGTTTAAAGGGATGAGGTGCAACCCTAGATCTTCCTCACTCTTTTGGGGTGTACCCTAATTTAAAAAATAAATCAATTAAAAACCAAAACCTGTTGTGTTGGCTACCTTGTCCTCCTCCACCGCCGCTTCCACCTACACCACCACATCCACCGCCACCCCAACCTCATACTCCATATGGACCTCGTCCTCCTAGGTCAAGATTATATATTTTTTTTTTAAGTTATTTTTTTTTTTATATGTTATTTTAAGTTATTTCCCGGTCAACATTTATTTTCAGAGTACTTGCCATGCTCTTACCGACATTTTGCTGCCTTTTGAAGCCCTCTAGCCAACCCTAACCCTAACCCCCTAACCCCCAACCTCCTACTCCATATGGACCTTGTCCTCCTAGGTCAAGATTTTATTTATTTTTTATGTTATTTTAAGTTATTTCCCTATCCACATTTGATTGCAGAGTACTTGCCATGCTCGTACCAACATTTTGCTGCCATTTGCAGCCCTCTAGCCCTTTCCCTTAGTTTTTTAGAGACATTTTAGTAGTCAAAAATGTGGGTCCCCATTGACTTCAATGGGGTTCGGGTCAAGTTCGGGTCCCGAACCCGGACTTTTTTCCGAACATCCAGGTGTCCGCTCCATACTACCAATCCACCTCTCCCACATTCTCTACCTACAATCCTTATAGTTGATTCCCCTTCTCACACTGTCATGCCGGCCTTGCACTTTCATTTTATTCTCTCTCTCGCTCCAGGCCTTACTTTATGTGTGGACATCGCTTCCCTTGGGGATGTAAAGGTCAATGACTGGCAATGTCATGTAGTGTTTTAGCAGGACAGGAGCAGGGGTGGCGCCAAATCTAGCCAACCGTGAAGCCCCTTTTACATCCATATGACTTGCATGAGGAGGGGAATCCAGGCACTGGCAGCAATAACAAAACAGGCAATTGGGCTGCCATTAACATAAAAGTGTCTAGGTAGATTGCCACTGTAGAGGGCACATTACTAAAACTTGATAGAGATTGACAATGCCATCTTTAAATTGGGGACAAAATCAGGGACAGTTTTTATCCTGGGACAGCCTCCTAAAATTAGGCATTAATCTGTTCACCCTGCTCTACAGATACCTCTCCTACATCGCAAACAGCGAGACAATAGGGTTCCCAGATTACCAGCCTACTGATGAAAGAGTGGAACTGATTGGATCTTACAAAGTTGGCGGGGTGGTCTGGTGCAGTACAGCAATGACTGCATGAAAATCTGAAACCGCAGGTAGCTAGGCTGTGTGTTTTATATGCATTCCAATGCATCATTTTCAATTCTGAATAGAACGCACCTTCAGATGTAACATTTTCTGCTTTCACTGTAATCTTCCACCGGTCATACATACAGATGGAGCTAGTACATTATGGGAGAATAAAAATAACTGGATTATAAAAACTGAAATATAACACAAAGATAAAAAAAAATGAATCATGCTGCTGCTTGTAAATTTCCGGCCTGTGGAGAGGGGTTGCTATAGAGAAAAACTCCTGGTGGACACAGACTCCTGCGCCGACAACTATAAAGAATAATTCTCCAAATTAGAACTTCACAAAAAAAAGTTTTCTCCTCCGAGCGGTAAGCCTCTCTCCCTGGGCGATTAGCGGTTTCATTCCTTTCTCAGCAGTCGGGTAATGATTATGGCTCCAGATGCTGCTGCAGTGATAAAGAGATTGATTAATTTCACTTGAAAGGGCATATGTTCAAAGGGAATCCAATCGGAACACAGAGAAGGAGCGTTTGACATCTTGCAAGTCAGACTAGCAGGACTTAGTGTCGAGCAAACAAGAGCTATGTATCTTGTCTGTTTAGCGCGCGGGGAATCAGATTTGTTCTGCGCCGCTTTAATACTGGGATTGAAGCTGTTGCGCCAGATAGGGAAAGTGCTGGGAATCATGCAGACGTAATATGTGTTTTAGAGATTAGCCCTAGTACAGATAATCTGTTTAGCGGCTCGATACAGTATCTCGTGCACATTGATTTTGGGCTGTTTGTCCTGGGATTTCAGCAGATCAGGTTTCTGATTGTACTTGTATCAGGCTTGCTATAAACAGGTCCGTATTTCTGTTTGGCTGCTGTGTGTTATTTGCCAACACCCAGGCCAGAACCACTAGATGTCTGTGGCTTGACATTTATGTCTCTTCTTCTGCTCCTGGAGCTCTACCATTGTCTATCACTCCCTGAACTGACTGCACATTGTAATCATGCCAGTTTTGAAGTTCCAAGTGCTAGTTCTTACATAGAAAACTGTCCAGTTTGTAGGCAGTCCAAAATATAATGCCTATAGCCTGTCCACCATTTGGTTCTACTCAAAAAATCATTCTTTGCTCCTTCCTGGTTTCCACTTTTTATGAAGTATTTTAAGGATGGAAGTGCCACAGTATAGTCCATCAAAATAATTTATTTTGCAACAGTCAACCCATTATGGGAGCTTCATCAAGGCTGGTAGAATGATAACCATAGATTAAATGATACCATTATGGGTGGTGAGCTGGAACCCTAGTAGGCAATTCAATCTCTTACATAGAAAACTGTCCGGATTGTAGGATGTCCATAATATAATGCCCATAGCTCATCCACCATCTTTGTTCCATTCAAAAAGTCTTTCTTTGCTCCCTCCTTGTCTCCGCTTTTTACAAATATTGTAAGGATGGTAGTGCCATGCTAGTTTGTACATCCATTAAAATAATTTATTTCAGCCTTTTCAAGGCTTGTAGAATGATAACCATAGGTTGAAGGATACCATTATGGACTGGAAACTGGAAACCTAGTAGGCATTGTGGCGGTGGGACCACGTGCAACCTTAAAGATTGCTGGTTTACGCCAGATTTTGGAGAGAAAGGTACGCTGTGTGTTTAGCTATTTAGTCCTGACCTGACCAGGGCCGATCCTCGCTATAGGCTCACTATGCAAGCCGCTTAGGGCCCTGCATAGCTGCAAAGGGCCCCCCAAATTACTAGAGGCCCCGCCTGGTAAGAAGTCATTTTTGCCCCCTCACCCCGCATCTAAACTTGCTGGCTGAAGTCATTTCCGACAGCAGAACACCCCTCCCCCCACTTCTCAACTTTCTTTAATGTGACATGTCACTGTCGTCAGCGCCCACCGCTTATCATTTTTAATGTGCCATGCCATTTTGCTTAGGGCCCCAGGGAGGTCAGGATTGGCACTGGACCTGACTATGGCTCAGAGCCCCACCCAACAGACAGGAAGTCTGTTCCTTGGAGTCAGGTGGACTCCCATCCCTCTGAGAGGAGTCAGAAGCTGCATGGGCGCAGCCAGAGCATGCATGTCTGCAAGAGGCAGATGTCATTGGTGATTGAGCAGCAAGGCGCTGATCAGGAGTGAGCTAGGAGAGAGCTTAACTCTAGAAAACTCTGGGCCAGATTCAGGTACAATTACATTGGCGCAGAGTATCAGAGATACACTACGCCGCCGTGTTTTACCTGGCTCTACGACGAATTCAGGTAGATTGCGGCTCGTATGGTACGGCGGCGTAGTGTATTTCTCGCGGCGGAATCGAAATATGCGATTAGGGGGCGTAAAGCATCTAAATTAGGCGCGTCCCCGCGGCGATCGAACTGCGCATGCTCCGTTCAGAAATTTCCCGCCGTGCATTGCGCAAAATAACGTCGTTACGTCATTTTTTGTTTGAGTAGCGTCGTTTACGTACATTCCTATTCCCGGGCGACTTACGTAAAAAAAAAAAAAAAACGTTGAAATTCGACGCAGGAACTACGGCCATACTTAACATGGGCTGCCTAATACTAGACCTGATAAAAGCTGGAATAACTTTACGCAGCAAAAAGATGACTACAGATGGCGTAAGAGATTGCGAAGGACGCTCGTAACTTCGTGGATCGTTGGAAAAAGCTCATTTGCATACCCCGACGCGGAAAACGACGGGAACTCCACCCAGCGGCCGCAAAATGATTGCATCGTAGATCCGAAGGCGTACGAACACGTAAGCCAGTCGGATTGAAGCCCGAAGCCGTCGTATCATGGTTTGAGGATTCAGACTAATGAAACGATGCACGTAATTTGAAAGTACTCCAGTCTAACGTGAGATAGACCGGAGTAAAGGCTCTGTGAATCTGGCCCTCTGTTTGTTCTGAGGAGCAGACTTAAAGTGGAGTTCCACTCATTTTTTTATGTTTGTCTGTTCTGCATGCCCTAATCTCATACTGTTCAGAATGGACAATTTTTATTTATTTTGTAGTTCTTCATTACTTCCTCCTCCTTATTAGCCTAGGCTATTAAGTCACACGGCTATTCGCAAGGGTTTCTGGGATAGGCATCATGTTTCCCAGTAGACCTTGCAAACCTGACTGAAACCTATTACATTGCTTGTGCAGCACTGAGCATGTGCGAGATATGCAAAGCTGAAATCCAGGAATCCTGGCTTCATGATGCCCACACTTAAGATGGCCACGGTCTATTTCTAGATTATAAACTATCTAAATGCTGTAACAACCTAACACAACGGACCTTAGTTTACAGACTAACTTTACTAGAATACATTATGTTTGTGTATTACAGGGGTATTTATATTTAAAAAGTGAAATTGTGGGTGGAACTCCCCTTTAAGGCCTAGGCTAAAGGCCTGAAACAGCCGGATGGCAAAAATGAAAGCCAGGATGCTAAAGTGTTGAATATGCAAGATACAGTAATGGTGGAACCCCCTGTGAGGGCCACTGATGTATTTGTGAACTTTTGTGCTTTTAAATAAAAATGGGCTACCAGGCCCTTAAAAATTCAGTTCTGGACTGGCGTACTCACTAAAAACGCACCTACCGCTGGAGTCTGATCATCCCAATCTTACAGCATATAAAGTTCTTACATAGAAAACTGTCCAATTTGCAAGCATCCATAATATGTTACCAAAAGCTCTTCTACCAACTCTGTTCCATTTAAAAGGTATTTCATTGTTCCATCTTGGTCTCCACTGTTTATGAAGTATTGTAAGGACGGACGTTTGTACAGTCCATTAAAATATTTTTTTGCAACAGTGAATGCATTTAAGGGGCTTAGCAGACCCCTTTATAAAGGCTTGTAGAATATTAACCATGGGTGGAAGCATACCATTATGGACTTTGAGTTAGAACCCTAATAGGTGTATAAAGTTCTTATATAATGCCCATAGCCCATTCACCATCTTTGCTCCCTCCTGGTCTCTGCTTTTTGCGACATATTGGGCCAGATTCAGGAACACTTGCGCTGGAGTATTTCGATATGCGCCGCGTAACTGTGATGATGCGCCGTCGTTTCTATGTGCCCGTACCCACCAAACTAGATGCGCCCAGTAATGGGTCATTTGCGACCGGCGGAACGTTCCGACGCCAGAGTATCGTCAGCGCTTAATTTCGCTGGGCGCATCAGTCGCGCCTATTGATTTCCCCTGCAAATATGCAAATGAGGGATTTTTCCCAATTCACGAACGGATTAGCACCATACGCTGGCTACATGCGCCGCGCGTATCTGATCCGTCCGGCGCAAAGTTATTTCTACAAAAGGCTGCTTTATCTTTACTCCAGACGGTCACAGGTCAGCAGGAGAGCAGCTACAGCAGTGTTACCGACGATAGGAGCTAGCTGAGCACCCCCACTTGCAAGGACAACACCTCTGTGTGCCAACATGCCAGGGGCACTCGTGGTCCTAGAACTACTGATGGGTCCCCTGGAACCAAGAAGGCGGCCACGTGAGAGGATATACCGCACACGTATGAACCTCTTTGGCATGGGGGATGAGGAGGTGTATCGCCTCTTCAGATTCAGCCCTGTTGCAATACTTGAACTAACCACAACCCTGCAGGATGACATCACCAGCCCAACACACCGATCACAAGCAGTGCAGCCACTGGTGAAGGTCCTGGCAACACTCCATTTCCTTGCAAGTGGATCATTCCAGCGTACAAGTGGAGTGGTGGCTGGGATGTCACAGTCCTCCATGAGCAGATGTGTGCACCAGGTTGTCCCTGCAATCCTCAGACGCATGTCCAACCAGTTCATCAGACCCACCACTGAGGAGCTGCGGCTGAAGGCAATGACAGATTTCTACAACATTGCCAGATTCCCACGCACTGTGGGGGCCATTGATTGCACACATGTGGCCCTACAGCCCCCCAGTGCCACAGAGCACATATACCGCAATCGGAAGCATTGGCATTCCATCAACGTACAGGTGATAGCCGATGCCCAACGCCTCATATGGCACGTCCGTGCCAAACACCCCGGGTCCAGCCATGACAGTTTCATATACCGTCAGAGTCCCATCCCAGCAGAATTTAACCAGAACATGTATGGGGACAGCTGGCTGGTTGGTGAGTGACATGGGAGTCAGGCATGACTATCCCCTCCCGTCATGCACAACAGAAATCGCACATGCATGACTAACATTCTCCTGTCTTTTCCCTTACAGGTGACTCTGCATATGCACTGGGACCCCATCTAATGACTCCTTTCCGGAACCCCCAAACCAGAGGAGAGAGAAAATACAATGAAGCACACATCAAAACCCGTGCAGTGGTGGAGCAAACATTTGGGCTCCTGAAGTCCCGTTTCCGCTGCCTGGATAAGTCTGGGGGGGCCCTATTGTATTCCCCTACCTTTGTGTGTCAGATCATCGGTGCATGTTGCATACTACATAACTTTGCTATGAAAAAAGGCCTGCATATTGACATACGTGATGACCTGACCCCCGACCCACACAGTCCCCCCCTGCCAGAGGACACCCAGTCTGCTGATGGAAGAGCAGTCAGGAGGGTCCTCGCCGTAGGCATCTTTGGACACTAAACCAAAACATTAATTACACAGACAATGCACGCGTGTACACCACTGATGTCCCTAGATCACACACACCACATGCACATCGCATTGGATTAGCCCAAGTCCAGCATGTAGGAGTTGGGAGCAGTAACGCCAGCGTCAAGGCCCCAATGATGTCACTGTCCATTCACACACCTTTCACACATCATTCATTCAGCCGTGGGGTTCACTTCACCACCACGGCCGAGGGTGACACCCCTTACTTTCAGGAGTGCCACCCTCTCACATTCACACACCATTCACACTGTCCCCTGCACTCCTGACCGTGTGCAGTACAAAAATAAATTAGAAAGATCATATCCTGATCAATAAAAGAAAAATAATCTCATAACCTGAGAAAAATAAAAAATAAACTCATGACCTGAGTATGTGAAAAATAATAATATAAAACCAGCCACAAAAAAAAGGCCTCATCGGGGATGCCGGGGGCTTCTTCTGGGGGCCCCTCTCTGGCTCCGCAGCTGCCTGGATGGAGTGGGTGGGGGTGGGGGGGCATCTGGAGGTGGCTGATCCCCAGGTGGGCCACTCCTGGCAGGTGTGGCCTGCGTGCCCTCCAAGGCCCTGGCTATCCGTCCAAGATAACTGTTGGTCTGGGCCTGCATCCGGAGCTGACGGGTCATCTGGTAATGCTGGGCCCGCCGACTCAGCCTCCCCTGCTCCCGGATGGCAGCACTGTTCCCATGGATGGCAGCAGTGTTGGCCTGGACGGCTGCAGTGAGGTGCTGGATATCCCCCTGCACCTCCCCCAAAGTGGTGACCACTGCAGCGCAATTAGAGCTGACATCCTGCACTGCGTTGCTGAGGTTGGCAACGGAGCCCAGGCTGTCCGACACTTTCTGCAAGTGGTCCGCTATGGCCCCCATTTGTTCTGTCTGTCTGGCGTGATCCCTTGCCAACTGGTCCTGGACACCATCAGACACCCCCCTGGTCTTCTGGGTCGCCTTCCTGGGGCCAGAAGATGGATGTCCTCGGGTGGAAGGAGTCGCCCTTGAGGGGCTTCCAAGGATGGGGGAGGGGACGACAGACGGGCCAGGAGAAGGGGAGGAGACAGACAAAACCAAAGAAAAGTCCTGCTCTGCCACAGCAGGATCTTCCACAACCACCTCGGCAGGTGTGGTGTGGCCACTCTCCTCCTCCACAACCTCTTCACCACCCAGTGGCTCGGGCACACGATGGCGTGGGGGGGATGGGGTGGAATGCACGCTGACAGATGATGGCCCAGCTCCGTCATCTGTGGATGACACAAAGCAGACACATGTTGGTGGTCCCACACACTTGGCACATGTCCCCCCCCCCCAAATGCAAAACAACAAATAGGGGATTATAAAACACTTACCTGTCCTTGTGCCTTCCTCCACGGAGTCATAGCCTGCGACCCCCTCCACCTGCTCCCTCTCCAGGCACCGAGCGACCACCTCCTCCTCTGCGGTCAGGGTGACAGGACATGGGGGACCACCACCTGTGCCCCTCTCATACCTCCTGATGGAGGCCACCTTGTCCCTCACCTTGCGCCGCAGGTCATTTATTTTCTTTTGTATGTCCCCAGCAGTCCGGGTGGAGTAGCCCAGGACATTGACCCTGGCAGCAATCGACTCCAGGATGCCCTGCTTCCTCTCCCGGCTGGTCTTCCGGCTTTTTTTGCCATGGAGAAATTCATTCTCCGTCTCCATAGCCGAGATAATGACAGAGACCTCCTGGGTATTAAAGTTGAGGTTCCTCCTCTCTCTGGGGGTAGCGGGAGCAGCCATCACAGAGCAAAAGTATCTTCCCTGGGGTGGGGGGAAACGGAACTACTTTTGCGCCGGAATGGCGTTTCCGCCAGCGCTTTTAAGCGCCCAGCGGAACGCATTGCGCTGACGTTTCCCAGGAAGTGGTGCCGACGGAAGTTGTGAGCATGCGCACAAGGGGGCGAGTGGAGCCGCACTCACTGCGCATGCTCCGTGGATGATGCGCTGAACGTAAGCCTCTGCGCCGGGCTCCGCCCATCATTTACATATGATCACACCCACTTCCACTTGCGTCGGGTTACGCCAGCGCATTATCGTTACTCTGGCGCAAGTTTACGCGCAACTGCTATGTGAATTACAGGACTTGCGCTGAAAGGGTCTTCAGAGTAACGTAAATGAGAAGCGTTACTCCAGAGGAAAGATACTCTCATCTACCTGAATCTGGCCCATTGTAGGGATGGAAGCGCCACAATAGGTTGTACAGTCCATACAAATTCTTTATTTTGCTATAGTGAATGCATTTCAGGGCCTTAACAGACCCCCTTTATCAAGGCTTGTAGACTGATAACCATAGGTTGAAGGATACCATTATGGACTATAGGTTGGAACCCTTAAACCCTTAAAGGGGTTGAAAAGGTAAAAACAGACAGAAGAACAGGAAGTGAGGATTTCTCAGAAGAAATAAGGACATTTAAAAGCAAAATGGAAGGATGAGGTAAGTGAAGGAGGACTGCACTAAGGTAAAGGAAGCTATTTAGGGGAAAAAAATACCTTTACCCCTTTAAAGGCATATAAAGTTCTCACATAGTGTCAGAAACCATGAATCAGACCGAGACAGAAGTACAGTTAAATCACACTTGTTTAATAATAATTATGATAATATTAATAATAATAATAATAATAAAAAAAGGTACACAGAGTAAGTGTAGTCAAACAAGCCAGTGTTCAGTAACCGGATCGGGTAGTCGTCCAAGCCAATGTCAGAGAGCCAGAGATAAACATAATAGTCCAACAACCTTTTTTTTTTCTTGAGGTACTCACTTCCACTTCCATATTCCTCACCTAGGCCTGGAGCCTACTGGGATAACGTCACATATCACAGGAGGTTGCCAGTAATAGGCAAGCCTTGTCTTGTGCATGCACAGTAAGGATCTGGCTGTGAATCACCAGGAAGTGATAGTCGAAGACTAAAACCAAGATGGCAGTGCAGAGGAACTTTGCGTAGAGTAGAGTCAGTTGCGTAGAAGACAGTGCTGGACTGCATGAACTGGTAAGTATCTATTTCCTAAAAGTCAGCAACTACAGTATTTCTAGCTGATGACTTTATTTTCCCATTCCCTGTAAACTAATCTTTAAACAGGTCTTAGGCTTACACAGTGGTCCTGCCCGATGGTGCTGTTGATAAAGGGTGCAAGGATGCGCCATTCCAGGTGCCTGCTGGACAAGAGGATCCTACCCGAAACTCCTGTAGTAAACAGAGGTATTACAGACTATCATTATTCTGTCCCTGCTCCTCAGGAACGATTCTGTGCACTGAGCCTTTCTCCCCCTAGCATGCATACACCTGACCATATTTGTATACTCTGCACACTTCTGGGTATGCAGAATGAACCATCAGGGGCTATACGTAGCCTCTTTGGGTCCAAGATGGCTGCCCAATTCTAGGGAGAGCTTTGTGTCCAGACACAGGCTCTCTTAAGATGGCCATTGGGAGTCCGGTGCAGAGGACAAGTCAGTCTTTGGTAAAGTTCCCTCTAGCGCCACAGGTAAGCAGCAATCATGGTAAGCTAACAAGGAAGTGAGAGGCAATTTGTGGATCTCTGCCTCACTCTCTGTGCTGTCACTGGCTTGAGCACCATCATCAATCAGAGAGGCTACACTACAACACCCTCCTACATTGAACGATTGCATAAAATCAGGCAATAGTGTTATCCTAAGGTGAACCTTCCTTGTTGTTATGTCATTATTGAGTTCTCCTGTCAGCTTATGCTGATGGCCTTTTATTTGGAAAGTTTAGGTAGACAATCCCACATGGGCAAATCCTTGACTAGCGTAGTTTCAATGTGCAACCATAACTTAAAGGAGTTCTCCAAGCTAAAACTTTTAACCCCCGCTGTGCCCGGGCTGTAAAACTATACAAAATAAACTTTCACTTACCTGCCTACGATCTCCCGTTATTCCGGTATCGCCGCCCGTGCACCGGTCCCTGTCAGCTTCCTCTTCCTGGGGGTCGGTGACTCATCCTGCGCTTAGCCTATCAGCGGCCGCGGCGGGACATTGCTGCTGCCGCTGATAGGCTGAGCGCAGAATGAGTCACCGACCCCCAGGAAGAGGAAGCTGGCAGGGACCGGTGCACGGGCGGCGATACCGGAATAACGGGAGATCGTAGGCAGGTAAGTGAAAGTTTATTTTGTATAGTTTTACAGCCCGGGCACAGCGGGGGTTAAAAGTTTTAGCTTAGAGAACTCCTTTAAACCTTCCCCCATATCAATCCCCTTATACCACCCCCCTTTTGCACCCCATGCCCACCTAAACCCAGTAAACGAGACCGACACAGTAAAATTGGAGTGAAATTGGCCACAACAGCCATTTATTTTGTAACCAAAATTAAATAATTAACCAAACTTTTTGATGCTAGGAATTTCCAACAATTCCAACTGTAATTATTAACAATATAAATACCAAACACTTTTATTACTATTTTTTTAACACCAGTCCTAATTGGTCTTTGACAGTAATCCCCCATTAACCTTTTCTTCACCACCACACTGCGTACCATTACCATACCCAGGCCTCCAAGCGACTCCAGCTCGGAGACACCCCTTTTTAACCCGCAGTGCACCGTCACCGTATTGTAGCGGACACCGTTCCACTGCAATAACCCCATAAGGAGCCCATCCCACCGATGAGCCCCCCAACCATTTCCTTTTCTCAGTTAACTGTCACCATCAAAGACCAAGGACACCGCCTCAGCTGTCGTGACACCTATCCACCGACCTGAAAGAAAGAAAAACAAACGCACAACACACAACATTGAACAAAACAAGGGAGGGTGGGTGGGAAAACCTGCCTCCCTGTGTCTATTCCACTCGGCCTGTGCCTTTTGGCGCCGTCTCCGCCCCCTATATAAGGCACTCCTCCCCTTCCCCAGAGCTAAGCCTACAGCCACTCCCCTGAAAGCACCTCCTCATTCCTTAACCCTTTGTTGCCCTGATTCCACCCCAGTCATGCCAGCCCTGCGTTATCTTCCCTTCTGTCCTTGTCACTCCGGGCTTCACTTTCTCATTACTTCCTTTATATTAATTTTCTATGGGTGAAACATTTCCCAATTCAACCATAGTTCATATACCGGTATGTCAAAATTTCAAGCTATTGTTGGTTGACGTTGCTTATCTGAATGCATTGTCTAACTAGAATTTCTGCCGTACAATAGAAGCATCTAACTGCCAACTAACATTTGCCCAACATACTGTACTGTACAACAATAGTAAATATTTCCCAAATCTATGTAAAGAACTGTATTGAGAGCTAAATGGAGAGTACAGTACAATAGAAGAAGTACTGTGCAATGTTGTCCATACATATAGAATAAGACGTGGTAATGAGAACTACATTGATCATACAGAACAAGAGAGATACAACTGTGCAGCATCCATACATATAGAATAATAACAGATAGTGAGGATTGCATCCAGCATATAGAACAAGAATAGTGTGACTGTATGTGTGCAATGTCCATACATACTAAGAAAGGACAGGCACAGAGAACTATACCCAGCATATAGAAGAAGTAACGTGCAATTGTACAGTGTCTATGCATACAGAATAAGTGCTGATATTTATAATCACGGAGGATACAGAACAAGGAAAGTGGTACTGTGGAATGTCCATACAGAATAATAACAGGTATTGAGAACTATACAGAGAATACAGAACAAGAGAAGTGGTATTGCGCAATGTCAATACATACAAAAAAGCAAAGTTATTGAAAACTAATAGAAGAATACAGAACAAGAAAAGTGGTACTGTGCAATGTCCATACATATAAGGACAAATACTGAGAATTACATGGGGAATATAGAACAAGATGAAGTGCTACACTGTACTGTGCAATGTCCATACATACACAATAAGTAAAAGTATTGAAAACTAGAAACAAGAAAACAAGAATTAGGGTTGTCCCGATACCACTTTTTTAGGACCGAGTACAAGTACCGATACTTTTTTTCAAGTACTCGCCGATACCGAATACCGATAATTTTTTTAAATGTGTCCCCAAATCCAGCCATGTCCCCCACATATGCAGCCATGTCCCCCACATATGCAGCCATGTCCCCCCAGCCATGTCCCCCACATATGCAGCCATGTCCCCCCAGCCATGTCCCCCACATATGCAGCCATGTCCCCCCAGCCATGTCCCCCACATATGCAGCCATGTCCCCCACATATGCAGCCATGTCCCCCCAGCCATGTCCCCCACATATGCAGCCATGTCCCCCCAGCCATGTCTCCCACATATGCAGCCATGTCCCCCCAGCCATGTCCCCACATATGCAGCCATGTCCCCCCAGCCATGTCCCCCACATATGCAGCCATGTCCCCACAGCCATGTCCCCCACATATGCAGCCATGTCCCCACAGCCATGTCCCCCCCAGCCATGTCCCCCACATATGCAGCCATGTCCCTCCAGCCATGTCCCCCACATATGCAGCCATGTCCCTCCAGCCATGTCCCCCACATATGCAGCCATTTCCCCCCATACCTAGCCGCCGCCGCCGCAACGAAAGCCGCCGCCGCATGGTTAAACAGCGTGCAGGGAACATCACAGCTTTCATTTGAATAGCTGTTTCCCCGCCGCGCATAGACACACCCCCTTGCTCGGGATTGGACAGATCACGATCACCCATCCAATCCCGAGCAAGGGGTAGTGTCTACACGCGGCGGGGAAATCAAATGAAAGCTGTGATGTTCCCCGCAGACTGTTTAACCATGCGGCGGCGACTTTTGTTGCGGCGGCGGCGGGGGGGGGGGGGGGCAAGTATTCTATTGAAGCATCGGGGGCATTTGCAGGAGTACAAGTACTCCTGCAAATACTCGGTATCGGTCCCGATACCGATACTGGTATCGGTATCGGGACAACCCTAACAAAAATACAGAATAAGAGAATCGCAACTGTGAGGAGACCATACATCCAGGAGAAGAACATAAATCGTAAGGTTGATTAAAGACATCAGTCCATCCAATTCAACCTGAGTGGGTGTGTGCATGCATTTATGTATCTAACACTTCACATATCCTTGTCTACTGGTTACACTAAGATGCCTATCTACAAATTTTTTGAAATTGTTAACACTTTCTGCTGAAACCACCAATTGTGGAAAAGAATTCCACATTTTTACCATTCTAATAGTAAAGAACCCCTTACACAGTTTTAGGTTAACTCGTCCAACTTCCTTGAGTGACCAAGTGTCCTCTTGATTGATCTGAGACTGAATAGTTTTTTCCCAATGCTAGAATCACCAGATAGGTATTTATACAGTATATTGCGATTGCACCGTGTTTCCCTGAAAATAAGACCTACCCCAAAAATAAGAGCGTTATTTTCCAGGAGGGCTGCAATATAAATCCTACCCTGAAAATAAGCTCTAGTTTAAAATGCTTGTAAAATCCTATAATCCACTTTAATTTCTGCAATATAATTGCGGGGAAGAGAGCTCCGGAGGGTCACAGAAGTGCAGAGGGGCACTATAATGGAGGTATCTGGCACAATTATATTACAGAAACACACACATTGTAAATGATATATTCCTCTAATAGAGTAAATTATAGGATTTTACAAGCATTTTAAGTTCACACTGGGGAGTCCTGCCAGGCAGGGAGAGAGAGGGGAGAGAAGACAGCACATTACATAGTAAGACCTACCCTGAAAATAAGCCCTACTGTGTCTTTTGTTGCCAAAATTTATATAAGACCCAGGCTTATTTTCGGGGAAACACGGTATCTCCTCTAAATCATCTCTTCTCCAGGGAGAATACGGTTATTGCTTGTAGTTGTTCCTCATAACTGAGGTCCTCAAGTCCCCTCATTAGTTTTGTTGCCTTGGACTCTTTCAAGCACATCCTTCTGGTGCCGAGAACTGGATGGCATACTCGAGATGCGGCTGAACCAGAGCTTTGTACAGTGCTAGAATTATAGATGTATCACTTGAGTAAATCCTTTTTTTAATGCATGCTAATAATTTTCTAGCTTTTCTTGCTGCAGCTTGGCATTGCATGCTATTTCTGAGTCTGTCATCTACTAGGACCCCCAGATCCTTTTCCATCCTAGATTCCCCCAGAGGATCCCCCCCTAACGTGTAGTTTACGTTCATATTTTTAGCCCCCAAGTTCATTACTTAAAGGGGTTTCCTATGTATCCTATGCATTAAGTTGAAAAAAGCATCTGTTACCGCCCCCCCAGCCCCCCCGTTTTATTATCTGAGCCCTGGAAAGTCCCACGTCGAGAATGCGCTGGATCTTAGCCAGGGGTTCTTGGCTCTTCATTGGATAGATTGATAGCAGCGCAGCCATTGGCTCCTGCTGCTGTCAATCAAATTCAATGATGCAGGCGCTGGGGGCGGGGCCAAGTCCTGCATACGGCAGCTATGGATGCCGAATGCAGGACCCGGGAGCGCGCCCACAAGGTAACCCCCTTTTGGAGAGAGCTTCCCAGAGGGGGTTATCTGATGCGAAGAGGAGCCGAGAGAGCCAACAGGGGACCCCAGAAAACGGCGTTTCGGGGCCACACTGTGCAAAACGAGCTGCACAGTGGAGGTAAGTATGACATGTTTGTTATTTTTTTTAAAAACTATAGTGTCACTTTAACATTTATTAATATTAAACCTCATTTGACATGTAGTTGCCCACCACTTTATTTTGTTGAGTTAAAGCTTCAAATTTCATGTTGTGAAGTTATTGTCCGAGATTGAACTATTTATACCAATTTTTATATAATTTGCGAACAAGTTAAACGTATTGGCCCCAGGACAGAGCCCGGGAGCACCCCACTCACAACTCCAGATACAATACAATACTCTACAATAAAAATACAGAGGTAGTAGTGTACAGCGTATCTACATATAGAAAAAGAACAGGTGTTACATTGAGCGTACAGAAGATGTCCATGCATATGAAATAAGTAGTAAGAACTGGTAATGAGAACTACAGTCGTCATACAGAACAATAGAGATACAACTGTGCAGCATCCATATACAGAATAATAGCAAATAGCATGGGCGTTTTTTTTCAGTTTTTTTTGCAAGATGACTGGGATTTAGCTTTAAAGGGGTTGTAAAGGTTTGTGTTTTTTCACCTTAAAGGGTTACCATAGGAAATACGTGATACAGAGAGCAGCAATAGCTGCTCACTGTATCACTCGGCCCCGCCCCTCGGCACGCGGCGTCACTGGATGTGATTGACAGTAGCGCCAGCCAATTGCTGCCCTGCTCTCAATCCATCTGCTCTAGCCAATCAGCGGCCAGGCTGAGCGGCGAAAAGGATCTTGGGACCGAGCACGCAACTTTCGAGGGGTCAGGCAAATAAAATGGGGGGGGGGGGCGTGGCATCATCAGATGTTTTTTCACCTTAATGCATAGATTGCATTAAGGTGAACATTTTTTTTTCTTTACAACTCCTTAAATGCATCCTATGCATTAAGGTGAAAAAACACCTTGCAGTGTCCGGCCACCCAGCCCCTCCATTTTACTTACCCGAGCCCTGAATTTCCGTGGGCGCGTCCCTGCTGTCCTTCTCTCCACAGAGTCCTGGCTTTGATTGGATAGATTGCTAGCAGTGCAGCCATTGGCTCCCGCTGCTGTCAATTAAATCCAATGACGCAGGCGCCGGGGGCAGGGCCGAGTCATACACTCGGCGTCCATGGACGCCGAGTGTATGACTCAGAAGCGCGCCTACAAGTTAACCCCATCGGGAGAGAGCTTCCCAGAGGGGATTATCTAACGCGGGGAGGAGCCATGAGAGCCGCCGTGGGACCCCAAAACAGGTGGATCGGGGCCCCACTGTGCAAAACGAATAGTACAGTGGAGGTAAGTATGACATGTTTGTTATTTGAAGAAGAAAAAAATCTTTCCGTAGCAGTCACCCATGTCAGAAAGTGACCATACTGTCCAGACAGACTCCGTCAATGGAGGTATATCAATGCATAAAGTGGCATGTAAAAGCATGATAGTAACAATAACTAACCTAAATAAAAACAATTTCATGTCTAAATATGTAAATTAGCTAATACATATTGTTATATTTGCCTGGTGTTTTTATACTCCATTATATATCATCCTTATGGTCCTGCCATTTTGAATTCAACATCTTCTTGCATTTTCATCTGTTCTTCTTCAGTTGTTTCTTTTAGCAGCTTGGCATCTGCGGTTCTCTATATTCAAGTATCTGTATTTACAAGCTTCCAGGCCTAATCACAAGTTAATGTCCAATCTAATGAATACAACTTAATGAACCATTAATGATCCCTAATGCATTCTTACCATATTGAATCCAGGCCGATATAAATAGACTCCATCTTGCCCGGGTCTGTTACGCTTCTAGCTCCGTCCTCGGAGACTTTCAGACAAACCTCTGTGCACAATCTGTTCTAATAATGAAGTCCTGGGATCATTAACACATAGCCAATAGCTATCTCATTATTGGAAAATGATTCCTGTTCGCTGGCAGACTGAATTCACTTTCCGAGTATTGATCAGGGAAGAGATGAGAAACCTGCTTGATCAATCGGACAATTTAATTGCCCTGCAGTTTGTTTGATTTTATTTGGAAGTAAATATGATGCACTTGGGAAAGACAGCTGGCCTTTTGCTTTTCTATTAAAGGTTTTTTTTTTATTATTATTTATTTTCTTTAATAGCTTTTCTATTTTTAGTGAGAATACAGATAAAGTGATTGTAAACTATCACCTTGTAAAACAACCCATTCCATTTAAAACAGAAATGAGAGGCAACACATTTGTGTATAGATCTAAAAAAAATAATAATAATAATAAATAATAATATTATAACACTTTTTTTCCACTTTTTTTTCAATAGGTGATCACATCTGTTCTCAGCTGAAGAAGAGCTGGGGAGAAGCAGCAGCACACTGAGCTTCCCAGTGAAAGGCTGTGCATTGGGGGGGGGGGGGGTTAATAGGAAAGCAGAGGGACTGGCAGGAACACCAGGGATTTCACATAAAGGAAGCAGTACAAAGAGAACAAGATACTTTCTCATACAAGCACTGGTACAGCAGGCACATATCAGGAATATGAAGTGTTGGAGTAACAAACACTTTCAGGCGGCGTACACATGGCCGAGGTTCTCGGCAGAAACCAGCAAGAACCCCGCTGGGAGCCGCATTCTGCCGAGAACCTCGGCCGTGTGTACGGATTCGGCGAGCATCCCGTCGGGAAACCCGTCGAGCTGAAATAGAGAGCAGGTTCTCTATTTGCTCGACGGACCGTCGGGATGAATGGCTGGTTGCCTTTCACGACGGGCGGGTCGCCGAATCTGACGGCCGGCAGAGAACCTCGACGGGTGGAACGATGTGTTCTGCCCGTCGAGGTTCTCTGCCGTGTGTACGCGGCTTAAGAGTAAGTCCTAGTTTACACTTGTGGTTGGGGGGAAACAAAAAATTCACAGATGAGATTTTTAGTAGCACTGCATCATTGTTCAGCAGAAAATTAACCCTTCTGTTGCATTCGGTGGGCAATACTACCTGCTGAACATGACCCATTTAAATGAATAGGGCTGTCATGTGATTGTGTGCAATGCATGTAGTTGTGACACACAAGTGCAAGGTTTAAGAAGTTAAAACATTTAGTAGGGAGGTAATATAACTTCTCCTTACCCTTTATTAGACACGTGCAGAATGAAAAAAATTTACTTGGTTTCCTTTCAATTTGTTATTTACATATTTGTTCAGTTAAATTTGTTTAACCCGTTTAATTTGCTTTTGGAATTCGTTTTGTTTATTTGTATTCAAATTGATTATTATAGCTTTGGAATCAATTTTGAATAGTTTTCAAAATCAAATTCGAAACGTTTTCGAATTCAAAGTTTTCAAATTCAAATTGTTTTTGAATTCAAATAGTTCTCAGTAGTTTTCAAAGCTCCACCTCTCCTCTCCTGTCCTTTTCTCTTTCCAGTACCTTCCATAGGGCTCTAGAAAGAAGAGGGAGGTCTTAGTGATGCTGCCTGTGAATCACCAGCTGCTACTCTGAGCCACTCCCAGCCCACACACCATCCCCACCGTGAAACATGGTGGTGATGCTTTTCTTCAGTAGGGACAGCAAAGCTGGTCAGAGTTGACGCAAAGAAGATGGATGGAGACAAATACAGGACAAACTGTTAGTCTGCAAAAGACTTGAGACTGGGGCAGAGGTTCACCTTCCAGCAGGACAACGGCCCTAAACATACAGTCAGAGCTACAATGGAATGGTTTAGATCAAAGCATATTCATGTGTTAGAATGGCTCAGTCAAAGTCCAGACCTAAAACCAATTGAGAATATGGCCCGGATTCACGTCGGACTTATGCCGACGTATCTAAAGATACGCTGTCCTAAGTACAAATGTGCGTCGTCGCATCTCTGCGCCGATTCACAAAGCTAGATAGTTCGAAAAGCAAGGCTTTAGCCGCCCGACGTAACTTGCCTACGCCGGCGTATCGTGGGCGCATAGTTACGCTGGACGCATTCGGCGTACCCATGTTAAATATGCCAATGAGTAAGATACGCCAATTCACGAACGTACTTACGTCCGGCGCATGTTTTAAGTGATTTGCCTAAGGGTTACGTCCGGCGTAAAGCTGTTCCTCATATAGGAGGTGCAACAGCCGTCGTATTTTACGTAGGCAGTGTATTGACGTATCTTAGGCAGCTATTTCGACGTGACTGTGAGCATGCACACTGGGATACGTCCAAGAGACGACGCATGCGCAGTTCGTTTTTTAAAGCTCAGCCCATCATTTGCATGGGGTCACGTTTCATTTTAATATGTCACGCCCACTTCCAGCCCACTTCCACCTACTTTGACTTACGTCGGCTTACGCTGACAACTATACGCTACTCTGGCGCAACGTTTAGGGCATATTCTTTGTGAATAGCATGCTTGCCTCTCAACGTTGCGCCGGCGTAGCGTAAAGAAGATACGCTACACCCGCACAAAGATGCGCCGTTGGCTGTGAATCCGGACCTATGTGTCAAGACTTGAAAGTTGCTGTTCACAGACGCTCTCCATCCAATCTGATAGAGCTTGAGCTATTTTGCAAAGAAGAATGGGCAAAAATTCCTTAAAAGGAAGCTGAATCTGCCTGTTGTCTGCTTGTCTTGTCAGCGTCTACAAACTATAGGATATTTTTTTTTTTTTTTTTACTAGTAACGGCGGCATTCAGCAATTTATAGCAGACGTGCGATATTTTGGCAGACAAATTGGACACCTGACACTTTTTTGGGGACAAGTGATCAGTGCTAAGTTTAATGCATGAGTCTATGTATTGTATTCAGTGGCGGTGCAGGAGAGAGAGGGGGCGGCGCTCCTGTGCCCTCTATGGACGCACCGCCACTGAGTTGAACCTAGCCTTTAATATAATGGGGGAATATACACTGGCCACTGGCACCCCCAACCACCCACCTGGTGATGTCCCTGGATAATGCTAAGGTACATGGGGTGATTAGGGTGTGCCCAGGCACATTTGGCACACCCTGTGCGCCGAATGATCAGCAGGCACCCAGAGGTGCAGGATCATGTATCATGTGATCCTGAGCAGCACGGCCGCCCTGTAGAAATAAATCTGCTATGGGTGCAGTCGCCAAGTGTGAACAAATCCAAAACAAGACAAATGTTTCTGTTGCGCACATCTCTACTGTATATATCACATGGTGACATCGCCTATTACCATCCATCCAATCATCCCAACCAATTTAACCCAGGAACATTTTTTTTTTGTTTAATTTTTCCGCCCCCTTTTTCCTTTGAGGTGACGATTCTGTCAATTCTCTATCAGGCACACATCACATAGAAGCTACAAAAAGCCATTTATTGCGGTCCCGCCTTCCTGTCTTCGAAGATATTTTGAAATATAATGTCTTTTTTACTACATAATGTATAAACCCTAAGGAAAGGGGGAACATGTTTTAAAAAATCTTTTCATGTGGGCCGGTCTCTGGCTTCAAAGCAATATTCTTCTTTTTTTACCGGTTCACAAACGCACGCGAGCTCTGCTGGGAGATACCATACAGCAACCTTTCTGAGCGGAACAGGAAAAGCAAAATGAATAAATTCACAATGTAATCACCTTCTTTTAAACTGTAAGCTCCGGGGACTAGTAAACCATAACAGCTTTGTACTGGCAAAGTGCACCTGTCACAATGAATTAACATTTTAATAGAACACTCACATGGTAGTAGACGATATTAGCGATGTGTACCAGAAATTCCGAATGTATACAATACACAAGACCATACATATCTGGCAAAGCAAACAGACAACAGGCAGATTCCTTTTAAGGTGGCCATACGCACTTCGTTTTTATTACACGATCAATGTGCGATTTAATCAAATCAATGGAATTGGCAAACAACTGAATTGACATCATTTCCCATGCAACCGATTTAGGCCAGGTTCAAGTACAGTGCCTTGTAAAAGTATTCATACACCCTTGAAATTTTCCACATTTTGCATACTGTAATGGAACCCCAAATGGGAAATGGGTTAAAGCCGTTTAGGATATTCCATTCCCGAACACAAGGCAGCTACCGACACTTCAGTCAGGCAAACGAGCCCCAATAACGAGACACAGCTCTGTTTGAGGTTCAACCGGAATAGACCTTTTATTAAGAAATACAGCTCTTATATACATAGGGGCAGATTCACGTAGATCGGCGCATTATCATTCCGGCGTAGCGCACCACTTTTCCGTTAGACTTGCGCAATCTAGCCGCGTAATCCGGCGATTCACGTAGCTTTTACGCAAGAGCTTGCGCAAACGTAAGGTTTTTTCCGTAGGCGTAAGGAGGAGTAATACAAATTGGGAGGGACGTGGGCGTGTTACATTGAAATGAGCCGTGACCCCATGCAAATGAAGGGCCGGCCGACTCGCGCATGCGCGCGTGAAGGAAACCATGTCAGCTCCGTTGTGCGCATGCTCACAACTCGGGAGCGGCGCAATCATTGAAATTGGAAATGGACTAGGGCAATGTTGTGAACTACGCAGACAGCATAAATAGACACACACAAACGCCCTTCCATTGCAAAAGTACATCCCTTTGTGTCCCTTCCCATTGAATCAAGTGCTTTTGCTCTGTTGTTCGTTAGAGTGTGTTTTGTAGTTGTGAGATTAGTGTTCTGTGTGATCTTGTGCTTGTTGGTAGTTTTGTGAAAGTGTATTTTGATAAGTGTTTGAGACTGTTTGTTTGATTGATAGATTTCTGAGCGTTTGTTTTCTTGCATTTTTTTTTCATCTGATTTTTTTGTGTGTGTTTCTTGCTGAGTGCTAGTGTGATTTTTGGCTGTTCTTTTTCTCTTTGTGTGTGTTCTTGTCTGATTGGTTGTGCTTGTATTTGTGACAGATTTTTGGTGACTGCTAGTGAGTTTGTTTGGAAGTATGACTGAGAGAAAAAGAAAGCTCAATTTTACTGTGGGGGAAAAAAGAATTCTTGCCCGGGCCATTACCGACTATGGGCGTTTTCTCCACGGCCCGCAGAGTGCCACCACCACCCCGGCCAGGAGGAGGGAGATATTGGATATAATCACGGAGCAGGTCAATTCATCGGGGGAGGGGGAGACACGGACCCGCTCTGGGATAGAAAAGAAAATAAATGACCTCCGGCGTGAGGTGAAAAAAAAACTGGCCGCAATAAATGCCCATGCCAGGGGCACAGGAGGGGGCCCACCATGCCGGGTTAGATTTTCAGAGACGGAGCGTGTGGTGGCCCTGACCTTTCACCGGCATGAAGTGGAGGGCCTGCCAGGCTTTGACACAAGTCCGGTCCCCGCGGTGCCAGGTAAGGTTTTTATTTCTCTCAGGTGTGTAGCATGTGTGGGGGAGGGGGTGAAAGGGAATATGTGGCAAGTGTGTGGATCCTCCAACCTGTGAATGTTTTGTGTCATCCACAGCTGTGCAGGAGGGTGCAGGGCCATCTGGACTGACCGCTCCAACCCCAGGACAGCAGCCTAATGAGGCCCCCCCAACAAGGCCAGAGTCCGCAGAGGAGGAACAAGAGGAGGGGGAGGATCATGCAGAGGACGATCATGAGGAGGAGCAGAATCATGAGGAGGAGGAGTCCATGGAAGGCACTGGCCCTTTGGTTTCTGCGGACTCTTCCCCTCTGGCTGCAAGAAGCCTGCCCTCCCTAAGGGTCAGCCCCCCCCCCTCCTCCCCCAACATGGCTCCCCTCACAAGGGCCTCCCCTTCTCCCCGGCCACAACCATCAGCAAGAGCCAGGAGGTCATCCCCAAGCACCAGGGGGGCGCCCAATCTCATGCCCGCCTGTCTGAGAAGGAACCTGGCCACCCAGACCCGCCTTCTGAGACAGCTCTGCCAGACTATGGGGCGGGTGGATCAGAGCCTGTCCTCCATTAATGATAGCCTGGGTAACCTGGACTCCCACTCCCGGGCCTCCACAACCTGCCTAAATGACCTGCAAACTACAGCAGCAGGCGTTGGGCAGGATGTGAGGGCCCTTACCCAGGCTATCCAGGGCAACACGGCAACACTTGGTGCTGCCCTGGACAGAATAGCCGTGGCCTTGGAGGGCAGGCCGCCAGGTGGGCAGATCTCAGGGGCTGCTCCTCCTTCCCCGGCTTTTCCCCTCCCCCATGCGTCTCCCCTGAGGGTCCGGGGCCGTGGCCGGGGGCGCCCCAGGCGTGGCTCAGGCAGAGGGCAATAATTTTTTTTTCCCCCTTTTGTTTGTTTTGAAAGCTTTTTTATTTTTGTTCTCTGCTTTTTTTTGTTTTTTCTAAGCATTTTTTTTTTCAATGCATTTTTGTTTGTTTGACTTTTTTGGCATATTTTGGGTTGTGAATGATGTTTGAATGTGGGGGTGACATTCCTGCTGGAAAAGGGGTGTCACCCTCAATTTTGGTGGAGAAGGGTTCCCCAGGACCAGGGAGAAGTGATTCCCAGGTCCGTGTGAATGGTGTATGAATGTACAGTGACATAATTGGAGCCTTGACGTGGCGTTACTGCTCACCAGTCTTGCATGGTGGACTGGTGCCAATCCAATTTGATGAGGATGTGGGGTGTGTGTGCTAGGGACCATAGTGGTGTGCATGCATGCATTCTCATTGTGCCATGATTAATGTGTGTGTTTACCGTGCAAAGATGCCCAATATGAGCTGCCTCCTGACTGCTCTTCCCTCAGAAGACGGGGTATCCTCGGTTAGGGGTTGATTTTCTGGTTGGGGGGTCAGATCATCACGTAGCTCAACCTGCAGGCCCTTCCTCACTGCGAGATTGTGTAGCATGCAACATGCAGCGATGATATGGCACACGAAGTTTGGGGAATACAACAGTGTACCCCCAGACTTATCCAGGCATCGGAAACGTGACTTCAGGAGGCCAAAGGTGCGCTCCACCACTGCACGGGTTTTGATGTGTGCTTCATTGTATCGTTCCTCTCCTGGGGTTTGGGGGTTCCGGATAGGAGTCATGAGATGGGGTCCCAGTGCATATGCAGAGTCACCTGTAAAGGAAAAGACAGGAGAATGTTAGTCATGCATGTGCCACTTCTGTTGTGCATCACGGGAGGGGATAGTCATGCCTGACTCCCATGTCACTCACCAACCAGCCAGGTGTTCCCATACACGTTCTGTTCGAATTCTGTTCGGATGTGGCTTTGATTGTAGATGTAGCTGTCATGGCTGGACCCTGGGTGTTTGGCACGGACGTGCCATATGAGGCCTTGGGCATCAACTATCACCTGTACGTTGATGGAGTGCCAATTCTTCCGATTGCGGTACATGTGCTCGGTCTCATGGGGGGGCTGGAGTGCCACATGTGTGCAATCTATGGCCCCGATGGTGCGTGGGAATCTGGCAATTCGGTAGAAATCTGCCATTGCCTTGATTCGAAGCTCCTCAGTGGTGGGTTTGATGATTTGGTTGGCCAAGCGTGTGAGGATTGCAGGGACAACCTGGTGCACACATCTGCTCATGGAGGATTGTGACATCCCAGCCACCACTCCACTTGTACGCTGAAAAGAGCCACTGGCAAGGACATGGAGTGTTGCCAGGACCTTCACCAGTGGCTGCACTGCATGTGAGCGTTGTGTTGGGCTGGTGATGTCCTCCTGCAAGGTTGTGGTTAATTCCAGGATGGCATGAGGGGGGAATCTGAAGATGCGAAAGACCTCTGAATCATTCATGCCAAACAGGTGTATGCGGGTGCGGTATACCCTCTCCCGTGCCATCCTCCGTGCCCTCCTCCTTCTTTGGTCATCTATATTCACTAGTGCAGCTATGAGCGACGATGCCCCTAGCATGTTGGCAGGCAAATTGTAGTGCAACACGTGTGTGTGGTCTGCTCCTCAGTAACGGTGTTGCTTTATCTGACAATTAGACTTTTTTTCAAAAGTTAGATCAGCTTTTATGGGCTCTAACTTTAGACAGGACATTTTGCAGTTGCGCACATCGCGTAGCCTGCGCAGCAACTGCGTTTTTTTGTGGATCCCCGTAACTCCCTCATTAGCATATTTGACTAGCAAATCAATGGTGTGTCTAGCGCAGTTTTGCGCGAAGGGAAGCGAATGTCTAACTCAATTACGCCGGACCAAAAAACGTAGATTTCTGGCGTATATTGTTTTGTGAATCGCGTCCAACTATACGCACGCGCACATTTAGACTTACGCACGCGCAACAGCAGTTGCGCACGCGTAATCGCTCTGTGAATCTGGCCCATACACTTTAGGATACTGCAGTAACCAAATGAACAATGACCGACCTCCACCCACAACATCACACAATGGTTACCTAATGAGCCCCATTACACACCCTCCTCAATACATCTTATAACAGACATCCTGACTTTGGCTCCTGACCCAATTTACATGAGCTAATTAACTACAGCTGACACCTGACCTTTAGGCTGTCTGTTAACTTATAATACACATTATCATCAATAGACCTTCACACAATATAGGCTCAATTAGCACAAGCCACAATGAAAGATCCTTAGAAGTTAGTCTGGATTTAAAGCGGAGGTTCATCCAAAAATCAACTTTCTGACATTAGATCCAGCATACTGCTAACATCTGCAGTTTGCTGGTTTTTTTTTTGTACTTATCGTTTTATGAGCCGTTGTTATCCGGCACCAAGCGGGGAATCCTGCAGGGAATGGGCGTTCCTAAGCCAAGAGGAGTTGATTGACGGGCTGCTAAGGCGTGTCACGCCTTCCGAAAATACCCGAAGTGACACTTGGGTAATTTCGGAAGGCTTGACTCGCCTTAGCAGCCCATCAATCGACTCCTCTTGGCTTAGGAACGCCCATTCCCCGCTCGGAGCCGGATAACAACGGCTCATAAAACGATAAGTACAAAAAAAAAAACAGCATGTTAGCAGTATGCTGGATCTAATGTCAGAAAATTGATTTTTGGGTGAACCTCCGCTTTAATTTACATTTCACATTACACAGTAGCAGACTTAATTACCACAATTAGACAATAGAATGCAATCACACCCCACCTCATCACATCATTCTTTATAGTACACCACAGCCAGCACACAATATATATACAATGTATACCGCATTAAATCTGACTAGCACAGATCATAGTGGGGTTCTCATTCACCCTGTGCCCCTATGGCCTCGTACACACGAGCAGACAGATTTGTTCAAATCTGTCTGTCCGACAGATTTGAACAAATCTGTCTGCTGGGATTTTGGTTTGCTCGCGTGTACACACGAGCAAACCAAAATCCCCGCCAGCAGACGGCGCGCTGACGTGTCAGTGACGTGGCGGTGACGTTGACGCCGCCACGTCACCGCACCAGGAAGTAAAACACTTCCGCGCATGCGCCGAATCCATTCGGCGGCGGTGCGGGACAACATGTCTGCTGGTAAGTGTACGGGCGGACGGATTCCCACCCAATAGATTTCAAAGCATGCTTTGAAATCTGTCGGGTGGCCAAATCCGTCGGCTCGGCCGTACACACGATCGAATCTGTCTGCTGAAACGGTCCAGCAGACCGTTTCCAGCGGACAGATTTGATCGTGTGTACGAGGCCTATTAGAGACACAGGGTGATCTACACATAAGAGGCATCAGGGAAGCTGAAACAGGAGAATCTCATACTTTCTAAGAGCTTCTGGGTCCCACGGGCAGTTCCGTTACACATACCTCCCAACATTTTGAGATGGGAATGAGGGACGCCTACTAGCAAATGTATGTAGGCATAGGACACGCCCCCTGCTACACCCCCTTAAAGGAGAATTAACCAAAAACAAGTGCTTTTTTTAACCACTACTATTCCTTTATATTAGAGAAAGGGAGTCACTGCTCAAGGTAGAGATGATAAACCTCTTACCCAAGTCTGAAGCAGTGGGTGCTGGCAATGCATGTAGTAATGCAAAAATGAAGGGGATGTCTGGACAGCCGAACGCCCCAAAAAATATTGCTTTATTGTAAAAATAAAATCACAGGATACATGCCACAGCAAACAGGATACAAACTGACACGTTTCACACTAAACCTTAGTGCTTTATCATAGCTAAGATAAGCACTTAGCTATGATGAAGCACTAAGTTTTAGTGTGAAACGTGTCAGTTTGTATCCTGTTTGCTGTGGCATGTATCCTGTGATTTTATTTTTACAATAAAGCAATATTTTTTGGGGAGTGCGGCTGTCCAGACATCCCCCTTCATTTTTGGATTCCTTTATATTAGGTTTTTAAATTTACAAATGCTGCAATTTAGAAGTTGAATGAAAGGTTTAGCACTGGGAACCACTTTTTGAAAGTTAAAAAGTACATTTTATATACAACTATTAACATCAGACCAAAATGAGGCACAAATGAGGAGGAAAGAGGGACAGGGTTACAACCAAATATGTATTTATTTTATTGGGATTTTATGTGATGGACAAACACAAAGTGGCACATAATTGAGAAGTGGAAGGAAAAGGATAAATGATTTTCAACAATTTTTACAAAATATGTGAAAAGTATGGGGTACATTTGTATAGCGCCCCCCTGAGTCAATACTTTGAAGAACCGCCTTTCACTGCAATTCCAGCTGCAATTATTTTTGGGGATGTCTCTACCAACTTTGCACATCTAGAGAGAGACATTTTTGCCCATTCTTCTTTACAAAATAGCTCAAGCTCTGTCAGATTGGATGGAGAGCGTCTGAAAGCAATTTTCAAGTCTTGCCACAGATTCTCAATTGGATTTAGGTCTGGACTGTGAATGGGCCATTCTAACACATGAATATGCTTTGATCTAAACCTTTCCATTGTAGCTCTGGCTGTATGTTTAGGGTCGTTGTCCTGCTGGAAGATGAACCTCTGCCCGGTCTCAAGTCTTTTGCAGACACTAGCAGGTTTTCTTCTAAGATTACGCTGTATTTGGCTCCATCCATCTTCCCATCAACTCTTACCAGCTTCCCAGTCCCTGCTAAAGAAAAGAACCCCCACAACATGATGTTGCCACCACCAGATTTCACGGTGGGGATGGTGTGTTCAGGGTGATGTGCAGTTTTAGTTTTCTTGAGAGAATGCATGTGATCAGCACAAGGCCAATCAGCACTGTCCAGACAGAGGGTCAGGGGTCTTACAGTCTCATAGGATAGTCAGATAACTCCTCCTACAAGCTTTAACCAGCACTTGGCTGGAAACTGATAGAAGTCACAAGACTGCTATATAGTGCTAATGATAAAATGTGTTTAGCAGTTTAAATTTACTAAAACTATTACATGTCCATGTTCTGTGTACCATGGGAGACCAGATATCGTGCATGCAGGGTCCTGGGTGTAGCAACACTTTAAAGCGGAGTTCCACCCAAAAGTTAAACTTTCACTTTAAGGAGTCATAACTTTCTGACACGCCACATTTTACACAGACACACACCTCCAGCTCTGCAGCTCTCATTGGCCCTCTTATGACTCACCCCCCATCCCTTCCTGGCAAACTGTCATGAGAGTGAGAGAGAGAGGTCTGTGCATGATGTCATAAGCCTAGTCTAATGACCAGACAAGAAACAGGAAGTGGGCTGTATAAGGTATTTACTGACAGAAAAGAAATGTTTTACTATCCAAAGTTAACCACTTAAGGACCGCCTCCTGCACATATACATCGACAGAATGGTACGGCTGGGCACATGTACGTACAGGTACATCCTGTACTAGTACCCAGCCGTGGGTCACTGGCACGGGCCCACGGCACGCTCCCATGACCTGGTCCGAAGCTCCAGGACCGCAGGACTCGCGGACCCGATCGCCGCTGGAGTGCGGTGATCGGTTCCCAGGAGCTGAAGAACGGGAAGAGCCGTGTGTAAACACGACTTCCCCGTCCTTCACTGTGGCGGTGTCATCGATCGCGTGATCCCTTATACAGGGGATCGCAATCGACGACGTCACACCTACAGCCACACCCCCCTACAGTTGGAAACACACATTAGGTAACACATAACCCCTACAGCGCCCCCTTGTGGTTAACTCCCAAACTGCAAATGTAATTTTCACAATAAACAATGCAATTTAAATGCATTTTTTGCTGTGAAAATTACAATTGTCCCAAAAATGTGTCAAAATCGTCCGAAATGTCCACCATAATGCCGCAGTCACAAAAAAAATCACCTATTTTGTAAACACTATAAATTTTGCGCAAACCAAGCGATAAACGCTTATTGCGATTTTTTTTTTTTACAAAAAATAGGTAGAAGAATACGTAATCGGCCTAAACTGAGGGAAAAAAAGATGTTAGATATATTTTTGGGGTATATTTATTATAGCAAAAAGTAAAAAATATTACATTTTTTTCAAAATTGTTGCTCTGTTTTTGTTTATAGCGCAAAAAATAAAAAACGCAGAGGTGATCAAATACCACCAAAAGAAAGCTCTATTTGTGGGGAAAAAAGGACGCCAATTTAGTTTAGGAGCCACGTGGCACGACCGCGCAATTGTCAGTTAAAGCGCTGCAGTGCCGAATCGCAAAAAGGGGCAAGGTCCTTTTTAGCAGCATTTGGTCCGGGTCTTAAGTGGTTAAAACAACAAGGGCAAAATATTTAATGGATTGAAAGATGAAAAAATGATTGAAGTTTTCCTTTTATCTGCTGGAGCTCAGCTGAACATTCCAGAGCTGCAAATTATTGGCATCCCGGTGAGTGAAGTCACACGCCCCTTCCTTTTAGGACTTACACAGAAGGTAATGCATTGGTGGCCCTTTCCCTGCCGGGCGCCATAGCAGAGGCCCAACGTGCCATATACAGCGATTATACCGCCCGTTCAGCTTTTCTATGTAAACGTGAGATCCTTCATATTTATATATAGCGAAGCCGCAGCACTCCATCCAACCAAAGTGCTCTCCTGGGCTGATTTATAAGTGCTCTCCCCTCAGCATCCATCCAAATTAAATGTGAGAACCTTCGACAAAAAAGAAATTGCTCTGAGGCCTTGATTCAGAGGGATGAAAAGAAAAATCAATTGTGGTTTCATTAAAGAGGGGGAGAAAGTTGCGGCTCACAATTGGCTGTGATCTAATGCTAAAAGCATCGATTTTACCACTTTCAATGGTAAACACATTTCATGCTACAATACGCGTTGTCTTGTCTCTGTCCGCCTCGTGTGATTGCATATTCAATATGTTACACTTTTTAAAGATCATCGCTCGAGTGAGTGGCATAAACACAATCTGTGCTTCAGCTCTGTGCGTCCCCTGCACTCTCCACACCCCATGATCAAAGCCGGTTTATGCACCATTATTTATCTAGGCTCGCTTGGAAGACCATCATGTATTCTTGTGGCTGAGATGAATTTGTTTTATGTGCACAGCAAATTTTTTGTTTCTGTTCGTTTATCGTGATTCGTAACGAGTCGTAATTTCGTAAGATGTTAGTTATCGTATTCGTACTCTTTAGTATTTTCGTAACACTTTTTTTTCCGTTTCCATTTCTTTATGTTAGTTTATTTTTCGTTGATTCGAGATTAGAATTTTCGTTAAATTTTGTATTCTGCCTCTTTCGTATCTTTCCAATGAATTTATTCATTCATTCGTTTTTACGTTGGTTTATTTTTCGTTGTTTTGATATTCGTATTTACATTATATTTTTCATCATGCCGCGTTCGTATTTTCATAAGAAATAAATCTTCGTTGCTTTATGATCATTCGTATTTTCGTGTCTAATTTCATTTGATTGTAAAAACTTTCTTTTGTAGATGTTATTGCATTCATAATTCTGTTAAAAACACATTTCACGTTTATTCGACACACTACTCGTCGTAATTTTGTAAATCGTTCTTTACTGCGAATGACTTGACAGATCCACAAAACCAGTGCAACCTACCCAAACACACCCTATCTGGACTCTGGATGGAATGCACTGCAGTCTAACACAGATAAAGACACAAGGTCAAGGAGCCACTAGGTAATAAGAAAGCTCATTGGGGGAAGGAACAAACCTCTTCAGTGGAAGGGACAGCGCTGAGTGGCTATTGGTCAATGTCCAGAAATATTTCAGTGCTAACAAAAGTGAATTTACGTTATTTCGTATATTCGTTGTTTCCATTTCCGTTTTCCGAAGAATCGTAATTTATTTTTCGTTAGTTTTGCTTTTCGTTTTTTATTCTTTGTTCGGCATTTCGGTTGTTTTCTTTTCGTTCTTCGAATATTAGTAAGTTTGCATTTTCGTTTATTTTTTTCGTAATTATGATTTTTTTTTTGGTGTTCAGTATTTTCGTTATTTCTATGTTTTTGTTTCTTTTTTCTTTCGTTGTGTGGTTCTTTTACATTTAGTAATTTCGTATCTTCGTTGTTTTTCATATTCGTTAATTTTGGAAATATCGTTATTCGTTATTATTTGCGCTAAACCGTTCGTTCATTCGTAGGTTAACGAATCAACGAAAATAACAAATAATGACGAAAAAAGTATTCGTAACTAAAAAAAATTGCACATGTCTACGCAGCGCATTGGCTTAGTGCGGTGGTGGCCAGATGTGGCCAATTGCTTGCATTTATCTGGCCTTCGGGACACCATTCCTTCTACTGACACCAATAATGGGGCATCATTCTGTAGCACTACCCCGTAGGAGCTGCTGGATTACATTTGGGCCTTGCACGTTACCTCAAAATGTGTTGTCTAGGGGAAGAAAGTCTGTAAAGAACTCCAATGTCCACACAAGTTGTAAAACCTTTAGATTTTTATTTTTCTCATAACTTGCAAGAAAGTAGAAGGATTGAGGAACGGGGGAAGGTTCATGTGCATAGTACAGATCACTGGGGAAAACTTCTAAGTTCCAATTTAGTCACTCGCCACGTCCTCTCGAGTGGGTATTGCTCACCTGGATAGGCCCCTCTCACCTGGCCTAGGAGCTGGAATGATGCATGGACAATGATCAGTAACAGTCTCTGCCACAGACTGGTTGCACTTGCAAGCAAAAATGAACAGTCCGGAATCCTCTGCCACATAATTTGGTACCTGGATATCCAGTCAACATGGCCCCGAGGCCGAAAATCATGCAGCACAATACTCGCGCCAGGAGGGCCACAAGGCAAAAAGGGCCCCAAGAAATGACGTCTGCACCTTAAAGGGTCACTAAAGGATTTTATTTTTTTAGCTTAATAGCTTCTTTTACCTTAATGCAGTCTTGGTTTCATGTCCTCATTGTTCGTTTTTGCTATGATGTTGCTGTAATTCTTCTCTGTCCTGGTTGTCTGTTTCCTGATGAAAAAAGTCATGGGAGCTTTCTCTCTGTGGTCACTAATCAAGGTGGTGTGATTACTGTGTGTCTAAAACCCCTCAGAACCAATGAGTTTTGTTTTACAAACCATCACTGCCTTGTATTGGCTCTGTGTCTCTGTACATCACAGAACCAGGGAACAGCATGCAAAAATGAAACTGAAAGTGCAGGTACATTATATAATTGATTTGTATCTATTTTTAATTATTTTTGAAAGGAATCAGTTAACTATTATGTCTCTATACCCTGTAAACAGTAATTTCAACAAAAAAAATGTTTCCTTTACAATTCCTTTCAGTATCCTTCCCCAGCATGCCCAGCGGGAAGACCACTCCCACTGGGCTGTTCCCAGAGAAAGACACCCAATACACCCTGACCTGCTTGAGTTCCAACATTGATACCAATGATTGAACACTATTCCTCCCACTGACACCAATGTTGGGGCACTATTCCTTCCATTGACACCAGTGATCGGGCACTGCTCCTCCCACTGACACCAATGATGGGGCACTACTGCTCCCACTGACACCAGTGATGGGGCACTACTTCTCCCACTGATACCAGTGATGGGGCACTATTCCTCCACCTAATACTAAAGATAGCATTTTTTACTTCAACTGATGCCAGGACATTGTCTACTCCCATTGGCCACAGTCCGACCCCCCTAAAGTCTGAAAGACAGTAAGCTAGCCCTTTGTTCAGAAAGTTTTTAGAGACCCCTGGTCTAGAGAGATATTACAGATATTATATTATTATGGGTCCCATGAAGCCACTCCTCTTCTTTTGTCAGGCAGTTTCCCCCCAGCCAATGTGATCACATACAATGGAAGATCCAGAGGCCACGGCCTGTCCTGCATTGTACATGAAGACATTGAGTAGCGCACCAGCTGCTGTGGCACCAAGGAGTAAGGTAAATATTACTTTCTATTATATCTCCCTAGTCACAAAAATATAATTTAAAGAGGACCATCAATCCTCTTTTGTGTGACTCTGCCTACTTCAGTGAGTAGATCTCCCACAAGTGTGCAAAGACAGCAAAGTATTTGAGCTTCCATAATAGCTGTTTTTAGGCATGTACAGGGGGAAGCTGTGCAATTGTTAATGTGTTAGGAAACTCGCGTGTAACGGAAGTCCCTTTTGGGGCATAGGGTGACTGAGAAATTATATCAAATTACATGAGATGGGACATTATTGGTAATTCATGTATTGCAGGATATCTTGAGATATTGTTGGCTTATTCTGACCCTACCGGTCAATAGTGACTCATTCCTCTGTGTAAAGGCTGTTGGAATGATAATTGAGTCTGTACTGTGGTGATGTGAATTGGAGCTTGGTAGACAGCATGGCTGCCTATTATGGGATGTTAAAGTGTCTTGCTGTGATTGCATTCTGTGTCCATTGTGTTAATTAGGTCTGCTTCCAAGACCTGTTCATTGTGTATGCTAATGACATTGTTTTGTGTGAAGATACTATTGATAATAGGTGTGGAATGTGACTTCTCTGGTGTAGTAATTAGGTCATGTTAATTATGTCAGACCGGTGCCGAAAAGTCTGTAGAATGTGTATGAAGCACCCATTGTGTGATGTTTTGGGTGAAGAGTTGTATTGTCCCTGTAACATGCTTGTAACTGTATAATAAGAGCTGAGTTTGCCATTAAAGCATTTATTCATTTGACTCAGAGAACAGAGCTTGTCTCGTCTTTATTCTGGGGAACGGAATGGGTCCTGTCGGCTGGATTGTCGGATAAGCTGTCGTGGGGCGATGGTATGTAATATCGTAAACGGTGGTAACCGTTACACCACGCATGCGCAGATGTGACACAAGCTGAGACAAGACCCAACGTCCTGTGGCACCTCTGCGCCAAATATGGATGAGGGGGCCACAAATGTCATTCTCCTGGTGAGAAATGCAGAAGTGCTGTTTTGCAAAAAGCCTTCTCTAGCCCCCCAATACTCACCTGAGCAGGGGCCACCTGTCCTCCCCACCCCCTCTATGGTTAATGGATAGAATCATGCTTAGCATGATTCTATCCATGGCCGCTGCGGCTACCCCTTATTCAGGCATCCGGCCCCTTTTAATTTTTTTTTCTTAAGCACCTGATTAGAACCATAGGCATTAATAGGCTTCAAAATAGGGTGAACTCGGAGTGCAGAGCATTGCAGTCAGAGCCCATCCAGGTGTGTTAGAAAAGCAAACGAATATTCACTTTTCTAACACTGAATCGCCTCTTGGCTAATCAGGGAGTGTGGGTCTGTTACCCGTTTCCTTATTGGTTGAAAGGTCAGGCGTTCTTAGCGAAAGCCACCGTGATCTCAGAACAAAAGAGGACACTGCCAGATGTGCCCGCCGATCCCAGATGTGCCTGCTGGTCCTTGCCACTGATGGGGTAATAACAGCGGGGGGGGGGGGGGGGGGGTTGTGGCGCTATTTTTTTTTGCTGCCCCACCAACAAAATAACACCAGCCACTACTGCACCTGTGCCCCATCTCAATCCAGCAATGTGCACAAGAGCCTCAGCGCTCCAGGGGACTCTCCCTCCTTATTGGCTCTCACTGCTGTCAGTCACGACCAGTGAGCTAATGAGGCGAGAGAGAGAGGGGATGGGTTTGAGCCACAGCTCTGTGTGTGAATGGACACGCAGAGCCACATTTCAGGAACGAGCATGCTTAGGTGTCAACATTGTAAGCTGCTTGCTCTGGGGGGCAGGAGGGAGGGGCCAAGTGCACCGACGAGGGACCTGAGGAGAGGAGGATTGAGGCTCCTCTGTGCAAAACCACTACACAGAGCACGTGAGTATGACATGTTTGTTAATTAAAAAAATATTTTTTTTTAGAATCACTAATCTCTAGAAACTTTAATTTACACTGCAACTTTGTATTGGAATCTACTTGTTCCAATGTTTCTATGAAAATGTAAATTCTGACAGTTGAATCAAAGAGGAAAACAGTTGGATGGGGTAGAAATATCTTTGTCTTGATGTGGTCTCAGTATAATAGAATCTTGAATTGTATTGAATTTAATTTAGAGTATGCAAAAAATAAATCAATTGAATGGACGTTTCACTTTCATAATTTGGTTCAAATTGAACAAGTCAGCAGCCACCTGAGCGCCACTCAGAAAATAAAAATTCTACCAAACTGAATATTATTGAAAATCAAATGGCCTCTGAAAAGATCAATGGGAAATTGATTGATGTGTGATCAGCATGACAGCTGCTTGGACCTTTAAACATAAACTATTAACGATTGTTCGAAGCTGAAAGGTCAATAAAGCTGTATTAAACCCAAAAGAAAACATTTATTGCATTGCAGCTTATTATTATTTAGATGTGATGGCTGCATTTACTTTCTTTTTTAGGCTTTCTCTATTCTATTTTCATCTGGTGATCTGGCCAGTAATCAGGGATGGACTGGCCATCGGGACTACCGGGAGATTCCTGGTGGGCCAATGGCTCAGTGGGCCCGGTCGGAGGTCCGCGGCGATCTATCCGTCAATCGCCAACAGCTGGCGCCTGACGGGTAGATCAAGATTTAGCCAGCATGCAGAGTAGCGCAGGAAGCGTGTGTTCTCTCTCAAGTCACGCTGCGGCTGCTCCCCGGCGGCCCCTCCTCTCTTCTCATCCATCCCCATTTGCTTGTGACATCATCTGGGATGGACAAGAGAAATGCCGCCGGGGGGCGGGGAGCAGCCGCAGCGTGACTTGAGAGAGAACACACGCTTCCTGCGCTACTCTGTATGCTGTCTGGCAATGTGCCATGTGCCCTGATGTACTATGTGCCCTGATGTTTTCCCCGTGTCCTGACGTGCTATGTGCCCTGATCTGATGTGCCCTGTGCTACATGTCCTGATGTGCTCCATGCCCTAATCTGCTATGTTCTCCGTGCCCTGATGTGCTCCGTGCCCTGATGTGCTATGTGCCCTGTGCCCCGTGTCCTGATGTGCTATGTGCCCTGATCTGTGCCCTGATGTGCCCTGCCCTGTGCGTCCTGATGTGCTCCATGCCCTGATGTGCTATGTGCCCTTTGCCCTGATGTGCTCCGTGCCCTGATGTGCTATGTGCCCTGATGTGCTCCGTGCCCTGATGTGCTATGTGCCCTGATGTGCCCTGATGTGCTATGTGCCCTGATGTGCCCTGATGTGCTATGTGCCCTTCATTCCGGGACAATACAATGTCCCGGAATGAAATAGAGGACACAGCCACCCCCTACTAACTAATAACTACATTTTTCGAACTGGTTGCTAAGGCCACGGTGCATGGCACCTTGCAACTAGTGGCAATTTACTCTCAGACAGTAAGACTGGGAGCGAGGCCTGCTCCTAGTGCAGCATTGCTGTCCCCACCCACCTCGTCACCTCCTCCTTCTCCGGCACCCATCGGCAAGCAGCAGGGACTGGTGTAATCTTCACTCTCCAGTTAGTGAAGCCACTCCTTTCCTTCTTTGCACGTAACTCATGCAGAGGGAGTGACAGCAGCATTGCATCTGGTGGCAAGTGGCACATTCACCTGACAAATAACTTAGTGAAAAATTCCCCATCAACCACGAGACTACATTTCCCCCCCGCCTCACCTCATCTTTTTTTTGAGGAAGGTGAGAGAGGGAGTGTGTCCCTGAAAGGCAGTTTGGAAATGTGGTCACCCTATGCAGTGGGGGCGGCGTGGGCTTTGTTTGCAGTTAAGTGTCACATAATGTGCTAGTATGCAATGCATACTAGCACATTATGCTTTTACTTTGCAGGGGCAAAGGAAGGAAGTAAAACTCATCAGGGTTTACTTCCTCTTCAAGAGGGCTGGGCTGGAAGAGAACATGTTTCTTTTAGACACATCCCCCTTCTTTGACACTGCTGTGAGAGGACAGCCTCCACTGCAGCATTTTTATTGAACAGCATGGACCCAGTAGTGTATTTAGGTTTTGTGCTGCCCTTGGCCTGACTAAACTTGTGCACCACTCAATTTAAATACGACCGACCCATTCCTGTTAAGGCCACACCCCTTGCTGTTTAAGACTCGCCCTGAAATTTTAATGTGGGGACACTAGTTCTGAGGGCTTTGGGGCAATGGATTCCCTTAATTTGCATAGATTTCCTCTCAATTCCTGTTTGGCTATGGGGCAGGAAGTGAAGGGAAATCTCTGCAATGGGACAGGGATGGTAAAACATAAACTGACAGGGGCTATAACCCTTCCTTACTCTATCCTGAAAAAAAATGTTGCCTTAAGTTCTACTTTAAGCACAAATTATAGGACTAAGAATATATAACCATGCCAATGGTGCAGCAGAAACATATAGGACAGTGAGGAAGGTTTGTGGTCCAGGATGATAAGACAGTCAAAATTTGAAGCGGCGCAGTTGCGGAATGCTTACTGCCCACATACCAGGAGCAGTGTGGCCGCTTTATGAGGGCGCTAGACTATTTTGCCTAACAGTGTAGCGCAATCTGGCGGGGGCTCTTTTTGTGCTGCCCCCCTGCAAAGTGCTGCCCTAAGCCTGGGCCTTGTTGGCCTAGGCCAGGATACAGCGTTGCATGGACCATGGTACTTTACCATTGGTCCAAGGCTCCAAGCTGTCCATTGAGCTCAGTGCCTCTGACAAGAAGTGAGGAGAGGCATTGTGAGCTCATCCTCTTAGTCTGCTGCAAACAAAGTGTGCCAGCTTGTATTTAAACTGGCTGCTCTGTATGTAGCATCTGACAGGCGGCGCAAGGAGGCAGGAGCCCCAAATATTGAATTATTGACCAGTGGTGGGGTAGGACTTCGGCTACCTGTCCCCCATATTTTTTTTCCATGTTAATGGCAGGTGAATCTTTGCCTCCCCTGTCTGCACATCCCTGCTTCAATCCCAATGTTATCTTATGCCTCTAGGAGTTTGGCTCTTTGCACTACAATTTGATATTGACGATGTGTCTATATGATGCTATAATAAGTTTACTAAAAACATAAGTGTAAACGACTTTAAAGCACTCTAGTAGCACTCCTCCAATAACATTCACATTACATAAAAGCACCCGGAGGTGACTTGTGAACAAATCAAGTCCAACATCCATAAGATGGTAAACTGAAATCTTGATGTTACGGAACATCAGCTTACTGTCTTATGGATGTTACTCTCCTAGAGACACTTTCATTTATTTGAGTAATGGGTTGGAATTGTTCACAAGTCACCACCGGGTGGTTTTATGTAATATGAATGTTATCAGAGGAGCGCAACTGGAGTGTTTTACAGTCTTTTGTACAGTACAGTATGTTTTTATTTTTGATTGATTTTATTATAGTAGCAGCCTGTTTATTAAAAATAAATATTCATTTAGTTCTCTTTTTGCTCCATGTGCGCTTAATGTTGTATTCAAAGCATTGGGTCGCTTTTTGTGTAATCATAAGTTTACTGTTTACATCTTGTATGACCTTTATACTTATAGGGCCAGATTCACGTATTCCAGAGCATCTTTGCTCTGGAGTAACGCTTTTGATTTGCGTTGCGCTGCCGAAATTTTAGGAGCAAGTGCTGTCATTCACGAAGCACTTGCTCCTAAAGTTGCGGCAGCGCATCACAAATGAGCCGGCGGAATTCAAATGTCGCGGGTACGGGGCGTGTAGTATGCTAACTACGCGCGATCCCGCCGCCAACGTACTGCGCATGCGTCGAGTGTCAAAACATCCCCGTGCGCATGCTCCAAAATCTGTGAATGAACGTCAATGACGTCACATTCCCATTCATGACCGTTTTACGCAAGCGACGTTTTTTTTTTTTTTTTCCGACGCGATGACGACGCCTATACCTAACATAGGATACTCCAGCCCCATGTAGGTATATCTATGCGCCGCGTATCCCGTCCGGAAACGTCGTATCGTCATTGCGTCGCGCCGGATTTCGATCGTGAATTGCCGATTTCCGCTCATTAACATATTTTTTGAGCGTAAATCGGCGGGAACGCCCCCGGCGCCATTTTTAAGTTGAAGTAACGATGCGATGGCGAAACTCAGTTATGCTGCTCGCATCGGAACTTCAACCCGGCGTTTCTTGTTTTCTGGTTACAGAAAACAGAAACGCCGGCTCAAAGCCACAGTTAGGCTGGCGGATCACTCGATCCGCCAGCGTAACCTTTCCTGAATCTGGCCCATAGTTTGTTCTTTTTCTACCAGCTCCCAAAACTGTGGTTGGGACACAAGTCTTGATGGAGAATAGTAGAATTGTTCCTAATTTTACCTCTGTATACACTATGGGCCAGATTCAGGTAGCTTTACGCCGGCGTATCTCCAGATACGCCGTCGTAAGTACAAATGTGCGCCGTCGTACTTTTACACCGATTCGCAAAGCTAGATACGCTGTAAAACAAGGCTTCAGCATTCGGCGTTCCCGTGTTAAATATGCAAATGAGTAAGATACACCGATTCACGAACGTAGATGCGCCAGGCGGAAAAGATACGCGGTTTGCGTAAGGGTTACATGCGGCGTAAAGTTATTCCACCATATAGGTGGCGCAACCCATTCAAAGGTATGGACGTTGGAACAGCCGGCGTCTTTTACGTCATTTACGTAGTACTACGTAAATAGGGCATGGCATAGGTTACGTTCACGTCATAGGCATTGAGCCGACGTATCTTAGGGAGTCTATGCAGCGTGATTCTGAGCATGCGCGCGCATGCGCCGTTTAATCGGCCATTCATTTGCATGGGGTCACGCCCACCTCCTTCCTACTTTGAATTACGCCGGCCAATTTACGCTGCGCCGCCGCAACTTACGGAGCAAGTGCTTTGTGAATACTGCACTTGCCTCTCTAAGTTACGTCGGCGTAGCATATATTCGATAAAGATGCGCAAAGCTACCTGAATCTGGCCCTATATTGCCAAAAGTATTGGGACACATGCCTTTACAGGCACATTAACTTTAATGGCATCCCAGTCTAATGTCACGTACACACGATTCGAAAATCAGACGACAGATTTACTAGTCGCAAGTAGAAATTGAATAGGTTACTAAAGTCACGAAAATTCTCGTACGACAGAAGAAAAAATCGGAAGTGATGTCTTGTGTTGTAATGTATTTGTGTTGTATTTTCGGACGACAAATGTACTGACCAAACGAAAATCGTACGATCTGGTATCGTGCGAGGAAAATTTTCACGCATGTCTGATAAAATAATATCAGATGAACTGTCATGATCGGCTCACGGAAGCCCTGTACTAACGATCCGATTATGGGACGATTCTTTCTCGGACGACATTATTCGTACAATATTCGGATCGTGTGTACGTGGCATAAGTCCGTAGGGTTTAATATTGAGTTGGCCCACCCTTTGCAGCTATAACAGCTTCAACTCTTCTGGAAAGGCTGTCCACAAGGTTCCAATATTGCATTTGTGAGGTCAGGCACGAAGCAAGGGGTACACAGGAGATTGATAATCACAAACATCTCAGCAAACTTCAGAGAAAAATTTATATTTAGCGGTGTTGGAGCTTTAGGCAACGATAAGAAATAATTCTATACTATATTCTTTTACAGGGACAGCTTTGTGGCCATTTTTTATTTACTTGACAGGGTTGTAGGTAGTTTGCCCAAAAGTGTGGGTTTTGAAATAGCAAGTGAGTTAGCCTGCCCAGGAAGGAAAGGGGTTAACTAGCATTGGGCGTATTTCCCGGGCTCTTTGGACCCTGCTTTTCTACCTTGTGAAGGGGAAGGCTGGGTTTTGGCCTTTTCTTTTGCTCGGCTTTTTGGGCCCTGCCTTTCTACCCTGTGCTTTAAAAGAGGGGGTAGGCTGGGTTCTGGGAACCCCCATTCCTGCTCCGGATCACAATGGATATGGAATACTAGGAGATAACTTCTGCACCCAGTAGCCCTACCAGAAGGTCAGAGAAACTGCCAAGCTTTGGAGGATGCCAGTAATAGACTATTACCTTTGTCAAGGTATGCCTGGGTGTTGCAAGCAGAGGTTCGGAGAGGACTAATAACCAAAATATACGAGGGACAGCTTACAACAATTCAGAACCATGCCTCTTTTAGAAGCCGTAGGAAATGGGCGGAAGATATTGGGGAGATAGATGAGGACCAGTGGGAGAGGGCGCCTAAATCTGTCCCGGTGGTGTCCGTCTCTGCGTCTCACAAACTGTCGCAACTCCTTATCTTACACAGGGCTTATAGAACAGCGCCACAACTACACAGATCTGGAAGAAGGGATACTCATATGTGGCCAAAGTGCAAAGCTCAGCAAGGGCTCTTCATACATTTAATTTGGAGATGCCCAAAGCTTCATAGGAAGTATCCCAGTGTATTAACAGAGTAGCACAGGTACCAGTCCCATTGGTTCCCCAGGTATACCTGTTAGGGGCTATTGACCCTGGAGAGTATACAAAAGGAAAGTACTGTATGGTAATAAGATTGCTGTATTTGGCAAGAAAACTCATTGCACGTTATTGGATGGCCCCAGGGGTTCCCACAGGGAAGCAATGGATTGCGTATGTCAACTCCTTGTTGGGTGGAGAACATCTGGCCTACAAACGAAGGAAAGCAGAGGGTAAATTTGAGGAAGTTTGGCATTCCTGGTTGGGAGATGTGAGTGTCGCACCACCAAAACTGGTGATGGATAGATTTTCTATGTATGAGTGCAGAGGATGGGGGGGGGGGGGGGGGGGGGGAGGGGTTGGGATATAAAAACAAAGAGCGGTACATTGGAATATTATGTGAATGTAAAAATGTTGTATAATGTACTCTAATTGTATTGCAATGGATGCCAAATAGGCATATCTATGTATGAAATAAGAAAAGAAAAAGAAAGTGGATTAAAAAAGGTATGCCTGGGCAGCTCAGTTGAGTTAGTTAGGCATTTGACTGTTATGCACTTAACACTGTAATGTGTCTTAAGTCATTTTAGTAAAGCTCTCAAACTGTCCGTAAGACTGGTCTGAAGTTATTCAAAGGGGTGCATTGTATATTTTGGTGTATCAAAAGAACCGAGTCTGTAATGTGCAATGGGGTATGATGCAATGCTACTACAAAAGGTTAACTCGGCAGGACAAGATGAAGAAGGAATGCAGTTGCTATGGGTAACCACCAGTAACTAGTGTGGAGAGTACAGCAGCCTGTCAGTAGCATCGTACGTTGTGTAGTCGGCAGGTCCTCTGTTAGCAAGGAGGACTTTGTCCAGGCTCCCTCCCTAGCGGACAGTTCCCCTGAGGTATCTGTAACTGAATCCACAGTACTGAGACCTCGTGCACCTGGCTGCATGGTATGGGAGAGGAGTTAGGTGAGGGCATGTAAGAGGTCCATGCTCAGCAGCATTGGTGTGCACAGCCTATTGCATCAGGGTGTGCACCTCCAAGTTCCAACACATATGCATGTGTGACATATTTATTTCTCTTTATCCTGAGATAATGGGGGGGAGGAGGGGTGCAAGGGGACACAGGGGGACCCTGGCAGCAGAAAGAAGAGGAATAGAGACAGGAGGGGTAGCACATATTGCTACTGATCCCCTGTATTTTAACCTGTGACAGTTGAATGTTGGCGAGAGGGAGAGGAGGAGAGGCCTACTTTCAACTACTGTAGGAAGAAAATACACATTGGTTGTACTAAATGCCACCCCTGTCACCCCTCCTGTACAGGTTCTGGCAAGGAAGGAATCGTGGTCTAGCTGCCATCTGCCAATTGACCGGTGGATCGCGATTGACAGGTTGCCAACCCCAGGATTAGGGTGTGCCCAGGCACACTCCTTGCACATGCCTATGCTTAGCAGTACCCCATTCTATCACTGGGAGTGAGGTGGCAGAGGTAAACTGGACTGGTGGGAGGTCAAAAATGTCCCTCCTAAATGGAACATATAATGAAGAAGGTGTGTAGTGACATGGAACAAGACACTCCACAGAGAAACTCTGTGCAATAATTATTGCACACAGTGTACGACTCATTTCTAAGCAGGGGCAGGGGCGTAGCGTGGGGGGGGCAGGGGGAGGTTGCCCTGGGCGCAAAATTTAAAGGAGAGCAGCAGCAGAAGACTGTGAGCTCTTCCACTTCGCTATGAGAAAGAAGTTACGGAGCAGTCCCGGCTTAGGGTCCAGCGGTAACACTGACACAGCAGTGAGTAAATGTACACTGAAGACTATCCATGATGATCCCAGGGATTGTGACTGTGCAGAGACTGGGGGGAAGGCGGAGGGAAGGTCAGTAGAGGAATCAGGTAGGTCAGTGTAGTGGTCAGTATAGCAATCAGATGGGTCAGTTTAGTGGTCAGTGTGTGAATCAAGTAGGTTAGTATAGTGATCAGGTAGGTCGGTGTTAGGAATCAGGTTGGTCAGAGTACTACTGTACTAGTGGAAGGGACTCAGAGAGTGCTAAAAATCCGCAGGTTAGGGGGCGCAAATCTCTTGCACTGCCCCGGGCACTGACAACCCACGCTACGCCACTGAGCAGGGGTATCATGTTTGATGTTAACATCAACTCAGCCCCACCTGGTCCTGGGCATTTATGAGTGGTGAAAGATACCCCCACATGCAGGGCAGCCCCCCGCCCAAAGAGTCACTTTATTAACCCTGAAAACAAATTCTATTAATACCAGCCAGGTGACAACCTTCTAAGTTGTCTTGCAGCCCAATAACCTACAAACACGTTTTATGATGTGTGGCCTTAACGTACTCTTCTATTTTGAAACAAAAAATTCAGTGCATTTTGGAATTTTGTGTATTAACGCTGGTGTCACTGTGGTTTGTGTTGATTTTGTTCCTGACCGCTGACATTAGCTTCTTTGCTTCCCATCTGTTCAGTGTGCAGCTGCCAGAAAGTTTCTCCCAAGCTGCTGCATAGTGAATCAAATGCCATTTCCACTATATTTCTTTAAAATATGTGCACTTTTTTTTAAAAGGAACAGGCAACTTGCAATATAAAGTTACCTAAAGCAATCATAGAGTAATATTAAAGGAGAATACAGGTCACAAAATAAATGGTTATTAAAAAAAAAAAAAGAACCAAGTTAATTTAATATGCATGCCAATGCTGCTCCTCCCCTTTTCCATTTGCTACTGCACTGCCCCATTCACTGGCTAGCACCAAGTAAAAAAACCTGCTTAAAAGGTTAGTGCGCCTTCTCAGATTTTAATTTTTTTCTGAAATGGTGAACTTACACTTTAACCACTTACCTACTGGACACTTTTACCCCCTGTCTGTTCAGTCAAATTTTCAGCATTCCGCACTGTCTTATATCATAGGGATCCCCCTGAGGAAGACACATGCCCCTTTTTCGACATGCGTAGGGGAGGGGCTAGGACGGTGAAGGCATTTGGGGTCCACAGTGATTTTAGGAGCTGACTGAGTATCTGGATGTGCAGCTCTGTTACACTTTTTAAACCAATGCTCTCTTAGTGTGGTGCGCTGGAAGCACCTATACAATGTGAGAACCCTGCACAATTTTCAATACATTTTTGATAGTGTTTAAAACTATTCAAGCACTATTGGCATCTTTTTCTCTGCATATATTCTGTTGCTGAAGGGGGGGGGGGGAGCACAAGGTGAGCCTATAGCAATTGGGGGGGGGGGGGTGGAGAGCACGAGTGAGGTGATTCACTGATGGTTTGGACGTTCATTTGTTTTAATATATGGATCTTTTTGCGCTATATTGCTTGGAAATCTATTATGTATCTTGCATGTGTTTTTGATCTACATTGAAGTAATAGCCCATTACAGGCAGGAACCTGAGGCCCCTTGGTTGTGTAGCAAAGTTGCGTGTTCAGCAGATCCCAGCACCACCTTTTTAGGCACCGTCAAGCCACCTAGCTGCAGCTGCCCCTTTTTCTAGCCCTCCAGTCTAACTTCTCCCAACAGTCCTCCAGACTGACTCCAGCCCACTCGGCTGACTCTCAGGAGATCACCCAGATGTGCTGACCTGCTCCTGCTGTCCTCTCTCCTTGCTCCCATGCCTCCAGGAAGGGTTTCCTCCATGTGTTTTAGGGGAATCTTTGAGCACCCAAACCCCAGGCCCAACATCCTCCCCCCCACACTAGCACCCTCAAGGGCCATCAACATCCTCCTCAGCACTCCATCTCCATCTTCCACCCAACTCCCTTTGCTGGCATGGCTCATATCTATTTATGAGGTAAGCTCTGCCCCCTTTTTGTCCAGACCAGGGGGAAGTGCCAGAGAGAGCTGCCAGATGAGTCACTCAACCCCTGAGTCACTGAACCCTGACCCAGATTCACAGCCTAAGCTTGGGCTAGAGTTTTCCTTCAGAAACAACCACACTAATGCACATGGTCGGAATTTCCGACATCAAATATTCGATGTGAGCTTGTTGTTGGAAAATCCGACCGTGTAGGCTTCATCGGACATTTGCTGTCGGAAATTCCGACCATGTGCATCAGTGTGGTTGTTTCTGAAGGAAAACTCTAGCCCAAGCTTAGGCTGTGAATCTGGGTCAGGGTTCAGTGACTCAGGGGCTGGGTGACTCATCTGGCAGCTCTCTCTGGCACTTCCCCCTGGTCTGGAAGTTTTTCGGAATGTTTGAGAGCTGGTTATCAATTTTTCCGACAACAAAAGTTCTTGTTGGAAATTTCGATCGTCTGTAGCCAATTCTGAAGCACAAAAATCCTACGCATGCACGGAATCAATTAGACGCATGCTCAGAAGCATTAAACTTAATTTTCTCGGCTCATCGTAGTGTTGTACGTCCGTATTCTTGACATTCGGAATTTCCGACAACATTTGTGTGAACGTGTGTATGCAAGACAAGTTTGAGCCAAAATTTTGTCTGAAAAAAATCCACGGTTTTGTTGTCGGAATTTCCAATCATGTGTACATGGCAAGGGACTGATCCCGAAATTCTGGCTCCACCCACATAAACCTCCTCTAAAAGAACTTATACACAGGGTTGACCATATCGCAGAGATGGAGTATTTAAGAAGGGTTGACCTGGGGGATGAGACGGGAGGAAGAGATGGAAAGATATGGGATCAGTGGAGAACTTATAAAACAACGGAAAAAGTTACTGCAATATTATTAGAAATAAATCAGTAAATGTTTTGACCCGATCCAATAGGGAAAAGAGGGAAGAAGTGGGGGGGGGGGGGTTTAACAACAGGGGGGGGGGGGAAATAAATAAATAAATACATAGAGACCTAGGGAGGTGGGTGCTGTGGGGAGAAATGGTTGTGCTAACTATTAAGAGCATGCGCAGTTATCTGTAATTATTTCTTTGTTCATATAATATATAGAAAAAAAAAAAAAAAGAAAAAAAAGAAATAATAGAAAGAAAAAAAAGGAAAAAAAAAGGAAAAAAAAAAATGAGACAAAGTAACTACAATATATAGAATCACCCACAAATGATGCAAATCAAAAGAAAAATAAAAAAAAATGTGTACATGGCATAACACTACTAGCACACACTAGAGGGTGCAACAGTAAGAAAAAATAAAAAATTAAAATTACAGAAATTTTTAAATATATATTTGTAGGAGATTGCGGAACAGTAATGCCCCCGTACACACGATTGGAAATTCCGACAGCAAAAGTCCGATGTGAGCTTTTGAACGAAAATCCCGACCGTATGTATGCTGCATCGGATTTTGCTGTCGGAATTTTAGCCAACAAAAGATTGAGAGCTGGTTCTCAAATTTTCCGATGGAAAAAATTCCTATCGGAAAATCCGATCGTAGCAATTCCGACGTGCAAAATTCTGACGTATGCTTGGAAACAATTCGATGCATGCTCTGAAGCATTGAACTTAATTTTCTCGGCTCGTCGTAGTGTTGTACGTCACCGTGTTCTTGACGGACGAAAGCTCAGAGGACCTTTGTGTGACCGTGTGTATGCAAGCCAAGCTTGAGCGGAATTCCATTGGAAAAAACATCCAAGGTTTTTCCGAAGGAAAATCCGATCGTGTGTACGCGGCATATGTTTTTTTTTTTATTTGTAGCTGTCTCTATGTTCAGGGAACTTTCTTCAGTACAAAGATAAAAAAATAAAAAAAATAGAAGAGGTTCTACCTATTCTCTTCTCTGTCCTAAATAGATGGAAAAAAACTTTATTTTCCCATTGACGCAATATTCCAATGCTGGCAGGAAGTTCCTCTAGTTCTTCATCATTAGGATATACTGTATTCTTAGTGTCGTAGTCAGGAATCTTGTGGGGCATGTTCTCTGGGCACAGGCTGTATTTTTAAGTAACATTAATAGCGTGTAGAACTTGGTGTTAACAAAACATTGCTTTTAAACAGATGGGTATCCTGCTTTAACAGCCAAGAGCAGATGGTCTTATTAGGTTTTAATAGGAAAAAAAGTTTGAGAGGAGAAATGTTTGAAGAATGCATTTAATTTGCTAAATAAAACAAAATGCAATTATTGGGCAGCAGCTGAAAATAATGGTGCTTGCAGGGAATATACTTAACTTCTGTCTAGCAGGTGTACAGCTGTGGTAGATAAATACATCACTGTTGGATACCAGTGGCGGCTGGTGCTCCAAATTTTTGGGGGGCGCAAACAAACAAAAAAATAAAATAAAAAATTGCAGCCTCACTGTGCCCATCAAATGCAGCTACTGTGCCCATCAATTGCTGCCGCTGTGCCCATCAAACGCAGCCACTGTGTCCATCAATTGTCGCCACTGTGCCCATCAAATGCAGCCACTGTGCCCATCAATTGTCGCCACTGTGCCTATTAATTGTCGCAACTGTGCCGTCAATTGTCGCCACTGTGTCATGCCATCAATTGTCGCCACTGTGCCATCAATTATCCCCACGCCATGCCATCAAACGCAGCCACTGTGCCCATCAATTGTTGCTACTGTGCCATACCATCAAACGCAGCCACTGTGCCCATCAATTGTCGCCACTGTGTCCATCAATTGTCGCCACTGTGTCCATCAATTGTCGCCACTGTGCCATCAATTGTCGCCACTGTGCCATCAATTGTCGCCACTGTGCCATCAATTGTCGTCACTGTGCCCATCAATTGCTGCCACTGTGCCCATCAATTGCTGCCACTGTGCCCATCAATTTCTGCCACTGTGCCCATCAAACGCAGCCACTGTGTCCATCAATTGTGACCACTGTGCTATCAAATGCAGCCACTGTGCCCATCAATTGTCACCACTGTGCCTATCATTTGTCGCCACTGTGCCATCAATTGTCGCCACTGTGCCATCAATTCTCGCCACTGTGCCATGCCATCAAACGCAGCCACTGTGCCATGCCATCAAACGCAGCCATTGTGCCATCAATTGTCACCACTGTGCCCATCAATTGTCGCCACTGTGCCCATCAATTGTCGCCACAGTGCCATCAATTGTCGCCACTGTGCCATCAATTGTCGCCACTGTGCCATCAATTGTCGCCACTGTGCCATGCCATCAAACGCAGCCACTGTGCCGTCAATTGTCGCCACTGTGCCATGCCATCAATTGTCGCCACAGTGCCATCAATTGTCACCACTGTGCCATCAATTGTCGCCACAGTGCCATCAATTGTCACCACTGTGCCATCAATTGTCACCACTGTGCCATCAATTGTCGCCACTGTGCCATCAATTGTCGCCACTGTGCCATGCCATCAATTGTCGCCACTGTGCCATCAATTGTCCCCACGCCATGCCATCAAAACGCAGCCACTGTGCCCATCAATTGTTGCTACTGTGCCATACCATCAAACGCAGCCACTGTGCCCATCAATTGTCGCCACTGTGTCCATCAATTGTCACCACTGTGCCATACCATCAATTGTCGCCACAGTGCCATCAATTGTCGCCACTGTGCCATCAATTGTCGTCACTGTGCCCATCAATTGCTGCCACTGTGCCTATCAATTGCTGCCACTGTGCCCATCAAACGCAGCCACTGTGTCCATCAATTGTCGCCACTGTGCTATCAAATGCAGCCACTGTGCCCATCAATTGTCACCACTGTGCCTATCATTTGTCGCCACTGTGCCATCAATTGTCGCCACTGTGCCATCAATTGTCGCCACTGTGCCATGCCATCAAACGCAGCCACTGTGCCATGCCATCAAACGCAGCCATTGTGCCATCAATTGTCACCACTGTGCCCATCAATTGTCGCCACTGTGCCCATCAATTGTCGCCACTGTGCCATACCATCAATTGTCGCCACAGTGCCATCAATTGTCGCCACTGTGCCATCAATTGTCGCCACTGTGCCATCAATTGTCGCCACTGTGCCATGCCATCAATTGTCGCCACAGTGCCATCAATTGTCGCCACTGTGCCATGCCATCAATTGTCGCCACTGTGCCATAAATTGTCGCCACTGTGCCATGCCATCAATTGTCGCCACTGTGCCCATCAATTGCCACCAGTTTGCCCCCTCAAAAACTGCCAGTTTTCCCTGTAAAATGCTGCCAGATTGCCCTCTCAAATACCACTAGATTTCCCCCCCACCCGGCACTTACCTTTTTCAGGTCAGTCATCCTCCCTCCACTGTCCCTCATTGTCTTCTCTCGCCCTCGATGTCACTTCAGCCAATCAGGTTACTGGTAACCAGACCCGGTGAACTTGATTGGCTGAGACGCATGTCAGTGTTAACCAGGGAACGCACACCCTGTGCGTCCCCTCGTTAACTATTTGGAAGCCGATTACAGCCCACAGGCTGTAATCGGGAAGCTGGCTCTGATAGACACTTCCAAAGGCCAACCAACTGCCGTTAATTAAGATGGCCGGCGCTCACCAGGGGGCCGGCCATCTGAATAGTGGGCGGCAGCGGTGTTGGCGACAATACATAGATTCATACAATGCATGAATCTATGTATTGTTGACTTCAGTGGCGGTGCAGGAGAGAGAGGGGGCGGCGCTCTTGCACGCGCTATTGATGCACCGCCACTGCTGGATACACACTATCCAATTTTCTGTAGATTTTTTTCCTTCAGATTTACCAAAACCATATAATATGAGGTCAAACCTTGAGAGTTTCAATTTGTATGCAATCAGGCAGGCCCTTGCACTACATGGTTTTGGTAAATTTGAATTTTGTGTCATTAAAAACGATCGTGTGTGAGCTTCAGAGCATTTTTCGGGTTCTAAAAAAAGAGCATTTTTTTTTCCAAACATGCTCTATTTTAACAACGTTTTTTAACGTTGTCGTTTTTAAGGTTGTAAAAAATGGTCATGTGTGGGCTTTAACGACGTGAAAAAAAACACGCATGCTCAGAAGCAAGTTATGAGACGGGATTGTTTATTCTGGTAAAACTAGCGTTCGTAATGGAGATAGCACATTCATCATGCTGTAACAGACAGAAAAGCGCAAATCGTCTTTTACTAACACAGAATCAGCTAAAGCAGCCCAAAGGGTGGCGCCATCCGCATGGAACTTCCCCTTTATAGTGCTGTTGTACGTCACCGCGCTTTGCTAGAGCATTTTTTTTCCCACGATTGTGTGTAGGTAAGGCCGTTTTAATAATTGGGTTGAAAAAAAACATTGTTTTTTCTAGACCCTTAAAAACTTAGGCCCAGATTCAGAGAGAATTGGATTCTCGTAGCGTATCAGAAATACACTACGCCGCCGTTTTTTACCTGGCTCTACGTGGAATCCAGGTAGATTTTGTCCAGTAAACGACAGCGGCGTAGTGTATTTCTCCCGTCGCAATCCATCTAGACGAGTAGGGGGCGTGAAGGATTTAAAATAGGCGCGTTCCCGCGGCGATCGAACTGCGCATGCTTCGTTCGCAAATTTCCCGCCGTGCATTGCGCGAAATCACGTCGTTACGTCATTCGTTGTTTGAGTAGCGTCGTTTACGGACATTTCTATTCCCGAACGAGTTACGCAAAAAAAAAAAATAATAATTTAAATTCGACGCGGGAACGACGGCCATACTTAACATGGGCTACGCACCGTTAGACCAGCAAAAAGCTGGTCTAACAGTACGTAAAAAAAAACAGACGTAAGCGATTGCGAAGACCGCTCGTATCTTCGTGGATCGCCGTAAAAACACATTTGCATATCCCGACGCATGAAAACAACGCGAACTCCTCCCAGCGGCCGCAAAAATATCGCAGCGTAGATCCGAAAGCTTACGAAGACGTAAGCCTCTCGGATCGAAGCCCGAAGCCGCCGTATCATGGTTTGAGGATTCAAACTAGTGATACGGCGCGCGAAATTTGAAATTACTCCTGTCTAACACCAGTTAGACAGGCGTAATTGCTTTATGAATCTGGGCCTTAATTTTTAGAACCCGAAAAATGGTTGTGTGTACGCAGCATAAGGCCGCGTACACACGATCAGACCAGTCCGATGAAACTGGCCTGAAGACCAGTTTCATCGGACCAAACTGATCGTGTGTACGGCCCATCCGACCGTTGTCCATCGGGCCAAAGTTATAAAACTTGCTTTAAAATCTGTCCAATGGAAACCTGTCCGTCGGACCAAAACGATGGTTAGTACACAAAAGCATCGGACCAAAAACCTGCGCATGCTCAGAATCAAGTCAACGCATGCTTGGAAGCATTGAAGTTTTTTCAGCACGTCGTTGTGTTCTACGTCACCGCGTTCTGGCCCAATGGGATTTTGGACTGATGGTGTGTACGCACATCAGACCATCAGGCCACTTCAGCGGTGGTCCGGTGAAAACGGTCCGTCGGAGCAGTCTCATCGGTTTGGTCTGATCGTGTGTACGCGGCTTAATAGTTAAACAGTGTGATGGAAATAAAATAAATAAAAAAAGCTGAGGGGGTCGCCGTCATGAAAGGCCATATATATATATATATATATATATATATATATATATATATATATATATATATATATATTCCTTGTGCAAAAAGACCCTGTTGTGAGTCTGTTTACCCCCAAGAGATGGCCAAAGCAAGGCTGCTTTTATTACAGCATCTGATGAACTAAAGTACAGTATGAGACGCTTCAGAATAAGGATGGAGAAAGATCTGTAATTTGGATCACCTGGAATATATTATTCCCTGACTCATTGTTTGATTTGATGCAATCTCCATAATAATGAAATATCTAAAAACGCCACTTGTATGTGATTGCAATGCCGCAGTTTAACTTGCCGCATATAGTCTTACTGAATTATTTTTTATGGAACATTTTCATGCTTTTTTATTAAATACCAATCTCTCTTTTTTCTTTTGACTGACGGTAACCTTGAAGCGTGCTGGAATATAGCAACACGAATAATGACTCGGTAACAAAAGCGGCGAGTTCATATCAATAAACATGGCACAAAACAGGGGACGGACGATCACTATTCATATTGGTGTGCCGAGTTGTTTTCTCCAAGAGAATCTACAGAACCAATCATTTTCGTTTCATTGGAGACTTGGAAAAGTGAATTTTATTTTTGTAAGACACATGCAAAAGCAGGATGTGTGGTTCTAACAGAATTTGATTAACCCATAATTGAATTTGCATTCAGTAGAAAACATTGAATTCTAGCTAAATCCAAAAGCAAAAATGTAGATATATTGCAGGGTAAGAATATGTAGATATGGTGGCTGCATTTGTTTTCTTTTTTTTTCTGGCTTTTATTTTTATTTTCAACTGATGATTTGGTTAGTAACAAACTTTGCATCCTTGGGTGAAAACACCCTTTCTACAAACCAAACTGTACCTATGGTGGAGCAGCATTGTCACCCTAAAGCCTCATACACACGATCAGACTTCCATCTAAGGCCGCGTACACACGTCCGAGAACCTCGTCGGGCTAAACTCATCGTTCCACCCGACGAGGTTCCCGATGAGCGGTCGAAAAAGCTTGTCGAGCCAAAGTCTTCATTGAACAACAAGGAAAAAGAGAGCGTGCGGGACGCTCGTCAGAAGTGTACACACGATCGAGCTTCTCGCCAGAATATGTCTTCCAGCGAGCTTCTCGCTGGATTCTGCCGAGAAGCTCGGTCGTGTGTACGGGGCCTTACTTTTCCGTGGATTTTTGTCTGAAGGGTCGTTGGCCGTGAACTTGTCCGTGAACACACGGCAGAACTATTTCACCAACATTCACCAAACCACTTGTTTTTTCAGATCTTTACCGCCACCCTTTGGGCAACTTCTGCTACTGTTGTCTTTAGCATTGGTTCTGAGCATGCGTGTTTGTACTTTGGACTTGTGTACACATGATCGGATTGGCCTGACGTAGGACATTTGTTGTCGGAAAGTTTGAGAGCATGCACAGCGAACATTTGTTCGTTGAAAAACCAACAACAATTGTCCGATGGAGCATACAGATGGACTGATTGTCCTATAAAACAAGTTCATTGGACCGTTGTTGTCGAAAAGTCCGATCGTGTGCATGGGCCATAAAACACAAAGTGTGTCAGAACTACATTGTAAAGGGTCGTACACATGATCCAATTTTATGGCCATAATTGTCTGATGGACACATTGTGTCAGCTAATCCAATCGTGTGTATGCTCCATCAGACAATTGTTGGCTGGATTAAAGACAACAAAATTTGGCTGTTCATGCTCACCAACTGTCTGGCAATAAATCTGTTACTTCGGTATATCCGATTGTGTGTTAACAAATCTGTCCAACTAAAATCCAAAGTACAAACACGCATGCTCAGAACCAATGTTAAGCCTCATACACACTTCCATTGGACTTTTCTGTGGATTTTGCTCTGAAGGGTGTTGTCCGTTAACTTGGAATGCATACACACAGCAGGACTTTTTCAGCCAACATTTACCAAATCAGGTGTTTTTTCTGCTCTTTACCGCCACCCTTTGGGCAACTTCTGCTATTGTTGTCTGATCTTTAGCATTGGTTCTGAGCATGTGTGTTTGTACTTTGGACTTGTGTACACGTGATTGGATTAGCCGGTGTAGGACATTGTTGTTCCCGGAAAGTTTGTCTGTTCAAGCAGCGAACATTTGTCCGATGAAAAAGCGAAAAAGGTTTGTCCAATGGAGCGTACACACGGTCGGATTGTCTGCAAAAACAGGTCCGTCGGAGATTTGTTGTCAAAAAGTCACATGTGTGTATGGGCCTTAAAGGGACCCTAAAGGTTCCTGTTTAAAGAAAAAAAAATATTAAACATGTTATACTTACCTCCACTGTGCAGCTCGTTTTTCACACAGTGGCCCCAATCCTGGTCTACTGGGATCCCTCGGTGTCTGTCTCGGGTCCTCCCCGCAAGTAGCTCTCTCCCATGGGGGTTAGTTCTTGCGGGCGCGATCCCGTGATACAGCCGGCGGCTATAGCCACCAACTGTAACACTCGGCCCCGCCCCTGGCTTGCGCCATTGGATATGACTGACAGCAGCGTGAGCTAATGGCTGCGCTGCTATCAATCCATCCAATCTAGCCAATCAACGGCCAGACTGAGTGGAAAAGAGGACGTCGGGGGGAGCGCAACAGGTGAATGGCCTCAGGTAAGTAAAACGGGGGATGCATTGAGGGGAAAAAAACCAACCTCTACAATCCCTTTAAGGCCTCGTACACACGAGGCAATACATTTGTTCAAATCGGTCGGACACACGAGCAAACCAAAATCCCCGCCAGCACGCTGACGTGTCGGTGACGTGGCGGTGACGTTGACGCCGCCACGTCACCGCACCAGGAAGTAAAACACTTCCGCGCATTCGTCGAAACCATTCGGAGCGTGTGCGAGAAGACATGTCTGCTGGTTAGCGTACTAACCAGCAGACATGTCGGGCGGACGGGTTCCCAGCCGACGGATTGGTAAGCATGCTTTCCAATCTGTCGGGTGGCCAAATCCGTCTGCTCGCCCGTACACACGATCGAATCTGTCTGCTGGGACGGTCTAGCAGACCGTTTCCAGCAGACAGATTTGATCGTGTGTACGAGGCCTTAGACATAGCAAAAAGGCGTTTTTTAGTGCAAACAGGTAAACTGGGCAGCCCCCCCTTCTGTTTATGGCCTGTATCTGCAGTTCCTTTTTACGCTTTTCTTTTATTGGATCATATTCTTTTGTTTTACTGACAGCTCATGAAAATGTGTCTTCATCTTGCAGGTCCATGGGGTCAATGCGTAGGTGAATGCGGACCAAGTGGGCTACAGAGTCGGTCGGTTTGGTGCGTCCATGGGGACAGTTGGGTTACTCACATCTCAAACTGTAACCCAGAGGAGGAACCAGCAAGCCAACAGAACTGCTTTAAAATTTGCAGCTGGCACAGAGAACTCTACGAGTGGGAGACTACGGAATGGGACCAGTGCGTTCTTGTACCTTATCCGCACGCCGGGGTTAAATCGAGAACCTCAGAATGTGTCACAGCCCAACGTGGACTACAGCACAGACAAGTCAATTGTGTCCACAAGAACAATAGATCCATAACATCTGAAGAAATCTGTGAGTACTTTACTCCACGACCTACGGAAGAACAATCGTGCCTGGTACCATGCCCACAGGATTGTATTTTATCGGAATTTTCACCATGGTCTATGTGCAGTAAAAACTGTGGGAAACATCTTCAGCACAGGACTCGCTTTGTCATATCTTCATCTTTGTATGGTGGCTCAGACTGCCCAAATCTCACGGAATGGAGGCCTTGTGCATTCTATGGGTTCTGCTCCTTTGGGGAAGAAGAACATGTGTACAGTCTTAAGGTTGGACCTTGGAGCGAGTGTAGGTTGCCTCATCTGAAGGAAATAAGTTTTAGTGGAAGGACCATGTTGGATTTTGGCTCAGATTCTGGTGAAAGAAGTACTTTCAAGCAGGAAAGCCATCTATCGCAAGAAAGATTCGATAGATGGGACGCCGAGATTGGTTACCAAACACGCCAAGTACAGTGTATGCGCAGTGACGGAAAGAGTGCTCTGCTAAGGTAAGAATGTTTCCATAGTTTATATATAGAATGTCTGGCACCTGTCATGTATTAAAGTCTGGAGCAGTTTAACCTCCCTAGGGGTATGTTAGGTTTTTGATGCTGAAAGCGGTACAATTATTTTGCATGGAAATGTGGCGTTTTACATTGTAGACCTGTAATCGGCGTACACACGATCGTTTTTGGTGATGAAATAAAATGTCATTTAACTGATTGCCGACCGCCCGCCGTCATATTACTGCGGGACGGTGGCACTGCTACGCGGGAGCACGTAGCTCTACGTCCTCCCTTTAGCAACACAAGCTGGCAGCTATTACACTGTTCTCTTGCGGACACTTCCTAGATTGTAAGAAAGCTCCGCTCTCAGACGGTGATCACTGGAAGAAGTGATCCCAGTAGAAGATTCCCCCTCTGTTCCTGTTCTGGTAGCAGCTCAAAATTTTGGATTTTCCCTCACTTTCATTCCCAGCAACGTTGGTAATCAGCCCATTTAGAGAGAATAGAAACCTGGCAGTGGCTCTAACACCTCACAACTATAAGGCGGCGTACACACGATCGGACATATCCGATGAAAACGGTCCGCGGACCATTTCCATCGGATATGTCCGATCGGGAGTTTGATCCGATGGCGTGTACACACCATCGGATCAAATTCCCCGCCGCCGGACGGCGCGGTGACGTGGCGGTGACGCGGCGGTGACGTTGACGCCGCCGCGTCACCGCCACGTCACCGCACCAGGAAGTAAAACACTTCCGCGCATTCGCCGAATCCATTCGGCAGCGGCGCGGCGGCGGTGGGGGCCGACATGTCTGCTGGTAAGTGTACTAACCAGCAGACATGTCGGGCGGACAGATTCCCACCGGATAGATTTCAAAGCTTGCTTTGAAATCTGTCGGGTGGAGAAATCTGTCTGCTAGCCCATACACACGAGCGGAGATGTCTGCTGAAACGGTCCATCGGACCGTTTTCAGCGGACATATCCCCTCGTGTGTACGCCGCCTAAAACAAAATGAAAATGTTTAGACTTTAGTTATACTGTAATGCCCTGTACACACGATCGGTTCATCCAATGAAAATGATCTGATGGATTTTTTCATCAGATATCCGATGAAGCTGACTTTCATCAGTCGTGCCTACACACCAGCAGTTAAAAAAACGATCGCGCCAGAACGCGGTGACGTAAAACACAACGACGTGCTGAGAAAAATTAAGTTCAATGCTTCCGAGCATGCGTCGACTTGATTCTGAGCATGCGTGAATTTTTAACCGGTGGACTTGCTCACAGACGATCGTTTTTTTCTATCGTTTTTTTAACCATCAGATAATTTTAAAACAAGTTCCTAGCTTTTTAACCGATGGATAAAAAACCGATGGGGCCCACATACGATTGGTTTGTCTGATAAAAACAGTCCACCAGACCGTTTTCATCAGACAAACCGATCGTGTGTACTTTTGTATGATTTATTAAATTGTGCTACATTTTCTAAATGCAGAAATCTGAAATAATTATTATATGTTAGTGCCTAGCAAATACACCAGCTGAAGCCGCGTACACACGGCAGAGAACCTCGACGGGCAGAACACATCGTTCCGCCCGTCGAGGTTCTCTGCCGGCCGTCGAAATCGGTGACCCGCCCGTCGGGAATGGCAACCAGCCATTCATCCAGGCGGGCCGTCGAGCAAAAAGAGAGCGTGCTCTCTTTTCGCTCGACGGGATTCCCGACGGGCGGGGCGAGCCAGGAGCGTACACACGGCCGAGGTCCTCGCTGGAATGCAGCTTCCAGCGAGGTTCTCGCTGGTTTCCAGCGAGAACCTCGGTCGTGTGTACGCCGCCTAACACTAGGCGCAAGATTCTGAAATCTTGTATTATTTAATAATAATTACATAATCAATTTGTGAATGTTATACAATATAATCTAAAGTTTGAGAATTTTGAACTGTATATGATTTTGACTTTTCTTCCCAGGAATTCTCTGTATTTGTTGACTGGTTGCGGTAAACCCCAGACCATCTACACATTGTGATTTTATTTTATTATTACAGTATCTGCACCCAGGACAATATGCCCCTACAATACCAATCTTGTATTATGCCAAAAGACTGCGAAGTGTCAGAATGGGGTGACTGGACTTCGTGTTCTAAGACGTGTCAACTGGGAGGAACCGTGCTTGGACTACGCAGTAGAAGGAGGATTGTTAAACGTATGGCCATTGGAGAGGGAAAGCCATGTCCAGAGCTCGAAGAGACGGAGGCTTGTAATATCGGACGCCAGTCACCATGTCTTGGGTAGGTGACCATCCATGTTTATGTCTTTACCATTTATGCTTTGGGCATTTCACCAGAAATTGATCTCCTTCTAACCTGCATGTGACCTGCTTTTAACTGAAGCGAACAAAAGCCCATTGATACAGACCCCTCTATAGTTAAAGGGGTTTTCCATTGTGTGTGTATTTTAGTCTAATCCAAATGTAGGCAACCTTGGCATTCCAGCACAAGGCATTCCAGCAAACGATCGGACCATCAGTGATGCATGTCAGTACTGCCTTTCAGTGCCCATCAGGGCCTCCCATCCGGGCCTCCCATCAGTGCCTGCTCATCAGTGCCATCTATTAGTGAATGAATGAATGAAAAACTTATATAGCGCAGCACATGCGAAGCAAATCGCCACTGGGCGCTTGATGTTCCTGTCTCCTTTGAGATCAAAAGAGATGCGTCTTAATCTTTCTCCTGAAGACTAGATAGTTCTCCTCCAGCCGAATACTCGCTGGTAAGGCGTTCCATAGTCTGGGACCCTGGACAGCGAATCTCCTGTCTCCTTTGGACTTGAATCTGGCTTTTGGTATCTGAAGCCGATTTTGATTGGTGGATCGTAGAATACGATTGGGATTGTGAACTTGTAATTTTTCGCATAGATAATGGGGAGCATTCCCATGGATACATCTATGCGTTAGACAGAGAGCTTTAAAGGAGATTAGTGTCCAGCAGTGCCGTCTATCAGTGCTCATCAGTGCTGCACATTAATGCCTCCTTGTTAGTGCCACCTCTTTAGTGCCATCTCATTAATGCCCATCAGTGCAGCCTGTCAGTGGCCATTAGGCCCCTTTCACACTGGGGCAGTATGTGCGGTGGTGGTATAGCGCCGGAATTGCTGGGGTATTAACTCCCACTAGCGGCCGAAATATTCGTTTTCATTTTTTGCATCACCTCTGTAAGGGGCGATGCCCCCCCCCCCCCCTGCTTATCATCTCACGTCAGGAGAGAGGAGAGAAGAGATTAGACTTGTTATTTTCTCGTCAGCACAATCCCCCCCCCCCCCCAGTTATCTTCTCCAGGGGGGCCCTGCTTAAAACTGTGTAAACGGTGTAAGGGGCCCCAAAATTTGTGATGGCTGCCCTGGCCATGGACTAGGTGAGTGAGAGATAAGCATATTGGGATGGCGAGGGCAGAAAAGACATTAGAGAAGGCTTCTATTTATTATTAGAAGTGAAATTGTGCCTGAAAAGGTGAACTCAGCCTTTAAAGTAATTGTGAGTTGTCAAACACATTTTCCTAGTTTACAAATAATGTCAATGGCTGCAATCATTTCCATTCTTTAAGATAGTAATATACAGTATGTCTCAGGAGACTAATGTACCATAAGTGCCTGATAATGCATTTTATTTGCTCCATTAACCACAGCAAACATTGTTTCTGTTCCCCAAGGATGTGTTTATTGAAAGGTTAAGAGAGAGAATGAAGCAATTGTACTTATTGATTACAGATGAAAACTTGTTGTGTGAGACGTTGAACAAACAGTTCGGCCTCGGCGCATGACGGGCCAATGTACGACGCCGTCCGCCTTATTCAATAAGGAATGCTAATTCTTAAGCGTTGCTTCTGAAGTGCAATGACCCCCCCCCCCCCCAGCAATTAGCATCCATCATGGATTGCTATGACTGCGGCAACATAAATTCTGATCGGCTTCAGTTAAGAATCAACGGTCATATTGAATAAGTTCTTATACAGAAAGGAAATGCCTGAGCGCTCATAAGAGAGATTATATAGCAGTGAATAAACATCCACAATAAGAAGTGGTTTATGACTTCACAATGCTTTGTCTGCCCCTATCAGAGCCTACCCCCTATGAACTTTAGTTAAAGCAGAACTATAGCCTTGCATTGGAGCATTGTTGGCAGGCAGACTTTTATTGTAGAAGGCAACCCTTCTGTAATATAAGCTCCTCTTCTGTTTGCCAGCCAAGGTTTCTTCTAAAAGGTATGCTGAGCCATGCATGTCTAGATTTTTGGCCTCCTTTGTTGCTGGGATAAATTATACTTGTGTGGGGATTACATCTTCCTGGGCTGACCAATCAAGATGGCCGAAGATGGTGAGCCATGAAAGAAGACAGGGCGAAGATGTCAGAAGAAGCAAGCGGTCTCACAGATATCACATTGCTTTAGGCAGGGGTGTCCAAACCAGGGCCGATCCTAGGGTCACAGGCACCTTGGTGCAGAAATATTTCTGGGGCCCCCACATGGGCGTCATATTTTTACTAACTCCTCCCCTTTACAAATGTTTCCATGGCAATGACTCAACCACAGAGATGCTCCCCCACTCAGGCCGTGTACACACGACCGAGGTTCTCGCTGGAAACCAGCGAGAACCTCGCTGGAAGCTGCATTCCAGCGAGAACCTCGGCCGTGTGTACGCTCTCGGCGAGCTTCCCGTCGGGAAGCCCGTCGAGCAGAAATAGAGAGCACGCTCTCTATTTGCTCGCCGGCCCGCCTGGAAGAATGGCTGGTTGCCATTTCCAACGGGCGGGTCGCCGATTTCGACGGCCGGCAGGGAACCTCGACGGGCGGAACGATGTGTTCTGCCCGTCGAGGTTCTCTGCCCTGTGTACGCGGCCTAAGTCTTCATTACCCTGGGATCCTTACATGATCTCTTATCAATAAACAAAATACAGGAAGAGAAGCAGAGTACTTTATTAGGACCTGGAGAGGGGGCTGTGTGATGGATACAGAGAGGACTTCTGTTAGAAAGTCTGTTAGATGTTCGGCGCCCCCAACTCGGCAGGCGCCTGGGTGCAATGCACCTTGTGCACCCTGCCTAGGATCGGCCCTGGTCCAAACTTTTTTCAAAGAGGTCCACATTTGATGAAGTGAACATGCTCGAAGGCCGACCATTTTGCCTGACATTCTCTGAACCATTAAAATTTTATTTAAGTGTGTTTGCCCGAGCACTAATATACTGCCCAACAAGAATTCTCTTGCCTTTGTGGCTGTGTGTGGTGAAGACTAGAGATGAGCTCAGGCGTGTTATTTCTCTTTTGTGGCCCCAACGAATCCCAGGGGGCTGCTTAGGACTAAGATTGAGCTTGGGCGTGTTATTTGGATATACCGTATAACACGCACAGGCTTACCATTGCCATAAATGCAGCCTCACCATTACCATGAATGCAGCCTCACCATTGCCATGAATGCAGCCTTACCATTGCAATCAATGCAGCCTCACATGTGCTATGAATGCAGCCTTACCATTGCTATCAGTGCAGCCTGATCGATGCCCATCTGCACCCGTCTCTGCAGGAGGGGACCGGGAGGGGAAGGGACAAGTGCCGTCAGATTACAAACAAGAGAATTTCTTGTTTATTCGTGGCCTTTTTAATACAAAGTCCCACCTCCTATGATAAACAGAACAGTCATCCAATGGCATCCCAGGAAACGGGACTTTCTATTAAAGATGCTGCCGAGTAAACAGGAGATTCTCTTTATATAATCTGACGGTGCACGTCATGTCCCCTCCGAGGCAGCGCCGATAAATACGGTATATATCTTTTGTGGCCCCCAGGGCACATGTGAGGCTGCAATGACTATATATATACAAATCCCCAGGGGGGCCATATTAAATCACCAGGGGCCGCAAATGGCCCCCGGGCCGGATTTTGGACATGCCTGGCTTAAGGGTACTGTGACAGACTCACCCGGGACAGAGGCTTTTGGATGAGACTGACTGCTAGCCTCCTCCCTTATGATTATGGGCCGTGGCATTTTAGGGAACAGTGCTCTTTGTGAGTTGTATGGCTGGGGACCCTTGAGGTGGTGTTAATTTGGATTCAGGTCCATGTTCCTCCAAGACACACAGACTCTGGGAACCCTGTATATGTCATATTAGAAATAGTGACTGATTCATAATGTTGGGACATATACTGTTAGAATATGCTGATGTCAACTCCATTCACCTGTCTGTTGTCTGTTATAATGTAAATGAGTCTAGGATAACTTCTAAGTGTCTTTCACCTATTTGCTTGTGCTAATTAACCCGGCAATTATATGAAGGAGTTCTGTGTTAATATGTACAATAATGTGTATTGTAGTTAGGGAGTCACATCGGCTGCTGTAAGGGATTAGTTAATTAGCTCATGTTAATTTATGTTTCTGTGTATTGCTAGAGTAATATGAGCAGGATATAGGAACCTCCTCTTTTACTGTATATAAGACTTGTATTCTGGTTCTAATAAACTGTCCGATGTTTTACCCTACACTGAGCTATGATTAGTGAATGGGAAAGCTAAAGGGTCTTGGATTGTGTCATACCGGACAGAGGAGCGATATGGCAGATAGACTCATCTTGAGTACAGGGGTCCGTCACAGGTACGAAATTATAGGGGACTCTAAAAAAATAAAAATAAATTTGTTATTGGCTATACTGGTCTTTTTGTGTCTCCAGCCTACACCTGTCCTAATACATGTCTCCGGTCTCCAAAACTGTACCATGTTTACAGTCTCCATTCATCTCCTGCAGTATGTGTGCAGTCTCTGATGAGTTTGTGTAACTTTACTATCAGTGAATATTATATGTTGCTCTTTGATGATATTAGGGACACTTGAGGCCTCCTTTATCAAGAAAATTGACCTCCATTGGTCATACAATTAGGGTTTACATCAACTTTAACCCCCCTGGCGGTATTCCAGAGTCAGGCTCGGGGTGGAATTTCAGCACCAAAAGCAGTAACCCCGAGTCAGACTCAGGATCGGCTCGCAGCAGCCACAGGCATGGTTTACTTACCTTGTCCCTGGATCCTGCGATGCCGCGGTGCTGTGTGATCGAGCGGTGTTGAACGATATCGATTTGTGGGGAAATCCGCCATATAAAAATAAAAGTAATGACAGCAACAATTCTGCAACTGAGCAAATTTCATGTTTTGAGTTGATTACATTATTGAATACTTTTTATTATAATTATATTATTATTTGTTATAATTATTTATAATTATTTATTATAATTTATGATTTTGTTTTTCAAACTTTTTCATAACCGGGATGTCTATTAGACTCTTGTTTGGTCAGATTTAAGTGAGTTATTCCTAAGAATTACAGGCCTACAATGTAAAACGCCAAATTTCCTTGCAAAATAATGGTACCGCTTTCAGCAACTAAAATCTGAAATAATCATACCGCCAGGGAGGTTAATGACCCGCTATTGACTCCTGTTGCATGTACGCAATATCTGCCTTCTGTAGATTTACATTCAGTAAATATTATATGTGGTCCTTTGGAGTATATTTACTAATGTACTTTGTTTTACCTAAAGTCAGTCAATTGCGGTTCATTATAATAGATTTATGTAGCGCCCTTTAGCTAGAGTTCTAGGTGTAGATAGATGTAGTTGTTAGTGTAGGAAAATTTCAGCTTGGCTGAGGGCCTGTCTTGGGTTGTAAATCTGGGTCAGGGTTTAGTGACTCAGGGGCTGGATGACTCGTCCTGACAGCTGTTCTAGTGCCTCCCCCTGTTTTCTATCAAAAAGGTTGGAGGTGAACTTATCTGCTGTTTAAAAGGCCTACATCCCTAGGATATAGTACAAATCTAGTTCCCCCTTGGGATTGGGACTTTATAGGCACAGATTGTGAGATGTATAGTATAAAAATACTTACTGTATTAATTGTCATATAACACTCACTTTTTTACCCTGAAAATAGAGGTTAAACTGTGCCTGCGTATTATACGCAGGAGGCTGTGGAAAGATTTTTTCCTGAAACTTCCCTTTTAAAGTTAGGGTGCGTGTTATACGCCTGCGTGTGTTATACCCCGATAAATACGGTAATTTTTATTTGCGTATCAAAAACTGTATCAAAAAAGAATATCAATCATATAATTTTTTTTTATAAAGACATAGAAAATTGCATCATCTTACATACACCATTGGGTGCGCACAGAGAATAAAAATATCCACAATTTGAGCATCCGTGATTTGCACACAAAATGCTGATAGCAATCGTAATTCCTACACGTTATGCAGTACATAGGACTCCTTCTTCAGGGAAAATCTGATATGCAATAACAGTGGTAGTAGTAGTCTAGAAAATATTAAAATTATACTTTATACATACATTGGATACTGAACCGAGATGATGGCGATGAATAAACACTTTAGGCATCAATCACCCTTATACTTACATATGCAAACATAAGCATTGCTTACCTTCCTTCGCCTTGTCTTCATGCAATTTTTTATTTAGTATGTTTCAATTATTTATGACAGTTCTGTGTGTCCTTTGGTGGTATCAGGTACACTTGAGGGCGGCGCTCTATATCAAGAAAAGTTGGTCACCACTGGTCATACAATTAGGGTTTACATCTACTTTAATGGCCCACTAGTAAATGTTTTTAGCAAATGTACTCCAAAGAACCACACATACTAATCGCTGAATGAAATGCTACAGAAGGCTATCAGAGACTGTATACATGTAACAGGAGATGGTCAAAGAGTGCAAACATACTGCGGGAGTTGGATAGACACTGAGAACATACTGTGAAACCTTGGTTTGAGAGTAACTTGGTTTGAGAGCGTTTTGCAAGACAAGCAAAATGTTTTAATACATTTTGCCTTAATATACAAGCGATGTCTTGATATAAGAGTAGCGTCATGTCACAACTGAGTGTAAAAGAGAAGAGTCGTCTCTAAGTGTAGCAATATGGTTACATTTAATGAAGGTACAACATTTAGAAAGTCACATGGTTGATGATTAAAACAGGCAGTTATCTGGGGTAAAGCTGTCCACATAGACCAGGGGTCGCTCTTTGCTAGCCTTCATCCGGCCCTTGGGGCAGTATTGCTCCCAATTAGGGATGAGCCGAACACCCCCGCGTTCAGTTCGCACCAGAACGATCGAACAGACCGCCCGTTCGCGCGAACATTTAGAACCCCATTGAAGTCTATGGGACTCAAACGTTCAAATTCAAAGTGCTCATTTTAAAGACCAATATTCAAGTTATTGTTGGAAAACGTCTTTGAGAATCCGGGTCTTGCCCCAGGGAACATGTATCAATGGAAAAAAGTTTTAAAAAACAGGAGCAGGACTCCTGAAAAAATGACCGTTTTTAAAACTTTTTTCCATTGATACATGTTCCCTGGGGCAAGACCCGGGTTCTCAAAGACATTTTCACAGGCAAACTATAGACACCCAGCAGGTACAATATTTAAAGGAATTTTTCATTTTTTTTAATTTAAACATTATTAAAATCACTGCTCCAGGAGCAGTGATTTTAATGATGCTTAAATAAAAAAAAATCATTTAAATATTGTACCTGCTGGGTGTCTATACCTGTAATAACGTCTTTAAAAATAGCACAATCACCTGCCTACCAGTAAATTAGAAAGAACTGATCTATCTAAGTTATACAGTGTATAAATATATGTACAACTCCTGGACAATCTCTCTGTCTCTCTGACTGATCTCAGTTCAGTGCTGGAACACACTACACAAGGTCGCCCAGCAGGCGGCCTTATATAGTGTGGGGCGTGTGCTAAGGCCCTGAGCCATAATTGGCCAAAGCCACCCTGGCTTTGGCCAATTATGGCTCTCCGTTTTTTGCGCGATGTGATTGGCCAAGCATGCAGGGTCATAGTGCATGTTTGGCCAATCATCAGCGCGCAATGCCGCAGTGAATTATGGGCCGTTGCGCGTCACTCGAATTTGGCGCGAACGACCCGTTTTGTTCGAATTTTGTCGAGCGTACGAACGGACAATGTTCGAGTCAAACATACGTTCAAATCGAACACGGGGCTCATCCCTACTCCCAATGATATGAGGCACTATTCCTCCTAATGTCACCAACAATGGGGCACTATTTCTTAGACGAATAGCAATGATGGAGCACTATTCTTCCTCATACTGCCCACCAACACTGGGGCCATGTTCATTCTCACTGATGCTCGGCCCTGGGGCATTTTCTACCTCGACTGGTCAGAATCCGGCCCCCCTGAAGTCTGAAAGACCGTAAACTGGCCCTTTGCTTGAAAAGTATGGAGACCCCTGACATAGACCACCATTGATGGCATCCCTTCCACTAGCAGTTCAAGCCTCACTTTCAGATTGCTCTACTGCAGGGTAGTCTTCCCGTTCACGATTGCAGACTGATAGCAGTGAGAACCGGCGGTGAGGAGGACGGTCTATGTTTCTGGAACAAATTATGCTTGCAAACCAAGGTTTTACCATACTACAGTTTTGGAGACTGGAGACATGTATCAGGACAGTTGTAATGTAGACTAGAGACATATTACATAAGACTGCTAGAGCTAACTGATATTACAGCCCCCAGGGCCACTATTCAAAGTTGTGGGGTCCCATACAGCCTGCCTGACAGGGCCTCCCACCAGCAGTTCTTGGCATTTGCACAGCTGCAATATTTGTGTATTGTATTGGCATTTCAAGGAATGGTTTCACTGGATTTGATGCATAACACCCCACATCCCCAAAATACCCTAAAACCGTTCATAACATACCCAAACCTAGGCACTGCTTACCTTCCTTCACCTTGTCTTCATGCAATGTTTCATTTATTTCCACATCTACATTTTAATTTATTTTCATTGTAGTAAACAGCCCTCGATTTGCACTCCATCATAAAAGCCACTTAACAATGATATATTCAGCGGTACCTGCCAGGGCTGATATTTTGTAATAATTAGCGAGATCTGCAAGCACATTTTTTATTTTTACACCAAAAGCCAATTACCACGATGACTGCAGTGAAATACGCTGGAGATGAAGACGTCTCATAGGTGACATTTTGTATGACATTCCCTCTAATGATTTCTGGAGTTATCTGATGTCTTCATGAGGTTACACAATGTTAAATGACTTCATTATTGAAAAAATCTCTATTATATGGAAGAAAGGAAAGAGTTGTTTCAGATACAGGTAGATGTGTAAAGCTACCAAAGGTTCACGTGTCAACCTTGGGGGTGGATGATGGTGGGTGGTTAGTCGCCATTTTTTTTATTTTTTTATCTGTAAATCCAGAAATTTCTCACAGTAGGTTGTCTTTGGAATGGTTCTTAATGTTAAACCTGGTACTCCTGGGTTTCAGCAATAAAAAAAAAAATGTTCCCTATATCCTGTGACCCCTTTTTTTGACCTGACCCTAATGCCGCGTACACACGATCATTTTTGGTTTGTAAAAAATTACGTATTTTTTTAATGTCCTTAAAAACGAGTGTGTGTGTGCTTCAGAGCATTTTTCAGGTTCTGAAAAACGGGCAAAAAAAAAAATCGAACAAGCTATATTTTTTAACAACGTTTAACGTTGTCGTTTTTAGGGTTGTAAAAAATGGTTGTGTGTAGGCTTTAACGAGGTGAAAAATCCGCGCATGCTCAGAAGCAAGTCATGAGACGGGAGCGCTCGTTCTGGTAAAACTAGCGTTTGTAATGGAGTAAGCACATTCATCACGCTGTAACAGACTGAAAAGCGCGAATCGTCTTTTACTAACACGGAATCAGCTAAAGCAGCCCCAAGGGTGGCGTCATCCGCATTGGAACTTCCCATTTATAGTGCCGTCGTACGTGTTGTACGTCATCAGGCTTTGCTAGAGCATTTTTTTTTTCATGATCATGTGTAGGCAAGGCCGGTTTAATGATCAAGTTGAAAAAAACTTTGGGCCAGATTCAGAGAGCCGTAACTCCTGTCTAACTGGTGTTAGACTGGAGTACTTTCTAATTACGTGCGTTTTTTCACTAGTTTGAATCCTCAAACCATGAAAAGACGGCTTTGCGCTTCAATCCGACTGGCTTACGTGTTCGTACGCCTTCGGATCTACGCTGCAATAAAATTGCGGCCGCTGGGTGGAGTTCCCGTCGTTTTCCGCGTCGGGGTATGCAAATGAGCTTTTGCCGACTATCCACGAAATTACGAACGTCTATCGCAATCTCTTACGGCATCTTTAGTCATCTTTTTGCTGCGTAAAACTATACCAGCTTTTTGCTGCTCTAATATTAGACAGCCCATGTTAAGTATGGCCGTCGTTCCCGCGTCGAATATCAACGTTTTCCGACGTCTTTTTTTATTTTTGACGTAAAACGTCCGGGAATAGGAATGTCCGTAAACGACGCTACTCAAACAACGAATGACGTATCGACGTTATTTCGCGCAATGCACGGCGGGAAATTTCTGAACGGAGCATGCGGAGTTCGATCGCCGTGGGGACGCGCCTAATTTAAATGCTTCACGCCCCCTAATCGCGTATTTCGATTACGCGGTGAGAAATAGACTACGCCGCCGTATCGTACGGGCAAAAATCTACCAGAATTCGTTAGACAGCCTGGTAAAATACGGCTGCGTATCTCCTGAATCTGGCCCTTTGTTTTTTTTAGAGCCTGAAAAACTTTGGCCCAGATTCACAAAACAATTACGCCTGTCTAACTGGTGTTAGACAGGAGTAATTTCAAATTTCGCGCGCCGTATCACTAGTTTGAATCCTCAAACCATGATACGGCGGCTTCGGGGCTTCGATCCGAGAGGCTTACGTCTTCGTAAGCCTTCGGATCTACGCTGCGATATTTTTGCGGCCGCTGGGAGGAGTTTGCATCGTTTTGATGCGTCGGGATATGCAAATGTGTTTTTACGGCGATCCACGAAGATACGAGCGGTCTTCGCAATCGCTTACGTCTGGTTTTTTTTACGTACTGTTAGACCAGCTTTTTGCTGGTCTAACGGTGCGTAGCCCATGTTAAGTATGGCCGTCGTTCCCGCGTCGAATTTAATTTTTTTTTATTTTTTTTTGCGTAACTCGTTCGGGAATAGAAATGTCCGTAAACGACGCTACTCAAACAACGAATGACGTAACGACGTGATTTCGCGCAATGCACGGCGGGAAATTTGCGAACGGAGCATGCGCAGTTCGATCGCCGCGGGAACGCGCCTATTTTAAATCCTTCACGCCCCCTACTCGTGTAGATGGATTGCGACGGGAGAAATACACTACGCCGCCGTCGTTTACTGGACAAAATCTACCTGGATTCCACGTAGAGCCAGGTAAAAAACGGCGGTGTAGTGTATTTCTGATACGCTACGAGAATCCAATTCTCTCTGAATCTGGGCCTTTGTTTTTTACAACCCGAAAAATGATTGTGTGTACGCGGCATTAGGTTGACCTAACCACTCCAGCCCCGGAGGATTTGACTGCCCAATGACCGGGCCATTTTTTACGCTTCGGCACTGCGTTGATTTAACTGACAATTGCGCAGTTGTGCGACGTTGCACCCAAACAAAATTTACATTCTTTTTCCCCCACAAATAGAGCTTTATTTCGGTGGTATTTGATCACCTCTGCTTTTTTTTATTTTTTTGCGCTATAAACAATTTTGAAAAAAACAACAATATTTTTTACTTTTTTGCTATAATAAATATCCACAAAAAATATATTACATTTTTTTTCCCCTCAGTTTAGGCCAACATGTATTCTTCTACATATTTTTGGTAAAAAAAATCGCAAAGCATATACTGATGGGTTTGTGCAAAAGTTACATTGTCTACAAAATAGGGGATAGATTTTTAGCATTTTTTAATTAATTAATTTTATATTAGAAATGGTGGCAAACTTGCGATTTTTATTGTGACTGCGACATTATGGCAGACACATTGGACACTTTTGACGCTTTTTTGGGACCATTGTCATTTATAAAGCAATCAGTGCTATAAAAATGCACTGATTACTGTGTAAATGACACTGGCAGGGAAGAGGTTTACCACTAGGGGGTAAGGAAGGGGCTAAGTGTGTCCTAGGGTGTGATTCTAACTGTGTGGGGGGATGGGCTATGAGTGACATGACAGCGATCACTGCTCCTGATGACAGAGTGCAGTAGATCAGTGTCCTGTCACTAGGCAGAACAGGGAAATGCCTTGTTTGAATAGGTGTGTGCAGCCTTTTACATTAGGGCGTGCACCCCAAAGCTCAAACATACACTACCGATCACTCACGGTGTTCATTCACAAAGGAAGGGGACCAGTAAATTACACATTTACCCCCACTCATCCTAATACTTCCCCTCAGCAACAGCTGGCAGGAGAGGAGGGAATTTGGCAGCACTGTGGGGGGAAGCCAGAGCAGTAGGGGGACTCTATGCTGCACAGGGTGATTAGGATGTGCCTGGGCACATCTGGCACACCCTGTGCGCACGCCTATGGTGTGCACCAAACCACATTCACTTTCCAGATCGGTGGCAACCTCCCTTCTACTGGGCTGCACCTTTCAATTTGCTTTGACAGCTACTGCTATTACACAATGCTCCAACAGGCCCATTCTCTCCCCCTCACCCCAACCACTCACAGCCAACATGAAAAACACTCCATGCATGTGCAACTGTCCACCCACTCCCAACTTCTAGAAAGCAAGTAAATGGCCACACATGCCAGCTATGGGCAATGGGGCCCAGGGTAGTGTGTGTGGAGGGGGGGGGGGGGGGGGTCAGTCAGGGTATGGGCATTTTAAAACTCTGTAAAACACTTTTTTATAGATAAATAGGACATTGTCTATACAACTATATAGCTCAGACCAAAATGAGGGACAAATGAGGGGGAAATATGGACAGAGGGACATTGCTTCAAATTAGGAACAGTCCATGAACATCAGGGACAGTCCCTCAAAATCAGGGACAGTTGGGAGCTATGCTATACATCAAGATCACAGTCCTCTCTTCCCATCAGTTACCTATCTTACTCCAGCAGCATGACAGGGGGCAAGAAGGGCACTCTGTCCTTTCTTGCATGCTGCCTGCCCTGGGTCATCTCCATGCTTTGCCATGGTGTGGATGGGACACCAAGCATTCTTTCCCTAGATCTTCATTGGTTTGTATGGTGCTGGTAGCCGCCCGCCTACTAGGGTGACTACGTGTCCCGTATTGCCTGGGACAGTCCCGCATTTTGCAGGTCTGTCCCGGGTACCTTCATTCCAATACAATACAGTATCCCGGAATGAAACTGACACAGCCACCCCCTGGGCCAATCTGATGCCCCCAAAAAAGGCCACCACATCACTGCTTTACTCACTGATAGTACTTGTCCTGGCCGGGAATGCCTGGATGAGCACAATCCCGCCCCCTGCTTGTGATTGGAGAAATCATAAATCCCGCCTCTGGTGTCCAATCACTGTGCTGTGATTGGTTACAGCACAAGCTGATTTATGGGAAGGGGGGGGGGGTGTGTCCCTGATTGGTAGTTTGGAAATGTGGTCATCCTACTGCCTACACCAGGGGTCTCCAAACCTTCAAAACAAAGGGCCAGTTTACGGTCCTTCAGACTTTAGGGGGGCCGTACTGTGTCTATTGGGAATAGAAAAGGTGCCGACGTTGGTGGGAAAAATACGCTGCATCATTTGTTTCAGTGGGCATAAGTGTGCCCATTTTCTGTGTCATTGGCCTAAATTATGCCTCATTGTTAAGCTGGGTTGCACAAACCCCCCATCCAAAGTGACTCCTGTCAGTGTCATTGGGAAGAATTGTGCCCCATTGTTGGTATCAGTGAATGAGATTGCGCCCCAAAGGCCAGATAAAAGCAAGCAAAGGGCCGCATCTGGCCCCCGGGCCGCAGTTTGGAGACCACTGGCCTACACCATGGCAGTACATGATGTTAATGTAGCGCTATCCCATTCAGGAGCTGCTGGTTAGATGTGGGATCGGATTAAGTCAAGTTACCTTTGATGTGTCTAGGGAAATTGAAGGTAGCAACTGTGAGAGCAGTAACGGAATGTCCAAGCAAATGGTTGATGTTTTCTAAGTGCTTTATTTTCGGTCCAACACGACCAACAGTCAACTTGAGGTAGACAGGATAGGTTGGTGAAAAGAATAACTTTGCAGATTCAGGCTATGGATAACGAGCAGAAGCAGTCCTACCTCTAGAGTGTATTCTTTTCCCCCGTCGCCACTCCAGCCGGAGTGGGTGCAGTGCACCTGGACAGGCCTCTCCCACAGGCCTGGCAACCAGAGTGTCACTGAGAATGCTGAGAAGGAACAAGTCTCTGCCACCGACTTGGCTCTAGTAAATTAGTAAGGAAGAAGGGGGGGACACCCGAAGGTGTTTTGGGACTTTAAATGAGAATACCTCTGTGATGTATCTCCATCCTAGTGTGTGGACTTTATATGAGATTACATCCATACTATGGGCCAGATTCTCAGCGGCGTTACGACGGAGTATCTCAGATACTTAGCATCACTTTTGCATAGATACGCTTCTACATCCGACAAGTGTAAAACCATTACACTTGCGGATCGTAGTTGTAATGACAACTCCGGCCTCTAGGGGGCCTTTACGTTGTTTTTTCATTTGCATATGCAAATGAGGTAGTACGCCGATTCCCAATCGCTTTTACGCCGCCCCGTTGTCGCGTACGTCGTTTTCGTCCGCGTAAGGTTACCCCAGCTTCTATGTGGAGTAACCTTACGAAGTACCGTCGGATGCCATCGGGTGCCGTCGGATGCCATGTTAAGTATGGCGTCGGGTCAGCGTCGGCTTTTTCCGTCGCTTACGCCGTTTTATTAACTCGTTTGCGAATAGGGAGTTGCGTAAATGACGCTCACGTCGTTTTGACGTCGGTTTCAATGACGCTTTCCGACGTGAGCTGGAGCATGCGCACTGGGCTTTTTCCCCGGCCGGGGCATGCGCAGTTCGTTCGACGCGGGGGCGCGCTTAATTTAAATACAAGCCGCCCCATTTGAATTGCGCGGGTTTACGTTGGGCGATTTACGCGACGCCGGCGAAAACTACGGAGCAAGTGCTTTGAGATTAAAGCACTTGCTCTAGTACGATGCGGCGGCGTAGTGTAACTGGCTTACGCTACGCCACCGGAATTCTATGAGAATCTGGCCCTATATCTCCACCCCATATGCGGAAAATTGCAACAAAGGGAATTTGGGACTTTAAATGAAACAGTGGGGTATATGGGGACAAAAATAATAAAACAAGCCATAAGCAAAATATTCATGTATTGAAAGAATAGAATATATGGTAAACAAACAAGTAGCTTGTACAGAAGTACAGAACATACATTTGATACCTAATACAATAGTTGGTATAAAAATACAAAGTGACAGTCAATGACAACATATATAACCACATAGAGGCTGAGCATAGCCACGCAGTAAATAACATATAAAATATAAATAGACCATAAAAGTACTGATTGATCAGAATGGGTCCCATAAACGCGTATAGCTACATCTTTGTAAGCCCGACGCGGCGTTTCGTGTATATGAAAACACTCCTCAGGGGCTGATGTAGTGGGATATCTGGAATACAGATTTGATTAACCACTTAAGACCCGGACCAAAATGCAGGTAAAGGACCTTGCCCCTTTTTGCGATTCGGCACTGCGTCGCTTTAACTGACAATTGCGCGGTCGTGCGACGTGGCTCCCAAACAAAATTGGCGTCCTTTTTTCCCCACAAATAGAGCTTTCTTTTGGTGTTATTTGATCACCTCTGCGGTTTTTATTTTTTGCGCTATAAACAAAAATAGAGCGACAATTTTAAAAGAAATGCAATATTTTTTACTTTTTGCTATAATAAAAATCCCCCAAAAATATATATAATTTTTTTTTCCTCAGTTTAGGCCGATACGTATTCTTCTACGTATTTTTGGTAAAAAAAATCGCAATAAGCGTTTATCGGTTGGTTTTCGCAAAATTTATAGCGTTTACAAAATAAGGAATAGTTTTATTGCATTTTTATTAATTATTTTTTTTTTACTACTAATAGCGGCGATCAGCGATTTTTTTCGTGACTGCGACAATATGGCGGACACTTCGGACAATTTTGACACATTTTTGGGACAATTGTCATTTTCACAGCAAAAAATGCATTTAAATTTGCATTGTTTACTGTGGAAATGACAGGTGCAGTTTGGGAGTTAACCACAGGTGGCGTTGTAGGGGATGTGTGCCTATGTGTTTTGTTTACTACTGTAGGGGGGTGTGGCTGTAGGTGTGACGTCATCGATCGCGTCCCCCTATTACAGGGATGACGCGATCGATGCTACAGCCACAGAGAAGCACGGGGAAGCCGTGTGTACACACGGCTCTCCCCGTTCTTCTGCTCCAGGGACGGATCGCCGCACTGCAGCGGCGATCGGGTCCGCGAATCCCGCGGTCCCGGTCCCGGAGCTTCAGACCGGGTCGCGGGCGCGCGCCCGCGGGGCGCGCGCCCGCGACCCACGGCTGGGTACTAAAATCGACGTATATATACGTTGATGTGCCCAGCCGTGCCATTCTGCCGACGTAAATGTGCAGTAGGCGGTCCTTAAGTGGTTAATGATCAAAATATTAAAATTAAATCCACCAGAAAAGATAATAAATCAATTCTGGTTACTTACATAGTATGCCAAAGTTCTACAGTAATTAAGACCAAACATATTCCCGTCCCGGGACAGAGGTGGCAGACCAGCGGGCAAAGAACAGAGCACATAAAGCATCCTTCCCAGACAGCAGGCGACCATAGGTAATGAATTAAAATGTATCCTCATAGTACAGGTGGATGTCTGTAATGAGTAAATAAATAGGTCCATCAAACAGTGACCCACATAGTAAGGGAGTAAAGGCATAAAAAAATATACTCCCATATATACATATATACTATGGGCCAGATTCAGGTAGAGTTAGGCTGGAGTATCAGTGATACTCCAGCCTAACTGTCACTTTAAGCCGGCGTTTCTGTTTTCTGTAACCAGAAAACAAGAAACGCCGGGTTGGAGTTCCGATGCGAGCGGCGTAATTGAATTTCGCCATCGCATCGCAACTTTAATTTAAAAATGGTGCCGGGGGCGTTCCCGCTGATTAACGCTGAAAAAATATGTTAATCAGCGGGAATCGGCAATTCACGATCGTATTCGGGCGCGACGCAGTGACTTTCCGACGTTTCCGTAAGAGATACGCGGCGTAAAGATAAAGCAGCCCCCTAGTGGAGTATCCTATGTTAAGTATGGCCGTCGTCATCGCGTCGAAAAAAAAAAATTCGAGTCGTTTGCGTAAAACGTCCGTGAATGGGGATTGACGTCATTGACGTTCACTGACAGAATTTGGAGCATGCGCACTGACAGTCGACGCATGCGCAGTACGTTCGCCGCGGGATCGTGCCTAGTTATAATAATACCTACCCGCCCAATTTGAATTCCGCCGGCTCATTTTCGATATGCCGCCGCAACTTTAGGAGCAAGTGCTATGTGAATAACAGTACTTGCTGCTAAAGTTTCGCCGGAGTAACGTAAATGAGAAACGTTACTCCACAGTAAAGAAGCGCCCATCTACCTGAATCTGGCCCTATGTTGTCATTGACTGTCACTTTGTATTTTTATGTTCTGTACTTCTGTACAAGCTACTTGTTTGTTTACCATATATTCTATTCTTTCAATACATGAATATTTTGCATATGGCTTGTTTTATTATTTTTGTCCCCATATACCCCACTGTTTCATTTAAAGTCCCAAATTCCCTTTGTTGCAATTTTCCGCATATAGTAAATTAGTAAAGGCCTCTGCCACAGGTCCAATACTTGAGAGCAATAGAGCGTATCCTTTTAGTCAAATTCTCTTGAAGTGTGGGGACCCAGTAAGTCACTGGGGTCCCTCGGCAACTTTAGGTGCTCTGAGCCATGAGGGCCCAGAGTAAGTAACACCGCGTAGCATGGGCCCCGGCCAGGTAGGCCATAGTAATGGGGCCTGTGATGTGCGCACACCCTGAAGGTGGGTGCCGCACCTGGAACCAGGAACCCGCGAAGAACCCCCTATAAAATGGCGTCTGCCACAGATATACCCTCTCCCAGCATGCCCCGCGAGAGAAACACTCCTCCAATTGGCTGCTGGGGAAAAGTAGCTCTGCCTGAATCCATTTGGCGCCACCTGCCGCCCAGAGATGGAACTGCATCCCTGAAGCACAGAACGACCCACAGGATAATTCAGGGCTGACAGCAGCCCAATTTAACATAAATCAACCTGGGTGAGAGCAAATAAGTCTCTCACCCCACTAAATTTGAACAGCGTCCCTTACTGATAGTAAGGGGGCGCTACATTAATCCAAAGTGTCCCATGTTCACAACACCCCAGGGGATCCCAAATGGCACCCCAGAATAGAAACACAGATCAACATGGCAGCTAGGCTACTGACCTTCACAGAAAGAGGTGAGCAGTGACTACCCATGTGTTCCCTCTTCTTCATTCTTTTCCTTTTAATAATATTCCAGGTGAACCTGATATCATATTATCCGTGTTTACTGGTTGATGACTTTTATCTCCTCTCATATTCTCCTTTGATTCCTCAATGTGGCATTTTTTCCTCCCATCGCCGCGAGTAAAGAAGAAGAAAGCGCAGTGACTAATGGAGTGCATTGCTTCTGTCAGCGTTAGTACATTTGCCTTAAATTACAGTCATTACCCTATCATCAGATTGAGCTGTTTTCTTACTTAATGACATCCCGCTGCTTGCGACTTGGGCAGCCTGCAGGTTTTACTAAAAGAAAACCTCTCTGGTAATACTGTAATTATATGTTTGTATTAATGTTTCTGTATTTCGGAGTTATTTACCAGGAAGGAGAGGAAAAACACAAATGGTGCTGCTAAAATATTAATTGGCGCCATGTGATTTCTCTGCGGATAGAGTCACCTACACCTCTTAGACTGTCAGAGCGGAGGAGACATCTGTCATCGGAAGAGGCTAATGTGGCAGCACTGCCTGTCGCTTCTGATCCTGTAATCATCGCTTTGGGGATATTATTATCTTTATAATGTTTATTTATAAACTATTTCTCTATGGGCCGCTGAACTGAATCTTTATTAATTGAAGGTCCTGACAGCGGCTCGGAGCAAACAAAGGTAGGGAAGGAGAAGAATGCACTCCATCAGGGCCGCCATCAGGAATTTTGGGGCCCCTTACACAGCTTCAGGCATGGGCCCCCTGGAGCAGAGAACCGGGGGGGGGGGGGTGTGCTGCCGCATGAAATTGAGAAGCGGGGGGGGGGGGGGTGCTGCCGCGAATTGAGAAGCGGGGGGGCCCTTTACAAAAAGAAGAAATAAAGAAAAATATATATAAAAAAGGGGGGTAGCCATCCGGGGCCCAGGGGACCTCTGTGCCCTTTATAAAATAAAAAGAAAAAAGAGAGAAAATATATATATATATTTTTTTTAAATATAACATTTATATTAAAAAAACAAGGGGGTTGCCTTCCAGGGCCCTGGGGACCTCTGGGCCCTTTAATAAAAAAAAAAAATAAAAAAAATAAAAAAATAAATAAAAAAAAACAATTATAAAAAAAGGGGGTTTGACACATGGGGCCCTGGGGACCTCTGGGCCCTTTAATAATAATACTAATAATAATATATATATATCCCTGTGGACCTCCGGACCTCTAAAAAAATAAAAGAAAAAAATTGGCCCTTTAATAAAAAATAAAAGAAAAATATATAAAAAATATATATATTCTTTTTAAAAAAAGGGCTTGCCATCTGGGGCCCTTAGTGGCCTCCGGGCCCCTGGGGACCTTCGGACCCCTAAAAAAAAAAAAAAATGTTTTTGTTTTTTTTTTAGGGTGGTTCCCATCCGGGCCCCTGGGGACCCCCGGGCCCCTTACAGGTGTAATGCCTGTACCCCCCTGATGGCGGCCCTGCACTCCATATATATCAGCTGAAATGAGGTGTAATGTCATATCAGTCGTGTCTCAGGCCTCGTACACACAGCCGTTTTCCTCGACAAAATTCATCAAGAAACTTAGAAGCAGAGCTTTTTTGCTGAGGAAAACGGTTGTGTGTATGTTTTTCATTGAGAAAACTGTCGTGGATCTCGGCGAGAAAAAAAGAGAACAAGTTTTCTCGTCGGGAGTCTCAATTTCCTCGTCGTGTTTCTCGTCGTAAACCAGCCCAACGAGAAGCACGACTAGGAAATTGAGACTCCCGACTAGTGTTGCTCACGAATATTCGCATTGCGAATATTCGTTACGAATATTGCATATTCGAGTATTCGCAAATAACTCGAATATCGCGGTGAATATTCGCTATTGCGAATATTCGTATTTTTTCAAATTTATTTTTAAAACAGATCACATCCTAGTGATCTCCATCGACGTCTAAAAGCATTGCTGGTATGATTAGAGACCCTGGGCCGAGTAGCTGAGGCGATCCTTTTATGTTGCCGAATATTCGCGAATACTTTCTCTGCCCTTCTTTTGCATCAGAGCCAATCAGAGTTCTCCTACCACAGTTGTCAGAGGTTAGCAACCTCCATAGCAACCAATAGGAACCTGCCTGCACGACCATTATATAAGATCACTCCCAGCAGTATTTCAGTGCAGATTCACAAGGTGGCTAGAGAGAGTGGAGTGTTTCTGTGCGTTTTTTCTGTGTATTGCGATCTTAGCATTGTGCTTCCTATAGGAAATGATCTCCGTTTTCGCGTGTTGTTCGCGCGCATGCGCATGCACAGACGAGAATTTCGCAATCAATTTCGCATTCGCATTAGCGAAATTTTGCAAAAAATTTTTTTTTAGAAAATATCACGAATATTTCATATTAACGAATATTTCACGAATATTCTTCTATATATTCGTGAAATATCGCGAAATCGAATATGGCGTATTCCGCTCAACACTACTCCCAACGAGAAAACTTGTGTGAATGCTTAGAAACGCACGCATGCTCAGAATAAAGTATGTGATGGGAGCGCAACTTCTGTAAAAGTAGCGTTCGTAATGGAGATAGCACATTCATCGCGCTGTAACAGACTAAAAAGAGCGAATCGTCTCTTACCAAACTTTTACTAACACGCGGCAACACAAGATTAGCAAAAGCAGCCCCAAGGGTGGCGCCAATGGAATAGAACTTCCCCTTTATAGTGTTGTATGTCACCAAGTTTGAGAACGACGACATTTTGTCTTGACAGTGTGTATGCAAAGAAAGCTTGACAAGAACCTTGACGAGCCTGACAAGAAACTCGTCGAAGAAAACGATGTTTCTTTTACGACGAGATTCTCAGTCGTGTGTACGAGGCCTCATGCCGCGTACACACGGTCGTTTTTTGTCTTGTAAATACCGTAGTTTTTTCTCATAAAAAAAAACAACGTTTTTCAAACTTCATTTTAAAAAACGACGTTGCATACACACCATCGTTTTCTGAAAATGGTCTTGCAAAGCGCGGTTACGTAAGACACGTTCGACGGCACTCTTTTCCATTGAAGCTCCCGTCTCATAACTTGCTTCTGAGCATGCGCGGGTTTAAAAATGTTTTAAACGTCGTTTTGCCCACACACCATCATTTTTTGTGAAACAAAAGACAACATTCTGAAAAACGACATAAAAAATTGAAGCATGTTCGAATTTTTTTTTGGTCATTTTTCAGAAGACATAAAACAATGTTTTGCCCACACACGATCATTTTAAATTACGTTTTTTAAAACGTTGTTTTTATTTCACAAAAAACGACCTTGTGTACGCGGCATTAGATGTATTACACTTCATTTAACCCAGAGTTCCACTTTAACTGCTTTACCTTCCTGCTATGGACCTCTTTATTTGGTTAAAACTTACCTGAAGCTGAACTCTGGGAATAAGGCAACATCTACCCTTATGCCGCATACACACGATCGGATTTTGGATGTTTTTTCCGACTGAATTCCACTCAAGCTTGGCTTGCATACATACGATCACACAAAAGTTCTCTGAGTCGAGAACGCAGTGACGTACAACACTACGACAAGCCGAGAAAATGAGGTTCTATGCTTCCGAGCATGCAGTGGAATTTACGCTCATTAGAATTGCTACAGACGATTGGAATTTCCAGACGGAAAAATTGAGAACCTGCTCTCAATCTTTTGCTGGCAAAAATTCTGACATCAAAAGCCCGATGGAGCATACACGCGATCGAAATTTCCGACAAAAATCTCACATTGGACTTTTGCTGTCAGAAAATCTGACTGTGTGTACGGGGCATAACAGTGGGTAGCCCTTGCACTGCAAAGGTTAAAACCTTAGTTTAGTCTAGGGGTGCAGGCAGGGGTGTAACTAGAACCTTCAGGGTCCCAGTGCAGGAAGAGATGAAGGGCTCTCCTGGGGACCTTTCCATCGGTCCTGGGAACATTCCCCTCCGAGTCCAAGGGCCCCATTATCTGGGCCGGGGGTTGTTCCAAATAGTTTTGGGCCCTTTACTCCCATTGCAGGGCCCTTTATAAGCCCTGGTTGACACTGTGACACATAAAGTCGCATGACAAGTCAAAACACATTCATTTTAATGGGTGCCGTCTTAATCAATGCGACTCAAGTCGCAAAGGAGAAAAAAGGATCCTGCCCTACTTTTATACACCTTTGTTCGATCGTGTGTACGCGGCTTGACAGACAGGTGACCTGTCTCTACATTACCTGCATGTGAGATGCATGCCAAGCCTGGGAGCCAGGGCCTTAAATAGACTCTGCCAGCATCCAATCTGATAGCTCCCACAGTGACCCAGGAGATTGCCTTTGTAGCGCTATACAAGTTACTCATTCATTCATTCATTCATTCATAGAGGAACCATGTTCTTCTTGACTTCCAGAGGAGATAACTGAAGTAGTGGTGACTACTAGAGTCATTTCCAGGTTCCTGAGGAATCCCACAGGTATAGTATACATAGTTACACTATATTACCAAAAGTATTGGGTCCCCTGTCTTTACACGCACATGAATTTTAATGGTATCCCAGTCTTAGTCTGTAGGGTTCAATATTGAGTTGGCCCACTCTTTGCAGCTATAACAACTTCAGCTCTTCTGGGATGGCTGTCCATAAGGTTAAGGAGTGTGTTTATGGGAATGTTTGACCATTCTTCCAGAAGCGCATTTGTGAGGACAATTTTTGACTTTGGACAAGTTCATGCTTCCAACTTTGTGGGAACAGTTTGGGGATGGCCCTTTCCTGTTCCAACATGATGACTGTGCACCAGTGCACAAGGCAAGATCCATATAGACATGGATCAGTAAGTTTGGGGGGGAGGAACTTGAGTGGCTTTCACAGAGTTCTGACCTCAACCTGATAGAACACCTTTGTGATGAATTAAAATGGAGACTGCTAGCCAGGCCTTCTTGTTCAACATCAGTGCCTGACCTCACAAGTGGACTTCCAGAAGAATGGTCAAACATTCCCATAGACACACTCCGAAACCTTGTGGACAGCCTTCCCAGAAGAGTTGAAGCTGTTATAGCTACAAAGGGTGGGCCAACTCAACTACGGACTAAGACTGGGATGCCATTAATGTTCATGTGTGTTTAAAGACAGATGTGCCAATACTTTTGGCAATATAGTGTACATTGGTTCAAGCTGGTCCAATGCATTCATATAGAAAATGTCCAATTCTTCTTTAAAGATGATTTTGATGATGGAAGGAGTTTTTATTGCATCTATTTGTTTTTTTGTTGAAGTAGTGTCTATAACCATAAAGGTTTTCTTGCACAGAAACTGGGGCTTTATGTTCTCCTGGGAGTCCTGCAGGTAGCTTTGTTCATGAGATGACGCTCCCCTGGTTAGATGAATTTGGAGCACGGGGATCACGACTTGAAAGACTTTACTGGAAAGCTATTATCAACTTGAGACTTCACATGAAAGCTGTTGCTGGCTTAGCAAGAACTGAAAGGTGTTAAAAAATTGTGGATATTAGTAGTGTAAAGAACCACTTTGCAAATAATGAAACAGCTCAAGTTATAAAAATATATGTGAGACTTCAGTCCTACTATGGTTGTAATACAACAAATGTAGAGGAAATGTTTAAGCCTCAGCCAGTTGTACAGAATATTTCACTTTGTGCTCCTAAACATCTTCCATGTATTGTAGTTGTACTGTATTTTCGGACGATAAGGCGCATTTAAAATCCTTTAACTTTCTCAAAAATCGTCAGTGCGCCTTAAAATGCAGTGCGCCGAATGTATGGTTGTGCTTTCTGTCCTAAAACCGATTTTATGTGGTACACGGCGCTCAAAAATCTGTCAACATGTTTTAGCACGGCCTTGGTAAGCTACGAAGCTGCACTGCTTGGATTGAGCATTACGGTTATCGTAGTCAGGAGGTGTGTACATTTATTCATTCATTTTCTATACCCACTGCCCGAAAAATGGCTTCTGTTAAGAAACATGCTTACGATTTCAAACTCAACGCTATCAGTCACAACATGGAAATAGAGCAGCTGCGAGGGAATTCAACATTAATGAATCAATAGTACGGAAGTGGAGGAAGCAAGAAGGCGCCCTGCGCCAGGTAAAGAAGACCAAACTGAGTTTCCGAGGGAACAAAGCGAGATGGCCACAGTTGGAGGACAAAATTGAACAGTGGGTTATTGAACAGAGAACCACAGGTAGAAGCGTCTCTACGGTCTCTATTCGACTCAAAGCAACAGCGATAGCATGCGACATGGAGATCAAGCGCGCACCCCTAAAGTTGCCCTGAAATTCCTGTAAAAACAAAATGTTATAACATTTTATTACTTACAGTTTTGGTGTCTTGCCCGGCGTCCATCGTCCGGTCCACTGTCCATCTGCGGCCTCGGTGGTGTCCTCCTGGCTTCTCCAGCGCTGTCTCGTGTCGAATCCCCGCTTCCCGCGCTCAGTTTGAACACCTCCCCCGACATATACCGAGTGCAGTACACTCGGGTACATTCGGCCAGGCTTGGCTTCGCTCGTGCTCACGCTCTGTGACGTTTATGCGTGAGCATGAGCGAAGCCGAGCCTAGCCGAATGTACCCGAGTGTACTGCACTCGGTATATGTCGGCGGCTCACTTCAAACTGAGCGAGGGAAGCGGGTATCGACGTATATCGCGCACCCACGATTTTCCCCTTATATTAAGGGGAAAAAAGTGCGTGGTACACGCCGATAAATACGGTAAATTGCGATCTGCGTGGGAGCATTGGATGACAGAAGGTGAACACACATTCACCTAGACAGGAAGGCAACGCCGGGCAAGTTACGCCACTATCTGCCAGTGGATCGTTGATGCCTGGGCAAAGGTATCTGTCTCTAGTGTCATCCGAGCTTTCAGAAAGGCCGGAATCATCACTGAACAGCTAAGTAACAGCAACAAAACTGACTCTGATAATGATGATAATGATGAGAGGGATCCGGGCATGCTTGATGCCGAAATCGCCCAACTATTAAACTCAGACACTAAAGATGAAGAATTTGATGGATTTGTGGTAGAGGAATAAACTAAAAAAGTCAGTGTATTGTTTTGTATTTTATGTGTTACAACCCGGTGCGCTTTATGTATGAAAATAAACCCGTTAGCAGTCGATCATTGATATTGCGCCTTATAACCCGGTGTGCCTTATGGTCCAAAAAATATGTTAATTTCATACATACAGTATATGGGAGTAAGCAAACGCTGGTTGAGATTACCAATTAAGGCGAAGCTCTGCTGACTTCCATCATTCATACATGTGCAAGCTGAAATGCTGCTTCTTTATTTTCTCATATATATATGTCAGTTTTTTTTCCCACAAATAAAGCTTTCTTTTGGTGGTATTTGATCACCTCTGCGGTTTTTATTTTTTGCGCTATAAACAAAAAATATTATTTATTTTTTGGGACCAGTGTTATTTATTTATACAGTGCTAAAAATAGCCACTGATTACTGTATAAATGTCACTGGCAGGGAAGGGGTTAACACTAGGGGGTGATCAAGGGGTTAAGTGTTCCCTAGGGAGGTGTTTCTAACTGTGGGGGGATGGGACTGACTGGAGGAGGAGAGATATCATTGTTCCTAATCACTAGGAACAGCAGATCTGTCTCGCCTCCTCTGACAGAACGGGGATCTGTCTGTTTAAATAGTTTTTCTTTAACAAAATTTTCTTCCAACCTCCAATTGTTTGTACAGTAAAACCTTGGTTTGCGAGTATACTTTGTTCCAGAAACATGCTTGCAATCCAAAGCACTTGCATATCAAAGCATTTTTTTTACAGAGTATAAGGCTCCATTCACATCTAGGCGTTTTGTCGCCTTACGCCCGACGCTGAAGCAGCCCTAGATACGCTGGAGGGGCGAATTAACATTGTCGGCTATGGAGATGGTTCACATCTCCACGCCGAACGCCCAAACGCCCGTACGCCTGAAGCTCAAACAAGTCCCGGACCCTTTTTTTCAGGCGTATCGGGCGTACGGGCATAGCCGGCAATGTTAATTCACCTCTTCTGCAAAAAATCAATAGGCGTTTTGTCGCCGCAAATCGCGGGGACAAAACGCCTATTGATTTGTCGCCGCAATACGCCGCTACAGCGTACGCCTAGATGTGAATGGAGCCTAAAAGAGAAGAGAGGCACCTCTAAGGCCCCTTTCACACTGGGCGTGGGAGGTGCGCTGGCGGTATAGCGGCACTATTTTTAGCGCTGCTATACTGTTGTTTTTTCTGCGATATTCGGTCACTAGCGGTATGGTTTTAACCCTCGCTAGCAGCCGAGAAAGGGTTAAAACCACCCCCAATGCGCTGCTGAAGCAGCGTATTGCAGGCGGTATAGCTGCGCTGTCCCATTGATTTCAATAGGCAGCAGCGGTAAAGGAGCTCCAAAGATGCGGCTAGCAGGACTTTTGGAGCGGTCCTGCTAGCGCAAAGGCTTTCACACTAAAGACTGCAGGGCATGAATTTTTTCAGGCGGTATTTAGGCGTTATTTTTAGCGCTAAAACGCCTGAAAAACTCCTTGGTGTGAAAGGGGTTTTAGTGTAGCAATTAGTTGCTAAATGTTGTACCTTCATTAAATGTAACCATATTGCTACACTTAGAGGCGCCTCTCTTCTTTTTTATACTCAGTTGTGACATAGCCCTACTCTTATATCAAGATATTGTTTGTATATCTAGGCAAAATTGATTAAAACATTTTGCTTGTCTTGCAAAACGCTCTCAAACCAAGGTTTTACTGTATTTGTTATTTTGAATATTTAGGAAGAATAAAAAGCAGTGGTGAAAAATACAATAATTTTTGATTATTAGTTTATCACGGCCCTCAAAGGGGTACATGGTAAGGGTGCGTTTATTGTCAATACACTTTGTTCTAGGTGTTCCTTCCTTTTGGGAAGTGGGTTTTACATCCAGTGTTTTTTTCTTTTATAAGGTTTTCCTGGAAGACGTCTGAGTGGACGGACTGCCAAGTTTCCCTGCTTACTTACCAGGACAACGTTCCCTTAGCAGAGGAGCAGGTTCAATGCGGAGGCGGAATACAGACCCGCAAAGTGTTTTGTGCTCAAACTGTCATAGAATCTGGACCACATGGACAAAAAGAAGGTCAGTGTTTTAAACTGAATTTTAAATCATTCTTTCTGGTTACCTGTAGGATAGATGCTAAAGAATTCTAAATAATTTTAGTTTAGTACACAAAACTTAAAGGGGTTGTAAAGGTACAATTTTTCCCCCCCTAAATAGCTTCCTTTACCTTAGTGCAGTCCTCCTTTACTTACCTCATTCTTCGAATTTGCTTTTAAATGTCCTTATTTCTTCTGAGAAATCCTCACTTCCTGTTCTTCTGTCTGTAACTACACACAGTAATGCAAGGCTTTCTCCTGATGTGGAGAAAGCCTCTTGAGGGGGGAGGGGGCGAGCAGGAGGGTCAGGATACTCTCTACTTTGCAGATAGAGAAAGGAGCTGTGTGTAAATGGGTGTCCTGACACTCCTGCTTGCCCCCTCCCCCCTCAAGAGGCTTTCTCCACACCAGGGAGAAAGCCTCGCATTACTGTGTGAAGTTACAGACAGAAGAACAGGAAGTGAGGATTTCTCCAAAGAAATAAGGACATTTAAAAGCAAAATGGAAGGATGAGGTAAGTGAAGGAGGACTGCACTAAGGTAAAGGAAGCTATTTAGGGAAATGTTTACCTTTAGAACCCCTTTAACATAACCCTTTCTTTCACCCTGTATAAATACCATGTTAGTAACCTGGCTATCATCTTCATGTGTCCACAGATGGAACTTAAAATTTAGTAAAAAAACATTTTTTTTTAAATCAGCAACAGGAATGGTACTTAGGGATGGGAGGCAGAACACTCGGAGCGACTGGGGGTGATGTCAGCGGCAGGAGGCGGGAATATAGGGTTGGCTAACGCCCACGGCTCCTCCTTTGTAAAAGTGCCCAACTAGGAAGGGGGGCTTTATCCACCCCTTACTGTATTTCTCCAGGAGAGGCAAGGGGCAGCACACCAGGATCACGTCATCGGCAATTGATGCAGCTGTTCTCTGCAGCGATGCAGAAATGCAAACTGCTGCATCGGCTGTGTCAGTTTCATTCTGGGACACTGTATTGTCCCAGAATATAGGTGCCCGGGGACCCGGGACAGACCTGCAAAATGTGGGACTGTCCCAGGCAATCCGGGACACATGGTCACCTTGGGTGCCACTGCATTGCGGAGAAGACTTTCTGTGGGTGAAAGCGTCAGAGGAGGTGAGTATTGCACTCAGCTGTTTTTTTTTTTTTTACTCTTACACCATCTGGGCCTCGGTTTTTAAAGTTGAAGTTGGACTTTAAATCTAACCATTTCTGTACAATGATTTTTGTGCCAGACTTCAGGTGGCAAAACAAATAAAATCTAGAAATATCAAGTTAGAAAGGCCTTCATGTCCCCTTTTGGAGTAAGATTTGTCTTGACTTCAATGCCGGGCACTTTTAACCCCTTCCTGGCCAGGCCAATTTTCAGCTTTCAGCGCGGTCGCACCTTGAATGACAATTGCGTGGTCATGCTACACTGCACCCAAACTACGTTTTTATCATTTTGTTCACACAAATAGAGCTTTCTTTTGGTCATATTTAATCACCACTGTTTTTTTTTTTTTTTAATAAAAAATGTTGCAAATAAATAATATTTTCTGTTATAAAATGTTGCAAATAAATAATTGTTCTTCATGAATTTAGCCCAAAATCTATTCTGCTACATTTCTTTGGGGAAAATGACACAGATCAGTGTATATTATTTAGTCTGTGTGAAAGTTTTAGAGTCAGAAAACTGATATACATATCTGAAATCTGATCAATCCTGATGTAGACAGACTATCTGATTTCTTGAGGCCCTAAAATGGCAGGACAGTACAAATACCCCACTAATGCCTCGTACACATGGTCGGACTTTCCGAGAGAAAAAGTCAGACAGGCTTTTTTTCTCATAAAGTTCGGCCGTGTGTAGCCTCCATCAGGACTTTTTTTCTCGGAAGTCCGACGGACCTAAGATAGACAACCTGTTCTCTTTCTTTCCGTCGGACTTCCGACAGACTCACGGCGGACTTTTGCACGGTCAAAAGTCCAACCGTGTGTACGAGGCATAAATGACCCTATTTTGTAAAGTAGAGAGTCCAAGGTATATAGTAAGAGGCATGGTGGGTTTTTTGAAGTTGTAGTCTTTTGTCATGTTTTTTTGTTGTTGTTGTGATTAGCTGTGATTGGAGCTAATCACATGGTACAGATGGGCTGCGATTGGCCATGTCTGTACCTTGTGATCAAATTGACCAATCACAGCTAGCAACACAATTGTACACAATGGATAGCATGAAAGGAAGCCAGCTGTGATTTGTCACGGCGGTCACATGGTACCGGCAGCAAACCAGTACTCTGATCAGTCATTGGTGCTTCCTGACAGGACGTCCTATGACGTCCATTCAGGATAAGAAAGCTACCGACCAGCCGTCATTTGTCTATAGGCCTTGTGGAAAGTGGCTAATGCCCTGCATGACCTTTTGATACAAAGGTCTATCTGGAAAGCCCGTGGCCGCTGGGGAAGGTGGAGGCCAAACTTGCTTTGGCACCAGTGTATATTTATGTTTTCATATATTGCACAAGGATATTAGAAGATGTAAATAATGAACACTGTCTATTATTTACAATACATTGCCTTCAAGTTTTTGATTTACTATGTTCGCATTTGGAGATTTTTTATTGGGTTTTGGTTTTTATATTAATGCGATACACACTTTGTTGACTGATTTTATTCACATGGTAAATGTTGTTTTATATTATTGCAATTGATGATATATAGTAGGTGTATGGGTAAACAACATAGGATTTGAAGCACTCGATAGGATTGATTTATTTGAATTTAGCGTGGCATATTTCATAAATACACCCTACGTTTTATTCAACTTGGAACAGGAGAGCCTGCTTTGTTACTACATGAAAGGGAATTATGCACAATGAGGATAGTTCATTAAAGTGGCATTAAACCCTCATACATTTTAGCTTAACACAATGAGTACAATAAAATAACATTTCCCAATAAACTATTGTTAAAATTCTTACTTCAGCCCTTGCAGTTTACAACTTTCAATGCCGTTGCCTTCTGATCTCCTAATGCTGCCTACCTGAACTTCTGGTCTTCACAGGAAAGAGTTAACAGTTGACAGTGCAATTATAGACAGTCTGTTAGCTCGGAGGCAGGGAGGGGGAGAAGGGAGGAAGAGGGGAGTGCTTTGCCATCCTAGGCTATGGGGCTGTGCGTATCTATTGATGCACACAGTGTAGGAAGACACAACTCTAGTACCTGCATGCAAGGGGGAACCAAAAAATGCTGCAAGAGAAGGGAGCCACCCTAAACAGGTAACGTAGGACAGTGATTATGGCACCAGCTTAAACTGGAACCAGTGATTAAGTGTGGGTTGCCAGGGCCTGGGGTCTAAGGCAAGTTTTGAGCCCCCTAACCCATAGACCACTAGCACCCCTGAGGTCCTTTCACCAGAATACATATATACATACAGTATGCGTATATATATATATATATATATATATATATATATATATATATATATATTTATTTATTTATATATAAGTATATATAAGTAACAGATTTCCCAACTATTTATCATACATACAGTATATACTGTATATATATATGTATATATATATATATACATATATATATATATATATATACATATATATATATATATATATATATATATATATATACTGTATGTATGATAAATAGTTGGGAAATCTGTTACTTACCTGAGCTCCCCTGTGTGCCCAGCATTCTCACTGACTCTTAGGCCGCGTACACACGATCAAATTCATCTGCTGGAAACGGTCCGACGGACGGGTTTTTCCAGCAGACAAATTTTAAAGCATGCTTTAAAATCTGTCTGCTGGGAACCCGTCCGTCCGACATGTCTGCTGGTTAGTACACTAACCAGAAGACATATCTGTCCGCACATGCGTCGAATGGATTTGACGCATGTGCAGAAGGGTTTTACTTCCTGGTAACGGTGACGTGGTGGCGTCAACGTCACCGCCACGTCACTGCGCTGTCTGCCGGTGGGGATTTTGGTTTGATCGTGTGTACAAATCCGATCAAAACGGTCTGTCAGACCGATTTGATTGGATTTATTTAATGGTATGTACGCGGCCTTAGTGGTGTCTTCTGTAGCCATCTGTCACCCATGGAGTGCCAGGAGGCTGACGCACAGCTGGCAGTACCCCAACACAGGGTGGCCCTTGGCTCTGACAAGTTGGGTTGTCAGGCACTGGGCTCTAGCCCAGTTTCTCCTGCTTGTAGTCTTGGATTATTGCCTGAATGTCCCGTATCCATGCTGCCCTCCTTACATACAGAGTCGGTTTGTTCTTTTATTACACCCCAGAAATCTTCTCCAAGTTCAGGATCAGTCTTGGGTTCCACCACATCCTTTTGCTCATCTTCTTGACTGCTCTGTCGGCTCAGCCGATCACCATTAACCTGTCTCCGCCCTGTACAGCATACCCACTGGTACAGAAGTGCCAGTGCTCTGTGCAATGGAACTAGCCTACCATGCTGTCATGCTCAAGCACTGCAATTATTCTACTTTCCCCATCTATTCAAAGATGTCCACACCCTGGCAGAGTTCCCTCTGCCAGGCTAAGCCTTTAGTGGTGCCTCTGTGTAACAGTATGCCCACATGCTCTGCACCCCCTGGGTGACACGCCAGGCACAGATTTCCTCTACAAGGCACATATAGCTCTCTCTGCTGGGAGCTGTCCACTCGGTTGCTGGTGCTGAACTGTGTTCAACCTCCTACTATGGGCCAGATTCACGAACACTTGCGCTGGAGTATTTGGATATGCGCCGCGTAACTGTGATGATGCGCCGTCGTTTCTATGTGCCCGTACCCACCAAACTAGATGCGCCCAATAACGGGTCATTTGCGACCGGCGGAACGTTCCGACGCCAGAGTATCGTCAGCGCTTATTTTCGCTGGGCGCATCAGTCGCGCCCATTGATTTCCCCTGCAAATATGCAAATGAGGGATTTTTCCCAATTCACGAACGGATTAGCACCATACGCTGGCTACATGCGCCGCGCGTATCTCGTCCGTCCGGCGCAAAGTTATTTCTACAAAAGGCTGCTTTATCTTTACTCCAGATGGCCACAGGTCAGCAGGAGAGCAGCTACAGCAGCGTTACCGACGATAAGAGCTAGCTGAGCACCCCAACTTGCAGGACAACACCTCTGTCCATGCTTGTCTGTCAAATTTTACAGCCATGGAGGAAGACATCATAGGTCTCCATAGCCGAGATGACGGCTGACAGCTCCTGGCCATTAAAGTTCAGCTTTCTCCTGTGTGTTTGCGGGGAACGGGAGCAGCCATCTCAGAACAAAAGTAACATCACTGCGGGGAGGGGGAGCAGGATATACTTTAGTGCCGGAATGGCGCTTCTACGGGCGCATTTACACGCCCAACGGAAGGCATTGCGCTGACGTTTCCCGTGCAGTGGTGCCGACGGAAGTTGTGAGCATGCGCACAAAGGGGGCGAGTGGAGCCTCACTCACTGCGCATGCTCCGTGGTTGATGCGCTGAACGTAAGCCTCTGCGCTGGGCTCCGCCCATCATTTACATATGATCACACCCACTTGCGTCGGGTTACGCCAGCGCATTATCGTTACTCTGGCGCAAGTTTACGCGCAACTGCTATGTGAATTACAGGACTTGCGCTGAAAGGGTCTTCAGAGTAACGTAAATGAGAAGCGTTACTCCAGAGGAAAGATACTCTCATCTACCTGAATCTGGCCCTATGTGGCTTTGCTCTTTTTTTTCGTCAGTGAATTTTGCACTGAGGACCAACACCCTTGTGGCCCCGTTCACACTACGCCACTGACTGGAAATCGGCAAGGAACTGCATACTCTGAAGGTGATTGAATTTGCTGCTGAAAGTGCTTAAAATCTAAGGGTTTAATATCACTTTTAACTAGAGATCCCCTTAAAATCATTGCAGTGACAACTAAGACAAAATCATTAGAATGGCATGTGAGTGTGTTTCCAGACTTGTCACACATGTCTAAGGAAGGTCTCTGCGTCATCTGTACACAAATTGGCAAAACTGAATGCGTCAATCTGCTGCCACTCATTACAAATCACTTTAAGTCATATTGAGCCCCCGTTTCCCTTTGAGGATGCAGCCAATCTCTGTTAAAAGTAAAAAACAAAAACAAAAAAAAACAGCATTATAGTTCTAGCTATGGAAAATCATTACATTCCATATAACTGTGAGGCTGGGGAAATCAAAAGCTCTAATGCACCGTGAAGAGTGTTTGAAATTAAAGAAAAATGTCCAAAGTCTGTTTACACTTTCATCATTTTTTACTAGATGTTTCAATTAAAATGAGATATATTAAAGTGTAGCTGTGGCTTCAAAAAATCTATAATCCCCCCACACCCCCCTTCCCCTGCCATCCTCCCATCAAAATGTAAAATGTAAGTATAGACATCAGCGCGTCTTTACAGTTGGTCAGTGTCAGGTAGCATTTACAGCCTGTGACATTACTGGCATCTTCTGGAAGTTGCACATGTGCAGAGGCCTACAATAATGATGGCATTCAGTTGTTTAATTTTATCACTTTTTACCACTTAAAAGAAAAAGAAAATAATTATGATGAAGAGATTAATATTTTGCAATGAATACACTAAAAAGTTGTGCTGTAATCCTTCTGTACCATACAGTATATAGCAGTGATGGCGAACCTTGGCACCACAGATGTTTTGGAACTACATTTCCCATGATGCTCCACTACATTGCAGATTGCATGAGCATCATGGGAAATGTAGTTCCAAAACATCTGGGGTGCCATAGTTCATATACTATCACTGGTATATAGCATATATTACCAAAAATATTGGGACACCTGCCTTTATATGCACATAAACTTTAATGGCAACCCAGTCTTAGTCCATAGGGTTCAATATTGAGTTTGCCCACCCTTTGCAGCTATAACAGCTTCAACTCTTCTGGGAAGGCTCCAAAAAAATGAAAAACAATAACTATGGAGAGGTATTTGATGGTCGGACTATCGAGGCCAAGGAAGTAGTTTAAAAATATAATTTTAATATAATCATTAAATAAAACAAATTAAATGCATGATAACATATACATAAAAATAACAATGATACATATATACAGGTGAACCACTATATACAAAATCCCTAATGTCGCCGACGCACGTTTCGCCGTGGGGCTTCTTCAGGACGGATGTTAAGGTTTTTGTAAGAAGATGTATAAAAATAGTTGTATGGCCGATGACTCTGCAACCAATGCAAACCAGGGGACACACCACAATCGGATATTCGATAGTATGTAAGGTACTGGATTCAGAAAAGTCCTCAGAACTTGTTATAGATCTGTTGATTGACAATAGAGTCAAAGTAAGGGTATTTCTAAAATTCAAAAAAAAGTGTGATGCTATTGGCAGCCTCCATTCAGTGATAAAAGACCATAGAGCCAACTGGGACACATAACCAGAAATGTACACCCTGGGTCCGTGTCCCAGGGTGTACATCTGCATGTACACCCTGGGACACGGACCCTCTTATGAATTAACCACCTGATTGGCTGGCTCATATCTGGAAGTCTAAAAATCCACGTGCTGATTGGTTGCTTAGTACACCTCGAGAACCTTAAGCTCAATACATTTCTGGTTATGTGTCCCAGTTGGCTCTATGGTCTTTTATCACTGAATGGAGGCTGCCAATAGCATCACGCTTTTTTTTTGAATTTTAGAAATACCCTTACTTTGACTCTATTGTCAATCAACAGATCTATAACAAGTTCTGAGGACTTTTCTGAATCCAGTACCTTACATACTATCGAATATCAGATTGTGGTGTGTGCCCTGGTTTGCATTGGTTGCAGAGTCATCGGCCATACAACTATTTTTATACATCTTCTTACAAAATCCTTAAAATCCGTCCTGAAGAAGCCCCACGGCGAAACGTGCGTCGGCGACTTTAGGGATTTTGTATATAGTGGTTCACCTGTATATATGTATCATTGTTATTTTTATGTATATGTTATCATGCATTTAATTTGTTTTATTTAATGATTATATTAAAATTATATTTTTAAACGACTTCCTTGGCCTCGATAGTCCGACCATCAATACCTCTCCATAGTTATTGTTTTTCATTTTTTTGATTCCATATTCCATTATCCCTCTTACTTCCCTAGTCCACCCCTCCCTTTCCCTCACCCAGTGCTGGGACAAGGTCATTTGGTGCCCAGGGCGAAGGAGGCAAACTGCGCCCCCCCAAATATCGTCGCCGTTCATTGTCGTTGCTGTGACTATCTGTGCCTCTCTGGAAATTTCAGCAGGTATTCTTGCCCACTCAGAACTCTTCCCTTTTTGCAGGAATGAAACATTATCTCTCCTGCTACCCCAAACAGTGGTAGTTACTGTATGCTCCCCCCCCCCTGTATTTTACATGGGGGGGGGGTCTTTTTCTTACACTACTTTGAAACAAAGTACCCTAGAAGCCAGTCCTCCTTGCTTCACAAGAGCATTTTCTATGACCTTTATGAGAATGTTCTCCTTATACCCCCTTTCCTGCCCGAAAGACATATCAACTTCTTTCTATATGTCTTATGGATGGGGTTGGAAATGTCATGAATGACTACCTGCCATGCATTATCTTGTTTGACTCCTCTGTCAAAGCCACTGGTCACTGATGCATTAGTAATTGATCAGTAGCAGTAAATTAACCCCTTTGTGCTGCATTAGTTGCACCAGTGTAAGGGTTAATTATTGCACTAATGCTGCACAAAGGGGTTAATTAACTGCCACTGGTCAGCCACTGCCATTGGACAGGAATGTGTACTGTGCAGTGGTGAGAAGTGCATATCACACAAGGCATACACAAAAAATCAGCAAAAGGGACAGTACTTACATTCAATGCAAAGCATCCCTTGTGCTCAGGTATATGCAGCATATAGCCCTGTGTACAGAGTGCAGGGGTCAGGAAAATGTAACAGAGAGGGTATGGCACAGCATGCAGTGGTAAAGCATATGTAATATGCAGATCAGCATACAGAATGCAGGGCCCAGGAGTATGTAACGCAAAACCCTTTGTACAGAATACAGCATGCAGTAGTACCACCCCAAGGCCTTTAATATGTAACATACAGCCCTGCATTACATACTCTTGCTCACTGAACTCTGTATGCTTTACTGTCCCCCATCCCTGGTCTTCCCCAAGAAAAAATCCCCCTTCCCTCAAGTATTCTACCTTCCACAGCTCACCTTTGCCCCTCCCCATCAACATCTCACTTCTACACCACCAGTCCACAACTTACCTCTGCACCCCCATTATCTCTGCACCTCAATCTAAAGCTCACCCTAATCCACAGCTCTCACCTTTGCCAACCCCCATGTTTCACTTTTGCACCCCCAGCTTCCCCCATGGCTCTCGCCTCTGCACAACCTTCCTCACCCTCCACAGCTCTCACTTTGCACAACCGGCCTTCTGCAGCTCTCCTCTCTGCACAGGGCTCCCCCTTCCCAGTTCTCCTCTCCTTCTCTGCACAAATCCACCCCCTCCACACTTTCCGAGTTCTCCACTCTGCATACATCCCCCAGCTCCCCATGTACAAATCCCCCCCAGATCCTCTGTCTGCACACAACCACACCAGATCTCCTCCATGTACAATCCACCCCAGATCTTCATGTACAAATCCCCCCCTAGATCCTCTGTCTGCACACAACCACACCAGATCTCCTCCATGTACAATCCACCCCAGATCTCCATGTACACATCCACTCCAGATCCCCTCTCTGCACACATTCACACCAGATCTCCTCCATGTACAAATCCCCCCCAGATCCCCTCTCTGCACACATTCACACCAGATCTCCTCCATGTACAAGCCACTTCAGATCTCCATGTACAAATCCCCCCCCCCCCAGATCCTCTGTCTGCACACAACCACACCAGATCTCCTCCATGTACAATCCACCCCAGATCTCCATGTACACATCCACTCCAGATCCTCTGTCTGCACACATTCACACCAGATCTCCTCCATGTACAATCCACCCCAGATCTCCATGTACAAATCCACCACAGATCCTCTGTCTGCACACATCCATGATCAACCCCAGATCTCCTCCATGCTAACCCCCCCCCCCCCCCTTTCACTGTTGCCTCTCTCAGCACATATTCCCCCCTCCCCCACACCTTTACAGTGCACTCCTCTCGCACCTCAGGCTTTGGCAATCCCTGTCCTCTTCTGACGGGCAACACCAGTCTCTATGGTATGCACAGGCTTTTTTTTTTTTTATTATTCAGAAGAGTACAAAGTAGCAGCAAGCAGGGACAATCTGCCTCTGCAATCACTTTCAGTAGCTTACAGTACTGGGAGCAGAATTGTGCTCGAGGGCAGCAGCAGTGAGTGCCCAGAGCTAACACAGAAAAGCCAGGAGAGGAAGTAAGCTGTGCAGAAAACTTCCTCTACTCACTGGCTATGTGTTATGTGACAAGTCAGAGAGGAGAGGGCTGTCAGAGGTGAAAAAAGTCCAGGCGATACACACTTTATTGCTGAACTTCTTCTGGTTCCTCCTCTGCATCTTCTCTCACAGCTTCAGCAGCAGCTCTCTTCTCTCCTCCTATCCCGCCTCGGACTGTGAGTGATGTCACGCTGCCAGGACGAGACTACAAAGTCCCTTCATAGGGGGAGAGAAGGAACAGCGCTGACATGTATGGCTGGTGTAGGCAGGTGCAGGAGCGCACTCAGCACATTACAGTAGAACAGCAAGGTACAGATGACTAAAGTACAGCAAGTGGGGCTGGCTAATGTGTACAGTGAAGCACACTGCTGGCACTTCACCTGCGCCCCCCTCCTGCCTGCAAATGGTAGCGCCCAGGGCATCCGCTCCTTCGGCCCCTGCCTTGTACCGGCCCTGCCCTCACCACTCTCTTTTTTACATTCTTCTGGGAAGGCTGTCCACAAGGTTTAGGAGTGTGTCTATGGGATTGTTTGACCATTCTTCCAGAAGCGCATTTGTAAGGTCAGGTATTGATAATGGAAGGCATGGCTCGCAGTCTCTGCTCTAATTCATCCCAAAGATGTTCTCTCGGGTTGAGGTCAGGACTCTTTGCTGGCCAGCCAAGTTCCTCCACACCAAACTCGCTCATCCATGCCTTTATAGATCTTGCTATGTGTACTGGTGTGCAGTCATGTTGGAACAGGAAGGGGCCACCCCCAAACTGTTCCCACAAAGTTGGATGCATGAAATTGTCCAAAATCTGTATGGTATGCTGACGTCTTAAGAGTTTCCTTCACTGGAACTAAGGAGCAAAGCCCAACCCCTGAAAAACATCGCCCACACCATAACCCCCCCTCCACCAAACGATTTGGACCACTGCACAAAGCAAGATCCATAAAGACACAGTTGAGCGAGTTTGGGTGGAGGAACTTGACTGGTCTGCACCTCAACCCAAGAGAACACCTTTGGGATGAATTAGAGCAGAGACTGCGAGTCAGGTCTTCTCATCCACACCAGTGCCTGACCTCACAAATGTGTTTCTGCAAGAATAGTCAAACATTCCCATAGACACACTCCTAAATTTTGTGGACAGACTTCCCAGATGAGTTGAAGCTGTTATAGCTGCAAAGGGTGGAACGACTCAATATTGAACTCTACGGACTAAAACTGGGATGCCATTAAAGTTCATGTGCGTGTAAAGGCAGGTTTGTTCGATCACTTTGGTAATATAGTGTATATGTATATGCATCCTCAGAATTCTAAAACCGTCATTGTTTCAGAGGAAGTTAAAAGGTTTTCTCAACGAAAAAGTCTTCATGATTAGTCTGGAATAAAATATTTTGAGATCAAATCTTGCTGGCTGCGTGTATGTGACTTATTAAAATTGACCTTCACTCACTTTTAATATATCATATCATTCTAACCTTACCCCCTTACTATTTCACTTTTTTTTTGGGGGGGGGGGGGGCAGCAAGCACCTTTTTCTGAAGGTACCTGCTTAAACTCCTAAATTCCTCATCTTGACAAGGAGGAGGTAGCCTTAGGTCCACCTTCCTCCTGCAGCCCCCTGGAATACATTTCCCACGTGCCAGGAGGCTTTAGGACACTCAGCCTAGTCAGTGGATTTTGTGCATGCACAGTAGTTTGGGTGGCCTGTGAGTGATCAGGAATCACAGCCATCTCCCGAATCCAAGGAATCGCAGGAATGAAAAGAGCTGTAAGGGGAAGAAACAATTGCTAAGAGTAGAAATCGATGGTCAGACTTTGAGGCAGATCGGAAGTATATTAAAAAATAGACATTTTATTACAAAAGTAGGATATTACATCAATACATAAAAAAAATACATAAAAAATAACCATATAAATAAAGCCGTGGGGCTTCTTCAGGACCATACAAATGGAGTTTTTGATAGTATGTAAATATTATTTCGTTGTCTGAAACATTATATATTACATTAGTTTATTGTTATAACGTTTTTAATGGTTGTGAAAAAAGTAAGAATAATAAATAAATAAATGTAATACATATTTACGTCATGTACGGCTTCACGATGGATACAGCCAGCGAGTGAGTTTGTCACAAGAATAGTAAGCTAGACGAATAATCTATGGGGGTGTTCCAGAATTGTTATAATCTGGTGAATAGAAAAATGAAAAATATTGTTTTATATAGTCCAAGATGAAAGGACTGAAGAGACCAGTACACTCTCACAAAGAAGAAGAAAAAGAGAGAGGAGAGGAGGGGGGGAGGGGGGGAGGAAAGTAGAAAGAAAGAACGAAAATGAAAAAGTAAAAAAGAGCTGTGTAGACTTCTTGGACTTACCACATTTCTGGTAAGTACAGTATGTTTTGTTGACTTTTGCCTATTGGATAGCCAGGTGAAGTTCCTCTAAAATGTAAAGCAGGTAGGTGAGGTTAGTTCAAAACAAGTCAATTTGGAGTTTATGGGTCATTGCATTTTAAAGAATATTTAAGATAAACGATGAAACACATTTAAGATTATGAAACACCCTAACCCCCCAAAAAAACATTTAAAACTAAACTCTGCATTCGCCTTCACCCTTAGCCCCCCGTCCTCTAATTTATGACTTTTTTAAACAATGTATTTTGCCATGACATTTATGAGGGACATATAGATGAGAAAACACTGCTTATAAGATCTATTTATTTGTTTTACTGATGAAGTGACATTTTGCGTTGACCATTTAATACATGCTGTGGAGACTTAGTGTTAAAGTGGTTCTAAAGGCAGAAGTTTATTTTTTTTATCTTAATTCATTCTATGCATTAAGATAAAAAAACCTTCTGTGTGTAGCCACCCCCCCCCAATACTCACCTGAGCCCCATTTAAATTCGGCAATGATGCACAAGCATCTTGGCTGCCTGGGACTCTCCTTCCTCATTGCTGAGAATCAAAGTCAGTGAGCCAATGAGGAGAGAGGGGGCGGGGCCGAGCCATGACTCCATGTCTGAATGGACACACAAAGCAGAGGCCCGTCTCTGGGGGCTGTCATAGTAAGCCGCTTGCTATGGGGCACTTGGCAGGAGGGAGGTAACACTTTAACACTAAGTACATTTTCTGAAAGTACAGACAATACTTGTTGATCTTTCCAGACATGAAATGTCCTTGTAACTTTCTGTGAACAAAACTGAATAAAACTGAAATCTCAGACTATGTTCTCTTCCTTCCAATCTATCTTCTGTAAACTACAAATTCCACTCTGCCATGTAATGGAGGTAAAAAGAAGAGGACATGTTTCTAGTTTGAATCAGGAGAGCAGCTAAGGGTGACAACGCTGCTGCTCCATAGATACAGTGGAGAAGTGAGTGTTTTTACCCTAGGACAGAAAGTGTATCATCAGAAGGATGATTAGGTGAAAATAAAGGGAAAAACGTCTGAAAAAACAAAAGCCTATGCATCCACCACATCTGAAAACTAGTTAAAAAAAAGTGATTGAGAAGGAAAGGGGCAAAGGATGAGGGTGAAAGGAGCATTGTTCCATTGTCCAATCCCTTTCTATTATCAATATTATTATTATACAGTATTTACATTGCGCCAACAGTTTGCACTGAACTTTGCAAAATGGAGGGAGACAGTACAGTTACAATACAATTCAACACAAGAGGAATCGGAAGGCCCTGCTCTTTAGAGCTTACAATCTAAAAGAAAAAAGGCAAGTGATAAAAAAGGCAATAACTATGGGGGATGAGGTGATGCTGAAAGTAAAAGTTCAGTTTATTAGTTAGAGGTGGGATAAGCCTCTCTTAAGAGTGGGGGGTTTCAGGGATCACCTAAAGATGGAGAAAGTTGGAGATTGTCATACAAGTTGGGGTAAAGAGTTGTAGAGGATGGGAGAGGCTCTGGGTAAGTCCTGGAGGTAATCATGGGAGGAGGTGACAATGGAGCTAGAGAGCTTGAGGTATTGAAAGGAATGAACAGTTTTGTTGGTATTTTGAGATGTGGTTGGTGACGTAGATCGGGACATAGTTGTGGATGGCTTTGTAGTTTGTTTTGTTGGATGGCTTTGTTTTCTGAACTTTATTTGTTTGGTGAACTGAAGCCAATGGAGGGGTTGTCGCAAAGGATTATTATCTGGATTTAATAAAGTAAGTTGCTGTTTGTTCCTTGTTTGTGGAATTTGGGTAAATGGTGGTTGTTTTTGGCTCCAGGCTACGATGCATTAGTTGTGCAGTTCAGTTAACATAGTAAAATATCAGTATGCAGTATAAGGCTAAGTAAACTTTCTGCAGATAATGTTTTCATTTATTGTAACTGTGAAGTTGGGTCTGCTTCAATCACACACTCATGCCGTGTACACACGTTTACTTTTTGTGATGAAAAAAAACCACAACGTTTTCCACCATGAAAAAAACGAAATTTTTCCAACTTCATCATAAAAAACGATGTTGCCCACACACCATCGTTTTTTCAAAATGCTCTAGCAAAGCGCGGTTACGTACAGCACGTACGACGGCACTCTGTTCCATTCAAGCTTCCGTCTCATAACTTGCTTCTGAGCATGCGCGGGTTTAAAACGTTGTTTTAGCCCACACACGATAATTTTTTACAACACAAAAAAATACATTTTCAAAAACGACATAAAAAATTGAAGCATGTTCGAATTTTTTTTTTTTCGTTTTTCAGAAGACGGAAAACGTTGTTTTAGTCCACAGATGATAATTTTAAATTACGTTTTTTAAAACGTTCTTTTATTTCATCGCAAAGAAAGGACCGTGTGTACGCGGCATCAGACATTAGGGAGATGGGTGTCAAGCTATACAAAAGTGTCAGGTGTAACAAGCAGATACCATGATGCTCCATTTTTGGGTCACTAACTGCTCTGTTCGATCTCTAAATGGTGACGTGTCTCCACAAAGGGCCACCAGGCCAGAATATCTTATGAGCAGTGCTTTTTTTCAGAGGGAACTTGGGGGAACTCAGTTCCACCACCTCTGGCTCAGATCCTTTGGTGCCTGCTCACCACAATCACTTGCAAACACAGAAGTCTGGTTTCTGTGTTTACAAGCAACAGCTCTGCACTCTGTGTGTAACCCCCTGAACTCTACACTCTGTATGTAATGCAATCCTGGTATTTAATGCCCCTTTAAGACCCTCCTACTGTTTCTGAAATCTGAACGGGGTCGTGGTTGAATTCCTGCACCTATTTTCTGAGAAAAAAAGCTCTGCTTATGAGTATTAGCTAGGACAAATTACCACTTTGGCCCACAGCCCAGTCCTCCCCTGCTAGGGATAGAAAAGAGAAAATAACAGCAAACAGAGAAGTGCAAAAGTAAGAGGAGAAAAAAAAGGTGAGGGAGGTTGGAGAATGTTAGGCCGCGTACACACGACCGGTTTCCTCGGCAGAATTCAGCAAGAAACCAGTTGAGAGACGTATTCTGCCGAGGAAACCGGTCGTGTGTACACTTTTCGCCGAGAAACCCGTCGAGGAACTCCTCGGGCCAAAAAGAGAGCATGTTCTCTATTTCCTCGTTGGGCAATGGGAAAATTTGGCTTGCGAGTTTTTTGACTGCCGAACTAGGAACTCGACGGGGAAAACTATGTGTTTCGCCCGACGAGTTTCTCGGTCGTGTGTACGCCGCCTGAAACATAATTATGTCTTTTTTTTGGCAGGGAGCTGTATTAGCCATTTGTAACATTGTCATCCTTAAAGAAAGATTAGTTCTACTTTTAATTATCAGTATAAATAATCAAGAGGTCCAAGTGGTTGATTAGGATTGACTAGGGTTGGCACATTCTTTCCTCTTTGTGATTTTTCAGAGAGACGGTCAGTGGAAATTTTTCTTGAGTGATTTTGAACGAAGTTGTATAATCATACACATTCATAAGATGTGAACTAGAAGGATAGAGTAGGTGGTGTATTTCATGTTTGTCTTCCCACTAAGTCAAAGATTGTCCTATGTTGGAAGACCTAACTAAATCATGGGCATACCATATACCCTATGCTTCATTTGTAAGACTACAAGTCCCACCAGTTAGAATGACTGGAGTTTGTAGTTCTGCATCTAAGTCAGGTGTCTTTCGTTCTGGTTGTACTCACAATTATAGCAATTAGCGGTAGATTGTAAAGTCATTTTGCCGGAGGCGTAATAATACCATTCTTCACATTTCGAACTCGCCTTCCACTCCTTTCTGTACCTAAGCTCTGTAATTAGTTTACATTTTCTGAGCTTTTAAGATGCAAGTACCAATTTAATACAGTCAAAGTGGCTTTAATTAAAATGGATGGCCACTGGAAAAACTATTAAAAACTGCCTCTATGATCCATTGAGCATCTCCAAATGGAAACGCTCGGATTATTAGAGCGCCAGAAGAGCGATACATAATTTGCAATGTAAACACATCCGCAGCTTTCCATCTGAGAAATCGCCTAGTGGCTTCATTAAATTATTCACTGCGGTATCTCTGAATAGTTGTATTGTCAGATAAAAGGAATGTTCTGCCTAATATTCCCAGATAAGCTGAAACTCTACTTTTCCCGAAGCCTGTGTTGATTTAATAGAATATTTTGCAGCTGCCATTTGTGGACGATTGTTATTCCAGGTTATCGAGGAAAGGAAATTGTTTTGACAAGCTGACGTTAATTAATTTAAATTCTTTGCGTATAAAACATTGACACCTGCCTTTTCAAGGTTCAACCCCAAAGGAAGGGTAGGATTATTTAAACAACTCTGGTCTAAAGGAACAGTAGGATAATTGCTACATTAAAATGTATGTAGGCCTTCAACGGAAAAGAAAAAAACATTTTACGTGTTCCCCATTGTATTGTGTTTGGCCAATCAAAATTTCAAGTGATTCCTGTCTTTTAAAACTCAAGCTCCAGGACCTTTCAGTGATAAAAAAAATAACCAATTGCATGTCAGTAGTGTGGACCATTCTCCGCTTCTTGCCACAGCAGGCATGCCCATACCTCCCAACACGCATGGATTCTGTGGGACTTTCCCGCATGGACACCTATTTCCCACAGTCCCGCGATACAGGAAATTTTCCTGCACAGGAAGAGGAGCCAAGGAGGTAAGAACTTACCCTCTATTGTCGGGCAGTCAACGGCACCCCCCCCCCTGTCAACTGTATTATCGATCGTCCCGTGGTACAAACCCCCCCTCAACAACTTTGATGTTAGGTAAAAAAAAATGTGAAAGAATGTCCCGCAATTGAACTTTGAAAAGTTGGGAGGTATCCTTACATGTTGTCAAGTGGCAGAGCTGCCACTGTATGCAGGGCATGGAAAAGCAACGTTGTCACCCAGGCTTTTTTGCTCAGAGAATAGGAGCAGAAACTCAACCATGCTCTGAATGCACCCAAGGCACCTGCATCTCCCTTATCCCCATCCTGCACTCAGTGGAAACCACTTGGGAGATTAGACCTGAAGGAGCCAAGCTGTCCCTTGTAAACACAGAAGTCCAGCTTCTTTTACAGGATAATCTTGCCCATCATATGCTGCCAACTGTGCCCATCATATGCCGCCAACTGTGCCCAGCAAATGCCGCCAACTGTGCCCATCATATGCAGCCTCTGTGCCCAGCAAATGCTGTATCTGTGCCCATCATATGCAGCCTCTGTGCCCATCATATGCAACCTCTGCGCTCATAATAGGCAGCCACTGTGCCCCTCCCCATCTGCTCGCTGTCTGCCCAGCACTTATCCCATCATGGTCGCGAGTCAGGTAGCGGGTGATGGCGGCGAGCTGTGGGATGGGTAGCATGGGTCAGGTGATGACTCCTGTGTCCTCCCTGTGTCTCTTCTTCCTGTTCTGCTAGGCAGGCTATGGCTCTATTCAGGGGCTTAAAAAAACACCCCTGCTGCTGGAATTCAGGTGTGCTGTGTCCAAAAAGGGGACAGACGCCTGAATAGGGGCTGGCTACAGCAGGCATGGATAGATTCATGCAATGCATGAATCTATTCATTTTACATATAGGCTGGAGAGAGGGGATGGCGCCCATGCGACCTTAATGGACACATCACCGCTGGTAAGAGGTAATACATATCTGTAATTGTTACACTTAGCATGTATGCCACATGAAAAAGTATATCCTGGGTCTGTCTTAACCAGAGTCTTGCACTGCATATTCCTTTGCCTCACAGCACCAAGGGGTAATGGATAACTCCAGCAAACTTGATCATTTCAGTGCCATGCTGTGGAGTATCAGCTCTGCTAGAAAGATGGTGATGCACTTTAGATTTGTCAAGGGAAGGGTAATGCCGAGCAGTCAATGTGACAAAACTGTAATAAAACTGTAACATTATCAGAGATAAGGCCCTGCAGACATAAATTATTAAAACTCACAGAGCCCTCAGAAATGATATTTGGCAGTTCGGATCCTCCCTTATAAAACCCGGCCGGTAATATATTACTTGTTGGCATTTTCTGAATCATTTGCTTGTGAAATGCTCAAACATTTCTAAACTGTGGAAATAATTACGTTTGTACGACTTGCAAATTACCAGTTCATTTAAACTGCCATCCTTCCCAGGAGAGGAATCCCTTGGAGGAAGAATATATAACTTTATAACCCAATTCATTATCCCCAGCTGGTGAAAATGAAGTGAAAATGATTGCAAATGGCAGAATGCGAACTTTTGGCAGAACAGTGATATTAAGCAGCGGAATAATTTAATTTGATCTCATCTGTTCGGTGTATCAGGGGGTTAGCATCTCTGCAGCTGAGTAAACGGCGTTGAGTGGAATAATTGTTTCTAGGGGGGTCTATTTCTATGTTGTTTTGGCAGTTTTTTCCTCAAAATTCTAGAAACAATACCCCATAATGACAACGTGAAAGAAGTTTGTTTGAAATCTTTGCAGATTTATTAAAAATAAAAAAATAAACAAATCCCATGTACATAAGTATTCACATCCTTTGCTCAATACTTTGGTGAAGCACCTTTGGCACCAATTACAGCCTCAAGTCTTTTTAATTATGATGCTACAAGCTTGGAACCGCTATTTTTAGGCAGCTTCTCCCATCCTTCTTTGCAGTACCTCTGAAGCTCCATTAGGTTGGATCGAGATCGTCAGCTCACAGCCATTGTCAATCGGGTTCAAGTTTGAGATTTGCCTGGGCCACTCAAGGACATTCACAGAGTTGTCCTGTAGCCACTCCTGTTATCTTGGCTGTGTGTTTAGGGTCATTGTCCTGTTGGAAGATGAACCTTCTTCCCAGACTGAGGTCCAGAGTGGAGCAGTTTATCATCAAGGGTGTTTCTGTACATTGCTGCATTCATCCTTCTCTCGATCGTGACTAGGCTCCCAGTTCCTGCCACTAAAAAACATCCCCACAGAATGATGCTGCCACAACCATGCTTCACTGTAGGGATGGTATTGGCCAGGTAATGAGCAGTGCCTGGTCTCCTCCAGACATGATGGTTACCATTCAGGCCAGAGAGTTCAATCTTTGTTTCATCAGATCAGAGAATTTTGTTTCTCCTGATCTGAGAGTCCTTTAGGAGCCTTTTGGCAAACTCCAGGTGGACTGTCATGTGCCTTATACTGAGAAGTGGCTTCCATCTGGCCACTTTACCATACAGGCCTGATTGGTGGAGTGCTGCAGAGATGGTTGTTCTGGAAGATTCTCCTCTCTCCAGAGAGAAACTAGTAGAGCTCCACAGAGCTGGAGCTCTGCCAGAGTGACCATTGGGTTCTTGGTCACCTCCCTGACTAAGGCCCTTTTTCCTGATTGCTCAGTTAGGCCAGGTGGCCTACTCTAGAAAGAGTCCTGGTAGTTCCAAACTTTTTCCATTTAAGGATGATGGAGGCCACTTCAATGCTGCAGACATTTTTCTGTACCCTTTCCCAGATCTGTGCTCTGATACAATCCTGTCTTGGGGGTCTACAGACAATTTCTTGGACTTTATGGCTTGGTTTGTGCTTTGACATGCACTGTTAACTGTGGGACCTTATATATAGACAGGTGTGTGCCTTTCCAAATCATGTCCAATCAACTGAATTTACCACAGGTGGACTCCAATCAAGTTGAAAGGAGCTGCGGTGGCTCAATGCGATTGGCACTGCGCTGACAAGCCGTTCACCTCTGCAGCCAAGGGTTCGGATCCTGGTCTCGGCTGCATGTGAATTGAGTTTGGTGGTCTCAGCCCGGCTCCCGGTGGGTGTGCTATGCGAGGTAAGCCTGCACTTAGTACGCCCACCCCCCTCCCACAAAACCACCACACTTACACGCACTTGAAATTTGGTTAACATGCACACACTTTGGCCACGCGGTCTCTAAAAAAAGAGAGGCAAAGGACTAACAGGGCTGGCTGAGCAGGCTAGATCCTCTCACTCCCTCATAGGGGAGTCCCTCTGCCCCATTGGGCTTCAAAGCGGAGCAGGTAGGGCGGGCTGTGTGGGAGGACCCCCTCACACCCGCCATTGGAGAAAGATGGCAGATTGCCTTTGGGGGAGGTCTGCCTACTCCCAAACCCCTGCAGTCCGGCTCCTCTCTCGAGTACACGCACAAAATACACTTTAAAAATGATGATCAGTGGAAACAGGATGTACCTGAGCTCAATTTTGAGGCTGGGCTCACACCATTGCGAATTGGATGTGGGTTACACCCCACCATCCAATTAGCAGAACATTTGAACACGTTATTTTTCGATGGGTATGGTTCACATATGTAAGTTGCATCCACACTCCGCATTGCACAAAAATTGTGTGCGTTTGCTAGGCAGTGCAAGGCGAATTCCAGGCACATAATCTTCAATGGGAACACATAATCCTCAATGGGAACGCATCTTATTCGCAGATGTGTCCCGTTCTGAACAGGAATTCTTTCCCCCTCCTCCTACAACTCCCCCTCTCCCTGGTCAGCTTATCTGCAGCTACAACGGAGAGGAACCGCTGAATGAATCATTTTTATCTTCGCAGGGAAACTGGAGCTGCAATTCGCACCGGACTAGTGTGATTCCAGCCTTAGCCTCATGGAAAATGCTGTGAATACTTATGTACATGTGATTGTTTTTATTTTTTATACATTTGCAACTGTCCCTTATTTGGAGGGACTGTCCCTGATTTGGAGCATTCTTGCCCTGGATGCTGGATGACCTTGTCCTGGCACTGATTACAGCGTAAATGGCCCAATTGTTAGGACAAAGGCAGCTTCTTAAAGAAACTGCTTGCATCCTTTTAAGGAACCTGTTTAGCTTCCTTATTTGCTTTGCTTGGATACAGGTGTCTATTGCCGTCAAGCTTCCTCATTTTGCTAGGATTCAGGCAGCTTCTCAAGGAAGCCACATAACATTTGTTTGTTGCTAGGAAGCAAGCCGCTTCTTCTCAAGGAAGCACATAACATTTATTCTTTGCTAGGAAGCAAGCAGCTTCTTCTCAAGGAAGCTGTCTGGTGTCTTCTGTTGCTAAGATGCAGGCGTCTGATGTCACCTAGCATTCTCCATTCCTAGGATGTTGGTAGCACCTTGAGAAAGTAAACTATGGTCCGTCCATTGTTAGGACACAGATGGCCTTTTATGCTGCCTAGTGCCCTCCATTACTAGGACACAGGTAGGTTCTTAAGAAAAAAAGTTAGCGTCCTCTGTTGCTAAGGTGCAGGTGTCTATTGCTGCCTAGCATTTTCCATTGCTTTGAAACAGGCAGCTTCTCAAGGAGGCTACCTTCCATACCTAAAAGTAGGTGGCTTTTCCTTGAGGAAGCCGCCTAACCTCTTCCATTTCAAAGACACGTGTCTATTGTCACCTAGCTTTCTCCATTCCTAGGAAGCTGGTGGCATCTTAAGAAAGCCAACTAGCATCCTTCTATTAGTGAGGACGCAGGTGGCTTTTTTTGCCACCTAGTGTCCTCTGTTGCTAGGGCACAGTGGGTTCTTCTGCCACCTAGTGTGAATAATAGAATGAGGACTTAAAAAGACTCAAAAAGCTCAAAAACCCAGAGAAATCTATGTTTGGTCTGATGTAAACAGCACAATGGCTAAGTGGATAGCACTTCCATTTGGTAGCATTAGGTTTATTCAAATCTCAACCATGCTACCTGCCTGGAGTTTGAGTGTTCTCCCTGTGCCTCTGTGGGTTTCCTTTGGGTAGTCTGGTTTCCTTCCACATTCCAAAGACTTGGTAGGTTAATTGGCTCCTGTCTAAAATGGTCCTAGTATGTGTATGTATGAATGTGTATTAGGGACCTTAGATTGTAAGCTCCTTGAGGGCAGGGACCCGTGTGAATGTGCAGTGTATATGTAAAGCATTTTGTAAATTGATTGAGCCATATAAATACCTATATTAATTAAAAATAAATAAATACATTATATTGGACTGCAAATATTCTCTGTGGTCAATGGCAATTAGAGGAGTTGTAAAGGCAGATGTTTTTTTTTTTATCCCAAAGGGGTTGTAAAGGGGTTCTGTCTGTAACTCCACACAGTAATGCAAGGCTTTCTCCCTGGTGTGGAGAAAGCCTCTTGAGGGGGAGGGGCGAGCAGGAGTGTCAGGATGCCCACTTACACACAGCTCCTTTCTCTATCTGCAAAGTAGAGTGTGTCCTGACACTCCTGCTCGCCCGCTCCCCCCTCAAGAGGCTTTCTCCACACCAGGGAGAAAGCCTCGCATTACTGTGTGTAGTTACAGACAGAAGAACAGGAAGTGAGGATTACTCAGATAAAATTTAAAAGCAAAATGGAAGGATGAGGTAAGTGAAGGAGGACTGCACTGAGGTAAAGGAAGCTATTTAGGGATTTTTTTTTTTACCTTTACAACACCTTTAATGCATTTATAAAAAAAAAACTTCTGTGTGTAGCAGCCCCCCCCCCCCTAATTACCTACCTGAGCCCGTTCTCTATCCATCGATGTCCACAATCCCCTCAGCCATTCGGGACACTCCTCCTGGTAGGCTGAGACAGAGCAGCAGCGCCATTGGCTCCCGCAGCTGCCAATTAAAGTCAGTCAGCCAATCAGGGGAGAGAGGGGGTCGGGCCAAGTCGGGGCTCAGTCTCTGAATGGATACACGGAGCTCTGACTCGGCTTGGGTGCCCCCTGTAGCAAGCTGCTGGCTGAGGGGCACTCAAAGGAGGGAGGGGCTAGGAGCAGCAAAGAGGGACCAGAGAAGAGGGGGATCTGGGCTGCTCTGTGCAAAACCAACTGCACAGGGGAGGTATAATTATTATTATTTATTTTTTTAAACAAGCCTTTACAATGACTTTAATGTTAGTGACAGACTGCACCAGTCATAATTGCTCATATTACACTTTTATTATATATATTGGGCCAGATTCAGGTAGAGTTAGGCTGGAGTATCTGTGTGTGTCACACAGATGTACACCCTGGGACACGGACGCTTGTACGAGTCATCCCTCTGACCGGCGGGCTCGTATCTAGAAGTTTAGACTATATGCATTGATTGGTAATCTGATACCCCTAGTGTACCCGAAGCTCAATACAACAAACGTTTGGCTCTGTGTCCCAGTTTGCCATACGGTCTTCCATTAAGGAACGATGGCTGCTAAGAGCACCATATTATAATTTCTTCTCTTTTTTATGCTGGAAATACCCTCATCTTTGACTCTACTGTCAACTAACAGATCCATATGAAGCCTTGAAGATCTTTCTGAACTCAATATATTGGATAATATCGAATATTCGACTGTGGTATGTGTCCTATCCTGCATTGATTGCAGAGTCATCGGCCATACAACTATTGTTACACATCTCTTTACAAAAATCCTCAAACATCTGCCCTGAAGAAGCCTCACGGCGAAACGCGCGTCGGCGACTTTGGTTTTTTTTGTATATAAAGTGGTTCATCTATATATATGTATCAATTCTATTTTTATGTATATGTTTAATTGTTTTATTTTTACGACTATATTAAAATTATATTTTTATACTACTTCCTTGGCCTCGATAGTCCGACCTTCAATACTTCTCCACAGTTATTGTTTTTCCATTTTTGACTCCAGCCTAACTGTCACTTTAAGCCGGCGTTTTTGTTTTCTGTAACCAGAAAACTAGAAACGCCGGGTTGGAGTTCCGATGCGAGCGGCGCAATTGAATTTCGCCATCGCATCGCAACTTTAATTTAAAAATGGCGCCGGGGGCGTTCCCGCTGATTAACGCCGAAAAAATATGTTAATCAGCGGGAATCGGCAATTCACGATCGTATTCGGGCGCGACGCAGTGACTTTCCGACGTTTCCGGAAGCGATACGCGGCGTAAAGATAAAGCAGCCCCCTAGTGGAGTATCCTATGTTAAGTATAGCCGTCGTCATCGCGTCGGAAAAAAAAAATTTGCGTCGCTTGCGTAAAACGTCCATGAATGGGGATTTGACGGCATTGACGTTCACTGACAGAATTTGGAGCATGCGCACTGGGATGCATTGACAGTCGACGCATGCGCAGTACGTTCGCCGCGGGATCGCGCTTAGTTTAAATAATACACGCCCCGTACCCGCCCAATTTGAATTCCGCCGGCTCATTTTCGATACGCTGCCGCAACTTTAGGAGCAAGTGCTTCATGAATAACAGCACTTGCTCCAGATTAAAGATGCTCCCATCTACCTGAATCTGGCCCATTTTCTTCCTTTAATTGAGCTTTAAAGGATGAATTGTACGTTGTAACAAATTACAAGCTTTTAAACGTTTAAGCAATTTTCTGCAAACCTCTAAAGACGATGCATCCATTTCGTGCTGCTAAAGCTGACATTTGCAAGCCCCCAGTCTGTATGTGCCCACACTGTTTGTTTACAGCTCCTGGTGATGTGCCCTGTGCCTGCTGCTAGTCTCTGAGTTGAGAACCAAGAGCAGCGTATGTGTCGAGCGTGACGCCAGTCCCTGCAAGTGCCCAGCCTCCAAAACCCTTCAATTCTCCTAATTATGGCAGGGAAGGGCTGCAAAAAGGCCAGGTATCTGCATTGAAGTCTATCCAACCCAATAAATAGGCTGCTGCCTCCTGTCTTCTCTGAGAGTACTGTCAGCCGGGGAGCTGCCAACAAACAGTGATGACACACAAACCAAATCTGTAAGAAACGGTTTCAGCAGCATGAAAGGTAATTCATATTAGGCATATGCTCAAAAAATTTGTTTTGGGCTACAGAATCAAGGTATTAAGGCAAGAGGCTCAGTATGACAGCCAAGCATCCTGCATTCTGAAAAATGAAAAAGCAATGACAGGGCTCTCTGATGCTTCTAGAAAAGGTTTAGTTACTATAATGTTCCTTAAAGGGGTTGTAAAGGTTTTTTGTTTTCCTTTTTTTAAATAGGTTCCTTTAAGCTAGTGCATTGTTGGTTCACTTTCCTTTTCCTTCGATTTCCCTACTAAATGTTTTTTTTTCTTTGTTTTCTTTGTCTAAATTTCTCACTTCCTGATCCTCCTCAGTAAGCTGTTCTGGCCGACTAACCCCCAGCCAGAACGGCTCGGATGATGGGGGCAAGCTTACTGAGGAGAAACAGGAAGTGAGAAATTCAGACAAAGACTTTTTTTTTTTTTTAGAGGGGAAATCGAAGGAAAAGGTAAGTGAACCAACAATGCACTAGCTTAAAGGAACCTATTTAGAAAGAAAAAAAAACTTTACCTCGACCTTTAAAGGCCAGTGCTAAGAGTGGAAGAATTAAAGGGGAGCACCAAACCTCAAAATTTGCATATGGTTTCAAAGTGGAAGAAACGTCTAACTCTAACTATTCTTAAAGATGCACCCGCCCCTTCCTGCCCATCCTGCTTAGCCTGTAGAAAAGAAAAAAAAAATATTTCTATTCTGCTTCAGTTTGGTTACATGATCCCTCAGCTTGGTCTCCCTTTTCGTCATAGCATGACCATGAGTGACCATGGTTGGAACTGTGACATTACCCATAGGCTCTCATGGCCTATCTATTGTCAGCACTCCCTCCTCTCCCCTGCAGCAGATGCTCACTGACATGGGGGAGCCGAAGCTGTGGGATCACTTGACAGGAGCAAATTAAATATACAGTGGAACCTTGGATTATGAGCATAATCCGCTCCAGGAGAATGCTCGTAATCCAAAGTATTTGCATATCAAATGGCATGCGATACTGAATGCAGCCAGAGGCGGGGGGCGCCAGAGAGCCTCGGAAACGGCCGGAAAGGCCTGAGGACAGCTTGGCTGACCTCTGCAAGCCTTGGAAATATTGGTATTTCCGCATCTCTCCAAACAGCGTCGACCGGCTACGATCGGCACAGTTGGTTTCTGGTGCCCCCCCCACCTCAGACACGATACTGCACACTGCTTTGGCCTGAATCCTGCTTGTCTTGCGAGACAACACTTGCAAAAGGGTTAGGACTTTACAAAATACAGTGCTCGTATTGTGAAACACTCGTTAACCGCGTTACTCGCAATCCAAGGTTCCACTGGAGTTAATTACACATTACGTACAAATTATCCAGCAGGATAGGTAGAAAAGGGGGGGGGGGGCATTTAAAAAAAAAAAATATATATATATATAGTCAGGTGTAAGCAGGTGCCTACAAGGGAAATGTTCGGTGTAGTAAGCAAGTTTAGTTTCCTAGGTTAGGGTAGGGTTAAGTTCTGGATCATCGATTTCCCGGGCTTTTTGGGTCTTGCCTTCCTTCTGAGGCCTCATATATATGGGGAAGGCAGGGCATGGGGAGAGAGCTTCTCTTGTCCATGTCATCTGGAAAGATGTAGCCTTCGCCTGCCACACCAAGGGAATTAACCAGTCATGGACACTACCTAAATAGACTTTACCTTTAGGCTCCATGCACACTGAAGCTGATAAAAGCTATAAAAAAACGCCAGTAGCATTGCAGGGAGCCTTGCAACTTTTTTTAGCGTTTTTGCTATAGCTTTAATCAGCGTTTTTCAGTGTAGCTTTTATTATTATTATTTTTATTTTTATTTTACTTTTATTGTTTTTAATTTTATTTTTTTTCAATCGATAAAAAAACGCAAAAAAACGGCACGTTTTCATCGGTCAAAACCGATCGTGTGTGAGCCCCATAGGTTATTTAACCTTAGGTTAAAAAAAAGCCAACTTGCTTTAAAATTAACCTATGGATTCCTAATCGTTAGTAGGCACGACCATCGGTTAAAAATCCACGCATGCTCAGAATCAAGTCGACCTATGCTTGGAAGCATTCAACTTCATTTTTTTCAGCACGTCGTTGTGTTTTACGCCACCGCGTTCTGATACGATCAGTTTTTTAACTGATGGTGTTTAGGCACATCAGACCATCAGCTTCATCGGTTAACCTATGACAACGGTCCTTCAGACCATTCTCATCGGATGGACTGATCGTGTGTACAAGGCTTTACTGTCACAAGGGATGTTTACATTCCTTGTGACGCCAAAAAAGTAATAATAAAAATGATATTTTTTTTATTTTTAAACAAAATTTGAAAATAAATAAATAAATACGTTTTTAAATATTTTTTAAAGTGCCCCTGTCCCCACAATCTCACACAGCATAGAAAACGCATACATAAGTCATGCCCGAATATGTAAACGGTCTTCAAATCACACATGTGAGGAATCGCCGCGATCGTCAGAGTGAGATCAAAAATTCTAGCATTACCTCTGTAACTCTAACCTGGTAACTGTTGGAGATTTTTAGGTACCGTAGTTTGTCGCCAAACTCGCCACTCCACGAATGTGCGTAATTTTAAAGCGTGACATGTTAGGTATCTATTTACTCGACGTAACATCACCTTTCGCATTACACAAAAAAATTCGGCTAACTTAACTGTTTCGTTTTTTTTTAATTCATGAAAGTATTTTTCCCTAAAAGTTGCATACTGTGTGACATAAAATACTGCAACAATCACCATTTTATTCTCTAAATTCTCTGCTAAAAATATATACATATTATATATATATATATATATATATATATATATATATATATACAGGGCTCAAAATTTCAAGTCCTGAGATACTAGCCAGGCCTCAAGAGTTACTCGCCACCAGTTGCCCCACCTAATTCATACACTGCCTTGCGCCTAATTGCACCCGTAAGCATGCCCTCGTAGATTATCTCATGGAATGACACTGTTAAATGTTTTATTCAGAATCAAGTTACAAAATTAAATATTACCAACAACAACTTTAACAAAATGGGACAGGGCACTGGGGGCAGACCAGAGGGACAGGGCACTGGGGGCAGACCAGAGGGACAGGGCACTGGGGGCAGACCAGAGGGACAGGGCACTAGAACTGGGTCTCTTCCCCATTCTGTTGCTGTCTCCTCTGCAACTCCTATTCTCTCTCTCCCTCTCGCTCTCGCGTGTGCGGGCACCTGTGTACTGCTCTGCCTGTGCGCGGCTCACCAGACTACTTTTCCCGAGCATGCACCTTTCCTCTTCGGCCGCCAATCTCATCGGGACACTAAGTGTAGGCACAGATTGGAGGGAGATTGGTCATGTAGCCCTGTCATCACTCGCCCCCAGTTTAAATCCACTCGCCAATTGCTAGTAGGCGAGTGGAAATTTTGAGGGCTGATATATACATATATATATATATATATATATATATATAATGTTTGGGGGTTCTTAGTAATTTTCTAGTAAAAAAATACGGATTTTAACTTGTAAACCAAATGTCAGAAATGGGCTTAGTCATGAAAGGGATGGTGCTCACACCTTTTAGCACTACATTTGGATTTCCCCAGGGTTCTTAAGGGTACCACGTGTAACAGAGAGCTGTCCTTTACTATCTGGATAACAAACATCACCTATATTATTGATCCAGAGCTCTTAACACATTTTCTGTTATATTAAAGAGTCTTAAAGCGGAGGTCCACACAATTTTTTTTTTAAAGCCAGCAGCTACAAATTCGCCCGTAATGTCGGCACCTGAAGCTGAGGAATCCCTCGTCTTTTGGCTGCCCCACCGCCATCCACGGTGAGGGAGTCAGGAAGTGAAGCGTTGCGGATTTACTGGCCGGTTCCCTACTGCGCGCAGCACTGCCCGTTCTCACTGGTCCCCGCTGTCTCCTGGGACCAGTGTGTTTCCCAGAAGACAGCGGGGGGGGGGGGGGGGGGGGGCGGGAGTTTTTTCTTGGAAGTGGGTGCAAATACCTGTATTATACAGGTATCTTCATCCCGTCCCCCCTGAAAGGTGCCAAATGTGACACCGGAGGGGGGGAGGGTTCCGAAAAGCCGAGGTTCACTTTTTGTGTGGACCTCCGCTTTAAGGAGGCATCGCTGGAACGGAGCAACGGTAGAAGACATGGGCCATTATCTATTCTGGTACAAGAAGCTGGCTTAGGGAATTGTTTTAAAGACATGATAGGGTTACTGTATTTCAATTATTTTGGTATACTTGTAGACAGCCAAGAATTTGCATCAAAGTTTTTTTGGGGGGTCATAATTTTAGGGAGGCATGCTGTAATCTGTGTGATCTCAGCATATGTCTAAGAATCTTGGCCTGCATGTCTAATTTTTTCAGTTTGTTATGTATGAGTTGCTGAAAAATGAATTTTGCAATTATTATGCGTCACTCCATACATATAATTGCCTGATGAAGATTGAGCATGGATTAGTGTATATTCCAATTAAAACCAAGGTTGCTTTCTTATTTTATTTTTTTTCTATAATTATAAAGCTTTTCATTACAGTCATTTTATGCTTTGTTGGAAGGAAGTGGGTCTTTGAAATGTATCTGAGCCCTTCTCATCAAGCATGTAATTATTCACACTGTGCCAATGGCAGTGAGCGTGGATCTATTACTAATAACTCACTAAGACTCTAGCTCTAGAGTTTTTCGGAAGCTTCCGGAAAGTATTTTCAAGCCGTTTGACAGTTGTGTTCTTTTGTTAGAGATGGAGGGAGCGCTGAATTCCACTATATTGTGATAATACTGCCTAACAACCTGCCGAATGATATTAGAGGGAATATTCTGTACCAGCTGTCTCAAGGCTGTTATTATGTATTTGCTACAAGGGAATAATCCTTTAATAGTTTTAGTGTTCTGCGGGAATTTTTTTATGGGGGGGCAACAGTGGTTTAAAGTGGATGTAAACCCAATCTCATCCTTTCTAAACTACTGCCATAGTGCTGATCTATAAGGATATAGATGCCTCCTGCCTGTATCCTTACCTGTCAAATGTCTCCCCTCTGTCTGCTATAAGAACTGAAAAACTGCAGATTCTGTGGGTGGATCTGTTGTCTGCAACTTGGTGGGTGGAGTCGTGATGTCAGTAGACTGCCCCGCCCTCCTATACACTCCCCTTGTCAACATGCATATTGTCCTGTGTATTTCTTACACTAAATTCTGTTATGATCACCAACATCCAGACAAAATCCAGAAAACTAACCAAATGACTTCTGAAAAGGAGTGGGGGTGGGAATTAAAAAATAATGCCTGTCTCCAAGCTAGTGCATGAGATATGTAGATAGCCTGACACTCACAGCAAGGGGGCAGAACAGACCAAGGTTTTTCTTTGTAAGTCCGTTTTATCTCACTAAACAATAAAAGAGGATTGCTCAGAGCTGGATTAACTTTGTGTAGCAAGACTGGGCACAGACGATAGGAAATCTTTTATTCTTCATCGTGACAGCAAAAAAAAAAAATCGGGTTTACATCCACTTTAAGTTCAGAACTCCAGTATTTTAATTTAATACGCATTAATACTCATGCTCAATTTAGAACTTTTTCCCTGATATACTTTTTAGCTTTGATCTCTCTTTGGAACTGGGACTCCATCACAACCATATCACCTCTATTAACCTCCCTGGCGGTGTTCCCGAGTCTGACTCGGGGTAAGATTTCTGTGCTACGATCGGTAACCCCGAGTCAGACTCGGGCTCGCCTCGCAGCATCCACAGAGACTGTATACTTACCTTCTCCGTGGATCCAGCGATGCATCCGCGCTGTGTGAGCGAGCGGGTGCTCGCTCGATTCACACAGCGTCCCCGCGCGCCGCCGATCTCCGTTCCCTGCGACTTTACGACGCACGGGGACGGAGAACGGCGCCAAATTCAAAAATGTAAACAAACACTATACATATAGTACACTGTAATCTTATAGATTACAGTACTGTATGTAAAAAATACACACCCCCCATGTCCCTAGTGGTCTGCCCTGTGCACTACATGTCCTTTTATATAATAAAAACTGTTCTTTCTCCCTGCAAACTGTAGATTGCCCATAACAACCAAAAGTGTCCCTTTATGGCAAAAATAGTTTTATAGCAGCTAAAAAACAGCGATAATAAATTATAATCACTTGCAGAATTTAGCGATAGCGATTTGTGGGGAAATTCGTCATAAAAAATAAAATAATGACAGCAAAAATTCTGCAACTGAGCAAATTTCAGTGATTTTGATTTGATTACATTATTGAATAATTTTTACTATTTGTTATAATTTTTTATAATTATTTATTATATTATAATTTTTAATAAAAATAAAATAAAAAATCATACCTGGGATGCCTATTAGACTCTTGTTTGGATAGATTTAAGTGAGTTATTCCTAAGAATTACAAGCCAACAGTATAAAACGCCAAATTCCCTTGCAAATAATGGTACTGCTTTCAGCACCTAAAATCTGAAAGAATCATACCGCCAGGGGGGTTAAGAGTGGAACCACTAGATCCTCTTTCTGAGTCTCTGCCCATCTATACCTGGTTGCTCTTTCAAGGGTGATAATGCAAGGAGAATTCAAACTTCACCTGGTGTGTTGCCCTACATTGCTTGAGGGCGTTCATTTGTTTGGAATTGCACCAAGGGATTGTTATCTGTCCAGACCTCAAACAGTCCTAGTCAGTCCTTGCTTGTCAGCACATTGGTGCATATGAGTATATATACTGTATGGACAGCTGAAGGAGGCAACATTGCTAGGCTCTGAGGAAGAAGGTAATCCTTCAAAACGCATCAGCTGGCAGTGGTCCCTGTTATCTCCTCCGTGATCACCTGGAGTTCATCAGTCTTACACCAATTGCTGTAATTTGGAGACTATTTACTGCGAGTTATCTACCATTTGTTTGTGAGTAGTTTTCCTTTTATCTATTTTTAATAACATATATCCAAAGGATAATGCACAAGGCTGGTGCACCCTTTTTCTCCTTTTCTCTATGGCCCCTGTCATGTACTCAGCAAAGCATTTGTTGCCTGCCCACATCAAGACCAAAAACTCCAGCTGTAGTTGTCAAAGTTCCTCTCAGTTGCATACAGAATTAAACTGGTGTAGGCAAAGACCTTCTCCTGGCCACCTCCTACTTGTGAAGCTACAGCCCCTTAGCCCTGAATTCTGCCAATGATTCTTACCTGGGAAGTAGAAGTCAACAAAGGTCAGCAAGGAAGACAACATCAGAAGCTGCTTCAAGTCAAACGCCTCCTGTTGTTCTGATACCCATTCCACCTCAAGTTGCCCCCCTCTTGACCAACTCCATGTAGGTGCTTTGGAATCAGAGAAAAAATATGAACATAGTGCTTTATGAAACTCCCTAAATACTTTGCTGGTCCCAGAAAAGCTCTGACTTCAGCCATTGTTGTTGGGTCCTGTGTTTCAGTATGGTCTTTAATTTCTTTGGATTGGGCAGTATGCCTTGTTTGGAGATGACATGTCCAAAAAACTCAATCTCAGGCTTGAATAGATAGCCCTTTTTGGCTTTTGAGCTTTGGCCCATATTGGGACATCTATGCCAACACTAACCTAAGTGTGCAAGAAGCAAATTTGGCAGAAAACATTACTACACTCTGAATAGTTCAGAATACTATGCATGTTCTTGTCCCCAAGGCAGTGTTTCATCACCCTCTGAAGTATGGTGGGCGCGGTGTTCAGCCCAAAGGCATTTTTTGGAATTACCACAACCCAATGAAAGGCAGTCTTCAGCCGGTTCGCCTACTGGCGAAATTGTGTGTGGAGAAAAGGTCAACCTGTGCTAGGGTGGGATTCCGCAATCATTGGAAGAGAATAGGAATTCCTTGCCAGGTAACAGCATTAAGACCCCTATGGTCCACACATATGTGAAGAAGCCCATCCTTCTTTTTTACTAAGACAATTGGAGATTCGAATTAAGCAATCACATTCAAACTCATGTTAAATAGGAGTCAGTACACACCTGCCATCATTTAAAGTGCCTCTGATCAATCCCAAATAAAGTTCAGCTGTTCTAATAGGTCTTTCCTGACATTTTCCTGGCATCCTAGAGCAAAAAACATGGTCCGCAGAGAGCTTCCAAAGCATCAGAGGGATCTTATTGTTAAAATGTTAAAAGGTATCAGTCAGGAGAAGGGTAAAAAAGAATTTTCAAGGCATTGGATGTACCATGGAACACAGTGAAGACCATCCTCATCAAGTGAAGCAAATATGGCACAACGGAGATATTACCAAGAACGGGATATCCCTCCAAAATTGATGAAAAGACGAAAAGAAAACTGGTCAGGGAGGCTGCCAAGAGGCCTACAGCAATATTAAAGGAGCTGCAGGAATATCTGGGCTGTGTGGTACATGTGACAACAATCTCCCGTATTCTTAATATGTATGGGGTAGAGTGGCAAGATGGAACCTTTTTTATAACAAGAAAGACATCCAAGCCTGGCTAAATTTTGAAAAAACACATCTGAACTCTCCCAAAAGCATGTGGGAAAATGTCTGATGAAAATGGTCTGATGAAAGCAAGGTTTAACTTTTTGGCCATAATTCCAAAAGATATGTTTGGCTCAAAAACAACACTGCACCTCACCACCCAAAAGCATCACTTCATACCCTCTGTGAAAGCATGGTAGGGCTCACCAGCATCATGCTTACCATGGGGCTGCCCACTGTTTTCTTCAGGGGTGGTGGCAGGGGCCTTTAGTCTAGAGGGTTTTTCTTCAGAACAGAACAAATACCAGTAAGGTATTGGCACAAAACCATTCAGGCAAATCTGCACGTCAAAGCACAAATGACCTTCAGAGGAACTTGCTAATCTTTCTGAATCATGCACAAATGACAACACATACTTCATCTTTCAGCATGACAACAACCCAAAGCATACATCCAAATCGTTAAGGGAATGGCTTCACCAGAAGAAGATTAAAGTTTTGCCAGAGCCAGAGCCCAGACCTGAATCCCATTAAAAATCTGTGGGTTGATCTGAAGAGGGCTGTGCACAGGGGATGCCCTCGCAAACTGACAGAATTGGAGTGTTTTTGCAAAGAACAGTGGGAAAATATTGCCAAGTCAAGATGTGCCGTGCTGATCGACTCATATCCAAAAAGACTGAGTGATGTAATGAAATCAAAAGGTGATTCATGTATTAGTTTACAGGTGGGCACACTTATGCAACCATATTATTTTATTTTTTTATTTTTTCTTCCCTTCACCTAAAAGATTTCAGTTTGTTTTTCAACTGAGTTGTACAATTTATAGGTCACATTAAAAGTTCTGAAATGATTTATCTTTGACTCTTTTTTTACATCACAGAAACCTGACATTTTTACAGGGGTGTGTAGACTTTTTATATCCACTGTATGCTGAAAACAGTATACTTATATGCTGAACTCTGCAAAGCTTGAATAGTTTGATAAATGTCTTGGAAGGTGGCCCGGGGGGAATCTGGGCTGGTCAATCAATAGCGGCTGCATAGACAGTGAATACCAAATGTTTTACTGTATTGTAACAGACTGATGTGTGGACTGTACAATGAGAGGTCCCAATCCACAACTTGATTGTTTTCTAGAACATCCTATGAAGACAAAGCCGCATTGTTTCCAACACAGAGAATAGAGGATTCTGCAATCTGAAATGTTTATTCTTTGTTTAAAATTAATTTATTGGATGCCAAGCTCTTGTTTTTAAAGAACTTCAATATGATAGAAAAATAGCACATTGTTGTAAAGCTGAATTCCAGGCGGGTACAAATCACAAATCTTCGCAGCTCCATATGCATTAATACATAGTAGTGTAAGTACCTGAATTCGATTTTTGCATCGGTCCCTTGCCATCCCTGTACAGCCGAGCTCAGACTAAGGCCACATACACACGATAGGTTAAACCGATGAGAACGGTCTGATGGACCGTTTTCATCAGGCCAAACCGATCGTACGTGGGCGCCATCGGTTAGTTATCCATCGTTTAAAAAAAAGCCAACTTGTTTTAAATTTAACCGATGGACGCCTAACTGATAGATCAAAACCGATCGTTAGTAGGCACGACCATCGGTTAAAAACCCGCGCATGCTCAGAATCAAGTCGACGCATGCTTGGAAGCATTGAACTTCATTTTTTTCAGCACGTCGTTGTGTTTTACGTCACCGTGTTCTGACCCGATTGTTTTTTTAACCATCAGTCAGCCATCAGTCAGCTTCATCGGTTAACCGATGGAAACGGTCCATCAGACCGTTCTCATAGGATGGACTGATCGTGTGTACGCGGCTTAAGATGAAGAAGAAGCAGAATAAGGAGTCAATCAGATGCACTGCAGTTCAAGAAGAAAACTGATATGACAGTGATGGAGAACCTTGGCACCTCAGATGTTTTGGAACTACATTTCCCATGATGCTCAGCAACACTGCAGACTGCATGAACATCATGGGAAATGTAGTTCCAAGACATCTGGGGTGCCAAGGTTCTCCATTACTGTGATAGGAGGAGAAAGCAGACTGAAAGATGAGTGAAAGGTGATTTGGGTCATTCTTTGTGTGCCTGCCTTCCTATTGAATGGGCTGCAGTGGGCTCTCAGGATGGAGGAAAATGTGGATCTCACTGGGGAGAAGTGGAGGGGAGCAGTGGGCATCATATAACAGGATTGGTGATCTCCCCACCCTGAAACAGCGGTTGTGTGGGACCTGGCTGGGGGTCTTAGGTGAGAATATCTAACTTTAAAAGGTGACATGGAAGAAATACTAATAGGATAAGTTAGAGGTGAGAGGGAGGTCCGGTTTAAAAAATCACTGTATATACTCGAGTATAAGCCGCCCTGAATATAAGCGCTAATTTTCACCCAAAAAACTGGGAAAACATATTGACTCGAGTATAAGCCTAGGGTGGGAAATGCAGCAGCTACTGTAAGTGGAAAAGATGGTCAACGATGCCCATCTGCAGCTCACTGCCCATTTGCAGCCCCATTGTGCCCATCTGTAGCCTAACTGCCCATTTGCAGCCTCATTGTGTCCATTTGCAGCCTCACTGTGTCCATTTGCAGCCTCACTGTGTCCATTTGCAGGCTCACTGTGCCCATTTGCAGCCTCACTGTGCCCATCTGCTGGCTCACTGCCCATTTGCAGCCTCCCTGTGCCCATCTGTAGCCTAACTGCCCATTTGCAGCCTCACTGTGCCCATTTGCAGCCTCACTGTGCCCATTTGCAGCCTCACTGTGCCCACCTTCAGCCTCACTTTGCCCATTTGCAGCCTCATGTATCTTTGATCTCCCGCTGTGTCATGCAACTGCAGTTGGCGGCTGTCCACTGTAACAAAGCCCCACCTCCTCCTCATCCGTGACAGACGGAACACCGATAACAATGCTGGGAAACTGAATCAGTGTTCCGTCTATCACGGACGAGGAGGAGGCGGGGCTTTGTTACAGGGAATAGCCGCCAAACAGTTAAAACTGCATGACACAGCGGGAGACCCTTACTTGAGTTGAGGGGGGCTTTTTCAGCATAAAAAAAATTCTGAAATAGTCGGCTTATACTTAAGTATATACAGTAATTGTTTTTTCCTGGAATGGGGCTTTAACTGTGGCTTTTAAATCAGATCTTCTGCCCTGAGAGGGTTGTGCTGTGTGGCAGAGCTGTATAAAGCTCAAAACTGAATCGACAAAATTATAAATCTGGTGGTGTGTAAAATAGCAGCTCATATGTAGTTCATCTGTGTAGTTCACTGTTTGTCTGGAGACCGGTTAAATCAGTAACTAAATCAGTGCTAAATTGAAAATCAAAATCTGTGCTAAATAAAAACATTGGGTCGATTTATAAAAACATAGCTATGTGAATGTCTCAGGCATTTGCACTACTCTCAAGAATAATCTCCATAATGTGTCTACTATAATTATTTGTTATCATTGTCATCTACATCTAGTGGCCATAATGTGATATTTTCCTAATTGGAATATTTCAGGAAAATCCAGCATTGTGGCCACTAGATGGAGCTGATGATTAAAGGAAATAATCGAAGAAAAATTACAGGGATTATTCCTCACGGCTGTGCAAATGTTTGGGAGATTCACTCAGCTATTTTTTTCTTTTTTTTCTTTAAATCTCCCAGTACAAAGAAAGGAGTAGTCAAATTAGTTTTTCTTTGTGCTTTTTTATTGTTGGTAGGCTCATTTTAATTTATGGAATTCCTTATTTTATTTTTTGATAATATATTATATTAAGCTGGGTTACCTAATGAAATATGTGACCTTATATTTATTAGAAATGACTAAAAATGGTAAGTGTCCTTCTGAAGAGAGGGTGAAGGACACCCACAGATGCACAGACTTTCCTGGGGCACTATGGGTTGGATTTACTAAAAGCAAATAAATAGTGCAGTTGCTCCAGAGCTTTGTAAATGTGGTGATGTTCTGCTGATGTCCATCATCCAATCATGCGCTAGCAAAAATGCATTTTTTTTTATTTTCCCTGCATGTGATTGGGTATGCTTTGCAAAGTGAAGCTTCATCTCATTTTCTAAACTCTGGAGCAACTGCAATTACAGAGTGCGCAGTCCATTTGCCTTTAGTAAATCAAGCTCATTATCTTTCTTTTTTTTTTTTTTTTTTCAAATATGTAGTTTTTATTAAGAAAGCACACATGGAGAGATTCCAACATTCCAACAGAAACATACATGTCCATAAAAAACAAGTACAGAGGAATTATACACGTATTTCAACCAACATTGTAAAATAACCCCGTATATAGACACGCTTAAAGAGGAGTCATAACAACATGTATATTGCAATCTATAGCCCTATAGGTAGCCTCCAAGAGCCATAACCTCCCCGTGCTTAATTTTATCTTAGAAGTAGAGATGAAATCAGGTGAAGCTGAAAGAGGGAGAGAGGGGAAGAGGGAGAGGGAGGAGAGGGTGGAATGGGGGACACAGACAGGGCGATATCGGGGAGCAAACGACATAGCTCCTGACCGAGGTGACCTCAGGTCCCGAGTAGGGATGTCCCCTCGTCTGAGAAAATAAAAACATTCCAGATACCCCAAATCTCAGTGAAGGTCTCGTGTTTATGTTGTGCAGTGAGAATCAGATCCTCCATCTTTTTTGTTTCCTCCACCTTCCGCAGCCAGCACCCAACCGTCGGCGGGCACTGCTGCTTCCAGCAGAGGGGGATGCACGCCTTAGCGGCGTTCACAAGGTGTCATACCAACGATTTTTTGTAGGACTTAACCGATATCGTTGACAGGTGCAGGAGAAAAAACGACGCGTCGTCCGGGATCACATATGTCGTAAACGTCTGTGTGATACGGCGAACCTCTGTCCAGAAGTTCGTCAGACTTGGGCAGGACCAAAAAATGTGCAGTAATGAGCCCGCCTCCACCCCGCACCGCCAACAGCGGTCCGACGTAGAGGGGAAGCACCTGTGCAATCTGGTGGGCGTAAGGTACCATCTGGAGAAGAGTTTAAAATTAGTTTCCTGAAGTCTGGTGCAAGATGAGGACTTTATAGCTAAGGTGATGATGCGCTGCCTCTGCTCCACTGAGAAAGTTCGGTCAAGGTCTGACTCCCATTTCTCTAGGCAACGCAAGTTAGGTTGCGTGGGGGGTGAGTTTAGAAGTGAGTACATTTGTGAGAGGGTGTGCGACGCTAGTCCGGTCTCAGAGCAACATTCCTCAAATGTCGTCAGTGGGCGTGAGAATTTCTGTGGGTCTGGGATAGAGTGAAGGAAGTGGTGCAGCCGCACCGCATTCCAGAAGGGAAGGTTATATTCACCTGCGGAGTCTGTCAATTCAGTCAATGAGGCCCAGCGTCCCGACGTCACGAACTTGGACGCTTGCTCCCATCCCTTCTCCCGTAGACCCGAGTATTCCGCCGGGTGGAGGCCCGGCAGAAAGTCTGGGTGACCGAGGATCGGGAAGAGCGGAGAGGACTCGGACGTTAGAAGCCCCCTTATGGTCACACGGGAGCTAAGTCTCAACGTGGAGCCTATCAGTGGGTGAGACTTCAGCCTTGGGGGGAGGCCGCCAGTGCACCATAATGCACTTTTCAGAGGAATCTCGGTCTGAGCCTGTTCAATTTGAGTCCACAGTTTATGTGTTGCATTTCGTCTCCAATCTATTATTCTGCATAGGTGGGATGCTTGGTAATACCGTCTGATGTCAGGGACGGCCAGGCCTCCATTCTGCTTGGGCCGAGACATTTGGGTTTTGTTCAGTCTGGGTTTTTTCTGAGCCCAAATAAACCGTGTAAAGAGCTTTGGGCTTGTTTAAAGAAGGGAGCGGGGATCTGGATGGGCAGGGCCTGGAACAGGTACAAGAATTTGGGGAGAATGCACATCTTTATGAGATTGCATCTGCCAAACCAAGAGTGCAGGCCCTTATGCCATTTATCGAGCAGGGAGCGGGCCGTTATCAGTAGTGGAGGGAAGTTGAGAGTAAAATGCCTTCGACAGGTCAGCCGGGATTAACGTTCCTAAGTATTTGAGGGCCGTGTTGGACCACTGAAAGGGGAAGCTCGCCTGCATAGCTGAAATGCGCTGTCAGGGGATAGCTACCCCCATCGCCCCTGATTTGGAATAGTTTATTTTAAGGTTCGAGATAGCTCCGTACTCGTGGAATTCTTTCATTAAATTCGGCAGGGAGATTGTTGGATTCGTTAGGGAAAAAAGGAGGTCATCTGCGTAAGCAGAAACCTTGCATTGCAAGGTCCCCGTAGTGAGACCCTGAATGTCGGGGTTTAATCTTATCCTACACAGAAAGGGCTCTAGGGAGAGGGCAAAAAGAAGGGGGGACAACGGGCAGCCCTGTCTTGTGCCGTTCATAATAGGGAATGGGTCCGACAAGAGTCCGTTCACCTTTACCTGAGCAGTCGGGTCGGTGTATATCCCCCCTATCCAGGACAGCATCCTCTCCCCTAGTCCGACGTGTCGGAGGACCGAGAACATGAATTTCCAGCTGACTCTGTCGAAGGCCTTTTCGGCATCAGTGCTAACAAAGACACATGGGATGTGGTTAGTGTTTGCCAGATGGACCAGGTTGAGGACCTTAATGGTGTTGTCTCTGGCCTCCATTGTGGGGATAAAACCCACCTGGTCTAAATGAGACAGGGACTGGAGATGTTGCGCCAAGCGGGTGGACAGGATTTTGGTGAATAATTTTAAATCAGTATTCAGGAGGGAGATTGGCCTATAGCTTCCACATGCACCCGCGTCCTTGCCCTCCTTGTGGATTAGTGTGATATGAGATTTTAGGGTGTCTCTAGGAAACCGCAAGCCCCCGCCTATTGCATTAAAGAAGGAGACCATGCGCGGGCCCAGGGTCGGGAAGAGGGATTTGTAATATTGGACGGTGAAGCCGTCTGGACCCGGGGCCTTATTCGGCTTCATGGATCCCAAGGCCGTCTGGAGTTCCTCCAGTGTAATCGGGGCCTCAAGGTCTTCCAGGGCTTCTGGGGAGAGGGATGGCATTTGTGAGGTCGATATGTACTCGTCAATGTCCGCTTGCGGCGGGTCTCTGTTTGTCAGGTTGTAGAGTGACTGGTAGAAGTCTCTGAATTCCCGTGATATATGTTGTGGCAGTGTAGCCCTACCTCCCCCCCGGCTGACAATGTGGGGAATATAGGCCGCTGATTTTTGTTCTTTGACCGCCCTGGCCAGTACCCTGCCGCATTTGTTGCCCGATTCATAGCCTATTTTCCGGCATATCTGAATCGCCGCTTTCGCCCTGTAGTGGAGGAGATCTGTGATCTGTTTGCGTAGGGTCCTCAATTCTGTCTCTAAGTCAGGTGTGGGTCTATGTTTGTGCCGAGATTCCGCTACATGGAGTTTAGAAAGCAGTGTAGTAAGTTGAGCATTGCGTTCTCTCTTAATGCGTGCCCCATGTCTAATGAGGACACCCCGTATTACGGACTTGTGGGCCTCCCAGAGCGAGCCAGGATCGCAGTCATGGGTGTAATTTTCTCGGAAATACTGGGGGAGCTCCCTCAAGACATCCGCCAGGATCTCCGGGGTCTGGAGGAGGCTCTCGTTGAGCCGCCAAAACCTAGGCCTAGTTGCGGAGCCCCCGTCCAAGGTGTACGTCAGAGAAATGGGTGCATGGTCTGACCAGGTAATGTGGCCAATCGACGAGTCGGCCACCGCGTGAAGCTGGTTGTGTGGAATCAGAAAGAAATCAATTCTGGAGTACAGTTTGTGTGGTGCGGAGTAAAACGTGTAGTCCCGTTCCGTGGGGTGCTGCAGACGCCAAACATCTATTAGGCACGTTTTGTGTAGGGCAGTGGCTATTCTTTTCCTTTGCGTCGGGGGAATCGTCGAGCTTCCAGATGAGGTGTCAGAGGATGGAATCAAGGGGGCGTTGAAGTCCCCGCCGAGAATCAGCTGGCCTTCCATGAAGTCGGATAGTTTATCTAAGGTATGGGAGATGAATTTGGCTTGTTGGTCATTCGGGGCGTAAATTGTCGCAAGAGTAAGTAATGTGGTACCCACCAGGCCCTTTAGGAAGACGAACCGTCCTCCTGGGTCTATCAATTCTGCTTGGCATTTCCATGGCACTTTGCTGGAAATCAAAATGGTAACACCCTTGGATTTAGCTGTGGGGTTGGTGGAGTGGTAAGTCAGGGGGAATAGTCTATTTTTTAAAACAGGCAGTTTGTCATGTTTGAAATGGGTCTCCTGAATGAAAGCGACGTCGGCATGAGAGCCTTTCAAATCATTGAGAAGCATGTGTCTTTTTTCAGGCGTGTTCAGGCCTCTGGCATTCAAAGATATCACCTTGATGGAATCCATCGCCCTGTCTGTGTTGGGTTGGGGAGGGGGGAAGAGGGTGGTGTAAGAGGGAGAGTAGAGAGAAGAGGGAGGTGGAGAGAAAGAGGAGGGAGGAGGGGGGGAGGGGAAGGAGGTGGCTGAGAGCTCAACCACCCCTTCTAGAAGGGACTTAGTGCAGTTAAGTGACCTACAAAAGTGCGTAGGTGTGGTACACTAAAAGAATGGGCACAACAGTGCCTAGACACTCACCAGAACAGAAGCTGGTATTGGAGTGTCGTCCTAGGTGGGGGAAATGGAAAGAGACAGCCCGTGAGAGGTCTCCCGGCTGCCCCCGGCCACCCCGGCTCCCAAAAAGGAAAAACCCTAAATATCACAACTCAAACAAGAATTCTGTAACATGCATGCAAATAATATATTAACATTAGATATGCGCTACAATTGACTGATTTAACCTGTTAGAATGCACAGATGAAAGTAAACAGTTAAACCTTGAAGCATCATAACAGCCCGAACCCCCCTCCCTTCTCCCGTAGGTGGCCGCCCTCCCAGCCTCCCAACATTCCCCTGATCCCAGCACCTCCTTACCAACGAGGTACAGGGCAGGTCCCGTTGTCCAGTCATCAGGGCCACCCGTCTCATGATCACCCCGCACCCCCCTCCCAAGACCCCCATACCTGACCCCCGCACCCGACCAACGCCCCGGAGTCAGGGGCCAAAGTGAGTTAGCGGTGGACTAAAGACCATAACGGGTCACGGCCGGGTGGGGTCGCCAGACAAAACCTCCGCTGGGTGGGGACCTCCAGGAGTGGCGCGGCGGTAACTTTGTGTGTGTAAGTCCAGCTGCAGCTCATTATCTTTCAATTGGAAGATATACGCTGAAAAATGTGCATAGACTTTAATGGCCGCAGTACATATGCTGCAGCAGTTAGGCTCTATTGTGCGAAACGACGCACCTGAATGTCATTTGGTGCAATGGCCAGAGGTAGAGCCAATCAGTGGGTCCAGTGGACGCAACGTCTGCCAGCCACCCGCGATCGCTCCCAAAGACACAGAACGATGATCTGCCTATGTAAACAAGGCAGATCACCGTTCTGACAGGAATGAACAGAGTGATCTTGTGTTCCTGCTAAGCAGGAACATGATCTCTCTGTTCATCCAGTGAGTCTCTCTGTTCATCCAGTGAGTCCGTCCCCCACATATTAAGAAAGAACCTCCTAGGGACACACTCAACTCTTTGATCGCCTCTGGTTTTAACCCCTTCCCTGCCAGTGTCATTAGTACAGTGAGGCCCTGTACACACGAGGAGACATGTCCGATGAAATCGGTCCGCGGACCGTTTTCATCGGACATGTCTCCTGGGATATTTTGGTCTGATGTGTGTACGACACCAACCTGCTCAAACAAGGAAGTTCTATGCTTCCACGCATGAGTCGAATCAATTTGACGCATGCGCGGGATTTCGGTCTGATGGTTGGGCCTACTAACCATCGGACATGTCCGATGGACAGGTTTCCAGCAGACAAGTTTCTAAGCATGCTTAGAAACTTTTGTCCGCTGGAAACCTGTCCGCTAGGCCGTACACACGATCGAACATGTCCGCGGAATTCTGTGAACCAGTTTCAACGGACATGTCTTCTCGTGTGTACGCAGCCTAACAGTACATATTTTTAGCATAATAATGTGACTGGTTCCCAAAAAAAGTATCAAAAGTGTCAGTTAGGTGTCCGATTTGTCCGCCACTATGTTGCATTCCTGCTAAAAATCGCTGATCGTTGCCATTACTAGTAAAAATCTAAAAATGCTACAAAAATAATCCATAGTTTGTAGATGCGATAACTTTTGCGCAAACAAATCAATATACGATTTTTTTTTCTTTTACCAAAAATATGTAGCAGACTACATATTGGCCTAAGTTGGTAAAGAAATTTGATTTTTTTACATTTTTTTATTGGGTGTGTCTTATAGCAGAAAGTAAAAAATATTGGGCCAGATTCAGATACACTTAATATTGCGCTGCGTAATCGAAATACTCTACGCTGCCGTATTTTACCAGGCTCTACACCGAATCCTGGTAGATTTTTGCCCGTACGCTACGGCGGTGTAGTCTATTTCTCGCCGCGTAATCGAAATACGCGATTAGGGGGCGTGAAGCATTTAAATTAAGCGCGTCCCCGCGGCGATCGAACTGCGCATGCTTCGTTCAGAAATTTCCCGCCGTGCATTGCGCGAAATCACGTCGTTACGTCATTCGTTGTTTGAGTAGCGTCGTTTACGAACATTCCTATTCCCGGACGACTTACGTAAAAAATAATAAAAGACGTCGGAAAACGTAGAAATTCGACGCGGGAACGACGGCCATACTTAACATGGGCTGTCTAATATTAGAGCAGCAAAAAGCTGGTATAGTGTTACGCAAATAAAAGATGACTAAAGGTGCCGTAAGAGATTGCGATTGAAGATCGTAATTTCGGGGATCGCCGGCAAAAGCTCATTTGCATACCCCGACGCGGAAAACGACGGGAAGTCCACCCAGTGGCCGCAATTTTATTGCAGCGTAGATCCGAAGGCGTACGAACACGTAATCCAGTCTAATTGAAGCCCGCAGCCGTCTATTCATGGTTTGAGGTTTCCGACTAGCTAAAAAACGCGCGTAATTTGAATTTACTCCAGTCTAACACCAGTTAGACAGGCGTAATGGCTCTCTGAATCAAAGTCATACATTTTATTTGGGTACAACGTCGCATTACAGCCTAAGGCCCCTTTCACATGTCCGCTCCGCTCGTCCGTTCATTACAAGTCCGTTTACGGACTTGTAATGAACCCCTATGGGAGCGGATCCGTTAGCGGATGATGCATTCGCTAACGTCCGCAAGATCCGCATCAGTTTTTTCGGACGGAAGAATGTCCTTTTTTTCTTCCGTCTGGCCAAACGGATCGGATGCAAACGGACAGACGGTCCGTTTCCATCCGATTCCCCATAGGGCAGAGCGGAGGAGAGACAGGGTGGTCCCTGCACAGTGTGCGGGGACCGCCCTGTCCGCCTGACAGCTCAGCTGGGATCCCCCGCTGAGCCGACGGACACACGGAGCGGACCGAAAAATGGTCCGCTCCGTGTGAAAGGAGCCTAAGTGTCAGTTAGGATAACACAGAGGGTAAAACCTTTTCAGGGGTTGAAGTGGTTAAACAGGGTTCATAAGCACTCGGCTCTTTTCAAACTCCTTTATATCATTTGAATTTATGAATATTTGTGCACACTTGTGTTGGTTGTGATTTTTAAAGTGTAGTTTTTTGGTTTTATTTTGGAGGGTGGGAGGCTGCACATTTTCTAAAAAAACTATGAACCGGAAAACAGGTCTAACATTCTGAGGTTTCGGTAAGTAGATCTCAATGATGGAGTATCCAAGATATATTGGGAGCCAAGGGCTGACATAGACCACCAGGCTCCATCTATATTGTGTGCACCGAAATTGCCAGTGATCAGCTTGAAAAAAATAAAATAAAAAATAAAAATATATATATATATATGCCAATGTAAATTCTGTATAATATTTGTTGTCCTATGTTATTTAGTCTACAGGCCAGTAGATCCCGAGTTTTGTGAAGGACCACCACCATCCACTACTCAGCTCTGCAACGTCCAATGTCTTACCGACTGCCTGCTGTCTCCATGGACTGATTGGGGAACTTGTATCCACGAAAACTGCCAGGATCCTCATGGGAGGAAAGGTATTTTACATCACATTACTTTTATACAGTGATGCCTACTAAATGATAAATTCACTCAATCTCCCAGATTGTAAACTCCAATGAGCAGGGCCCTCTGATTCCTCCTGTATTGAATTGTATTGTAACTGTACTGTCTGCCCTCATGTTGTAAAGTGCTGCACATACTGTTGGCCCCTATATAAATACTTTAAAATAATACAAATAATAAATTAACTGTTAATCCAAATGAAACTTACAGTGCTGCCTTGAGTCTGAGAAAGAGATCTCCCCGGTGGTGCAGTGAAGGAAACAGGCTTCAGTGCACCGTTCAAATGTGTAAGAGCATTATCAAAGAGAAGAAAAGGTGCCGCTCACCAACCCAGTGCATCAGTATGTAGATGAATGTGGCCTCAGCCAGCACTGAGTCTGAGACCAAGCCCCCGGAGAACAGGGTGAAACATGTCAGGGGAGCATGACTGGTGCGACGCTGGCTAAGGCCACATTCATCTACATACTAATGCACTGGGTTGGTGAGAGACGCCTTTTCTTCCTTTTTTCTTTTGATAAATCATTATAAATTGTTGGTATACTTTTGCTGGTTTTGGCCTTCAGTTTAAAGAAGTTGTCCACAAAAGATCCGTACACAAGATACGAAAATCAGAGGGAAAATTTGTACGACAAGTCGATTTTTGGATCATTAGTACCGTGCTTTCAACAGCTGATTCGTCAGACAAAAGCTGTATGTGTGTAGACTATACCATTTTTGTTGGACGTGAACTCAATGTCCGATTTTCATTTCATTAGTACAGTTTTCGGAACTAGACTACGCATTCTCATAAACAAAAGAATACATACAAAACTATTCAGTATATTACGTCACTTCTGACGTTGTATTCTGTCATATGAAAATGTTCATATTGTGAGCAACCTCTTCACTTTCGACATGAGACTAGCAGACCACAAAAAAAGGACGTTCGGTAGTCCAAAAATCTGTGTGTCTAAGGCTTTAGACTTGGATTTATTGTATTCGTTCAAAGAAAGCTTACAAAAAGTCACAATTGTAGCCTTTTTTACCAAAAATGCTCTGAAGCCTACACCGTTTTTCATGACGCAAAAAATGCAATTTTTTAAATTGGTCATTAAAAACGATCGTGTGTGGGCTCCAGAGCATTTTTCCCGACATGAAAAATGGGCATTAAAAATTTAGAACATGCTCTATTTTTCTCCTTGTTTTTCATGTCGCGAAAAACGGTCGTGTGTAGGCTTTCACGATGGGAAAAAACGTGCATGCTCAGAAGCAAGTTATGAGACGGGAGCACTCGTTCTGGTAAAACTAGCGTTTATAATGGAGATAGCACATTCGTCACGCTGTAACAGACTGAAAAGCGCGAATCGTCTCTCACCAAACCTTTACTAACACAAAATCAGCAAAAGCAGCCCAAAGGGTGGCGCCATCCGAATGGAACTTCCCTTTTATAGTGCCTTCATACATACGTCACCGCGCTTTGCTCAAGCATTTTTTTTTTTTTCACGATCGTGTGTATGCAAGGCAGGCTGGACAAGAATCACGTTGAGAAAAATAACGTTTTTTTCCATGACATTAAAAATGGTTGTGTGTACACGGCATAAGTTTTTCACCATCTGGTGAAATTCTTTCTTAGGGCCCTTTCACACGGGCGGACAAACGGTCCGTTTTTTACAAGTCCGTTTATGGACTTGTAATGCATCCCTATGGGATCGCGTACGTTAGCGGATGATGCATCCGCTAATGTCCTCAAAGATCCACGTCCGCAAAGATCAATTTTTTCGGACGGAAGAAAACTGCTGACAAAACGCTATTTTTCTTCCGTCTGGCGGATCGGATCGGATGAATACGGACAGAGGGTCTGTATTCATCCGATTCCCCTTAGGGGAAAGCGGAGGAAAGACAGGGCGGTCCCTGCACAGTGTGCGGGGACCGCCCTGTCTGCCGACAGCTCAGCGGGGATTTACGGATGATCCCCGCTGAGCCGACGGACACACACGGGGCGGATCAAAAACGGTCCGCTCCGTGTGAAAGGACCCTTACTTGAATAATGTAGCCAAATTCTGAGCACTCTCTCTGCATGCAACTCTTCCACAGTTTGGTTGACCAGTTGCAGGCTAACATTCTGCTTACACTTTCCACATACTGTTCCTCGTATTCAGTTAGATCAGCAAAATTTACCAATCAGTCAATTTGATTGGATTTAAATCAAAATGGATTGTTTAGGTAGGCCCAATCACTACATACAGTAGTTACTGGTAATAAATCAGATCTAAGTGTAGCGCAGACTCTCTGGCTGGTCCCACCATCTTGTCCCAGGTCCACTTTTCCCACCGTGTAAGAGCAGTCGGGCACACAGCAGCATCCAGAGTTGTGGTTTAATAAGTAGTCTAGGGATTGCTTTTTCTGAATTTATTGCAGACTAAGTTGGTTGGGGCATAGTGAGCAATGGGATAATCCAGAATGCTGAACAAAAGCAGGAGGACACCCTCTCTTAGCAACTACTTATTCTTGAAAAATCTGTTAGAAATCTGGGAAGTGGACAGTTCTGGGCACCAAAGTAATGTCCCAGGTTGAGCGAACCTCGGTCCCAGTTCAACAGGGGGTTAACAAACAGCATTCACCCAGATTCTCTCTAGTCTATATTCACAATTTCTTGGGTACTGGGGTGCTCCTCTCAAGATCAAGCAGACCGCTGTGTAGTAGACTCTCCTATGTGAAATCCCCATTCTTTGGCTTGCAGTCTCTCTGATAGGGCTACAGCCTCAGGGTAGCTGGGGCTTTATTGGGCTCCTGGTAAAGGTGCAGGGTGGCTTTGTAGGACCTCAGCCCTCCAGGCTGGTTGCTTCTCCTGCTGGACGAGAACCTAGACTGATCCAGCCCCAGACTTATTATGTTCTCTCCAGACATCTTCTGAGCACACCCTATCAGGGATTGGCTGGGACCTTTTAAATATGTTGTAGTGCCTTCCAGAAGGCAGGGAGAAGCAATCAAGTGTGCAGCCTGTGGTATCATGATTAGCCCAAAGCAATTAGCTAATGCTTCACTGATTACAAAGGAACGCAGCAAAAAAAGGGACTACATTTACCTGACAGCCTCGCAACTAGGAGGGTGCTACATAAGGAAATTGTAACATGTGCTTGGCCAGTTTTATTACCAGCACCAGAAGCTCCTGATAATTATTGGTGGTCAACCAGGAAATTGTTACCCAATTTGCTTGGTTATGGACTCTACTGCTATTTAGATGTCTTCAACTATGTTATTGCTAGTTCATTGTATATGTTATATTGTAGCCCTGATGAAGGATACCCTTTAGAACCCCCAATGCCCATTGATATTTTAATGGATTCTGTGAAAAAATAAACTTTATCTGGGCCTCAACACTTTTTTGGCTTTCTCTTTTCTGTATTTCTGATGCACCATGTATCTGGCTGGACATCAACATGGCAGGGTGTCAGGCAGCATGATCTTCAATGGTTCGCCTGAATAAGAAATATACCATTAATTTGCAATCGATAGATGAGCACCCCTTTTAATCTATCACCCTTCAACAGAAAGTAGTTGCTTTCTTAGATCCTCTCTTTTATAGCTGACAATTACTATACATTTAAGTACAAACAGTCTGTTACTTTAGAAATTATAGATTTTCCTTTATAATATTGTCTGAGGATATCATTCCAGTACTAATCTTTAAGGTTTATGCCTTTGGTTCTGTTTCATTTCATTAAATTTGTATTCACATTGTCAGTCCCATTTTGTGCTCTATTAATCCGATTTGCATTATTTAGTAACAATCTTTGTTTCTTTAGGTTTCAAATTTCGAAGAAGAGATGTTATACTGAAGTCAGAAAACAATGAAAGGAGCTGTCCGCATTTGGTGGAATCGGTTCCTTGTGATGATCCCGTGTGCTATAAGTGGGCCATATCAGGGGAGCTACACTGCGTTCCTGAGAATGGGGACTGCGGCCATGGAAGGTACCACATAAACAGCACCTGCAGGGGGCAGAATGGTAAGCCTGATTATGATTTCCTATTTTACTTCAATCTTCTGGAGCAATGACATTGACACTTTCTGATGGTTTGGACACTGTTGGTGTGCTGTTGGTGTACTTTGAACCTAGACCATCAGATTATGGCCTGGTTTCTGGCTTGTTTTATAACACTTTAACCACTTGCTGGCCATCATATAACGTCCTCGGCTTTGTGGGAGTATATCTGAATGATGCCTGCTATTGTTGTTTTCAGTCGGCAATTCCCTACACCAGCTGGTCAGTCACTTGATCGTTCTTACGGGCGGCGAGAGGGGCTGTCCCCTCCCGCCGCCCTCCGCAGCGATCGGTGAGTCAGAGAATTGATTCGCCGACCCGAATGTTCACCATAGAGATTTCCGGCATACCAGATGGTCACCAGAGTCTCTATGATAGTTGGAGGCTGGGCGCGATGTTATAACGTCACGCCTGGCCTCAGCATTAAAAAACGGCGCTGCCTCGGCTGGGAAGCCGAGATTGTTTTTTGTGGGTGAGATGTGAGGTCTTATTGACCGCATATCTCACTGTAAAGAGGACCGGTCATACCATATTTCTATTACAAGGGATGTTTACATTCCTTGTAATAGGAATAAAAGTGATCAAAATATATATATATATATATTTTTTTTTTTTAAAGTGTCAAACAAAAAATGGTAAAGTAGAATTAACAATAATTTTGTAAATGTAAAGTAGAATTAACAATATATATTTTTTTTAAAGTGCACCTGTCCCCGTGTGCTCGTACGCAGAAGTGAGCGCATACGTGAGTCCCTCCCACATATTAAAACGGTGTTCAAAACCCACATGTGAGGTGTCGCCATAAACGATAGAACGAGAGCAATAATTTTAGCCTCCTCTGTAACTTAAAACATATAACCAGTAAAACATATTAAAGCGTTGCTTTTAAGTACCGAAGTTTGGCGCCATTCCATGAGCCTGTGCAATTTTGAAGTGTGACATGTTAGGTATCTATTTACTTGGCATAACTTCCTATTTCACATTATGCACAAAAATTGGGCAAATTTTTTTTTTTAAGGCATGAAACTGTATATATATATATATATATATATGTGTGTGTGTGTGTATATATATATATATATATATATAATGTTTGGGGTTCTATGTAATTTTATAGCAAAAAAATATATGATTTTTACATGTACTGTAGAAGAGAAATGTCAGAATTGGCCTGGTTGGCAAGTGGTTAAAATATGCAATTCCTAGTATGAAGTGTAAATCTGGAAATCCAACAAAAATAAAAATCTGATGTCCTTACTTTCATCTAGTCGTTTGAAAAAACGTTTTTGCTTTTTGTTGAAGTTTGTAAAATTATGGTGCAGAAACCGTTGCCCACTCCAACACCTCTGCACGCACAGTTCTTTGTGTATTATTATTTTTGTTCACATTATTAGTATTATTGATCTCGTGAAAACAGCATAGCACATTATTAAAGAAGAAAGACCTTTGATTTGAAAAAAAAATCTGTTTTCTTTCTCACATCAAAGTTGCTTAGATGCCTAATTATAATTTATTAACATTGTTTTGTCAGTTTCTGAAGCTGGAATTGCTACTAAAATATAAAGAGTATGATCTCATAAAGCCAAAATGTATTTTTTTTTGGGCGGATGGATTAAAGTTTATCTAACGCTCAATCTTTTTTTTTTATAGGTTTGGAGTATGTAAGTGTTAAAACACTTGTGAGTTTATGTTTTAGAGAAGCATAAAAGAGTGATGGCAGAAAAATAACAATGTGATACATCAAACCTATGCCATTTTTAATATATAGTGATATTTAGGACATTATACTCATGTGGTAGAGGCTTTTCTAATGACTTGCTACAGTCCAAACTGTATTAAAGGGCATCGCAGTCCATTTTTATTAAATAAAACGGAAAGTTCACAGACATCATTTGCCCAAGCAGAGGATCTTCCACATCATTAGTAACAAATGGAAATTGGAAATACAGAGCCACTTGGCTCCCTTGTTGGCAGCACCACTGCTCATCTGACTGTGTTGTCCGGCTCTACTTGTTCCCTTGGGTTCCTTAGCCTTTAGTCGCAGCGCTCTACTGCATAGCCCAAGCCTGACCTCTGGATAGGGGCTCTCCCGACAATCCGATAGGAGCTCACCCCAATCCTAGAAAGAAACCCCCTGTCTGGGGCTCCTCTGACCCCTGGGTGAGACTTCCTGTCTCTTGACTCCTGGCTAGGGCATCTCTGACCCCTTGGGTGAAACCTCCTTTCTCTTGACTCCAGGCTAGGGCATCTCTGACCCCTGGGTAAGACCCCCCTGTCTCTTTACTCTTGGCTGGGGCATCTCAGACCCCTGGGTGAGGCCTCCTGTCTCTTCACTAATGGCTGGGGCATCTCTAATCCCTGGGTGAGACCTCCTGTCTCTTAACTCCTGGCTGGGGCATCTCTGATTCCTGGGTGAGACCTCCTGTCTCTCCACTCCTGGCTGAGGCATCTCTGACCCCTGGGTGGGACCCTCTGTCTGGGGCTCCATTAACCACTGGGTGAGACCTTCTGTCTCCCACATTGGGATCTGTCTCCAAACTGAGAGCTCTGGGCTTTCCCCAGGTTTGAATACATAACAACCATAGGTGTGCGCAGCCTTTGGCATTAGGGTGTGCACCCCAAAGCTCAAACATACTCTACCGATCACTTACGATGTTCATTCAGAAAGGGAAGGGGCCGGTAAATGGTATATTTACTGGCCCCTTCCCCCACTCATCCTAAAACATCCACAGCAACAGCCTGTGGGAGAGGGGGGAAGCCAGCAGTGCTGTTGGGGGAAGGAGGGGGAGCCAGGTCAGTAGGGGTAATCTGTTCTACACAGGGTGATTAGGGTGTGCCTGGGCACACCTGGCACACCCTGTGTGCACGCCTATGATAACAACCCCACCCACCAGGCTGCAGGCATCTGGTAAAATCCAGATACAGGACTAACGGTTCCAATCCATCCAGAACTACAGAACCCAGAGAAACCAAAAACAGTTTTCTCAGCTCAGAAACGATAGTCCGGAACTTCGTATTAACCCTTAATGCAAATCCTGTGTCATATTCTCCTCCATTTTCACAGTGACAGTGTCTCTCTCTGTCACAATATATGTATAGATACATGGATTTTTTTTTTCAGGGAACATGTGCAGGTACTCCGCGTCCAGGGGCGGACTGACAACTCATGGGGCCCCCGGGCAATAGGAGATCCTGGGGCCCCCTGTCACCGCCCATGTGTTCCCACCCGTACTCAAGCCACACCCACACAAATCATATTGCACTGCCCACACAACATGCGGTCGTCACAGAATTTCTCTACACTATGTTCAAAATAAAATGGTAATTATAAAATATAAAGAAAAATAAATTTATATTAAAGAAAGTGCAACAATGGTACATTTCCAAAATGAAAGTGATTGTAAAGGCTCTTTTTTTTTTTTTTAAATAACAAACATGTCATACTTACCTCCACTGTGCAGTTCGTTTTTCACAGAATGGCCCTGAACCTGGTCTTCTGGGGTCCCCGCGTGGTTCTCGCGGCTCCTCCCCACATCAGATAACCCCCTAGGAGAAGCGCTCTCCCGGGGGTTACCTTGAGGGACATTCTTCCCACTGACCCCCAATGCAAGGAACATTCTTCTGGTGGCCACCAATGCAAGGAACATTCTTCTGGTGACCACCAATGCAAGGAACATTCTTCTGGTGACCACCAATGCAAGGAACATTCTTTCTGGTGACCACCAATGCAAGGAACATTCTTCTGGTGACCACCAATGCAAGGAACATTCTTCTGGTGACCACCAATGCAAGGAACATTCTTTCTGGTGACCACCGATGTAAGAAACATTATTCGCACAGACCACCAACGCAAGGAACATTTTTTTTCTGGTGACCACCAATGCAAGGAACATTCTTTCTGCTGACCACCAATGCAAGGAACATTCTTTTCTGGTGACCACCAATGCAAGGAACATTCTTTCTGCTGACCACCAATGCAAGAAACATTCTTTCTGCTGACCACCAATGCACACCAATGCAAGGAACATTCTTTCTGGTGACCACCAATGTAAGGAACATTATTCGCACAGACCACCAATGCAAGGAACAATTTTTTCTGGTGACCACCAATGCAAGGAACAATTTTTTCTGGTGATCACCAATGCAAGGAACATTCTTTCTGGTGACCACCAATGTAAGGAACATTATTCGCACAGACCACCAATGCAAGGAACAATTTTTTCTGGTGACCACCAATGCAAGGAACAATTTTTTCTGGTGATCACCAATGCAAGGAACATTCTTTCTGGTGACCACCGATGTAAGAAACATTATTCGCACAGACCACCAACGCAAGGAACATTTTTTTCTGGTGACCACCAATGCAAGGAACATTCTTTCTGCTGACCACCAATGCAAGGAACATTCTTTTCTGGTGACCACCAATGCAAGAAACATTTTTTCTGCTGACCACCAATGCACACCAATGCAAGGAACATTCTTTCTGGTGACCACCAATGTAAGGAACATTATTCGCACAGACCACCAATGCAAGGAACAATTTTTTCTGGTGACCACCAATGCAAGGAACATTCTTTCTGGTGACCATCAATGTAAGGAACATTATTCGCACAGACCACCAATGTAAGGAGCATTCTTTCTGCTGACCACCAATGTAAGGAACATTATTCGCACAGACCACTAATGCAAGGAACAATTTTTTCTGGTGACCACCAATGCGAGGAACATTCTTTCTGGTGACCACCAATGCAAGGAACATTCTTTCTGGTGACCATCAATGTAAGGAACATTATTCGCACAGACCACCAATGTAAGGAGCATTCTTTCTGCTGATCACCAATGTAAGGAACATTATTCGCACAGACCACTAATGCAAGGAACATTTTTTTCTGGTGACCACCACTGCGAGGAACATTCTTTCTGGTGACCACCAATGCAAGGAACATTCTTTCTGGTGACCACCAATGTAAGGAACATTATTCGCACAGACCACCAATGTAAGGAACATTCTTTCTGCTGACCACTAATGTAAGGAACATTCTTCCCACTGATGGTTCTTTTTGCCGAAGTGTACAGATATATCAGTGTTGTATACAAGGAATAGCTCTCAATATACAGATATCAGTGTCAGGGAAAACACTCAAGTGTATAGATGTCAGTTATACATAGGGAATAGCACTAAGTGCTATTCCTTATGTGTTACACTGACATCTATACACTTGAGTGTTTTCCCTGACACTGATATCTGTATATTGAGAGCTATTCCTTGTATACAACACTGATATATCTGTACACTTCGACACTCAGTGTACATATATCCGTGTGTTAGGGAATAGCTCCTGGTAGATGGGCACTGGGGAAGAAGGAACACTTAGCCTGGCTGATGATCACAGACATGCTGTGATTACACACTGACCTGCCGCTGCACAGTGCACACAAGAAGGCAGGTCAGGTGACTGTCTCCGACATGATGACTCCACTGTGTCTTCCCTCTCCAACCTCCAGCTCTCTCACTGGCTTTCCCCCGCGGCATGGATGTATACTGTGGCCCCGCCCCTCTGCTGAATTCTCTAGGAGGATAGGTGGCCAGAGCGCCTGTCATTGCAATAATCCTCATGGCTCCACGATCGCTCTGTAATCCTGGCCAGCACTTAGTCCTCTCATACAGCCTCATCCTCTGCAGGCAGGGATGACATCACTCACTACCTCTGCGGTGCACAAACTTTCCTAATCCTGCATAATATACTGTGGGCACATCCAGGGGCAGACTGAGCAGCTCATGGGGCCCCCCTGACTCTGGGGCCCTCGGTTTCTGCCCGACTGACCGAATGGTCAGTCCGCCCCTGTCCGCGTCCCAGGTCACCCCTTGGCTTTGCCCCCTACCCACCTTCGAACACTGTCCTGTGGTTCCCTTCCTACCACATTTCCCAGTAACACCCCCTTTAAGAAAATATAGAACCAGATATCATTTTGAGGTGCTAGGTAATTTGTTTGGAATTTTGTAATGATAACAAGAAAAGCATAAAAATATATCCTCTGCAGCCAGCAACCAGGAGCGGACTGACAACTCATGGGGCCCCCGGGCAATAGAAGATTATGGGGCCCCTGGGCTTACAGATGGCCACCACGCCAGGAGGCAGTGCAGAGCCGGGGAAGCTAAAATCTCGGGATTTTCACATCAAAAGCATGTTGGTTTCAGGCATATCAGGGACAGATGTAGAAAAAAACATAGATTTTTACATACTGTCCCTGGTTTTACTGAGCCTGGCATCCCTGATGGGGCCCCCAACTGGCATGGGGCCCTCGGGCAGTGCCCAAGTGAGTCAGTGGTCAGTCCGCCCCTGCCAGCAACATTAGATCCCCAATGCATCAATAGCACCCCCCCCCCGCAGCAGTAGACCTCCCCAGCAATAATAGATCCACCTCAAAAATAAACTACTTAGCAAAAAAAGATGTCCCAGCAACAGTAGACCCCTCCATCAACAGTAGACTCCTCACAGCACCAATAGACCCCCCAGCAACATACGACCCCACAATAATGCATCTCAACTGCAACAATAGACATTCCCTACAACAACAGATCCCCCCATTCCCCCCCCCCCATTTCTAGAAAAAAACGCTCGTCTGTGTGGAAATCCATTGGTCAAAAATCCATGCATGCTCAGAATCAGGTCGACGCATGTTCGGAAGCATTGAACTTCATTTTTCAAATTTTTCTCAGCACGTCGTAGTGTTTTACGGCACTGTGTTTTGACACGGTCTGATTTTTGACTGATGGTGTGTAGGCAAGACTGATGAAAGTCAGCTTCATCAGATATCCGACGAAAAAATCCATCAGGTTAGATTCCATCAGATATCCGATTGTGTGTACAGGGCTTTACAGTTTTCCCCAGATCAGGTGTCGCATTAAAAAATGTCCCCTCATTTCTTATTTTAGGTGCAACCCTAAAACTTTAGATTTCTTTTCACTTTCTTTCTTGATGACAGTGGTCTCCAGTACAAACAGAAGAGTGAATCACCCCAATGCGGACACCGACAGCAATATAAAAACTTGACAAAGCATTTAATCCTTCCCCCCTTTTATTAAAAAATAAAAAAAAATTTGTTTAAAGGTACTCTTTAACCATTTAAGGACCGCCTACTGCACATTTACGTCGGCAGAATGGCACGGCTGGGCACATCAATGTATATATACGTTGATTTTAGTACCCAGCCGTGGGTCACGGGCGCGCGCCCGCGGCGCACGCCCGTGACCCGGTCCAAAGCTCCAGGACCGGGACCGCCGCGGGACACGCGGACCCGATCGCCGCTGCAGTGCGGCGATCCGTCCCTGGAGCTGAAGAACGGGGAGAGCCGTGTGTAAACACGGCTTCCCCGTGCTTCTCTGTGGCCGCAGCATCGATCGCGTCATCCCTGTTATAGGGGGACGCGATCAATGACGTCACACCTACAGCCACACCCCCCTACAGTTGTAAACACACACACATAGGGAACACTCAAAGTCACAGCGCCCCCTGTGGTTAACTCCCAAACTGCAACTGGCATTTCCACAGTTAACAATGCAATTTAAATGCATTTTTTGCTGTGAAAATTACAATTGTCCCAAAAATGTGTCAAAATTGTCCGAAGTGTCCGCCATAATGTCGCAGTCACGAAAAAAATCGCTAATCGCCGCTAATTAGTAGTAAAAAAAAAAAAATATTAATAAAAATGCAATAAAACTATCCCTTATTTTATGAACGCTATAAATTTTGCGAAAACCAACCGATAAACGCTTATTGCGATTTTTTTTACCAAAAATATGTAGAAGAATACGTATCGGCCTAAACTGAGGAAAAAAAATGTTTTTTTATATATTTTTGGGGAATATTTATTATAGCATAAAGTAAAAAATATTGCATTTTTTTTAAAATTGTCGCTCTATTTTTGTTTATAGCGCAAAAAATAAAAACCGCAGAGGTGATCAAATACCACCAAAAGAAAGCTATTTGTGGGGAAAAAAGGACGCCAATTTTGTTTGGGAGCCACGTCGCACGACCGCGCAATTGTCAGTTAAAACGACGCAGTGCCGAATCGCAAAAAGGAGCAAAGGTCTTTACCTGCATTTTGGTCCGGGTCTTAAGTGGTTAAATAGTATCTAAACTGCAAAAAAAAAAAAATCGCATTTTACTAGTTATTAGATGGAATGGAAAAATAGTGTGTAAAGGGGCACTAGATGCACAAAATTAATACAAGGTATGTTATAACTATGTATACTCAAGTGCATATATATGCATTAAATTTATATAATCTATTAGACAGACAAAGAAAACATCAAAAGTGATATATATATATATTGTGAACTAGTGTCCATACGGTAAAATGCAAAAAAAAGTCCCAATAGTGCTATGCGATAAGTAGTGATGAGCGGAATACGCCATATTCGATTTTGCGATATTTCGCGAATATATAGAAGAATATTCGCGAATATTCGTTAATATCTAATATTCGTGATATTTTATCAAAAAAAAAAATTGCGAAATTTTACTAGTGCGAATGCGAAATTGATTGCGAAATTCTCGTCAACACGCGAAAACGGAGATCATTTCCTGGATTACTAAACCAATAGGCACTAAACACTAACTCTACTTACACAAACTTATATGACTAAACTAAAGCTAATTTTTATTTTTTATATATATATACACAAAACACAGAAGGGCAGAGAACGTATTCACGAATATTCGTAATACGAATTTTCGCATTGTGAATATTCGGCAACATAAAAGGATCACCTCAGCTACTCGGCCCAGGGTCTCTAATCATACCAGCAATGCTTTTAGACGTCGATGGAGATCACTGGGATGTGATCTGTTTTAAAAATAAATTAGAAAAAATACGAATATTCGCAATAGCAAATCGCAGCCAAAGTAGGGTATAAATTGCAGCTCTGGAACCACCACCAAATTGTTGCACCCGATGTGATCAATAGAAATGGCTCCTTACCAATAACAATGGACTCTTTTAATTAAAAAAGAAGTCATAAACCGCTTTTATCAATGGGATGACTCAGAACGATCCGGATAGGCAAATCAGATGATCCAATATTCATATGTATGAGAGCCATAGAAATAGAAAGGCAATCATAGTGAAGTATTGTTTATTAAAACATAGTATAAAAAGTAACATGCCAAATGGCTGCTTACTTGGGTTGTGCCCTGATCCCGGCACTGAGGCTTTTTGCGTGTATTCGATATACAATCGAACGCGTGGATTCAGAGAAGGATCGGTTGTCCGTCGCACTGCTAGTCCCACTAGCCGGCGTGCGTTCTACCGTCGGAAACGAGCGTGGATTCGGAGAAGGATCGAATGTCCGTCGCACTGCTAGTCCCACTAGCCGGCGTGCGTTCCACCGTCGGAAAACCAGCGGACCCGGAACTCGGAAGTGGTATGGGCTACCACTTCCGAGTTCCGGGTCCGCTGGTTTTCCGAATCCACGCGTTCAACTGTATATCGAATACACGCAAAAAGCCTCAGTGCCGGGATCAGGGCACAACCCAAGTAAGCAGCCATTTGGCATGTTACTTTTTATACTATGTTTTAATAAACAATACTTCACTATGATTGCCTTTCTATTTCTATGGCTCTCATACATATGAATATTGGATCATCTGATTTGCCTATCCGGATTGTTCTGAGTCATCCCATTGATAAAAGCGGTTTATGACTTCTTTTTTAATTAAAAGAGTCCATTGTTATTGGTAAGTAGCCATTTCTATTGATCACATCGGGTGCAACAATTTGGTGGTGGTTCCAGAGCTGCAATTTATACCCTACTTTGGCTGCGATTTGCTATTGGGTGCTTATCGCATAGCACTATTGGGACTTTTTTTTTTTTTGCATTTTACCGTATGGACACTAGTTCACAATATATATATCACTTTTGATGTTTTCTTTGTCTGTCTAATAGATTATATAAATTTAATGCATATATATGCACATGAGTATACATAGTTATAACATACCTTGTATTAATTTTGTGCATCTAGCGCCCCTTTACACACTATTTTTCCATTTGTATTTTCACACACTGAAAATTTTCTAGGTGGCAGCTCACAAACTGGTATATTCAAATATATTTAGGTTGTTCACTTGTTATTCTACCCAATAATTGGGAGAACTAATATTTTCTTTTTTCCGTGGCGCAAACTTTACACATTTCTCTACACATATTAGATGGAATGGCTGTATATATATTTTTTTGTAATTTTTTCCTTCATTTTCCGGGGTGATCATACGTGTAAGGCCGCGTACACACGATAGGTTAAACCGATGAGAACGGTCTAACCGATCGTGTGTGGGCGCCATCGGTTAGTTATCCATCTGTTTAAAAAAAAGCCAACTTGTTTTAAATTTAACCGATGGATTCCTAACCGATAGGTCAAAAACGATCGTTAGTAGGCACGACCATCGGTTAAAAATCCACGCATGCTCAGAATCAAGTCGACGCATGCTTGGAAGCATTGAACTTATTTTTTTTCAGCAAGTGGTTGTGTTTTACGTCACCGCGTTCTGACCTGATCGGTTTTTTAACTGATGGTGTGTAGGCACGACGGACCATCAGTCAGCTTCATCGGTTAACTGATGACAACGGTCCTTCAGACCGTTCACATTGGATGGACTGATGGTGTGTACGCGGCTTAACATTTCCTCTGCCCCTAGGTAGTTACACTCACTTCTCCACTGTATCTTTGGGGGAAGCCATCATTTTCATCCATGCTGGACAAATATCCTCATCTTTATAATATGGGGGGTAGGAGGGCAAATAATGTACAGAAAAAAGATACGATTATTTTTGCGTCCAGTTCAGCTCATGGGAATTAATACGATTATTATGGCATTTCTCTCAAGACAAACATGTATTTTCTGTACTTCCATAAAATGTTCTTATCCTGAAAATTTCAATCAATGCAACCACCACATCTAAGCACCGTTAGGCTGCAAAATATTACATTTTGTTCTTGAATTTAGATATCGTAAAGGATAAATTGGCGTCAGATTTTTTTGTGCTGTTTGTTTTCCATTGGGGAGATTTCCTTTCAATTTGGCAATAATCCGACCATGGAATATTAGATGAGAGGATTTTTCTACTGTGTAATTTTCACTGCCAAGCAAAGAACTCACATAAAAGGCAGGGAAATATTAGTTAGGGCCATGTTTAGAATGTACTTTGTGGACTTGGAAATCAGACAAAAATATGTATATTAGATGATTTTTTTGTAACAAAAGGTGTCCCGTACCAAGGACTTCAAAAAGTACTTTGTATAGAGATAGTTCTTTTTATATTCACATAAAAAAAACAGCAACACGGCATAAACTTTGAAAACCGTACAACATTTTAAGCCCACACTGGCCCTTTTTTAAGCTAGGTAAGAAATCAAAACAATGTCGTATTACAGTGCCGATCCTGACCTCCCTGGGGCCCTAAGCAAAATGCCGACAGTGACATGTCAGTTTAACACATTAAAGATTAAAGTTGAGAAGCGGGGGGAGGGGATGTTCTGCTGTCAGAAATTACATCTTACATTAAAGTGAGAAGTGGGGGGTTCTGACTTCTTACCTCTTCTCCCATGCAGCCAGCGAGTTGAGAAGCTGGTTGAGGGGTCGAAAATGACTTCTCACCAGGCAGGGCCTCTAGTAATTTGCGGGGCCCTAAGCAGCATGCATAGTAAGCCTATAGGGTGGATCGGCCCTGCGTACTTAGCAAGACTCGGTCTTTAGCAAACACTCTTTCTCTCAACTTCTTTAATTCCACACCCGAGCAATCCACCACCTGGCCACATTTTAAGGGTCATTTTACACGGGACAGATCGGTGATGATCCGCCCCGCAAACCTCTGCTTGCTCAGCAGGGATCGCTCCATTGATCCCCGCTGAGCCAGCAGATGACAAGGCGGTCCCAACATACTGTGCAGGGACCACCTTGTCTCCCTATGGGAGGATCGGATGAACACGGACCGTCTGTCCGTTTTCACCCAATCCGATCCGCAGACGGATGGAAAAATAGAGTTTTCCTTTGTCTGCAGACCCAGATTTTCACCCGCTGACACCCGCAATCTCATAGGGATCAATCTATGTCCCTTTTCATCCCTAAAAGAATGGATGAAAAAACGGAAATACGTTCCACATGTGTGGAAGGGGCCTTAGGGTCATTTTAAATGTGGTGCTGTGTGGAGATTGTCCCTGTTGCCCACATATTCTTGGTGGTCAGGAAGTAACATCTAGTAGTAATGGTAAAACCATTTCTTCAATTGTAATACTTCGACCCCTCTCACACTGAGGCGAGGCCTGCAAAGCATCCTGAAAGAGCCGCTCCTTTCACTCCAGTGTGAAAGCCCACAGTTCGGCGGCTCCTGCCCATTGTAATCAATGGGCAAAGCCGCCGAACTGCCAGTGGTTTTAACCCTTTTTTGGCCGCTAGTGAGGGTTAAAAGCGCCCCTCTAGCAGCCGAATAGCACCGCGAAAATAATGGTAAAGCGCTGGTAAAAATAATGGCGCTTTACTGCTGACGCCATCACTACCCCCATGTGAAAGAGCTCTTCCTATGCCATTTATGTCATCACATGTAAATCACAATATGTAGGACATACCACACAAAGGTTACATAGCTGTTTTCGTGAACATTTAAACCAGGTTTCTCCAAACTGCAGACCAGGGGCCGGATGTGGCCCTTTGCTTGCCTTTATCTGGCCCTTGAGGCACTATTTCTCCAACTGACACCAAGGAATGGGCATCATTCCCCCTACTGACATCATCAACGGGACAGTATTATTCCAATGATACCAACAATGGGGCACTATTTCTTCCATTAAATCCAATGATGTAGCACTGATGTCGGGGCATTTTCTACTCCCAATGGTCACAATCTGGCCCCTCTAAAGCCTGAAGGATAGTAAACTGGCCCTTTGCTTAGAAAGTTTGGAGACACCTGATTTAAATGATATTAGAGTGGGTAAATCCACTAATATCGCTAAACACTTCAATGCAAGATGGAAGTTTATTGGATTTTCTATTCATGTACTCGCATTCCTTCAGGTCTCAATTATGAGTGGGATGTTTCCCACTATTTTGATTAAGGTTCATCATTACCTGTTTTTTGCGATGCATTTTTGGAAATTTGCTTTGGTTTTGGTGGAGTTTGTCGCCCATGGTTTAGGTTACTGGCATCCATTAGTCTGAGGAAACATGTATATTTTTATATATGGCTCTCCGTCATTTGCTTCCATATGCGTTTAATGTGCGATTTTTTTTTTTTCAATCAATGTGTTAAGAATCGTTAATCACAATCTGCTCTGCACCACAGAGCTTTTGAAATCAGATATGGGAAATATGATTTAAACATTAACCTTATATAATCCAAAAGATTATTGTTTTTTTTTAATCAATGTTTTTTTTTTTTTTTTTGGTGCGTCAGGCTACATCCTTAATATGGGTTTTCCTTTTTTCCCTTTTCTTGGAAATTGTTTTACAACCATATATGCCTAATGCTGCATTTATTTTCTACCTATATTTATATTTAGATTGCTATTTTCAGGTTGTTTTTTTTTTCAATGTATATATACAATTTATATATAAAATATATAATTTATATTTCCATATGTCCCTTGAAACTGGCCATGTTTGTAGCCTTATGTATTTCTTTTGAGTACATCAGGTGCTTTTTTTGCCCCATAGCATTTAAATTCCTGTTTATTAATATTTTTATTATATATTTATTATTTTGATTATTCATTTCAATTGTCTCATTATATTCTCTTTTCAATTAGGCCGCGTACACACGATCAGTCCATCCGATGAGAACGGTCCGAAGGATCGTTCTCATCGGTTAACCGATGAAGCTGACTGATGGTCTGATGTGCCTACACACCATCGGTTAAAAAAAAACGATCGTGTCAGAACGCTGTGACGTAAAACACAATGACGTGCTGAAAAAAACAAAGTTCAATGCTTCCAAGCATGTGTCGACTTGATTCTGAGCATGCGTGGCTTTTTAACCAATGCTTTTGCATACTAACGATCGGTTTTGACTAGGGGTGCAACGGATCGTTATTGATCCGTGATCCGCACGGATCAACAGCCTCGGATCGGCACACACGTGATCCGCGGTATACGCTGTAACAGCCGACATTGTAATTGTCTCCGCTCTGCTGCACTCACAGCCCTGCCTCACAGTGTGGGGTTAGGAGGAGGCGGGCCTGTGTGAGTGCGAGCTAGCAGAGCGGGGATAGGACCGATCCCTTCCTCCCTCCAATCACATCACTCTCTTCTAATGCTGCTCATACATCGCCCCGCCCCTTTTACCAGGGGAGGGCTGGCAGCCGTAGGCCTGGGGGGGCAAGTCCAGTCAAGTGGCCCATAAAGCGTGGAAAAGTGATGGATCAAGGAAAACAGTCTAAGATTTTTCATGATCACAAGAGTCCGCATAGAGGCCCCCCTTACATCAGAGTCTGCACAGAGGCCCCCCTTACATCAGAGTCTGCACAGGGTTCCCCCTTACATCAGAGTCCGCACAGAGTTCCCCCTTACATCAGAGTCCGCACAGAGGCCCCCCTTACATCAGAGTCCGCACAGAGGCCCCCCTTACATCAGAGTCCGCACAGAGGCCCCCCTTACATCAGAGTCCGCACAGAGGCCCCCCCTTACATCAGAGTCCGCACAGAGGCCCCCCTTACATCAGAGTCCGCACAGAGGCCCCCCTTACATCAGAGTCCGCACAGAGGCCCCCCTTACATCAGAGTCCGCACAGAGGCCCCCCTTACATCAGATTTCGCACAGAGGCCCCCCTTACTTTAGAGTCCGCACAGAGGCCCCCCTTACATCAGAGTCCGCACAGAGGCCCCCCTTACATCAGAGTCCGCACAGAGGCCCCCCTTACATCAGTGTCCGCACAGTGGCCCCCCTTACATCAGAGTCTGCACAGTGGCCCCCCTTACATCAGAGTCTACCAATGGGAGGTGAGCAGCGGCCGTGACCTGTGTTAACAGAGCTCCAGCAGGCATATTTCTGCTCTGCAAAAACAGCATTTGGTAGTGGCAGCCAGTGGCTGTGCATAGTGTCACCAGCCCAGGGGGAGATTTCCACCCTGCCCCCCCTGCCAGCCCTCCCCTGCCTTTTACACACGCCGTGTCCCCATGTTATCTGCCTGTGTCCATCCAGGAAATGTAGCGGAGAATCACCGGGAACCGGAGAAGTGGGTGAGGAGTGGGTGTCCCTGGCATGTAGATCTGTCACAATTCGCCCTAAATAAAATAGCCGGCAGTTGTTTAGTGTGGATTGGAGGACTCAGCTGGTTTTCTCTCCTTCACTCCACGGGCTAAACAAGAGAAATGTATGTATGGCTAGGATTAGTAGAGGAGGGGAAAGCTAGAATCTGTCATTCTTTTATTACTATTTGTGAATTTTGTTTTCTCAATTTCTATCTTGTGACTGAAGATAAGAGAGTGAGGGGAAATGTCACTAATGTTGCCCTAAACCACAATAACAATTGGTCCCAACCTTTTACCATGCTGTCCAAAGCTGTAAAAGAACATTTCTGCTGAAGTTATACAGTATATGAATATATATTTCCAGTTGATTGTCAGTAGTGTAGGGATGATCAGTTGGTGAGGCTGCAATTTGGGGCACGGTGAGGCCACAGGTCATGCTGCATTGATGGACATTTGTCTTGGCTTTTTTTTTTTTTTGCCGATCTGAAAATTATCCGATCCGTGACTCCTGATCCGAGGAACGATCCGAACCGTGAGTTTTTTGATCCGTTGCACCCCTAGTTTTGACCTATCGGTTAGGCGTTTATCGGTTAAATTTTAAAGCAAGTTCTCTTTTTTTTTGACCGAAGGATAACTGACCGATGGCGCCCACACACGATTGGTTTGGACCGATGAAACGGACTTTCAGTCCGTTTACATCAGTTTTGACTGATCCTCTATACACATTGGGCCAGATTCAGGTAGAGTTAGGCTGGAGTATCAGTAATATGCCAGCATAACTCTCACTTTGAGCTGGCGTTTCTGTTTTCTGTAAGCAGAAAACATGAAACGCCGGGTTGGAGTTCCTATACGAGCGGCGTAATTGTATTTCGCCGTTGTATCGGAACTGCAATTTTAAAAATGGCGCTCGGGGCGTTCCCGCTGATTAACGCCGAGAATATGTTAATCAGCGAGAATCGGCAATTCACGATCGTACTCGGGCCCGACGCTGTGACTTTCCGACGTTTCTGTAAGCGATACGCGGCGTAAAGAAAAACATGTCCCCTAGGTGGAGTATCCTATGTTAAGTATGGCCGTCGTCATCGCGTCGAATGTAAAAATTTTCGCGTCGTTTGCGTAAAACGTCCGTGAATGGGGATTGACGTCATTGATGTTCACTGACAGAATTTGGAGCATGCGCACTGACAGTCGACGCATGCGCAGTACGTTCGCCGCGGGATCATGCCTAGTTTAAATAATACACGCCCCCTACACGCCCAATTTGAATTCCGCCGGCTCATTTTCGCTACGCCGCCACAACTTTAGGAGCAAGTGTTATGTGAATAACAGTACTTGCTCCTAAAGTTTTGGCGGAGTAATGTAAATGAGAAACGTTACTCCAAAATAAAGATTCGCTCTCCTACCTGAATCTGGCCCATTTTATTTTTATTCTCTTCAACACCCTGTCTGTCCTCTTCATATGGATGCACCATACATTATATTTAATGCTTACATAACATAATTTACTACATATATTTAAAAAAAAAAAAAAAAAATCTTAATTTAAATTCCCTTCACAAATGAATTAAACAAAATATATAATTTTTTTATGCATTTTCTTGATTTGTATGCATATTTGTATCTTTTTAAATGTATCTTCACATTGCAATGTTGGATTTTTCTTGTGCACTGCTGTGTTATATTTGCTGCTTGCCAGACCAGGTGAAGGTTTTGTGATTCTGGGCTCCTGATCCATGGATTCTGGTCTGTTCCATGGACTTTTTGATACAAATAAACATGCACATTTAAGGGGGACTGCAGCAATGAGTAAGCACGTCTGTGTGAAACGCGTCCACTGAGCACCTTTTTCGGATTGATTTTTCTCATGTTCGCTTGATTTTATGGACTTTCAATAAATTCGAATTTCAGAGAAGCCGTAGCTAAATACATAGGGCCAGATTCCCGTAGAATTACTGCTGGCGTAGCGTAAGCCATTTACACTACGCCGCCGCAATTTAACAGAGCATGTGCCGTATTCCCAAAGCACTTGCTCCGTAAGTTGCGTCGGCGTAGTGTAAATGGCTCTGCGTATCCCCGTGTAATTCAAAGGGGGCGGCTTGTATTTAAATTAAGCACGCCCCCGTGTCAATCGAACTGCACATGCGCCGGCCTCAAAAATAGCCCAGTGCACATGCTCCAGCTCACCTCGGAAAAAGTGAATAAAACAGACGTGAGCGTCGTTTACGTAAATCCCTATTCGCGAACGACTTAGTAAAACAACGTAACCGACGGAAAAAGACGACGCTGACCCGACGCCATACTTAACATGGCAACGACGGAACTTCGTAAGGTTACCCCTCATATAGCAGGGGTAACCTTACGCGTACGTAAACTACGTAAACGACGAGGGGGCGGCGTAAAAACGTTTGGGAATCGTCGGATTAGGCTCATTTGCATAGGCAAATGAGAAATCATCGTAAAGGCCACCTAGCGGCCAGCGATGTCATTACATCTACGATCCGACAGTGTTATTGTTTTACACATGTCGGATCTTCACTGTATCTATGCGTAAGTGATTCTACGAATCACACGCATAGACACCCAGTAAAAAAAAAAAAACAGAGATACGACGGTGTTTCCTACGAAACACCAGCGTATCTCTTTTGAGAATCTGGCCCATAGTATTGGGCAGAGGGCTGGCATGACTATGTAGCAGTGAACCGAATACAGGGTTAAAATTAGGGGAGTGTCAACTGCAGGTTAGAAGGGTGGCCGGAGTTAATATTTTCACAGGGTAGGAGGGGCTTGGGGGAATGTCCGGAGTTCTGTTGCGGGTCAGCACTGGAAGAGGAAGCGCCCACCCACCCGCCCTAGTATGTTGTGGTTGTATATAATTTGTTGTGTTTGGGTGCAGGTTAGCGGTTGGGGATCTTTGGAGGCAGTAGACATTTTGACCAATTTGGCATAAGAGGGGAACCATAAACGTATGGGATCCTCGGTTGATGCCAGCTAACCATGGTTTAGCTGGCATCGTTTGATGGGTATCCGTGTGTGGAAGGTTCAGAGTGCTAAGGTCCTTGAATCAGTGGACTGCGACTGGGATCTTGGATGGCCACGCTGGTACGAAGGAAATTTGGTCAATGCCTTCAATTATCTACAACAGGGTGGAAATTGTATCTGTGAAGGACACCAATGGTGGGGCACTATTCCTGTAACCAATACCTGATCCTTCTCCTTCCACTGACCACAGGCACTATGTAGTATTTTTTTTTACTCCCACTGACCACCAAGCATAATGCCGTGTACACACGGTCAGAATTTCCGAAAAGAAAAGTTCGATGTGAGCTTTTGGTCGGACATTTGGACCGTGTGAAGGTCGCATCTGAGTTTTTCTGTTGGAATTTCCGACAGCGAAAATTTGAGAGCTGGTTCTCAAATTTTGCAATAAAGTTCTTGTTGGAAATTCCGATCGTCTGTATGCAATTTCGATGCACAAAAATGCATGCTCGGAATCAATTTGACGCATACTCTGAATTATTGAACTTCATTTTTCTCGGCTTGTCGTAGTGTTGTACGTCACCGTGTTCTTGGCGGTCGGAATTTTGTGTGATCATGTGTATGCAACACAAGTTTAAGCCAAAATTCCGTCAGAAAAAAATCCACGGTTTTCTAGTCGGAATTTCCGTTTGTGTGTACGCGGCATAAGACACTTTTTAATTCCAGTGACATGGGGCATTTTCTACTAGCCACAGTCTGGCCTCCTAAAGTCTGACAGACCGTAATCTGGCCCTTTGAGTAGAAGGTTAGGAGCCCCCTGGTCTAGAATGTAGGCGCCTTTAAGATTTCAGTCTGTTGGTGGTTTCAAAGCTGATAAAAATGCTGCTTTTCTTCCAAGGCTTAAATAGGTCATTATTAATATAGACAAATTCCAGTTTTGGCCCTGTGTACTTGTTCTTTTGGATTATATAAGGTTAATGTTTAAATCATATTTCCCATATCTGAATCCACAGCTCCGTGGTGCAGAACAGATTGTGATTAACGATTGTCCTGGGAATCAGCGTGTTGCTTATTATGGTGGCAAGGGTTTCAGATATCTGTAATAAAAGTGAATTACATCCAGCGGGCTGGCGGGCTGCTTGTTCACGTAGGCATGGCGTTTTTATGTCTCACGCGGCTCACTGCATAAAATCTGGAACTTTTGATGGCAACACTGAATATATTTTGATAAGATTTGAATGTGTTTTTTTTTTTTATTCACAATAAAATATTCTCACCAAGTAATTGTGATCCCGGGTATTTTCCAATCTTATGTTTAATATTTGCCTCTTCCCCAGGGCAGGGATGGCTGGGGGGCAATTTTTCTTCCCTGAACCCCACAGTGTGCTCTTGCTTTTACAACTGATGTAGAAATGGTCTCCACTCATAAAAAATAAAAGGTTTGCGACTTTAAATGAGGCAGTTAATAACACAATCGTAAAAATTGTAAAAGGTATATTAACACGTTTATTAACTTGGGCAATGAAGACCCTTAACAACAGGTAGGTTACATAGGGGATGCAATCCTGAACATGCAGAACACAGCAAATTAGCAAGACAAAATATAAATGCACATAAAATAGGACCATATAGGACAGTATGCACCATGTCAGAAACCACATATGCAATATAGGTAGGCATGGTAGGGTACCCATAGTAAATGAAAATTAAATATGGTAGTGCCGTGTATAGGGTGAAGGCTGCATCCTGTAAAGCTCAGCGCCTTTCGTCGATAAAGCCAACTCATCAGAAGCAGATGCTGCATAGGGCCAGATTCACGAACACTTGCGCTGGAGTATTTCGATATGCGCCGCGTAACTGTGATGATGCGCCGTCGTTTCTATGTGCCCGTACCCACCAAACTAGATGCGCCCAATAACGGGTCATTTGCGACCGGCGGAACGTTCCGACGCCAGAGTATCGTCAGCGCTTAATTTCGCTGGGCGCATCAGTCGCGCCTATTGATTTCCCCTGCAAATATGCAAATGAGGGATTTTTCCCAATTCACGAACGGATTAGCACCATACGCTGGCTACATGCGCCGCGCGTATCTCGTCCGTCCGGCGCAAAGTTATTTCTACAAAAGGCTGCTTTATCTTTACTCCAGACGGCCACAGGTCAGCAGGAGAGCAGCTACAGCAGCGTTACCGACGATAAGAGCTAGCTGAGCACCCCCACTTGCAGGACAACACCTCTGTCCATGCTTGTCTGTCAAATTTTACAGCCATGGAGGAAGACATCATAGGTCTCCATAGCCGAGATGACGGCTGTCAGCTCCTGGCCATTAAAGTTCAGCCTTCTCCTGTGTGTTTGCGGGGAACGGGAGCAGCCATCTCAGAACAAAAGTAACATCACTGCGGGGAGGGGGGGCAGGATTTACGCTTCTACGGGCGCATTTAAACGCCCAACGGAAGGCATTGCGCTGACGTTTCCCGTGCAGTGGTGCCGACGGAAGTTGTGAGCATGCGCACAAGGGGGGCGAGTGGAGCCGCACTCACTGCGCATGCTCCGTGGATGATGCGCTGAACGTAAGCCTCTGCGCTGGGCTCCGCCCATCATTTACATATGATCACACCCACTTCCACTTGCGTCGGGTTACGCCAGCGCATTATCGTTACTCTGGCGCAAGTTTACGCGCAACTGCTATGTGAATTACAGGACTTGCGCTGAAAGGGTCTTCAGAGTAACGTAAATGAGAAGCGTTACTCCAGAGGAAAGATACTCTCATCTACCTGAATCTGGCCCATAGTCTATAAAAAAATATATACATATATTCATAAGATGGAAGTAAAAAAAAGTTGGGCTGTTATTGATTAAAATTTTCGTGTTCGACTAATAATTTTTTTTTTTTATCGATTAATCGGCTAATTTTGATTAATTATAATGCACATACATTTTTCGGACCACCACCATATATAGTCCCCACTATAATATCCACAGACATCTCCCCCACTGTAATATCCACAGACATCTCCCCACTGTAATATCCACAAACATCTCCCCCACTGTAATCACTACAGACATCTCCCCCACTGTAATATCCACAGAAATCTCCCCCACTGTAATCACTACAGACATCTCCCCCACTGTAATATCCACAGACATCCCCCCACTGTAATATCCACAGACATCTCCCCACTGTAATATCCACAGACATCTCCCCACTGTAATATCCACAGACATCTCCCCACTGTAATATCCACAGACATCTCCCCCACTGTAATCACTACAGACATCTCCCCCACTGTAATCACTACAGACATCTCCCCCACTGTAATATCCACAGACATCTCCCCCACTGTAATATCCACAGACATCTCCCCCACTGTAATATCCACAGACATCTCCCCCACTGTAATCTCTACAGACATCCTCCCCCCCACTGTAATATCCACAGACATCTCCCCCACTTCAATATCCACAGACATCCCCCCACTTCAATATGCACAGACATCTCCCCCACTGAAATCACTACAGACATCTCCCCCACTGTAATATCCACAGACATCTCCCCCACTGTAATCACTACAGACATCTCCCCCATTGTAATATCCACAGACATCTCCCCACTGTAATCACTACAGACATCTCCCCCACTGTAATATCCACAGACATCTCCCCCACTGTAATCACTACAGACATCTCGCCCACTGTAATATCCACAGACATCCCCCCACTGTAATATCCACAGACATCTCGCCCACTGTAATATCCACAGACATCTCGCCCACTGTAATATCCACAGACATCTCCCCCACTGTAATATCCACAGACATCTCCCCCACTGTAATCTCTACAGACATCCTCCCCCCCACTGTAATATCCACAGACATCCCCCCACTTCAATATCCACAGACATCTCCCCCACTGAAATCACTACAGACATCTCCCCCACTGTAATCACAACAGACATCTCCCCCACTGTAATATCCACAGACATCACCCCCACTGTAATCACTACAGACATCCCCCCACTGTAATATCCACAGACATCCCCCCACTGTAATATCCACAGACATCTCCCCCACTGTAATCACTACAGACATCTCCCCCACTGTAATCACTACAGACATCTCCCCCACTGTAATATCCACAGACATCCCCCCACTGTAATATCCACAGACATCCCCCCACTGTAATATCCACAGACATCCCCCCACTGTAATATCCACAGACACCCCCCCACTGTAATATCCACAGACATCTCCCCCACTTCAATATCCACAGACATCTCCCCCACTGAAATCACTACAGACATCTCCCCCACTGAAATCACTACAGACATCTCCCCCACTGTAATATCCACAGACATCTCCCCCACTGTAATCACTACAGACATCTCCCCCACTGTAATATCCACAGACATCTCCCCCACTGTAATCACTACAGACATCTCCCCCACTGTAATATCCACAGACATCTCCCCCACTGTAATCACTACAGACATCTCGCCCACTGTAATATCCACAGACATCCCCCCACTGTAATATCCACAGACATCTCGCCCACTGTAATATCCACAGACATCTCGCCCACTGTAATATCCACAGACATCTCGCCCACTGTAATATCCACAGACATCTCCCCCACTGTAATATCCACAGACATCTCCCCCACTGTAATCTCTACAGACATCCTCCCCCCCACTGTAATATCCACAGACATCCCCCCACTTCAATATCCACAGACATCTCCCCCACTGAAATCACTACAGACATCTCCCCCACTGTAATCACTACAGACATCTCCCCCACTGTAATATCCACAGACATCACCCCCACTGTAATCACTACAGACATCCCCCCACTGTAATATCCACAGACATCCCCCCACTGTAATATCCACAGACATCTCCCCCACTGTAATCACTACAGACATCTCCCCCACTGTAATATCCACAGACATCCCCCCACTGTAATATCCACAGACATCCCCCCACTGTAATATCCACAGACATCCCCCCACTGTAATATCCACAGACATCCCGCCCACTGTAATATCCACAGACATCTCGCCCACTGTAATATCCACAGACATCTCGCCCACTGTAATATCCACAGACATCTCGCCCACTGTAATATCCACAGACATCTCGCCCACTGTAATATCCACAGACATCTCGCCCACTGTAATATCCACAGACATCTCGCCCACTGTAATATCCACAGACATCTCGCCCACTGTAATATCCACAGACATCTCGCCCACTGTAATATCCACAGACATCTCGCCCACTGTAATATCCACAGACATCTCGCCCACTGTAATATCCACAGACATCTCGCCCACTGTAATATCCACAGACATCTCCCCCACTGTAATATCCACAGACATCTCCCCCACTGTAATATCCACAGACATCTCCCCCATTGTAATATCCACAGACATCTCCCCCATTGTAATATCCACAGACATCTCCCCCATTGTAATATCCACAGACATCTCCCCCACTGTAATATCCACAGACATCTCCCCCACTGTAATATCCACAGACATCTCCCCCACTGTAATATCCACAGACATCTCGCCCACTGTAATATCCACAGACATCTCGCCCACTGTAATATCCACAGACATCTCGCCCACTGTAATATCCACAGACATCTCGCCCACTGTAATATCCACAGACATCTCGCCCACTGTAATATCCACAGACATCTCGCCCACTGTAATATCCACAGACATCTCGCCCACTGTAATATCCACAGACATCTCGCCCACTGTAATATCCACAGACATCTCCCCCACTGTAATATCCACAGACATCTCCCCCACTGTAATATCCACAGACATCTCCCCCACTGTAATCACTACAGACATCTCCCCACTGTAATCCACAGACATCTCCCCACTGTAATATCCACAGACATCTCCCCCATTGTAATATCCACAGACATCTCCCCCACTGTATACTGTAGGAAGATTAGTGCTTGCTTAGTCTTACCAGAGAAGCGAGTGGACCAAGATGGCCAATGCTCGGGAGCTAGGCTGAAGCCGCAGCCTTTCCTATGGCCGAGGCAGCAGCGAAGCTCACGGATTACGTGGTGTGCCGATCCACATATGGTGTCCCGTTCGAATCACCGATCATTTACGATTCGTTGCACCACTAGTACCGATCAAAAGAATTTTGATCAATTAAAATAATTTTGATCGATCAAAAAAATTAACGATTAATCGAGGAATTAATCTTTAATTTCCACAGCCCTAAAATAAGGTATCTGTAAGGCCCCTTTCACACTGGGCGGGAAGTGTGTCGGCGGTAAAGCGGCGCTATTTTTAACGGTGCTTTTCCGTCAATTTCATGGCACTATTCGGCCACTAGCGGGACGCTTTTACCCCCCGATAGCTTTCGAGAAAGGGTTAAAACACCACAAAGCGCCTCTGCAGAGGCGCTTTTCGGGTGGTATTGTCGCGTGCCCAATTAATTTCAATAGGCAGGAGCGGTGTGTACACTTCACCGCTCCAAAGATGCTGCTAACAGGACTTTTTTACCGTCCTGCTAGCGCACACTTTCAGGGCTTTCACACTGAAGAGACAGCAGTGGCTGTTTCAGGGCGCTTTGCAGGCGCTAGTTTTAGCGCTATAGTGCCTGCAAAGCGTCCCAGTGTGAAAGGGGTCTTATGGTCTAGATGGAAAAAATATAGGAAAATGAATAGTCTAATTCAAAAGACTTACATCCCATTAGAGGTTCAACCTGAGCGGTAGCAGTTTGGAAGGGTAGCCATATGTAAATATCACGGGGGCTGAGATGTTGGGATCTGCAGGAATACCGGGCCACACACACAGGCATCCTCAATTTTTTTTTTTTATATGTGGCCAATCTGGTGACATTGCTATAAGAGGTGTAAGCAAACCAATCTCCAGTGATACACTCAGCCTGGAAACACAGGGTCAATGTATTTGGTAATAGATGTCACTAGCCTGTAAACGCATAGCAAGCAGCTCATCGAATTATATACACTATATTGCCAAAAGTATTGGGACTCCTGCCTTTACACACACATGAACTTTAATGTCTGTAGGGTTCAATATTGAGTTGGCCCACCCTTTACAGCTATAACAGCTTCAACTCTTCTGGGAAGGCCGTCCACAAGGTTTAAGAGTGTGTCTATGGGAGTGTTTGACCATTCTTCCAGGAGTGCATCTGTGAGGTCAGGCACTGATGTTGGATGAAAAGGCCTGGCTCGCAGTCTCTCCATCTTTCAGAATTGCTCCTTGGACTGAGCTGCCACAACAGTGGGCATTTTCCCATATGCACTTTATTAACTTTGGACATTTAACCATCTGTGGACTTTAGCCCCACTTAGCCCCTTTTTTACTGCGCCAATTTTACTTTTTTTTTTTTTTTAAACAGTTGTACGTCCTGGGAATGTAATTGTCTCATTGGATGTGCTTTCAACCAAACTGTCAAACCATCAAATGCCTGGTTTTATAACTGATCACATGTGCAGCACCATGGCAGTTGAAGATCAAACAGTGGACAAGATGGCAGCTTCCTTGGCTGAAAATTATAGGAGGGTTAATTTATCAGACCAAAAGATACCAAATAAAAAAAGTTGTTTGGGTTTACCTACACTAAACGTGTACATTGCAAGAGAAGAATATATATATATACATACCTTTCACCCGGCTATTAAATGACACAGTAATAGTGTGGAGAGCCAGCAGGTGAAACCAAGTTGTGCATTTATTGGGGGGGGGGGGGGTCGGCATACAACACACCTGGAAACCTATTAGATGTTAAAGTTTCATCAAATTCCATAGTTCTTGAAAAAGTGAAGATCAGATTGCCGGATAGGTGTGTACTAATCATCTTTTTGCAGGGGGATCCTAATTACACTACTGCACAGAGAAGCCCTGATCCTCCTCTTCTTGAGTCCCCTGTTTGCACTCCTTTTCTTGGTGTGCTACAATAGGAAGCTGCTTCCTACTGTGGCACAACTGTGGACTTGCTCCCGAGCTGTGCTGCCTACTACTATAGACACAGACAGAGAGGATCCCCTGGGGGAACTCACAAAGGGAATAAAAACTCAAGCATGTCGAGAATGTCAGTTCAGATTGTGGGATAGGTGTGTATTAATCATCTTTTTGCAGTGTTTTTTTTTAATGTTATTTTGATGGTGATAAAGTCCCCTTAAAGTGGAGTTCCACCAAAAAATGGAACTTCCACTTTTTGGAATGCCCCCCCCCCTTTTGGTGTCACATTTGACACCTTTCAGAGGGGTGGAGGAAGCAGATACCTGTGTAATACAGGTATTTGGTCCCACTTCCGGGCACAGATCACTGTGGTGATGGCTGTGACCTACTCCATATCCGGCGACTACTCCCCTACTCCTTCGCAGGGCTGGACTGGGACAAAAATTTGGCCCTGGACTTCGTCCAGACTGGCCCACCTTGAAAGGTCTCTCCCATGGCGGCCGAACAACTCCCACACCCCCCCCCCCTCGGCCACCCAAGCCCCCTCTCCCCCTTCACTAGTCACTAGCCATTCTACTTTATTAGAGTAGAACGGCTGGTACTGGTACTCTTATAGGCAGTACCAGTGGGGAAGCTAGACATTATTTCACCCGGGGCAAAGAATTCGTGTGGTGCCCCCCTATATGGGACAAGATAAGACAGAAGTGAGAAACTCCCAGGCCATAGCTGTTGAGTCAGCTGTCTGTCCCCTCCCCCATGCTCCTCTGTCGTCGTCCCTGCTCCTCTGGTCCTCCCCCTGCTTCTCTGCTCCCTCCAGGTGAGTGCTGCGGGGAAGGAGAGGAGGCGAGCTCTGCGGGAAGGGAGAGACAAAGGAGCGGAGGGGGGGCGGTCTGCTGTCACTGAAGCCGGCCCACTGAGCCATCGGCCCACCGGGAAACTCCCTGTAGTCCCAATGGCCAGTCCATCCCTGCTCCTTCGGACCGCTCTCATCGGATTGACTGATCGTGTGTACATTGCCTAAGTTTATTAAAAGTTAGCAGCTGCAGTATTTGTAGCTGCTGGCTTTTCATATTTTTTTAGGCGGACCTCCGCTTTAAGATTAGCGCTACGATGATAATTAAAAATACATTCTCATGGAAAACGCAGTGTACTTTTCCTTTGAGTAAATATAGTTGTCCAACCCAACCCTTCATATAAAATTTATATTGTAGGTTTATATTGCAGAAATGCAAAGTACACATTGTCTGTTTTTCCCTTACTGGAATCCATTTTTAAAAATGTTATCACAATGTTGATCAGTCGTAATTATAACCGCCCGCTAAAGTCATTTCCTTTGCAATTTCCTAAGTACAATTGATCTGTTCTGTCTGAAATGAACTCTGATGGGTGAGGAGTTGAATTGCCAATATTACCAAATAGACTAGGAAAGGAAATTCATGTCCCTGAAATCTGGCTCTAAAAGCTATCTCTCTCTGCAGGCTAGCACACAATCTCCCTCCTTTCCCTCTACTTACCATCACTTTTACTACCAGCTCCCTCCGAGGATAAATATTATCCAGAGACTCAATCAGAAGGAGAGATATTCAAATAAAGTACCGAGTGACACAAATACATCCCTAGAAAGATGTGGATTGCAGGAAGCTTCCATCGCCATCCTTGATGGGTTCATAAATCACAGATGTGCTATTATTGTACTTGAGTTTTTAAATTACTTTCCTTTTCTCACTTAGCCCCATCTTTATGTCACCCCTGAACTCTTATTTATTATGCCATCAGTGAAATAAGCTCACCTGAGGGATGAAATGCTGTGCTGCTTGATTATATTTATGTATATTGAAGGTTGGGAGTTTTAGTCTGCCTTTATAGACATGCTGTGTATAGGTAGGTGTGATAGCATCTCTGTGTCCTGTGCCCTTGACTCGTGGCTGGCACCGATAACTGGTGCTGCTGGGGCAAGGTTCTATATACCTGTGGCCCCCCCTAGCGTTGGGTTGTTTAGCCATCTCCCACACCAGGGCACATATAGTTGGATACAGCATTGGTGGTCAACTCTCTTAATATAAGGGCATCAAGTTCAGCTATTTCAGGCAATAGAGAAAACATTTTTAGTTTTGTTTTGTTTAATGACTCATTTCTTATGACGAAACATTGGGTGGAGCTAGGGACGTGTAACGCAGGACATAGGCGGTGATGTGGTGGCCATCTTACTGGTTTGAAACGCTGGTCATTTCTATATGCTTACTTGAGCTGCACTTAAAATGACTGTTTACAGGGTATAGAGACATAACAGTTAACTGATTCCTTTCAAAATGATTAACAATAGATAAAAAACAATCATATAATGTGCCTGCAGGTTAGTTTCACTTTTCAACTGGCTTCATGTTTCTGTGAAGTAGAAATAGACATACAGAACAAAAACAAACAAATCCACGGCAGTGTTTTGTTTTTAAAATGAATCTGATTGGTTCTGGGAAGTTTTAGACACACAGTAATGACAGCTTAGACCACCGTGAGAAAGCTCCCAGCACTGTGGTTATAAGGAAACAGACAAGCAGGAAGTGTGGAGATCAGAGCAGGATTACAGCAACTTCAAAGCAAAAACGAACAATAATGACATGAAACCAGTACTGCAGTAAGGTAAAGGAAGCCATTTAGCTAAAAAAAAATGTTCCTTTAGTGAACCTTTAATGTGAGTTTTTTATTCTTAAATAAATAATTTTGTATCGATCATTGAGCAATGAGGGTTCCTTTCTATTTTTACATCTATGTGGCTGCTGGAGTTTGCCTGCAGTAGGTGTATATGGGAGTGGAGTGTCATCCTAACTTTTAATGGTCCTATTGAGGAAGATCAGATTAAACATATGTGGAGTGGATTGGCTTATGCAGAAAGGACTGGTGGTGCCATTATCTAGTGAATTTAAAAGTGTATACCCTATACACTGACGGTAAGGGTCAGTACTACAAGCATACCCCACTTTTAAGTACACAATGGGGTTTATTTACTAAAGCTTGAAAGCGCTAAATAAGGCTCGCTTCTGCATAGAATCCAATGAGCTTCCAGGTTTTATTACCAGGCTTAATTAAACAAGCTGGAGTTAGAAGCTCATTTTCTTCTTCTATCCAGAAGTGAGCTTGATATTGTGATTTCCAGCGTTAGTAAATAAACCCCATTGTGTACTTAAAAGCGGGGTATGCCTGTATTGGGTGATGGTCTTACTTTCATTTCATATATGAAGACACCTTAAATAGACTTTGGGCTGATTGATCGAACATTTTAATTCTGATAAACTTTGTTGATTTATTGAAAGCGCTACACCTTCATTTTTAAAGATTACTTTCTGGAGGGTCCCAGAGGAAAGTACAAGAAGAGTCAAAGCACTACATACGGCTCCCGGGCTGCAGGTTGGGCACCAGGGTCTACAGGCTAGATACTGTACCCCTGTGACTCATGTATGACACAAAGCTGAGCCATTTACCACCAGGCACCTTCCTCCATCAAGCCACCACACACCCCTGACTTGAATCAGGGTTCTTCATCCACACTTACTAGGTATTACCTGTTCTGTGTCATTTTAAAAAGATGCATAGACTGACCATCACTCCTAGTGCTGTTCTCTTTGCTGTACATGCTCATATTTCCCATTAAACATACCAATAGGCATAGTTGGTTTAGAACTTTTACTTTCTTTTAGGGTTGTCCCGATACCACTTTTTTAGGACCGAGTACAAGTACCGATACTTTTTTTCATGTACTCGCCAATACCGAATACCGATACTTTTTTTAAATGTCATGTGACTGTTTTCAAACCACAATACAGACTAAGAATATTTTCTTTAGAATTATAAAGGACTCTAACTCAAGACATTATAAAAGAATAATTAAAGAATTAGTAAAAATGAATAAAAATGTTTTATTTGCTTGTCACGCATTAGTAAAAAACTCAAAGAATTTTCACAGAACATGTTGATAAATACAAAAAAAGTATTCTATTCAGGCATCGGGAGCATTTGCACGAGTACAAGTACTCCCGCAAATACTCGGTATCGGTCCTGATACCGATACTATTATCGGTATCGGGACAACCCTACTTTCTTTAACTGCGTGGTATAGTACAGACAATTGTTCCAAGATTTGGTTCCAAAGATATGGTCCAAAAACCTGATAAAATTCTGAAGGACCTTTTCAGTTAAAGCCAAACTCTGGAAAAACGAAAAGTCCTTTCTGGCAGTGAAGCTGTGCCTGCATTGCAAGGGTTAATGGGTTGTACTTGTCTAGGGGACAGAGTTCTTTTTCAGGCACTTTCTATCATAGGTTACACCTGTGTTGTCACTCTGTCATATTCAGAGTTGGAGACTACAAGCAGCTATGCTGGCAAACATCACACAGCCATGGTCTAACTTTGACACTCTTAAGAAAGCTGGTCTAAAGCAATTATGTATAGGTGGCGTACACAGAGTCTGGGCGCCCGGGCAGATTTTTTTTGCCCCCCCCCTTATATAAACATGATATCACTCAGTGTGGAGCTCCCTATTAAGCTATGGACCGGCCGGGTCAACACTCTACTCAGATCCCAACCTCAGCCTGTGCAGAGAGGGTGCGCGCTGGGGAAGACTTGGGAAGCAGCTAGGTCTTCCCCAGCACACACCCTGCCTCTGCTAAACCATTCTCTCCCTGCAACATCCCAGCACACACTTGCTTGGCTGAGTGGGAGTCCCTGCAGGCGCCGCCGGACTGCAGAGCGCTCGCCATCTTGGAGCCTCCGCAGCGCGTGCCAGTGTTATGCCACTGTGTCTTAATGCCTGTGAAGGTACGGCGGGGGGCTGGTCTAGTGGAAGCCGCTTACTATACTATTGCAGAGCTGCCGGTCGCTGGCGCCCCCCTCAGCTCAGCGCCCGGGGCAGGCGCACCCCCTGCCCCCCTGGTTGTTACGCCACTGTAGGAGCGGCAAGACATTAGTTACAAATATGGCAGAATTACTTTAGGTGTACAAAGGGCAGCATCAAGGTGGAACTGGGAATTTACCTTCTAGGCTAGTACTGATAGGATATGTTGGGATGGTGACCCTCAGTAAAGATACATCACCATTTATGCCGCATAAATACGATCGGAAATTCCGACAAGAAAATCACATTTTTTTCCGACTGAATTTTGGCTCAAATTTGTGTTGCATAAACACGATCACACCGTCAAGAACATGGTGGCGTATAACACTACAACGAGCCGAAAAAAAGGAAGTTCAATGATTTCGAGCATGCATCAAATTGATTCAGAGTATGCATGTTTTTTTTGCGCACCGGAATTGCATACAGACGATAGGAATTTCTGTCAAGAACTTTTCCCGTCGGAAAACTTGAGAACCAGTTCTCAAATTTTTGCTGTTGGAAATTCCGACAGAAAAAGTCAGATGGGGGCCTACACACGGTCGGAATTTCCAACAAAATGCTCACATCAAACTTTTTTTTTTCGGAAATTCCGATTTTGTGTACGCGGCATTATGCCGCGTACACACGATCACTTTTTGTGATAAAAAAAAACAATGTTTTCAAAAACGTCATTTAAAATGATCGTGTGTGGGCAAAACGTTGTTTTATGTCTTCTGAAAAACTACCAAAAAAAAAATGTGAACATGCTTGAATTTTTTGTGTCGTTTTTCAAAACGTCGTTTTTTGTCTATTCCCATAGTTAGCTAGTCTATAAGAACTCAGATAAGCATAATGGTATAAGGTTAGCTATGAAAGAAAAACACATCGGTATAGTAAAATAATATCGTATTTATTTCCCAAGAAAATAGGAATATTCTAACATCACACACAAAACAGCAGAATATACAGCGCATAAAACAATAACAAAACATCAAAGATACTTTTCACATCCTCTAGATAGACTCGTTGGCTTGGTTCAAGATGACTTAAGAGGGTCAGGGCCGTATGGCTTATGCTCAAGCCAGCATCCATAGCAAGGGAAAATGGGACAAGGGACTATTTCTCTTTTTGTGAGCCCTTTTTACTCAAAACATTCACCCCCACTCGTAAACCACCCCCACTTGCCTCCTATCCAATGATATATTGCCAAGCGGTAGTCCTTGTAATATATTATATTGGCCTATAGGGACAGCATTGTCCAAGTATAATCTCCAGGAGCTTGTTGATCTTTTGATCTTTGTCATCAATCATCCTGGTAGCCATTGCTCTCTTTGAAGCTGGTATCACACCAGATGGGCTGGAGCCAAGCCCTCTTGCTATGCAGACAACTTGGGGCCATCTACCTGTATGAACCAGGAAGCGAAATTACAGAATTATGATATTAAACCACGTTGCCTTCCAATGACTAGGGTTACTCCAAATGTTGCTAGAGGAAATTTCTGCCTTTCAGATTATTCCCACTGACACCATTCATCTTTTTAGCTATCTGTAAGAGAGCAATTCTTCCCAGTGATCACAATGAGTTGTAGATATAGTCATTTTTAGCAGGGGTTCACTGGGACTGGATTTTTTTTTTTCAAGGATTCCTCTGTATTTAAAGTATTAAAAAAAGCTGGTTTAGAGTGAGACTTGCAGTAAGTGACACATGCTGGGTGTTATACAACTAGCTTTACCCCATTCAGACCTACAATTACAGTCTGAGAGAGGGAAGTCTCCCTGACACCAACTTCCTCTGCAGCCTTTTTATCTTATATGACCAAATTCTAAGGGCCCGATATAAGATGGTGCTTAAAGATGTTAAAAGATGTATCACAATAAGCCATGTCCTTTGGCAACACCAACCTTTTGCCATGCCCTCCAATCAGTAAGGAACCATAAAACTCCTTTCATAGTGCACTTTCTTAAGCTGAAATAAATTTCATCTCTCCCACAAAAGGGCTACAAAATTCTTCCTCCAATCCCCAAGACACTGGAGGCGGAAGAGGTAAATTAGGGACTTTAGATTTACCACAAAGAGGACATATATTAAAACCTTAATAAAATATCCAACAATATAATTGTGTAATTAAAAACATCATTATAATCGCCAAAAACAAATAACAGCCATATATGGATGTACAATATGTAGTTGACGCATATTCAGTATATAACGTTAATTTGCCGCGATGGATTGACGTGTTTCATGATATTCTCGCTTCTTCAGGATCCACGCCTTTATGTAAACAATCAATATCAATCTACAAAAAATTATTGATATTGAATAAACAAGGAATAAACAGTAAATATGATTTTTTTCCTAAATACACATGCATATTGAAGATATATGGCATATGTATTGTTTACTGTTTATTCATTTACTGTTATAATCTTTGTAGGTTGATACTGGTTGTATGCATAAGGGGGTATATCCTGAAGACGTGAGAATATTGCAAAATGCATCGATATGTTATGCCATATTGAAATGATATACACTATATTGCCAAAAGTATTGGGACACCTGGATTTTTTACACGCACATGAACTTTACCCCCTTCCCAACTAGCTGTTGTGGCAGGTTGGCTTCTCTTTTGACCATTAGGGGGCGCCCATGTGACAGAGCGAGAATCGGGATCTGTGTAAACACACAGATCCCGGTTCTCTCAGGGGAGAGGAGACAGATTGTGTGTTCATACTAAGTATGAACACCGATCTCTCTCTCCTCTTAGTCCGTCCCCTTGCCCCCAAAGTTAGAACACACCTAGGGTTAACCCCTTCCCTGCCAGTGACATTTACACAGTAATCACTGCATTTTTATAGCACGGATCGCTGTATAATTGTCACTGGTCCCAAAAATGTGCCAAAAGTGTGGGATCTGTCCGCCGCAATATCGCAGTCCCGATAAAAATCGCTGATCACCGCCATTACTAGAAAAAAATTCTAACAACAAAAAATGCCATAAATCTATTCCCTATTTTGTAGATGCTATAACTTTTGCACAAACCAATCAATATACGCTTATTGAGATTTTTTTTTTACCGAAAATATGTAGAAGAATACACATCGGCCTAAGCTGAGGAAAAAAAAATGGGATATTTATTACAGCAAAAAGTTAAAGATATTGGGCCAGATTCAGATACACTTAATATTGCGCTGCGTAATCGAAATACTCTACGCTGCCGTATTTCACCAGGCTCTACACCGAATCCTGGTAGATTTTTGCCCGTACGCTACGGCAGCGTAGTCTATTTCTCGCCGCGTAATCGAAATACGCAATTGGGGGGCGTGAAGCATTTAAATTAAGCGCGTCCCCGCGGCGATCGAACTGCGCATGCTCCGTTCAGAAATTTTCCGTTGTTTGAGTAGCGTCGTTTACGAACATTCCTATTCCCGGACGACTTACGTGAAAAATAATAAAAGACGTCGGAAAACGTAGAAATTCGACGCAGGAACGACGGCCATACTTAACATGGGCTGTCTAATATTAGACCAGCAAAAAGCTGGTATAGTGTTACGTAAAAAAAAGATGACTAAAGGTGCCGTAAGAGATTGCGATTGAAGATCGTAATTTCTGGGATCGCCGGCAAAAGCTCATTAGCATACCCCGACGCGGAAAACGACGGGAAGTCCACCCAGTGGCCGCAATTTTATTGCAGCGTAGATCCGAAGGCGTACGAACACGTAATCCAGTTGAATTGAAGCCCGCATTCATTGGTTTGAGGTTTTCGACTAGCTAAAAAACGCGCGTAATTTGAAATTACTCCAGTCTAACACCAGTTAGACAGGCGTAATGGCTCTGTGAATCTGGCCCATTGTGTTTTTTTTTTTCAAAAGTGTCGCTCTTCTTTTGTTAATTTCTCAAAAAATTAAAAAAAAAAAAAAAAAAAACACAGAGGTGATCATATACCACCAAAAGGAAGCTCTATTTGTGGGAAAAAAACGGACGTCAATTTTGTTTGGGTGTCACGTCGCATGACCGTGCATTTATCAGTTAAAGCGACGCAGTGCTGCATCGCAAAAATGGCCTGGTCATTGAGCAGCTAAATCATCCGGGGCTGAAGTGGTTAATGGCATCTCAGTCTTAGTTTGTAGTGTTGAATATTGCGTTGGCCCACGCTTTGTAGCAATATCAGCTTCAACTCTTATGGGAAGGTTGTCTACAAGGTTTAGGAGTGTGTCTATGGGAATGTTTGACCATTTTTCCAGAAGTGATTATGTATGGTTAGGCCGCGTACACACGGACGAGAAACTCGACGGGCGAAACACATCGTTTTCCCCGTCGAATTCCTTGTTCAGTTGTCAAAAAACGAGTCGAGCCAAATTTTCCCAGTGCCCGTCGAGGAAATAGAGAACATGCTGTCTTTTTGGCTCGACGAGTTCCTCGACAGTTTTCTCGGCGAAAAGTGTACACACGTCCGGTTTCCTCGGCAGTCTCCCATCGAGTTTCTTGCTGAATTCTGCCGAGGAAACCAGTCGTGTGTACGGGGCCTCAGGCACTAATGTTGGATAAGAAGGCCTGGCTCCCAGTCTGTGTTCTAAATCATCCCAAAGGTGTTCTATTGGGTTGAGATCAGGTCTCTGTGAAGGCCAGTCAAGTTCCTTTACCCATCCATGTCTTTATGAACCTTGTTTGTGCATTGGGTAAGCAAGGGAAATTTAACAATCAAATCAAACATTACTTTCATGGTAATAAATAATAACACAGAAGTGCATGAGCTTCCTTGCTGCAACTGTCATTTGTATGCAGTTAAAGGTCACGTCAGTCTAAAACAGGGCTCAAGTCCTGCGGGAACGCGTGGGAACGGAGTCCCTGCACCTTTCACAGCAGGAACGCAGTTCCCTTTGCAGGACTAGAGCAACCGAGAGCAGCCAAGCCTCCCGAGACAATCCTTCACTAAGCGGTGATGCCCAGCTCGAGTCACTGTCAGGGGCAGGCGAACCTTAGTAATCCTTTATGTTACTGGCCGCTTCCTGTATATGTATTCATCGGGTAGTGTGCGGGTATTCTGTCACTTCCTTAATGCCGCAATGTCTCCTGGGAGCTTTTGTCATTGTTCCCAGGAGACATTGCTTTCTAAAACATGCGGTTTAGTAATTATGCATATGAGCGTATAATTATTTATTTTTTTGGTGGGGGAGTGGATCTTGGTTGGGAGTTCCCACGCTTTTTTCCCCAGGACTTGACCCCTGGTCTAAAAAAAATTAGGCATTTGTGTCAAGGCTGCTGCTACAAACCCCACAATTATATATGCAACCAGTCTGCAAATGGCCATCATCACGTGATATCTTAACTACTTGGAGCCCTGGCCATTGTATATTGACGGCCACAAGGTGGCTCTACAATGCTGGGAGGAAGTCGATTGACGTCCTCGGCTCCTCCGGCCACCCCGGGGGGCGTGCGCGTGCCCAGCGCATCACCGAGGTGCCGATGAGCGTGCCTGGCGGCCGCGATGTCCGCCGAGTACTGCGATCAGCCGTTACACAGACAAGGACGTGGATCACACAGAGATCCACGTCCTGTCAGGGAGAGGAGACCGATGCTGTGTCCCTTGTACAGGGACAGGGACACAGATCGGTCACCTCCCCCAGTCAGTCCCTTCCCCCCTCAGTTAGTTCAACTGTACTAAATGTAAATGGTCCCAAAAATGTGTCAAAAGTGTCTGATGTGTCCGCCATAATGTCGCAGTCACAATAAAAATCGTAGATCGCCACTATTACTAGTAAAAAAAAAAAAATCATAATTCTGTCCCCTATTTTGTAGGCGCTATAACTTTTGCGCAAACCAATCACTATACGCTTATTGCGCTTTTTTTTTTTTTACCAAAAATATATAGAAGAATACGTATCGGCCTAAACTGAGAAAAAAATATTTAAAGAAAAAAAATGGGATATTTATTAAAGCAATTAAATTGTCGCTCTATTTTTGCTTAAAGCAAAAAATAAAAAGCAAAAAATAAAAATGCCACCAAAAGAAAGCTCTATTTGTGGAAAAAAAAGGACATAAATTTTGTTTGGGAGCCACATCGCACGACCGCGCAATTGTCAGTTAAAGCGACGCAGTGCCGAAAGCTGAAATTTCGCCTGGGCAGGAAGGGGGTATATGTGCCCAGTAAGTAAGTGGTTAAACCCCTACAGTGGAAGAGAGCTTTAACGCCAGGTACAGCTCTTAAAGGGGTAGTTCCCCCAAAAACCTTTTTTTTAACATTGATTGAGGCTCGTTATGTCAAGGGGAATCGGGTGGTTTTTTTTTTAGAAATGAAGCCATACTTACCGTTTTAGAGATGCATCGTCTCCGACGCTTCCGGGTATGGTCTCCGGGTCTAGGCGTTCCTATTTGATTGACAGGCTTCCGAGGTCGGATACATCGCGTCACGATTTTCCGAAAGTAGCCGAACGACGGTGCGCAGGCGCGGTATAGAGCCGCACCGTCGCTCGGCTTCTTTCGGCTACTCGTGACGCGATGTATGCGACCGTCGGAAGCTGTCAATCAAATAGGCACGCCCGACCAGACGATCATACCCGGAAGCGCGGAGCATGCATTGTAAAACGGTAAGTACTGCTTCGTTTCTAATAAAAAACCACCCGATTCCCCTTGACATAACGAGCCTCAATCAATGTTAAAAAAAGGTTTTTGGGGGAATTACCCCTTTAATGCTTGGTCTATTTAAAATAGGCATGTGCAAAAGTGAAAAATTTGTTTTGTTTCGTTTCAATTCGTCATTTAATACATTTCGTTAAGTTAAGTTCGTTACATGTGTTGAATTCGTTTTCGGAATTCGTTCGTTTTCGACCGAATTTCGAAAAATCCGGTCGAAATCGAAAATATTTCGCCCGTTTTTCGAATTCGTTCGTTTTCAACCGAATTTCGAAAAAAAAACGGTCGAAATCGAAAATATTTTAACCAGATTAGAAAACAAATAGTCTCTTTTCAAATAGAATTTTTTTCGAATTAAATCCGAAAATATTTTTTTTTTTTTCGAATTCCGATCGAATTTAGTCCGCGGGTATTCGATTCGGAATTCGAAAAAAAAATTATTTTCGAATTTAATTCGAAAAAAAATTCTATTCGAAAAGAGACTTCTAATCTGGTTGAAATATTTTCGATTTCGACCATTTTTTTTTTCGAAATTCGGTCGAAAACGAACGAATTCCGAAAACGGTCGAAATATTTCGCTAATATAGCAATTCGGGAATTCGTATGCATTCGAATGTCCGAATAATGGAAAATTCGTCCGAATTTCGATTCGGAACGAAACGAAATGCACATGCCTAAATTTCAAAATAAAGAAGTGAATAATGCCACTGACTAAGCATGTCAATAATATGGTTCTTTGCAGTCCCAGGAGATCTGACCAGTATAAAACTGCTGAAAGAGAATAAGAAAATGCTGGGGAAAAAAGCAATTTTTTAAAACTGAATTATTTATCACCTCCAATTATATTTTAAAGGTTTTGAGATACTGCAAGCCAAAATATGCCTATTCTACACCTTTCCTTGTTTAGTTTCCAAAATTAAAAGAGGATCGTCATCTCTTATATCACAGAAGCGTGCAGATTTTTATTTTATGTCCTCATATAATCCCGGCGAAGTTGGTTAGGACATAAAATCTGTGGGAAAAGTGGTCATTTAACAGAGCTGAGGGAGTTTTTTTTTTTTTTCAAAGAACAATTTTTATTGATAATTTTTTCCAAAAACAAATAAAAAGAACATTCAAGAATATAAGCACTATGGCCCAGATTCACAACGCCGATTCTCAACGCCAGCACAACGTTGAGAGGCAAGCATGCTATTCACAAAGAATATGCGCTCAACGTTGCGCCGGCGTAGCGTATAGTTGTTGGTATAAGCCGACGTAAGTCAAAGTAGGTGGAAGTGGGCGTGCTATATTAAATTGAAGCGTGACCCCATGCAAATGATGGGCTGAACTTCAAAAAACGAACTGCGCATGCGTCGTCTCTTGGACGCATCCCAGTGCGCATTCTCACAGTCACGTCGAAATAGCTGCCTAAGATACGTCAATACACTGCCTACAACGTGAACCTAACCTACGCCCAGCCCTATTCACGTAGTACTACGTAAACGACGTAACATACGACGGCTGTTCCCTGGTCCATACCTTTGAATGGGTTGCGCCACCTATATGGGGTATAACTTTACGCCGGACGTAAGCCTTGCGCAAACCACAAATCTTTTCCGCCTGGCGCATCTACGTTCGTGAACCGGCGTATCTTACTCATTTGCATATTTAACATGGGTACGCCGAATGCGTCCAGCGTAACTATGCGCCCACGATACGCCGGCATGGGCAAGTTACGTCGGGCGGCTGAAGCCTTGTTTTACGATGTATCTAGCTTTGTGAATCGGCGCAGAGATGTGACGGTGCACATTTGTACTTACGACAGCGTATCTTTAGATACGTCGGTGTAAGTCCGTCGTGAAACCGGGCCTATGTTCATGAGAAGTAGAGAACACTCATAATGCAGGGAATACATTTTGAGACAACCACAACAGTGGCAGCTACAATATCCAAGCTGAAATTTTTTCAAAAACAATTTAAGTAGCAGGTTCTCAGTTACCCACTTGCTGACCGCAGCACGCTGATATACGTCGTCAGAATAGCAGCAGTAGGCAAATGGGCATATAGGTACATCCCCTTTAGGAAGCCGCACGGCGGGCGTTGCATGAACGCCCACCGCACTCTCCCTGACCGTGACCACGGGTCCTGTGACCTCAATGTTCGCCGGTGGCCCCGCGATCATGTCACTGAGAGGCAGAACGGGGGGATGCCTGTGTAAATAAGGCATCTCCCTGCTCTGCCTAGTGACAGGTAAGCGATCGTCTCCTCCATGTCGTCGGGAGCAGTGATCAGTGTCGTGTCACTGGTAGCCCAGCCCCACACAGTTAGAATCACTCCCTAGGACACACAACCCCTTCTTCACCCCCTAGTGGTTAACCCTTCACTGTCAGTGTTATTTACAATATAATTATTACTAGTCATACAACATTAGAATTCTTCTATAGCTTGTGGGCGGAGTATTCGACCAGAAATGTACGATTGCGGCGTCGTATAGTTTAGCTGGTTCGTCAAATCTTCTTAGAACATTCAACAGACACCATGAGCCTTCAATGACAGATTCATCCTTAATTAATTCAGATTTTCAGACAAATGCATTTTTTAACAAAACAAAATAAATAAATGAATTTCGGGAGTAACTAAATAAATGTATTTTTCGGGCGAAAACAAAATTCGAAAACAAAAATATTTTCAGTGCGCACATGTCTATTTGTGAGTAGACTAATTTTCATCTTGCAATAAATGTTACATTTTGATAATGTTCTAGGCTGGTGCATCCTCTCTCTGTTGTGTTTTTTAGAACAATGTAATGGCACCCGCACCCGCAAGAGATCACAAGGCAAGTGCATTTTGAACATGATACCAGAATTGCGCAGGGAACAAACGTTTCCTGCACCAAGTTCTGGTGAGAATCAGCCCCAAAAAAAAAAAAAACCTCAATCTCTATCTTTTCAGGAAACCATGGAAAGAGATTCATTTTAGGAAAGTGTTAACCACAGAAAACAGATGAAATGAGCAGAAAAAGTGCGTAGTAAAATGTTAGCTTCCTCAAATTACAGCTGAGTTCCCATCAGTGCAGTTATCAGGATTCTTCCATTTCGTCAGTTAGAAATGCTGTAAATATTGAATGCAATACGGTGCCAGGATGGAACATAATCCTTTGTCAGCATGAAGACACACAGCTAGAGATGAGGGAATAAATAGCGAGTATCTGTGCGTCCTTCCCAATTAACCAGGCAACCAATTCCCAACATTTGATTTTTTTTTAATACTCTTTTAAAGCACAACAGGGCAAAAAAAACGTATAGATGTACCGCCATTTGGGGGGGGGGGGGGGGGGACGACGACATCAGAAGGTACACAGGTATTGTGAATTGTCCTATTTGGAATTTGCATTCAGTACCTCCTCTGCTCTCTCGTGTTAACCCCTCCCCCCTATTTATTTTTCTCAGTAACCCCACCTTCATCTATTTCCAACCATTTAACTCAGTTGTGTGCAGACTCAGCCTGGGGTCCTGCGGGGGCCCTGGATGATGGTTTCAGTGGGAGGAATAGTACACACTTATTGGTGTCAGTGGGAGAATAGTGCCTCATCATTTGATGTCATTGAGGAGAATAGTGCCCCATCGTTGGTGTCAGAGGAATAATAGGAATAATGCCCCAGCATTGGTATTGGAAGAAATAGTGCCCCATTATTGATGTCATTAGGAAGAATAGTGCCCCATCACTGGTGGCAGTGGGAGGAATAGTACCCAATCACTGGTATTGAAAGGAATAGTACCCCCTTATTGGTGTCAATAGGAAGAATATTACCTTATCATTGGTGTCAGTAGAAAGAATATTGCCTCGTTATTAGGGTCAGTAGGAAGAATTGTACCCCATCACTGGTGTCAGTAGGAAGAATTGTACCCCATCACTGGCTGTCAGTAGGAAGAATTGTACCCCATCACTGGTGTCAGTAGGAAGAATTGTACCCCATCACTGGAGTCATTAGGAAGAATTGTACCCCATCACTGGAGTCATTAGGAAGAATTGTACCCCATCATTGGTGTCAGTAGGAAGAACAGTGCCTCATTATTGGTATCAATATGAAGAATAGTACCTCATCATTGGTGTCAGTAGGAAGAATAATGTGCCATCATTGGTGTCAGTAGGAAGAATATTGTGCCATCCTTGGTGTCAGTAGGAATAGTGTGCCATCCTTGGTGTCAGTAGGAAGAATAGTGTGCCATCCTTGGGGTCAGTAGGAAGAATAGTGTGCCATCCTTGGGGTCAGTAGGAATAGTGTGCCATCCTTGGTGTCAGTAGGAATAGTGTGCCATCCTTGGTGTCAGTAGGAGGAATAGTGTGCCATCCTTGGTGTCAGTAGGAATAATATGCCATCCTTGGTGTCAGTAGGAAGAATAGTGTGCCATCCTTGGTGTCAGTAGGAATAGTGTGCCATCCTTGGTGTCAGTAGGAATAGTGTGCCATCCTTGGTGTCAGTAGGAAGAATAGTGTGCCATCATTGGTGTCAGTAGGAAGAATAGTGTGCCATCCTTGGTGTCAGTAGGAATAGTGTGCCATCCTTGGTGTCAGTAGGAATAATGTGCCATCCTTGGTGTCAGTAGGAATAGTGTGCCATCCTTGGTGTCAGTAGGAGGAATAGTGTGCCATCCTTGGTGTCAGTAGGAATAGTGTGCCATCCTTGGTGTCAGTAGGAAGAATAGTGTGCCATCATTGGTGTCAGTAGGAAGAATAGTGTGCCATCATTGGTGTCAGTAGGAAGAATAGTGTGCCATCATTGGTGTCAGTAGGAAGAATAGTGTGCCATCATTGGTGTCAGTAGGAAGAATAGTGTGCCATCATTGGTGTCAGTAGGAAGAATACTGCTACACCAGTTGGTGTCAGTGCAAGCAATGGTGTCTTGTATCAGCAGGACGAACAGTGCCCCAAGGGGCCGGATAAAAGCAAGAAAAGGGCCGCATCTGGCCCCCGGGCCCCAGTCTGGAGCACACTGGAGTAGAACAAGGAAGCGTAAAAATCTCTGTGAAGTTATTATTGTTAAATATAAAAAAGTGAAAAAAAAGGAGAGTTACTGATTTGGTGTAAGTGCTCAAAAATAAATGCAACTGAAAGAAAGCAAAAAAAATAATAATAGACATTTCAATCTATTTAACGGCATGTCTGCAATAATGTTTTTGCATGGTGTAGCAGAGCGGCTGTTATTGGTGTAACTTCTGTTCTATTATATTGCTATGACATCTGCAGGGAAGTGTTACAACTTTTTGGAAATGGAGAAACGATGTATAGAGAGACAAGCTAGCGGACCTTGTTCACGAAGGCAGCCAGGCGGAGATAAAAGCAGACAGTGGAGCCGCGATCTCACCATCCTTTGGCCACCTAAACACAGATACGCCTAAAAATAGACTTCATCCCACCGATGTAACTTGCCTACGCCGGCATAGAGTGGGCGCATATTTACGTCGGACGCATGTAGCACTCCCATTGATTTTCTATTCAAATATGCAAATGAGTGAGATACACCAATTTGCGAACGTACTTGCGCCCTGTCAAATGATTCACGCGGTTTGAGTACGTTTTACGTTCGGCGTAAAGTTATTCCCCATAGATGAGGCGCAACCCATGCAAAGGCATGGACCAGGGAACACAAGCCTACGTATTTTACACTGGACGTCTGTGAATATGGGCCGACGTGGGTCTGGCTGGGCGTAGGTTACGTTCACGGCGTACACAGTGATCCGGCGTATCTTAGGCAGTTGTTCTGATGTGGTTGTACGCATGTGCACGGGGATACGTCTATGTCCCGACACATGCGCAGTTCATTTTAAGTACTTGTAAATAAAGAAAAAAGTTGCGCTACAAAATTGAAATGAGTGAATAAGCAGCCTGCATCAACGACAGAGCAATATCGTAACAAAAACACAAAATATACATTTTAAGTACTTGTCTGGCGCCCGGCCCATCATTTGCATTGACATGGATCACTCCCACTTCTAGCCCACTTCCACCTACTTCCACTTACGCCGGCTTACGCCTGCCAAATATATGCTACGCCGTTGCAGAGTTGGGAGCCGGCGTAGCGTAAAAGAGATACGCTACGGCAGAGATGTATTATGGCCTAGGCTAACAAGGCCCAGGCCTAGGGCGGCACTTTGTGGGGGGCGGCTCAATGTTCCTGTGTACACAGCCAGGAGAAGGAGCCGAGGAGAGACACAACCAAGAGAGGCGTGCTGCTGGTATGTGGGACAACTTCAGTGAGAGAGAGAGGACACAGTAACCAGGAGGGAAGGAGGGGGCAGGCAGATACGAGGTGAACGAATGAAGTGATGGGAGAGGAGAGGGTGGTATGGGGGATATGTGCTGGGGAGTGATTTGAGAGGGAAGAAGATATGTGTTGGATTCCCCCCCCCCCCCCCTAGCACATATCTTCTTCCCTCTCAAATCACTCCCCAGCACATATCCCCATACCACCCTCTCCCCCCCAAATTAAAAGATGCTCTGCCCCCCTTGCTCATCCCACCCTGTCGCCCTCTGTCTTCATCCCACCCTGGCGCCCTCTGTCTTCATCCCACCCTGTCGCCCTCTGCCTCCCACCCTGGCGCCCCTGTCTTCATCCCACTGTCCTTCGTCCTCATTCCATGAAAATGACGGCGTAAAAAGGAAGGGGTGCGCATATATAAAGTAGGGGGTGTAGTTTCAAAGCAGCACAAAACCTAAATACACCTCTGCGCTACGGCGGCATAAATATGCGCCGATGTATGTGAATCTGGGCCCAAGTGTTTACTTTTGTGTCCTTGTTGGTAATATTGCTTTACTTTGACTGTTGTTTGAATATCCTTATGCCACGTACACACGGACGTTTTTCATGACAAGAAAAATGTATTTGGTCGTGATAAACGGTCGTGTGTAGGCTCCAGAGCAATAAATACCACCAAAAGAAAACTCTATTTGTGTGAAAGAAATGATAAAAGTTTTGTTTGGGTAGTGTCGCATGACCACTCAATTGTCATTTAAAGTGCGACAGCGCTTAAAGCTGAAAATTTTCCTGAGCAGGAGGGGGGTGAAAATGCCCAGTAGGCAAGTGGTGAAGACAGTTTCCAATCCTTGCTTGGGTCTGGACAGCGTCTGCCGTTCCTAAAATATGAACAATTTATGTATTTGTGGGTGAAAGCCGCAGGTCCCAGACATAATTACCACTCCATAGCAGCATAAGAATGAAGCAAACATGACCCAGCTGCAATGCATATTTCTTGGCTGCGCCGGCTGGCATCCACACAAGTTATCATCTTTTGCATTTGGCAATAATCCGAGCGTGGAATAATAGATGAGAGGATTGCGCTTCTGTTTTATTCTCACTGCCAAGCAAAGTTCTCATATAAAAAGCAGAAAAATATCATTTATGACCATGTTTAGGATGTGCTTTGTGGACTTGGAGACCAGACAAAAATATGTATAATAGATGATTTTATTCATTTATTGGGAGTGCTTGAATTAAAGATGAAAAAAATTACCTTCTACAACAGGCGGCCAGTGCAGCGGTAATGTTTTATGTATTAATGGGATTAATAAATGTTCTGAATAATGAAGAAGTAAAATGCAAAAACTGGAGATATTTTATTATGGTATATATTTTTATTTTAACCACCACGATGGGAATTAGAGATGAGCGAAAAATTCATTCGGCAGGCGGCAGGATCCTGAAAACAGCTCAGTTTTTAAAGTGTGTGTTTACAATTTTGGATAACAAAGCAAATAAGACTGTGAGATGTAATCCTGCACTTTACCCACACATCTACACCCTCCCGCTTGTATGTGACCTGTACATTAACCACTTGAGTATCAGTGGTGCTGCGTCCATAAAGGGCGCACAGGCGCCACCCCCTAGCTCCTGCTACCTGCCTATCACCATAGATAGATTCATGTATTGCATGAAACTATCTATGGTCGTCGCTGCCACCGCCTATTCACGTGCCCGGCCCCTTGTCGCCATAATTACAGCGCCGGGGTATTTTTTGGAAGCACCTGTTTAGAGCCACAGGCTCTAATAGGCATCCAAAAAGGTGAACAGTGGGTGCCATGCTGGGCGTTCAATGTTCACTCAGCTGTGTGTTAGGAAAAGAAAATGAATCACTTTCCTAACACTGAACCGCCTCTCAGCCAATCAGGTGCTCGGGCCTGTGTTACCTGTCACTTGATTGGCTGAAACTACAGGCGCTGTGATTGGACGCCGCCTATCAGGCATCCAATTATAGCAGAGGTCAGGAAGAGAGGGCAGGAGAAGAGATCGAGGTGCGTGGAGGACATCGTCGTGACCCCACCGAGACAAGGTAAGTGCCGGGTGGGTGGGGAATGCACACTGGCAGCAGTTGATGGGCACAGTAGCGGAAGTTGATGGACACAAAAGCAGCAATTGAAGGGCACAGTGTCAGCAATACATTATATTAAAAAGAATACTGAACAATGGCAGCTGGTGCTCAAATTTCAGGGGGGGGGGGGGGGGGGGGGGGTGAACAAACTGAAAACATCAGTTGCAGCCACTGTGCCCATCAAAAACACCAACTGTGCCCAACAAATGCAGCCACTGTGCCCATCAAACGCAGCCACCGTGCCATCAATTGCCACCACTGTGCCATCAAATGCCACCATTGTGCCCATCAAGCGCAGCCATTATACCTATAAATTGCTGCCACTGTGCCATCAAACAGATCTACTGTACCCCTCAATTTCTGACACTTAGCCCATCAATTGCCGCTACTGTGCCCATCAAATGCTGTCAGTGTGCCCCATCAAATGCTGCCAGTGTGCCCATCAGTTGTCACTACTGTGCCCCATCAGTTGCTGCCAGTGTGCCCATCAATTGCCGATACTGTGCCCCATCAGATGCTGCCAGTGTGCCCATCATTTGCCACTGCTGTGCCCCATCAGATGCTGCCTGCACTTACCTGTCTTGTAGTGGGTCAGCGGTGGTCTCCTTCACGTCATCCCTGTCTTCTTCCGTCCTCTCTAAGGCGATCGGGTGACTGGTAAGAGACCCGGCAATTTGATTGGCTGAGAGGCAGTTTAGTGTTAGCAAAGTGAACGCCCAGTATGGTGCCTACTGTTCAAATTTTTGGGCGCCTATTAGAGCCTATGGCTCTAATCAGGCACTTCAAAAAAACAACTCCTCGACACTGTAATTCAGGTGTCCGGCGCCGGAAAGATAATAGAACGGTGCAGGAGAGGGGGGTAATGCTCCTGTGCCCTTTATGGACGCACCGCCACTGGTCATTGGTTAGAAAGGGTGGTATTATGGAGATGTTGCAGAGGTTGAGGCGGCAAGACTTGGACAGTGATTGGATGTGGGGCTTAAAGGAGAGATCTGAGTCCAGGACTACACCTAGGACCTTGGCATGCGGGAATGGGCTGATAATTGTGCCATCGATTTTGACAGAGAGATCAGGGGAAGAGGCACGTGGGGGGGGGGGATTCTAAGTTCGGTTCTGGATAGATTGAGTCTGAGGAAGTGGTGTGACGTCCAGGTTTCCTTTCAATCTAAAATGTAGTTATTCTAAGGAATAAGCGTAACGGAGATCCGGAGCCGATATCTCTGGGAAAAGTGTCTGCTAATAATGGAGGCTTTAAATCTGGCGGAGTACTTATCTGCAGACCTCTAAAAGAAGCGTCATAAATTGCTGCGCTGGCGAAATACGGGACAGTTTGACCCTCGGCGCGGTGACACCGGCCGTCTCCTCATGTAATAAATAAGACCATTAGAAACAGAAAGAAGAAACAAGGTTTAAAAAGCGGCTTGTGTTTTATTTCTCTCTCCTTGCTTCTGAAGCCAAACCTGGAGAGGAGAGCTTTGTTTTTTTTTAATGGTTTCCTCTGTGGTTTTCCAAGTGGGGAAAATCGCTTCGCTCTATTTTCATGAGAGAGAAAATTGCTCCATTTAGCTGCACCTTACCAAAGCCATACAGAACATTTTTTGTAAACCCAGCAGTACAATTAAAGAGAACCTGTCTTTACATTGTTAAGTAATAATAAGAGTGGACAACACAAGGTTACTTTTCTTTCTGGTGCAGTTAAATCTTCAATGCCGTCTCCAACTTAAAGAATCCAACTTTTATAAACCAAATATTTGCAGGTAAAAGGACAGAAAATTCTAAAATGTTAAATGCTTACTTGCAGTCTTTCTCATTTCCTTGAACAAAGATTTATTGTAGCTTTAGAAGCCTTTCTTAACCACTTAAGACCCGGACCAATACGCTGGTAAATGACCCAAGGTGTTTTTGCGATCGGCACTGCGTCGCTTTAACAGACAATTGCGCGGTGTGCGACGTGGCTCCCAAACAAAATTTGCGTCCTTTTCTTCCCACAAATAGAGCTTTCTTTTGGTGGTATTTGATCACCTCTGCGATTTTTCATTTTCTGTGCTATATACAAAAAGTAGAGCGAGATTTTTGAGAACAAAAACAAACAAATCCAGGGCAGTTTTTACTTTTTGTTAAAAAAAAATCAAATAAACTAAATTTTAGTCAAACATTTAGCCAAAATTAATTCAGCCACATGTCTTTAGTAAAAAAAAAATCGCAATAAAAAAAAATAGCTACCTAGCGGGAACAGCGACACTAATACAGCGATCAGAAAAATGATCGCTTAGTGACACTGGCAATAGGGAGTGAAAGAGTTAACTAGGGCGGTGATCAGGGGGTTAAAACTTTATTAGGGGGGGTGGGGGGGCTATCCTGAACCTAACACTAACTGATTTTACACTGCCTGTCACAGTGACACTAAATGCAGTGATTAGATCACTGCATTCAGTGACACTGTGACAGGGGGGGTGGGGGGGCAGATCGCAAGGGGTTAAGTGTGCCTATGTGTGTGTATGTCAGTGTAGTGTTGGTGCAGGACTTACTGTGCAGTGTTTCTCCCATTGCAGTGGTTGGAAATACCGCTGCGATGGGAGATTACATCACTTCCCCCTTCCTGTGTTTACACAGGAGGAGGAAGTGACAGAACCTGGAGCGCGCGCATTGGCTGGGAGCGATCGCGAGGGGGCGGGTAAACGCCGACATCCGCCCGCTCGTCCCGGATCGCTCCCGGAGCCAGGGGGACCCCCGCACGCCGCGGAGGGGGTCCCGATGGGACCCCCGAACCGCACTTAGGCGGGGACGTAAATTTACGCCCTTGTGCCTGTACGTGCAATTCTGTGGCCGTATATGTGTGTGCGGGGGTCCTTAAGTGGGTAATCTAATATCTGTTTATTAACATTACTAACATATACTGTGTGTGTGTGTGTGTGTGTATATATATATATATATATATATATATATATATATATATATATATATATATTGGATCTTAATAGAATAAATAAGTTGTTATATTTTTAGTTGTTCTAGATTGGGAAAAGTAAAATACATACTTATCTGAATATATATACATATATATATATATATGTATACAGTGGGGATCGAAAGTTTGGGCACCCCAGGTAAAAATTTGTATTAATGTGCATATCGAAGCCAAGGAAAGATGGAAAAAACTCCAAAAGGCATCAAATTACAGAATAATATGTCAAAAAAGTTAGATTTTATTTCCATCATTTTACACTTTCAAAATTACAGGAAACAAAAAAATGGCGTCTGCAAAAGTTTGGGCACCCTGCAGAGTTAATATCTTGTACTGCCCCCTTTGGCAAGTATCACAGTTTGTAAACGCTTTTTGTAGCCAGCCAAGAATCTTTCCATCCTTGTTTCAATCGTTTTTATTGAATACACAAGTGGTAAAACAAACAGTTAGCGTCTTACATCATAATTGACCTCTTATACATGGCAATGAGTAGACATAACACAATAAGTTAACAAGGACTGTCAGAATACATAACCGTTACAGGTGGCGAATGCTAAGTAATCTATAAAGTCCAGTACCCCTAGATACCCCCAACGGGAACAATCTGAGAGTCTTTCAATTCTTGTTTGAGGTATCTTTCTTCTTTGAGATTTCTGGGCTCTCTGTCAAGCACTGCTCTTTTACGTGATTGTGAAGGCCATGGCAAAACCTTCAGTTTATGCCTTTTTGATGTAATCCCCCGTGGTTTTTGAGGTGTGTTTAGGATCATTATCCATTTGTAGAAGCCATCCTCTCTTTAACTTCAGCTTTTTCACAGATGCCATCAAGTTACCATCCAAAATTTGCTGAAACTTTATTGAATCCATTTTTCCTTCTACTAGTGAAATGTTCCCTGTGCCACTGGCTGCAATACAACCCCAAAGCATGATTGATCCACCCCCATGCTTAACAGTTGGACAGAGGTTATTTTCATTAAATTCTGTGCTCTTTCTTCTCCAAACGTACCTTTGCTCATCCTGGCCAAAAAGTTCTATTTTAACCTCATCGGTCCACAGAACTTGTTTCCAAAATGCATCAGGCTTGTCTATATGTTCATTTGCAAAGTTCAAACACTGATTTTTGTGGTGAGGACGTTTTCTTCTGATGACTCTTCCATGAAGACCATATTTGTACAAGTATCTCTTTATAGTGGAATAGTGTACCACAACTCCAGTGTCTGCCAGATCTTTCTGCAGGGATCGTGCAGTCAAACGTGGGTTTTGAATTGCTTTTCTCACAATCCTGCGAGCTCTTCTTTCTGATATTTTTCTTGGTCTTCCAGATCTTGCTTTAACTTCCACTGTTCCTGATGACTGCCATTTCTTAATTACATTCCGAACAGAGGATATTGACATCTGAAAACGCTTTGCTATTTTCTTATAGCCTTCTCCAGCTTTGTGAGCGTCAACTATTTTTAGTTTCCGTTTTCTAGACAACTGCTTAGAAGAACCCATGGTGCTGATTGTTAGGGCAAGGTCAGATGAGTCTGGGCATTTAAAACCTTTGAGATTGACATCACCTGGTCTTCCCAGACGATGATTGAGAACAATCCATGACACTGGCAGCTCTCAGCTTTGTAAAGGGGGCAGTGCATGCTATAAATTCTGCAGGGTGCCCAAACTTTTGGAGCCGCCATTTTTTGTTTTCTGTAATTCTGAATGTGCAAATGATGGAAATAAAATCTAACTTTTTTGACATATTATAAGAATGTCTAATCTGTAATTTGATGCCGTTTGGAGATTTTTCCATCTTTCTTTGGCTTTGTTATGCATATTAATACAAATTTTTACCTGGGGTTCCCAAACTTTCGATCCCCACTGTGTATATATATATACCCATATAAAAAGCAATTGTGCTTCAAGTTTTAAAATGACTTTCAAAGCTATTGCTAGACTTGTCAGGCTTCACAAGTGTATTACACAATTGCAGCAAGTCCAGATTGCATGACTCCAGATAAAACTTTATTTATAAACATTCTGCAAGTCTGCTGCAAGTTCTGGTTCAGTTATGTTGTGTAATAGTCATCCCACCACAAGGGACACTGTAGCAGAATATTCATGCTGTAGACTTGCAGAGCTCTTTCTGTAGACTCACCACTGCAACTTTGTTCCTGCTAGAGAATTGCTATGCCAATTTGATACAAATACTTTACATTGTAGCAAAGTGTAATTTCTTCAGTGTTGTCACATGAAAAGATAGAATAAAATATTTACAAAAATGTGAGGGGTGTACTCACTTTTGTGAGATACTGTATGTGAGAAGTGTCAGAATTGTCTGGGAGCTAAAGTTGTTAATAACCTAATCATCTTCCTCCTTCATCGCTCTCTAATTTGGCTTAACCACTTGGTGACCATGAAACATATATATCTTGCAGTCTGCAATTGGTTTACCGGAATCATGGCTGAAGATATCAGCCATAACCCTGTTACCATTTTTTCAGCAGACGGCCAACTTTCTCATGAAACCGGTCTGTGTGGCACATGTGCTGATGAGCCGGTTTCTTAAGTAGCGGAAGGGGATGTCCCCTCCTCTTGCTGCTCACCGGGACTTCTCGGACTTCTCAGGCTTACCATTACTGGGGGCCATCTGGTCCCATAGGCGTTCAAAGAGTTGACACTCTTTAAACGACTCTATGGCCTTGGAGGACTGGAGTGACATCATGACGTCACTTCCGGTCCAGGCTGAAAGAAAAAAAAATATAGAAATTAAAGCAATTTTATTTAACTTTTGATTTTATAGGAAAATAAGAGATTTGGGGTCCTTTTGACCCCAGATCTCTCCATAAAGAAGACCTGTCATATTTTTTCTTTAACAAGGAAAGACAGTGCAAAAATAAAAAATAAACAGTAAAATAAATTATAAATATGCCCCTATCCATCAATGCTCGTGCGTAGAACCAAGCACATAAGTAGGTCACACATGCATATATAAACGGCATTCGAACCGCGAACGTTAGAGTGAGAGCAATAATTCTAGCACCAGACCTCTTCTAAACAGGTAACCTATAAAGGTCTTTAGCTGCGTGCACAGTTTTAAAGCATGATATGTTAGGTATCTATTTACTCAGCATAGCGTCAGGTTTCACATTATACAAAAAAAAATTGGGATATTGAGTTTTTTTTGTTTTTTATTTTTTATTGATTAAAGTGTATTTTTTTCCCCAAAAAATATCGGACCGGATTCACAGCCATCGGCGCATCTTTATGCCGCCGTAGTGTATCTTCTTTACGCTACGCCAGCGCAACGTTGAGAGGCAAGTATGAAATTTACAAAGAAAATGCGCCCAACGTTGCGCCGGCGTAGCGTTTATTCGTCGGCGTAAGCCAACGTAAGTCAAAGTAGGTGGAAGTGGGCTGGAAGTGGGCGTGATGCATGGTAATGAAGCGTCATCTCCATGCAAATGATGGGCTGAGCGTCATCCAAGTACTTAAAACGAACGGCGCATGCGTCGTAACTTGGACGTATCCCCAGTGCGCATGCGTACAACCACGTCGAAATAACTGGCTAAGATACGTCGAATCACTGCCTACGACGTGAACGTAACCTACGCCCAGCTCTATTCACGTAGTACTACGTAAACAACGTAAAATACGACGGCTGTTCCCTGGTCCATACCTTTGCATGAGTTGCGCCTCCTATATGAGGAATTACTTTACGCCGGACGTAACCCTTATGCAAATCGCTTAAAACATGCACAGGGTGCATCTACGTTCGTGAATCCGCGTTTCACCCTCATTTGCATATCTGAATCAAAACTTCCATATGCATCCAGTGTAAATATGCGCCCACGATACGCCGGCGTAGGAAAGTTACGTTGGTTGGAAGAAGCCTATTTTTCACCGTACTTAGTTTGTGGGTACGGCGCACATTTGTACTTACGTGTAGATACGTCGGCGCAAGTGCTACGTGAATCCGGGCCAAGATTTGTAAAATCGTCACGCAAATACAGTGTGACATAAACAATTGTAACAATCACCAATTTATTCCCTAGGGTCTCTGCTAAAAAAAGAATTATAATGTTTGGGGGTTCTAAGTAATTTTCTAGCCTAATTGGCAAGTGCTTAAACATGGATGCTCAGGTTATAATGTATATAAGGGATTGCTAGCCCCTGGCCAGTGGCCCATCCAATGATGCCTTCATGATCAGCAGCCTTCACATGTCAATGGCCAAGAATAGAAAAAATGGACTTCATCAAAAAAAAAAAAAATCTTCTCTAATTGGCAGAAAATAAAAACAAAAGCTCAAGCAGGCCCATTTCTGTGCCTAAATTAACAAGCCATTTAGAAATTCAGTCCACAGCCTCTTCTCATTGTAACCGGTAACTACATAGCTCCAGCCCGAATGCTTCCATTCACATTATAGTAATTAAGGAAATGGCAGTATAATTAGCGAGCTGCTCATTATTTTATCTTTACCGGCTATGAATGTGATGTGTAAGCCCACGGCGGAGGTAGAAGAGGTCCTCTCTTCTCTTTATAGAAGGGACAATCGCTTTGAACGTCTTGCTAGATAAAGACAGAGAATGGCTCAGACATTAGACACATTGTAGCTGCATGAAAAGACGAGCCCAACGCGGCTAATGTGAGGATAGAAAATTATTATCCAGAACGAGCGTAGGACACTTCCAAAAGGAGCGCATTATCATATATTATACATGTTCAGTATACAAAGGATTTTGAAACAATGGGCAACGGTTTTTAAAATGAGGAAGGACCTGCCATGTGATTATATGTTGGCCATTTCAAACAATTGGATTTTAATTATAAATTGATAGTGCTGCTGGCATATGTGCTGCTTATATAACCATTCACATCACCCCCTTCGACATAGGAGCTTACAATCTAATATCTCTAATCCTAGTGCCAGTTTGGAGAGAGGTTTATTAAAGGGGTTGTAAAGGAAAACATTTTTTTTTTTTTTTATATAATAAGCATCCTTTACCTGCAGACATTCCTCTTTCCACTTCATCATTGTTCGTTTTTGCTCAGAAGTTGCTCTGTTTCTTCTCTGTTCTGTTCACATCCTGCTTGTCTGATTTTACTGACCACCGTGAAGGGAGGCTTTACTGCGGTGGTCAGTGACGTGCTCACTCCCTCCTGGGAACTACATCTGTGTGGCAGGACGCTCTCTACGTGTTAGGCCGCGTACACACGATCAAATCTATCTGCTGAAAACGATCGGCCCGACCGTCCCAGCAGACAGATTCGATCGTGTGTACGGGCGAGCCGACGGATTTGGCCAGCCGACAGATTTGAAAGCATGCTTTAAAATCTGTCGGCTGGGAATCCGTCCGCCCGATATGTCTGCTGGTTAGTACGCTAACCAGCAGACATATCTTCTCGCACATGCGTCAAATGGATTAGACGCATGCACGGAAGTAATTCACTTCCTGGTGCGGTGACGTGGCGGCGCCAACGTCACCGCCACGTCACCGACACGTCAGCGCGCCGTCTGCCGACGGGGATTTGGGTTTGATCGTGTGTACACGATCAAACCAATACATCCCAGCAGACAGATTTGTTCAAATCAGTCTGTCCGACCGATTTGAACAAATCTGTCTGCTCGTGTGTACGGGGCCTTAGAGACTTCAAGGAGGTGTGAATTACTGGGAGTGCCGCAATGCATACTGGGAAATGTAGTTCTTACATGAACGAGTGCCGCAAACCAGGAAGTGAATGAGAGAACAGAAACAAGAACGCAAGAGGTGATATAGATGAAGGAATTTACTGTATTTGCTGGCGTATAAGACTACCTTTTACACTTAAAAAAACTGGCCAAAAAGCAGAGGTCATCTTATACGCCGGGTCAGCTGCTCGGATGCCTGCTGGATGTGCGGTACTACTGCAAGTAGCTTCGGCTACATACAGTTTATACCAATTAGCCAATCCCGGTGAGCGATGTATTCAAATGAATACAGAGCCTGCTTGGATTGGGGTAACAACCTCTGCCAATCCGAGTGCCTACATACAGTAGAATGCTCGGATTGGCTTTGAGAGTCAGAGAAGCGTGGGCTGATGATGTTACAGCCTCTGCCAATCCAAGCAGGCTTTGTATTCATTAGTAAAATACATCGCTCGCCATAATTGGCTTCAGCTCCAGCAAGAATGAATAAGAATATGGCTCCAGAAAAAAAGAAATTTGAAGCATCCGAAAAGGGGTCATCTTATACGGTGAATACAGGCAAAAAATCTTCAAAAAACTGTAAAATTAGGGGGTCGTCTTATACGCCCGGTCGCCTTATACGCCGGCAAATACGGTAATAGGTATTCACTCGTTTTTTAACAGAATCATTACACTATTCTGTCTGTCTACCTTTCAGACATTGGCCCAGATTCACAGAGCGATTACGCCTGTCTAACTGGTGTTAGACAGGAGTAATTTCAAATTTTGCGCGCCGTATCACTAGTTTGAATCCTCAAACCATGATACGGCGGCTTCGGGCTTCGATCCGAGAGGCTTACGTCTTCGTAAGCCTTCGGATCTACGCTGCGATATTTTTGCGGCCGCTGGGAGGAGTTTGCGTTGTTTTGATGCGTCGGGATATGCAAATGTGTTTTTACGGCGATCCACGAAGGTACGAGTGTCCCTCGCAATCGCCTACGTCATTTTTTGGCTACGTAATATTAGAGGAGCTTTTTGCTGGTCTAACAGTGCGTAACCCATGTAAAGTATGGCCGTCGTTCCCACGTCGATTTGAAATTATTATTTTTTTTTTAACATAACTCGTTCGGGAATAGGAATGTACGTAAACGACGCTACTACGACGTGACGACGTGTTTACGCGCAATGCACGGCGGGAAATTTGGGAACGGAGCATGCGCAGTTCGATCGCCACAGGAATGCGCCTATTTTAAATGCTTCACGCCCCCTACTCGCGCAGATGGATTGCGACGGGAGAAATACACTACGCCGCCGTCGTTTACTGGACAAAATCTACCTGGATTCCACGTAGAACCAGGTAAAAAACGGCGGCGTAGTGTATTTCTGATACGCTACGAGAATCTAATTCTCTATGAATCTGGGCCATTAATTTTAGGCAAAACATTTTTTTCTTTTACAACTCCTTTAATTATGTCTTTGTCTTTGGATCAAGGGTAGAACATTTTTGTGCACATCTTAGTATTTTAGTTTCCAATATATTGATGAATTTGTTGTATGCAGAGCCATTCTTATCAGTCCCTGATGCACAAGAGCTTACAATCTCAGGGTTCACACTATACTACACAACAGTAGTACAACTTTCATCCTACTTTGCCCTGCGACATTGATTCTACATTGGTCTTACATCCATCCGACTTTCATGAACAGGATACTACTTTGATTCGACTTTGTGATAGACTGACTTGTTCTTTGACCAATCAAAACAATCCCAGAGTGAGATAAATTCCTTTTAATGCTGTAATCACATGCCAGATGTCAAAAGTCGGATGGTAAGAACAAGTCTCCTACTTTGGTCCGACTTCAATGATATTCAATGGGCTGAACTAGGATCAAAGTCGAATGAGGCTGGGTTCACACTACACTACATGACTTTCATCCTTCTTTGCTCTGCGACATTTGTCCTACATTGATCCTACATTGGTCCTACATCCATCCTACTTTCATGAACAGGATACTACTTTGGTCCTACTTTGTGATAGACTGACTTGTTCTTTGACCAATCAAAACAATCCCAGAGTGAGATAAATTCCTTTTACTGGTGCTGTAATCACATGTCAGATGGCAAAAGTCGAATGGTTAGGACAAGGCCCCTACTTCAATGATATTCAATGGGCTGAAGTAGGATCAATGTAGGACCAAAGTAGTACAGGGAGTGTTTTCAAAGTCAGACTGACTTGTGTTGGACCAGTTAAGACAGCTCTCATAGGGAAACATTGATTTTCACACGTCATACGACATGAGCTCCCAATTTCGGAGCATTTGTCAGACAAGTGTGAACCCATACTCTAGCCTGGTACACCAGATTGGATTTTCTGCAGACAAAGTGTAGGACTTTTGTCTCAAGAAGCGTTGGCCATGAACTTGTCTTGCATACAAACGGCAAAGAATTGTCGACCAACAAACATGAAACTGTGTGGTTTTTCAGCTCTTTAGCGCCACCCTTTGGGCAACTTCTGCTAATGTTGTGTTATGGTTAGCATTGCTTCTGAGCATGCCTGTTTGTACTTTGGATTTTTGTCAGAAGGACTTCTGTACACACGATCGGAATAACAATGTTAAAGCATGCTATCCCACATTTGTTGGTTGAAAATTCGACAACAATTGTCCGAGGGAGCATACAAACGGTCGGATTTTCCGACAACAGCCTGTCATCACACAATTCCCGTTGGAAAATTTGATTGTGTACGAGGCTTAAAGCAGTTGTAAAGAAAAAAAATTTTGGGCTGAAATGACTGTTTACAGGGTATAGAGACATAATAGTTAACTGATTCCTTTTAAAAAATGATTAAAAATAGATAAAAATCAATCATATAATGTACCTACAGTTTAGTTTTGTTTTTGCTGTTGTTTCCTGTCTCTCTGATGTACAGAGCCAGAGAGCCAATAGAGGGCAGTGATGGTTTGTAAAACGAAACTGGATTGGTTTAGACACACAGTAATCACACCTCCTCGATTAGTGACCACAGTGAGAAAGCTCCCAGTACTGTGATTATAAGGAAACAGACAACCAGGAAGTGTCCAGAACAGAGAGGAATTACAGCAACATCAAAGCAAAAAATTAAGAATGAGGACATGAAACCAGGACTGTAGTAAGGTAAAGGAAAAAAAAATCCTTTAGTGACCCTTTAACAGTCACGCACATTTCAGGCTTTTTTGGAGAGAAGCTGACTAATCTGCTGGCCTGCATCCAGATTGTGGCAGAACAGAGACTGCAAGCAAAAGCATCCCTGGTGGCAAGTGAACCTAGAACTCTATTAACAGAAGGCTGTTTGTTGCACGTGCCCAAGAAAAACAACAGATTGCAAAGAGGCGGATACACAAACAGGCAAACAATCCTCTCCAATCATTATAGAACTACAAACAGACACATGTCTAATTAGAGATTATTATTATTATTATTGTTATAATTATTATTTATATTGTATAGAGTTATATTTGATAGGATAATAAGTAACTATAATGGCTTAAATGAATTCAAGCCCAAATAATAAATCAACATTATTCATCTCATTCACATCAAAACAAAAGATGTGCAAAGACTTCTGATTTGTTTTCTTTAAAATAGCAGCCACAACCTGAGTAGAAAAGCCAGATACCTGCCAACATTTTTTGCTTTTGTTTTTTCCATTTATGGTTATTCACTCTCCAATATATATGTTTTCCCCCCTATACATGTCCGTATGTATGTATGGACATGTATACTATTACATTGTCTCCCTCTTGTCTAGCAGTACCATCTGCATATACATTAGTGATGAGCGGAATACGCCATATTCGATTTCGCGATATTTCACGAATATATAGAAGAATATTCGCGAAATATTCGTTAATATCGAATATTCGTGATATTTTATCAAAAAAAAATGTTTGCGAAATTTCGCTAAGGCGAATGCGAAATTGATTGCGAAATTCTCGTCAAAACACGCGAAAACGGAGATCATTTCCTGGATTACTAAACGAATATGCACTAAACACTAACTCTACTTACACAAACTTATATGACTAAACTAAAGCAAATTTTTTTTTTTATACACAAAACACAGAAGGGCAGAGAAAGTATTCGCGAATATTCGTAATACGAATATTCGCATTGCGAATATTTGGCAACATAAAAGGATCGCCTCAGCTACTCGGCCCAGGGTCTCTAATCATACCAGCAATGCTTTTAGACGTCGATGGAGATCACTAGGATGTGATCTGTTTTAAAAATGAATTTGAAAAAATACGAATATTCGTAATAGCGAATATTCACCGCGATATTCGATTTATTCGCGAATACTCGAATATGCAATATTCGTAACGAATATTCGCAATGTGAATATTCGTGAGCAACACCAGTATACATGTATTATCCTTCCCCACTGATGACACAACTTCTTTCCATTTCCATGTTCACTGGATATCCAATTAGTGCCCTTCAATTGTACCAGTATCACCCTTGACCCCTCCAGCACATTGTGTCCAATCTTTATTTTAAATTTCCACAATATTTTTCCTTTTAGTATAATGCCATCCCAGCCTGAAGCATCATATTTTGCTTACACCCGATCCTGCTACGCCTTGTAGTCCCAACACTGTATAAAGAGTTTGCTACCATGTGTAAGGCGCTAGCTTGAGAAAGAGGCTTGGTTGGCCTTGAAACGTGTAGTTATGTCCTCTGACGTCACTTCTGGGCTGCTCTGTGTTTTCAGTGGACACTTTGCCACCATCTTTGTGCTCCCTGCTTTCTCCATCCAAGTTAAAGGGTTGTAAAGTATTTTTTTTTTTTCCAAATAGGCTCCTTTAGGCAAGTCCATTGTTGGTTCACTTACCCTTTCCTTTGATTTCCCTTCTAATTTTTTTTTCTTTGTTTGAATTTCTCACTTCCTGTTTCTCCTCAGTAAGCTTGCCCCCATCATCTGAGCCATTCTAGCTGGGGGTTAGTCAGCGTGCTAGCCCCCTCTCTTGGGACTACATGCGTCTCTCCGTAGGGATGTAGTCCCAAGGTAGGGGGCGAGCACGCTGACTAACCCCCAGCCAGAACAGCTTGGATGATGGGGGCAAGCTTACTGAGGAGGAACAGAAAAATGAGAATTTCAGACAAAGAAAAAAACATTTAGAAGGGAAATCAAAGGAAAAGGTAAGTGAACCAACAATGCACTAGCTTAAAGGAACCTATTTAGAAAATAGAAAACAAACCTTTACAACCCCTTTAAGACCAGGCCAGACATCAGCACGCTTCAGGCTGCTAATTTTTGGGACAGGCAACCCTCTTCTACACGCATGATCCAACTGTGGACTTCCAGTGTAGATAAGGCTATTTTTTATTCTATTTATAAATACTACCTACTTACCCAGTGTGTTTATCCTGGACTGAGGAACCCTGCTGTGCTGAAGCTGTCCACCAGAAACCCTTTCTTTGTTGAAGAGCCAGTTTTTAACAGTTTTCATGTGAGTTGCCATTTGTCTTTGACTCCAATAACGATGTACTACGCTTTGAGCGCGTCTTCTTGTAACCCATTGAACCCCTTTGGAAATGTACCTGGTATATAGTTGATTTCAAGGTTCATTTTTACTTTAAAGCTGAATACCAGGCTAGTTGTGAAAATACTTGTATGTGTATTGTCCTACCTGGCAAGAATTCTGTTCAGTCAATTTTCTGATCCAGTCACCTGTGCCACTATAGAGCTTAGTACACAAGTACGGGATTTCCGGCGGTAAAAAGTCTGGTAGGAAAACCGAGAACCTGCTCGGTAACTTTCCCCCACAAGAGGTTTTTCCGTCGGAAAAAACTGCAATGGCGCTTTGCCCGGGAATCCCGGCCGTGTGTATGCTCCATCGCAGTTTTTCCCATAGGAAAACTGCTGGGAAAAAGACATGTTGGCCCGGATTAACATACATCGGCGCATATTTATGCCACCGTAGCGTATCTCTTTTATGCTATGCCAGCGCAGCGTGGAGAGGCAAGCATGTAATTCACAAAGCAAATGCTCCCAACTCTGCGCCGGCGTAGCGTATATTTCGTAGGCGTAAGCCGAAGTAGGTGGAAGTGGGCTGGAAGTGGGCGTGATCCATATTAATGAAGCGTGACCCCAAGCAAATGATGGGCCGGGCGCCAGACAAGTACTTAAAATGAACTGCGCATGTGCCGTGACATGGACGTATTCCTGTGCACATGCGCATAACCACGTCGGAAAACAACTGCCTAAGATACGCCGGATCACTGTGTACGCCGTGAACGTAACCTACGCCCAGACAGACCCACGTCGGCCCATATTCACAGATGTCCAACATAAAATACGTAGGCTTGTGTTCCCTGGTCCATACCTTTGCATGGGTTGCGCCTCATCTATGGGGAGTAACTTTACGACGAACGTAAAAATTATGCAATCCGCGTAAATCATGCGCTGGGCACAAGTGCGTTCGAGAATCGGCGTATCTCCCTCATTTGCATATTTTAATCGAAAATCAATAGGAGAGCCACATGCGTCCAGCGTAAATATGCGCCCACTCTACGCCGCTGTAGGCAAGTTACATCGGTGGGATGAAGTCTGTTTTTAGGCGTTTCTAAGTCTATGGGTTCGGCGCACAGATACGACGGCGCATATTTGTACTTACGGGGCGTATCTGGAGATACGTCGGCGAAAGTGCTTTGTGAATCCGGACCGTTCTCTTTTTTTCCCGCAGTTTTCCTGTCATGAAAACTGCAAAAGAGCATACACAAGGCCAGGATTCCCAGGCAAAAGCTCTCTTGGCAGTTTTCCTGCCGGGAAAACCGGTCTTGTGTAAGGCCCCGTACACACGGCCGAGAACCTCGACGGGCGGAACACATCGTTCCGCCCGTCGAGGTTCTCGGCCGGCCGGCAGATTCGGCGACCAGCCCGTCGGGAAAGGCGAACAGCCATTCATCCCGACGGGCCGTCGAGCAAATAGAGAACCTGCTCTCTATTTGCTCGACGGGTTTCCAGACGGGCTGGGCTCGGCGAATCCGTACACACGGCCGAGGTTCTCGGCAGAATGAGGATCCCGGCGAGGTTCTCGCTGGTTTCTGCCAAGAACCTCGGCCGTGTGTACTGGGCTTCAGAGGCAGAATAGTTACTCTACCACCATGAGACATTTGAGCAACCTATGTGTAGCACCCTCTAGTGTGCTACTAGTGTGAGAGTAGGCAAACGATACACTGACTCATATGTGAATTTGTGAGTCTTTGAATCTGGGTCAGGGTTATTAGAGTTTAGGGCAGCATGACTCATACCAACAGCTTTCTAGTGCCTTTCTGTCAGGGAAATAGGCAGGGGATAGTAAACCAGCACAGGCAAAGGCACACTGGCGTGCATCGGCGCACAGGGACGCGTGGTGTCGTGACCAGGAGAACGCCCAGCGCCGTGATCAGAGGAATGCGCATGCACAATGCAGCACCCTTGCCGTAATATGGGTGCCAGTGCCTATTTAAACCCATTGCTCACAGCCATGCATTGCTGGTTTATCTTCAGCTTCCCCTGTGTTCCTGTGCCTTGTATTATCTGCTCATCTGATCTCCTGTGAACCGACCCAGTTTGTCTTAACCTGCTTTTCCTGATCCTCTTGGACCCTTTGACTTGCACCTGACCTTCTTCCGCCTGCTCCCTGCATCTGACCCCAGCACCTGACCCTATTGGACTCTGCTTATCCTGCTCCCTGTACTAAGACTCAGCTGATCCTAGGTCATTCTGATCTCAGACTGTCACTCTGTGAATGATCCCTGGCCTGGCTCCCGACTCAGCTATTCAGTTACTTCACTGATCTGTCTCCTGGACCTTCCAAGCATGCCTGTCTCCAGCAACCAGGCACCTGTGCTTCTGTGGGCACCACACCTGCTGTTTTACAAGGGAGTGGAGGTGCTCCAAGATGCAGTTCACACCACATTGTGCTACTTACCAAGGAACTGAGAGTTCCTAGCCTGTAAGGGGCTGTTGCTAAATCATAGGGAGGAAGTTGTCCATGGGTTTTTGTCACTTTCAGGTTGGACATCCCATAATTTCTATCCCTATCCAAGTTAGTATCCCTCAATAAAACGACAGAACAAAGGACTGACCTCTGTGTGTTGGATGAATGTTGAAATGTTATGTGCCTGGCTGTGAAGTAGTAGGGAAACATGTCATTTTCAGCCCCTACAGGGTAGCGCTACATATGTAAGTTAATAAAAAAGGTATGTCAGCTTTGCATTACTTTTGGTACAGTTCTCTTATTCACTATTAATTATAACTGCATGAAGAGCATCTCATACTCAGATTTGACATACAGTCAGCTGTGCTTTCTCCTTCTGTTCATGTGTTCCCAGTATTAGGCTGACAGCACCGGAGTCTAATTGTGCAGAGAAATACAGAACAGTTTGCAAATATAAGGGCAAATGCCAATACTTTTGCTAGGTTTATGTATAATACATTTTTTATGAATACATTACTAAATTCAAATGCATTTTTACGACCTCCCTGGATTTCACAGTTTGTAATCTAATTTCTAATTCACCCTTTTGTATTCATTTTATTACAGTTTTCAAGAAAAGTGGAATGTAAAGTGTAATTAACTTATAGTTAATATAAAATTTCTTATACAGTAAAACCTTGGATTGCGAGTGTTATTCGTTCCAAAAACATGTTTGTAATCCAAAACACTTGTATATCAAAGCAAATTTCCCCATAAGAAATAATGGAAACGCAGATGATTCGTTCCACAACCATTTATTCATAAGTCCTTCAGTTTATAGTCCATATAAAAAGATTATAGCCATGTGATTGGTTGTGTAACCATAAAATGTCTATCCACAACAAATGTTCCATGGGAGCTTGTTGTCGGAAATTCCGACCGTGTGTAGGCTCCATTGGACATTTGCTGTCGGAATTTCCGACAACAAAAATTTGAGAGCTGGTTCTCAATTTTCCGACAACAAAATCTGTTTTCGTAAATCCCGATCGTGTGTGGACAATTCTGACGCAGAAAACTCCACGCATGCTCTGAATCAAGTACGAGACGTAAGTGCTCGGTCTGGTAAAACTAGCGTTTGTAATGGAGATAGCACATTCGTCACTCTGTAACGGACTGAAAAGCACGAGGCTGAAAAGCGCGAATCGTCTCTCACCAAACTTCTACTAACACGACTGGTATTGAACTTCCCTTTAATAGTGACGTTGTACGTCTTGTACGTCATCGTACTCTTGGCGTTCGGAATTTTGGACAACATTTGTGCGACTGTGTGTGTGCAAGAAAAGTTTAAGCCAACATCCGTCGGAAAAAAATCCACGGTTTTGTTGTCGGAATTAACGTCTGTACGCGGCAGGTGCCTCTCTTTTTTCTTTTATACTCTGTTGTGATATGATGCTACTTGTACAGTGGAACCTCGGATTACGAGCATAATCCGTTCCAGAAGATTGCTCGTAATCCAAAGTACTCGCATATCAAAGCGAGTCTCTTCATTGAAGTTAATGGAAAAGAAAATAATTAGTTTTGCATTGACTTCCGCATGCGGCCAGATGTGGGGGGCGTCGGAGAGCCTTGGGAACACATGGAAAGGCCCAAGGATACCTCAGCTGACCTTGGCAATCCTCGGAAAGGCTCGGGAACTGCGTATTTCTGAGTCTTTCCGATTGGCTCCGCCTGGCTCCTGCGTCCTTCCCACCTCAGGCCAAATATGGTACTGCACAGCACTTTGGCTTGAATCCTGATCGTTTTGCAAGACAACACTCGCAAACCGAGTTAGGATTTAAAAAAATACAGTGCTCGTATTGCGAAACGCTCGTTAACGGCGTTACTTGCAATCCGAGGTTCCGCTGTATATCAAGACATCGCTTGTATATCAAGTCAAAATTTATTAAAAAATGTTGCTTGTCTTGCAAAACGCTCTCAAACCAAGTTACTCTCAAACCAAGGTTTGACTGTATCTGCATTCTTCTGTTTGGTTCTCAAGCTTGTGACCTCATAGGAAGACCACTGAATGTATCTGGAGAATATTTTCAGGAAATCCTTTGTGAAGCGTCAATCAACTTGGGACAATTCTGCATTTCACAATACAAAACAGTTGGGGTCTAATAGCAGAGAAAATTAGATTCTGCAGATCCAGCAGTGAAATCACACATATTCTACAAACGCCTAGAAGGGAAAAATGATCAATACTTTAATCCATTAAAATGCAGAGTAATTAATAAAATCTAAGCCCAGCCAAAACATTTATATATATTTTTTTTACAGTTTGAATATTGTTGGGAAGGAACAGAACCCCTCTCTACTTTTTCCTGCTTTTCAGGGTTCTGTTAAGGAGATTCCATCCAAGTCTCTCTCATGGTGACCACACATTTCCCCCATACAGAAAGGGAGGACAAATCTGCAATAGGGACTCAGACTGTTGCAAATTATCTAAGATTCGTAAATTAAAAAAAAATGTATATTTGAAAAAATTCGGAGATGGTTAATAATGGGAGCATTGGGGGGGATTAGGGGTTCGTAGGGAGAGGAGAGAGAGGATCTGGATAAAATGTATGCATCACATGTATTGTTATGAAAAGAATAAAAAAAGTACTGAATAAAAAACAATCAAAAATTATTTGAAAAAAAAATTTGTATATTTAAAACTCAAAAAAAAAAAATGGAAATTAGTAAATTCGAAAAAAAATTGTATATTCCTAAATATGAAAAAAATTGTATATTCATAAATATGAAAAAAAAATGTATATTTGAAATCTGAAAATCCAAATTTTTTTAAATCTGAAATACCGTATTTATCGGCGTATAACAGGCACCCTAACTTTATGAGGGAAGTTTCAGGAAAAAAACTTTCCACCGCCCCTCCATATAACACACAGGCACAGTTTACCCTCTATTTTCAGGGTAAAAAAGTGAGTGTTATACGCCAATAAAAACAGTAATAACTAACAAATAATAACCTAACTATTAAATTTGGCTGTTAGTGACCGTAACGAACACAAATTCATCCGAAGTTACGAATTATCCGAAAATAACGAATGCTGTATCTAAATGAATGGAACGTAACAAATTAATAATAATAAAACATTTTATTATTATTATTTATTATTCATTAGTCCCATTCCATTTGTTTAGACACAGCATCCGTTATTTTGGATAATTCGTAACTTTGGATATATTTGTATTCGTTACGTTCACTAACAGCCAAAGTTGAAAGGAAATTCCAATACCTATAATTTAAAAGTTAGCTAATTTACAAATTTATAAATATTTGAATTTACGAAAATTTGGAAAAAATTGTTAACCACTTGACCACTGGGCACTTAAACCCCCTTCCTAACCAGACCAATTTTCAGCTTTCGTTGCTCTCACAATTTGAATGACAATTACTCAGTCATACAACATTCTACCCATTTGAAATTTTTGTCCTTTTTTTCACACAAATAGAGCTTTCTTTTGGTGGTATTTGATCACTTCTGGGTTTTTTATTTTTTGCGCTATAAAAGAAAAACGACTGAAAATTCTGTAAAAAAAAAAAAACTTGTTTCTGTCATATTAGTGGGTTATTTCTCACACACAGCATATGCATACCACAAATTACACCCCAAAACACATTCTGCTATTCCTCCCGAGTATGGCGATACCCCATGTGTGAGACTTTTACACAGCGTGGCCACATACAGAGGCCCAACATGCAGGGAGCACCCAGGCCAATTCTGACATTTCTCTCCTACATGGAAAAATCATCATTTATTCGCTAGAAAATTACATAGAACCCCAAAACATTATATATTCTTTTTTAGCAAAGACCCTAGAGAATACAATGGCGGCCGTTACAACTTTTTATCTCGCACGGTATTTTCGCAGAAATTTATTGAACGCGTGTTTTTTTTAAAAAACTGTTTTGTGCTTAAAACAAAACAGTAAAGTTAGCCCGATTTTTTTTCAAAATGTGAAAGATGAAGTTACGCCGAGTAAATAGATACCCAACATGTCACACTTCAAAATTGCGCACACTCGTGGAATGGCGCCAAACTTCGCTACTTAAAAATCCCCATAGGCGGTATTGCAGAGTATTGGGGTATTGCAAAGTATCATGCAGGGTATTGGGGTATTGCCGAGTACTGGGGTATTGCCGAGTATTGGGGTATTGCCGGGTACTGGGGTATTGCCGGGTACTGGGGTATTGTCGGGTACTGGGGTATTGTCGGGTATTGTGGGGTACTGGGGTATTGTTGGGTACTGGGGTATTGTTGGGTACTGGGGTATTGTTGGGTACTGGGGCATTGCTGAGTATTGGGGTATTGTTGGGTACTGGGGTATTGTGGTTTATTGTTGGGTACTGGGGCATTGCCGAGTACTGGGGTATTGCCGAGTACTGGGGTATTGCCGAGTACTGGGGTATTGCCGGGTACTGGGGTATTGCCGGGTACTGGGGTATTGCCGGGTACTGGGGTATTGTCGGGTATTGTGGGGTACTGGGGTATTGTTGGGTACTGGGGTATTGTTGGGTACTGGGGTATTGTGGGGTATTGTTGGGTACTGGGGTATTGTTGGGTACTGGGGTATTGTGGGGTATTGTGGGGTATTGTTGGGTACTGGGGTATTGTTGGGTACTGGGGGATTGTTGGGTACTGGGGTAATGCTGGGTACTGGGGTAATGCTGGGTACTGGGGATTGCAGGGTACTGGGGGATTGCAGAGCTGGGATGGATTGAGGGATGGCTGGATCTGTGACTGCATTTGTCACAGATCCAGCCACAGCTCAGCTGCTGACACCGCGCTCCCCCCCTCTCCTCGCACACTGTACAGAGAGGAGAGGGAGGAGAGGGAGGAACCGGCGTCATCAAATGACGCCGGTTTGTTTACAAGTGATCGCGCCGTCATTCGACGGCGCGATCACGTGGTAAACGGCCGCTATCAGCGGCAATTTACCGTGATCCGTGATGCGCCGGGTCTTCTAGACCCGGCGAGCACGGACACTTTCGCGAGCGCGTCCCAGGGGACGCGCAATCGCGGAAGTGCACGAGGACGTCCCAGGGACGTCGTGTCAAAGCAACTCCACCGCGCCGTAGCAGTAAAATGCTTATGGCGCGGTGGGGAAGTGGTTAACCACTTAAGGACTGCCTCCTGCACATATACGTCGGCAGAATGGCACGGCTGGGCACATCCACGTACAGGTACGTCCTGTACTAGTACCCAGCCATAAGTCGCAGGCGCGCGCCAAAGGCACGCTCCCGCGACCCGGTCCGAAGCTCCGGGACCGCGGGACTCGCGGACCCAATCGCCACTGGAGTCCCCGGAGCTGAAGAACGGGGAGAGCCGTGTGTAAACACGGCTTCCCCGTTCTTCACTGTGGCGGCGTCATCGATCGCGTCATCGATGACGTCACACCTACAGCCACACCCCCTTACAGTTGTAAACACACATTAGGGAACACATAACCCCTTCAGCGCCCTCTTGTGGTTAACTCCCAAACTGCAAATGTCATTTTCACAATAAACAATGCAATTTAAATGCATTTTTTGCTGTGAAAATGACAATTGTCCCAAAAATGTGTCAAAATTCTCCGAAGTGCCCGCCATAATGTCGCAGTCACAGAAAAAATCGATGATCGCCCCCATTAATAGTAAAAAAAAATATTATTAAAAATGAAATAAAACTATCCCCTATTTTGTAAACGCTATAAATTTTGCGCAAACCAACCGATAAACGCTTATTACAATTTTTTTTTTACCAAAAATAGGTAGAAGAATACGTATCGGCCTAAACTGAGGAAAAAATATATTTTTTTATATATTTTTGGGGGTCTTTATTATAGCAAAATGTAAAAAATATTGAATTTTTTTCAAAATTGTCGCTATATTTTTGTTTATAGTGCAAAAAATAAAAACCGCAGAGGTGATCACTAACCACCAAAAGAAAGCTTTATTTGTGTGAAAAAAAGGACGCCAATTTTGTTTGGGATCCACGCCGCACGACCACGCAGTTGGCTGTTAAAGCGACGCAGTGCCGAATTGCAAAACCTGGCCGGGTCGTTTAGCTGACTAAAGGTCCGGGTCTTAAGTGGTTAAAGGGGTTAATCCAAATTAACAAATTTAACAAAATTTGTTAAAGAACGAATTTGGAACTAAACGAATTGCACATGTCTAATGGTGCATTCCATCACCACTTAGGGCAGACGTCTTTCAGCCCATCATTCTCATCGGTTATCTACCCACCCGTGGCCAGTTATGACAGCATTTACAATATGTTATGAGATGTTAATGACAGTATTAAAAATTGACACATTTTTTGGTGAGCAGTTGTGTATGTGTGTTTTGACATTCCATACGACGTGTTTTTATTTTCATTTTTCCATTGTGTGTAATAATAGCTTGTGTGTGGATAACGAGCTGTCACTTTTGGCATTCAGCTGGAGTCTGGCGCTTAAATCAGCTCTGTTCACAATCTTCTGTCTTATTTCCCTACTGATGTCGGCGTTCTCTGCGGAGCCCTGAAGAAATGGCAGCATATGTCTGCGCAGTATGGTTAGTGTGTATATGTAGAATAGAAGAGGAAACACTCTGCCCTTTATATGTCTTTTTAACTCAGTTTTTTATTTATTTTTGACGGGTGTTTTTTTTTATGCTTATTTATTTAACAATACAATATTCTATTAGGATTAAAGTAGACCTGTCAGGGTGGAAATACGAAGGCTGTACTGAAAGTAATGCATAAGTGGGCAGAACTTTTTTATTAACTTACATAGGTTGTTCAAACTCCACATTATGGTAGATTAACTCTTCCTCTACACCACATGTGTCAAACACAAGGCCCGTCAGGCCACTTCATGTGGCCCTTGCACCTTTCCTGCAGCTGCGGCACCCCCCCCCCCTCATTTCGGCCTTTCACCTTATCTCTGCAGTTGGCAGAAAAGAGGAGGACAGAACTCCTGTACCAGATACTGTGCTTCTTAGTGCAGCCGCAGCACCCTTCTCCACCTCTCTTGGTCTTAGCATTCAGCAGACCCTGGCAGCTGACCAGGGCCCCCATCAGAAACTATAGGGCAACTTACACAGCTTCAGGCATGGGCCCCTGGAGCAGAGAACCGGGGTGCTGCCGCCTGAAATTGAGAAGTGTGTGGGGGGGGGGGTGCCGCCGCTAATTGAGAAGCAGGGGGGGCCTTTACAAAAAAAAAGAAATAAAGAAAAATATAAAAAAAAGGGGGGGGAGTAGCCATTCGGGGCCCTGGGGACCTCTGGGCACTTTAATAAAAAAAAAAATATATATATATATATATATATATATATATATATATATATATATATATATATATAAAAAAGGTGGGTTGCCATCTGGGGCCCCGGGGACCTCTGGGCCCTTTATTAAAAAAATTACAAAAAAAAGGGTGTTGCCATCCGGGACCATGGAGACCTCTGGGCCCCTGGGGACCTCTTGGCCTTTTAATAAAAAAAAACAAAAAAAAAACCTCTGGGCCCTTTGATAAAAAAAAAATAAAAAAAAATATATAAAAAAAAATATATTTTTTTAATAAAAAATAACAAAAAAAAGGGAGGTTGCCATCCGGGGCCCTGGGGACCTCTGGGCCATTTAATAAAAAAATATATGTATATAAAAAAAAAAAAGAAAGAAAAGAAATAAAAAAATGTGTATAAAAAATATCAATTTGTTTTAAAATAAAAAAAAGGGGGGTTGCCATACGAGCCCCTGCGGACCTCTGGGCCCCTTACAGGTGCACTGCTTGTACCCCCCTAATGGCGGCCCTCCTGCAGACCCTGCTTTCCAGCCCAACCTCCAGCTTCTTTCTGGAAGCAGCACCAGATAAGGGGGGTGCACTGTGACATAAAGGAGGGTGGGGGACTCTTGACTTCTGATGCAAGGGGGGTGGGGTGCTCTGGACATCTAGTCTTACAGATACAACTGGTCCTTTAAGGGCAGCCAAAATGCAGATGCGGCCCACGATGAAATTGAGTTTGACACCCATGCTCTACACTGTGTTCACAATTATTAGGCAAGTTGTATTTTTGAGGATTCATTTAATTATTGAACAACTATAGTGCTATCGGCAGGGCCGTCTCTACCATAGGGCAAACAGGGGCAGCTGCCCAGGGCCCTGTCACTGTTGGGGGCCCAAAGCAACCCCCTTTAAAAAAAAAAAAAAAATTTTTTTTTTTTTTTTTAGGGGTCCGGTGGTCCGGAGGTCCCCAGGGGCCCGGAGGCCCCCAGGGACCAAGATGGCAACCCCCCCTTTTTTTTATTTTTTTTTAAATAAAAAAATATATTTATTTTATATATTTTTATTTTATTTTTTATTAAAGGGCCAATTTTTTAAATATATTTTTATTTTTTATTAAAGGGCCATTTTTTTTAGGGGTCCCCAGGGACCCGGAGGCCCCCAGGGCCCCAGATGACAACCCCCCCCTTTTTTTTTTTTATAAAAATATATATTTATTTTATATATTTTTATTTTATTTTTTATTAAAGGGACAATTTTTTTTTAGAGGTCTGGAGGTCCCCAGGGGCCCGTAGTTCCCCAGGGCCCCGGATGACGACCCCCCTTTTTTATAAAAAAAAAAAGAAAACTTTTTTATATATTTCTTTTAATATATATATATATATATATATATATATATATATATATATATTATATAATATAAATGTTATTATTATTAAAGGACCCAGAGGTCCCCAGGGCCCTGGATGGCAACCCCCCTTTTTAAAAAAAATGTTTTTATATATTTTTTTTTCTTTTTATTTTTTTTTATTTATATATATATATATATATATATATATATATATATAAATTAAAGGGCTCAGAGGTCCCCAGGCCCCATGTGGCAATCACCCTTTTTTATTTTTTTTATAAATGTTTATTTTTTTATTTTTGTTTATATTTTTTTATTATTAAAGGGCCCAGAGGTTCCCAGGGCCCTGGATGGCAACCCCACTTTTTTTTTTATAAGTGTTTATTTTTAATATATTTTTTTTATTTTATTTTTTTTATTAAAGGGTCCAGAGGTCCCGGATGGCAACCCCCCTTTTTTTGTAGTTTATTTTTCTAAAAAAAAAAAAAAAAAATTATTAAAGGGCCCAGAGGTTCCCAGATGGCAACCCCCTTTTTTAAAAAAAAAATATATATTTTTTATATATATTTTTTATTTCTTTTTTTCTTTTTATTAAAGGGCCCAGAGGTCCCCAGGGCCCCGGATGGCTACACCCCTTTTTTTATATCTATTTTTGCGTCTCAATTTAAGGGGGCAGCACCCCCCCCCCCCCCCCCCGTTCTCTGCTCCAGGGGGCCCATGCCTGAAGCTGTGTAAGGGGCCCCATAATTCCTGATGGCGGCCCTGCCGCCCGTTAAGCCCCTGTGCTGCCCACAAATCAGGCTGAAAATCATCAGCGGCACGCAGCCAGTGACAGTACTGCTTCCCTTCCCAGTGTTTTAAAATGTACAGAACCCCTGGCTTCCCTTTAGACGTGCACTTCTCCCTTCCTGCCACTGGGTGCTGCTTGTATATAAAAGTGAACTAGAATGTGATTTTATAACATCCCCAGTTTGCTAATCCCGAGGCTGACTTCTTCATGTCCTGCTCTTCAATGTATGTCACTGTTTGCTAATCTATATTGTAAATAGAAGTTTTCTGTAGAGTGTGCCCAAAGTCTTTATAATATTTGATGATTCATTGCAGGTCTGGTCAGTGTTTTAAAAAGTTCCTGTATTTTACACCTGTCATGGAATGGGGTCACATCACCGTCTGTCCATTCTGCTGTAGCACCATGGGAACCCAGGCCATGCAATGTGTAAAATACAGGAACTCTTTAAGTCACAGACCAGACCTGCAGTCCAGGCTGAGTGAGGCCTCAGAGCACATGGCATTACTGTCTGTATTTAACTGCTTGATGGGCTTATTTTGGGCCTGACTGGTTCACATGTATGTGTTTTGGCGGCCCACATTTGTGCAGGCACATCAGCCCATTCATTTGATGCCTCATGTAATAGGCTGAGCACACGGCACACCTATGCCCATCAAGCAATGAAATACAGCACTGTCTGTCCATTCTGCTGTCTGCTGTGACTTATCTGCAGTTCCTGCACTGTCAAACTCACTGCATTTTTAGATGTTTAGGTCACGCTTTTAAAAACACAGTGCGTTTGTGTGTGCAAGAACTGCAGGTAAGTAGCATGGTGCAAAAGCAGAATGGATTTCAAGGCAACTGATTTTTAAAATGCTGAATGCACCTTTTTCCTGCAGGAAACAAAGGCATGGCAGCCCATTCAAATCAATGCTGTGCCTGCAGAAATGAGGGCCGCCAAAACACATACATGTGAACCAGCCAGGCCCAAAATAAGCTAAAGGGGGGGCCCAAAAAAAATGTTTGCCCAGGGCCCAAACCATATTAAAGACGGCCCTGGCTATCGGTCAATCCAAAATGTTAATAAATCTCAAACCTGAATATTTAAAGGAGAAGTCCAGCCTGAGCGTTTTAGGATCTATGGGTCACAGGAGCGCAATTCATTTTGCACTCCTGTGACCCGTTTTCAGCAGAGAGCGGTCTGAAGTCCGCTCTCCGCTGACGTCACTACCATCAGTCGGGGCAGCGCATCATCACGACTTCCAAGTCTGGATCCACCAGCTGCCTTGATTGATGGCAGTCTCAGCGTCTCAATGAGCCGCTAAGACCCTGAGACAGCTGCCCCCCCCCCCCTCCCACCTTCCATGGCTCAGCGCTCCAATGAGTGCTGAAAAGTAGAGCAGAAGCGATGCTGAAAGTCAGCATCGCTTTGCTCAGGGAGGAGAACCGGTTCTCCTCCCTGAGCGGTGGCTCGGTTCTCAGTGCAGAGATGCCGGGGGACAGATGCAGCATCGGTCTGATACAACATCCACCGAGGTAAATATAATTAGAAAAAAAAATATATATATATATACTTCTCAACTTCTCAACTAAAATCAACGTGAGATTTTATCTTTCTTTCTGAATCTTTCAGATTCAGAAAAAATCGCCTATCTTTGGGCGGGCGTAGCGTATCTCAGATACGCCGCTGTAACTTAGAGCGGCAGGTACGGTATTCAGAAAGTTACGGCGGCGTAGCGCATCTGGTCCAGCGTAAGCCTGCGTAATTCAAAATAGGAAGGAGGTCGGCGTGTAGTATTGAAATGAGTCGGGACCCCACGTAAATGACGCATCTAACGAACGGCACATGGGCCGTCTGTGGACATATCCCAGTGCGAATGTGCGAAAATCACGGCGATAACAGTCAAAGCTTTCGACGTGAACGTAACTTACGCCCAGCCCCATTCCCGAACGACTTACGCAAATGACGTAAACATCGTACAATACGACGCTGTTCCGACGTCCATACTTAACATGGGTTGCGCCTCATATAGCAGGGGTAACTTTACGCTGGTCGAACGCCTACGTAAACAACGTATATCAATATCCCGGGCGCACGTACGTTCGTGAATTGGCGTATCTAGCTCATTTGCATATTTTTAATGGGAAAGTCTAATGCGTCCAGCGTAACTATGCGCCCACGATACGCCGGCGTAGGCAAGTTACGCTGGGCAACTGAAGCCATGTTTTTCGGCGTAACTTGCTTTCTGAATCGGCGTAAAGATGCGACGGCGCACATTTGAATTTACAGCGGCGTATCAGGAGATACGCCGGCGTAGATTTTTTCTGAATCTGGCCCTTAGTGGGCAACTATTAGTGTGCAGAATTATGCAACTAAATGCAAAATTAAAATGTTCCCATCTTGCTTGTTTGTTTTCATCTGTTAACCTTGTACCTCTGGGTACTCCAGGTAGGTTGCAGCTCTAGAATATGACATCACTGGAAGATAACAGGTTCCTGGTAGCTTCATGTTTGATTCTTATAAAATCTTTGGCAGTTAATTTGCGTCTTTTTTTCTCAACATGTTTTTTGCGACCATGTTGACTATTTGTAACAAATGTTTGATGGTTCTGGGATCACTCCTCAATATCTTAGCAACTTCAAGAATGCTACATCCCTCTGAAAGACTTTTTACAATTCTTGACTTTTCAGAATCAGTTAAATCTCCTTTTTGGCCCAGGCTGTCCAATAATTATGCACACCTTGATATAGATGCCCTCAAAAATTCCACTTGCATGCTTGCATTTTGCGAGTGGATTTTGAGGGCTGGGAAGAAGGGCTGCCTGGGGGGGGGGGCACACCGCCGATCATAGAGGGGAAGAGAGGAGAGCCGCCACTGGATGATCAGAGCAGGGAACATCACAGCTTTTGTTTCAATAGCTGGGTGTTCCCCGCTGTGCGCTGTCACATAAGCCCCTCCTCCTTTTCTGGGACTTTTATAGACAGATCACTGTCGCACAGAGCTGTGTGTAAACACAGCTTCCCCGTTCTTCACTGCGGCGCCGTCATTGATCGTGTGTTCCCTTATATAGGGAAACACAATCAACGACGTCATACCTACAGCCACACCCCCCTACAGTTAGAAACACAGATGAGGTCACACTTAACCCCTTCAGCACCCCCTTGTGGTTAACTCCCAAACTGCAATTGTAATTTTCACAGTAAACAATGCATTTTTAATGCATTTTTTGCTGTGAAAATGACAATGGTCCCAAAAATGTGTCAAAATTGCGATTTTTTTTTTTACCAAAAATAGGTAGAAGAATACGTATCGGTCTAAACTGAGGAAGATTTTTTTTTATATATATATTTTTGGGGGATATTTATTATAGCAAAAAGTAATAGGATTTTTTTCAAAATTGTCGCTCAATTTTTGTTTATAGGGCAAAAAATAAAAACCGCAGAGGTGATCAAATACCACCAAAAGAAAGCTCTATATGTGGGGAAAAAAAGGACACCAATTTTGTTTTTATTTCGTAAACACTATAGATTTTGCGCAAACTAACCGATAAACGCTTATTGCGTTTTTTTTTTTTTACCAAAAATAGTTAGAAGAATACGTATCGGCCTAAACGGAGGGAAAAAAAATGTATATATTTTTTGGGGGATCTTTATTATAGCAAAAAGTAAAAAATATTGCATTTTTTTCAAAATTGTCGCTTTATTTTTGTTTATAGCGCAAAAAATAAAAAGGAAGCCAATTTTGTTTGGGAGCCACGTCGCACGACCGCGCAGTTGTCAGTAAAAAGCGACGCAGTGCCGAATCGCAAAAACTGGCCAGGTCCTTAAGCTGCCTAAAGGTCTGGGTCTTAAGTGGTTAAAAGTAGTGATTATTTGCTCTTTTTGTACTATAAAGGGCTAATTTTCGATTTTTTTTAACCCATTATTTTACTGGCCAATTAATAATTTCATAATCGATTAGTTGTCGATTAATCAATTAGTTGTTTCGGCCTTAAATAAGACATAGAAAAAATCATGTAATTATTCTATACTCTATTCGAAATTTAAAGAAGTTTTGTTATACAGAAATATTTGAAAGCAATTGACTTCCATCGCTGTATGGAAGGGATGGGGTCGATGTAGGTAAGCAGGTTCCTCCAGCCAGCAAACACCCTCCCCGTGTTTTTTCACATTTTTAATGGCAGTGTTTTTATTATCTTGCCAACTTTATTGCTATATTGTGTACTTGAGTATTCGGACACTTGAAAATGAGGTCAAGGACAAGGGTGTTAGACTAGAATGCTGTTGGGTACTCACAGTTCATCTTTGGCTGGCACAGAAATTCTCATGTGTTTGTTGTTATAGCTTGTGAAAGTATTTTAATGTAAATCAATGAAAGCTGTGTCCTTGCCCTTTCAATCTAAGCAATGTCATGTGGTTGTTTGGGTATTTAATTCAGTATTTATGCCTTTGCTTCTCAACAAGCATGCATTTTTCTGACTGATGGAAGCATAATGGATTGCAGGGAAAAGCTGTGTGGCCAGCTAAAGAGGGTCATGAAATTAAGAATCGGAATTCAGCTTCATCCTCATCTCATGTATTCACTTCTCCCTGAAATATCATTTCTCATTGGAGGGTATAGTCAAATTCTTGCAGAAACTGGAAAATCTGAAACGATCAGAAAAAGTAGAATAGATTAGTGCCAAAAACAAAGGAAATCCAATTAGCACAGACAACATGCTCTACCTGCATAACAAGAAGATGAACATTTTTAACAATAAACTCCATTCTGGCCGAGGTAATGTAGCTTGACTTCATATTAGACCCCTTTCCCACTGAAGCATTTTTACAGCATTTTAGCGTTAAAAATAGCGCTATTAAAATGCTCATAAAACATTCTCCATGCATCTCAATGGACCATTTCACACTGAGTCCTGCAAGCAGCATCTTTGGAGCAGCTTTTGGGCGCAAAAAAAAGTTCCAAAAACGCCCCTCTCCATTGAAATGAATTTAAAGCGCTGTAAAAACGCCTTACCCTTTCACACTGAGGCACTGCAAAAACTCCCTAAAACGTTAGGGTCTTAGCAGTGCTTTACCAGCACATTGGGATTGCAGATGCGTTAGAAATTCCTGCCTGGCCTTTCTAACATAATTTGTATTACTTTAGTAAATCAATCATAGAGGCTTAATTAATTCCCTGTAGTCCATTTTAGTACTTAGGAACATAGCAATACTTTACATTGGTTTTTGCTAGCCTCTTATCCTTATTGGTTTACATACATGTATAGGTTTAATGATATATTTCTATATATTTTTATATTTTCTATGGGTTTCGTATTGCACCTGTTATATCCATTATGAAATTTCTATAGTTCTATATATTTTTATATATTTTTTATGATGGGCCAATAGATGCATTATACATATGCAGGGCTTTTTTTCAGGGGGAACTTGGGGGAACTCAGTTCCACCACCTCTGGCTCAGACCCTGCTCACCACAATCACTTGTAAACACAGAAGTCTGATTTCTGTGTTTACAGGCAACAGCTCTGCACTCTGTGTGTAACCCCCTGAACTCTGCACGCTGTATGTAATGCAATCCTGGTATTTAATGCCCCTTTAAGACCCTTCTACTGTTTGTGAAATCTGAAAGTTCCTGCACCTATTTTCTGAGAAAAAAAGCTCTGTACATATGACTTATTGATAATTGGATGTAAACCAACATATGCTTTTATGGTTTTAGTTTTGGTTTTTGAAATAATACTCACAGAGTTCCCTTGCTGACACTGAGCGATGTTTTTTTAACTACATTCATTTTGATTTAATTTCATTAATGCCTCGGGACTGATATCTGTTTTATGACCACAAGATGGCGCTATTACATTCCGAGGTTTTTGTGTGTTCGTCTTTGAAACAATAAAGTTGTCCATCCTGAACGTGACGCGGGACGTGCCGCGCCGCTTGATCACGTTGTCAGTGATGGGGGTTGCTACGGTTACCTTAGCTTATTTAACACCAAAAGGGTGACGTGCCTGGCTCCGCCCTGCTGAGAAAGTGTTTTTTTACGCAACGCGTCCGGGGGTCTGGAGCTTTACACGTCGCTTGGTGTCCTTCCGTGTGAACTCTGTGAGCTGTTAGTCTTATGTACATTGCCTGAAAACATCTTGCTAAATTTGAGTAGCCTGTCAAATGCCTATTTAATTAAAGCATTGATCCAGCGGAGGCTCTTAGATTGCTGTTTTTCTTCCATGTCCCCATGTTCCGGTATAAATGCTGAGACTGACAATAGGAGATCTACAACATCTTTCACATCCTGTTTTCTTTATGCCCAAATGACCATCTGCTAACCCAATGCTCGAATAACGCTCGAATAACACTCGAATAACGCTCGAATAACGCTCGAAAAATGCTTGAAAAATGCTCGAATAATGCTCGAATAACGCTCAAATAATGCTCGAAAAAAGTTAAAGTAGTAACCTGTAAAGGGTTTCACCTATGGATAGTAAAATTTACATTGTTTGATGCCGTTCCATGGGCATGCACAATTTTAAAGCGGCTGGGGTGGGACAAATTAGGATGGGGGGACCAATTTTAGTCTTGCCTAGGGCAGCACAAAAGCAAAATACATCACTGGATGGGAGAAGATCTAAGCTTAGGTTTTGGCGTTCCTTCCACTTTAAGTCTCCAGGTCTTTGCTCCTTATCTTTCCGATTGTCTGTAGAAGCAGTCTTGCTCCTCCACCCATTACATTGGTTATTGACATACTGTTTTTCCTGTGTTATCATGAAGCTCCTGCTTTACACCAGAGCATCCATAACTGCTAATGTATCAGAGAGAGAAATTACACACAGTACACAACCCTATGTATAGTCATAGATAGGAAAGGATGTATGATCTTAAGTCATCAGGAAGGTCCTTTAATTGAAAACATTTTCAGGCGTTCTTTAAAACTTTGTCTCCAATCTGTTCTCTGGTCTTGAGCTAGGAATTAATTTGACAGTCTTAGAATAAGGCACGGAATGTCTCCAGCCTAGATACAAATGAAGATTAGCACTACAAACATATGCTTCGTTGCGATAGTCTTGCTGAATACAAGGCTCGGAAAATTGGAGTATTTTTCTTGTCATTGTTTTATCTACATTAAGGATTAAGAACAGGTGTGCCTCCTGGAGAAATCCAACAACACAAGTACCTTATTTTAATTATTACTTTTAAAGAAAATGCTAATACAAAGTCCTGAAATATAATAGTAGAATAAAAATGAAAAATAGAATAAAAATATATATAATAGTAGGGTGATTTAAGGTAACAGGTAACATTGTCACATGGACTATTGAAGTGGTGGATCTAAAGTAGGGTGACCAGACATCACCGGTTTTAGGGGACAGTCCCTGGATTGAGGACACTATCCCCGGCCCAAGTCTGTCCCCAGTTTTGTCCCCGGATTGGATTTGAACAGTGACAATTTCAAAGACAGTCAGTGCAGAATTAAAAAAACTAAAATCTGAATTACACCCTCCTCCGCTCTGCTGCTCCTACTAGCTTAGGGGGGGGGGGGGGGGTGTATTTTTTTCATTATCTGTGCCCCTTTCTGATACTCATGTGCTGGTCGGAGCGGAGGGAATATTTCTTCAGTTTTGGGCACATGCCCATTCAGCATGCAAGTCCCGGCCAGCCACCTGTCTGCCTATCACCTTGCCTTCCCTGGGGGAGTGATCTTCCTCCGCTCCTCACCCAGTAGTAGTAGCCGGGGGCCTGGAGGGTAAGACTTAGTAACAAAAAGATGTCCCCGGATTTCATTTAAAAAATCTGGTCATCTTAATCTAAAGTCTTTTTGGTCTTTAAGGTTCTAAATAGATTAGAGAGATTTAGAAGCAGTGCCAGGTTTTATTGCTTAAAGGGGTTGTAAAGGTTTGTATTTTATTTTCTAAATAGGTTCCTTTAAGCTAGTGCATTGTTGGTTCACTTACCTTTTCCTTCCATTTCCCTATTGGCTGCTCGGCGAGATGACGTAAATTTATGTGATCTAGCCCAGCAGAGCCGACCTGCTGCCGTAAAACTGCGGCGGCTGGTCGGCAAGCAGTTAAACGAACCTATTTAGAAATTAAAAAAACAAACCTTTACAACCACTTTAAGAAAAAATAGCCAGCACACTATGGATAAAGCTTCTTTGAGGCTTGGTTCACACTTCTGCGCGTTTCGTTGTGCAGGTGGTTGGGGCTGCAGGAACTTGTGCGGGTCCTGTAGCAGCATCACCCGCACAGGTGTGAACCTAGCCTAAATACAGAAGTTCAAGTCCAAAAATACACTGTTTTGAAAAAAGTCTTGGGCCACGTGCCTTTACACACACATTAACTTTAATGGCATCCCAGTCTTAGTCTGTACGGTTCAATATGGAGTTGGCCCACCCTTTGCAGCTATAACAGCTTCACCTCTTCTGGAAAGACTGTCCACAAGGTTTAGGAGTGTGTCTATAGTAATGTTTGACCATTCTTCCAGAAAAACTTTAGCAGGACTGTGCAGACCGGTCAAGCTCCTCCACCCCAAACTCATCCATGGAAATAAAAGAGAACGGATGGACGGCCGCACACCGGAAAACTCTTGAGTTGTCTTTATTGAAAAAGCATAAGCAGGCACCACAGATAAGGCCATGAATAAGTACTAACCAAGTGTGAAATGCGTCGGCTGTTTTTTGATTCTTGCTGTGTATCTGTGGTGCCTGCTTATGCTTTTTCAATAAAGACAACTCAAGAGTTTTCCGGTGTGCGGCCGTCCATCCGTTCTCTGTTATTTCCATTGCCTAGTGCATTGCCAGCACCCGCATATACCTGGACTGATCCACGAGTGCACTTGGGATATCCCTGGAGCAGTGAACCCCACTTCCCAAACTCATCCATGTCTTTATGGACCTTGCTTTATGCACTGGCCCAAATCATTTGGTGAAGGGGGGATTATGGGGTGGGGTTGTATTTGAGGGGTTGGGCTTGGCCCATTAGTTCCAGCAAAGGGAACTCTTAAGGCTTCAGCATACCAAGACATTTTGGACAATTTCATGCTCCCAACTTTGTGGGAACAGTTTGGGGATGGCCCCTTCTTGTTCCAACGTGACTGCGCACCAATGCACAAAGCAAGGTCCATAAAGACATGGATAAGCAAGTTTGAGGTGGAGGAACTTGACTGGCCTGCCCTCAAACCGATAGAACACCTTTGGGATGAATTAGAGCATACACTGAGAGACAGGATTTTCCGTCCACATCAGTGCCTGACCTTACAAATGTGCTTTTGGAAGAATGGTCAAACATTCCCATAGACACATCCTAAACCTTGTGGACAGCCTTCCCAGAAAAGTTGAAGCTGTTATATCGGCAAAGGGTGGCCCAACTCAATATTGAACCCTACAGACTAAGACTGGGATGCCATATTAACGTTAATGTGCGTGTAAAGGCCGGAGTCCCAATAATTTTGCTAATATAGTGTAAACACACCCACACAGGTTGAAATGGATCGACTGGTGTCTTTATTGAACCATACCAACTATGTAATTATGTAACTATGTTGGTACTAAAACTAAGGATCACATAAGGGATGATGGGGGTTTCAGAAACAAGTGGAGGTCTGAACAGGGGTGGACTGACAACTTACGGGGCTCCTGGGCAATAGAAGTTTATGGGGCCCCTGGGCTTACAAATGTCCAGGAGGCAGTGCAGAGGCAGGGCAGCTAAAATCTCAGGATTTTCACATCAAAAGCATGTCGGTTTTGGAAATATCAAAGACAGATGTAAAAAAACGCAGATTTGTACATACTGTCCCTGGTTTTATTGAGCCTGGAAACCCTGATGGGGCCCCCTAGTGGCATGGGGCCCTCGGGCACTGCCCGAGAGTCACAATGGTCAGTCCGCCCCTGGGTCTGAGCTATAAAAGTAACAAGACAACCATTCAAATCTAATTGACATTTCAAAGATAAGGGTATCTAATGTATATGGAAACACAACGGCAATCTTGCATAGAAGTAACAAGTACCTCAAAGTGAAGGTAATCCAAAATAAAGGAGGATAGTTTTTGTCAGCATTAGATATTGCATTTATTGTCTATAAGCCAACAGGGTTCTTTTAGTTTTTATCAGCAGCTTGGGTGACAACATAGGAGGACAATTGGGAGACAAAGACAGAATTCCAGGTACTGCATGAGCAAGAAACTTTATGGCAGTATCATCAAGTATTATTTGAATGAAAAAAACTGCAGATTAAAAAAAAAAATATTTAAAATTAGTTTTCTTTTTAACAATTTATTTTTTTCTCTTGTGTTTGTATTAGGGAAAGCTGTCTCTGCAGAGCTGTGTGTGGATGAGCCTCCTGTCCAGCTGGTGTGTAAAGTCCCCTGCAGTCTGGATTGCGTCATTAGTGAATGGTCCGACTGGTCGCTGTGTTCCCGTTCCTGTTCCACAAAGAATGCCGAGGGGAAGCAGAGCAGGACCAGATCAATCCTGGCTTATCCTGGAGAAGGTAGGCTCATGAGTGTACAGCCTTTTTAATAATATAAAGGCCTGGTTTAGATGTGATGCCGCCACACTGCCTGTTTTAATCCTATTTATGCTGAATAAATGTGCACTTGGTGGCAGGCAGTGCCGTCTCCAGCTTTCATTTTTTTTGGGGGGGGGGGCAACTATATATAAAAAAAATATATACACATATATATATACACACACACACACAGTCCCTTTGAACTTGCCACATTTTGTCATGTTACAACCAAAAATGTAAACGTATTTTATTGGGATTTTATGTAATAGACCAACACAAAGTGGCGCATAATTGTGGAGTGGAAGGAAATGGTTTTAAAAATTGGCACCCACGGCAGATCCTATATCTGGCTGCCCAACACCTTTACATCAAAGCCCCCTTTACATTACAGTACCCCCCTTTACAGAGCAGTCCCCTTTACATTACAGTACCTCCTTTACAGTCCAGTTCCCTTTACATCACAGTGCCCCCTTTACATTACAGTGCCCCCTTTACATTACAGTGCAGTCCCCTTTTTATCACAGTACATGCTTTACATCATAGTGCCCCCTTTACTTCACAGTGCCTCCTTTACAGAGCAGTCCCCTTTACATTACAGTACCTCCTTTACAGTCCAGTCCCCTTTACATCACAGTGCCCCCTTTACATTACAGTGCCCCCTTTACATTACAGTGCAGTCCCCTTTTTATCACAGTACATGCTTTACATCATAGTGCCCCCTTTACTTCACAGTGCCTCCTTTACAGAGCAGTCCCCTTTACATTACAGTACCTCCTTTACAGTCCAGTCCCCTTTACATCACAGTGCCCCCTTTACATTACAGTGCCCCCTTTACATTACAGTGCAGTCCCCTTTTTATCACAGTACATGCTTTACATCATAGTGCCCCCTTTACTTCACAGTGCCTCCTTTACAGAGCAGTCCCCTTTACATTACAGTACCTCCTTTACAGTCCAGTCCCCTTTACATCACAGTGCCCCCTTTACATTACAGTGCCCCCTTTACATTACAGTGCAGTCCCCTTTTCATCACAGTACATCCTTTACATCATAGTGCCCCCTTTACTTCACAGTGCCTCCTTTACAGAGCAGTCCCCTTTACATCACAGCTCCCCTTTACATGACAGTGCTCCCTTTACATTACAATCCCCTTTACATTACAGTGCGCCCCTTTACAGAGCAGTCCCCTTTACATTACAGTGCCTCCTTTACATTACAGTGCCCCCCTTTACATTACGGTCCCCTTTACATTACAGTGCCTCCTTTACAGTGCAGTTCCCCTTACATCACAGTGCCCACTTTACATTACATTGCCCCCTTTTACAGAGCAGTCCCCATTACATCAATATAAAGGGACACTGTGATGTAAGGAGGACTGCACTGTAAATGGGGGCAATGTAATGTAAAGGGGGCACTGTGATGTATAGGATGTACTAAATTAGAATTTTAAAGGGGAGCTGTGATGTGAAGGGAAACTGAGGACACTAATATAAAGGGGGGGGGGCTGTTCTGTAAAGGGGGGTTGTGGTGTGAATGGGGGCTGAAGACAGACTCTGTGAATATCCCATCTCCCGTCCCATCCACCAAACATCCGAAGCCCCCCACTCAGTCCCTGGGAAAATTTGCTGCCATGAAACTGGTCTCTGGTACTAAAAAGGTTGGGAACCGCCGCTGTATACTATTGAGGACCCATTCACACCATTTGCATTGTGATGTTCAAATGCAAAGATAAGGCAATCTGCTTTGTTCCTAGGATGTTTGCTCACTCCAATGCATTGTAGTGATGTGCACTGAAAATAAAGTCCTGCATGCAGTACCTTTCTCCAGTGCAGCATGCTGTGCCGAAAACCACCGTATCCAAACACTGCTGTTTGAATGGAACCTAAAGAAATGTCACTTGTGACATTTCAATAAAAGTCTAACAAAAAAAGAAAATGTGCCGCGATCGGTGCTTAGGCACTGTGTCCCCCTGGCGCACACAAGCAGCTGTGTGTTCAGCGTGGCTACTGGTGCGAATCAGCCCTGAAAGCATTTTTCTGCTTGATAACTGCAAAAACCTGTGGATCTAGTAAGAAATCTTGTGAGCTGATACCTCCCTGTGCTTTCTGCTACATTATTATCAGTTAGTATAGTTTCCAATTCTCTCATTCGACCCCATTTACACTCGCGATTGGGGCAACGTGCGTTTACATGCGAGTGCCCCAGGGGGGGTTCCCAGCGATTAGCTGCATGTTGAAGCCCCACTGAAAGCCATGGGAGTCTGACAGCTCCCGCAGCTAATCGCAGCCGCTCGCATGTATTTGCTCATGAAAATATTACCTGCCGCTTGAGCAATTATATGGAAACAGCCCTGCTTTTAGACACACTTTTATACAGAAACTATTTCGATAATAACACTTCAACTGAATTAACACTTTGCGTCACAAAGTTATGAATTGAGCGATTAGCTATCTTTGCATGAGCAGCAAATCCCCTGTATTTCACATGTGTGATCCATTCCTAAGAAAGTAATGATAGCACCACACTACTGGTCTTGGTGTTCAAAATAATAGTTTATTATTTGATTGGAGGGATAAAATGAAATAAAGCATCCAACACATTTCAGGAGTAACAAACAGCACCCCCCCCCCCTCCCACTTCATCAGGGTTGAAAAAATACAAGAAATACAAAATAACCATATACCGTTTATCGGCATATAACGTGCACTTTTTTCCCCTTAAAATCAGGGGAAAATCGTGGGTGCGCGTTATACGCCGATCCCCGCTGTCGGCCGACATAGACCGAGCCGAGCCGAGTGTATTGCGCACTCGGCTAGGCTCGGCCACGCGAGAGAAGCCGAGAGGAGCCAAACACACAGGAAATCCGGCTCTGCACAGCTCGGCGCCCAAACTCAAAAAAACAAAAACACACAGCGCTGCAGCCCCGGGCAAGCAAGCTGCAGACGGACCCCCGCAAGGCTGGACGGACCCCGCGCAAGACCGCAGACGGACGCTGGACAAGGCCGCCGATGGACGCCGGGCAAGACAGCAGACAGACACCCACAAGGCTGGACAGACCCCGCGCAAGGCCGCAGACGGACGCCGGACAAGGCCGCCGATGGACACCGGGCAAGACAACCGACGAGCATCCAAAATGTAAGTTTTTTTCCTAAACTTCCCTTCTAAGCTTGGGGTGCGCGGTATACGCCGATAAATAAGGTAAATAGAAAAATACCGTATTTTTCACTTCATAAGACGCACCTAGGTTTTAGAGGAGGAAAACAAGAAAAAAATATATACTAAACCAAATAAAGCAATACAATATTTACCAGTCCCATGGAATGCAGCCTGACCAGTGCCAAAAAAAGTAGCCTGACCAGTGCCATGAAATGCAACCTGGTCAGTGCCATAAAATGCACTGTGTCGGCAATTTGCCACAACCCAGGTATCCATCTCTTCAGGCGGCGGTCTGGTTTACGATAATGGTGCTCTCTTCGGTGGATTCACAGCGAGATTACTATTATTAGCACCGCTCTCCCATACTCTCCGCCGCTTACCGGAGCCGTCGGTAGCGACGGAGGCGATCGGGTCCTTCACATTGTTGGGTATGGAGACCAACGAAGGGAAGATGGCCCCTATCCGTCTCCATTACCATAGCAGGGCGGAAGCGACGTCAAAGCAACATTCTTTTATTGCATTTTAGTTTAAATATGAGATGTGAGGTCTTTTTGACCCCAGATCTCATATTTAAGAGGACCTGTCATGCTTTTTTCTATTACAAGGAATGTTTACATTGTAATAGGAATAAAAGTGACACCATTTTTTTTTTTTTAAAGAACAGTGTAAAAAATAAAAGGTAAAATAAATAGGGGAAAAAAAAAAGAAAAAAATGTAAATGCACCCCGTCCCGCCGAGCTCTCGTCCTTATGTGAGCAGCACCCGCATATGAAAACGGGGTTCAAACCACACATATGAGGTAGAGCGAGAACAATAATTCTAGTCCTAGACCTCCTCTGTAACTCAAAACATGCAACCTGTAGAATGTTGTAAACGTCGCCTATGGAGATTTCTAAGGGTAAAAGTTTGTTGCCATTCTATGAGCGGGCGCGATTTTGAAGCGTGACATGTTGTGTATCAATTTACTTGTCGCAACATTATCTTTTACAATATAAAAAAAATTGGGCTAACTTTACTGATGTCTTATTTTTTTATTCAAAAAAGTGTATTTTTACCCAAAAAAAAGTGCGCTTGTAAGACCGCTGTGCAAATACGGTGTGACAAAAAGTATTGCAATGACCGCCATTTTATTCTCTATGGTGTTAGAAAAAAAATGTATAATCTTTGGGGCAATTTTCTAGCACAAAAAAAGTTTTTAACTTGTAAACAACAAATCTCAGAAAGAGGCTTGGTGCTTACGCCCTCTTCCACACAGGCGGACGGCGTCGCTACGGAGTCCGCATGCTCCTGCCGGCTCAGCTGGAGATCTTTCCACTGATCTCCGCTGTGGCGGGGGATGACAATTTCCTCTCTGCTCACTGGGCAGGGAGGGGCTTGTGCAGCGCCGCTGTCTCCTATGGAGAGATCTGATGAAAACGGACAGCATGTCTGTTTTCATCAGTTCTCACCCGATCTGATCCACCATGGACGGATGGGAACGTATCGCCATCCGTCTGATTTTGGTGGATCGGATTGGGTTGGATGTCAGCGGACATGTCTCCGCTGACATCCGATGCTCCATAGGACTACATGGAGCAGCCGTTCAGGTCCGCTATCAAAACTGACAGGCGGACCTGAATGGTCTGATTGTGTGAAAGGGGCCTATGTGGGTAAAAATCTAAACTGTTTCTGTCATAACAGAAATATTAGTGATTAGTCCAATAAAACATATAGGCCCGGATTCACAAAGCACTTACGCCGACGTATCTCCAGATACGCCGCGTAAGTACAAATACGCACTGTCGTATCTGTGCGCCGAACCCGCAAACTAAGATACGCCTAAAAACAGACTTCATCCCACCGATGTAACTTGCCTACGCCGGCATAGAGTGGGCGCATGTTTACACTGGACGCATGTGGCTTTCCCATTGATTTTCTATTCAAATATGCAAATGAGGGAGATACGCCGATTCACAAACGTACTTGCGCCCGGCGCATGATTTACACGGTTTGCATAAGTTTTACGTTTGGCGTAAAGTTTTTTCCCATAGATGAGGCGCAACCCATGCAAAGGTATGGACCAGGGAACACAAGCCTACATATTTTACGTTGGGCGTCTGTGAATATGGGCCGATGTGGGTCTGGCTGGGCGTAGGTTACGTTCACGGCGTAAACAGTGATCCGGCGTATCTTAGGCAGTTGTTCCGAAGTGGTTGTACGCATGCGCACGGGGATACATCCATGTCCCGACACATGCGCAGCTCATTTTAAGTACTTGTCTGGCGCCCGGCCCATCATTTGCATGGATCACGCCCACTTCCACCTACTTCCACTTATGCCGGCTTATGCCTATGAAATATACGCTACACCGGCGCAGAGTTGGGAGCATTTGCTTTGTGAATTCCATGCTTGCATCTCCGCGCTGCGCCGGCGTAGCGTAAAAGAGATACGCTATGGCGGCATAAATATGCGCCGATGTCTGTGAATCCGGGCCTTAATATCAAATTTATGTTTTACAGGAGGGAAGCCTTGCCCTTCCAGCCAAGCACTGTATGAGTACCGGCTATGCAACGATCATCCCTGCACCGCATTCTACTGGGAGGCGTCACCATGGGAACCATGTACCGGGGAGTCACAGATACTGAATAAAAGTCTCAGCAAGAAGGACACGTGTGGCATCGGACTTCAATCCCGGAAAGCATTCTGCATAAAAAGCAACACTGGACAAGTCGCAAGCAAAAGGTATTTACGTATAAATATAATTAACCTAAAACATTTTTTGGTTGAGCTTCATCAGTAATGGCATCCATAATAGCAGTATGAGGTAAAAATACTAATGCACCACTAATACTAATAATACTAATTAATACTAATAAACCACAAGAACGAAATCAAGAGTGAGTAGCTGCCAACATGATTTTTTTCCCCCACACAGTAAAAAATTGCTAATAAATAAATGTAGCACTTACTCAGTGACCAATTTAATGAACTTCAATATACAGTATATGTACAGAAATGATGAAAGAAAATATGGACAGCCGCACTCCAAAAAACTTTGATGGTTTTCTTTATTTAAAAAAGGAAAAATGCACTACAAGTCACAGCACACTACACGGGACTAATACACTGACGCGTTTCGCACTATAAATTAGTGCTTAATCAGCTATGATCAGCTATTTATAGTGCGAAACGCGTCAGTTGTTTTACTCCTGTGTAGTGTGCTGGAGGGCGGATGTCCATATTTTCTTTTTCCATTTGTTGCCTTGTGCATTGCCAGCAGCCTTGATCTCCTGAGACTACACTGATCATCCTAACACAATCCACCTGGAGCGGTAACTTTCTTTCTTACAGAAATGATGAGTAATAAATGTGACGTTTCCTCAAATATAAAGTGCAATAACTTCTAAAGTGACAGTGCAATAAAAACATCTAGTGAATAATTGATAAGGCGTATCCTCAAACACAATATAAAGTGCAAAAGCCTAAAAATAGACAATATATGTAAATGAGGGAAAATCCAATAAACGTAATAAGTTCAAATTTCATCCGATATAAAGTGTTTTTGCAAAAAATAGATGAGAAATAAAGGCCCAAATAATCCAGTTCATAGAAATGCTTCCACCATCCGTAGTGCGCCAATGATGTCCCCCAGCCACTCACCTCAAATATAGAACCCTATAGAGCTAGTCGCGCCTTTGTTATGGAATAACTCTGATATCCAAAACAGCAGACACCTTCCCTTTGGAATATCCAGCCAGATCGAATATGCTTCAATATTGGAAATGAACTCCACTAATATTAATATCTTCTTTAATAACCTTCACTTCCCTCCATACAATGATCACATGCAATACAAAGAAGTCTCCATGGTGCAGTAATCCAATAAAAGTATTTAATAAACAGCAGCAAACTTACATTTTTAAAATTGCAGTAATCATCTTCACATAAAGCAAGGACTTCCGTTCTCGGCCGCGACCAAAAGTGATGTCACCCAGCTCCTCCCGACGCGTTGCGTCATAGATCACATGACTTTACCAAGGGTTTGGAGCATTGCTGGACTTATATGTACAGCTCCACTGTCATGGCAACACCAGCGGCCAATAAAACCTTCCCAAAAAGGATGTTGGCTTCCCAAAGACAATATCTGGATATAAGACTAAGCACATGCACGCAACTTTTTTGGTCAATCATGGCGAGGCCTGTTCTGAGTGGAACCTGTCCTGTTAAATCGCTGTATGGTCTTGGCCACTGTGCTGCAGCTCAGTTCCAGGGTCTTGGCAATCTTCTTATAGCCTAGGCCATCTTTATATAGGGCAACAATTCTTCAGATGCTAAGAGAGTTCTTTGCCATGAGGTGCCATGTTGAACTTCCGGTGACCAGTATGAGAGAGTGAGAGTGATAACACCAAATTTAACACGCCTGCTCCCCATTCACACCTGTGACCTTGTAATCACATTCAGGCTGCATTCACACCTGAGCGGCAAGTAACGCCGCATACGCGGGTTTACTTGCCGCGCTTCGATTCATTTTTTTTTTTACAAAGTCTCCCATTGATGTCTATGGCCGAACGCCAATGTCGCCTGAAAAAAAGGGTCCGGGACTTTTTTTCAGGCAACAGGCGTTCGGCGTTTCAGAGATGTGAACCATCTCTATAGACATGAATGGGATTTTTCCCCTCCAGCGGCACGAGCGTCGGGCGACAGGCGTTTTGTCGCTCAGGTGTGAATGCAGCCTTAGGCCGCGTACACACGAGGAGACATGTCCGCTGAAACTGGTCCGTATCGTGTGTACGGCCTAGCGGACAGGTTTCCAGCGGACAAAAGTTTCTAAGCATGCTTAGAAACTTGTCCGCTGGAAACCTGTCCGTCGGACATGTCCGATGGTTAGTACGCCCATTCATCGGACCGAAATCCCGCGAATGCGTCGAATTGATTCCACGCATGCGTGGAAGCATTGAACTTCCTTGTTTGAGCACGTCGGTGTGTTCTACGTCACCGGGTTGTCTGTCCGCGGGGATCTTGGTCTCATGGTGTGTACACACATCAGACCAAAATATCCCTTCAGATATATCCGATGAAAACGGTCCGTCTGACCTGTTTCATCGGACATGTCCCCTCGTGTGTACGCGGTCTAACAAGTCAGATGGCACTGGGAGGGAAAATGGCAAATTGGGCCCAATTTGTAAATTTTCCCTTAGGGGTGTACTCACTTTGGTTTTCAGCCGTTTAGACATTAATGACTGTGTGTTGAGTTATTTTCAGGGGACAACAAATGTACCCTGTTATACAAGCTGTACACTCACTACTTCAGTGTTGTCACATGAAATATATAAAGTATTTTTTTAGTTTTTACATTTTAGATTGGTGTGCAGAAGTTTAAATGCTACCTTGACTAAAAAAAGTTAAAACATTTCTAGACGACAGTGATGTATGCTGGAATGGGTACTGAACCATTATTCTACATGATGGACCCACTATGATTTATGTCTACTGCTAACAGCATTGTGTTTTAAACTACAGGTGCCCAGAATCTACCAAACCCGACACCAGCCAGCCATGTCCTCTGCCCTGCATTAGAGACTGCGTTGTCACCCTTTTCAGTGAGTGGACTCCGTGCCCAAAAACCTGCCAGCCTGGTGAGTGTAACACCAAGTCATCATTTCCTGAAAAGAGGTTACAGTTGTATTTAACCCCTCATTGTTTTTTAGGGTTATCACACTGAGCACAATAAAATAAACATTCCATAGTAAGCTGTTTGTTAAAAAATTCTTACCCCGGCACTTGCTGCTTACAGTGCTGCTGGCTCCTGCTTTCTTAGTGCTGATTCCCTGAACTTCCAGACTTCACAGGAAAGAGTTAACTGTTGACAGTGCAGTCTTGAGCCAATCTGTTTGCTTGGAGAAGGGAGGAGCAGTGGAGTGCCTTGCCATCCTAGGTTACAGGGCTGTGTGTCTCTATTGACACAGTGTACGCCTGGTATGTATGTGAGCCCCTCAGGCTGCATGTAAGTATAGTCCTGTGCCTGCTGCTGTGGGTGCTAGCCAGGAAGGAGCCCACCCATGTTGCAGATGATGATAGACAAGAGCTAAAAGTCCTGGGAGCTGAACATAAGAACAAGTCCTGATGTGTGTGAACAATTGGCAGTCTCAGCCTGGACCCCCACCAGGCCACTCCTCCAACACGGTTTGCTCCCCCATCCAGAGCCTACTCATGGGCATGGACTCTCCTGTTGGAAGGAGAGTTTTATATGCATTGTTGGCCACCACTAAGTGAGTAATGAAGTGTCAGATGTTTGGAGCAGCATACCGGGCTGGTCATAGGGATTATATTATTATGAAGATACATAGGCAAAGCCACTATAGGAGATGTAATTGCTAAAAAATCTATAATGGCCAGTCTCTAATTAAGTATATTGCCAAAAGTATTGGGCCTTTACACGCACATGAACTCTAATGGCATCCCAGTCTTAGACTGTAGGGTTCAATATTGATTTGGCCCACCCTATAACAGCTTCAGCTGTTCTAAAAAAGGCTGTCCACAAGGTTTAGGAGTGTGTCTATGGGAATGTTTGACCATTCTTCCAGAAGTGTATTTGTGAAGTCTCCGCTCTAATTCATCCCAAAGGTGTTCTATCGGGTTGAGGTGCAGGCCAGTCAAGTTCAGTCAGGGTTTGGGCTTGGCCCCTTTAGTTCCAGTGAAGGGAACTCTTAAGGCGTCGGCATACCAAGATATTTTGGACAATTTTATGCTCCCAACTTTGTGGGAACAGTTTGGGGATGTCCCTTTCCTGTTCCAACATGACTGTGCACCAGTGCACAAAGCAAGGTCCATAAGGACATGGATGAGCTAGTTTTGAGTGGAGGAACTTGACTGGCCTGCACAGAGTCCTGACCTCAAACCGATAGAACACCTTTGAGATAATTTAGGGTGAAGACTGCGAGCCAGGCCTTCTCGTCCACATTAGTGCCTGACCTCAAAATGGGCTATTGGAAGAATGGTCAAACATTCCCATAGACACACTACTAATCCTTGTGGGCAGCCTTCTCAGAAGAGTTAAAGCTGTTAGAGCTGCAAAGGGCGAGCCAACTCAATATTGAACCCCACGGACTAAGACTGGGATGCTATTAAAGGTCATGTGCGTGTAAAGGCATGTGTCCCAATACAAAGTGTATATTGGTATTGCATGTTCAAAGAGCAGTTCTTATCCCTCAGAGTTCTAAGTATGTAGAGTACATGAAAAGGTGAACAATGAGGCACTGATTAGGGCACAGCATTTGCCGTACAAGAGAATTCTTGATAATAGAATTTAGCATATGTATATTACCATTGCATATATTCAAAGAGCAGCTCTTATCCTTCAGAGCTCTAAATTTAATATAGACAATAAACAGCTGTATGGGATATAGTTCCTTGATGTCAAAGATTTTTCGTTTGGCTTGTGGTGAGTATCTGAGAATAGTGTGGGTGAGGTATGTGTGAATGTGTGAGTGCAATGACGTGTGGTGTATAAGTTGGACTATAATGGCGGGTGGGGGATATATAACATGTAGCGTGTTAATGGTATGCGAGTATGTGGGCTGTGTGAGTAATTCTGCCCATACATTAGTAGAATTTTGTTCATAATGTTATATTTTAGGAACGTTTGTTCTATTTCTAATTGTTATTGGGGTCAAGTAGACATTCATTTTTTGACCAGAGTGATAAGAAAATTTGAGGGAGCAGGATGTAAAAATGTTCTTGAAATTAATTTACAACAGTGAATGTAGTTTTTGTTCGAACGTTAAATGTTAAACGTTACCTGTGGGTTTTTCTTTGTATTCTGAGCAATTCTTCTGCCTGTTGTGGCTGCAATCTTTCTTGGTCTACCTGATCTTGGCTTGGTATCAAGCAAGCCCCTAATTTTCCACTTCTGAATAAGTGATTAAACAGTACTGACTGGCATTTTCAAAGTTTTGGATATCTTTTTATATCCTTTTCCATCTTTGTAAAGTTTCATTAGCTTGTTACGCAGGTCTTTTGACTGTTCTTTTCTACCGCCTCATGGCTCAGTGTGGCTCAGTGTCTAGCCTGCTTAATGCATCCATGTGAGAGCTAACAAACTCATTGACTATTTATACACAGACACTATTTGTGATTTAAAAAGACACAAATGGGGGAAATTAAACTTGAATTGCCATTTTAACCTGTGTGTGCCGCCTTCTGTGTCTGCACCAAGGGCAAATATTCCAGGGTATGTAAACTTTTCATCAGGGCCATTCGGGTGATTTCTGTTATCATTATGATTTAAAAAAGGATCCAAAAAACGATGTGATAATAAATGACTGCATGTGATTGCTATCCTTAAATAAAATAGTTTTTGGCATGATCAGTCACATTTTTTATATTAAAGCCAAAATGTCACAATATCTGCCAGAGTATGCAAACTTTTGAGCATGACTGTGTGTGTATATATATCATAGTCTGTAGACGTTATAGCATTTGGGATTTTTTTTTAACCTAATGCATGTAGCAGAATCCATTTGGCCTAGGTTTATGAAGAAATTAGATTTCTTGATTGCTTTTTTATTGAATATGATTTATAACAGAGAGTAGAAAATATGATTATTATTATTTTTTAAATGTTTGTTCTTTTTTAATTTAAATAATAATAAAAAAAATCAATGGTGATCAAATACCACCAAAAACAAGCTTTATTTGTGTGAAAAATATTATGTACCGTATATTCTTGAGTATAAGCAGAGTTTTTCAGCTAATTTTTTTGTGCTGAAAATGCCCCCCTTGACTTATACTCGAGTCACCTTTTTGCGCCTGATCTCCTGGACTTCAAACTTGGCACACATATAGCCCCACTCTTCCTCTACAAGTATGCAAAGTTTGTTGTCTATGGCGGGGGAGCACCGATTTTTCAAAGTCGGACACAACTTCCATAGACTTCCATGTTTCACCGGTAATTTTGTGAACCCAGTACCAGTGAACCTTGTACATATAGCGCCAGTTCTCCTCTACAAGTGTGCAAAGTTTGCTGTCTGGGGGACCTACTGCCAGGGTTTTTTTTTTTTTTTTTTTAAAGCCGGGCACCCCTGCTATATACTCCCATTAAACGCAAGTCTCGTCATGGGCACAGTAGACATGTGCACAACAAAAATTTTCGTTTATTTCTGTTTCGTTTCTGTTCGTTTATCGTGATTCGTAATGAGTCGTAATTTCGTAAGACGTTAGTTATCGTATTCGTACTCTTTAGTATTTTCGTAACACTTTTTTTTCCGTTTCCGTTTTTTTATGTTAGTTTATTTTTCGTTGATTCGAGATTAGTATTTTCGTTAAATGTTGTATTCTGCCTCGTTCGTATTTTTACAATGAATTTATTCGTTTATTCGTTTTTACGTTGGTTTATTTTTCGTTGTTTTGATATTCGTATTTACATTATATTTTCCATAATGCCGCGTTTGTATTTTCGTAAGAAATAAATCTTCGTTGCTTTATGATCATTCGTATTTTCGTGTCTAATTTCATTTGATTATAACAACGTTCTTTTGTAGATTTTATTGCATTCGTAATTCTGTTAAAATACATTTTACGCTTATTCGACACACTACTCGTCGTAATTTTGTAAAACATCGTAATTTACTGCGATTGACTAACACAGATAAAGACACAAGGTCAAGGAGCCACATAAGAAAGAAGCTCTTCAGGGGAAGGGACAGCGCTGAGTGGCTATTGGTCACAGTACTAATGAAAGTGAATTTACATTATTTCATTTCCGTTTTCCGAAGATTCATAATTTATTTTTCATTAGTTTTGCTTTTCGTTTTTTATTCTTTGTTCGGCATTTCGGTTGTTTTCTTTTCGTTCTTCAAATATTAGTAAGTTTGCATTTTCGTTTATTTTTCGTAATTATGATTTTTTTTTTGTGTTCGGTGTTTTCGTTATTTCTATGTTTTCGTTTCCTTTTTTCTTTCGTTGTGTTGTTCTTTTACATTTAGTAGTTTCGTATCTTCGTAGTTTTCCATATTCGTTATTTTTGGAAATATCGTTATTCGTTATTATTTGCGCTAAACCATTCGTTTATTCGTAGGTTAACGAATCAACGAAAATAACGAATAATGACGGAAAACGTATTCGTAACGAAAAAAATTGCACATGTCTAGGGCACAGTGAGGCATGGGCACAGTGAGGCATGAACACAGTGAGACATGCACATGAACACAGTAAGGCATGGACACAGTGAGGCAAAGTAAGGCATGCAGATGGACACCCTAGGTTTATACTCGAGTCAATACATTTTCCCAGCTTTTTTGTGTCAAAATTAGGTGCCTCGGCTTATATTCGTGTTGGCTTATACTCGAGTATATACGGTACATTTAATTTCCGCACAGTGTTACATGACTGCACAATAGCCAATTAAAGTAGCACAGTGATGAATAGCACAAAATGCCCTTGTCATGAAGAGGGTAAATCTTTCTGGAGGTCAAGTGGTTAAGATATTTCATATGGGGAGATAAGGTGGTGTATAGGGAGAGGGGGTGATAGGGGGTGGAAGATAGCCAGGTACAGACATGAGGTGGAGTGAGATTGGTTACTCTTAACCAGGGTTCCTTCAGTGGTTTCTGAGGGTTCCTTGAGCTGTGACTGATTGACACCTCATTGGCCTCACGTGTTTATGGTGCCTGCATAGTTTCCAGATTTTTTTCTCCAACAAGCTAATTTAACAAAAGTTGCTGAGTCAGAGTGGCCAACTCAAGGGTGGTATTTTGGCCTCCAATGTAAGGGAATTTTTTTTCCACTGACCCCCAATAAATTGGTTTTAGCAGGAGTTGCCCAACATTTGAAAACAATTTAAAGGGTTCCTCTAAGGTAAACTAGGTTGGGAAAGGCTTCTCCTAGATTGTCTACTAATTAAACATATGTTTGCTCAAAATGTTGATGTCATTGTTTGCTGTTATTGTATAATACACATTGTGACAGACCCAACCAGGACAGGAGCTTTTGGAGGGGACTGCAGGGAAGCCTCTTGCGTATGGACTATGGGCCCTGGCATTCGAGGGAGCTACAAGCATTTAGACAGGTGTCTTGTTATATGATGCAAGAGAACATTTTTACATTTAGCAGTCAAGGAAGCCATGATGGTGTCTGCCAACTTGAAGTAGATGTACGTGAAAAGAAAGCTGGTTAATGATATTTGAACAGCCCTTCTTGAATGCTGATGCCGGACAGTCTGAGCTGGGCTTGGGGTCTCCTGCTTTAGTCTGATAATTAAGGTGTTGTGTTCATTGATTAATATGTCTCTCCTATTGTGTGCCACTTAGGTGTGAATTCCCATTGCTTATTGAGTCACCTATTGTTTCAGTTTGTCTGCTCATTTCTTGGAGATGTGATAGTGTAGGGTTTCCCAGCCAGGGTTCCTCAAGAGGTTGTTAGGAGTTCCTTGAACATTGTGCAATTTCTACCTCCCAGATAAGTTCCCACTGACACCATTGATATTTTTAGTTATCTATAAAGAGGTGATTCTTCCCAATGACCATAAGTGTAAGGGATGTTCTTCCCACTGACCATCACACCAATGTAGTTGAGTTGTAGATATAGTAGTTGAGTTGTAGATATGAGTTGTAGATATAGTCATTTTTACTAGGAGTTCCCTGAGACCGGAAAGTTATTTCAAGGGTTCCTTTGTGTTGAAAGGGTTAAGAAAGGCTGCAATAGAGCTATGGCCTTGCCCACTTAGAGTCCTTTTGAGAAAACCCACCTTTGAATAGTTAAGCTGTCATCGGCCATGACTATGCTTCTCAGCAGCCAAGAAAGTTTATTTATTTTTTAACAGTTCAAACGTTGTAACTTTAGCACAATTGCAGCGTTTTCTGGTTGTTTCCTGGTTTTACCCATTAGCTAGAGCCACTTTTTGAGCCTCGAAGAATGAATGCTGCAGGCTGTATCTACAATCCCTTCCCTCCTGTACAGCTACTAAATGACAAGTGTCTTAGTTATTTTATATTTCAAGCTGAGTTTTGAGGTGATAAACCGGGTAGATTTAGCACACAGCTAAAGTGAACAATGGCTGGGGTGAGTGTGCGGTGAACCTAACACTGAAGCGGAGATCCCCCGGCTCCCTTCGGCTGTACTAGATGAGCATCGGAGAACTAATGAAAGGAACTGCTGCTTGATGGGCTTCTCAGATGGAATCTGCAACATCTGTGATGCTATTATTTCCAGCAAAAAAAAAAAAAAAAGGAAAAAAAAATACCTGCAGAATTATAGAAAGAAATAATAGAATGTTCAGGGGGAACAATCTTTGTCTCGGCACGGGGGACCGCACTACCTGGGTAAATAGCTCTGCTGAAAATAATCTAATAGGCAATAAGGTGAAGAAAAAAACTCAACAGCTGTTTTGTCTGTATTTTTCCAAGCAGAATATAAAAGAAAACAAAAGAGATAATAAACTTTTTAATAAAAGAATTAGGTCATCCTTTAGACTTTATGACTTTATTGATCTGCAGAATGCTAACAATATTAGATGATATTCTGTTGTCAGGGAGCCAAACAACCTAGAGCAGGTGCGGGGAAATATCTTATCAAAGTAAATTTAGAAGTGACTTATAAGTCTCCGCTCAGGAGGCCATTGGAGGTCTTATTGCTGAACCAGTTTTGGGCACCTGGGAAACAAGTACATCTTTAACCTCTTGACAACCGAGGACATCCCTGGGACGTCCTTGGCTTTGTGCGTCCCCGTCCCCCCTCCCGCCGCCATCCTGTGCTTCTCGGGGCTCTCCCTTGCCATCAAGGGCCCGGAGAGTGAATCGGTCGGCGCTGCCTGAAAAACATAGACCATCTGGTCACCAGTCATCTCTATGACCTTAGGAGGCCCGGGCGCGACGTTATGACGTCACGCCCGGTACCCAGAAGTAAACAAAGGCGCAATCGCAATCTGTGATATTTTTTTTCACCGATTTCATGCTTGTAAGCCTGGAGGAGAGATGTGGGGTCTTATTGACCCCACATCTCTTCATAAAGAGGACCTGTCATACTGATTCCTATTACAAGGGATGTTTACATTCCTTGTATCAGGAATAAAAGTGATAAAAAAAAAAATGTCCCACCCACAAATGTAAACGCCGTTCAAACCCCACATGTGAGGTATCATCGCGTGCCTTAGAGCGTGTGCAACAATTGCAGCACTAGACCTCCTCTGTAACTCAAAAATAGTAACCTGTAAAAAATGTTAAAGTTAAAATATTGTTTTTAATTCATGAAACCGTTTTTTCCCAAAAAAGAGAAAAACAGTGTGAGAAAAAAAGTAGCAATGACCGCCATTTTATTCCCTAGGGTGTCTGCTAAAAAAAATGTTTGGGGGGTTCTGATTAATTTTCTAGCAAAAAGTGCCAAAGTTGTGCTTTTCAATATGGCTAAATGCCATATAATTAGTTTCGCTAACTCCAGCAGGTAATGTAGTGTGCTTTTAATATGTTACATGCAAGATCCGATAATAGCAGCAGTTTCTTTGCCAAAATTATTTTCTATTACAGTTTTACAACATTATTAATATTTCTTTATTATAGAACACAAAAAAAAAGTGTCAATCCAAATAGTGTATGTGGCAGACCCAACCAGGATAGGGGCTTTTGGAGGGGCTGCAGGGTGGCCTCTTGTCTACTAACTATGGGGACTGACCTTTAAAGGAACACTATTTGCATTGCGTGCCTCCATTGTGTGCATTGTTAATTGAGTCACTGATTGTTTCTGTCTGTCTTCTCATCTTGGAGATAAAATTAAAATTGTTGTCCACATTACCTTGTTATCGAACTATTGTGGGATGTTATGTTTTATGTTGATTAGCTTACGGGTTCATTTGATTACTGTCAGCTATTAGTTGCTAGATGTGGATTAGCATTATGTGTATGTTGGCTGTTCCTTAGCTATATTAGTTATCTTACTGCTTGCATAATGTGATCAAATTCTTATCTGATCTGGTGTACTATAAATTCTGTGTGATTTTTCAATAAAGAAAGTTCCAGTTTTTATCTAAGCTATTATCGGCTAGTCTTGGATGCTGAGTTATATATCTGGTCCATGGTTCCAGACTGGAGGAAGCTATATATCTTGACGGAAGCACCCAAGCTGGTGCTGTCACAGTGTATATATACAAGGTCTGTCTGGAAAAAGTCTAGCCTTTGTTTATATAACGAGAAAGGTTCCCATGACATCAATGTAACCTGGTAGCCAAGGAAAGTGGACAGGAATGCACATGCATGAATTTTGATTCCACTAAAATGGAACTTTAGGCTCCAAAATGAAAATAGGCAGACAGGCAGGATTTTTAACCACTTGACCTCTGGAAGTTTTACCCCCCCCCCCCCCCCCTTCATGACCAGGCTATTTTTTGTGATACAGCACTGCGTTACTTTAACTTAAAAATGCATGATCATGTGATACTGTACCCAAATAAAATGTGTCATCCCCCCCCCCCCGCAAATAGAGCTTATTTTGGTGGTATCTGATCACTACTGCATTTTTATTTTTTAGCGCTATAAACAAACAAAAACATATATATTTTTTTATCTTTCTGCCATAAAACATCCAAAAAATGTAATCTTCATTTATTTAGACCAATATGTATTCTTCTACATATTTGTGGTAAAAAATCCCAATAAGCGTATATTGATTGGTTTACGTGAACGTTTAGCATCTACAAACTATGGGATATATTTATGGATTTTTTTTTATACTAGTATTGGTGGTGATCAGTGACTTATAGCGGGACTGCAATACTGCAGCTGACATTCTGACACTAGCTGACACTTTTGTCACTTTACGGGAACCATTGACACTAATACAGTGCTAAAATATACACTGGCTGGGAAGAGGTTAAACATGGAGATCAAGGAATTTAAATGTGTGCCTAGCAAGTGTTTGTGTTTACTATGTGTGCTGCTTTTACCAAGGCAAGAGATTAATTCTAGTCCCTGCTTTGCAGGAACACAGAATCCATCCCTTCCCATTTCAGAACGGGCATCTGACTTGTTTACATTGTGTACATTGTGTACTTTGGGCCCATCTTCAGGGAGTGCAATAAAAATAGTAGAGATAAGCACAGGAGGTGTCATGCACTGCCTTGGACTGAATTCACAGTGTACTTTCAGCTTTAAGCCTAATTATGTATTTGATTTTGCCCTATTTCTAAAAGGAATCATGATATTGTTTATGTGATAATTTTATATTCTGTTTCAGGGAACAGCTCTGAGGTTAAACAGACCCGATACAGAATCATAATACAGGAGGCCCTTAATGGGGGTCAGCACTGTCCAGACACCTTATATGAAGAGCGAGAATGTGAGGATGTCCCTAACTGTCTTCTGTTCAGGTATTTATTGTTTAAGCTTCTGTATACATGTAAGGGGATTCTAAAAATGTTACACTCCTACAGATTAAACATGAAAAGGGTTTGCAACAAATCTGCAGTTAAAAGAATTGCATTTAAAATGTAGCTAGTGTGAGATGTATATTCATACATGTAGCTTGTCAAAGACATCACACTTATCCATTTGACCATGCCCTCCTTTCTGTCGAAAAGTATCTTTGTTCAGACATCATCCGGGGTCAGCATCCACAATGCAGGCCCAGGGTTAACCCAATCATCTAAATCCCAAAGGCTGTGATGTGCCTTTTATGTTCTTGGCCCTGTGTACTTGTCACAAACAGCCTGGTACCCTGGTAATGCCACTCATTCTTTGACCAGTTAGTGTAAAAATCTATCACACTCATAGATCTCAGTCCCCCTGCTGTATCTCATTTTGTGACAAGTAACTGTAAAAAAACATCCTACAAAGCTCAATCCCTCTGCTGCCTTTAACCCTGTTACCATACACATTAAAGATCCATCACACTTACACAGTTGAGTCCCTCTTCTGCCTCTCACTCTTTGACCAACAATTGTTAAAATCCATTACATAGAAAAAAAATCTGTCTTTCTGCTGTATTTCATTTTACCACTTTACAACCAGTTGGTATAAAAGTGATATTCACCTCCTTGTTACTTGCTAGTGTAAGAATCTATCACACACAGCTCAGCCCCTCTACTGTTTCTCACTCTGTGACCAGATAGTATACAATTCCATTACGTTTACAGAGCTCAGGCCCTCAGCTGCATCTTATCCAGTGTCATGTCGGTATAAACATCTATTTTACTCTCCCATTTCCGTTCTTTAAGCCTCATACACACAATCGGATTTTCTGTGGACAATGCGTAGGGCTTTTGTCTGAAGGGCATTGGCAAGGAGCTTATTGCATACAAACGGCAAAGAAACTACTCATTTTTTCAGCTCTTTAGTGCCACCCTTTGGGCAACTTCTGCTAGTGTCATGTTATAGTTAGCATTGCTTCGGAGCATGTGTGTTTGTACTTTGGAGTTTTGTCCGATGGACTTGTGCACACACAATCGAATAATCCGACAACACACATTTGTTGGCGGACAATTTTAAAGCATGCTATCCTACATTTGTTGGTGGAAAATCCGACAACAATTGTTCGATGGAGCATACAAACGGTTGGATTATCCGACAAAAGCCTGTCCTCACACAATTCCTGTCGAATAATCCGATCGTGTGTATGAGGCTTTAGTTGCCTTTCTCCCTGTGTCCAGTCAATGCAAAAGTCTAGAAGAAAACAGCCACATTGTAGCAAATATCGTGTCTCCGGAATATTCAGGCAAAATTAGCCAGTTCCTGGCTACATCAGCAAAAATAAAATTGTGATATGTGTCAGTTAGGCTATATGGGGCAGTGTGATTTCATCAGTAAACATGTGCAGAATGAAAATTGTTTTGTTTCGATTTGTTATTTACATAAATTAGTTTAGTTAAAGAGGAGGTTCATACAAAAAGTGAACCTCCGCTTTTTGGAACCCTCCTCCCTTCCAGTGTCACATTTGGCACCTTTCAGGGGGAGGGGGTGCAGATACCTGTGTAACAGATAACAGGTATTTTCACCACTTCCTGGTTCTGACTCCCGCCGGAGTCCGGCCCCCCTACGTCACCCCCCCCTGCTGTCTTCTGGGAAACACTGTGACTGCGCGCCGCAATACTCACGCATGCGCAGTAGGGAACTGTGCAGGATGGCGGCGGAAGCAGCTGAGGACCGAGCGATTGCTCAGCCTCGTCTGCTGACATTGCGGGCGCGCTGGACAGGTAAGTGTCAATTTTTTTAAAGTCAGCAGCTGCAGTACTGTATTTGTAGCTGCTGGGTTTTTTTTTCAGCAGAACCTCCACTTTAAATTAGTTTTGTTTGTTTATTTGTCTTCCGGATTCGTTTAGTTTTCAAATAGTTTCGAAAAGTTTTCGAATCAATATCTAATAGTTTTCTAATTCGAAAAGTTTTCGAATCAATTTTGAATAGTTTTCGAATTTAAAATAGTTTTCGAATTTGAAATTTCGAATTTGAATAGTTTTCCAATGAATAGAAAATAATAGAATATACATTTTTTTATTTATTTTTTCTATTCTATTCCTTTGTTTTCTATTCTATTATATTCTTTTTGGAAATTGGAAAGCTATTTGAATTTGAAAACTATTCGAAAACAAATTAAATATGAATTTCGTCCGAATTCCAATTTCGTTATTTCGGATCCATTTAAATTCGGTACTATTCTTATTTGGAAATTCAGATGTATTTTAAGTCGGAACGAACGTCTATTCATCAGACAAACGCTATTACTTTCCCACAATGCTACACTTATACAGACTTTGAGAGACCGTATCTAAGCACGTTGATATCTGAAGTTCAAGGACTGCTTTGAAATGGTAAAGGGATTGTTATTATTCTATTGTGATAAGTCAGATTTTATTCATTCAGACTTGTAAAGTAAGTGATAGGTCCACAATAATGACTAATTTAGATGTGATGCAATACTAAATCTGAGAACAACACAGGAATGGAAATGTTGTTTTCCTGTCACAGCTGAGTGATATAGCTATCATCCAGTTTAATAGTGATCGGGATTTAGAAGCTTTTTTTGAAGGACTGGCTCGTGGTTTGCGGATAAGTAGTCCTGACACACTGCATAGTATGAGTCTGGAATGGTGAAAGCCTTTGAAAATGTATTTAGAGTTTTGTTCAAACTTAATCTGTGAAATTAAGTGGGTTCTCTTCCTGCAATAAACTTGGAAACTAAAATGTGGTTAAAAGTAGTGTCGCTCACGAATATTCGCATTGCGAATATTCGTTACGAATATTGCATATTCGAGTATTCGCGAATAAATCGAATATCGCGGTGAATATTCGCTATTGCGAATATTCGTATTTTTTCAAATTTATTTTTAAAACAGATCACATCCTAGTGATCTCCATCGACGTCTAAAAGCATTGCTGGTATGATTAGAGAGAGACCCTGGGCCGAGTAGCTGAGGCGATCCTTTTATGTTGCCGAATATTCGCAATGCGAATATTCATATTACGAATATTCGTGAATACTTTCTCTGCCCTTCTGTGTTTTGTGTATAAAAAAAAAAAAAATTAGCTTTAGTTTAGTCATATAAGTTTGTGTAAGTAGAGTTAGTGTTTAGTGCATATTAGTTTAGTAATCCAGGAAATGTTCTCAGTTTTCACGTGTTGACGAGAATTTCGCAATCAATTTCGCATTCTCATTAGCGAAATTTCGCATTCGCATCAGCGAAATTTCGCATTAGCGAAATTACGCAAACATTTTTTTTGATAAAATATCACGAATATTCGATATTAACGAATATTTTGCGAATATATATTCGTGAAATATCGCGAAATCGAATATGGCGTATTCCGCTCATCACTAGTTAAAAGCAGCTACTAATGCTTTGCAATTGCTGGTACCTCCAGGATTAGTGACTATCACTATTAGGGATGAGCCGAACACCCCCGCGTTCGGTTCGCACCAGAACCGTCGAACAGACCGACCGTTCGCGCGAATAGTTTAGAACCCCATTGAAGTCTATGGGACTCGAACGTTCGAATTCAAAAACAATCATTTTAAAGACCAATATTCAAGTTATTGTTGGAAAACGTCTCTGAGAACCCGGGTCTTGCCCCAGGGAACATGTATCAATGGAAAAAAGTTTAAAAAACGGTTGTTTTTTCAGGAGCAGGACTCCTGAAAAAAAGACAGTTTTTAAAACTTTTTTCCATTGATACATGTTCCCTCTGGCAAGACCCGGGTTCTGAAAGACGTTTTCACAGGCAAACTATAGACACCCAGCAGGTACAATATTTAAAGGAATTTTTTCATTTTTATTTTTTTTATTTAACTACTTGCTGACGGCCGTACGACTTTGTATGGCCGCAGCGCAGCCCTGTATTCCTGACTGGCCGTGTTTTTATGGCCGCCCCTTTTGGAGTTCCCAGAGCGCGCTCGCGAGCGCGCAGCGGGGAACTCCTGTGCTGGCCGTGTCCCTCGGACACAGCCAAACACAGATCGCGGTAAATAGCCAATCACAGCGGCTATTTACAGCGCGATCTGTGTGGCCAATGAGAGATGAACTCATATGTAAACATATGAGGTCATCTCTCATTGCCGACTCTCCCTCCTCACACAGACAGTGTGAGGAGGGGGAGAGAACTAAGTGTCAGGGCTAAAAAAACAAAAAATAAAAGTGACTAACCAATGCCCCCAGGACTACCTGTGCCCCCCCCAGTACCACAGTGCCCCCCAGTACTACAGTGCCCCACAGTACCACAGTGCCCCACAGTACCACAGTGCCCCCAGTACCACTGTGCCCACCAGTACCACTGTGCCCACCAGTACCACCGCGTGCCCACCAGTACCACCGTGCCCACCTGCACCCACCAGTACCACCGTGCCCACCAGTACCACCATGCCCACATGTGCCCACAGTGCCCACCTGTGCCCACAGTGCCCACCGTGCGCCCACCAGTACCACTATGCCCACCAGTACCACGTGCTCACCTGTGCCCACCGTGCCCACCTGTGCCCACCAGTACCACCGTGCCCACAGTGCGCCCACCAGTACCACCATGCCCATCAGTACCACCGTGCCCATCAGTACCCACCTGTGCCACCAGTACCACTGTGCCCATCAGTGCCCACCTGTGCCACCAGTACTACCTGTGCCCAGTGCCCATCTGCCACCTCAGAGCACATCTGCAATCAGTGCCCACCTGTGCCACCTCATCAGTGCCCACCTGTGCCACCTCATCAGTGCCCACCTCATTAGTGCCCACCTAATCACTTTCCTGGCTTGTTAGGGTCTCAAGAAATGAGAGAGGCCTTCAGTACATCAGGTGTGATCAGATGTGATAATTTTTAATGATTTGCACTATAGTTTGTAGACTCTAAAACTTTCACATAGAGCAAAAAATTTCCAAAGACATGTAGCAGTATAAATTATGGCCAAAATGTATGAAGAAAATTAATAATTTGCAAAATTTTATCACAGAAACTAAGAAAAAATCATTTTTTTCCCAAATTTTCGGTCTTTTTTCATTAATAGCACAAAAAATAAAAACCGCAGAGGTGATCAAATACCACCAAAAGAAAGCTCTATTTGTGGGAAAAAAAGGACAAAAAAATCATTTGGGTACAGTGTTGCATGACTGAGTAATTGTCATTCAAAGTGTAAGAGCGCTGAAAGCTGGTCTGGTCAGGAGGGTGTTTAAGTGCCCAGTATGGAAGTGGTTAAACATTATTAAAATCACTGCTCCAAAAAATAAAAAAATGAAAAATTCCGTACCTGCTGGGTGTCTATACCTGTGATAACGTCTTTAAATAGCACAATTACCTGCCTGCCAGTAAATTAGGAAGAACTGATCTAGCTAAGCTATGCAGTGTATAAATATATGTACAACTCCTAGGGATGTATATATATCCTCTACACACTGTAAATTAAGCTACACTGACTAGCCTGCCTGCCTGCTCTATCTAGCTATATAAAAAGACTATCTCTCGCTCTCCCTGACTGCTCTCATTAACAACCGCAACACACTACACGAGCCCGCCCAGCAGGCGGCCTTATATAGTGTGGGGCGTGTGCTAAAGCCCTGAGCCATAATTGGCCAAAGCCACCCTGGCTTTGGCCAATTATGGCTCTCCGTTTTTTGCGCGCTGTGATTGGCCAAGCATACAGGGTCATATATTGCCGCAGTGAATTATGGGCCGTTTCGCGTCACTAGAATTTGGCGCGAACGACCCGTTTTGTTCGAATTTCGTCAAACGTACAAACAGACAATGTTCGAGTCGAACATACGTTCGTATCGAACACGGAGCTCATCCCTAATCACTATCTGTTTGTGGGTTTGTAATTAAAGCCAGCCATAGATGAATGGATAAATGTTGTATGTAGAGGGGTAGTGGCGCTGCCCGCTATATGGTTGTATATAGGTTGTTAAATCTGACCCTGTGTTCACTGTGTGGCAAGAAACAAAGATAGGTGCTAGTGGATAGATAGTTGGATGGAATCTTGGCCAGTTCAGCCAGTGCTCTGACGAGAAATGCCCCCTGTCGAATAATGTCCGCCCGGTACTGCGCATTCGCAGCCCTTTCGCGCAGTACGGAGCTGCCGAAAGCCTCCGAATATCAAAATTTACTATCAGCTGTAGATGGCACCTGCGACATTGTGCCACACGCCCCCGTTACTCATGCAAGTCTGCAAGGGGCAGATTTCTTCATCATGGGAGCATGTGAGGGGCGGATGCCTACAGAAGGGGGCGTATTTTGTAATGATGGTTTAGCTAGCTAACACAAGCAATAGCACTGCCCTAAAATACGCCTCTTTCTGTAGGCATCCGCCCCTCACACGCGCCCATCATGAAGAAGTTAGCCCCTTGTAGACTTGAGCGAGCATCGGGAGCGTGTGGCACAATGTCAGCTATTGTGCGCAGGCGCCGTCTACAGCTGATCGGAAATTCTGATGTGCGGCGGTAGTACCAAGTGGGCATTATTCGACAGGGGGCATTTCTCGACAGGACACCGGCACCAGACGAAATGTAATCCACCTATGGGCAGGCTAGTTATACTGAAGTTGATATATCCAATGACTTCAGTACAAGCAGCCTATTGGGTTGTTATCACTGCCAGTGGCTATAGCTGCTAGCGGTGAGCATTGTGTTCTGCTGGCAGGGAGGGGTCCTCGTTGACAAAACACAATAGAGCTGCGGGTGGGATCAAGCTATTTTCTTTCCTGCAACCCGTGGTGGAAGGAAAGAAAATGGCATAATCTATTGCTTGCCTGCATATACACCAGCTGATATTTGATTCTGTAGACCGGGGGTCAGCAACCTGTAGATCGTGGACAGGAGACTGGTAGATCTCCTTCTGAGCTTGCTGACCCGCCATTCCAGAGCATCAAACAGAGTGCAATGCAGAGAGACTACTTGTAAATTTGGAGATGTAGAAAGGAGCAAGAGACACATAACCCTATGCCTCATGTGTAGTGCCGGTGTTCTGACAAGAAATTACCCCCGTCAAATAATGCTCCCCCTGTACAGCGCAGGCACAGCGCTTGCGTAGTACGGTGCACTACGGAGCCGCCGAAAGTCTCCGAACATGAACAGCTGTACACGGCGCCTGCACAAAGAAGAGGACATTCTGCCACACGCTCGTGCACGCTCCCAATGCTTGTGCAAATATTGATGGAACTCTGAAAGTGACAGATGCCTACAGAAGACCCGTATTGTATCATGATGGGCAGAGCTGATACAATGGTGGTGGATTTTTTAAAGGGGCGGATTTATTATTGATTTATCTGCCCCTTTGAGAAATCCACCCCATCGTATGAGCTCTGCCCATCATGATACAATACGGCCCCTTCTTTTAATGGAACAGACTCCTTGCAGATTTCAATCAATAATACACCCGCCCCTTGCAGACTTGCAAGAACATCGGGAGCGTGAATACACTTGCCCCTTGCAGAGTTGCATAGAGTAGAGGCTCGGCCCCCACCCCCTCTCTCTCCTCATTGGCTCACTAACTTTGATAGACAGCAGCGGGAGCCAGTAGTGCTGCGCTGCCATCTCAGCCAATGAAGGGGGAGAGTCCCGGGCACCCGATATACTCCTGGAACATCGCTGGATTGAGATGGAGCTCAGGTAAGTATTAGGGGGACTGAGGGGGCTGCTGCACACAGAAGTTTTTTTTATGCTAATGCTTACAATGTATTAAGATCAAAGCCTTCTGACTTTACAACCACTTTAATGTAAAGTAAACAAATAAATTACAGCATCAAAAATAATGAAATCTATCCTTATATCAATATATAATCATATAAATTCATCAATGCTGATAATAAATCCCCCATGAAAAATCCTTCAGTGTACATAAATCAATAATGAAATCAATTTTCACATGTGTATAAATAAATAAATAGAATAAAAAGACCCGTGTTTGTGATCAATTAAGAAAAGTTCATGAATCAAGTGCTAAAGTTAAATGATAAATGGATAATGAACACAGAGTCCACAATCAATCAAATGCATCCGTGCCTTTTACAAGCTGAAGTAATAAATGGCAGCCGCAAAGTGAATCTACAGATCCAGCGCCAAAGGTTGGGAACATGCTTTCCCACTGAGTGGACTGTTTTCACTGCATTGTGAATACCGGAGGTCGGTTGTTGCACAAGTATGCAATTTAGAGAATGATTTGCATTTTCTGAATGAATGCAAAGCATTTCCTGATTGGACCAAGTGGAGATCGTGACATCACCTCGTCCAATCATAAAACACTTTGCATTCATTTAGAAAATGCAAAGCATTCTGTAACAACTTGCCGACCAGCCTCCACAGGTGTAATGTGGCATGTTGGCACGGCTGCGCAAACTGCCATCATTGTACATCTGCCGCTTTAAGAACTATTGGAGGCGTGACGCTACAGCTGATAAGCATGGCCGGCGGCCATGATGTACACCGGTCACCCACGATCGAGCCAGAACGGGGGTTTGTCAATGTAAACGGGCAGTTTACCCATTCTGACAGGGGAGAAGAGAGAGATCTGCTGTTCCTAGTGATTAGGAACAGTGATCTCTCTCCTCCAGTCAGTCCCCTCCCCCCACAGTTAGCAACACCTCCCAGGGAACACATTTAACCCCTTGATCGCCCCCTAGTGTTAACTCCTTCCCTGCCAGTGACATTTACACAGTAATCAGTGCATTTTTATAGCACTAATCGCTGTATAAATGTCAATGGTCTTAAAAAAGTGCCAAAAGTGTCCAATCTGTCCGCCGCAATGTTGCAGTCCCACTAAAATTCGCTGATCACCGACATTACTAGTAAAATTATAATAATAAAAATGCCATAAATCTATCCCCTATTTTGTAGACGCAATAACTTTTGCACAAACCAATTAATATACACTTATTGCAATTTTTTTAACCAAAAATATGTAGAAGAATACATATTGGCCTAAACTGATTAAGACTTTTTTTTTTAATTCTACATTTTTGGGGGATATTTATTATAACAAAAAGTTTAAAAAAATGACATTTTTGGCATTTTTTGTTTATAGCGCAAAAAATAAAAACAATTTTGTTAAGGTACAGCATCGCATAACTGCGCAATTGTCAGTTAACCACTTAAAACCCGGACCAAAATGCTGCTAAAGGACCTTGCCCCTTTTTGCGATTCGGCACTGCGTCGTTTTAACTGACAATTGCGCGGTCTGCGACGTGGCTCCCAAACAAAATTGGCGTCCTTTTTTCCCCACAAATAGAGCTTTCTTTTGGTGGTATTTGATCACCTCTGCGGTTTTTATTTTTTCGCTATAAACAAAAATAGAGCGACAATTTTGAAAAAAATGCAATATTTTTTACTTTTTGCTATAATAAATATCCCCCCAAAATATATATAAAAAAAAATGTTCCTCAGTTTAGGCCGATACGTATTCTTCTACCTATTTTTGGTTAAAAAAAATCGCAATAAGCGTTTACAAAATAAGGGATAGTTTTATTGCATTTTTATTAATTTTTTTTTTACTACTAATGGCGGCGATCAGCGATTTTTTTTGTGACTGCGACATTATGGCGGACACTTCGGACAATTTTGAGACATTTTTGGGACAATTGTCATTTTCACAGCAAAAAATGCATTTAAATTGCATTGTTTACTGTGAAAATGACAGTTGCAGTTTGGGAGTTAACCACAAGGGGGCGCTGTAGGGGTTATGTGTTCCCTGTGTGTGTTTACAACTGTAGGGGGGCATGGCTGTAGGTGTGACGTCATCGATCGCGTCCCCCCTATAAAAGGGATGACGCGATCGATGCTGCCGCCACAGTGAAGGAAGCCGTGTTTACACACGGCTCTCCCCGTTCTTCAGCTCCGGGGGCCGATCGCCGCACTCCAGCAGTGATCGGGTCCGCGAGTCCCACGGTCCCGGTCAGGGAGCTTTGGACCGGGTCACGGGAGTGCGCCGCGGGCGGGCGCGCGCCCGTGACCCACGGCTGGGTACTAGTACCGACGTAAATATACGTGGATGTGCCCAGCCGGGCCATTCTGCCGACGTATATGTGCACGAGGCGGTCCTTAAGAAGTTAAAGCAACATAGCGCTGTATCTCAAAAAGTGGCCTGGTCATTAAGGGGGCCAATCCTAACGATCCTTAAGTCGTTAAATGGCAGTGCCTGTGCCAAACAGATATATCCCTGTATTCAGACTGCATCATGATGACCGCTCAGTACAGGACCCAGTAGCTAGTGGAAATCACTGCCGTAGCGGTGTCTACTGTGATTTCCAACTTCCAGGGCCATCAGGCAGCTATGGTATAGATCAGGAGTCTCCAAGCTTTCTAAGCAAAGGGCCAGTTTACTGTCCTTCAGACTTTAGGAGGGCCAGACTAGGGCCGGTGGGAGTAGAAAATGCCCTGGTGTCCAGTGGGAGTAAACCATGCCCTGTCTTTGGTGTCAGTGGAAGGAATTCTGCCCCATCATTGGTGTCAGTGGAAGGAATAGTGGGCCATTGTTGGCGTCAGTGGGAGGATTAGTGGCCCATCATTGGTGTCAGTGGGAGGAATAGTGGCCCATCATTGGTGTCAGTGGGAGGAATAGTGGGCCATCATTGGTGTCAGTGGGAGGAATAGTGGGCCATTGTTGGCGTCAGTGGGAGGAATAGTGGGCCATTGTTGGCGTCAGTGGGAGGAATAGTGGGCCATTGTTTGTGTCAGTGGAAGGAATAGTGTCCCATTGTTGGCGTCAGTGGGAGGAATAGTGGCCCATCATTGGTGTCAGTGGGAGGAATAGTGGCCCATCATTGGTGTCAGTGGGAGGAATAGTGGCCCATCATTGGTGTCAGTGGGAGGAATAGTGGGCCATCATTGGTGTCAGTGGGAGGAATAGTGAGCCATTGTTGGCGTCAGTGGGAGGAATAGTGGCCCATCATTGGTGTCAGTGGGACGGGAGGAATAGTGGCTTATCGTTTGTGTCAGTGGAAGGAATAGTGGGCTATTGTTGGTGTCAGTGGGAGGAATAGTGAGCCATTGTTGGCGTCAGTGGGAGGAATAGTGGGCCATCGTTTATGTCAGTGGAAGGAATATTGTCCCATTGTTGGTGTCAGTGGGAGGAATAGTGGGCCATCATTTGTGTCAGTGGAAGGAATAGTGGGCCATTGTTGGCGTCAGTGGGAGGAATAGTGGCCCATCATTGGTGTCAGTGGGACGGGAGGAATAGTGGCTTATCGTTTGTGTCAGTGGAAGGAATAGTGGGCTATTGTTGGTGTCAGTGGGAGCTGGGAGGAATAGTAGCCAGAGGCGTATATCTAGTGAAAATGGCGCCTATGACAAGCACTGAAACTGCGCCCCTGTCAAAACATTTGAAACCCGTCTTTCAGATAACTTTAACTAAAAAAACAGCTAACAGAACTAGTGATAATTATCATCCCTTGTGATACCTTGGGTAGTGACATATCCTCTTTATGGATAAATCTGGGGTCTATTAGACCTCTGATCCCTCCTCTGCCCTCCAAGGCCAGGTAAATGCAGAACCAATGAAATCTTCATCACTTAAGGCCTCAGTTTTCACAAAGGAGAGGGAGAAACTGATGTTCCTCCTTCTTTGTGTGCTGCCAATCCGACCAGATGGAATGGAAGAGCCTGTGAGAACAGGGGAGGGATGTGGCTGAACGCAGCAGGGATAGCGCTGCCAAATGTCCATTAGCAAAGGTGCTGAAAAGGAGATCCTGCCTATGCTCAGGAGCCTGGAGGGAAGAAAAGACCCTTAGACCCTGGTAAGTGCCTTGCTGCCCAGCCACTCAACAGCGCCCCCTTCATATGGCGCCCATGGCACTTGCTACGGCTGCCATACCTTTTGATAGTGCTCCATATGCCCCATTGTTGGTGTTAGTGGGTGGAATAGTGCCCCAAGGGCCAGATAAAGGCAAGCAAAGTGACCCCAGGGCTGCAGTTTGGAAACCTCTGGTATACACTATGGTGTCCAAGCTGAACTACTGTATGTAAAAATTGCAAATAGAAGAAAGAAAGCCTAAAAAATTAAACTAATGCAGCCACCACATCTAAGAAATGATAAACTGCTAAATAATGTTTACTTTTGGGTTTTATACCACTTTAGGTCGGCTGGTCTATGAAACTCACAATACAACCCTCCTTGCACTGCCCAAACACTGCTGGTGGGGGCCCACTGGCTCCTGCCGTTTCTTTAGCTTACCATGGCTCTTTGTCAGGCAAAGGTGCCGCCTGATTGCTCAAGCAGATAAGCTGAAGACACATTTCACTTAGCTTGCTTCCTATAATTATCTCACCTCTATACTTTCATAAGCTGCTGCACATGAGCCATGGAAATACACACAGACATTAAACTACCATCTACTCCTCCAAGCCGGGGAATACAATTGCTTCTAATTTTCTTGTGAAGAAGAGAGAAAAACCCATTAAGCTGCATTGCGATGTATAGATTTGGAAATATATTTGTGTTTGTTCCCGTAGTGATTGTTCCATAATGACAAGAGAGGTAGTAGCAGGAGACCGGCTGCCTGTATATTACTATGTGACTATGCTATAAATGTGTCTGCTGGCCGATCAATATCTGTGATTCAAGTCCCACTTCATCTTAAATGGCAGAAGAAAAAAAAAGAAGGTGTTTAAGTACAAAGGTGCTCTGATGTCGGAAGGTGACGGAACTGACATATAGCGAAAAGTCTGATGCTCATCTCCATCCCTGGAGTCTTCAGACACCGAAACTGATCTTGCAGTTTTATGAAACAGTCACACCTGAGGAATTATTTGGCATTTTATCTTCTTCAAGGAAAGGGAAAACATATGTTGAAAGGAAGGATAGAAAAGAGACAGTTATGTGTTTCTGTCAATCTTATGGAAGTTGCGGCAGCTAGCTTGTTACTTTTGCCCAAATTTCAGAGGACACGTTTACCAGGAAATTAAAGGGGTTGTAAAGGTACAGTTTTTTTCCCCTAAATAGCTTCCTTTACCTTAGTGCAGTCCTCCTTCACTTACCTCATCCTTCCATTTTGCTTATAAATGTCCTTATTTCTTCTGAGAAATCCTCACTTCCTGTTCTGTCTGTAACTACACACAGTAATGCAAGGCTTTCTCCCTGGTGTGGAGTGTCGTTGCTCGCCCCTTCCCTCAGGCCGCGTACACATGATCGAACATATCCGCTGAAACTGGTCCGCAGACCAGTTTCAGCGGACATGTTCGATCGTGTGTACGGCCTATCGGACCGTTTTCCTGTAGACAAAAGTTTCCAAACATGCTTAGAAACCTGTCCGCTGGAAACCTGTCCGTCGGACATGTTCGATGGTTAGTACACAAAATCATCGGACCAAAATACCGCGGATGCTCAGAATCAAGTTGACGCATGCTTGGAAGCATTGAACTTGGTTTTTTCATCACGTCGTTGTGTTCTACGTCACCGCGTTCTGGTCCGAGGGGATTTTGGTCCGATGGTGTGTACGCACATCAGACCAACAGACCACTTCAGCCTGGTCCGATGAAAACGGTCCGTCGGACATGTTTCCTCGGACATGTCTGATCGTGTGTACGCAGCCTCAGACTACAAGAGACACCCACTAACACACAGCTACTTTCTCTATCTGCAACATAGAGAGTGTCCTGACTCTCCTGTAGTCCAAGGGAGGGGGGCGAGCATGACACTCCACACCATGGAGAGTTGCAGACAGAAAAACAGGAAGTGAGGATTTCTCCGAAGAAATAAGAACATTTAAAAGCAAAATCAAAGGATGAGGTAAGTGAAGGAGGACTGCACTAAGGTAAAGGAAGCTATTTAGGAAAATAAATTGACGTGTCTGTCGAATGTTCTAAGAAGATTCGACAGAGCAGCTAAAAGATTTGACGCCGCAATCGTACATTTCCGGTCTAATGTTCCGCCTACAAGCTATAGAAAAATTCTAATGTTGTATGACACTAGTAATAATTATATTCATAAATTATTATTACTAGTCAACCAACATTCGAGTTCTTCTATAGCCTATGGGCTGAGCATTCGACCGGAAATGTATGATTGCGGCGTCGTACAGTTTAGCTGCTTGTCGAATCTTCTTACAACTTTCAACAGACACCATAAGCCTTCAATGACAGATTCAACGTTTGTATGTTTTTCGCTGCTTCGTCGAATCTTCGTCGTTCATGTCGAATGGTCTACCCCAACACCGTCTCTATAATGTTCCCTCTCTATGTAGAATAATATTGGACTAATAGAGTTAAAGGGTTAGTTAAGGAAAAAAAGTTTTTCCTTTAAAATAACAAACATGTTATACTTACCTCCACTGTGCAGTTGTCTTTGGTGCTCCCTGCAAGTACTGACCACAGTAATGCGAGAGAGCTTGCATGGTGGTGAGTAATTGCAGGCACGCTCCTGTGATACAGCGAGCGGGCGTAGCTGCTCACTGTATCAATCGGTCCGCCCCTCAGCCCGCCCCTCGGTGCACCGCGTCACTGGATGTGAGTGACAGCAGCGCCAGCCAATGGCTGCGCTGCGCTCAATCCATCTGCTATAACCAATCCATGGCCAGGCTGAGCGACGAAGAGGATCTCGGGACTGCGCACAGGCTCGGCAGCATCAGATGTTTTTTCACCTGAATGCATAGATTGCATTAAAGTGATTTTATTTTAACTTTACAACCCCTTTAAGGTTAGGCGCATTCGACCACAGGTTCGATAGACACAGATTGCTATTGTCAGCATCATGTCGAATCTCCTATCAATATCGAACTGTTGTAGCAATGAAAATGAAAATTAAGCATTTTTTTATGTCGGATCTTTCAAATTTCGGATTCTGCGCGTTCGTTTTTGTTTGTTAAAACGATAACGAAAATACGTGAAATTAGTACGAAAATGCATTCGGATGGAAAAAAATGCACATGTCTACTAGGAACCACGATCTGTCATTTCCTCTACGTCAGTGGTTTTCAACTCCTGTCCTGAGGACCCACTAACAGGCCAGTTTTGCAAGATAACTGAAATACATCACATGTGATCTCATTTGCTGCTCATTGATTGCAGTATTCTAGTCTGCCTCTCCCCAAGGTAATACTTAACCACTTGATACCCGCCCGCTGTCAAATGACGGCGGGCGGGTAACTCTCTGTTCCTGACAGCACGTCATATGACGTTATGTCATTTAAATCGGCTAGGGACGCGCGCACGCCGCCGGCGGCGCGCGCACGCACCCGTCGTGTCACTGAGAAGCCTGTGCGTGTGCCCGGCGGTAGCGATGGCCGCCGGGCAGTGGCGACTCTAGCATTCATATTTAGGGGGGGCACATGGGGGGACAAGGACAAAAGTAGGGGGGAACCATAAAACGTATATTGTATATTATATTTTTATATATATATATATATATATATATATATATATATATACAGTATATATATACTAGGGTTGTCAAGATACCGATACTAGTATCGGTATCGGGACCGATACCAAGTATTTGCGGGAGTACTTGTACTCGTGCAAATGCTCCCGATGCCTGGCCGAATACTTTTTTTGTATTTATCAACATGTTCTGTGAAAATTCTTTGAGTTTTTTTTGCCTCTTTGCCTTATCACCTCCGCGCAATTGTCAGTTAAAGCGACGCAGTGCCGGAAGCTAAAATTTTGTCTGGGCAGGAAGGGGGTGTAGGTACACAGTAGGCAAGTGGTTAAAATCTGGCCTGTTAGTGGGTCCTGAGGACAGGAGTTGAGAACCACTGCTCTACATCAATCCCATCCCCCTACAGTAGGAAACACACAAGGGAACACAATTAACCCCTTGTTAAAGCACTGATCGCTGTATAAATGGCAATGGTCCCAAAAATGTGTCAAAGGTATCTTATGTGTCTGCCATAATGTCGCAGTCCCAAAAAAAAACGCAGATCGCCGACATTACTATTTGAAAAAAAAATGCTATAAATCTATCCCCTATTTTGTAGATGCAATAACTGTTGCGCAAACCAATCAATATATGCTTATTGTGATTTTTATTACCCAAAATATGTAGAAGAATACTATTGGTCTAAACTGAGAAAAAAATTAACCTTCTTTTTAAAAAAAAATGGGGATATTTATTATAGCAAAATGTACAAAATATTGTGGTTTTTTTTTTTCCAAAATTTACGTGCAAAAAAAAAAAAAATATATATATATATATATATATATATATATATATAATTTTGTTTTGGTACCGCGTCGCACGACCGCGCAATTGTCAGTTAAAGCGACGCAGTGCCGAATCGCAAAAAATGACCCGCTCATTGGCCAGCCAATTCTTCCGGGGCTGAAGTGGATAATCTGTGCTTTAATGCAATATAAAAATTAAGCAAGAGCAATTATTTAATATAATTTAAGATAATATAGATTATTTTATTTTTATATTATCATTATATTATCATTATATTTTATATAGATAAATTTTAAGCATTAACTTAAAATTTGTGACCACTGACAATTTGCTATTTTTGGTCTTTAAAAAACGGATACATTTTTAGAGATGGACTGACCCTTTAAGTGAAATAAGATAACGGAAATCTGAATTTGTAGAACTTATTAGCATTGTTCTAATAAAGAAATTCTGGACGTCTGAATTACTTGGAAGAAAGCAGCCTCAATATGTCTTCACTACATTAACGTCACTATAGATGGAAAAATCAACTTTCCACCCAGCAGGGAAAGAGCAATAATACCATATTTTGGAAAATGAATGACAAGAAAAATGTAATTAACTTTCGATCTTCAGCGCTGCGAAATCTATTTCTCCCGCACGCATGCAGCTGGTTTATTTTTCACAATTAAATGAGAATTAGCCACGCTGCCTTAGCGGCGAATGTCCACCGATTTGATGAGAATTCATTTCCCAATCTGCAAGTCAATCAGGAGGAAAACACAATTACACGTTTACGCACCTGTTCTCACAGACCTACCTTGTAATGATTCACAGGTGGAAACCTCAAGACTGGAGTCAGTGCGTCCTTGTGCCAGACTACGTGAGACAGAGCATAGCGGGAGGCGCCGAATCCTGCGGGCCGGGGATACAATTCAGAGGTAAGCCGTACTTCCAAAATGTTCAATACCAAATTGACTTCGTGCATGAGAATATCGCCAAACAAATTAGTCTGAGAAAGAGTTGGTGGAAGCCTAGGAAGAGTAAAATGTACTTGTAGTCTATTCAGCTAGGAAATAAAACGTAAAAACGAATTTGAGTTATTTATTTAAAAGAATTGGAGATAACCAAGGAAATTTAGAACATTTTCCTTTCCCTTTCTTCATAGACAGTTATAGACATAAAAAAAGCTGATATCCATCAAGTATATCATTCCACTCTCCACTCCAACTATCTCCTCTTTACAGCTCTCCTCTTCTTACTCCCTACCTTGCCCTCTCCTCCCTTTCCTCTGCTCTCCTTTTATCCACTCACTTTTCTTCCACTTCACTGTCTCCTCTTATCTCTCCTCTCTGCTCCCTTTCCTTTCATCTCCAACTTTCTCTTCTCCCTTCAACTCTCCCCCCTCTTTCCTCCCTTCCTTTGCCCCCTTCCCTTCCTCTGCTCTTCTTACCTCTCCTCCATTCATCTATTCTCCTTTTCCCTCTCCTCCTATCTCTTACCTCCGTGTCCTCCCCTCTTTCCTCCACACCTTTCTAACTCTCTCCTCTCTTTCTTCCCTTCTTTGCCCCCTCCTCTCTCTACTCTGTGCTCCTCTTCACTTCCCTCCTCTCATCTTTCATCTCCATTCCTCTCTTCTCCCTTCTCCAACACTCTTGCCTCATTTCTCTTTCTTTTGCCCCCCCCTTCCTTTCCTCTGCTCTTCTTACCTCTTCTGCGTTCATCTACTCTCCTTTACCCTCTCCTCCCCTCTTTACTCTCCACCTCTCTGACTCTCGCCTCTCTTTCCTCCCTACCTTGCCCTCTACTCCCTTTCCTCTGCTCTTCTTTTATCCCCTCACTTTTCCTCCACTTCTCTTCTCTTACCTCTCCTCTCCTCCAATTTTATCTCCAACTTTCTTTTCTCCCTTCTCCAACTCTTCCCCTTTTTTCCTCCCTTCCTTAGCCCCCCCCCCTTTCCCTTTATCTGCTCTTCTTACCTCTCCTCCATCTATCTACTCTCCTTTTCCCTCTCCTCCACTCTCTTACTTCCCTCTCCTCCCCTCTTTCCTCCACACCTTTCTAACTCTCTCCTCTCTTTCTTCCCTTCTTTGCCCCTCCTGCCTCTCCTCTGCGCTGCTCTCCACTCCCCTCCTCTCGTCTTTCATCCCCATTCCTCTCTTCTCCCTTCTCCAACACTCTTCCCTCTTTTCTTTGCCCCCCCTTCCTTTCCTCTGCTCTTCTTACCTCTTCTCCGTTCATCTACTCTCCTTTTCCCTTTCCTCCGCTCTTTACTCTCCACCTGTCTAACTCTCGCCTCTCTTTCCTCCCTACCTTGCCCTCTACTCCCTTTTCTCTGCTCTCTTCTTACCTCCTCTGTTTTTTTTTACCTACTCCTTTTTCCTCACCTCTACTCTCTTATCTTACCCCCTCTTTTCTCCTCCCCTGCTCCCTTTCATCTCCAACCCTATCTCCTCATTTCCCCTCTCCGACTCTCTCTCCTCTTTTTTCCCTTCCTTGCTCTCTCTTCCCTTGCCTTTATTGTTTTCTTACCTCCCCTCATTTCTTTCACTTATATTTTCCTTCTCTTCCACTTTCTCCTCTTACCTCCCTCTCCTCCCTTCTCTCATCTCAAACCTCTCCCCTCTTCTCTCCACCCCTTTCCTGTTCACTCCTTTCCTAATTTCTTATCTCTTCTTCTCTCTCTCCCCTCTTTGTCTTATCACCTCTATCTTATTAGCTACCTGCCCTCCCACCTTACCCCTTACCTCTTAGCTCCCTCTTCTCCCTTCTCCAACACCCCCCCCTTCTCTCCTCAACTTTCCTGTTCACTCCTTTCCTCATTTCTTATCTCTTCCTCTCTTTCCCCCTCTTTGCCTCTTTGCCTTATCACCTCTATCTTATTTGTTCCCTCCCCTCCCATCCTACCCCTTACCTCTTACCTCCCTCTCCTCCCCTCTCTCATCTCCAACCTTCCCACCCCCTTGTCTCTCCTCCCCTTTCCTGTTCACTCCTTTACTAATTTGTTGTCTCTTCCTCTCTTCCCCCTCTTTGCCTTATCACCACTATCTTATGTGTTCCCTCTCATCCTACCCCTTACCTATTACCTCCCTCCCCTCCCTTCTCTAATCTCCAACCTTCTCCCCCCCTTTCCTGTTCACTCCTTTCCTCATTTCTTGTCTCTTCGTCTCTCTCTTTCCCCCCTCTTTGCTTTATCACCACTATCTTATTTCTTCCTTCCCCTCCCATCCAACCCCCTCTCCTTATTTCTCCTTCACTTCCTGCTGTCCAAAGTCCCCCTAGGAAATTACAACCTCAGCACTCATCCAGACAGGAAGGGAGGGTACATTTCCCCAGTGTGGACAAAGCAGGAAAAACTGCAAAGGCCCCAACCTTCTCAAATTTATTGAAAACAAAATAAGTATATTTTGGAGTTGGACTTGAAATAGAGAATTTCTTGGCTGAAGTGTACTTTTAACTTATAGAATATGACTACAGGGATAATTATTCACTAGATCCTTGGAGATGTCACAATGTGCAGTACATGACTCATTTCCATGTGTTATATTTTGGCTTGCCTCATCCCTAAACTGTCATAAAAAGGTAATTGGATGACCGAAATGATATTCTTATAGCTAATAAAATGTATCCAAATATAGAAAGGAGAGGGTTTTTCTTCTCGAGTCCTCAATATGTCCAACAGCTCATGACAAACCTGCTTGTTTGAGGCAATGTTTGGTGTGCTGGCAGGTAAGTCAGAGGTTCTTTCTTTATACAGTTTTCTAAATGCAGTAACTATCTTTTGTTTGCACCCTTTGTACATCTTAAGGATGGTTTGGACGATATATTCATTTTATATCTCAAGTACAAAAGAATACTTTTGTAAATTTTACCCTATGGATACTCTAACATGGGTGTGATTTATGTCAGAGATCTTCATATACACTATATTACCAAAAGTTTTGGGACACCTACCTTTACACGCACATAGTTCGTAGGGTTTAATATGGATTTGTCCCACCCTATAACAAGCCCGTGCACTCCTAATGGACAGGCTGCCACTGATGGTCACAGTTTTTAGAATATGATGTCAAACAGGTTTGGATGGCCATACGGTGTATACATATTTAGTTCTGCTAAATCATAAGGGTGGTCAGAGACAAGTAGATGTCCTATTGAAAGCCATTGTGATCTTCTGTTCTTCTGACTTTACGGGCATCTGTTAATCGCACTCAAGCGATATTTGTTCTGTTTCCCTGCATAAAATAGAACAATTAGTACAAATTCACACAGATATTTTTCAGCAGCAAGTTGGAATATCTTTACATGCAATAAGAGCACAGTAGTTGTAATGGGTTTTACATGCTCTGAATGTTTGTTCATAATTGCATAGTTAGTCCATCTAGTTCAATAAAATAAAATAAAAAATATACAATCCCATATACATAAACCTATACCCACAGTTGATCCAGGGGAAGGTCAAAAACCCCAACAAAGCATGATCCAATTTGCTACAGCAGGGAGAAAAAATCCTTGCTGATCCCCCGAGAGGCGATCAATTATTTTCCTGGATCAACTTTACCTATAAATGTTAGTACCCAGTTATATTATGTACTTATTTAGGAAATAATCTAGGCCTTTTTTAAAGCAATCTACTGAGCTGGCCAGAACCACCTCTGGAGGGAGTCTATTCTACATTTCTTGATCGTACATCACGGGACACAGAGCGCATAGTCATTACATATGGGTTATATGGGTACCTTCAGGTGTGGACACTGGTGTAATCAACTTCACAGGAAGTTCCTCCCTATATAACCCCCTCCCACTGAGAGTGCTTTAGTTTTTTCGCCAGTGTCTTAGGTGTTGGTCACGTCTAGCTGTCCCTCGGAGGTCTCGGGACCCAGGATAGCTAGCCGGATCCGTCCGAAGTGCTTCAGAGCCAAGATGTACGGTACCCGGGCCCTGCTGGAGTGGGGTTTTGCCTATAATGCCTCTCCTTGGAGGGCTGGATTCTGGGCTCCAGTGTCTTAGTCTCTTCCAAGAACTAAACGCTACTGATGCCAGGATGCTATATAGGTCCAGGGGTGTGGGTTCCTTAACACAGGACCCCGGTCCCTGAAGGTCCAAGACAATACCCACGGAGATGGGGGAAGGTTGGGCCTCTTGCATTTTGCAATACCCTGCGGCGTGGAGCAGGTAAGAGGGAACCTGCGGGACTTGGTTCGACAGTAGGTATCCCCCTGGGGGTTCTGGGTTGGCTAACAGTATGCTGGTGCATCAGCCACTATCTCCACTATGTCTGTTGAGGCAGGATGGGATTCTAATGTTTACCCAGATAATATGTAGATATATGTATACTTGTGTAAGTTATATATTTGCTACTCACCCCAGGTCTGCCTGTTAACACTGATACTGCAACCCCACATGTTTTAAAGAGGAAATTGCTGGTAAAAACTCCTGTTTCTTAGGAAGCCCAAGGGGACAGCTTCCTCGCTGTGTGTGCACTACAATAAGATTAGTGCTTACCTGGTGTCTGTTGGTGCTGCATAACGCTGGTCCATGTTGTTCCTCTGCTTCCTCCATGTGGTTTCAGCGTGGTGCGCGCGATCGTGCGCGCGCGATTGTGCGCGCGTGTGTGCGCGCGCATACGCGCGCGCGTGCACGCCGCCTTTTATAGCGTCGGCGTGCGTCGGGGGGGCGGGCCAGCAGCGTCAGGGTCTGTATAAAGGGAAAACTTCTCTCGGGCTGGTCTTTCCTCCTGGAGGCAGAGGAAGAAAGGATACAGAGCGTGCAGCTGGGTCTTTTGGCCACACAGGGACACCTAGTGGCGGTTTTGTGGATCTTCAGGTCTAGGACTTAGGTCCACTATTGACCAGAAAAAAAAAAAAAAAAAAAAGTTTTTTTGCTTAAAGGGACTCAGCCTTAGATCCAGCAGTATCTGAGTCTACCTTGGACTCCGGCTAACGGGCATTGGTGTGTCAATACTCACAGGTTTCCTCAGTATTGCCACCTCCCAGGCGGGTAAAAAAAAAAATTTTTTTTGAAAAAAAAAAAAAAAGAAAAAGACAGAAATTAGTTCTTTTTCATTTTCCTCATACCTGCCCTCATATTGGTTACTCCTAGCTGCAACAGTCAGGTGTTGGCTATAGGGGTGACCCAAGGTTGTACAATGGCTCCAAAGGGATCTGGACCAGCCAAGGCTGCTAAAGGTGCCAAAAAGCAAAAGGGGTCTCCATCGGGGTCAGAGGATTTGGGCCAGGCTTCTACGGCCCCACCCTCGCCAGTCAGGACACCGAGTGGCATAGTACAAGAGCCATTGGGGGTGCTGGGGGCAGAGGCGGCCCCCGATCCACCCATTCCCGTTTACGTGACGGAAGAAATGCTAGCAGCCACCATGTGTGGGCTAGAGAAAAGGTTAACTGCGTTGTTTTCCCGTCCTTGCCCAAGTAGCAAGCGGGCTAGATCCCCCTCACCCAGTGTGGGGTTTTCAGATGCGGAGGTCTCCTCTTCAGAGGAACGGGACCCACAAGGGGATCAGGCAGACCCAAGTCCCGACGGTTCAGACAGGGAAAATTCCACTATAGATGAATATTTTTCGGCCTCTCAAGCGGAGGGCCTGTGGATCCAGTCTTTGACAGATATGGTTCGCACTGCCTTTAAACTTCCAGTGCCAGAACTAGTAGCCCCGGAGGTATCCTCATTGGGTTCTTTAAAGGCTCCATTAACTTGTGCATCTTTTCCAATGCACCCCCTTCTGCGGAACGTGATTTACCAGGATTGGGCTCGACCTGATAGAATCTTTGTCCCTCCTAAAAGATTCTCTATTCTCTACCCTATGGAAGAGGAATATGTAAAGAAATGGGCTCTCCCTACAGTGGACGCAGCCATTTCCTGCGTGAATAAATCCCTGACTTGTCCGGTTGAAAATGTCCATATGTTCAAGGATCCGGTCGACAAGAAATTCGAGACCCTACTGAAAGCAGCTTTCACCTCAGTAGGTGCCATGGTTCAGCCAGCAGTAGCAGCCATTGGTGTTTGTCAGGCCTTGAAGGATCAGGCAAAACATATATTAAAGGACATGCCGGCTCAGCATACTCATGAATTAGCAGAATTCCCTAGGGCTCTCTGCTTTGCAATAGATGCTATTAACCTCCCTGGCGGTATTCCCGAGCGTGACTCGGGGTTAACATTCAGTGCCAGAAGCGGTAACCCCGAGTCACGCTCGGGGTGCATTTTTTTTTCCCCAAAAAATTCCTGGCGATCCGGCGGGGGTTTCCCGCTGGATCGCCGGTCAGACTAGCCTCCCTGGCGGTCTTCACGTGTGTGGCACGGGGTGAGATTTTTAAGCTAATATCGGTAACCCCGTGCCACACACGCGCTTACCTCGCTGGATGCAGAAAAAGTTTACTTACCTTTTCTCTGCGATCCAGCGACGAATCCCCGCAGTACACGGCGGGCGGATGTCCGCCTGATGCTGTGTGTTCCGCCGATTCCCTTCCCTGCGAGCGTCGCGACGTAGGGGGGGGGAACGGCGCCAAATTTAAAAAAGTAAACAAACACTATACATACAGTACACTGTAATCTTATAGATTACAGTACTGTATGTAAAAAATACACACCCCCCATGTCCCTAGTGGTCTGCCCTGTACACTACATGTCATTTTGTATAATAAAAACTTTTCTTTCTCCCTGCAAACTGTAGATTGCCCATAGCAACCAAAAGTGTCCCTTTATGGCAAAAATTGTTTTAGAGCAGCTAAAAAACAGCGATAATAAATCAGAATCACTTGCAGAATTTAGCGATAGCGATTTATGGGGAAATTCGTCATAAAAAAAAAAAAAAAATGACAGCAAAAATTCTGCAACTGAGCAAATTTCAGTGATTTTGATTTGATTACATTATTGAATAATTTTTACTATAATTATATTATCATTTGTGATCATTTTTTATAATTATTTATTATATTATAATTTTTAATTAAAAAAAAAAAAAAAAATCATACCCGGGATGCCTATTAGACTCTTGTTTGAATAGATTTAAGTGAGTTATTCCTAAGAATTACAAGCCTACAGTATAAAACGCCAAATTCCCTTGCAAATAATGGTACCGCTTTTAGCACCTAAAATCTTAAAGAATCATACCGCCAGGGAGGTTAAGGACTCCATCCAACAGGCATCCAGTTCATCTCTACTGATGGTTCACATGCGTCGTCTTTTGTGGCTAAAGAACTGGTCAGCAGAGGCACCCTGCAAAAAGCTTTTAGCAGGGTTTCCCTTTCATGGGGGAAGACTATTCGGGGAAGACCTAGATAAATATATCCACACCATATCAAGTGGGAAAAGTACTTCCTTACCGGTCAAGAAAAGACCGCGTGGGCCCACGTTTAAACGACAGGCCATTGTAGGCTCGGCCCCTTCGACTTCTCGTCAGTATCGACGGCCTCCCGGGCGTTCAGCAGTTAATAGCCGCCCACAGGGACAAGCCGCGGCAAACAAGAGGCCCTGGTCTCGCAAGCCGGCTAAACCAGTCATCAAGTCAGATTCATGAAGGGGCGCCCCCACTCTCTTGGGTGGGGGGGAGGCTTCAGTTTTTCTCCGAAGTCTGGAAGGCCAGAATTCCCGACGCTTGGGTTCGGTCCGTAGTAGCCTCAGGCTACAAACTAGAGTTTCGAGAAATCCCCCCTCCTCATTTTCAGGGGTCAAGTCTTCCAAGCGACCCGTTAAAGAGGGCCTCTCTCGTAAAGGCGTTGGATCGCCTCTTGCTCCAAGGAGTAATTGTAGAAGTACCAACCCAAGAAAGGGGTCTGGGATTCTACTCCAACCTTTTTGTTATACCAAAACCCAATGGCGACGTCAGGCCTATATTAGACCTCAAACGCCTAAATCGCTTTCTAAGGATTCAGACCTTTCGTATGGACTCCATACGTTCAGTGACAGCCAGCCTGCATCAGGGCGACTTCCTAGCATCTATAGACATAAAGGATGCATATCTGCATGTGCCGATTTACCCAGCACATCACAAGTTTCTTCGTTTTACGATAAATCAAAGTCATTACCAGTTCGTAGCCCTCCCTTTCGGGTTGGCAACAGCTCCACGGGTATTCACAAAGGTGTTAGCCCCGGTGCTAGCCGTCCTAAGGACAGAAGGCATCTTGGTCCTAGCATACCTGGACGATCTCCTGGTTATCGACAGTTCAGCTTCCAACCTCAATCATGCAGTAGTCCGCACAGTGCGGCATCTAGAAGAGTTCGGGTGGATTGTGAACCAAGAAAAATCAAGGTTACAACCCACAAGACAGTTGGAATATCTAGGCTTTCGGTTAGATACAGAATGCCAGAGGGTATTTTTACCTCAAAAGAAGATCAGGTCGTTGATTCAAACGATTCAAATAGTCTTAGGCAAAAAGAAGCCGACTATTCGCCTATGCATGCGACTGCTGGGAAAGATGGTGGCCGCCTTCGAAGCAGCGCCCTATGCCCAGATCCATACCGCCCTCATACCAGATCCATACCAGAATTCTGCAAGCAGCTATTCTCTCTGCTTGGAACAAGTCCATACAGGCATTAGACCGTCCATTAGTTCTTTCCCCAGGAGTCAGGCACAGCCTGTACTGGTGGCTGATCCCTCAAAAATTATCAAAAGGGAAAACCTTTTGCCCCATCTCGTGGAAAATAGTAACCACAGATGCCAGCCTAACAGGTTGGGGGGCAATCTTAGGAAAACGGACCCAGCAGGGACAGTGGTCAGAGGCAGAAAGTCTGCTTCCCATCAATGTCCTAGAGATCAGAGCTGCTCGGTTGGCCCTGGTCGCCTGGACTCTTCCCCTGCAGGGTCTGCCAGTAAGGATACAGTCCGACAATGCCACGGCGGTGGCATACATAAACCACCAGGGGGGCACAAGGAGCCTAGCGGCTCAAAGGGAAGTAAACCTGATTTTTTCATGGGCCGAAGCCCATGTACCCTGCATCTCAGCAGTGTTCATCCCAGGGATAGACAATTCTCAAGCAGATTTTTTGAGTCGTCAACAGTTACTCCCGGGAGAGTGGTCTCTTCACCCCCAGGTATTCCAAGAGATTTGCCAAAGATTCGGAGTTCCCGATGTGGACATCATGGCAACAAGATTCAACAAGAAATTGGACAAATTCGTATCCCGAGCCAGGGACCCCTCGGCCTACGGGACCGATGCGTTGGTTTGCCCCTGGCACCAGTTTTCTCTCCTGTATGCGTTCCCTCCACTACAGATGATTCCCCGCCTTCTACGAAGGATCAGGGTGGAGCGCAGGCCGGTGATCCTGGTGGCCCCAGCCTGGCCCAGAAGGGCTTGGTACGCACTCATCGTGAGGATGTCAGTAAGGGCACCGTGGCCACTCCCCCTGCGCCCAGATCTGCTGTCTCAGGGCCCGATCTACCACCCTGCTTCACAGCAGCTAAATTTGATGGCTTGGCGGCTGAATCTCTAATTCTTAAGGGCAGAGGCCTCTCTGCCCAAGTCATATCTACGTTAATTCAAGCTAGAAAGCCAGTCTCTAGAAATATCTATTACAGAGTCTGGAGAACCTATGTGGAGTGGTGCGAGTCTCAAGGAGGGCATCCTCGCAAGTTTTTTATTGACAGGATCTTGCGATTCCTCCAGGTTGGCGTTGACAAGGGGTTGGCTCTTAGTACTCTAAAGGGGCAGGTGTCTGCCTTATCGATATGGTTTCAAAGGCCTTTGGCCACACATTCGCTTGTGAAAACCTTTTTGCAGGGGGTCTTGCATGTAAACCCCCCTATTAGAGCTCCCCTCTGCCCCTGGAATTTAAATCTGGTCTTGTCAGCTTTACAAAAGCAGCCGTTTGAACCTCTGACTGGAATTGTAGAGTCTGTTCTCAGCTGTGCAGAGTAACCATTGATGCAATGCTGACGAGAGGTCAACTCTGTCAGTAGGTGTGTCAGTAGGGTGTGCAGCAGACGTGCAGCAGACACTCTCTCCTCAGTCTGCCTAGTCTGCTCACTGCAGGGATAGTGACAAGTCAGCTCCCCCTAGGGATATCATCAGCTAGCTAGGCAGGATCTTCTCACAGCTCTCACCTTCTACTCCAGGTAGGTTCTACTTTTTATCACCTTCCCTGGAACCGATTGGCGGCCGTCCTTATCAGGATAAGCCGCCGAATCGGCTGAACGCTGGGGCCTCTTTCCCTCTACCACCCCACATTACCACCCGCCAACCATCCACCTACCATTACAACCTTCCCCCACCGCCTCCCCGCGATTCCCCGTTTTTCCCCCTGAACCGCGCCAGCCTCTGCTGATTTGCGGCCGCCGCACCTTAGGAAAGGCCGCGGCTTCATCTGCGGCCTAGCGGCGCGCCGCACTTTCGGCCAAAAACACCAGCAGTAACTCCCTAGGAGCTCACCCCCAGCCCCAGTAGGATTCATCCCCTGGCCTCAACAACCAGCCCCCCCCCCCTGCTCACCTACCCACCCAGCTGGCTACACACCAGCCTGGGTCCCATGTCCTGCTCCTGGTCGGCGGCCATCTTGGTACACCCCAGCAGCAGTGTCAGTTCTCCCCCCCCCCAGCCCCCTTTCTTTTTTCACAAACTTAACAGCACTTGATCCAGGGGTTCGCCCGATCGCCTTTCAGGGATCAGGAAGGAATTTTTTCCCCAACCAAAGCAAATTGGCATAGCACGGTTAGGGGTTTTTTGCCTTCCTCTGGACCAAGCCGGGAGGATTCACTGAATCCTCTCTCCATCGCCACCATAAAAAACATTTCCCCCGGTGAATGGCGACCATGGCTAATTTGCGGTACTCCGCAGAGACCATTTGGAATCTGAGGCGTTTCGCCGCAATACTGCCAGCCTGCACCAAAAAGACCCTAAGAATTGAGCAACTTTTGAGGATCGATCGACGATCGACGATCAAAAATTTTAGCCGGTTACCCCAGCCTAAGCACATTTTATGTGCTATGGTCAACACAAGATCGGCAGTAAAACACCGACTTGAAATCCATGATTTCATTCTACAACACAATCTAGACTGCCTCTTCATTACAGAGAGCTGGCTTACAGCCGACTGTAACACCATTCTAGGAGAATTGGTGCCAGAAAACTACCGTATTATAACGGAAAACAGAATAGGGCAGAGAGGAGGAGGCCTGGCGGTAATTTGCAAAACTCAGCTTGCAATCACAAAACCAGCCCTTCAAAATCCTCTTCCATTCATGGAAACCCTTACGCTACAACTGCAAACAAATTCAAAGGAGACCATCCACATTCTGCTCTGCTATAGGCCGCCCGGCCCAAAATCGCAGCTGCTATCATCATGGACGGATTTCTTTTCCACTTACACCCTCAACAGCAAACATTTTCTGCTGCTTGGGGATTTCAACCTCTGGGCCAATTCCGCACAAGACCCCATTGCCGATGCCTGTATTAACCACCTGGTGGATCTAGGGTCACAGCAACTAGTATGTGGGCCCACACATGCTTCAGGTCACACACTCGATCTTATTTTCAGACAAGCTCTGGAAATAAAAATTTTGGAAAATGAAAAGTTGCCATGGACAGACCACCATGCAATTAAATTCATTATTTCCACAATCCCCCCCGCAACAAAAACATCAAATCCAGCGACAACACACTGGACTAGATGTCAGAAGAAGCTCCACTCGGAACTCTTCAAAACCACTTTAAGGGAAAAAATAGAAACAATTCAACCGCATCAAACGGCCGTTGAAACGCTGGAGGCCATAAATTCGGCCATGCTACAGTCAGCCGACTTGGTAGCGCCGAAACGCAAAACCCGCATCCGGAAAAACAACCGCAGCTGGTTTAACAACCAGCTGTCGTTACTGAAGCAAGAACGCAGAAGGGCCGAATCGGCCTGGAAAAGAAGTGCCTCAGAGCTAAACCTGTCCATCTACAAGGCGGCGACAAGAAAATACCACAAAGGAATTTTCCAAGCCAAGAAAAATTATTTTTCAGAGGCTATCAACAGCGCCTTAAACCGCCCCCGCGAACTCTTCAAGATGGTCACTCAGACCATGAAGCCAGGATGTATTGAAGCCCCCAATACAGACACACAAGAATTTTGCAATGAACTATCGGATTGCTTCATTAATAAAATTGAGGCAATCCGTGAAAGCATTCAGCAAAACAATCCCCCCCTTAGCCCCCCCTGCAGCCTCTCACGTAACACCCATAGTAATTCTCTTATATCAGGTAAGTTCACCCTGGAACCCATCTCCATCGAGGCCACCAAGAATGTTATTGACACTTTGCGTAACGGCACAGCGCCAAATGACATTATCCCCACAAAACTGCTAAAGGAATGCGCCTACATCTTGGCTCCTCCCATCACGCAGCTTATCAACCAGTCTTTCTTGGAGGGCATAGTACCCTCACAGTTGAAAGAGGGTATAATCCAACCCATCCTTAAGAAACCCTCCCTGGACCCCAAGGACCCACTCCACCGCCGTCCCATAACAAGCCTCAATGTACTCTCAAAGGTAATGGAGAAAGTAGTGGTACAACAGCTGCAACAGCATCTGGATACCCACAAGCTACTTGACCCATTGCAATCAGGGTTCCGTCCCGGACACGGGACTGAAACCGCGCTGCTCAAAGTATAGGACGATGTTCTCGAGGCCGCAGACGAAGGAGAATCTTGTCTTCTAGTTCTGTTGGACCTTAGTGCAGCTTTCGACACCGTAGATCACAAACTGTTACTGACGCGACTTGCTGAAGTAGCCAGAGTCGCAGAAGGCGATTTATCTTGGTTCTCCTCTTTTTTGGAAAACCGATCGCAAACAGTGAAATTAGGACCCTTCACATCTGAGAAACGCACAGTAACATGCGGAGTCCCTCAAGGATCGCCTCTGTCACCAGTGCTGTTTAACATTTATCTTCGTCCTCTTTTTGAGATTATCAACAGCCAAAACCTGCTGTATCACTCATACGCAGACGACACGCAACTTTATTTCCGCATTTGCAACAGAAAGGATCACCACCTCAATCTAGAGACATGCCTCTCTTTGATAGAGGACTGGATGACAAAGAGTTATCTTAAACTCAATGGAGCGAAAACAGAACTTCTTCTGTTTCACGCCAAGCAAAGGAATCAACCTGCAACAACCTGGACACCCCCGCCCATTCTGGGCAAAATCATCACCCCTAGCGCCAAAGTCAAAAGTCTCGGGGTCATCTTTGACTCCTTTATGACAATGGACGCACAAATAGGATCAGTAGTCAGCGGATCCCACCATCTGTTGCGCCTACTACGCAGACTTACCCCCTTCATCCCCAAAGAAGACTTAGCGGTCGTGGTGGGAGCAATTGTCAACTCCAGATTGGACTATGCAAATGCCCTTTACCTCGGACTCCCCAAGTACCAAATCGCTCGTCTGCAAGTCGTTCAAAATACGGCCGCCAGACTTGTGACTGGAAAAAAACCCTGGGAATCAATCTCACCTTCACTGAGATCCCTTCACTGGCTACCAGTTAAAGACAGGATTGCTTTTAAAGCTCTCTGTCTAACGCATAGATGTGTCCATGGGAATGCCCCCCAATATCTATGCGATAAAATAAAAGCTCACAATCCCAATCGCATCTTGCGATCCACCAATCAGAACCTACTACTGATCCCAAAAGCCAACTACAAGTCCAAAGGAGAAAGAAGATTCGCCGTCCAAGGTCCCAGACTATGGAACGCTTTACCAGCCAGCATTCGGTTGGAGGCGAATCACTTAGCCTTCAGGAGAAAGATCAAGACTCATCTCTTTTGATATCAAAGGAGACAGGAACAACAAGCGCCCAGAGGCGATTCAGTTCGCATGTGCCGCGCTCTATAAGTTTTTCATTCATTCATTCATTCTGACAGAAATCCCTCTTGTGCTGCTAACCCGAAAGTTGGTTTTCTTGGTGGCTATGGCTTCGGCCAGAAGGGTCTCCGAGCTGGCAGCCTTGTCTTGCAGGGAACCGTACCTGATTCTGCATAAGGACAGAGTGGTTCTGCGGCCTCAGCCTTCTTTCCTTCCTAAGGTCATATCCAGTTTTCACTTGAATCAGGACCTAGTCCTACCATCCTTCTTTCCTACTCCCCAGTCCAGAGAGGAAAGATTGCTTCATACTTTGGATGTGGTTCGAGCCATGAGGGTTTATCTCAAGGCTACAGAAAAGATTCGGAAAACAGATGTGCTTTTCGTTCTTCCGGATGGCCCCAAGAAGGGTCAGCTGGCTGCCAAGTCTTCCTTGGCTAGGTGGATTAAGCAGCTGATTTTTCAGGCCTATGGTCTGAAGCGCGTTCCACCGCCCTTATCAGTTAAGGCCCATTCTACGAGGGCCATGAGTGCCTCTTGGGCGGCACACCATCAGATCTCTATGGCACAGGTTTGCAAAGCGGCAACCTGGTCTTCCGTACATACGTTTACTAAATTTTATAAGTTGGACGTCACAAAGGCTGCGGACGCAGCATTTGGGCAGGCGGTCCTACGGGCAGCAGTATAGAATCCTCTGGCCCGGTTCACGCCCCCTTTTTTTCTGTTGGTGGAGCTGGAGATGAAATCTCTTTCTCCTCTAGACATAGAGAGTGCTCCCTTGTCCTCTGTAATGACCTTAAGGTGAATAACTCAACACCAACTTCACTATATGGACCCCTTATATATTTGTACATGTTGGTCATATCCCCCCTTAATCTCCTCTCCTCCAGAGACAATAAATTCAGTTCCTCTAATCCTACCTCATTGCTGAGCTCCTCTATGTCTCTTAGGTCTTACTAATGATTTGTACAGGGGCAAAATGATCTCTCTCTCTCTCTCTCTCTCTCTCTTTCTCTCTCTCTCTCTCTCTCTGGAGTCCATACCTCTCTTAATACAAGAAAGGACTTTTCTCACTTTGCAATCCACAGCTTGGCATTGCATGCAATTATTGAGTTTATGATCTACCAAAACCCTCAATCCTTCTCTACTACTGATTCCCCCAGTTGTACTCCCCCTAGTATGTATGATGCATGCATATTCTTAGCCCCCAAGTGCATAACTTTACATTTATCAACATTAAACCTCATTTGCCACATAGTCGCCCAATTAGACAGAGCATTGAGATCAGCTTGTAAATTGGAGACATCTTGTAAGGACGTTATTCCACTGTATAGATGGTGTCATCTGCAAAGACAGAAATGTTACTTTTAATCCCAGACCCAATATAATTTAAAAATATAATATAAAGTAAGGGGTCCCAACACTGAACCATGGGGTACACCACTGATAACCTTAGACCATTCAGAGTTAGTGTTGAGCAGAATATGCCATATTCGATTTCGCGATATATCTCGAATATATAGTCGAATATTCGAGATATATTCGCTAAATACGAATATTCGTGATATTTTTTGGAAATTAAAATATTGCGAATTTTCGCTATTGCGAATTTTCGCTATTGCGAATGCGAATGCGAATTGCGAATTGCGAATGCGAAATTTCGAGAAATGCGGAAAGGAGCAATCTGAATGGCTCAGAATATTCGTGATATATTACAATATAAAATAATTGCGAATATTCGAGAAATGCGGAAGGAGCACTCTGATTGGCTCAGAATATTCGTGATATATTACAATACACAATAATTGTGAATATTCGGGAAATGCAGAAGGAGCACTCTGATTGGCTCAGAATATTCGTGATATATTACAATACACAATAATTGCGAATATTCGAGAAATGCGGAAGGAGCACTCTGATTGGCTCAGAATATTCGTGATATATTACAATATAAAATAATTGCGAATATTCGAGAAATGCGGAATGGAGCACTCTGATTGGCTCAGAATATTCGTGATATATTACAATATAAAATAATTGCGAATATTCGAGAAATGCGGAATGGAGCACTCTGATTGGCTCAGAATATTCGTGATATATTACAATATAAAATAATTGCGAATATTCGAGAAATGCGGAATGGAGCACTCTGATTGGCTCAGAATATTTGTGATATATTACAATATAAAATAATCGCGCGATATCGCTATTGCCGAATAATCGCATTGCGATTTTTCGGCAATATAAAATGAGCGCTGCAGCTACTCGGCCCAAGGTCTCTAATCATACCAGCAATGCTTTTAGACTTCGATGGGGATCTCTAGGATGTGACCTGTTCTAAAAAAAAAAATTGAAAAAATTTGAATATTCGAAATAGCGAATATTCGCCGCGATATTCGTGTTATTCGCGAATACTCGAATATGCAATATTCGTAGCGAATATTCGCAATGCGAATATTCGTGAGCAACACTATTCAGAGTAAGAATCATTAACCATTACTCTCTGAATTCTGTCTTTAAGTTACTTTTTCTATCCGTGTTCAAACTGGATACATCACTTATAAAGCTTGGTTCCCTTGGCCTGTAAGCCCAATTCACTCCTTTTACTAGTTAACTTCTCTGCTGCAGAGCTCCAATGGGCTCCTCAAACCATCTGCAAAATAGATCTTCCATTATTCTTTCATCTCTATTTACAGATGTAAATTATTTAACAAGCCTTTTTACTGAATGTTTCTATTTCTATTTGACCTCTAAATAATAAATGCATTAAAAATGCAAAAACTGAGGATAAAATAAAAATTAAAGCACAATTAGAAAAATGTGTATTCAACAGAAACTGCGACATCACACATTGTTGTAAGCCAGACATTCATTTTCACAGTTGCTTTGTTGGCTCTTCATAAAATATGCACAAAAGTATGTTTCAGCCTGTTTGGAGACTTTTCTGTGCTGGCTGTTCAATCAGGCATAGATCATTGAATTCTCGCTCAAGCGACACCTGGGAGACACAATGACTACTGACATGTCCTCTGCATTAACACTCGCCTCCCAGAACTGAGTCCAGACAACATTAAACTGCAGCATTTATAACATTAAGAAGTGGAAAAACAGAGCTGGCTTGGACATCATCTGACGCTTAAAGCGATAAGAGAGTGAAATTACTGCCACGTTACTTTCACAGTTGTTGGTTCAATAAAACAATCATCAATGTGTTAAAATGTTGCTGTATAGTTCACACTTACAGATTTCCCCCAGCTACAAACCTCAGAGGTGAGAGGGCAAAATCAAGTCAAAGCACAATACAGAACAATGCCAAACTTAAAGTTTAAGGCATGTCATACATGGGTCAAATTTCAAAAATCTTATATAAAGCCCTGTAAACACGATCGGTTTGTCCAGTTTGTTTTCCATCTGTGAATAAAAATAGAACATGTTTTACATTTTTCCTATGGATAAAAAAACAATAGAAAAAAACCATAGAAAAAAACGATCGTCTGTGTAGAAGTCCATCGGTCAAAAATCCACGCATGCTCAGAATCAAGTCGACGCATGCTCGGAAGCATTGAACTTATTTTTTTCAGCACGTTGTAGTGTTATACGACACCGCCAGGGGCGTTGCTAGGTGCCAAAAAGACCAGGGCTTCAGCGTGAAGCCAAGCCGGCTCCTGGGGGGGGGGGTTCGGGCGCGGTCGGTGGAGTGACATGGGGTGACCTACCTGACACACATACCCTGTTGTGTGTGTGTGTGTATGCGCACACACACTGACCTGCTCTACATACACTGACCTGTCCTACATACACTGACCTGACCCACTTACCTGTCCTACATACACTGACCTGACCTCACTGACCTACATACATACACAATCAACTATAAACCATAACTATAAACCATACAAGTTGAAGATGAGGGATGTGTCAACAGCAACCCACACAGCAGTGAGAGCGGAGAGCTCAGAGCAGACACTTCTCCCAGAGGGGAGGTGAGTGAGAGAGAGAACACACATTACACACTGTACATAGATAGAGATCACACTGTACAAAGAGATCTGTCATTGGAGGATTATTAATACATACAATGTCATACAATGTAACATGATCATTGCCTGTAATGTGCCGGATCGTTCTCAGGTTGGGATATTGTGATTGTATGATTCTGGTTGTAGTACCGTGTGGTGGGTTATTATTATGGTTTTATTATTTGTTAATATACTATTACTATCTATCATATGATCTCTACATTGTTCTAAACCCTGGATATAATATGATATTATATGTATGTGTGCTATTATATGGCATATTATCGTGATTAGATTACTATACGTAATCTAATCACAATAATACACCATATAATAGCACACATACAGTGCCTTGTGAAAGTATTCGGCCCCCTTGAACTTTGCGACCTTTTGCCACATTTCAGGCTTCAAACATAAAGATATAAAACTGTATTTTTTTGTGAAGAATCAACAACAAGTGGGACACAATCATGAAGTGGAACGAAATTTATTGGATATTTCAAACTTTGTTAACAAATAAAAAACTGAAAAATTGGGCGTGCAAAATTATTCAGCCCCCTTAAGTTAATACTTTTTAGCGTCACCTTTTTCAGCTGTAAGTCGCTTGGGGTGTCTCTATCAGTTTTGCACATCAAGAGACTGAAATTTCTGCCCATTCCTCCTTGCAAAACAGCTCAAGCTCAGTGAGGTTGGAAGGAGAGCATTTGTGAACAGCAGTTTTCAGTTCTTTCCACAGATTCTCGATTGGATTCAGGTCTGGACTTTGACTTGGCTATTCTAACACCTGGATATGTTTATTTGTGAACCATTCCATTGTAGATTTTGCTTTATGTTTTGGATCATTGTCTTGTTGGAAGACGAATCTCCATCCCAGTCTCAGGTCTTTTGCAGACTCCATCAGGTTTTCTTCCGGTATGGTCCTGTATTTGGCTCCATCCATCTTCCCATCAATTTTAACCATCTTCCCTGTCCCTGCTGAAGAAAAGCAGGCCCAAACCATGATGCTGCCACCACCATGTTTCACAGTGGGGATGGTGTGTTCAGGGTGATGAGCTGTGTTGCTTTTACGCCAAACATAACGTTTTTCATTGTTGCCAAAAAGTTAGATTTTGGTTTCATCTGACCAGAGAACCTTCTTCCACATGTTTGGTGTGTCTCCCAGGTGGCTTGTGGCAAACTTTAAACGACACTTTTTATGGATATCTTTAAGAAATGGCTTTCTTCTTGCCACTCTTCCATAAAGGCCAGATTTGTGCAGTATACAACTGATTGTTGTCCTATGGACAGAGTCTCCCGCCTCAGCTGTAGATCTCTGCAGTTCATCCAGAGTGATCATGGGCCTCTTGGCTGCATCTCTGATCAGTCTTCTCCTTGTATGAGCTGAAAGTTTAGAGAGATGGCCAGGTCTTCGTAGATTTGCAGTGGTCTGATACTCCTTGGGATGTTTAAAGCTTGGGAAATCTTTTTGTATCCAAATCCGGATTTAAACTTCTCCACAACAGTATCTCGGACCTGCCTGGTGTGTTCCTTGTTCTTCATGATGCTCGCTGCGCTTTAAATGGACCTCTGAGACTATCACAGTGCAGGTGCATTTATACAGAGACTTAATTACACACAGGTGGATTCTATTTATCATCTTTAGTCATTTAGGTCAACATTGGATCAATCAGAGATCCTCACTGAACTTCTGAATACTGAATACTTTCGCAAGGCACTGTATGTAGTATACATTTTGTGATTTGTTGCCAATAGTACAAAATTGGAAGGCATGATCACTACACATGTAGAAATATACCTCTACCTGATTGGCATCTCCAACAAGTATCTGATGTAGAAGGAGACCAGTTTTTAACTTTGATTGGAGTAATGAACCCTTGCATACAAATTTTAAAGCGGTTCTAAACCCTTTACAACAACTTTATGCTACAGGTAAGCCTATATTAAGGCTAACCTGTAGCTACCCGGGATATCCCCTAAACCTGCACGGTTTAGGAGATATCCCCTGTCCCCTGCATGAACCTTGTCATCGGCACGTGCACACTGGGGAAAACGGAAGCAATGGCAACATCCGCGTGCCATTATCGGAGGCTCCCGCATGCATGTTGGCAGCTAGAGGGGGAGACAAGGACCACTGCGGGGGCTTCTATCTGAGGTAAGTAATACATAATGTGCTAGTATGCTATGCATACTAGCTCATTATGCATTTGTCTTGCAGGTTTTTTTTTTTTTTAGGATTTACAACCACTTTAAAAGAGGTTTCTTGAATTTGGGTGCTTAAAGCAGAGCGCCACCCAAAAAGGGAAGTTCCGCTTGTTTGCTTCCTCCCCCACTCCGGTGCCACATTTAGCACCTTTTGGGGGGAGAGGGTACCTGTTTTTAACAGGAACCTGTCCCCACTACTGGAAGACCTCAGCATGGTAAGATCCCTCAGAAGTTCAGCCCCCATCCTGCTTCCCCTATCGCCGGGTCATTCAGAAAGTGAAGCGTGCTTCGTACATGTGCAGTAGGGAACCCGGCTGTGAAGCCACAAGGCTTCACTTCCAGGTTCTTCTTACAATGAATGGCGCTGGCAGCACCTAAAAGCCGAGTGGACAATTGGCTGGGGTGTTGACATCGTGGGGTGCCGACATTCACGAGCGGAAATCCTCTTTAGGGAGCACTTTGTGGGTAAAAATTGCATGCTTTCAGCCATTGTTCACCTGAAATTTGAATTTTAAGCTCCTTCTCCCAGATGTTTGTCTGGTGAATCAGTACTTGGTTGTGAGAGCCAATTAAATTCTATTGAAATTCTATTCTATTTGTGAGAGGTCTAGCCATTAAAGCCTGTGTCAATTTTCTGCAAGATTTCCACTCTCTGATACAGTTTACAAAATTCTATAATGGTTGCTCTTGTAAGATATAGGCACCAATTCAGGCTTTCTAACTGCTGTTGCCCCTTGTTTCATCTTTACTAGTCAACATTGAAGGATTTGTTTATATGTGTGCACTGGTATTGGGGTAGAATTTAGAGCCTGGGTAGGGTGGCCTTGGTCACACAATCTGCTGTTAAAGGACTAGATATCCAAGTTAGCAGTACAAAGCTGGACCATTTCAGAGAGAATTCAGTAAATCAGTATTAATCAGAACCATCCAGGCATAGAAAAGGTCCAAAGAGTAAAATGTAGGGCTGTTACTGATTGAAATTTTCGTGTTCACTTAATCGATTTTTTTTAATCGATTAATCAACTAATTTTCGATTAATTATAACGCACATACAGATCCAACTACTTTTAGCTGATCTTCTTGCATTGCAATTGTGCATTAGTCAGTGGTAAATGTGGTATACACTATATACAATCACCCGACACTAGTTAGTTTCCACAATCCATGACTTAACTTCACACAAATACGTTTTAACTTCAAACTGTAGCACTGATGCAAGTTTTTTTTTTTTTTATTAAACTTTAGGAAAAACTTAGAAAGTTAGTTTAACTTTAATTATAAAATGTATCTAGTATATTGACTGTCACTTTATAGTAGGCAAGTAGGCATCACTTTAGCCAGACATGATCACATTTTATTTACAATATATCCTGAAGAACTGAACAGTCTTTTGCATGGAACTGTTGCCGAAACACAAAGAATTGTCTGCACAAAACTGCTTAGGACAGGAAAACGATGGTTATTTTTGCCCCCTTCCCCTGATGGAGCCTGATGCATCCTCCTGGTCCACAGATGCAAAGGTACCTCAATCCAATGGGTGCAGTTTGCTCGCATCCAGCAGGGTAAGTCTCACTGTCCAGACTGTCCCGTGACATCAAGGATTTTGATTGATCAAAAGAACCTGTCCCCACTTCTGGGAGACCTCAGTGTGGCAAGATCCCTCAGAAGTTTAGCCCCCATCCTGCTACCCCTATTGCCGGGTCATTTAGAAAGTGAAGCGTGCTTCGTACATGTGCAGTAGGGAACCAATGGGTGCAGTTTTCTCGCATCCAGCAGGGTAAGTCTCACTGTCCAGGCTGTCCGGTGACGTCAAGAATTTTGATTGATCAAAAGAATTTTGATCGATCAAAAAAATTAAAGATTAATCAAGGAATTAATTTTTAATTTCCCTAGCCCTAGTAAAATTGGAAGGAATAGGGGGTGTAGCATTTTTTTTTTTTTAAAGCATTTTGTACCTGAGTACATAAAGGGAAAGCTGTTGCAAGTGCATGGATATAAGAAGGGAAACTGTAATGTGAGAGCATAAGTAACTGTGAAGAGCAACAAGCCCTACAGAGAATTAAGAATCTGGGACCACCAAGTTTGTGGAGTTAAGGCCACCTTACTAAGGCTCAAAACTCTGCAGAGAAAACCAGTGCAGAGGAAGCAGTAGACAAACTGTCAGAAGAATGCCTTCCTCTGGATCAACTGTGGGTACGGAGTTGGGGGTATGGTATTGTACTGTGTTTTTTATTTTGTTTGTTGATTTTTTTATGGTTGAACTGGATGGACTTGTGTCTTTTTTCAACCTGACTAACTATGTAACTATGTTTAAAGTTTAAAGATTAAATTTATTTTTCTAATTTTCTATAAAATCGTGCCTAGAAAGTCCATTTTTTCTCACACAAACTTTCTCAAATATTGTAGGACGTGGCACTTATATTATCAAGGGTGCTGATTGCCACCCAGGGGCAAAGCAATCACTTTGCAAAAATAACTATGTAACTATGTAAGAATGAGCCAGTGAAATCATTAAAGTGGATGTAAACCCAAAATATTTTTTTATTTTTTGATGTCACAATGTAGAGTATAAGATTTCCTATCATCTGTGCCCAGTCTTGCCACGCAGAATTAATCCAGCTCGGAGCAATCCTCTTTTAATGTTCAGTGAGAATTAACAGAACTCCAGATAAAAACTTGCCAAATTATGAAGTCCGTTTTCTCTCTTCTTGCTTTGAGTGACAGGTTATTTACATATCTAGCTTATCTTCTCGCTTTGAGTGACAGGTTATTTACATATCTAGCTTAGCTTGGACATGTTTATCATATGTTATGTTATGTTTATCATAACATGAGGTGATCCAAAGTTCATTGTATATTAGCGTAGCGCACCGCCTTTACGTTAGACTTGCGCAATGTAGCCGCGCAATCACCCTATTCTCGTCGCTTTTACGCAGAAAATTGCACATGCGTAATGTTATTTCAGCGGCGTAAGGCGGAGTAATACAAATTGGGAAGGACGTGGGCGTGTTACATTGAAATGAGCCGTGACCCCATGCAAATGAAGGGCCGGCCGGCTCGCGCATGCGCGCTTGAAGCAGACCATGTCAGCACCTCTGTGCGCATGCTCACAACTCGGGAACAGCGCAATCAGTGAAATTGGAAATGGACTATGGCAAAATCATGAACTACGCAGACAACATAAATAGACAGACACAAACGCACTTCCTTTGCAAAAGTACATCCCTTTGTATCCCTTCCTATACAGCAAGGTGCTTTTGTTCTGTTGTTTATTAGCGTTTGTTTGTTTGTTTGTGACGTGTCTTTGAGAGTGATGTTTGTCTTTTATGTGTTTTCTTTGTTGTTATTTGGTTTAAATTATATTTTTGCTGGTCATTTTTATTTATTTTTTGGTTCTGTTGGTGTATGATTTGGGAATGTGGGGGTGACATTCCTGCGGGAAAAGGGGTGTCACCCTCAATTTTGGTGGAGAAGGGTTCCCCAGGACCAGGGAGAAGTGATCCCCAGGTCCGTGTGAATGGTGTATGAATGTACAGTGACATAATTGGAGCCTTGGCGTGGCGTTGCTGCTCACAAGTCCTGCATGGTGGACTGGTGGCAATCCAATGTGATGAGGATGTGGGGTGTGTGTGCTAGGGACCACAGTGGTGTGCATGCATGCATTCTCATTGTGCCATGATTAATGTGTGTGTTTAACGTGCAAAGATGCATAATGTGAGCTGGCATGAGATGGGGTCATGAGATGGGGTCCCAGTGCATATGCAGAGTCACCTTGAAGGGAAAAGACAGGAGGATGTTAGTAGTGCATGTGCCCCTTGTGATGTGTGCATCATGGGGGGGGACAGTCATGCCTGCCACCCATGTCACTCACCAACCAGCCAGCTGTCCCCATACATGTTCTGTTCGCAATCTGTGGGGATGGGGCTCTGATTGTATATGTAGCTGTCATGGGTGTCATGGGTAGTGTCATGTGTTGGGCTGGTGATGTCCTCCTGCAGGGTTGTGGTTAATTCCATGATGGCATGAGGGGTGAATCTGAAGATGCGAGACACCTCAGAATCACTCATGCCATAGATGTCTAGGCGTGTGTGATATATCCTCTCCCGTGAAGAGTGGAGAGTGAAGATTGAGGGGCTTGTATCAGATAAGAATATTGTATTAGATTAGATTAAATTGAAAAGTTTATATAAGCCAAAAAAATACCGTATTTGCCGGCGTATAAGGCGACTGGGCGTATAAGACGACCCCCTATTTTTCAATTGAAAACATAGCTTTTGGGCTATACTCGCCGTATAAGACTACCCCCTTTCCAATGCAACACCATTTAAAAAAAAACATGAATTCCACCACATATTCGCCACCGATCTAAGTGTAGGCACATGAGCATACACAATAATCATCGCTATTCCAACAGGCGTTAAAGTCTTTAGTTGACTGACCACAATGCACAGGGAATTATTAAATGAGAGGTCCCAATACTATGAGCCCTTGGATTCTTATTTACAGTCAGGGGGACTCACCGGCATTGTCCTAGCCATTGTCCTACTACATAGTTGCCCACTTCCACTATGTCCTATCCCAGTGTTTGTATTCATTAATAGAATACATTGTTTACTGGGATTGGCTCAGCGGTGTATACTGTATGTAGCCGAAGCTACATACAGTATTACGGCACATCCAGTGTAACACACTGGATGTGCCGTAATACTGTATGTAGCTTCGGCTACATACAGTATACACCGCTGAGCCAATCCCAGTAAACAATGTATTCTATTAATGAATACAAAGCCTGCTTGGATTGGCAGAGGCTGTAACATCATCAGCCCTCTAATCTCTGACTCTCAAAGCCAATCCGCTCTATATTCACTAGTAGAATACATTGCTTGCATAATTGGCTCAGCAGTGTATACTGTATGTAGCCATAGATACATATAGTATTACCCCACATCCAGCGGACATTCGGCAGGCTGACATCCAGTGTGCAGCATTTTATACCCGGTGTATAAGACGACCCCTGATTTTTGGGCATTTTTTTTAAGTGTAAAAGGTAGTCTTATACGCCAGAAAATACAGTAATTTAGAAAAAAAAATAAAAAATCCTGTGCCCTCCTCAGTGCCCTCCTCAGTGCCCTCCTCCTTCTTTGCTCTAGTGTTGCTCACGAATATTCGCATTGCGAATATTCGCTACGAATATTGCATATTCGAGTATTCGCGAATATCTCGAATATCGCATCGAATATTCGTATTTTTTAAATTTCGCAATAAAATTCGCAATAAAATTCGCAATCGCAAAATTTCGAATTCGCGAATTTCGCAATAGCGAAATTTCGCAATTTTTTTTTTTTTTTAAATATAGCGAATATTCGTAAATATCGAATATTCGTGATATTTTATAAAAAAAAAAAAATCGTGAAATTTTGCATTAGCGAAATTTCGCATTGACGAAAATTCGCTTTTTTTTTTTATAAAATATCACGAATATTCGATATTAACGAATATTCGCGACCGCATATGTGAAATTTTGCTTTTTTTTTTTATAAAATATACCGAATATTCGTAAATATCGAATATTCATGATATTTTATAAAAAAAAAAAAAAAAAATCGCGAAATTTCGCATTAGCGAAAATCCGCATTGGCGAAAATTCGCAATTTTTTTTTTTTTTTATAAAATATCACGAATATTCGATATTAACGAATATTCGCGAATATTCTTCGAAATATTCGCGAAATATCGCGAAATCGAATATGGCGTATTCCGCTCATCACTACTTTGCTCATCTAAAGTCAGTAGTATAGCTATGAGCATGGATGACACTGGCATGTTGGCATACAGTTTGTTGGGCAACACGTGTGACTGCTGAGGACACTAACAGTGTTGCTTTATCTGACATGTAGACAATTTTTCTCTTTTTAGACCAGCTTTTCTATGGTCTAATTTTAGACAGGACATTTTGCTGTTGCGCACACCGCGTAGCCTGCGCTGCCCCAACGTTCTTTTGTGGATCCCCGTAAGTCCCTCATTAGCATATTTGACTAGCAAATCAATGGTTTGTCTAGCGCAGTTTTGCGCGGACGGATGCGCCTGTCTAACGAAATTACGCTGGACAAAAAAAAGTAGATTTCTTGCGTATCTCGTTTTGGGGATGCCGTGCATCGAAACGCACGCGCACAATTAGACTTACGCCGCGCATCTCCTGTTATGCCGGCGTAATCGCTCTGTGAATCTGGCCCAATATTTTTATTAAATATAAATTAAAAGAAATTGCTAATTTTTCATCAAACTGAAATATCCCAAAATGGAAAGTGACAACAAAATTAACTAATTCATCAAATCACCAAAGCACAAAGCAGCCGACACAGAATGAGATAAATTCTCACACAGACATCAAACGCATTCTAGCTTGATACACTTCATCTTCAGAGATGAATAGAGGTAGGAGGCCATAACCATGGCAAATAAAATCTATGTTCAGTAATCTCTGAGCTCTGCCAAGAGTAAAACTATTCTATTGTAGTGAGTTTCCTTAAAATTGAACTGCTGTAGATCAGTGCATCACTGCTTCCTGTCCACGGGTAACTTGTGATGTGCCGTTCTGCAGTTTTAAACCTTAAAAAAAAAAATAAGTCTAATGCCGCGTACACACGACCGTTTTTAATGTCATGGAAAAAACAAAGTTTTTCTCGACGTGATTCTTGGTGACGTACAACACGTATGACAGCACTGTAAAGGGGAAGTTCCATTCGGATAACGCCACACTTTGGGCTGCTTTTGCTGATTTTGTGTTAGTAAAAGACGATTTGCGCTTTTCAGTCTGTTACAGCGTGATGAATGTGCTATCTCCATTACAAACACTAGTTTTACCAGAACAAGCGCTCCCATCTCATAACTTGCTTCTGAGCATGGGCATTTTTTCCCGTCGTTAAAGCCCACACACGACCGTTTTTCACGACGCAAAGAATGTAAGCATTTTCTAAATTTTTAATGGCCATTTTTTGCGTCGAGAAAAATGCTGTGGAGCCTACATGTGATCGTTTTTAATGACCAATTTAAAAAATGTAATTTGTCGTGTAAGCGGCATTAAGGCTCTTTCACACGGGCGGACCGCCTTGTCTTTTCTCCGCTCTCCCCTATGGGATGTTCACCTGATCCGATCTGCCAGATGGATGGAAAAGTAGGTTTTTCCTCCGTCACACTTTGGCATATCGGAGCGTGTCGGATGTCAGCGGGCATCAGGAGCACGGAGCGCCCGTTCAGGTCCGCCTAAAAAACTGTCGGGCGGACCTGAACGGGCGCTCCGTGCTCCTGATGCCCGCTGACATCCGACACGCTCCGATATGCCAAAGTGTGACGGAGGAAAAACCTACTTTTCCATCCATCTGGCAGATCGGATCAGGTGAACATCCCATAGGGGAGAGCGGAGAAAAGACAAGGCGGTCCCTGCACAGTGTGACGGCTCAGCGGGGATCAACGGAGCAATCCCCTCTATACAAGCGGAGGTTCACAGGGCGGATCATTACTAAACCGCCCCGTGTGAAAGAGCCCTTAGGATGAAGTATTCATCAGTTTTTCGTAAATTTTTCATCAGTTTTTTACAAAAAAAAAAGTGACTGAACTGAACTCCAAACACTGACGCTGGATAGAACATCCCTTCTAGGGGGGTCTGCTTATGGACTTGTGGAGACATACAGGTGCCCTGCTGGGCTTGGAACACATGGCGCTGCCCTGACAGCTTGTGTGGAGCCGCCTTCTCACATGCACGGTAAACGCTGTGCCATTTCTGGGGAGCGCCCCTCGCTATATTTAGGCCCCCAAGCAGGCTGCATTCACAGCATTTCCCTTGAAGTACACCATTGGGACATCAGTAGAAACAACTTCTATTTACCAACAAGTAATTACAGTGGAACCTTGGATTACGAGCATAATCCTTTCCAGGAGAATGCTCGTAATCCAAAGCACTTGCATATCAAAGAGAATTTCCCAATAGAAGTCAATGGAAACAAAAATAATTTGTTCCACATTGACTTCAATGGCATGCTATACTGTATGCGGCCAGAGGGGGGGGGGGGCGCCGAGAGCCTCAGAAACACTCAGAAAGGCCTGGGGACACCGAAAACCTCAGAAAGGCTCAAGAAAGGAGTATTTGGCAGTTTTTCCGAGCATTTCCAAATGTCTCCACTCGGCTCCGACGCGCCCCACCCCAGGCCAACCGCGGTACTGCACACGCTGTGCCATGAATCCTGCTCATTTTGCGGGACAACACTCGCAAACCGAGTCAGGATTAAAAAAAAAAACAGTGCTTGTATTGCAAAACGCTTGTTAACCATGTTACTTGCAATCCAAGGTTTCATATTCATTTGCTGTTGCAACACACCTGGGTGGGCTCCGGACGCAGTGCTCACGACCAGGAAGTCCATGTAACACTTCAGATTCAGAGTCAGAATACTTTAATTATCCCAAATGGAAATTTTATGAGCCGGCTATACTTTTGTAAGGATAGCTAAAAAAATATATATTTTGGAAAGGTATAGAACCACGGTCACGTTTTTATTGCTGTCTGCGACCCTGTTGGGTGGATTCATTCTTCTATGTGGCCTGCTAGGCATTTCCTTCAAAACATTAATGGGATATCTTATGATTCTTACGTTAACAAGAGGTCTTTAAGTAGAGAAACATGTTCTGATGACAACTATCTAAAGGCTTGTTCACACGTGGGATCCACGGCGGAATGCTTTTCAGAGGGCAGATGACAGGCGGTGAGGAGGTGACATGTCGCCTTCACATTTGGCGGCAGTACCATCTGCTCAACGTGATGTGCCGTTTAACCTTTGCTGCGCCTGCGAGCAAACTATCGCATCCGTGACATGAATACAGTTCTGAGAGGCTGCATTGCCTTGTTTAGTTGTAAAACCTAGGCTCAACCTCCTGCTTTTACAGCCCATGTGAGCCACCCTTATAAACCTCTCATGCCGCGTACACACGATAATTTTTCGGCATGAAAAAAAACGTTTTTAAAAACGTAATTTAAAATGATCATGTGTGGGCTTCACATCGTTTTTCATCTTCTGAAAAATGACAAAAAAAATAATTTGAACATGCTGCATTTTTTCACGTAGTTTTAAAAAATTACATTTTTAGGGTTGTAAAAAATGATCGTGTGTGGGCTAAAACGACGTTTTAAACCCGCGCATGCTCAGAAGCAAGTTAGGAGACGGGAGCGCTCGTTCTGGTAAAACTACTGTTCATAATGGAGTAAGCACATTCATCACACTGTAACAGACAAAAAAGCGCAAATTGTCTTTTGGCTTTTCATACACTTTTTGGATACCGTTGTCTAAAAATGTTTTACGACCTCTCTGAAACATTAACCACTTGCTGACCGCCCCATAGCACTTTTACCACTACAGGGCGGTATATGTGGGCAGAATCATGTATTTATGTGTGATTCTGCATTTCCACCTGCAGGGGGCACGCACATGCTGCCGACAGGCCACTTCTACTCTGATAATTCACAGCAGAAGCTGATCTGCGGGTCCCATGGACTTGATGTCCTCTGTCACCCACCGATCGTTAGTAAAACACAGAGAATTGAGATATGCAAAAAAGTCTTATCTCAGTTCTGACAGGGGGGGAGGCACGGTCCCAAGACTAAGACTATAATCAATCTCTTCCCCTAGTGAAAACAGCACACTGTGTACACAAAAACACTGGCTAGGCACACAGTTAACCCTTTGATTGCCCTAGATGTTTAACCCTTTCCCAGACAGTGTCATTAGTACAGTGACAGTGCATATTCTTAGCACTGATTACTGTATTAGATTCCCCATGACTAGGTTACGGGGGCAGGGCGAAAGACATTGGAGGCGTGGTCTTGTGGGAGCCCATGCTGAGGTTGTCTCTCCTACTATAGCACCACTGGCGTGCATTTGCGGCATCAGGGATCCCTTCCCTTCTCTCTCCATTGTGTTAGAGTTGCTGGTTCCTGAAAAGTGTCAGTCCGATAGCCCACTGCAATATCGCAGTTCTGCTATAAGTCACCGATCACCCCCATTACTAGTATAAAAAAAATGCCATAAATATATGCCACAGTTTGTAGACGCTATAACGTTTGCGCAAACAAATCAATATACCTGTACACCTATTGGGATTTTTTATTTATTTTTTACCAAAAACATGTAGCAAAATACATATTGGATTAAATTGAGGAAGAAATTAGATTTTCTCTTCCGTTCATGGACGGACACAGCAGCATTGAACTTAGGGTTATATCCACCTTCCTTCCAGGAGATCTCCTGGAAGGAAGGTGGATATAACCCTAAGGTCAATGCTGCTGTGTCCGTCCATGAACTCAGAGAAATGGATTTTACGGTGAGTACAAAAATCCTATTTTTTTTATTATATACGTTTTATAGCAGAAAATAAAAATAAATATATATTTTTTTCAAAATTGTTGGTATGTTTTTGTTTATAGCGCCAAAAAAATCAAAACACAGGGGTGATCAAATACCACCAAAAGAACGTTTTATTTGTGGGAAAAAAATACAATTGTATTTGGGTACAGTGTTGCACAATCGGGCAATTGTCTTTTAAAATAACGAAGTGCCCTATTGCAAAAATGGCCTGGTCATGAAGGGGGGGTGAACCTTCCTGGAGGTAAAGTGGGGTAAAGTGATTAAATCTCGATACGCACTAAAAAAAATACAAAAACATTTAAATAAATCCCCTTGGCAAAAAAAAGGGGCATTAAAAAAACGTTTATAGAGAGCGTTTTGTAGATGCGTTTAGGCACATTTATGAACTCCAAATGACCACGATGCATGCAAAACATTATCAGGGGCCAGTCCACCCAAAAAATATATTTTAGCTAAGCATAGAGCCTGATGGACTGATTCAGATTCTGCTTTCTTATAATGTCTCGATACCGATACCAGTATCGGTATTGGGGCCGAGTATTTGCGGGAGTACTTGTACTCCCGCTAATACCCCCGATACCCAAATAGAATACCCCCCCCCCTGCCGCCCCCGCCGCCGCCAATGCCGCCAACGCTGCCGCCGTATAAGCAAATCCGACCCGCCGCCGTATATACAAAGCCGCCGCGAACATTATAGGCACCTTTGAATAACTGTTTTCCCGCTGCGCGTGTATAGACACTCCCCCTTGCTCGGATCTCTCCAATCCCAAGCAAGAGGGAGTGTCCTTAACATGGCACGCGGCAGGGAAAAGAGCTATTGAAAGGTGCCTATAATGTTCGCGGCGGCTTTGTATATACGGCGGCGGCGGCATCATCATCAGGTAGGGGGGCATGGCTGCAATATGGGGGGGACATGGCTGCAATATGGGGGGGGGCATGGCTGCGTGTATGGGGGGGACATGGCTGCAATATGTGGGGGACATGGCTGCAATATGTGGGGGGGCATGGCTGTATATGGGGGACATGGCTGCAATATGTGGGAGACATGGCTGTATATGGGGGACATGGCTGCAATATGGGGGGACATGGCTGTATATGGGGGACATGGCTGCAATATGTGGGGGACATGGATGTATATGGGGGACATGACTGTATATGGGGGACATGGCTGCAATATATGGGGGACATGGCTGCAATATGTGGGGGACATGGCTGTATATGGGGGACATGGCTGCAATATGTGGGGGACATGGCTGTATATAGGGGGGACATGGCTGCAATATGTGGGGGACATACATGGCTGCAATATGTGGGGGACATGGCTGCAATATGTGGGGGACATGGCTGCAATATGTGGGGGACATGGCTGCATTTGGGGATACGTTTAAAAAAAGTATCGGTATTCGGTATCGGCGACTACTTGAACTCGGTCCTAAAAAAGTGGTATCGGGACAACCCTACTTATATTGTTTCTTGGACACATCAGTAATGAGATATCCTAGCAGTATTCCGTGACCTGAGTGGTATGCCTCCCACAATAGACCTAAACTGAAGTGCAGATCTTACTAATCTGATATAGACGGGTGGTTTATGTACAATTTGGGGTTTCCTGAGTCTACATTTACTTTTTAATGCTAAGTTGCATTATTTTAACTGAGGAGCTGTGAAATCACTAGGTGGAACCAATTAATGTTTTCACCTGCATTCCCTGCAGTAGGAAGGCAACGAATGTATGGTTCAATGCTCATTTATATAGGTAGGATGAGAAAAGACCTGTTCATCTACTGTAGCTCAGCTCTAAAATAAAATGTAAATACAAAAACCTTACATGTGACCATGTTACTCAAAGCAAGAAAGATGTCCTGCCCATTCATTGTGGGTGGTCTCTCCACTCCCTTATGACCAACACTGACTCACACAAGGGAGCCAGATCCAGGGCTGATCCTAGGCAGGTGCATGGGGTGCAGTGCACCCAGGCGCTACAAAGATGGGGGCTAGGCATGTGCATTTTGTTTCGTTCCGAATCGAAATTCGGACGAATTTTCCATTATTCGGACATTCGGATGCATACGAATTCCCGAATTGCTATATTAGCGAAATATTTCAACCGTTTTCGGAATTCGTTCGTTTTCGACCGAATTTCGAAAAAAAAAACGTTCGAAATCGAAAATATTTCAACCAGATTAGAAAACAGTCTCTTTTCGAATAGAATTTTTTTCGAATTAAATTCGAAAATAATTTTTTTTTCGAATTCCGAATCGAATACTAAAGACTAAATTCGATCGGAATTCGAAAAAAAAAAAAATATATATATTTTCGGATTTAATTCGAAAAAAATTCTATTCGAAAAGGGACTATTTGTTTTCTAGTCTGGTTGAAATATTTTCGATTTCGACCGTTTTTTTTTCGAAATTCGGTCGAAAACGAACGAATTCCAAAAACGGTCGAAATATTTTCGATTTCGACCGGATTTTTCGAAATTCGGTCGAAAACGAACTAATTCCGAAAACGAATTCACCACATGTAACAAACCTAACTTAACGAAATGTATTAAATGACGAATTGAAACGAAATGAAACAAAACAAATTTTTCACTTTTGCACATGCCTAATGGGGGCACTAAAGCACCATAGTGCTCATCCTCCCTCCTATCCTTGTCCATGTCCAGAGGCGGCTCCACTGTTTTTCCTGCCCAAGCCCACCCCCCCCTCCTCCTGTCAGAATCTCCCTCCACTGTTTGCATAGCGTCGGATAATGCCTCAGATGATCTGTGCATGCGTTGTGTTGACATCACACCAGCTGATCAGCATATCAGCTTGAGTGACGTTTGGTACTGCGCATGCGCAGACCCATCAGAGCCATTTTTCGACGGGAGTCACTTCTCTCTAAAACACCGGGAATTGGAACTGTCAAACAAAACAAAAAATCAGCCAGGCAATGTTTATCAAGAACTGAAATAGAAAGGTAAAAATAAACATTGTTTCTTTTTGTGTCTTTCTGTTTCTTTATCTACAGATCAAAGGGATGAACTTGATGAACTCTGCAGATGGGTGAAGTCAGTTTAAAGCAGTGTTTCTCAATTTCAGTCCTCACGCCCCCCCAACAGGTCAGGTTTTCAGGATTTCCATTATTTTGCACAGGTGATTTGATCAGTTTCACTGCCTTAGTAATTCCCACAGCCTTTTCATCTGAGGGAAATCCTGAAAACATGACCTGTTGGGGGGGCGTGAGGACTGGAATTGAGAAACACTGGTTTAAAGCAACCTGTCAAGTAAAAAACCGTTAACCCCTTATTAATCCAAAATTTACTCTAATCAGCCTTAAAGTGGATGTAAACCCCATACAACACACTTTTTGCTACAGGTAAGCCTATATTAAGGCTTGCCTGTAGATACCCTAAATATATCATAAACCTGCACGGTTTAGGAGATATCCCCCTGTGTCTGCATGTGCCGAAGTCATCTGCACATGTGCACTGAAGCAATGGCACATCGTGCTGTTGCTTCAATTAGACTGTGCCGTTACTGTTACATTGCAGGTCTGGCCAATCACAGAGCCGGAGCGGCGATACCCGAAAGTAACTCCCGGGAGTGATGTTGCCGGTCGGTGCTGTGTACGGGCACTGCAGCGGGGGCATTTGATCTCAGGTGAGTATTACATAATGAGCTAGCCTTTGTCTTGCAGGTGTTAGTTTTATTTATTTTTTCAATGTGGGTTTACAACCACTTTAATTAACTCCTTATTCTCCTTCTCCACTAGCCGACCAGCCGCCGTGGTTCTACGGCGGCAGGTCGGCTCTCCTGGGCGAGAGCCCGTAGCTCTACGTCGGGACTTTCGCGGCCGCTAGGGGGCGCGTGCGCGCCGCCGGCGGAACGCGCGCGCGCACCCAGCTCGCCCCCGAGTCCCGCGCGCGTGCCCGGCGGGCGCGATCGCCGCCGGGCACACGCGCTCGTTCGTTACAGAGCGGGGAACGAGAGCTGTGAGTGTAAACACACAGCGCTCGTTCCTGTCAGTGGGGGAAACGCTGATCTTCCGTTCATACAATGTATGAACGGAAGATCAGTGATTCCCCCTAGTGAGTCCACTCCCCCCCCCATACAGTTAGAACACAAATAGGAACACACTTAACCCCTTCCCCGCACCCTAGTGTTAACCCCTTCACTGCACCCTAGTGTTAACCCCTTCACTGCCAATGGCATTTTTATAGTAATCCAATGCATTTTTATAGCATTGATCGCTATAAAAATGCCAATGGTCCCAAAAATGTGTCAAAAGTGTCCGATGTGTCCGCCATAATATCGCAGTACCGAAAAAAAACGCTGATCGCCGCCATTACTAGTGAAAAAAAAATATTAATAAAAATGCCATAAAACTACCCCCTTTTTTGTAAACGCTATAAATTTTGCGCAAACCAATCAATAAACGCTAATTGCGATTTTTTTTTACGAAAAATATGTAGAAGAATACGTATCGGCCTAAACTGAGGAAAGAAAATGTTTTTTTATATCTTTTTTGGGGATATTTATTATAGCAAAATGTAAAAAATATTGCATTTTTTTCAAAATAGTCGCTCTATTTTTGTTTATAGCGCAAAAAATAAAAACCGCAGAGATGATCAAATACCACCAAAAGAAAGCTCTATTTGTGGGAAATAAAGGACACCAATTTTGTTTGGGAGCCACGTTGCACGACCGCGCAATTGTCAGTTAAAGCGACGCAGTGCCGAATCACAAAAAGTGCTCTGGTCTTTGGACAGCAATATGGTCCGGGGCTAAAGTGGTTAATTATTATTTTCCTGTAGAATTTTGTTCACTTCAATTGTATAAACTATTAATAATAATAATAAAAAAATTGCCTGTTAATATTTTTACACCTTTAACGTATATTTATATGTTTCACATTTTTTTTTATTTGTAAAAAAACGTTTCAATGCTTTGTACCATTGCTGACAGCCGAAGTGTAAACAAAACAGTTGCGGTAGGTATTGGTATCGGCGAGTACAACAAAAAAAATACTCTTACTCGTTATAAAAAAAATGCTATTGGTACATCCACACAAAAGGTATTATTATTTCTATCCATCTATCCTCACACCTTGGGTGACTAATATACAGTGGAACCTTGGATTAACCACTTAAAGCGGAGGTTCACCCTAAATATAAGCCCTCCCATGTGATCCAGCATACTGGCGTCAGCGCCAGTATGCTGTTTTTTTTTTTTAAATCCATGTACTTACTGTATTATGCAGAAGCGTCACATCTTACGAAAGTACCCGAAAAGGACTCGGGTAATCTCGGCGAAAATGCGACGCCTGCGCACAGACCTAGGAGCTGACTGTGCAGGCGCCGTATTTCTCCGAGTCCTACGGCTATGGCGCGTCACGCCCTCCGAAAAACGCCGAAATAGGACTCGGAGAAATACGGCGCCTGCGCAGTCAGCTCCTAGGTCTGTGCGCAGGCGCCGCATTTTCACCGCGATTACCCGAGTCCTTTTCGGGTACTTTCGTAAGATGTGACGCGCTATACTGGCGCCGTCCACCGCGGGGTAAAAAAAAAAAAATTCTGCATAAGACAGTAAGTACATGGATTTAAAAAAAAAAAAAAGCATACTGGCGCTGACGCCAGTATGCTGGATCACATGGGAGGGCTTATATTTAGGGTGAACCTCCGCTTTAAGGACCGGACCATTATGCCGCTAAATGACCCAAGGGGTTTTTACAATTCGGCACTGCGTCACTTTAACAGAAAATTGCGCGGTCGTGCGACGTGGCTCCCAAACAAAATTTGCGTCCTTTTCTTCCCACAAATAGAGCTTTCTTTTGATGGTATTTGATCGCCTCTGCGATTTTTATTTTTTGCACTATATACAAAAATAGAGCGACATTTTTGAAAAAAAAAACAATATTTTTGTTATAAGAAAAATCAAATAAACGAATATTTAGTGAAACATCTAGGCCAAAATGTATTCAGCCACATGTCTTTAGTAAAAAAAAAAATCGCAATAAAAAAAAATAGCTACCTAGCGGGAACAGCGACACTAATACAGAGATCAGAAAAATGATCGCTTGGTGACACTGGCAATAGGGAGTGAAAGGGTTAACTAGGAGCGGTGATCAAGGGGTTAAAACTTTATTAAGGGGGCTACCCTGAACCTAACACTAACTGCCTGTCACACTGACACTAAATGCAGTGATCAGTACATATATGATCACTGCATTCAGTGACACTGTGACAGGGGGGTGGGGGGGGGGTGATCAGGGGGTTAATGTGCCTATGTGTAGTGTGGTGTCAGTGTAGTGTTGTGCAGACCTACTGTGCAATGTAATCTCTCCTCAGCGGTGGTTGAAAATACCGCTGAGAGCAGAGATCACATCACTTCCCCTTTCCTGTGTTTACACAGGAGGAGGAAATGACATGCAGTGGAGCGCGCGCATTGGCTGGGAGCAATCCGGAGGGGGCGGACAAAAACGAACCGCCGCCCCCTCATCCCGGATCACTCCTGAAGCCATGGGGACCGCCGCAAATACCGGGGGGGGTCCCGATCGGACCTCCGACCCACGTCTAGGCAGGGACGTACAGGTACGCCAATGTGCCTGTACGTGCCATTCTGCCGACGTATATGTACATGCGGCGGTCGGCAAGTGGTTAAGAGCATAATCCGTTCCAGGAGAATGCTTGTAATCCAAAGTACTTGCATATCAAAGCGAGTTTCCACATAGAAGTCAATGAAAACAAAGATAATTTGTTCCAAATTGACCTCTGGCCAAATGTACTGCACACCCCGTTGAATTCTGCTTGTTTTGCAATGCAACATATGCAAACCAAGTCAGAATTAAAAAAAAAAAAGTTGGTTGTTATTCAAAATGCTTGTTAACCGCGTTACTCGTAAACCAGGGTTCCACTGTATATAAAAGTTTTGCTTTCCAAAAGAAATGTCCTCTAAATATATATTGAAGATTTCTAGAGAGCTGCCCGCTAGACCACCGAACCACTTGAGGGTTCCTAACTACCTCCGAGGGGTAAGGGGCTGCTACCATAGGGACACACAAACATTTCTGTAAAAGGCTGATCTTATTCCCATTTCTTCCAGCATATAGTTCTCCTTTCTTGTAAACCTTTTAAAAGGTCAACAGTCCCTTCACAACAGGAATCAAAAGGCAGTTTGTTTTGTGCAGAAAATCGGTGCTGTAATCCCCTTTTAAAATGTAGGGCTATATAATCCCATCCCATATAAAGCAGGCATGCATTCATCAAAAGAGTATATGCACACAATAGAGCGATTGTGTATTTGGCAAACACATTATATTTGGATAAAACATCTTTTGAAAAGCATGACGTTTGTATATAATAGTCACCCAGGATTTGAAGATTAATGGATGGAAAATAACACCTTTTGAGCTGTTACAGGGCCCTACTCAAATTTTTAACATTTAATGAGGGTTTATTATGTATTTTTTTGTAACCTTTTTTTGTTATTTGTGTGATGTCTGGATTTCAAAGCCTGCTAATTTTTCTTTTAAAAGGGCATAAGTAGCTGGGCACTGCTATGGGGGACATGTACCAATGCAAAAATAAATGTTAAAGTTGAATCAAAGGCAAAACATTATTTTTTTCAGTTTGGATGGAATACGGGAGGGTTACTGTATAGTTCCTGTCAATTATTATTTTATTTTTTTGCCATCTGTGTCCCATTGTGGAGATTTTCCTTCACTTCCTGTCCCATAAGTAAAAAAAAGGAAGTGAGAGGAAATCCCTCCAAAGCGAGGGAACCCCTGGTTGTCCCCTGGTTCACCAGAACCAATATCCCCTTTGGAAGATTTAACCTTGATTCCTGTTCTGGTGACAACACAAAATTTGGGATTTTCTTTTACTTTTGGTGATGAGGGGTAAACATGACAATTATGGGAGGTTTAACTTTCCTAATGTGGGACATGAGTGACATTGGATTTACCTTAATTGTTTTATTTTTTTCAAATAATGGACCTTTTTCATGGTATGGGTGTTTTTTAGGGCTGTTACTGATCACAATCTTCATGTTTGATTAATCGATATTTTTTTTAATCGATTAATCGACTAATTTCGATTAATTATAATGCACATACAGATCCAACTACTTTTAGCCGATCTCCTTGAAGGCTGATTCCCAGTGCAGCTACCACTGGAAAAATGGATAGCAGGACACAAAAAACACACAAAGGCAGCGCTCGATGGGAATAGCATTAGAACTTTTATAGTCTTCAAGTAGGTAACAAAATAAATATTGCACTGGAGATAAAATCGATGTAGCTACATAAACTGTAAAAAGGGTGCGAGTAATACCAAATGGTACCAAAAGCAGTCATAAAAACATGTAGCCAAGTATGATACTGGTATAAAAATGTGCACAACGATACCACTGCTGAATCCGGATGAGAAGGGGTTAGCATCAGTCCGTCGGCATGTAGATGTCCCATGAAGGGAACTATCACATCTCCCAGTGGATGGCTGTAGAATCCCAGGTTGATAGAGGGAAGTGATAGAGGGAAGTGATAGAGGGAAGTGTAACAGCCCTTACATGTGGCAGATATGAAGGCACAGCAAAGGAGCCCTTCAGATGGACACGGCAAGCCCCGCCGGTGTCCGTGATGTTACCGGATCTCCGACGGAACTCCCTGAAGACCCGGAAGCCGGCGGAAAGGTGAGTACCAATCAAAAGAATTTTGATCAATCAAAAAAATGAACGATTAATCGAGGAATTAATTGTTAATTTGCACAGCCCTAGTGTTATTTTTTACAATGTATACTTTTTTTTGTGAATGAGTAATAAGTGGTACTATATATGTGTCCTGTACTCATTTACCTAGGGTGGGGTGCTTCCAGGTTGTGCTAAGTCGCCCCCCCACAGACCTCACATCTCTTTAAGAGAACAAAATGTGGTTGATGAAGCCCTTGTTTTCATCAACATGGGATGGCAATCGGTTGATGGGGACAAGGACATGTCAATCGATGATGGTGTCCCAACACTACCCCTATGACAAATGACAGATCCCTGACAGCTTCTGTTTTTTTTTTGTCTTGGTGAAAGATCCCTGAATGGTTCGTTTACAAACATAAGCTGTTTGAGAATCTGGCATATTGTGATCATAGCAGTACCGCTGCTAAACGACAAATCCATGCCTGCTTCTGTTTGTAAAAATGGCAGCAGAGATCCTGGGTAATGTCATTGACTAAATGTGGTTATGACTACATTGATCAGTGACGTCACCCATGCTCACCACCGTCTTGTTTACATGCAGATGCCAGTGGGGATCTGTTATTTGTGATAGGAGCAGTGGCAGGAAAGAATTATCATTTAGAAGGATGTAGTGGCAGCAGGTCAACATCGTTAATCGGCACTCGTGACAGACAAATATCTACATTGTCCTGCTGCAATATATTACGTTTTTGTTATTGGGCTTAGATTAGGACAAGTACAGCCAAAGCTCACTTGGCTGTACTTCTCCTGTGGCTTACAAGAGTGCAGTTTTTTCTGCACTCCTGTGGCTCGTTTTCAACAGATAAAGGGCTAAAGCCTGCTGTTGGCTGACGTCACAGAGCCAGTCTACGTTCAGGAAGGATCGCGACCATATGGTTGGGATCCGCCCACATGCTTGGACTGGCTCAGCCTGTCAGAGAGCCGCTGAGAGCCTGAGCCAGCCGCTCTCTTCCTCTCCGCAGCCCAGTGCTCCAGTGAGTGCAGGGGGGGGGGGGGGCAGAGAAGAGAGCCGGTGACTGACAGTCAATGTCCCTCTGCTCATGGAGCTCTGAGAACCGAGTGAACCAAAAATGGGGCACTATTCCTCCCAATGACACCAACAATGGGGCATTATTCCTGCCACTGACACAAACAATGGAGCAAAATTTCTACCACTGACACCAACAATGGAGCATAATTCATGCCACTGACAGCAACAGTGGGGCATAATTTATGCCATTGACACCAACAGTGGGGCACTATTCCGTCCACTGACACCAACAATGGGGCACTAGTCCTCCTAATGACACTGACAATGGGGCAAAATTCCTGCCACTGACACCAACAGTGCGGCATAATTCCTGCCACTGACACCAACAGTGGGGCACAAGGATGGGGCATAATTCCTTCCAGTGACAACAAAAATGGTGCATTATTTCTCCTAATTACACCAACAATGGGGTGTAATTTCTGCCACTGAAACCAACAGTGGGGCATCACTCCTGCCACTGACACCAAAATGGAGGCATCCTTCCTGCCACTGACACCAACACTGGGGCACTATTCCTTTCACTGACACCAAGGATGGGGCATAATTCCTTCCAATGACAACAAAAATGTGACACCAACCATTTATCCCCCTATTACCAAAGATGGGTCATTGTTTGGCACAGCCCATCCCCCTAAAGTCTGAAGGACAGTGATTGGCTCTTCCTTTAGAAAGTTTGCAGACCACTGACTGAGTATTGAGAAAAGAGTGTCTCTCTGTAGGGGGCCAACACACACTCTGCAGAGAGACCACTGCTTCTACACAGAAATCAAGGGTCCTTCTCTGCATCATGCTGGCAGGGGATAGGCTTTTCTATTTATAATGTGGCTTAAAGAAAACTAAGTTTTTACACCTTTATGATTTTGATGTGTCTGATTTTTTTTTCTGATTTAAACTAAAAGTTCAATTGCAATTTAACTTACAGGTCTGCTTTCTGTACATGTAATTTGACCAACAAAACATGGACTATAAGCACTTGGGAAACGCAATGTGACATTAACAACATAAATAGCATCGTCTCTAAAAATACTTTGTAGTTTCAGTTTTAAATTATACACCTTGTAGACAATTAACCAGAAACAGATATAACTAAATAAAATCAGATAGGCATTGTCTCCAGATGAGCGCCTTAATTTATACAGTAAGAACAATGGCAGCCACCGCCGTACATCGCTTTGCCGGTTACGCTTCACGTACTTAATGGAGCTATTTGCCGGCGCGCTAAGTGCACATTAAGTATAATTTTAATCTCATAGCCCCTGATTTTCTGTAAACTGAAACGTTTCTCGTTCTTACCATTTTACTTCAATTCATTTTCCTTTTTTTTTTTTTTCAAAGTGTAACTGCAGTAATATGTTACCATTGAGTCCCATAGAAAGGTATATAAATCTATAACATTAAAATGCAATTTGAAATAAATTAGCTTAGACCCCGAACCGAGCCAGCTGAAGACTAGTTACAGCAATAACAAATAGATGCAATCAACATAATGTGCATAAAATGGAATTTTTTTTTCCCCTTCAAGTAATGTTCTTATTATTGTATCCCTTACCAAGTGTTGCAGTCAAATGTTAATAGCTTTGGAATGAATTCTTACATTAAATGCTATTTTTCATTTTATGAATATTTTAAAAGTCTGTATACATTGTGTATCTATCTATCTATCTATCTATCTATCTATCTATCTATCTATCTATCTATCTATCTATCTATCTATCTATCTATCTATCTACAGTATATATATATATATGCACACACAGTATCTCACAAAAAATATCTATATAGATAGATATATCTAAATATATACAGATCTAGACCTAGAGAGAGAGAGTGAGGCGGCGTACACACGACCGAGGTTCTCGCTGGAAACCAGCGAGAACCTCGCTGGAAGCTGCATTCCAGCGAGGACTTCGGCCGTGTGTACGCTCTCGGCGAGCATCCCGTCTGGAATCCCGTCGAGCAGAAATAGAGAGCACGCTCTCTATTTGCTCGACGGCCCGCCTGGATGAATGGCTGGTATAGATATATATATATCTATATATATATACAGTGCAGAAAATAAGTATTTGAACACCCTGCTATTTTGCAAGTTCTCCCACTTGGAAATCATGGAGGGGTCTGAAATTGTCATCGTAGGTGCATGTCCACTGTGAGAGACATAATCAAAAAAAAAATTCCAGAAATCACAATGTATGATTTTTTAAACTATTTATTTGTATGATACAGCTGCAAATAAGTATTTGAACACCTGAGAAAATCAATGTTAATATTTGGTACAGTAGCCTTTGTTTGCAATTACAGAGGTCAAATGTTTGTCTTTTCACCAGGTTTGCACACACTGGAGGAGGGATTTTGGCCCACTCCTCCACACAGATCTTCTCTAGATCAGTCAGGTTTCTGGGCTGTCGCTGAGAAACACGGAGTTTGAGCTTCCTCCAAAGATTCTCTATTGGGTTTAGGTCTGAAGACTGGCTAGGCCACGCCAGAACCTTGGTATGCTTCTTACAGAGCCACTCCTTGGTTATCCTGGCTGTGTGCTTCGGGTCATTGTCATGTTGGAAGACCCAGCCTCGACCCATCTTCAAAGCTCTAACTGAGGGAAGGAGGTTGTTGCCCAAAATCTCGCAATACATGGCCCCAGTCATCCTCTCCTTAATACAGTGCAGTCGCCGTGTCCCATGTGCAGAAAAACACCCCCAAAGCATGATGCTACCACCCCCATGCTTCACAGTAGGGATGGTGTTCTTGGGATGGTACTCATCATTCTTCTTCCTCCAAACACGTTTAGTGGAATTATGACCAAAAAGTTCTATTTTGGTCTCATCTGACCACATGACTTTCTCCCATGACTCCTCTGGATCATCCAAATGGTCATTGGCAAACTTAAGACGGGCCTTGACATGTGCTGGTTTAAGCAGGGGAACCTTCCGTGCCATGCATGATTTCAAACCATGACGTCTTAGTGTATTACCAACAGTAACCTTGGAAACGGTGGTCCCAGCTCTTTTCAGGTCATTGACCAGCTTCTCCCGTGTAGTCCTGGGCTGATTTCTCACCTTTCTTAGGATCATTGAGACCCCACGAGGTGAGATTTTGCATGGAGCCCCAGTCCGAGGGAGATTGACAGTCATGTTTAGCTTCTTCCATTTTCTAATGATTGCTCCAACAGTGGACCTTTTTTCACCAAGCTGCTTGGCAATTTCCCCGTAGCCCTTTCCAGCCTTGTGGAGGTGTGAAATTTTGTCTCTAGTGTCTTTGGACAGCTCTTTGGTCTTGGCCATGTTAGTAGTTGGATTCTTACTGATTGTATGGGGTGGACAGGTGTCTTTATGCAGCTAATGACCTCAAACAGGTGCATCTAATTTAGGATAATAAATGGAGTGGAGGTGGACATTTTAAAGGCAGACTAACAGGTCTTTGAGGGTCAGAATTATAGCTGATAGACAGGTGTTCAAATACTTCTTTGCAGCTGTATCATACAAATAAATAGTTAAAAATTCATAAATTGTGATTTCTGGATTTTTTTTTTGATTATGTCTCTCACAGTGGACATGCACCTACGATGACAATTTCAGACCCCTCCATGATTTTCAAGTGGGAGAACTTGCAAAATAGCAGGGTGTTCAAATACTTATTTTCCGCACTGTATATATATATATATAGATAGATATTTTTTTGTGAGATACTGTGTGTATATGTATATATATATATACGTAGCGCCCCCTTACTTTCAGAAAAGGCGCTACGCTAAAGTTAGTAGGGTGAGAGACTTACTTGCTCTCACCCAGGTTGATTTGTTCAAATTCGGCAGCTGTCAGTCCTGAATTATCCTGTGGCTCATTCTGCGTTCCAGAGATGTGGTCCCATCTCTGGATGGCAGGTGGCGCCAGAGGGGTTCAGGCAGCGCAGCTTTTCCCCAGCAGCCAATTGGAGGAGTTTTTCCCTCGCGGGGCATGCTGGGGGAGGGTATATCTGTGGCAGACGCCATTTTCCGGGGTACTTCACGGGTTCCTGGTTCCAGGTGATGCACCCACCTTCAGGGTGTGTGCACATCACTATGGCCTACCTGGCCGGGGGCCGCGCCACGCGGAGTTCCTGACTCTGGGCCCTCATGGCTCAGAGACACTGAAATGACTGAGGGACCTCAGTGACTTACTAGGGTTCCGCATCTCAAGAGAACGGGATTGAGAGGATACGCTCTATTGTTCTTAAGTATCGGACCTGTGACCTGTGGCAGAGGCCTCTACTAATCTTCTAGAACCAAGTCGGTGGCAGCAACTTGTTCCTTCTCAGCTTTCTCAGTGACACTCTGGCTGCCAGGCCTGTGTGAGAGGTCTGTCGAGGTGCATTGCACCCACTCCGGCTGGAGTGGCGACGTGATTGACTCAATTATAGAAGGCAGGACTGCTTTCTTTATCCAAGCCTGACTCTGCGAAGTTACTCTACTTTCATCACCCGTTTCTATTTACCTCAAGTTGATGTGTTGGTCATGTTGGACCAGGAAAATAAAGCATTCAGAAAACTTCAGCTACAGGTTGGACATTCGTTACTGCTCTGCTCACTACATTCACCCCTAGACACCACACAGAGGTAACTTAATCCGCCGATCCCAATCTAATCAGCGGCTCCTGAATGGAGTAGCGCTACATATATATATATATATATATATATATATATATATCTATATCTATATATATCTATATATAGATATATATCTATATATAGATATAGATATACAGTGCAGAAAATAAGTATTTGAACACCCTGCTATTTTGCAAGTTCTCCCACTTGGAAATCATGGAGGGGTCTGAAATTGTCATCGTAGGTGCATGTCCACTGTGAGAGACATAATCAAAAAAAAAAAATCCAGAAATCACAATTTATGAATTTTTAACTATTTATTTGTATGATACAGCTGCAAAGAAGTATTTGAACACCTGTCTATCAGCTAGAATTCTGACCCTCAAAGACCTGTTAGTCTGCCTTTAAAATGTCCACCTCCACTCCATTTATTATCCTAAATTAGATGCACCTGTTTGAGGTCATTAGCTGCATAAAGACACCTGTCCACCCCATACAATCAGTAAGAATCCAACTACTAACATGGCCAAGACCAAAGAGCTGTCCAAAGACACTAGAGACAAAATTGTACACCTCCACAAGGCTGGAAAGGGCTACGGGGAAATTGCCAAGCAGCTTGGTGAAAAAAGGTCCACTGTTGGAGCAATCATTAGAAAATGGAAGAAGCTAAACATGACTGTGAATCTATAGAATAAATAAAATATAACTGGGACCCCAAAGGTAACCCAGAAAAATTTGGAAGAAGGGGGGGGGTGGGCGGGTGGACTATAGCGGTACTGCGTACAAGAAGGTACAAGGGAACATGGACTGAGGTAAAAAATTACATTTGTTTATTATAATGAACAAGTAGGACACACGTTATTAGATCATAAAAAACAAACAAACAAAAACAATATTAAAAGCGTGACACAGTGCATGCCAAACCAGGTCACCGAGGTGTTAAATCAACCCTAGGCAAGGGGAAGCGGTGAAGAGGGTGTGGTCATGCCCGTTGAATCTCAATCTCGACTAGTTTCGCAACATTAGTTGCTTCATCAGGAGAGGTAGTCTAAAAACATAATACAGTAATTATAATCACAAAATCCATACATAAAGGTAAATATGCATGATAGTGTATCACAATATTACTATACAAGTATTAGTTTTATACAGCATAAACATTGGGGATTCTAAGGATGCCAAGTGGCTTACCTGCACTGTTTAAAGGAGACCACCGGAAGCTATGAACCGCAGTTGGAGGGAGGTAGCCTCTCAAGAACGGATAAGAAGTAAAGGGAGCCGCGATATGGGCTATCCTAAAAAAAGCTAGGTATAATGGTGGATGTCAAATAGGATTCGTTGCATTGACTACCATAGGGAAAGAAAGGAGGGGGTGGGGATGGTGGTGATGGTGAGTGCTCAATAAAAAATCAAAAAGATTGTGAGATTAAGTGCAAAAAACAACAAGGAAGGAAAGGGAGGGGAAGGGGGGGGGAGGGGGGAGGAGGAAGGAAAAAATGAATGAGGGGAGAGGGCAAACAGGTGATGGGGGAGGGAGAGGGGGGGAGAGGGGGGAGAGGGAAAGGAAGGGGGGAAAAGAAAGGGGGGGGAGGAGAGGGGGGGGGGGGACGGTGTAAGCGGGAAGGGGGGGGAGTGGATAGGAAAACGGGAGGGGAGGGGGGGGGGAAAGGGAAAAGGGGAAAGTGGTATTGTGAGTTGGTGTGTGTGGTGAGGGGATTGGAGTAATGAGGATTGAGGATGTGCTCAAGGAAGAGGGAAGAAGGGGAGGGGGGGGGAGGGGGGAGGGGGGAACAGGAAGGGGAAAACGAATGAGGGGAGAGGGCAGAGGTAATGGGGGAGGGAGGGGGGGGGGGTGGGGGGGGAGGGAGGGGGGAAGGAAAGGGGGGGGGGGAAACGGTGAAAACGGAAGGGGGGGGGGGGAGAGTGGATAGGAAAAAGGGAAGGGGGGGGGGAAAGGGGTGTGAGTTAGTGTGTGTGGTAAGTGAGGGGATTGGGGCAATAAGGATTGGGAATGTGTTAAAAGAAAAAAGGGGGGGGGATGGATACACCGTGGTATAGACTGCATACGGCTGCAAGCCTATGCAGAAGGAGAGTTGCAGTGCAAGTGAAAAAGAGAATTTTTACCTGTGTGTAAAATTAAAAAAGTAAGGACCTGTGAACCAGATTAATGGATCAAGGATAGGGCGTAACTGGCGTGGGTGTTTGGTAAGGATCCCACACTAGATGCATGAAGTTGAGAACCTGGTAAAATGACAAAGGAAGAAGGGTATGGATATAAGGGTAACAAACAATCTCCCAAGGGTATAAGGAACTAACAGAGTGAAACATGAAGGGACAAGCCTAAAGGGGGGACAGAGGGCTTACCAGTGATCGGTAGAACGCACTGTATGGTCCACAGGATCCGGTGTGTGTCACGTCTTGTTATGGCCAAGGGGGCTGTATTAAATAGCAGATGGACGTCCCGAGAGCCAATCAATGGCGCGGCGCACACGTATGACGTTGCGCAGCGCTAGTGGGTGTATGTAAGGTGTAGGGGCTGATGCACTGGTCATAGACCAATCGGGAGCTAAACAAAGGGATGTGACATCCCATAATCAGTTAACCAATAGGAGGGGGGGAAACAAAGGGGAGGAGACGGACGTGACGCGCATTCTGAGTTAACTGCTGAAAGTGTCAGCAGTAGTTGTTCTACTTAGGGAGAGAGGAACATAGGGAAGGAAAGGGGAGTGAAAAGACACAATGGTAGTCAATGTCAGCTAATCAATGTTAAACTAGCAGCAGATATAGAATTGGAGTGTGGAGGTTGTGGACATAGCCAGGCAGAATAAAACGGCAGGTAAACCAAGAGGCATCAAGTACAGTACATATAAAAGTATATATAAAGATTTATACAGAATAAGGCGTATAGTACAACAATTAATATGCTTAAATGAGAAAACTCATATGGATAGAACATATATTACATAAGGCATTACATATAATGCTCAAGGGTATGCATAGGACAGCAGGTATTTATTATTGACCATGGACAGGAGGAGGGGAAGGGAGGGGGGGGGAGGGGGGGGAAAGCAAGGGGAATCGCAGGTTTTACAAAAATGATTTAAAGGAATTGACTTCATTCAAGCCAGGAGGTATCAGAGCATTAAGTCGTTCAATCCACAGGGCTTCACGTTGCAAAAGCACCTTGTCTCGGTCGCCACCTCTTGGGTCTATTGCCAATACTTCAAGTACCATAAATTTAGTGGCCAAAAAATCATACCTATGGTGTAAACCAATATGTCTCCCAATGGAGGTCAGTTTACCATTGGTGGAATCATACATATGATCACCAATGCGCTGTCGCAATTCGCGGATGGTTTTTCCCACATAAAAGGCTTTGCAGGAACACATCATTAGATAAATAACACCTGTTGTTTCACAGTTGGCTGAAAACCGTGGGGAGAAAATTTCTCCATTAGGTAACATATAAGTACGGCCTTCTAGGATCCATGGGCATTTAAGGCAGTGGCCACAACATGAAGTGCCTCTAGGCCCCAGGCGAGGCAAATTGACATTTTGGTAGTGGCTACTGGTTAATCGATCTCTAAGTGATTTAGCTCTTCGGAAAATTAATTCCGGGGTATTCCGAATGTGTTTATGCAGTACATGGTGATCGGCTAACATGTGCCAGTGTCTGTCTTGAATACTTCGCAACTGGTCATGGTGAGCCGAATATTGGGTAATGATCGCCGTCGTTGGTTTCCTAGGCACACGTGGGGTGGTGTAAAGAAGGGATAATCTAGTACGTGCTTTGGCTTTGTTAAAGGCCTTGCGTAAGATGGTGGCAGAATAGCCCCTTGCAAGGAGTCGAGTGCGTAGAGCAGTAGCCTGGGAGAGGAAATCCTTCTCTCGTGCACAGTTCCTACGCAGTCGCAAGTACTGTGCAAAAGGGATACTGTGCACGAGGGGAAGAGGGTGGGCACTAGAGGCATGAAGTAGCGTATTGCCTGCAGTGGGCTTGCGGAACAAGTCAGTGCCGAGTAGGCCATCAGGGTTTTTGTTGATAAGTAGATCTAAATAAGAAATTTGTTGTGGATCAGAGGAAAAAGTAAAAAATAGATTATCCGAATTCTGATTAAGAATCAAAATAAATTCTTCAAGTAAAGTCTTAGAACCTGTTCAGATAATAAAGAGGTCGTCGATAAATCTATACCAGCAGAGTACTGCCTGTAAAAATCTGTCGAGTTCCTCATTGGCAAAGATCTTCCTCTCCCACGCACCCAAGTAGAGATTTGTGTAGGCGGGGGCACAGGAAGTGCCCATCGCCACGCCCTGGCATTGTAAATAGTATTGGTCTTCAAATAGAATAGACTGTGAATCTCCCTCGGACTGGGGCTCCATGCAAAATCTCACCTCGTGGGGTCTCAATGATCCTAAGAAAGGTGAGAAATCAGCCCAGGACTACACGGGAGGAGCTGCTCAATGACCTGAAAAGAGCTGGGACCACCGTTTCCAAGGTTACTGTTGGTAATACACTAGGACGTCATGGTTTGAAATCATGCATGGCACGGAAGGTTCCCCTGCTTAAACCAGCACATGTCAAGGCCCGTCTTGTCGTGGAAATCTGGGGGTTTGCAAGGCACACCCCCATCTTGCCTAGTGCTGTAAAGCACATTCCCAATCTTAAATGAAATAATGCCATGTTTAAGCTAACAGATTTACTCACCATCCATTCCATGCCATTCATGCATACCAATCAAGAGACATTACAACAGCTGTTCTCATCCATCGCTCCCCAGCATCTCTCTGCCCCTAGCAGCAGCTAGCTCCCATTTATTTATAGTGTCAACAAGAGTAACAAAAGAAGGTGGTGGCTTTACAAAACAGCCAATCAAACATGTTTGTATACTTTCAAAAGAACCAATCACAGACATGTGATTCAAAATAATGCTAGCAGTGAGGTGTGCAAAACAGCTGGGTGCCGAGCCATGCTCTGTAAAACAAAAGGCTTTAGAAAGCATGGCTCAGAACAAAGCCATCTGCAAGCCAAACTGTCGCCATCTTTGCCAACCATACTAAAATCATGGATCAGATACCCATAAAATCTGTATAGTTATGCTACAGTTTTCATGTACGCAGATCTGTCCACTCGGAGTCATTTAATGCAGTCGACAAGAAGTGGCCAGTTCCTTGCTGAGGCATAAATGAACATCCCTAAAAGGAGCTCGCAAATTGTTGTCCATGAAAAGGTGTTGCGCCAATGGCCTTCCACCAACGTCTGTATGCGTGAATACGCTCACCTGAGCGCATTACAGCAAAACTGACACTGGGGGGACATCTGACAACATACATTTATAGAATTTTCCACAACAGTCTTAAGTTTGCCAATGACCATTTGGATGATCCAGAGGAGTCATGGGAGAAAGTCATGTGGTCAGATGAGACCAAAATAGAACTTTTTGGTCATAATTCCACTAAACGTGTTTGGAGGAAGAAGAATGATGAGTACCATCCCAAGAACACCATCCCTACTGTGAAGCATGGGGGTGGTAGCATCATGCTTTGGGGGTGTTTTTCTGCACATGGGACAGGGCGACTGCACTGTATTAATGAGAGGATGACCGGGGCCATGTATTGCGAGATTTTGGGCAACAACCTCCTTCCCTCAGTTAGAGCTTTGAAGATGGGTCGAGGCTGGGTCTTCCAACATGACAATGACCCGAAGCACACAGCCAGGATAACCAAGGAGTGGCTCTGTAAGAAGCATATCAAGGTTCTGGCGTGGCCTAGCCAGTCTCCAGACCTAAACCCAATAGAGAATCTTTGGAGGGAGCTCAAACTCCGTGTTTCTCAGCGACAGCCCAGAAATCTGACTGATCTAGAGAAGATCTGTGTGGAGGAGTGGGCCAAAATCCCTTCTCCAGTGTGTGCAAACCTGGTGAAAAACTACAAGAAACGTTTGACCTCTGTAATTGCAAACAAAGGCTACTGTACCAAATATTAACATTGATTTTCTCAGGTGTTCAAATACTTATTTGCAGCTGTATCATACAAATAAATAGTTAAAAAAATCATACATTGTGATTTCTGGAATTTTTTTTTGATTATGTCTCTCACAGTGGACATGCACCTACGATGACAATTTCAGACCCCTCCATGATTTCCAAGTGGGAGAACTTGCAAAATAGCAGGGTGTTCAAATACTTATTTTCTGCACTGTATATACAGTGCCTTGCGAAAGTATTTGGCCCCCTTGAACTTTGCGACCTTTCCCACATTTCAGGCTTCAAACATAAAGATATAAAACTGTAATTTTTTGTGAAGAATCAACAACAAGTGGGACACAATCATGAAGTGGAACGAAATGTATTGGATATTTCAAACTTTTTTAACAAATAAAAAACTGAAAAATTGGGCGTGCAAAATTATTCAGCCCCCTTAACCACTTACAGTAAGACCCGGACCAAAATGCAGGTAAAGGACCAGGCCCCTTTTTGCGATTCGGCACTGCGTCGCTTTAACTGACAATTGCGCAGTCGTGCGACGTGGCTCCCAAACAAAATTTGTGTCCTTTTCTTCCCACAAATAGAGTTTTCTTTTGGTGGTATTTGATCGCCTCTGCGATTTTTATTTTTTGCGCTATAAACAAAAATAGAGCGACATTTTTGATCGCAAGGGGTTAATGTGCCTGCATGTACTGGTGTCAGTGTAGTGTTGTGCAGACTTACTGTGAGATGTGATCTCTCCTCAGCGGCGGTTGAAAAAACCGCAGAGAGCAGATATCACATCACTTCCTCCTTCCTGTGTTTACACAGGAGGAGGAAATGACACGCAGGGGGAGCGCGCGGATTGGCACAGATCGCTCGGATCGCTCGGCCAGGTAACCAGACCGCCGCATGTACCCGATCGGACCCCCGACCCACGTCTAGGCTCCAACGTATACAGGTGGTTCTCAAAAAATTAGCATATTGTGATAAAGTTCATTATTTTCTGTAATGTACTGATAAACATTAGACTTTCATTAATTTTAGATTCATTACACACAACTGAAGTAGTTCAAGCCTTTTCTTGTTTTAATATTGATGATTTTGGCATACAGCTCATGAAAACCCAAAATTCCTATCTCAAAAAATTAGCATATCATGAAAAGGTTCTCTAAACGAGCTCTTAACCTAATCATCTGAATCAACTAATTAACTCTAAACACCTGCAAAAGATTCCTGAGGCTTTTAAAAACTCCCAGCCTGGTTCATTACTCCAAACAGCAATCATGGGTAAGACTGCCGACCAGAAGGCCATCATTGACACCCTCAAGCAAGAGGGTAAGACACAGAAAGAAATTTCTGAACGAATAAGCTGTTCCCAGAGTGCTGTATCAAGGCACCTCAGTGGGAAGTCTGTGGGAAGGAAAAAGTGTGGCAGAAAACGCTGCACAACGAGAAGAGGTGACCGGACCCTGAGGAAGATTGTGGAGAAGGACGGATTCCAGACCTTGGGGGACCTGCGGAAGCAGTGGACTGAGTCTGGAGTAGAAACATCCAGAGCCACTGTGTACAGGCGTGTGCAGGAAATGGGCTACAGGTGCCGCATTCCCCAGGTCAAGTCACTTTTGAACCAGAAACAGCGGCAGAAGCGCCTGACCTGGGCTACAGAGAAGCAACACTGGACTGTTGCTCAGTGGTCCAAAGTACTTTTTTCGGATGAAAGCTAATTTTGCATGTCATTCGGTAATCAAGGTGCCAGAGTCTGGAGGAAGACTGGGGAGAGGGAAATGCCAAAATACCTGAAGTCCAGTGTCAAGTCAGTGATGGTCTGGGGTGCCATGTCAGCTGCTGGTGTTGGTCCACTGTGTTTTATCAAGGGCAGGGTGAATGCAGCTAGCTATCAGGAGATTTTGGAGCACTTCATGCTTCCATCTGCTGAAAAGCTTTATGGAGATGAAGATTTCATTTTTCAGCACGACCTGGCACCTGCTCACAGTGCCAAAACCACTGGTAAATGGTTTACTGACCATGGTATTACTGTGCTCAATTGGCCTGCCAACTCTCCTGACCTGAACCCCATAGAGAATCTGTGGGATATTGGGAAGAGAAAGTTGAGAGACGCAAGACCCAACACTCTGGATGAGCTTAAGGCCGCTACCGAAGCATCCTGGGCCTCCATAACACTTCAGCAGTGCCACAGGCTGATTGCCTCCATGCCACGCCGCATTGAAGCAGTCATTTCTGCAAAAGGATTCCCGACCAAGTATTGAGTGCATAACTGAACAAAATTATTTGAAGGTTGAATTTTTTTTATTAAAAACACTTTTCTTTTATTGGTCGGATGAAATATGCTAATTTTTTGAGATAGGAATTTTGGGTTTTCATGAGCTGTATGCCAAAATCATCAATATTAAAACAAGAAAAGGCTTGAACTACTTCAGTTGTGTGTAATGAATCTAAAATATATGAAAGTCTAATGTTTATCAGTATATTACAGAAAATAATGAACTTTATCACAATATGCAAATTTTTTTAGAACCACCTGTATATACGTTGATGTAGAAAAAATAAATTTGTGGCGCACAATCAGTTTGAGCAAGCAACCTAGTCTAAAAATAAAAGTTGAAATAAACATCAATCAGTATAAGTCCATATGGTAACAAAATACTCCGGACAGTCCAGTTTCAGCAGTTAGATAGATGTGGGAACTTAGCGGCAGCACCTGAAGCAGAAGCAAGCCTCTAGAAGAGCCAAAAAAATACAAGAGAGAGATGCGCCAAACTAAGTGCAGTATGTCGTTTTTAATCAGTAGTAAATTGGTACAATAAAGTAACTACTCACAAACATGGAGTAATATAGGCATTGGTGTGGCTATGAGGCCGGGGTCATCATAAGAGGTTCCTCCGGAAAAGGTTTCTTCGTCCCAGGCTTGTGAGCCGCAAGTGTGGTATAGTGGACACAGGAAACCAGGAAGAGCCGTCTGATGTGGCGTGCGTTCCACCGTGGAGCGCGGCGTATCGTCATCGCCCCGGAAGTGACGCGAGGGACCCGGCCAGCCAATCGGATTACGCGTTTCACAGCGTCAGCTGTTTCGTCAGATCCATGGCGTCCGTATGGAACGGACGTGAGTTATACGAGCAGGATAAACGTGATTGGTTGGAAATGGCACACTAAACAAAAACAAGTAGTCCATACCCAATTTAGACCAAAATCAATCTTTTATCCCACCCAATCTAAGGGCCCCTATATTTCTACTTTCTATCAGGTAGTCATTAAGGAACTTACGGATCTATGTAAGCCACAAACCTCAAAAACCACTCGTTTCCATAACAATCTCTCTCCACAGGAACAGAAAGCATTACAGACCTTTAGCAATAACCCTGCCATAATCATCAGATCTGCAGATAAGGGAGGGGGGATAGTCATACAAGATAAGCTGGAATATATGACCGAGACTAGACGTTTACTCTCCGATAAAGAGACCTACGAAAAACTTAGAAATGATCCATTACCAAAATTTGTTCTAGAGTCCAATGACCTTGTCAAACAAGCCCTTGCTGATGGTATTTTAACCAAATTAGAAGCTGCTTTTTTCCTAAAACCCTTCTTTCAGGTTCCCTATTTATACCATTTACCTAAAATCCATAAAAATATAAACAATCCGCCTGGTCGCCCTATTGTAGCCTCTATGGATAGTATCACCACAAGCTACTCACTATATATTGATCATTTTCTACAACCCTTGGCCCAAGCATTACCGTCTTATATTCGAGATGGCACCCATTTAATCGAACTACTGTCCCCTTATTCTTGGGAGCATACTTACCACTGGTTATCTCTGGATGTATGCTGGCTTTATACATCAATTCCACATCAGATAGGACTAGAAGCAGTTTCCCATTTCCTTAAAGAAGATTCAAATCTTCATCATCAACAAATTGAATTCATCCTTCTGGCCACTCGTTTTTGTTTAGAACATAATTATTTTCAATTCGATAATGACTTTTATTTACAAAAGAAAGGCACAGCTATGGGCGCTAATTTTGCACCTAGCTATGCAAACCTCACCATGGGCCTTTGGGAAGCCACTTTCATTAATCAAAATAACCCTTTTTCAGCTAATCTGGTCTTTTATGGTCGTTATATCGATGACATCGTTATAATATGGGATGGGCCTCTTAACTCCATCATCAATTTTGTGACTTATTGTAATAATAACAACTTTGGGCTCAGTTTTACTTCCGTCCAGGATCCGGAGTCCTTAAGCTTTCTAGATTTGGAATTATTCCATAGTAATGGCACTATTAGTGCAAGAAATTTTACTAAACCAACAGCGGTCAATTCATACTTGCATTATTCCAGCTGTCACCATCCTAGGTGGATTAATAATGTCCCAAAGAGCCAATTCCATCGACTTCGACGAAATTGTACAAAAATTGATGACTACAAAGCCCAAGGTACTGATCTTAAAAATAAGTTCATTGCCAAAGGCTATCCTTCTAACATTGTTCAAGAAGCCCATGATTTATATGTACAAGATCAGCTTCCGCAGTCCAAAAAGGGTGACTCAGTCCCCACTACCCGGTTTATTACCCAATACCACATTAAACATAAGAAAATGGAGAAGATTTTTGAAAAACATTGGCCTATATTGATTCAGGACCCTCACCTTGCCTCTTCTTTAACTAAGTCACCAAAATTTGCTTACCGAAGGGCTCCAAATATTAAAAGCAAAATTGCTCCAAGCAAAATTAAACCATCAAATAATTTTAAGGGAAAAATGCTTAAACAACTCACCCTCATTCCATTGGTGGATATGTTCCAGTGCAAAAAAAACAAAATGCCTAGCCTGTGTTAATGTCCCTCACGGTAAAAAGAACTTTGTAGCCAACAAAATGACATATAATCTGAATGCTTTCTATAATTGCTCCACTACGTACGTTATTTATTGCATTTCCTGTCCCTGTGGCCTGTTATACATTGGCCGAACTATTAGAGCCCTTCGCACAAGATTTGGCGAACACAGACGGGCTGTACAAGCAGCCAACCCAAAGTATAGTGTAGCACGTCATTTTGTTACACATCATCATCAGGATACGTCCCTATTGCAGGTATGGGTAATTGAAGCCATACCGGAGACTCCTACTGCTGTGGAAAGGTTTCAACGGTTATGCAAACAAGAAACCTACTGGATCTATTCTTTAAATACGATGTCACCCCATGGATTGAATGAAGAAATTGAGACCAATAATATAATATAATATAATACAATATAATTTAATTTAGTTATCCAAAAATCCTAGTCCTGACCTATCTTGTCCTTTTGTAATGACCGTTTGATAGATATTTATGTACACATATATATATATATACATGTGTTGCTGTGTTGTCAAACACTGGCTGTTTATTAGTTTTTATTATTATTATTATTAGCATTAGTTGTTATTCTAATTTCTGTATAGTATCTAGGTCTCTCTCTATATATATATACACATAGTTGTGGGTATGTGTGTGCATGTATGCACACACATGCTCTAAACTAAACAATTCTGTGTGTATAATTAGTCCTTATATATATGCACATATATTTTATATGTGTTTGTATATTTGATTCCTGGTGTATTATATAATTTTTAATATATACACATGTTTGTAATATATACACAGTTGTTTTTATGAATGGCCATAATAGTTTACATTTTTTACATTTTTAATAGTATTTTCAATATATTTTTAAATATTCCAACATATCTAGTTTTAAATAATTTTTAGTGTTATGACAGACGGAGATTTTACATTTTTTCTATTTCCAGTACTGTCAGGATTTATATATTTATATATTTGTTTATTTATTCCCTTTCAAATGTCTCCGGATTGCCATCTCTTTTCTGTTATTTGTTAATTGCGATCAAATCTTTTTATTAATAGTAATGTCTCTCCATGGCCTGTAGCTGTTATTTGTTGTTATTTGTTGTCAATTTGTTTGTTTTTGTTTAGTGTGCCATTTCCAACCAATCACGTTTATCCTGCTCGTATAACTCACGTCCGTTCCATACGGACGCCATGGATCTGACGAAACAGCTGACGCTGTGAAACGCGTAATCCGATTGGCTGGCCGGGTCCCTCGCGTCACTTCCGGGGCGACGACGATACGCCGCGCTCCACGGTGGAACGCACGCCACATCAGACGGCTCTTCCTGGTTTCCTGTGTCCACTATACCACACTTGCGGCTCACAAGCCTGGGACGAAGAAACCTTTTCCGGAGGAACCTCTTATGATGACCCCGGCCTCATAGCCACACCAATGCCTATATTACTCCATGTTTGTGAGTAGTTACTTTATTGTACCAATTTACTACTGATTAAAAACGACATACTGCACTTAGTTTGGCGCATCTCTCTCTTATATACGTTGATGCGCCTGTCGGTGCCATTCTGCCGGCGTAAATGTACATACGGAGGTCCATAAGAGGTTAAGTTAATACTTTGTAGCGCCACCTTTTGCTGCAATTACAGCTGTAAGTCGCTTGGGTTGTCTCTATAAGTTTTGCACATCGAGAGACTGACATTTTTGCCCATTCCTCCTTGCAAAGCAGCTCGAGCTCAGTGAGGGTGGATGGAGAGCGTTTGTGAACAGCAGTTTTCAGTTCTTTTCACAGATTCTCGATTGGATTCAGGTCTGGACTTTGACTTGGCCATTCTAACACCTGAATATGTTTATTTGTGAACCATTCCATTGCAGATTTTGCTTTATGTTTTGGATCATTGTCTTGTTGGAAAACAAATCTCCGTCCCAGTCTCAGGTCTTTTGCAGACTCCATCAGGTTTTCTTCCAGAATGGTCCTGTATTTTGCTCCATCCATCTTTCCATCAATTTTAACCATCTTCCCTGTCCCTGCTGAAGAAAAGCAGGCACAAACCATGATGCTGCCACCACTATGTTTCACAGTGGGGATGGTGTGTTCAGGGTGATGAGCTGTGTTGCTTTTATGCCAAACATAACGTTTTGCATTGTTGCCAAAAAGTTTGATTTTGGTTTTGGTTTCATCTGACCAGAGCACCTTCTTCCACATGTTTGGTGTGTCTCCCAGGTGGCTTTTGGCAAACTTTAAACAACACTTTTTATGGATATCTTTAAGAAATGGCTTTCTTCTTGCCACTCTTCCATAAAGGCCAGATTTGTGCAGTATACGACTGATTGTTGTCCTATGGACAGAGTCTCTCACCTCAGCTGTAGATCTCTGCAGTTCATCCAGAGTGATCATGGGCCTCTTGGCTGCATCTCTGATCAGTCTTCTCCTTGTATGAGCTGAATTTTTTTTTAGAGATGGCCAGGTCTTCGTAGATTTGCAGTGATCTGATACTCCTTCCATTTCAATATTATCGCTTGCACAGTGCTCCTTGGGATGTTTAAAGCTTGGAAAATCTTTTTGTATCCAAATCTGGCTTTAAACTTCTCCACAACAGTATTTTGGACCTGCCTGGTGTAATCCTTGTTCTTCATGATGCTCTCTGCGCTTTAAACAGACCTCTGAGACTATCACAGTGCAGGTGCATTTATACAGAGACTTGATTACACACAGGTGGATTCTATTTATCATCATTAGTCATTTAGGTCAACATTGGATCATTCAGAGATCCTTACTGAACTTCTAGAGAGAGTTTGCTGCACTGAAAGTAAAGGGGCTGAATAATTTTGCACGCCCAATTTTTCAGTTTTTTCAGTATATATATATATATATATATATATATATATATATATATATATATATATAGATAGATAGATAGATAGATAGATAGATAGATAGATAGATAGATAGATAGATATATATATATATATATATATATATATATATATATATATATATATATAAAAGTGAGTACACCCCTAAGTGAAAATGTCCAAATTTGGCCCAAAGTGTCAATATTTTGTGTGGCCACCATTATTTTCCAGCACTGCCTTAACCCTCTTGGGCATGGAGTTCACCATAGCTTCACAGGTTGCCCTTGGAGTCCTCTTCCCCTCCTCCATGATGACATCACAGAGCTGGTGGATGTTGGAGACTTTGCGCCCCTCCACCTTCCGTTTGAGGATGTCCCACAGATGATCAATAGGGTTTAGGTCTGGAGACATGCTTGGTCAGTCCATCACCTTTACCCTCAGCTTCTTTAGCAAGGCAGTGGTTGTCTTGGAGGTGTGTTTGGGGTCCTTATGTTGGAATACTGCCCTGCGGCCCAGTCTCTGAAGGGGGGGGTCATGCTCTGCTTCAGTATGTCACAGAACATGTTGGTATTCATGGTTCCCTCAATGAACTGTAGCTCCCCAGTGCCACTCATGCAGCCCCAGACTATAACACTCCTACCACCATCCTCGACTGTAGGCAATACACACTTGTCTTTGTACTCCTCACCTGGTTGCCGCCACACACGTTTGACACCATCTGAACCAAATAAGTTTATCTTGGTCTCATCAGACCACAGGACATGGTTCCAGTAATCCCTTGTCTGCTTGTCTTCAGAAAACTGTGTTTTTTTTTTTTTTGGTAAAAGAAAATCGCAATAAGCGTTTATTGATTGGTTTGCGCAAAAGTTTTAGCGTCTACAAAATAGGGGATCGTTTTATGGCATTTTGAATATCATTTTTTTTTATTAGTAATGGCGGCAATCTGCGATCTCTATGGTGACTGCAACATTTTGGCAGACACATCGGACACTTTTGACGCTAGTTGGGGACCATTGTCACTTATAAAGAGATCAGTGCTATAAAAATACACTGATTATTACTGTGTAAATGACACTGGCAGGGAAGGGGTTAAACACTAGGGGGCGAGGAAGGGGTTAAGTGTGTCCTAGGGAGTGATTCTAACTGTGGGGGCATGGCTACATGTGACACGACACTGATCACTGCTCCTGATTACAGGGAGCAGTAGATCACTGTTCTGTCACAAGGCAGAACAGGGAAATGCCTTGTTTACACAGGCACCCCCCCCCCCCCCCGTTCTGCCACTCCGTGACACGATTGCGGGACACAGTACAGTCATCTATATGTTGCTTTGCGCAGCCGTGTCATTCTGCCGAAGTATATGTACTGGCGGCGGTCGGCAAGTGATTAACTATGTAGTGCAAGGGCCTGCCTGGTCGGAATTTCCGACAACAAATATTCGATGTGAGCTTTTGGTCGGATATTCCGACCGTGTGTACACTCCATCGGACATTTGCTGTCGGAATTTCCGACAACAAATGTTTGAGAGCTGGTTCTCAATTTTTCCGACAACAAAAGTTCTTGTCGGAAATTTCGATCGTGTGCATCCATTTCCGACGCACAAAAAACACGCATGCTCGGAGTCATTGAACTTAATTCTTCTCAGCTCGTCGTAGTGTTTTATGTGACTGCGTTCTTGGTGCTCGGAATGCTCTGGGGCCCCTACGATGACAGGGAAGGTAAACAGACATCAAGTAGGTAGGAGGCAGACTGCCTCCCCTGTGTTTCTATCACTCTCAGTGCCATCATGGGGACCCCAATTTCATGTCCTCATTGTTAATTTTTGCTCTCAAGTTGCTGTAATCCTTCACCGATCTCCACACTTCCTGGTTGTCTGTTTCCTGATGACCACAATGTTGGGAGCTTTCTCTCTGTGGTCACTAATCAAGGAGGGTTGATTACTGTGTGTCTAAAACCCCTCATCACCAATCACTTTAGTTTTCCAAACCATCACTGCCCTGTATTGGCTCTGTGCCTCTGTACATCACAGAAGAAGGAAACAACATGAAAAAACGAAACTGAAACTGCAGGTACATTATATGATTGATTTTTATCTATTTTAATCGTTTTTAAAAGGAATCAGTTAACTATTATGTCTCTATACCCTGTAAACAGTCATTTCAGCAAAAAAAAAAATTTTTCTTTACAACTCCTTTTAAAGTTTCCTTTTTTTTTTTTTTACCAGAACTTTAAATCAGGAAACTTGAAATTCAGCTTCTGCACAATAAAAGTTATTTTGTTTTGACTTCCACCTAAAAAGTGTTTTGTAAGCTCAGTAGAGTTATCCAGACGAGTGAAGAATTTGCAGGCCAGGATGAGATGTGCTTTATATCCTTTCAGCTCTGACTATATTTTTGTAATGCTGCTGCACCGCTAATCCCAACCCAGATTTGTCGGTTTTTCGTCTTCCTGGAAGTTATTAATTTGTGTGAGCGCTTGTGCGAGGAATTGTGTATCTGGCTTATGGAGCGATGGAACGCAGACACCGGGGGGGTGCACAAGGCAGAGCAGCTTCGACCTTGCCGATCTTCCCAGAGTTGCCCCGAGCTGCCCTCTGCTATTTAAAAAGCTGGAACTGCTAGAAGCATCCCATCTCCTTTCATGTTTGTTTTGGCAGGGGAATAGGGGAATGCTTGGAAAGGAAAGAATATGCAATGTAAGTAGCAAATTATGGATTCATTTTAATGCGCAGTACATGCATGATGCTCAATTTGTAGAGCAAGCTGTGTTCTCATAGGAAACTCCAGCGCTTGCCTGGATGCCTGTCGGTATCTATGCCTGAGGGACCTGAGAGGTCCAGCTAGGAGTGCTGCAGGGTTATAACCTTTCTCCGAGTCATCAAGCAAGACATGTAATCTGACCTTTCCTGATCTTTAACCACTTCAGCCTCGGAGGATTTTCCCTCTTAAAGAATCACCAAAGGATTTATTTTTTAAATAACCTGGTCTCCTGGGGTCCCTCGGCAGTTGTCTCGGCTCCCCCCCCCCCGCAAGGACTCAACACCTTCATGTGAGCAAGCTCGCATGATGGTGTTGAGTGGTTGCGGGGGCACTCTCCCGTGATACAGCCGGTGGCCATAGCTGCTCACTGTATCACTCGGCCCGCCCCCCGGTGGGCCGCATCATTAGATGTGATTGACAGCAGCGGAAGCCAATGGCTGCGCTGCTTTTAATCAACCAATGAATGAGCCGGGAAGACGGCTGAGAAGCCTGCTTGTTCACGGCGCAGGACATTCGAGGGGTCAGGTAAGTAATCGGGAGGGCGGTATTGTCTGATGTAAAATGCATTAAGGTAAAAAAAACATTTACCCTTACAACCCCTTTAATGACCGGCCATTTTTTGCGATACGGCACTGCGTCGCTTTAACTGACTTTTGCACGGTTGCACAATGTTGTACCCAAACAACATGAGCGGGAGCGCAGTATATTTTTATACTGCCTCTCTGACTACTCTGTGGCCCCCCCTGACCACTCAGTTGTTCTTCTTGATGCCTAGGGCCCACTTTTGATCTTGCACATGGGCCGCTAATTTCATACGCCCCTGCCCCAAAAATCTACAAAAAAATGGGGGGGGGGGTGGTGTCCCTGAATAGCAGTTTTGAAATGTGGTCACCCTACCGTCATCACCTATCTCAATCAAAAATTACAACAATATATAACATGGTTAAGAACCAGGCAACTGGGCCCGAGCGGTCCAGCCTTCTTTCCTATTTTCCTGTTTTCAAGAAGGTAGAATAAAAGCATATAGTAATAGAAAGAAAAAGAAGCAGAAAAGGGGTGGGATTGGGGGGGGGGGTTGCATGAGCAAGGATTCAGCAAGACGCCCCAAGGGGCGTAATCCACTTTTTGGATATTCCCAATACTGAAAGATCAGGTACCACTCCCGTTGTAGAGTGGTCTGGGGTCACTCAGTCCCTCTGAGATTCTGTCCCTCTTCTGAGTATTTGAACATGTTCCATAGCTGCCAGGTTCTGGTGTACACCTCCTGTCTTTGTTGGCTTGAGAGGATCAAGTCTTCCATGCGACTGATCTCATCCACCTTTTTGAGCCAGAGAGCTATGGTCGGCGGATGAGGGGATTTCCAGTGGAGAGGCACGCAGGCTTTAGCTGCGTCTAGAAGATGACACACAGTTGATTTTTTGTAGGTCCCAGCCGACATATCGGTCGCGTGGAGGAGAAAGTACGCCGGGTCATCTGTAAATTTCTGGGTAATGCGGTGTACATCTCCCCAGAATCCCCTGATCCGTGGGCATGACCAGAACACATGTAAAAGGGTACCCCTGTCTTGTTGACATCTCCAACAGATGTCTGTAGAGGTAGGGAAAGGAAATATTTTATTCAGGAGGTCTGGGGTTTTATACCACCGCAAAAGGATTTTTATTCGTCTCCTGGATTTTGGAGCATAAGGAGGACCTGTCCCTGATTTCATAGAGGGTATAGAGCAACCGATCACCAGCTTGTTAATATAAAAAAGTAGCTCCAGCAGCTCCCACTCCTGCCCTCCATCCAGTGCTGCTGTGCCTCCCACTCACTGCTCTGCTGTGTGCCCCTGTAGGGTAGATGAGGGTAGGTGAGATAAGGGGATAGGACAGGGCTATGAAGAATGGGGTTGATAAGAAGGGGGAAAAGGAGGACACTATGATGGGCAGGTAATATAAGCAGGGCAGAGAACACTACTGTTGAGGGGGGGGGGCATGATGTGAAGGGGGGTTAGGACACTGCTGTGAATGAAAGGTGGTGTAATGTGAAGAGAGGTTCAGAAGATGACTGTTAAGGGGATGGGGGGGGGGGTTGATGTGAAGACCACTGTTAAGGAGATTGGGGTGGGGGGGTGATGTTAAGGGAGGCTGAGGACACTACTGTTAATGAAGGGGGGGGGGTGTTATGTGAAGAGGGGTTCAGAAGACTATTGTTAAGGGGGTGGGGGATGGTGGGTGATGTGAAGGGGGACTAAGGGTACTGTGGTGAATGAAGGAGGGGGGTGATGTGCAGGGGACAAAGAAGGACACTGATGTGTGGGGGGGGGGGGGTGGAGTGGTTTAGAGGAGGACACTGATGTGGAGATGAAGGGGGGCAGAGAAGGACATGGATGTGGGGGGTGAAGGGGGGCAGAGGAGGACACATATATGATGTGAACAGGGCTGAGAACACTACTGTTGGGGCAAAGTGCGGCGTTGATGTAATAAAGGAGGGTTGAGGACAGTGTTCTGAATGAAGGGGGGTGTGATGTGAAGAGGGGTTCAGAAGATGACTGTTAAGAAGATGGGGGTGATGTGAAGGGGGGCTGAGAACACTGCTGTGAATGAAGAGCGGTGTGATGTAAAGAGGGATTCAGAAGACCACTGTTAAGGGGGTGATGTGAAGGGGGACTAAGGGTACTGTTGTGAATAAAAGATGGGGGTTATGTGAAGGGGGCAAGGAAGGACACTAATGTGTGGGGGGGGGGGTTTAGTGGGTTAGAGGAGGACACTGATGTGGGGGGGGGGGTGGAGTGGGTTAAACGAGAAAACTGATGTGGGGATGAGGGCGGGCAGAGAAGGACATTGATGTTGGGGGGGTGAAGGGGGGCAGAGGAGGACACGGATATGATGTAAACATGGCTGTAGTAGAAGACTACTGTTGGGGGAAAGGGTCCCATTGATGTAAAGGAGGGTTGAGGACACCTTTCTTAATAAAGGGGGGATAATGTGAAGAGGGGTTCAGAAGATGACTGTTAAGAGGATGGGGGTGATGTGAAGGGGGGCTGAGAACACTGCTGTTAATGAAGGGGAGTGTGATGTAAAGAGGGATTCAGAAGACCACTGTTAAGGGGGTGGGGGTTATGGGAATGGGGACTAAGGGTACTGTTGTGAATTAAGGATGGGGGTTATGTGAAGGGGCAAAGAAGGACACTAATGTGTGTTGGGGGGGGGGGGGGATTTAGTGGGTTAGAGGAGGACACTGATGTGGGGGGGTGAAGTGGGTTAGAGGAGGAAACTGATGTGGGGATGAGAGGCTGGGCAGAGAAGGACATGGATGTGGGGGGGGGGGGGTTAAGGGGGACAGAGGAGGACACGGATATGATGTGAATATGGCTGTAGTAGAAGACCACTGTTGGGGGAAAGGGTCCCGTTGATGTAAAGGAGGGTTGAGGACATTGTTCTGCATAAAGGGGGGGTAATATGAAGAGGGGTTCAGAAGACTACTGTTAAGGGAATGGTGGGGGGGAGGGGGTGATGTGAAGGGGGGGCTGAGGACACTCTGTGAATGAAGGGGGGTGGGGTAATATGAAGAGGGGTTCAGAAGGCTACTGTTAAAAGGATTTGGGGGGTGTTGTAAAGGAGGACTGAGGACACTACTGTGAAGGGAAAACTGTGTTGTGAAGTGGGGGACTGTGATGGAAATTGGGGGATTGCGATATGCAGAGGGGGGGCTGAAGACACACATGTAAGAATGCCTATAAACACGTCTCAAGTCTCTGTTGCCTATGCTTTTATTTATATATATATATATATATATATATATATATATATATATATATATATATATATATATATATATATATATAGCGCCCCCTTACTTTCAGTATGGGCACTATGCTAAAGTTAGAGGGGGTGGGAGTGGGAGAGTTATGTTGCTTAATTTTGTTAAATTTGGGCTGCTGTTATTTTAGAACTGCTCTGTGGGTCAGTCTGCGCTCCGGGGGTGTCGATCCCACCCCCGGATGGCAGATGGCGTCAGAGGGGTTCTAGCAGAGCCACTTTTCCCCAGCAGCCAATTGGAGGAGTTTCCCCCCACGGGGCATGCTGGGGAGGGGTATATCTGTGGCAGGCGCCATTTTTCGGGGTCTTCACGGGTTCCTGGTTCCAGGTGCAGCACCCACCTTTAGGGTGTGCGCATCCAACAGACCCCTGCGATATGGCCTACCAGGCCGGGGGCGCAAGTTACGAGGAGTTCCTCGTGGATGCTGCGGAGGGGCCCCAGTGACTTACTGGGTCCCCTCACTTCTATGAAAGAGATCCTAAGCTGAGAGCTGTGCGGTGGGGAATTGGCTCAAAGAGAACCCGGAGGCAGGTTATCTGAGAGACTTGAACGAACCATGGGGGATCTGGTGACCGACACATTGATAGGTACATTTCTACTGTCAACCGGTCACCCAATTGTAATTGACTGGAAGGACTCGCTCTGCTGTTCACATTGTCAGCATAGAGCCTGTGGCAGAGGACTCATCTGGCATCTCAAATCAAGTCAGGGCCAGGTCCCATGTAATGTAATGTAAATCGGCCGGCGTAAGCCCGCGCAATTCAAAGTAGGCAGGTAGGGGGCGTGTTGTATTTAAATTAAGCGTAACCCCATGTAGATGCATGTCTGTACGAACGGCGCATGCGCTGTCCGTGGACGTAACCCAGTGCGCATGCTCCGACTCACGTCGCATCGGATTCCTAAGATACGTCGAAAACTGCCACCGACGTGTACGTAACTTACGCACAGCCCTATACACGTACGACTTATGCAAACGACGTAAAATACGACACTGTTCCGTCGGCCATACATGACATACCCCTGCTTTATGAGGGGTAAAGTTACGCTGGTCGTACGCCTTACGTAAAAAGCGTATATTGATACGCCAGGCGCAAGTACGTTCGTGGGTCGGCGTATCTAGGTCATTTGCATATTCATTGCGGAAATCTACGGAAGCGCCCCTAGCGGCCGGCGTAAATATGCAGCCTAGATATGACGGCTTTCTAAGACTTACGTTGGTCGGATCTAGCCAACATTCAGGCGTATCTGTCTTTGAGGATACGGAAAATACATACGACGGCACATCTTTTAACTTACGCGGCGTATCAATAGATACGCCGGCGTAAAGTGTTTGTGGATCTGGCCCTCGGAGGTAATGTAATATGCCGATCCCAGATCAATCAGCGGCCCTTGAGGGGGTATCGCTACATATATATATATATATATATATATATATATATATATATATATATATATATATATATTGTGAGGGATTAGCTCGGTAGCGGGTGTGTGTGACCCCCTGGATGGGTTCACTACACGCTGAACTGTACAAAAAGGCAGTTGAGGATGGTTGAAAACAAATAATATGGTTTATTTTTCCATATTGCTGGATACAAGTGCAAGCATCAAAACAGCATAAACAAAACAAAACATAAAATAAACCCTGGCCACTTGGGGCGTCTACCTTCCCAACACAGGAACCTACCTATGGAGTCTGGCACAGCCTACTGCTGGGCAGACACTGCTAGTCCTACAGCAGAAAACAAAAAAAGTCTCTTTGATATTTCTCACACAGAAATATCCATCAGCACCTCACCTCTTCACAAGTGTTTGTGACTGCTCCTTCACTCACAAAGCCTCAGGATGCAGCAATCAGTCGTCATCCTAATGGCCCGTACACACGATCCGAATATCGGACGAAAACGATCGTACGATGATGGATCGTACGATTTTCGGTTCGTGTGTACGCTACTTTCGAGAGCCGTTCACGACCGTTCATCCGATATTATTCGATTGGACAAGCGCGAAAATTTTCCTTGTACGATGTCAGATCGTACGATTTTCGTTTAGTCAGTACAGTTGTCGTCCGACAATACAAATACATTACAACACATGACATCACTTCCGATTATTTTTTTCTGTCGTACGATAATTTTCATGACTTTAATAACCTATTTCATTTTACTTGAATGAATGAAAACGTATATAGCGCAGCACATGCGAAGTAAATCGCCTCTGGGCGCTTGTTGTTCCTATCTCCTTTGAGATCAAAAGAGATGAGTCTTGATCTTTCTCCTGAAGACTAAGTGGTTTTCCTCCAACCGAACGCTGGCTGGTAAGGCGTTCCATAGTCTGGGACCTTGGACAGCGAATCTCCTGTCTCCTTTGGACTTGTATCTGGCTTTCGGTATCAGAAGTCGATTTTGATTGGTGGATCGTAGAATACAATTGGGATTGTGAGCTTTTAATTTTTCGCATAGATAATGGGGAGCATTCCCATGGATACATCTATGCGTTAGACAGAGTGCTTTAAAGGTGATATGTGGTGGTAAAATATTTCTTCTTCTTATTATTATTATGATTATTATTATAACTATTAACCAGCACTCCTATGAAAAGTTTCCTATAATTCTTATAATGCATGTCGTTGTTCTAAAGGCAAAACTGAACTTTGCTTCAATTCCATTATTCCCGGCAGCTATCGGAGTATTATTATCAAAAATAAGTCCTAAAAGCAATTTTGGGGAAAAAAGCGGCGTCTCACAAATCTGGATGGCAAACATTACAGTTCGGAGATCCGGAGCGTCTAGAAATGTATAATGACAAAATGATAAAATTGCAAATCTTTAAAAATGACACTTTTTTGTTTTCCCCTGACTTTTCTTTCTTCTAAAAGTACGGTTTGAACTTGTTAAATATCACAGAGCTTTCAGGGGGTCTCGGAGATAATCGCTCCCGGCAGGGTGGAATTTGCTGGTTCTTTGTTATACAACGTACCTGCTATTTCCACAGAACATTTTTTTTCCCCCTTCGTAACCTTTTGAGGTTTTGTTCTGTAAGTTTAAAAGCAGAGTATTTAAAGCAGAAAATTGTCTGGCGGTAATTAAATTCCTACTAAAGGATCAACATCCACACAATAGAGATGGGAGGCCTATACAACACGCGCCTTTCCTACAGGAGAATTGAAATTAAAACTATTTATTTATTTTTTTGAAGGGAAAGAATAACTTCCCTCGAGGTAAATTATAGACTTATAACTTATGTGCATATTTGTTTGCTTTGCATAGTTTATTTGCCTTTAGTAAATCATCTCCATAGTCTCTATCATTTCCATGTACTCCTTCCATCTGAAGTAGCTGGTTGGTCCTGTGAGTCCCCTTTCTTCCTTGTTCTAAGATAGTGGTCTCCAAACTGCAGCCCAGGGGCCAGAAGCGGCCCTTTGCTTGCCTTTATCTGGCCCTTTGGGCATTATTTCTCTCACTGACACCAATGATGGGACATTATTCCTCTCACTAAAACTAATGATGGGATTGGACACTATTCCTCCCACTGACACCAATGATGGAGCATTATTTCTCTCACTGACACCAATAATGGGGCATTATTCCTCTCACTAACACTAATGATGGAGCATTATTTCTCTCACTGACACCAATGATGGGGCACTATTCCTCCCACTGATACCAATGATGGGATGGGACACTATTCCTCCCGCTGACACCAATGATGGAGCATTTTTCCTCCCTCTGACACCAATGATGGAGCATTATTCCTCCCACTGACACCAATGATGGGGCATTATTACTCCCACTGACACCAACGATGGGGGCACTATTTCCCCCACTGAAACCAAAGATGAGGCATTATTCCTCTGGCTGACACCAATGATGGGGCACTATTTCTCCCACTGACACCAATGCTCTGCACTCCCAGTCAACCCTTTTTTGAAGCCTATTAGAGTCTCTGTCTCAAATCCGGTGTTTCAAAAACAACACCCAGCGGCATTGGAATCCATGGTCCGGCGCCACTAATATGTAACTCAGGAGGCCGGGCGCATGAATAGAGGAGGCGGCACCCATGCACCCTCTATGGACGGGCCGCCACTGCCCCAAGGGCAGGATAAAAGCAAGCAAAGGGCCGCAGTTTGGAGACTACTGGTCTAGATCTAGCAGAACATACAGTATAATCCATCATGCACGCTAGCTTCAGTTTCATATTCCCTGGATTCTGTGAGGATTTTCTCATCTCTAATCCCATAAGTGATCCCAACGGTGTAGAATAGAAGATATATTTGTCAAATGATGGCAGGTTTGTATACTATTAAATGTAACACATGAAGCACCTTAGCAAAAGTCAAAAGCTAATCTCTCAGCTGTCATAAGTGTTTATAGCATAGTAAATTAGGAAACTGGCAAGTGAATACAAGCCTGTAGAGCACTTTATAGATGACACTTTTAAATGATATCTTTGGCTTGGAAAAATTTAAATTAAATTCCCTTTGCTTCTGGAGCCGCAAACCACTTCTCTATTTTTCACTTGTAGTAAAGTTAATGTGTGCTGACACCGCTCCTTTCCACCTTAGAGGAGACGAACAACGGACGCAGTGTAGTTTATCGACCTGGCAGCGATCTCCTGAGCACACCGCAAAGCACAAGAAACTTACCATTCTTGTTAAAGAACTGATTGTTTAGTGATAGCTTTGTGATATAGAAGAGTCTTGTTGTAGAGCTAATCAGGCAACAGTTAAAGAGAAACTGGCCTTTATACAAGTGCCAAGAATACCAGACTATACTGTGTATGTTAACTAGATGGAAAATTCATTGAATTACATTCTAGGGGCTGATTTATATGCTATGTACAGCCTTGGATGCATCGAGGGCCGGCCCTACCGTGGGTCCCAGTGGGTCCATTGGACCCAGGCAGCACTTTGAGAGGGGCAGTAAATTGAACCACGGCCGCCTCTCCTTCTCTTCTATATAACGACCAAGATTTTTTCCAGCAGTTTTGTGTATCATGATGGCAACTGCCCCCTGGCTGCTCCATCTGCCCCTATACTACCCTAGCCTGTCTATATACTACCCTAGCTTGTCTATATACTACCCCAGCCTGCACCTATACTACCTTGGCCTGTCCATATACTATCCTAGCCTCCCCCTATACTACCCTAGCCTGTCCATATACTGCCCTAGCTTGTCTATATACTACCCCAGCCTGCCCCTATACTACCCTAGCCTATCTATATACAACCCTAGCCTGCCCCTATAGTATAAGGTGACCAGATTTTAAAATGAAATCCGGGGACATATTTTTTCTTTACTAGTAATGGCAACAATCAGCGACTCTCTGCCCGTCGCCACCCGCCTCACAGCCTCTCAAGTCTTACTCTTCGGGCCCCGGCTACTACTGGATGGGGAGCAGAGGAAGTTCACTCCGCCAGGGAAGGCAAGGAGATAGGCTGGCCAGGATTTGAGCCAAGGCAGAAGAACATGCGAGCGAAGCTGAATGGGCATACACCCGAAACTGAAGAAATATTCCCTCCGCTCCGACCAGCACATGATCATCAGAAAGGGGCACAGATAATGGGAAAAATACAACCCCCCTATGCTAGTAGGCACGGTGGAGCGGGGGGGTGTAATTCGAATTTTTTTATTCTAATTCTGCACTGATTGTCTTTGAAATTGCCCCTGCCCCCTATTAAATCCAATCTGGGGACAAAACCAGGGACAGACTTGGTCTGGGGACAGTGTCCTCAATCAGGGGACTGTCCCCTGAAACTGGGGATGTCTGGTCACCCTACTATACTACCCTAGCCTGTTGATGTACTGCCCTTGCATGCCCTATACTACCCTGTCTATATACTGCCCTAGCCTGCCCCTATACTACCCTACCCTGTCTATATACAGTTCTAGTCTGCCTCTATACTGCCCTAGCCTGCCTCTATACTGCCCTAGCCTTTCTATATGCTGCCCTAGCCTGCCCCTTTATTACCTTAGCCTGTCTATATACTGCCCTAGCCTGCCTCTATGCTACCCTAGCCTGTGTATATACTGCCCTAGCCTGCCCCTATACTACCTTAGCCTTTCTGTATACTGCCATAGCCTGCCCCTTGGAATTGAACATAATTCTATGCCATATAATTTTGCATATAGACAAGGTGCTGTTGCATGTAAATTTGATTTCCTGAAAAATAAAATTTTAGTTTTAATTATCATGCTATCAAATAATGGATGTGAGGGCCTCTTGGTGGGCATGATTGTTTATTATTATCCATTTAAAGATCCTATTTTCACTGAAACCCTTATGAAGGGGGAGTTACTTCTGGCGCCTGAATTGTGTTGATTGTTTATAGTGTAAACTAATAAAGTAATTGGACTCTTATTGTTTGGTCTGGTGATTCTTTCATTGGTGCATGTTTACTTCTGGTAACCTGCTAGGCACCCACACAGGGCCGGCCTTAGGTGTACAGGCAGGGCCGTTTGAAGAAATTAGGGGGCCCCAAGCAAAATGAACCTGGAAGCCCCCCCGCAGAAACCCCTCTCAATGCAAACCCCTCCAGTGCAGAGACACCCCTGCACCTCTGGACCCCTTTACATTACACAGCACCTTGCACCTCAGGACCCCTTTACATTACACAGCACCCTGCACCTCTGGGCCCCTTTACATTACACAGCCCCCCATAGCTCTGAACCCTCTGCATGTTACACAGACTCTTTTCAGTGCAGACCCCCCTTCAGTTCACCCCCCCCCTCAGTGCAGAGACCCCCTTCAGTGCAAATCCCCTCAGTGCAGAGACCCTCCTCAGTGCAGAGACCCCCCCTCAGTGCAAAGACCCCCTTCAGTGCAAACATCCCCAGTGCAGAGACCCCTTCAGTGCAAACCCCCTTTAGTGCAAACCCCCCTCAGTGCAGAGACCCCCCCCCTCAGTGCAGAGACCCCCCCCCCTCAGTGCAGAGACACCCCCCCTCAGTGCAGAGACACCCCCCCAGTGCAAGACCCCCCCAGTGCATTGACCCCCCTCCCCAATTCAGTACCTCAGGCTCAGATGCTGCAGATCAGCGTAGTGATGGGACATGCACAGAAGGTCCCCCCTCTGTACACATAAACAGATAGGAGGAGAGGAAGCTTCACTCGGATGTGCACTGTTCTATGAGAAGTGCCGAACACCGCTGACCGGGATGCTCAGACAGCCGGCGGCCGTGAGAGGAGGGGATGTCACCATGCATCGCGGTATCACAATAGCTGCCTCGAGTCTCCCTGCAGCTGCTTCAGTCACGGAGGGGGGGCACTGACCTGACACCCCCCAGTGTGTGCCCCCCTTAGTACGACACTGCCAGAAAAATGCATGATGCTGCAGCACAATGCAGTTGGTGCGGCGCGATCCTCCAGAAAGGTCAGGGACTTCACACGTTTCTCGTGTGTAGGACAGCCCCTTGAAATTAATGAGCTGCCTTAAACAGGACACATGGGTATGTGCACAATATGGAAGTGAGCACTTCCTGTCAGTCCGGCCGAGAACAGGACACTGAATCTCCTGTACCGTGCAGTACTCGGCCAGTCTGACAGGAGGAGCTTGGCCACGCTACAGCATGGGAAGGGGAAGTTGGGGGCCCCCGGCCAGCTCGGGGCCCCAAGCAATTTGCCTTGCCTGTCCTGTAGCGACGGGCCTGTGTACAGGCGCCCTGTTCGAGCTAATCCTGTGGTGCCCCCCCCCCCATCTTCACCCCTCGCCCCCTGGTCACCTAAACATACACAAAGAGGAAAAAAATATTTGTAACAAATAATTTGTTTTAATTTAACTTTACATTACACAGCACCCTGCATCTCTGGACCTCTTTACATTACACAGCCCCTTGCACCCCTTTACATTACACAGCACCCTGCATCTCTGGACCCCTTTACATTACACAGAACCCTGCAACTCTGGACCCCCTGCATGTTACACAGACCCTCCTTCAGTGTATTCACCCCTTCAATGCAGACCCCCCGTTCAGTGCAGACCCCCCTTCAGTGTAGCCCCCCTGTTCAGAGTAGCCCCTCCTTCACCCTTCAGAGTAGCCCCCGTTCAGTGTCGCCTTCCCCCGTTCAGTGTAGCCCCCTCGTTCAGTGCAGCCCCCCGTTCAGTGTAGCGCCCCTCGTTCAGTGTAACCCCCCTTCAGTACCTCAGATCAGTGTGGCGGCACATGCACAGCAGGTCCCCTCCCCCTGTTTACACATAAACAGAGAGGAGGGGGAGGCGGCTTCACTCGGCTGTGCCTGTGTGACATCCGGGATCGCACAGACAGGCAGCCGCAAGAGGAGGGGATGGTAGGTGCAGCGGTGTCACCCTGCACCCCCCCCCCCCAGCACACCCCTCGCCACTGTAGCTAGCTCGCCTCTCCCTGCGTGTGTCAGTGTGCCGCTGCCTAAACCCGCAGCGCTGCCACCACGGGTGTAATACAATCGTGGAGGGGGGTGCCGGTCGGACAGCCCCCAGTGTGTGGTACCCAGGGGCGGCTCGCCCCCCTTAGTACGCCTCTGGTTGGCCGTACGGCTCCCCTGTTGCCCATGGCGCCCTGTGTGGCCGCACAGCTCGCACACCCCAAAGGCCAGCCCTGCACACACAGAAGGGTACCATGTCACCTGAGACAGTGAGCTCTCTGAATGTTTTTGTCCCGTCACTATTTTGTATGAGCTCACGTCAAAGTCCCAGCACCTATTAAATGCTTTTTTCTTCATTGGTTGCATCTTTGACTGTACTGTCCTGATCATGTGTTTGTTTTTATATCTAGCAGCACAGGATGTGCTAAAGCTACAAAAGGCCACTGTTATTGTGCATGTTCAACAGACCAGACATATTTTTTTTCATAACTCAGAAACTGTGTACTTAAGCCAAAGGTAGCATCTAGCACATAAGCTGTACAGCAATCTGCATCAGGGATCTGATCTTATCTTCACTGCACTAACCCGGAAAGACAGGGCAAAACAGAGGGGTGCTGGTGTCTGTCTCTATGTATCACTGAGCAAGATAAGACAACAGTCCCATGACTATGGCAACAGTAAACATCTATTGTCTGATTGACATTGATGTAGGATCAAATTAACATGTTTGAAAAACATGTTCAAGTACAATTGTTTCCCCCAGATAAGTGGCTTTGGGGTATCTGTCTGCTCCACCTATCTTCTCCATTAAAAAAAAGTATGCTTTTATAAGCTAAGCTCACACATTGACAACTTACCAGGATTTGTAAGCAGGAACAAAAATTGTTTCTGGACAGCCGCACTCTGAACAAATTGTAGCCTTTATTAAAAGGACAGCACTACAAATCACAGCAACATAAAATAAAACCTGACCACTGACGCGTTTCGCACTGAAACTAGTGCTTAGACTAAGCACTAGTTTCAGTGTGAAACGCGTCAGTTGTCGGGTTTTATTTTATGTTGCTGTGATTTGTAGTGTTGTCCCTCTTTTAATAAAGGCTACAATTTGTTCAGATTTCGGCTGTCCAGAGACAATTTTTGTTCCTACTTTGCTAAGTGCATTGCCTGCACCTGAGTTGTCTGCAACGGCGGATATTCATCTGGGTTCCCACCTTGAGCGGTTACTCCCTTTACCATGATTTGTATATGCTTCTGAATAGTTATGCCCTGTACACACGATCGGTTCATCCGATGAAAACCGATGGATTTTTTCATCAGATATCCAATGAAGCTGACTTTCATCAGTCTTGCCTACACACCAACGGTTAAAAATCCAATCGTGTCCAACGCAGTGGCGTAAAACACAACAACGTGCTGAGAAACATGAAATGCAGTGCTTCCGAGCATGCCTCGACTTGATTCTGAGCATGCATGGATTTTTGACCAATGGATTTCCCCACAGACTATCGGTTTTTTAACCATCAGAATATTTTAAAACGGGTTCTATCTTTTTCACCGATGGGAAAAAAACGATGGGGCCCACACATGATCGGTTTGTCCGAAGAAAACGGTCCATCGGTCCATTTTCATCAGACGAACCGATCGTGTGTACAGGGCAAATGATAAATTGGCCATATGTCAATGACCAAGGGTGGACCTGTAAAACAAGCAAAAAAAAAGAGGCAGTGTTCTGTTCCATTCATTGAAGGACACAGTGGAAATCTTAATCTTTGACTTTTGGGTTATAGCTCCGCTTTCAGGAGTAGGACACTAGGCACAGAAACACAAGCTTGGCCTAGAGGCAGCCCCTTATCGTCCCCAAACCCCCTGAGCTGCTAAAGTCAGTTTTTTGCCTATTTCTTCAATGGTGCAGCGCTTTTACTTATTTACAATAGTGAGTACTCAAAATTAATCAAAAATATTCCTTCAAATCCGATCAAAAGTCACAAAACAAAAATCAATATGCGCAATAAAATTAGTGTCCATCAATCTTTAAATCTCCACAGTCCTAAAGTCCTTTATGTGTAATAATCCATCTATTTGCCGTTCGTTTAAGATTGTTCTTTCACCTGATGAGTATCACCTTCCTTCTCAGTGTGGAACACACTCGGAACACTCCGGAACCGGAAGTGTTGTCAGGACTTGTCAGGTGACGCATTTCAAAGCTTCGGCTCGGGAGAGGAGCCGATGGTGAAGGAGTGGAGGAAACCAATGGCGGCTCTCAGGCCTAATCCAGGCCAAGGGAAGGGAAGGAGGGAGGGAGGGAGGGAATGGGGTGAAGGGGGGGAGGGATAGGGGGGGTGGGGAGGAAAGGGAACAGGGCACCATCTCTGGGATTCCACATAAATTAGACCCTTATACAGTCAGATGACAGAGATTAAATTTATCTCATATAATGTAAAAGGCTTAAATTTCCCAGCCAAGAGACATAAAATCCTCAGGGAATTGAAACATTACAAGGCCGATGTGATATTCCTACAGGAGACTCATTTAACACTAGAATCGAACATAAGACTGTACTCCCATGGGCACCCCACGTGGTACTACGGAGACACGATAACAAAGCGAGCCCGAGGAGTCGCAATAGGATTTGCAAGAAATACGCGTTTTGTATTAGAGGATCGAATGACAGACCCCGAAGGAAGGTTTCTTTTCCTGAAAGGAAAATTGGGAGGAGCTGAATATACATTAGCCAATATATATGCCCCTAATGACAATCCTGTGAAGTATGTAAATAAAACTTTAATAAAACTTAAAAATTTTGAGGCAGGACATGTAGTGTTAATGGGCGACTTGAACTTATGCATGGACCCTGACCTCGATAGCACGTCCCGGGCACAGGGGGCTAGGAATAACCAGCTGAAAATACTAAGACAAAGAATGTTCAACCATCAGTTAATGGACATATGGTGAATCCAACACCCCAAAAGTCGGGATTTCACATTCTATTCCCCTGTGCACGGGACATACTCGAGAATAGACTATACCCTTGTCGACCATAGACTACTCGAGAGGGTAATCGAAACAGGTATAGAAGCTATAACGATATCCGATCATGCTCCCATAACTTTAAAAATCAGCCTACCCACCTTGAAATCAAACTTACCTGAGTGGAGATTAGATGAAAGCCTACTAGGGGATGAGGAGATAGTAGGAAGAGTACAGAAGGAATTGGAAAACTATTTTCGTGAAAACGACACGGAGGGGATTTCTAGGGCCTCACTGTGGGATGCCCACAAGGCATACATAAGAGGAATATTTATTATGGAGGGGGCTAGGAAAAAGAAAGAAAAAACAAAGAAATTAAAATCAGTGAGGAAAGAAATCCTTGAGCTAGAACAAGATCACAAAACAAAGGGCCAGAAAATAGAAATTTTACACAAACTAACCCTAAAAAGAGACGAGTATAGAACGCTTATAGAACAAGAAACTAAGAACATTCTTAATAACATTGAGAGAGAGCGATACATATGGGGGAATAAACCTAGCTAGAATGGTGCAAAAAAAGAAAAAAAGAAATTTTATTGAAAAAATTAGAAAAAAGAACGGAGACTTGGTACATGCAACAAACGAAATCGCAGAAGAATTTAGAAGCTATTATGAGAACTTATACTCGGTTAAACAAAAGGATTGGGACCTAGGAGAGAAAGAGACCAAAAAAAGCCAACCTTCCTAAAATAGGGAAAGACGTCGCTCAAAATCTGGATGGACCGATTACTGAGGAGGAGATAAGGGGGGCCATAAAAAACTCGGCCAAAGGGAAAAGTCCCGGGCCCGACGGTTTTACGACAAGGTACCTACAAAAGTTTGGAACAATCCTAATACCAAGACTATGTCATTACTATAACGGCTTAGGGGCAGACTACGATCTAAGTAACGAAGCCGCGACAGCAAACATCACAGTTATAGGAAAGGAAGGGAAAGATAACACGATCTGCTCAGGCTTTAGACCGATCTCCCTATTAAATACAGATACAAAATTGTTCGCTAAAATTTTGGCAGAACGCATGAAGGGAATGATGACTGCTATGGTACATCCGGACCAGGTAGGTTTTATACCTGGGAGGGAGAGTAAGGATAATGGAGTCAGAGCACTCCTTATCCTCCAGCAGATTAAAGAAAATAGGTCCCCCAGTCTATTCCTGTCAGTCGACGCCGAAAAAGCGTTTGACAGGGTAGACTGGGGGTTCATGATGCATACACTAGAAAATATAGGCATAGGAGGGAGGATGATGGGGAGGATTAAAACATTATATCAACATCCATATGCAAGGGTCAAAATTAATGGATCCCTGTCAGCATCTTTCGAGATGAAGAACGGGACCAGGCAGGGTTGCCCCCTGTCTCCCCTCCTCTTTGTCCTATCCTTAGAACCTCTTCTGGCAATGGTCCGAAATAATCCTAACATCGAGGGAGTAAAAGTAGGAGAAGATGAGCACAAATTATCCGCATTCGCCGATGATATATTATTTTTTGTAAGCAACCCGAAGTCTACGTTACCCATTCTAATGGCCAATATCAAACAGTATAGCGAGATCTCCAACTTTAAGATGAATATATCTAAGACAGAAATACTAAATATAAATATAAATGAGGAGGAGGAACGATCACTTAGAAATGAGTATATGTTTGCTTGGCCAAAAGAGATTAAGTATCTAGGGATAAAGCTAGCTAACTCTCTAAAGAAACTGTATAGGCTAAATTATATCCCCCTGTTGGATGAAATAAAATGTGAAATTAAAAAAAAATAATAATCAACCAATCTCTTGGTTTGGAAGAATAAATGTAGTAAAAATGATGTTAGTCTCGAAAATCTTATATAAATTTCAAATGGTCCCAGTCGCCTTGCCACAATCATATTTCACCATACTGAATTCCTTGTTAATGAATTATATATGGAATAAAAAAAAACATAGGATTTCCTTCCGCGTGTTAAAACAGAGTAAAAAACAGGGAGGCCTGGCGGTGCCGGATATAAGAAAGTACTATAACGCTACGGCCATTTGTCGGGTAATTGAGTGGGCCAAAGAAAGTCAGGACAAAAGATGGGTCAGTATAGAAAGCGCACTTGCTAGAGCACAGTTAGGAAGAATAATTTGGAATCCACCACAATTTAGAACCTTACATACAACTACACATGTAATCACACGCACGACACTACGGATATGGGACAGGGTTCACAAACACTTAAGATTGGAATACAATTCCCCACTTATAGATTTAGAAGATAACGAATTTTTTGCACCAGGGACAAAAGGGGTGGGGGGAAATTGGATTAAAAAAAGAACCCAGGTAAGAGATTTGATACACAAAGGAAAATTAATGGAATTTCACGACATTAGGTCAAAGACAGAATTCACAGGGATAGATGAGTGGCGATACCTACAGCTCTCCTCCTTCATCAGGAGGATACCGGGACCGTTACGTGATTATAAGGAATATACTACACTAGAAAAACTATGTATAATCAAAAGTTCAAGGGGGAATATCTCCAAAATTTACAAATTCCTGATGGGGGCGGAAGAGCTTGGGATACCCCCGTATATTCACAAATGGGGAAGGGAATTGGAAATAGAAAGGGGAAAAACCACAGTAGATAGAATCATCAATCTGACCCATTCCTCAGCAATCGACATAAGAACGGCTGAGATGAATTTTAAGTGCATCACTGGCTGGTACAACACCCCAGACAAAATTAGTAAGTATAGAGAAGGACAGTCGGCAAACTGCTGGAGGGGATGTCCAACCAGTGGTTCCATGGCCCATATATGGTGGAAATGTCCTAAGATTAAAAGTTATTGGAAGAAAATTTTGATACTGATTAAAGACATAACCAAAAAAGAGATAGAAGAAGATCCATGGGTGGTCCTTTTCCACGGGGGAATGGAAAATATAAAAGAATACAAAGGATCTTTGATACCGCACCTCCTGAACGCAGCCAAACGGCTGATTCCCAAAAAATGGAGGGAATTTGAAAGCCCACAGGTTTGGGAATGGATCGACTCTGTGGAGGAAACATATAGGAGGGAAGAGCTGAAATATAGGTGGGAAGAAGACAATAAAAACACCCAGGAAAAATGGGCAGCCTGGAAAGAATTTAAAAAAACTTGGAGTTTTGCCGAAAATCTACGAGTGATATGAGGTTGGCAAGGAGGTAATAGGACCTAAAACCAGTTAGATACCAAGCTAGAAGGGGGAGTGGAATCCCGAGGTGGTGGGGGAGGGGGGTGGTGGCAGATGGGGGAAAATCCCACTTTTTCTCTTTTTTGGTTTAATATTTAATTATGCCTTTATTATAAGAAAATAAAGGTAAATTTATATATATAAAAAAAAAAGATAGAAAAATTAAAATAGCAAATAAGAAACCACAAATGATGCGAAGACCATGGAGGAACCCATGGAGAAAAGCGAAGGGCGGAAATCCCGTGAGCTGGACCAACGGGGTGGTCCCCGGGTCGTGACTGATGTGGGAAAAAAAAAAAAAAGATTGTTCTTTCACCTGATGAGTATCACCTTCCTTCTCAGTGTGGAACACACTCGGAACACTCCGGAACCGGAAGTGTTGTCAGGACTTGTCAGGTGACGCATTTCAAAGCTTCGGCTTTTTCCTTAGTTCTGAGGAAAAAGTGACAGATTAGAAACACTTCACCTGACACTTTCTGATGTCACTTTCGGTTCCGGAGTGTTCCGAGTGTGTTCCACACTGGTTTCCTCTTTTCGAGGCAGGACCCTGGCTGGCCCTCTAAACTACTCTTCTGTAAAACCGCTGAAGCCCACTGTGACACAGCCTTGGACTCCTCTGCGTGACCACAGACTTTTTGGAGTTACATACTTGTTTTATCTTATATCATGTGAGTAACCACTTGGCTGATGCTCTTAATAAATCCCCATTTCACTTAATCTGCTACACTTAGTCTGGCACACCTTGCTGTTTTCCAATTAAAATTGTGCCACCTTCACCAGATGGGCCCTCACCTGGTTCTTTATAAAATATCCAGCCTTGATACACTCCTCACATTCAAATAATACTTCCCCTATTATACATGGATCAGAGAGTCTGCTAGTGTGCTGTCTTCAATATCCTGCTTTTCTCCCACTCAGTCCCCATGCAAAGATAGGAAAAGTGTAATTGTGCTTTATCATTAAAAACACCTTAAGTCAATCATACGCCAATACAACACTCACATTATATATGCACATTATTTCCGTCTGATTGAATAAAGTTTTTTTAAGGATAAAACACAATTGCACTTTGTTTGTGACCAACTCCTGTATTATGGGTGCAATCTTTGACCATCTCTTGTATCATGCCTGCAGTCTCTGACCATCTCTTGCATCAGGTCTGTAGTCTCTAACCATCTCTTGTATTGTGGATGCAGTCTCTGACCATCTCTTGTATCATGTCTGCAGTCTCTGACCATCTCTTGTATCACGGATGCTAACTTTGACCATCTCTTGCATCATGTCTGTGGTCTCCGACCATCTCTTGTATCGTGTCTGCAGTCTCTGACCATCTCTTGTATCATGTCTGCAGTTCCTGACCATCTCTTGTATCATGGGTGCAATATTTGACCATCTCTTGTATCATGTCTGCAGTCTCTGACCATCTCTTGTATCGCGGGTGCAGTCTCAGACCATCTCTTACATCATGTATGCTGTCTCTGACCATCTCTTGTATCATGGGTGCAATATTTGACCATCTCTTGCATCATGTCAGCAGTCCCTGACCATCTCTTGTATCATGGTTGCAGTCTCACACCATCTCTTGTATCATGAGAGCAATCTTTGACCATCTCTTGCATCATGTCTGCAGTCTCTGACCATCGCTCGTATCATAGGTGCAGTCTCTTGACTACAAAAATGTTATCGGTAGTTGTCTCTAAGAAATAGTGCCACATCCAATTAATGAATCGAGAAACAGAAGGGAGATCCCCTAGTGGACTTTAAAGGCACCAAGATATATGAACTCAAAGAGTAAGGTATAAATATAATTTATTCTTCGTATACCAAAAAGTTTGTTTATACAATAAAATAGAATCGTATATGGAACAGTTATAAAACCACATGAGAACAATAATATAATGAAGCAAAAAAGTATACGGGAGATGATTGTCCAATTATAAACCCAACGTTTCGGAGAATTGTCTCTCTTTCCTCAGGGGAAAACTGACGGATCAGCCTGTGATAACTTAGTGCATGTTCTCCATACATAACCTTCCATATAACGTGTTAAAAACAAAGAAATAAGCAATGTAGCTCCCTGGAGTTGCTGGTGAATTTGGAAAAATGGGTATATAGAATTCAATTGGTGCTAGATGTCTGCTGGCGTTTCCCATTCACCCATGCTGGAGTCGACACAACCAAAACCAGAAAAGTGGTTGAATTTTGTCTTGATGGAACCGCAGCATAAACCCGATTCCTTGCTGGAATGGTTTATGCTGCGGTTCCCCAGTCTCTTGACTATCTCATGTCTGAGGTCTCTGACCCTCTCTTGTATCATATCTACAATCTCTGACTATTTTATGTGCAAACCTTTGGTGATGTTGAGGGCCGTACTTGAGGCCCATCATATCAAGAAGGTTGACTACCACTGCCAAAGTCCATATTCCAACCTGGAGACAAGCCAGAGAGGGTGGCTACATTCCCACAAACAGGGATCATGGAGAATGAAGATAGTCAGCCTCTAACAGGTCAGATCACAGCGGCAAAAAAATATTTGGAGGTTTAGAGGAGGCTGAAAGCAATAGAAGGCTTTTTTGAGTTAAGGATACATACTTGAATATATATATTTTAAAATCAGAATTTAGCATGCATTTAATTTCTGTGTTCTTACTGAAGACACATTATGGATTATCTTTAAAGGAGTTGTAAATAAAAAAAAAATTATGCTGAAATGACTGTTTACAGGGTATAGAGACATAATAGTTAACCGATTATTTTTAACCACTTCCTTACTGGGCACATATACCCCCCTCCTGCTAAGGTGAAATTTCAGCTTCCGGCACTGGGTCGCTTTAACTGACAATTGTGCGGTCGTGCGACGTGGCTCCCAAACAAAATTGGCGTCCTTTTTTCCCCACAAATAGAGCTTTCTTTTGGTGGTATTTTATCCCCCTTTTTTTTGCTCTATAAACAAAAAAAAGCGACAATTTTTGAAAAAAAAAAAAAAATGTTTTACTTTTTGCTAATAGCCCAATTTTTAAAAAAAACAAAAAACATTTTTTTTTCTCGGTTTACACCGATACGTATTCTTCTACATATTTTTGGTAAAAAAAATCGCAATAAGCGACTGCTTTGCGCAAAAGTTATAGCTCCTACAAAATAGGGGACAGAACTATTATTATTTTTTTATTATTTATTTTTTTACTAGTAATGGCGGCGATCTGCGTTTTTTTTTTTTATTGGGACTACGACATTATGGCGGACACATCGGACACTTTTTACACATTTTTGGCGCCATTCACATTTATACGGCGATCACTGCTATAAATATTAGGGTTGTCCCGATACCACTTTTTTAGGACCGAGTACAAGTACCGATACTTTTTTTCATGTACTCGCCGATACCGAATACCGATACTTTTTTTAAATGTCATGTGACAGTTTTCAAACCACAATACAGACTAATGATATTTTCTTTAGAATTATGAATAACTCTAACTCAAGACATTGTAAAAGAATAAAAATGAGTAAAAATGAATAAAAAATGTTTTATTTGCTTGTCACGGAATTGTTAAAAAACTCAAAGAATTTTCTCAAAACATGTTAATAAATACAAAAAAAGTATTCTATTCAGGCATCGGCAGCGTTTGTGCGAGTACAAGTACTCCTGCAAATACTTGGTATCGGTCCCGATACCGATACTAGTATCGGTATCTGGAAAACCCTAATAAATATGCACAAATTACTGTATAAATGTGACTGGCATTGAAGGGGTTAACACTAGGGGGTGAGGGAGGGGTTAAATGTGTACCCTGCATTGTGTTCTAACTGTGGGGGGTGACTGGGGGAGGTGAAAGATCTGTGTCCCTATGTACAAGGAACATAGATCGGTCTCCTCTCTCCCTGACAGGACATGGATCTGTGTGTTTACATACACAGATCCACGTCCATGTCTGTGAACAGCCGATCGCGAGTGCCTAGCGGACATCAAGGCCGCCAGGCACGCACACCGGCAACTCAGTGATGTGGCGGGCACGCGCGGCGCACGCCCCCCAGTGGCGCAGAGGCTGTAAAAAGACGGCGACCCAGAAATTTAGATCCACACTGCAGCCGTACAAAGTCGTACGGCCTGTCAGGAAGTGGTTAAAAACGATTAAAAATAGATAAAAATGAATCATATAATGTAGTTTCTAGTTTCGTTTTTGCATGTTGTTTCCTGCCTCTCTGCTGTACAGAGCATACAGAGCCACAGAGCCATACAGGGCAGTGATGGTTTGGAAAACGAAAGTGGGGTTTTAGAAACACAGTAATCACACCTCCTTGATTAGTGACAGTGAGAAAGCTCGCAGCACTGTGGTTATCAGGAAACAGACAACCAGGAAGTGTGGAGATCAGAGAAGAATTACAGCAACTTGAGAGCAAAAATGTACAATGAGGATATGAAAACAGCACTGCATTAAGGTAAAGGAAGCTATTAAGTTAAAAAAAAAAAAATCTTTACAAACCCTTTAACATTCTCTACTAATTAGACTTCCAGAATCCCTGTCACAGGCATATGTATAGTGCCTGGAACCACGATGTGTTCTTATATACGTGGCTGAATGTGACTTGTTTTCAGCGCTCTATCGGAGAGCACGCGTTGTCCCCGCCATGCTGTGTGGGATGTCACTGAATAAGAGTCATGGTTTGTGAAGAAGACAGATCTCTCCGGATTCAGGTCCTTCCCTTTACACAGTGTGAGGTGGCTTATTTCCTAGCAAGCATCGGCTTGTAAATCGTCCCTTTTAAAACGTTTTCTTTTTAAGTACTAGACAGAGTTTGACTCTTTAGTGTACATCAGTCGGATACATGGGGCAAGTTACTATGGAGATGAAAAGAACAGACTTTGCCGTGTCATCTCCACTGCCATCTACAAGACATCTCATTTATCTCTTTGTATCTATAGAAGGGCTCCATATACACTTGGCAGACCTCTTCTTTTTATTTCCAGTTTGTAAACCAATCAAGTGACCGTAAATCTGAGCTAATCAAGCCAACTGTCAGCCATATTGGAGCAGTATTTTTTTTTACCCTACTGCCAAATGAACGGCAGAATTATATAAAATCCAATTATAGTACATTTCTGACATTTCTACAGAAAACAATGAGAGCTGAAAGGAAACCTCTTCCAACACAGAGGCTGCCATTGTTGACCTCGTTTTGAAATTGTACTTTCTTGGCTGACAGTACTTTCTGAAGTGTGAAAGAAAAGCCTTAAATGATTAAAGTAGAGCTAAAAGCAAACTTTTTCTTTCCATTTTGCATAGAATAAGGGAAGGTTATAACTAGGGTTGTCCGGTTGTCCCGATACCACTTTTTTGAGACCGAGTACAAGTACCGTACAAGTACTCGCCGATACCGAATACCGATCCTTTTTTTTAAATGTCATGTGACAGTTTTTTTTTTTTTTTTACACAATTATTTTTATTTTTACTATTTTTTTTTTACAGTGATTTTTTTTAAGGGGGGGGGGGGTAGTGGATTGTCAGTGTGTTTTTCTTTTTTTAATTATTTATTATTATTATTTAAATTTTTTTTTTTATTATTTAATGCAATTTTTTTTTAATTAGCCCTGTTGGGGGGCTTTGGTGAGATATCAGGGGTCTTAACAGACCTCTGACATCTCCCCTTTAAGACAGAGAAAGGGACTAGGGACACGGATTCCCCAGTCCCTTTCTCTGCAGCCTCAGCTGAAATAAATGGAGAGAAGCTCCCCTCCATTCATAAACTGAAGCATCGTAGACACAGGTTACAATGTTTCAGTTATGTGATCACTGACTCTGTCCATTCGGAAAAGGTAGGAGCCGGGTTTAGCGGCTCCTACCTCCACTCTCCATCCTGACAGATCAAGGGGGTAGAGCGGCATGGATGGGGAGAAAACGGCACAAAGGGGGAGAACACATCACTGGGGAGAGCGGCATGGAGAGGGAGAAGACATCACGGGGGGAGAACGGCATGGACAGGGAGAAGACGGCACAGGGGAGAGCGGCATGGACGGGGAGAAGACATCACAGGGGGAGAGCGACACGGACAGAGAGAAGATGGCACGGAGGAGAGAGGCCCAGAGGGGGAGCGGCATGGATGGGGAGAAGACATCACGGGGGGAGAGCGGCACAGACGGGGAGAAGACATCAGGGGGGAGAGCGGCACGGACTGGGAGAAGACATCAGGGGGGGAGAGCGGCACAGACGGGTAGAAGACGGCACGGGGGAGAGCAGCACGGAGGGGGAGTGGCATGGACGGGGAGCAGACATCACGGCGGGAAAGCGGCACAGATGGGGAGAATACAGCACGGGGGAGAGCGGCACGGGGGAGAGCGGCACGGAGGGGGAGCGGCATGGATGGGGAGAAGACATCACGGGGGGAGAGCGGCACTGACAGGGAGAAGACATCACGGGGGGAGAGCGGCACGGACGGGGAGAAGACATCATGGGGGGAGAGCGGCTACCTCCACTCTCCATCCTGACAGATCAGAGGGGGAGAGCAGGACGGAGGGGGAGCGGCATGGATGGGGAGAAGACAGCACGAAGGGGGGGAGAACACATCACTGGGGAGAGTGGCACAGAGGGGGAGCGGCATGGAGGGGGAGAAGACATCACGGGGGGAGAGAGGCATGGACGGGGAGAAGACATCACGGGGGGAGAGAGGCATGGACGGGGAGAAGACGGCACGGGGGAGAGCGGCATGGAGGGGGAGAAGCATGGACAGGGAGAAGACATCACGGGGAGAGTGGCACGGACGGGAAGAAGACATCACAGGGGGAGAGCGGCACAGACAGAGAGAAGACAGCATGAGGAGAGTGGCACGGAGGGGGAGCGGCATGGACGGGGAGAAGACATCACGGGGGGAGAGCGGCACGGAAGGGGAGGAGACATCGGGGGGGGGAGCGGCACAGACGGGGAGACGACGGCACGGGGGAGAGCAGCATGGAGGGGGAGCAGCATGGACAGGGAGAAGACATCACGGGGGGAGAGCGGCAGGGACAGGCAGAAGACATCAGGGGGGAGAGCGGCACGGACGGGGAGAAGCCATCACGGGGGGGAGAGCGGCACAGAGGGGGAGAAGTCATCACGGGGGGGGGGGAGACTACACAGAGAAGACCTGTAACTCCCCCACCACCCGATACCTGACTGTACAAGTATCGGGTGAAGCATCAGAGCATTTCCCCAAGTACAAGTACTTGGGAAATGCTTGGTTAAAACTAGGTATCCCTAGTTATAATCTGTTTCATTTTTTGCCATCTGTGTCCCGTTGGGGAGATTTCCCTTCATATCCTGTTCCATAGCCAAAACAGGAAGTGAGAGGAAGTCCCTCAAAAAATGAAGGAATCCATGGTTGTCACCAAGGTCACCATTTTGGAAGTTTTCCTCTATAATCCTGTTCTGGTAACAACCAAAAATTTTAGATTTTTGTTTCATTTCAGTCTTCGTGATAATGGTAAACAGGACAAATAGAGAGATCACAGACAGCAATACAATCCTGACAGGTGTTTTAATCTCCACTCTAGCCACTATAAACAGGGTTTCTCAACCTTTTTTTAGTCAAGGAACCCTTTAGAAATTATGGACAGTCAGAAGGTCACTGTCTGTCCTATCCTTCAAACCCCCCAACTATATCTGCTCAATAGACAAATAGAGATGACCCCCAGACACTTTCAGGTTCTCCTCTTCTACATCCTTCTAGGAGCTTCTAGAATTACATTAGTCTGGGCCTGGAAACAACCCACAGTTTGTTTCATGGCCGCCAAACGGAAGATCTTCTGGATCATAGCACAAGAAAAACTTAGTTAGTATTCTACAAGACAAAGTTAGGAGATTCGAGAGTGTCTGGGAATCTTGGGAAAACTATATCAAAATCCCCTTGTGACCTTCACCTATATCTTTTTTTGTTATGAAAAGCCTGTAATTCTTTTATCACCCCACGAGGGTGCAGGATTTTATCTACATGCACCCTAACCCACGTTTCTTCTTGTCAATTTATTATTTCCACTATGATTCTAATGCCGTGTACACACGACCGTTTTTAATGTCATGGAAAAAAGCTATGTTTTTCTTAACATGATTGCTCTCAAGCCTGCCTTGCCTACAAACAATCGTGAAAAAAAATGCTTGAGTAAAGCGCGGTGACGTACAACACGTACGACGGCACTTTAAAGGGGAAGTTCCATTCAAATGGCATCACACTTTGGGCTTGATTTTGCAAATTTCCCTTCTCAAAACTTGTTTCTGAGCATGCGCGTTTTTTCCCCTGTCGTTAAAGCCTACACACGACCACGTCGAGAAAAAAAGTCAGCAGTGGCAGCGTCCATATTTCTGTCCAAACATTTTCTTTTTTGTTTTATTTATGATCCTATATTTTTATATTGATTTCCTGACTAAAATGTTGACTAAACAGGTAAGGGGAGGTAAGTGTCAGACCCTCAGATACACGGGTGCTAGAGCATGTTTTAAAATTTTAATGCCCAATTTTCACGTCGAGACAAATGCTCTGGAGCCTACACACGATCGTTTTTAATGACCAATTTAAAAAATTGCATTTTTCTCGTCATGAAAAACGGTTGTGTGTACGCAGCATAATAGTTTTACATATTGCGGCAACATCCAAGTAGGACACCCAACGTTAGAGGTGATTTATTCTTCCAAAGCAAATACACTTTTGCAAACTGGCACTGACTAGTATTCCAATGTTTTTCTCCATCATTCAGCTAATGTGGCCCCCAAGGGACAAGGGAGAGTCATATATATATATATATCATGTAAATGTGAAATATTGCACATTAACCCCCCTGGCGGTATTCCTGAGTCAGGCTCGGGGTGGAATTTCAGAACCAAGAGCTGTAACCTCGACCCAGACTCGGGATCGCCTCGCAGCATCCACAGGCATGGTTTACTTACCTTGTCCCTGGATCCTGCGATGCCTCTCTGCTGTGTGTGCGAACTCGATTCACACAGTGGCTGTGTGCCACCGAGCTCCATTCCCTGCGACGTTATGACGCACGGGGGAGGAAAATGGCGCCAAATTCAAAAAAGTAAATAAACACAATACATACAGTATACTGTAATCTTACAGATTACAGTACTGTAGGTGAAAAATACACCCCCTTTGTCCCTAGTGGTCTGCCCAGTGTCCTACATGCACTTTTATATAATAAAAACTGTTCTTTCTGGCTGGAAACTGGAGATTGTCCATAGCAACCAAAAGTGTCCCTTTATGTCAAAAGTGGTTTTAGAGCAGATAGAAAACATAAATTATAATTTAAAATAAAAAAAAAATTAAAATTGAGCGATAGTGATTTGTGGGGGAATTCGTCATAAGAAAATAAAAGTAATGACAGCGAAAATTCTGCAACTGAGCAAATTTCAGTGATTTTGATTACATTATTGAATATTTTTTTTTATAATTATATTATTATTTGTTATAATTATTTATAGTTATTTATTATATTATAATTTATGATTTTGTTTTTTAAAACTTTATCATACCCCGAGATGTCTGCTAGACTCTTGTTTGGACAGATTTAAGCGAGTTATTCCTAAGAATTACAAGCCTACAATGTAAAACGCCAAATTTCCATGCAAAATAATGGTACCGCTTTCAGCACCTAAGATCTGAAAGAATCATACCGCCAGGGAGGTTAATGTTTTACGCATTTTTTTTTTTTTTAGTCAGCAGTAACTATTTTGTAGGCTGTTCTTACTGATCTAGAAGCCTGCTGTTTCAAAGCTCAGTAGCTCAAGCTGACATGTTTACACAGATTTGACTCATCCTTCAGGACGTCAAACATGTAACCATTTTCTGATGCTTTTTATTGAATTAAATCATGGAAAAGAGTACACAATAATGACCATTGTTAACCAAAATATGTATATCTCTATAAGTTTAAAAATATAGAAAAAGTGAATATTTTTCTTATGTCTTCCAGAGATGATCTGTGTTACCGCTGGTGATCGTTCAGTAGATGTGACTGAGTGTATCAGATGGGCCGGTCCTGCTCCTCCCACAATGCAGGAGTGTACGATGCCCTGCAGAGAGGATTGCACATTCACTCCTTGGTCTAAGTTCACCACCTGCTCCGCAGACTGCATTTCATATAGGATAAGGAGGAGGTCCTTGGCCGGTACGTGTTTCTGCTTTCCATTTCTGTCCTACTCAATTATTTTTCAGGCTGTTCATACACTATGCCAGTTTTGTTTCTTGGGTGGTCCTGTGGGCACCCTCCCGTCTGACATTCTCCAATTTAAAAAAATGAAGGAGCCATATGAAAAATTGTCAGAAAAACAACAGCCGCCACATCCAAACAAGTGCAGCCACTGCTTGGGTACAGTCAGGGCCGGCCTTTGGGGTGTGTGAGCTGTGCGGCCGCACAGGGCGCCATGGGCAACAGGGGCACCTTTCGGCCATCACAGCTCGCAGAATGTGAGTCGCAGTTAGTTACTCACATGATCATCACAGGAGTCAGACTCCTACAGGTCTGCCTGCCCTGGGACTTGGTGAAGAGCAAAGCATCGGCTGCGGCACCTGAAAAAAAATGGCTGCTGCCGGCCCCCGTCAGGCAACACCTCGCATGCGCCGCCGCTGCTCGGGAGAGGCCGAAAACGCTGGCCTATTCTCGGGCAGATGGCGCATGCGAAGTGACGTCTAAGCGCTGGGCGGCGCCATTTTTAAATGCAAAGCCGCACCGTCCACCGAAATGTAAGTCACACTGAGCCCCCGGGACCTGCATGCATCTACTTTTTCAGATAAAAATAAAAAGTATTTAGTTTTTATAGCCAGCCTACACACAGAAGGGGCGGAGGATATAAGGGACCTCTTTGTTAATGTTTAGGTGACCAGGGGGCGAGGGGTAAAGATGGGGGGGCGCCACAGGATTAGCTCGCACAGGGTGCCTGAACACCTAAGGCTGGCCCTGGGTACAGTGGCAATAAAAAGTGTGAACCCCGTGAAATTAATTGATTTTCTGCAGTAATTTGACATCAAATGTCATCTGATCTTCATCTAAGCCACAATAATGGACAAACACAAAGGCCCAGATTCACAGAGCGATTACGCCTGTCTAACTGGTGTTAGACAGGAGTAATTTCAAATTTTGCGCGCCGTATCACTAGTTTGAATCCTCAAACCATGATACGGCGGCTTCGGGCTTCGATCCGAGAGGCTTACGTCTTTGTAAGCCTTCGGATCTACGCTGCAAACTTTTTGCGGCCACTGGGAGGAGTCCGCGTAGTTTTCAGCGTCGGGATATGCAAATGACTTTTTACGGCGATCCACGAAGATACGAGCGGCCTTCGCAATCACTTACGTCATTTTTTTGCTACGTACTGTTAGACCAGCTATTTGCTGGTCTAACAGTGCGTAGCCCATGTTAAGTATGGCCGTCGTTCCCGCGTCAAATTTAATTTTTTTTTTTTTTTTTTCATAACTCGTTCGGGAATAGGAATGTCCGTAAACGACGCTACTCAAAAAAAAATGACGTAACGACGTGATTTTGCGCAATGCACTGCGGGAAATTTCTGAACGGAGCATGCGCAGTTCAATCGCCGCGGGAACGCGCCTATTTTAAATGCTTCACGCCCCCTACTCGCGTAGATGGCTTGCGCCAGGAGAAATACACTACGCCGCCGTAGTTTACTGGACAAAATCTACCGGGATTCCACGTAGAGCCAGGTGAAATACGGCGGCGTAGTGTATTTCTGATACTCTACGCAAATCTAATTGTATGTGAATCTGGGCCAATGTGCCCAAGCTGATAACACAGAAGCAACAAATAAATACAAATTTATTTTGCCTTTATTGAACACATCTATTAAGCTGGTCTTACATTATACAATTTTTTTTTGCACAACTTTAGATTTACCTTCAACTATGTAGTGGAAGGGCCTGCTTGATTGGATACAAATTTAAAGGTCCAGATTCACAGAGCGATTACGCCTGCGCAACAGGAGATGCGCGTGCGTAAGTCTAAATGTGCGCGTGCGTTTCGTTGCGCGGCATCCCCAGAACAAGATACGCAAAAAATCGATTTATTTTTGTCCCGCGTAATTTCGTTAGACTGGCGCATCCTTCCGCGCAAAAGTGCGCTAGACACACCATTGATTTGCTAGTCAAATATGCTAATGAGGGACTTACGGGGATCCACAAAACAACGTTGGGGCAGCGCAGGCGACGCAGTGTGCGCAACAGCAAAATGTCCTGTCTAAAATTAGAGCTGATAAAAGCTTGTCTAAAAAAAGAAAAAAAGTCTACTTGTTAGATAAAGCAACACTGTTAGTGAGCAGCTCAGCAGTCACACGTGTTGCCCAACAATCTGTATGCCAACATGCCAGGGGCATCGTCGCGCATAGCTATACTACTGACTTTAGATGAACAAAGAAGGATGAGGGCACGGAGGATGGCACGGAGGATGGCACGGGAGAGGATATACCGTACCCGCATAGACCTGTTTGGCATGAGTGATTCTGAGGTGTTTCGCATCTTCAGTTTCACCCCTCATGTCATCCTGGAATTAACCACAACCCTGCAGGAGGACATCACCAGCCCAACACACCGCTCACATGCAGTGCAGCCACTGGTCAAGGTCATGGCAACACTCCATTTCCTTGCCAGTGGCTCTTTTCAGCGTACAAGTGGAGTGGTGGCTGGGATGTCACAATCCTCCATGAGCAGATGTGTGCACCAGGTTGTCCCTGCAATTCTCAGACGCATGGCCAACCAAATCATCAAACCCACCACTGAGGAGCTGCGACTGAAGGCAATGACAGATTTCTACAGAATTGCCAGATTCCCACACACTGTGGGGGCCATTGATTGCACACATGTGGCACTACAGCCCCCCCAGGAGACAGAGCACATGTACCGCAATCGGAAGCATTGGCATTCCATCAATGTACAGGTGATAGTCGATGCCCAAGGCCTCATATGGCACGTCCGTGCCAAACACCCAGGGTCCAGCCATGACAGCTACATATACAATCAATGCCACATCCGAATGGAATTCGATCAGAACGTGTATGGGGACACCTGGCTGGTTGGTGAGTGACATGGGTGGCAGGCATGACTATCCCCTCCCATGATGCACATCACAAGGGGCACATGCATGACTAACATCCTCCTGTCTTTTCCCTTACAGGTGACTCTGCATATCCACTGGGACCCCATCTCATGACTCCTATCCGGAACCCCCAAACCCCAGGAGAGGAAAGATACAATCAAGCACATGCCCAAACCCGTGCAGTGGTGGAGCGCACCTTTGGCCTCCTAAAGTCACGTTTCCGATGCCTGGATAAGTCTGGGGGTACCCTCTTGTATTCCCCAAACTTCGTGTGCCAGATCATCGGTGCATGTTGCATGCTGCACAACTTTGCAGAAAGAAAGGGCCTGCAGATTGACCTACGTGATGACCTGACCCCTGAACCAGACAATCCCCCCCTAACCGAGGCTACCCCGTCTTCTGAGGGAAGAGCAGCCAGGAGACAGCTCACATTGGGCATCTTTGCACGTTAAACATACACATTAATCATGGCACAATGAGAATGCATGCATGCACACCACTGTGGTCCCTAGCACACACACCCCACATCCACATCAAATTGGATTGGCACCAGTCCACCATGCAGGACTTGTGAGCAGCAACGCCATGCCAAGGCTCCAATTATGTCACTGTACATTCATACACCATTCACACGGACCTGGGGATCACTTCTCCCTGGTCCTGGGGAACCCTTCTCCACCAAAATAGAGGGTGACACCCCTTTTCCGGCAGGAATGTCACCCCCACATTCACACAGCATTCACAACCCCAAAAAAATAAATGACCTGCAAAAGCAAAAAATTTCCAGCAAAAAAAAAAAAATGAAAAAAAAAAAAATAACTATTTCCAAAAAAAACAAAATGGGGAAAAACAAATTAGTGCCCTCTGCGTGCGCCACGCCTGGGGCGCCCCCGGCCACGGCCCCGGCTTCTCAGGGGAGACTCATGGGGAAGGGGTAAAACCGGGGAAGGAGGAGCAGCCCCTGATCTCTGCCCACCTGGTGGCCTGCCCTCCAAGGCCACGGCAATTCTGTCCAGGGCAGCACCAAGTGTTGCCGTGTTGGCCTGGATAGCCAGGGTAAGGGCCCTCACATCCTGCCCAATGCCTGCTGATGTCGTCTGCAGTTCATTTAGGCAGGTTGTGAAAGCCCGGGAGTGGGAGTCCAGGTTCCCCAGCGTATCCTTGATGGAGGACAGGCTCTCCTCCATCCGCACCAATGTCTGGCTGACCTGTCCCAGATGGCGGGTCTGGAGGAACTGGTCCCTTCTCAGAGTGGCGGGCAGGAGATCGGCCACCCCCTGGTGTTCTGGGATGAAATCCTGCCTCCAGCTGATGCTTGTGGCCGGGGAGAAGGGGAGGCCCTTGTGAGGGGAGCCATGTTGGGGGAGGAGGGGGGGGGGCTCCCACTTAGGGAGGGCTGCCTCCTGCCAGCCAGAGGGGAAGAGTCCTCAAAAACCAAACGTCCAGTGCCTGACATGGACTCCTCCTCCTCATGATTCTCCTCCTCCTCATGATTGTCCTGCTCCTGTTGAACCTCCTCCGCGGACTCCGGCCTTGTTGGGGGGGCCTCATTAGGCTGCTGTCCTGGGGTTGGTGCGGTCAGGCCAGATGGCCCTGCACCCTCCTGCACATCTGTGGATGACACAAAACATTCACAGGTTGGAGGATCCACACACTTGCCACATATTTCCTTTCACCCCCTCCCCCACACATGCTACACACCTGATATTAAAAAATAAAACAACTTACCTGGCACCACGGGCTCCGGACTTGAGTCAAAGCCGGGCAGGCCCTCAACTTCATGCCGATGAAAGGTCAGGGCCACCGCACGCTCCTCCGCTGTCAGGCTAATACGGCATGGTGGGCCCCCTCCTGTGCCCCTGGCATGGGCATGCATTCTGGCCAGCTTCTTTTTGACCAGACGCCGGAGGTCATTGATTTTTTTGTCAATCCCAGACCTGGTCCGTGTCTCCCCCTGCCCCGCTGAATTCACCTGCTCAGTGATCCTATCCAAAATCTCCCTACTCCTGGCCGGGGTGGTGTTGGCACTCTCTGGGCCATGGAGGTAACGCCCATACTCGCTAATGGCCCGGGCAAGAATCTGTTTTTCCACAACTGTAAAATTCAGCTTGCGTTTTCTCTCAGTCATCCTTTCAAAAAAAAACAGTCCCAGTCAACAAAATTCACGCACACAAACAAGCACAACCAATCACAAAAAAACACACACACAGAGAGAAAACGACTCAGCAAGAAACAGTCACCAAAAAACAAAACAAAAATACAGCAGGAAAAGAAACAAACAGAAATCTATCAATCAAACAAACAGTCTCTCAAACACTTATCAAAAACCACTTTCAAAAATCTACTAACAAACACCTGATCACACAGAACACTAATCTGACAACTACAAAACACACCGCAACGAACAACAAGAACAAAAGCACTTGGTTAAATGGGAAGGGACAAAGGGATGTACTTTTGCAAAGGAAGTGCGTTTGTGTGTGTCTATTTATGCTGTTTGCGTAGTTCACAACGTTGCCCTAGTCCATTTCCAATTTCACTGATTGCGCCGCTCCCGAGTTGTGAGCATGCGCACAGCGGAGCTGACATGGTCTCCTTCAAGCGCGAATGCGCGAGCCGGCCGGCCCTTCATTTGCATGGGGTCACGGCTCATTTTAATGTAACACGCCCACGTCCTTCCCAATTTGTATTACTCCTCCTTACGCCTCTGAAAAAACGTTACGTATGCGCAATTTCCTGCGCAAAAGCTATGAGAATAGGGTGATTACGCGGCAAAATTGCGCAAGTCTAACGTAAAGGCGGTGCGCTACGCCGGTCCAATAATGCGCAGATGTACCTGAATCTGGGCCAAAGTGTTGTTTATGTCTGACCTCTTATTACATGGTTTTTGGTAAATCTAAAGGAAAATTGTACAAAAAAATTTGAATAATGTAAACATTCACAGTGATAAAGGAAAAAGTAAGTGAACCCATAGACTAATTACTTTAACAAAATCTAATTGGAGTCAGTAGCTTGCACACCCGGAGTCCAAGTAATGAAATGAGTTTGGAGGTGTGGTTTAAATCTACTTTGACTGATAAAAGACACTTAAACAATTTAAAGTGATTCTAAAGGCAGAATTTTTTTTTTTATCCTAATGCATTAAGATAAAAAAAAACTTCTGTGTACGGCAGCCCCCCTCAATCCCCCTAATACTTACCTGAGCCCCAGCTCGATCCAGCGATGTTGCATGAGAGGCTCGGCTGTCCCTCTTCATTGGCTGAGACAGCAGCAGTCACCATTGGCTCCCGCTGCTGTCAATGTCCCTTTTTTTTTTTAAAGTGTATTTTTGTGCGTGAACTCGAGAGAGAGGAGCCAGACTGCAGGAGTTGGGAGTAGGCAGACCCTCCCCCCGGAGGCAATCGCCATCCTTCTCCATGCCCCTGGTGGCAATGGCGGGTGTGAGGGGGGGCCTCCCACTCACCCTGCCCTACCTGCTCCTCTTGGGAGCCCAACGGGACCCCAATAGGGCAGAGGGACTCCCCCTATGAGGGAGTGAGGGGGTCTAGCCCACCCAGCCAGCCCCGTAGGTCCTTTGCCTCTCTTTATTTTAGGAGACCGCGTGGCCAAAGAGCGTGTGTTTTTAAACCAATTTCGTGTGCGTGCAAGTGTGGTGGTTTTTGGGGGGGGGGGGGGTGGGCATACTAAGCACAGGCGTACCTTGCATAGCACACCCACCTGGAGCCGGGCTAAGACCACCAAACTCAATTCACATGTAGCCGAGACCGGGATCCAAACCCTTGGCTGCAGAGGTGAACGGCTTGTCAGCGCAGTGCCAATCACGTTGAGCCACCACAGCTCCCTTGCTGTCAATGTCCCAATGAGAAAAAAAAGAGGCGGCCACTGAATGGACACACAGGGAGTGGCGTCCCACCAAGGACAGGAAGGGTGTTACTGGCAGGATCATTAGGTGAACATAAAGAAAAAAAATGTCTAAACAAGAAATGAATGCAGCCAACACATCTAAAGACATGAAAGCCACAATTACAGTTCTGTTTTTGCAATTACTGGAATTTCACATGCTCATTAATTGCTCTTGGGTTTGATGGACTTTTGATAAACGCCTGATCACAGCCTAATAGAACTTTCCATTACAGCGATGATGGATTGTGCTTTACTGCAGAGATGCAGCTGCTCTGTTCTGCTCACGCTGTTACTTTAATTGTACTTAATATTTGAATTTCTGGTGAAAATCAGGACATATTTAGTGCAAACCTTTTTTTTCTTTTGCTTATCTTTGGTGATTCATTTTTAGTGTTTTTCAGTCAAGCCTGAAACTTAAAGGGGTTGTAAAGGAATTGTTTCCATAATAAGCATCCTTTACCTGCAGACATTCCTCTTTTCACTTCCTCATTGTTCGTTTTTGCTCAGAAGTTGCTCTATTTCTTCTCTGTTCTGTTCACTTCCTGCTTGTCTGATTGTTACTGACCACCCTGAAGGGAGACTTTACTGCGGTGGTCAGTAACATGCTCGCCCCCTCCTGGGAACTACATCTGTGGACGCTCTCTACGTGTTAGGCCGTGTATCGTTTTCATCGGACCACGCTGAAGTGGTCTGTTGGTCTGATGTGCGTACACACCATCGGACCAAAATCCCATCGGACCAGAACGCGGTGATGTAGAACACAAGGACGTGATGAAAAACGAAGTTCAATGCTTCCAAGCATGCGTCGACTTGATTCCGAGCATGCACGGGTTTTAAAGCATGTTTTGAAACTTTGGTCCGCTGGAAAACGGTCTGATAGGCCGTACACACGATCGAACATGTCCGCTGAAACTGGTCTGCGGACCAATTTCAGCGGACATGTTCGACCGTGTATACGCGGCCTTAGAGACTTCAAGGAGGTGTGAAATACTGGGCGTGCCGCAATTCATACTGGGAAATGTAGTTCTTACATGAACAAGTGATGCAAACCAGGAAGTGAATGAGAGAACAGAAACTAGAAGGCCGGAGGTGATATAGATGAAGGAATTTAATAGGCATTTACTCATTTGTTAACAGAATCATTACACTATTCTGTCTGTCTACCTTGCAGACATTAATTTTAGGCAACATTTTTTTTTCCTTTACAACTCCTTTAAACATACAAATACAAGGAGCACAGCACAAGCTAAAAAGGGTACTGAGCTGATGGTAGCACCAGTTTTAGTAAATCAACCCCACTCTGTCTCCCAGCTTCTGAATGGGCAGTGTGTGAGGTCGGGCAGCACCTGCCAAAATTCAGATGACCTCTGATTCCCCAACACAAGCTGAAGAATTAGGGTTTGTTCACACTAGTGGTTGAGCTGTGTTTTACCACCCTCTAACTACTCCTCCCCCCCCCCCCCCCGTAGCTATAGAAGCATTAAGGCTGTGGCCATAATGCTTTGCCTCGTGGCTTTTTACTTTCAGCTCACCAAGCAGTGACGGCCGTGTCCATTAGAGTAGGGTGACCAGACATCCCCGGTTCCCGGGCACAGTCCCCGGATTGAGTACACTGTCCCCAGACCAAGTCTGTCCCGGTTTAGTCCCCGGATTGGATTTGAACAGGGACTGGGGCAATTTCAACCCTGCTCCACTGCTCCTACTAGCTTAGGGGGGTGTATTTTTTTTCCATTATCTGCGCCCCTTTCTGATGACCATGTGCTGGTCGGAGCGGAGGGAATATTTCTTCAGTTTCAGGTGCATGCCCATTCAGCTCCGCTCGCATGTTCTTCTGCTTTGGCTTATGTCCCAGCCAGCCACCTGCCTGTTTATCTCCTTGCCTTTCCTGGTGGAGTGATCTTCCTCCACTCCCCACCCAGTAGTAGCCGGGCCCGGAGAGTAAGACTTGACAGGCTGTAAGGCGGGTGGCGGCGACAGGCAGAGAGTTGCTGATTGCCGCTATCACTAGTAAAAAAAATGTATATGTCCCCGGATTTCATTTAAAAAATCCGGTCACCTTACACCTTGCGCACAGGTTCCACCCCCTCTATATATGCATCCCGCCCACTAATCCACATACAGGGCGCCTGATGCATGGATTCCAATTGGGGGGGGGGGGGTTTGAAGCACGTGATTACAACCAGAGGCTTCGAAATTGGGTGCACTGCGCTCTGAGCCCACCCACTTGTGTGACACTAGTGAAAGGATATTTGCTATTCCTATACTGATTTTCCTCCTGGCCAATCAGGAAGCAGTTCTGAGACCCATTTCCCGATTGGTCGAAAGGAGAAGCTATGCTGACCGCCGGAAGGAGGAGGAGGGAGGAGACACAAGGAGAGTAGATGCAGGGGAAGCTAGCCAGCTGCCCGTCCATCGCCCGCAGGGAGGCCTGGGGTAAGTGTTGCGGCTGGGTTATTGACCACAGGAGGGAGCTGTGGGTCATCCGACTGGGGGGGGGGGGGCTGGCTGGCTGTGCACTGTTTGCCGCACATCTCCAAAAAAAATTCACTTTCCGCAACTGCCGCCAAGCTTGCAAGATTGACCCATTGAAGTGAATGGGGCCACTCTGCAAGGTTCCTTTAACCTAGGGTTCTCAAACTGGTGCCCCTCCAGTTGTTGCGGAACTACAAGTCCCATCATGCCTCTGCCTGTAGGAGTCATGCTTGTAACTGTCAGCCTTGCAATGCCAAATGGGGTTTTGGCACAGTTGGATGGAGGGTTGCCAGTTTGAGAACCCTGCTCTAACCACATGCAAGGCACGCTGTTGCAGCTCGCTAGTGCAGTGTTCAAGGGGTTAAAGCAAACAGTGGGGCGGTAATAAAATGCCTTTTCAAGCTTATCACATGGTCTCTGAAGAGCAATCCAAATGCAGATTGCTTTTCAGAGATCAAAGCATGTGTGAGCAAGCCCTAAGACCCCGTACACACTATTCGATTTTCTGCAGATTTTTGTCTTCAGATTTACCAAAACCATCTAATATGAGGTCAAACCTTAAGAGTTTCAATTTGTATGCAATCAGGCAGGCCCTTGCACTACATGGTTTTGGTCAGGGTCCCCATCAGGGGGGTACAGTTGTAAAGGGCCGGCTAGAAAACCCCCTCTTTTTTTTTAAATGTTTTTAATTATTATTATTAAAGGGCCCAGAGGTCCCCAGGGCCCCTGGATGGCAACCCCCCCCCCCCTTTTTCTATAAAAATTGTTTAAATTTATATATACTGTATATATATATATACATATATATATATATATATATATATATCTTTATATATATATATATATATATATATTTATATTAAAGGGCTCAGAGGTCCCCAGGGCCCCATGTGGCAACCCCCCCCCTTTTTTTTATAAATGTTTATTTATTTTTATTTTTGTTTATATATTGCCAGGGCCCCGGATGGACACCCCCCTTTTTTATGTACTTTTTATAAATGTTTATTTTTATTTATTTTTTTTATTATTTTTTTTAATTAAAGGGCCCAGTGGTTTCCTTTTTTCTTTTTTATTAAAGAGCCCAGAGGTCCGCAGGGTCCCGGATGGCTATCCCCGTTATTTTTATATTTATTTTATATATATATTTTTTTTTATTTCTTCTTTTTTTTTGTAAAGGCCCCCCCCACTTCTCAATTTCAGATGGCAGCACCCCCCCCCCCTCCGGTTCTCTGCTCCAGGGGGCCTATGCCTGAAGCTGTGTAAGGGGCCCCAAAATTCCTGATGGCGGCCCTGGTTTTGGTAAATCTGAAGACAAAAATCTGCAGAAAATCGAATAGTGTGTATGGGGCTTTAGATTCCAACAAAGTAATTAAAGGTAAATATGGGAATGAATATAAATCCTAATAAAGAGTTATGATAATTTAGGTCTGGCTATTTTGGACGAGCTTTGACCAGTTCGCTTTAATGTGTTTGGAGGCGGATGGGGTCTGCAGAGAGAGAATATCTTTCTTTCTATTTTAAATTGCGTGGATTCTTATTAGTGCAATACGATGAAACCAAGGGGGACGCAGTGAATTGTGGATGAGGTTTGAAATGTTTATTGGAAACAGAGGCAGAGTAATTGTTTTATTCCCAGTGTGTAATTGAGGTTCATAAATAATGTATATAACCTCCATATTACAGAAGCACAATGATGACACACAGTTTCTATTCTGTGATGTATTGTTGGTTATTCCCGTGTTTAGTGGGAAAATATTTTCCAACTCTTCAGTGAATAAATATGTATCATCCACAGTTAACTATTTTCTGGCTAAAGGAAATGTTTCTCTTATTTTTTTTTTCTGTAAAGGAAAGCTTTGTTGGCTGTGCATCTGAAACAGCATTTAGGAGGAAACATTAAAAGGGTTAAATGCTCCCTAATGAAAAAGGCAGCTCAGGCAGCAATATTTGCCTACTTTTTGCCGCAGTATTATTTCTGTCACTAGATGTCCTCAGTTCCCAGAATCATTCACTACTGGAGACATAGGGCCAGATTCAGGTAGATGCGCGCATATTTTCTCCGGCGTAGCGCAGCGCATATACGTTACGCTGACGCAAACTAGTGAGTCAAGTACAGTATTCACCAAGCGCATGTTCGTTACTTTGCTGCGGAGTAACGAAAAAGCGCTGGCGCAACCCGACGCAAGTGGAAGTGGGTGTGATCATATGTAAATGATGGGCGGAGCCCAGCGCAGTGACTTACGTTCATCGCATCATCCACGGAGCATGCGCAGTGAGGGAGGGCTCCACTCGCTCCCCTGTGCGCATGCTCACAACTTCCGTCAGCACCACTTCATGGGAAACGGCAGCGCAATGTGTTCCGTTGCGCGTATAAAAGCGGCCGCAGATGCGCCTTTCCGGCGCAAAAAGTATATCCGGTTCCCCCCACCCCAGGGAAGTAACTTTTGCTGTGTGATGGCTGCTCCCGTTCCCCGCAAAGAGAGGAGAAACCTCAACTTTAACGCCCAGGAGCTGTCAGTAGTGATCTCCGCTATGGAGACCTACAATGACTTCCTCCATGGCAGGAAAAGTCGGAAGACCAGCCGGGACAGGAAGCAGGGCATCCTGGAGAGCATTGCTGGCAGGGTCAATGTTTTGGGCTACTCCACCCGGACTGCTGCCGATGTCGGGAAAAAAATCAATGATTTGAGGCGCAAAGTCCGGGGCAAGGTGGCCACCATCAGGAGGCATGAGAGGGGCACGGGTGGTGGACCCCCATGTGCGGTCAGCCTGACCACGGAGGAGGAGGTGGTAGCCCGCTGCCTGGAGAGGGAGCAGTTGGAGGGGGTACCGGGATATGATTCCGTGGAGGAAGGCTCCAGGACAGGTAAGTGTTTTTTATCCCCTATTTGGTGTGTTGCATGTGGGGGGGGAGGGTACATGTGCCAAGTGTGTGGGACCACCAACATGTGTCTGCTTTGTGTCATCCACAGATGACGGAGCTGGGCCATCATCGGTCGGTGGCCAGTCCACCCCATCCCCCCAACGGCATCCTGAGCCCGACCCCCTGGGTGGTGAAGACACTGAGATGGAGGGGAGTGCCCACACCTCACCTGCTGAGGTGGTTGAGGAGGAGCCTGTTGTTCCCGAGCAGGACTTTGTTTTATTTTTGGAGGAGTCCTCCCCTTCAGCAGGGCCCTCTCAAATCCCCTTCCCAATCCTAGGAAGCCCCTCAAGGGCGACTCCATCCCCCTGGGGACTACCATCTCCTGGCCCCAGGAAGGCGACCCGGAAGACCAGGGGGGTGTCTGACGTGGTCCATGACCAAATGGCGAGGGACCAGGCCAGGCAGACCCAGCAGATGGAGGAGATTGCTGGGCACCTGGACCGGGTAGCTGGCAGCCTGGCCTCCGTGGGACACATGACAGAGGCAGTGCAGGACGTCAGCTGCAACTGCGCTGCAGTGGTGACCAGCCTGGGGGAGGTGCAGGCTGATCTTCGGCACCTCACTGCAGCCGGCCTGGCCAACACAGCTGCCATCTGGGACCAGGGGAGGCAGAGGCAGCGGGCCCAACATTATGAAGTGACCCGGCAGCTCAGGATGCAGACCCACACAAATTCATACCTCGGCCGGATAGCTATGGCCTTGGAGGGCATGCAGGCCACACCTGCCAGGAGTGGCCCACCCGGGGATCAGCCACCTCCAGATGCCCCCCCACCCCCACCCACTCCCTCCAGGCAGCTGAGGAGCCAGAGAGGGCCCACCAGAAGGAGCCCCTGTCAGCCCAGATGAGGGCTTTTTTTTTTGTTTTGGCTCAGGTTATGATTTTTTTTTTTTTATGTTGCTCAGGTTATAAGCTTTTTTTTATTTTAATGTTGCTCAGGTTATGAGCTTTTTATTTTGAGTTTAACTGCACACGGTCAGGAGTGCAGGGGACAGTGTGAATGGTGTGTGAATGTGAGGGGGTGGCACTCCTGCCAGTAAGGGGTGTCACCCTCGGCCGTTGGAGAAGTTATCCCCACGGCTGTGTGAATGACGTGTGAATGGTGTATGAATGGACAGCGACATCATTGGGGCCTTGACGCCGGCGTTGCTGCTCCAAAGTCCTGCATGTTGGACTTGGGCTAATCCAATGTGATGTGGATGTGGTGTGTGTGATCTAGGGACCTCAGTGGTGTGCATGCGTGCATTGTCCGTGTGATCAATGTATTTGTTTAGTGTTCAAAGATGCCTACGGCGAGGACCCTCCTGACTGCTCTTCCATCAGCTGAATGGGTCTCCTCTGGCAGGGGGGGGGGCTGTCTGGTTGGGGGGTCAGGTCATCACGTATGTCAATCTGCAGGCCCTTTCTCATGGCAAAGTTGTGCAGAATGCAACATGCACCGATGATCTGACACACGAAGGTAGGGGAATACAATAGGGCCCCCCTAGACTTATCCAGGCACCGGAAACGGGACTTCAGGAGCCCAAATGTTTGCTCCACCACTGCACGAGTTTTGATATGTGCCACATTGTATCTTCTCTCTCCTCTGGTTTGGGGGTTCCGGAAAGGAGTCATTAGATGGGGTCCCAGTGCATATGCAGAGTCACCTGGAAGGAAAAAGACAGGAGGATGTTAGTCATGCATGTGCTGTCAGCATCATGGGGGGGACAGTCATGCCTGCCACCCATGTCACTCACCAACCAGCCAGCTGTCACCATACATGTTCTGTTCGAATTCCTTTGGGATGGGGCTCTGATTGTAGATGTAGCTGTCATGGCTGGATCCGGGGTGTTTGGCACGGACGTGCCATATGAGGCATTGGGCATCGGCTATCACCTGTACATTGATGGAATGCCAATGCTTCCGATTGCGGTATATGTGCTCTGTGGCACTGGGGAGCTGGAGTGCCACATGTGTGCAATCAATGGCCCCCACGGTGCGTGGGAATCTGACAATGCTGTAGAAATCTGTCATTGCCTTCAGCCGCAGCTCCTCAGTGGTTGGTCTGATGAAGTGGTGGGACATGCGTCTGAGGATTGCGGGGACAACCTGGTGCACACATCTGCTCATGGAGGACTGTGACATCCCAGCCACCACTCCACTTGTACGCTGGAATCATCCACTGGCAAGGAAATGAAGTGTTGCCAGTAGCTTCACCAGTGGCTGCACTGCTTCTGAGCGGTGTGTTGGGCTGGTGATGTCATCCTGCAGGGTTGTGGTTAGTTCAAGGATTGCATCTGGGCTGAATCTGAAGAGGCGACACACCCCCTCATCACCCATGCCAAAGAGACTCATGCGCGTGCGGTATATCCTCTCACGTGTCCGCCTCCTCCGTACCGGGGGACCCATTAATAGTGCTAGGACCACGGCTGCCCCTGGCATGTTGGCACACAGAGGTGTTGTCCTTGCAAGTGTGGTTGTTCAGCTTGCTATTTTCATCGGTAACGCTGCTGCTGTAGCTGCTCTCCTGCTGACCTGTGGCCGTCAGGAGTAAAGATAAAGCAGCTATTTATAGGAATAACTTTGCGACAGACGGACGACATACGCGTGGCGCATGTAGCCAGCATCTGGTGCTAATCCGTTCGCGAATCGGGAAATCTCCCTCATTTGCATATTTGAATGGGAAATCAATAGGCGCGACGGATGCGACAAGCGAAAATATGCGCTTACGATACTCTGGCGAGGGAAAGTTAAGCCGATCGGAGAAAGCCCGTTTTCTGTCGCATCTAGTTTGGTGGGTACGGCTGCATAGATACTACGGCGCATCTTGACAGTTACGCGGCGCATATCGATATACTCCAGCGCAAGTCTTTCTGAATCTGGCCCATAGTGTGAGTGCAGGGCTTCATGGACCGCCCCCGAGGTACAATCTCATTTAGAATGCCAGCAATGATTGTTAGGGTACGCCCTCATATTGCATCATTGTACAGGGATTGAAAAGTCAGATTGTGACATGTACGGGCAGTTTAAAGGGGTCTGTACAATCATACATCATACTGGGATTAGGATATGTGTGAGGGCCAATCAGTGCTTCTTCCAGCATTTACATCATACTGGGATCAGGATATGTGTAAGGGCCAATAAGTGCTTCTTCCAGCATTTACATCATACTGGGGTCAGGATATGTGTGAGGGCCAATCAGTGTTTCTTCCACCATTTACATCATACTGGGGTCAGGATCTGTGTGAGGGCCAATCAGTGCTTCTTCCAGCATTTACATCATACTTGGATCAGGATCTGTGTGAGGGCCAATCAGTGCTTCTTCCAGCATATACATCATACTTGGATTAGGATCTATTAGAGGGCCAATCGGTGCTTTTTCCAGCATTTACATCATACTTGGATCAGGATCTGTGTGAGGGCCAATCAGTGCTTCTTTCAGCATTTACATCATACTGGGGTCAGGATAAGTGTGAGGGCCAATCGGTGCTTCTTCCAGCATTTACATCATACTGGGGTCAGGATAAGTGTGAGGGCCAATCAGTGCTTCTTCCAGCATATACATCATACTGAGATCAGGATCTGTGTGAGGGCCAATCAGTGCTACTTCCAGCATTTACACCATACTTGGGTCATGATATGTGTGAGGGCCAATCGGTGCTTCTTTGAGCATTTACACCATACTTGGATTAGAATCTGTGTGAGGGCCAATCAGTGCTTCTTCCAGCAATTACATCATACCTATACTGGGGTCAGGATCTGTGTGAGGGCCAATCAGTGCTTCTTTGAGCATTTACATCATACTGGGGTCAGGATCTGTGTGAGGGCCAATCAATGCTTCTTTGAGCATTTACATCATACCTTATGGCTCAGATTCAGAAGTAAAGATCGGCTTCCAGTTTAATACACCTTTGCCATATTCTTTTGAAAATCTCAATATCTGGTTGCAAACACTTTGTGAATTATTGTAACAGCATAAAACATTTACTGAAATATATTTTGGGAACTGTCAAACATGGTGGTTGCAGCATCATGGTTTAGGCCTGCTTTTCTTCAGCAGGGACACGGAAGAAGGTTAAAATTGATGGGAAGATGGATGGAGCAAATTACAGGACCATTCTGGAAGAAAACCTGATGGAGTCTGCAAAAGACCTGAGACTGGGACGAAGATTTGTCTTCCAACAAGACAGTGATCCAAAACATAAAGCAAAATCTACAATGGAATGCAAAACTGATAGAGACATACCCCAAGCGACTTACAGCTGTAATCGCAGCAAAAGGTTGCGCTACAAAGTATTAACTTAAGGGGGCTGAATAATTTTGCACGCCCAATTTTTCAGTTTTTTATTTGTTAAAAAAGTTTGAAATATCCAATAAATTTCGTTCCACTTTATGATTGTGTCCCACTTGTTGATTCTTCACAAAAAATTACAGTTTTATATCTTTATGTTTGAAGCCTGAAATGTGGCAAAGGGTCGCAAAGTTCAAGGGGGCCGAATACTTTCGCAAGGCACTGTATGTGCCCGTTGTACCATGTACTTGTATGAGTAAGTATTCTGTATTGCTTCCTGTATTGCAACAACTGGCATTGTTGCCAGTCCCCTACCTTTCTTATGAAAAACTTACCACACTAAGCAGGAGAGCACAACAGGGTCAGTTCTCGGTGTACTCTCCTCTCCTCCAATGATCAGATTTGTTGCACTGAAGGGAGGCTACACTGAACGGGGGGGGCTGCACTGAACGAGGGGCGCTACACTGAACGAGGGGCGCTACACTGAACGAGGGGCACTACTGAACGAGGGGCGCTACACTGAACGAGGGGAGGTGACACTGAACAGGGGGGGCTACTCTGAAGGGGGGAATACTCTGAAGGGGGGCTACACTAAAGGGGGTTCTGCACTAAACGGGAAGGTCTGCATTGAATGGGTGGATACACTGAAGGGGGTTCTGCACTGAAGAGGGGTCTGTTTAACATGCAGGGAGTCCAGAGCTGCAGGGTTCTGTGTAATGTAAATGGGTGCAGGTTGCTGTGTAATGTAAAGGGGTGCAGGGGACTGTGTAATGTAAAGGGGCCCAGAGGTGCAGGGGACTGTGTAATGTAAAGGGGCCCAGAGGTGCAGGGGACTGTGTAATGTAAAGGGGCCCAGAGGTGCAGGGGACTGTGTAATGTAAAGGGGCCCAGAGGTGCAGGGGACTGTGTAATGTAAAGGGGCCCAGAGGTGCAGGGTGCTGTGTAATGTAAAGGGGCCCAGAGGCGCAGGGGACTGTGTAATGTAAAGGGGTCCAGAGGTGCAGGGTGCTGTGTAATATAAAGGGGTCCAGAGATACAGGGTGCTGTGTAATGTAAAGGGGCCCAGAGGCGCAGGGGACTGTGTAGTGTAAAAGGGCCCAGAGATGCAGGGTGTTGTGTAATGTAAAGTAAGGTGACCAGATTTTTTTAATGAAATCCGGGGACATATTTTTTCTTTACTAGTAATGGCAACAATCAGCGACTCTCTGCCCCTCGCCGCCCGCCTCACAGCCTCTCAAGTCTTACTTTTCGGGCCCCGGCTACTACTGGATGGGGAGCAGAGGAAGATCACTCCGCCAGGGAAGACAAGGAGATAGGCAGGTGGCTGGCCAAGATTTGAGCCAAGGCAGAAGAACATGCGAGCGAAGCTGAATGGGCATGCACCCGAAACTGAAGAAATATTCCCTCCACTCCAACCAGCACATGATCATCAGAAGGGGGCACAGATAATGGGAAAAATACAACCCCCTATGCTAGTAGGCACGGCAGAGCAGGGGGGTGTAATTCAATTTTTTTTATTTTAATTCTGCACTGATTGTCTTTGAAATTGCCCCTGCCCCCATTAAATTCAATCTGGGGACAAAACCAGGGACAGACTTGATCCGGGGACAGTGTCCTCAATCAGGGGACTGTCCCCTGAAACTGGGGATGTCTGGTCACCCTAATGTAAAGGGGCCCAGAGGCGCAGGGGACTGTGTAGTGTAAAAGGGCCCAGAGGCGCAGGGGACTGTGTAGTGTAAAGGGGCCCAGAGCTGCAGGGTGCTGTGTAATGTAAAGAGGTCCAGAGGTGCAGGGTGCTGTGTAATGTAAAGGGGTCCAGAGATGCAGGGTGCTGTGTATTTTTAGGTGACCAGGGGGCGAGGGGTGAAGATGGGGGGGGCGCCACAGGTTTATTTTGCACAGGGCGCCTGAACACCTAAGGCCGGCCCTGAATTTTACACAAAGGAAGCAATACAAAGAGAACAGGATATTTTTTAAGCGCAAGTACATGGGACAGCAGGAACATGAATTGAAATGTTGGGGTAAGATATTCTTTAAATTAGTTTCTCCAGTTGATGGGAAGCTGCCTCCATTGGAATGGGAAATGGAGGTAGTTTAGGCAATCAGCTCTCAGGCCATGTACACACGACCGGTTTCCTTGGCAGAATTCAGCAAGAAACTCGATGAGAGACGTATTCTGCCGAGAAAACCGGTCGTGTGTACACTTTTCGCCGAGAAACCCGTCGAGGAACTCGTCAAGCCAAAAAGAGAGCATGTTCTCTATTTCCTCGACGGGCAATGGGAAAATTTGGCTCGACTAGTTTTTTGACAGCCGAACAAGGAACTCGACGGGGAAAACTATGTGTTTCGCCCGTCGAGTTTCTCAGTCGTGTGTACGCGGCCTCAGAGTCTTGAATACAGTCCTTCCCAGCCATGGTTCCTCCTTGATCAGTAAACAATGGGGAATTGACATTCTACCCGCACTGCCCACCAGTGCAAATGGGAACTAATATTAGGGAAAAAATATAATAATTGCTGTCTGCGTTTCTTTTCTGTTATTATTATTCATACTTATTATTTTATTTCAATATTTTTACTAAAAATGTTGTATGGTGCAAAGTGTCTCGCTCTTTTTTGATACTCTAGAGCTCCGTCCATAGAAATCCATTGCTTTTTGAGTATGCCGGGTTAGAAGGGTTTCACCTCAAAAAAGACAAGAGTGCACAATTTGCTTCAAATTTGCTTTCAAAAAGATGGGGAAAACTTAAAGGGTCACTAAAGGAATAAATGTTTTTTGCTGAAATGATTGTTTACAGGGTATAGAGACATATTAGTTTACTGATTCCTTTTAAAAATGATTAAAAACAGATAAAAATCAATCATATAATGTGCCTAGAGTTTCAGTTTCATTTTTAAACTGGTTTCATGTTTCTGTGAAGTAAAGAGACACACAGAACAAAAACAAACAAATCCAGGGCAATGTTTGTTTTTAAAAATGAATCTGATTGGTTCTGAGGAGTTTTAGACACACAGTAATGACAGCTTGGACCACAGTGAAAAGCTAGCATGAGTTTTTTCATAAGGAGCCAGACAAGCAGGTAGTGTGGAGATCAGAGAAGTATTACAGCTACTTCAAAGCAAAAACGAACAATGAGGACATGAAACCAGGACTGCAGTTAGGTAAAGGAAGCTATTTAGCTAAAAAAAAAAAAAATCCTTTAGTGATCCTTAAATTTTGCCATCACAACCCCCAAAAACCATTATGGAGCTGGAATGAGTTTTTCACAGGTTGGGAAAGCAGAAAACCCCTTTAAATACTGTAAGGTCTTTTATTTTTAGTTTGCTGATAAGACTTCTGGGTGTACACATTCTTCCTAATTTCAATAAAGCGATGCCCATCTCATTACAGGGAGAAGCAAGAAGCGAGACAGATGTCAGAACAGCGAGCTTTATCTGTTAGCGGAGACTGAGGCGTGCGCCTGTGAAGTATATAAATCTCAGCCGTATGGAAATTGGTCGGACTGCATAATTCGGGATGGAAGAAATGAAATGCAGCTGGGAGTGAGAACTCGCAGAGACATGAAAGGATGTGGGGAAGGCGTTCGACTGCGTGCGATCGCCTGTTATGACTTAACTGGCAGGATTGTAGAGCCCGGTCTCTGCAGTCATTCTGGTAAGAGCATAAATTATTTATGGGACAGACGCTTAGCACCGAGTGATTTTAATTGTTGGGGCCGGGGAATAGTTTGGTGGATTTCTAATATTTCTTGAGGACAATTGTAGAAATTAAGAATCGCTCTGGATTCTGTGCCGTACATCAGGAACAAAATGTGTTTTGGAAAAGCAATATTCACATTATAACCCAGTATTTAAAGAGACCCAGTCGCCAAGGCAATCATTTCTCTACAATCTTTCCTGAACAATATAAGGGCATGTTATTTACCTGTATAAGCCTACCTTGTGTAGGCCTTCAAAAGCCCTGAGACTGCAGACTCAGAGATGCCAATAAAGATGCACTCACACTTTAAATTTTAACTCAGCCTGGGCGCGGTTCACCCCTTACTCCGTTATTTTTATGTAGTGTGAGTGCTCCAAACCGTATTTGGGAATGGTTAAGTGTGTCATGCCTAGGACCTCTTGGGAAGCTGGTCCCAGCCACAGACCACCGCTGGTATGGTTCACTTCAGTGTGAGTGCAAACAGTGACAGAACTCTCTATCAGGGACGTGCAGTTAATGGAGGTTCTGCCTCACCTGCCATGAACCTTAAAAAACAAAATGATCGAGGGTGATAGCTCAGTGACCCGTGGTCACGAAGGTAGCTGAAGTCCTACCCCACCACTGGCCAAAATTTAGGGCTCCTGCCACCCATAGTTATGGAGATACAGCTTCTTGTGCAGCCTGTCAGAAGCTACATACAGAGCGGCCAGTTTAATTACAAGCTGGCACGCAATGGGATAGATTTACTAAAGGCAACCTGCCCTCTACAAGAGCAGTTGCTCCAAAGATTAGCAAATGAGCAGAAGCACTGCTTCCTTTCATCATCCAATCATGTGCAAGCTAAAATGCTGTTTTTTATTTTCCTTGCACGGGACTGGGTATTTTTTTCAAAGTGAAGCTTTAACTCATGTACTAAGATCTGGAGCAACTGCACTTGCAGAGTGCAACTGCACTTTGCAAAGTGAACAGCCTATTAGCCATTAGTAAATCAAACCCCTCTGTTTGCTGCAGACTGAGAGGCTGAGCCCACTTGGACAGCTTAGGCCGCGTACACACGAGGGGATATGTCCGCTGAAAACGGTCCGATGGACCGTTTCAGCAGACATCTCCGCTCGTGTGTATGGGCTAGCGGACAGATTTCTCCACCCAACAGATTTCAAAGCAAGCTTTGAAATCTATCCGGTGGGAATCTGTCCGCCCGACATGTCTGCTGGTTAGTACACTTACCAGCAGACATGTCGGCCCCCACCGCCGCCGCGCCGCTGCCGAATGGATTCGGCGCATGCGCGGAAGTGTTTTACTTCCTGGTGCGGTGACGTGGCGGTGACGCGGCGGCGTCAACGTCACCGCCGCGTCACCGCCACGTCACCGCGCCGTCCGGCGGCGGGGAATTTGATCCGATGGTGTGTACACGCCATCGGATCAAACTCCCGATCGGACATATCCGATGGAAATGGTCCGCGGACCGTTTTCATCGGATATGTCCGATCGTGTGTATGGGGCCTTAGAGTCTTGGATCAATGGTAAAGCACCATTGGAACAAGCTGTCCAGTAAAAATACTGCAGTGGAGGCATGCCTCTCACTGCAGTGTCATAGAAGGGTGTGTGTCTAGGAGACAAATGCCCCCTTCCAGCTCAGCCCTCTTAACTAGAAGGAAAAAGCATTGGTTTTTGGGTATAAGCAATGCTGTATCCTGGCCTAGGCCAACAAGGCCCAGGCCTAGGGCAGCACTTTGCAGGAGTCCCCGCCGGCTTGTGCTACACATTTAGTGTAACGCAAGTTGCTTCTAATTTTGACTGTCCTATCATCCTGGACCACAAACCTTCCTCACTGTGCTATATGTTTTCTGCTGCTCCATTGGTATGGTTATATCTTCTTAGTCCTCCCCATAAAATTATCTGAAATTTGTGCTTAAAGTAGAACTATAGGCAACACTTTTTTGTTCATTTTGGATAAAATAAGGGAGTGTTATAGCCCCTGCCAGTTTTTGTTTTTTTACCATCCCTGTCCCATTAAAGAGATTCCTCTTCACTCTCTGCCTCATAGCCAAACAAGAAGTGGGCAGAAATCTATGCAAATTAAGGGAATCAATTGGCCCCCCCTAGGCCCTCAGAACTAGTGTGCCCACTTAAAAATTTCAGGGCGGGTCTTGAACAGAAATGGGTGTGGCCTTAACAGGAGGGGGTGGGTCATATTTAAATTAGGGGATCACAAGTTTAGTCAGGCCTAGGGCAGCACAAAACCTAAATACACTATTGGGTACAAGTTTTACTGATAATCCCATGTTTGTCTCACACAGTTAAGAGGGAAAGTGGGAATCTGCTGCCTGTTGAAAAGGTAGAAGCTAAATTATATATTATTATTCTATATATGTTATAACATAATAATGTATTATTTATCTATTTACTGTGAAATTACTGCTGCTTTAGTAAATTACAGACTTGAATAGACTTGTTGTTTCACTATCTTTGCTTTACATATACCATAGTTTGTAGATGCTATAACTTTCGTGAAAACCAATCAATTTACAGTGTTGATCAAATACTAACAAAAGAAAGGTCTATTTGTGTGAAATAAATGATATACATTTTGTTTGGGTACAGCATTGCATGATCACAAAATTACCAGTTAAAGTAGTGTAGTGCTAAATAGCAACAAATGGCCTGGTCATGAAGGCAGTAAAACCTTCCGGAGCTGAAGTGTATATATTTTGGCAGAGTTTTTAACTTTGTAGTACCGCTGCTTTCATATCGCAGTTTATTGGCATGAGCGTTTGATTTATATTTACACCTACTAACTACACAGACTGTGATGGCTACTGTGGCTGCTCCTATGACTATGACATTTGTCCCAGAGGTTGATAGTGACTAGTGGCATTGAGAGGGATCACATCTCTACTGATCAGTGATCTGTCCTATGTAATAATTTATACATGTCAAATGGTTCCTGTAACCTCTAAACAGTATACTAATAGAAAGTTAAAGTGTTATTAAACCCACAACATCGGATCCTTCCCTTCTTCCACTGTCCCCAATCCATCTTCTGATAAGACAGAGCCTTTGGAGTCACTCTGCACATACTCAGGTTGGTGTGTATTGCTAGAAAACTTGATTTATTTTTTCTTGGGAGGGAGCATGTGATCGGTATACAGAATAATTATTCCACGCTGCCATAAAGGTAAGCTGCTGAAACACCAAGTAGACAAATTGCAACAATGTGGAAACAAAAAAAGTGTAGCGCTAATCAAAATATATAAATGAATAAATCAATAAATACGTGAAAAATGTATAAATGCCTAAAAACTTGATAAATAAAGTGCTCAAATATTGATAGTGAACAATGTAAATAGAAATGTCCCCATAAGCACACTATAAACGTCTATATGCAGGAAATTCAAAACCGGTGCAAAAATGCAAAGACTATCTGTCCTTAAAGTGATCAAACTTCAGTGTTGACAAAGTTCAAAACATGGTGACGACTTCAAACCATGCAGATCTGTGCAAGTGAAGAAGTGATGAAGGGAAACACCACACAGGTAAAATACTTACCAGAATGTATGGACCCTAGAGAACCTACGTTCAATGGGTCAAAAAGGCTTGCATGGTGGAACCACGCTGTAATTTGGGCGATCCTATGGACTTCAGGATGCTGTGCCAGAGATGATAAAACACCAGCAGGATAGAGAGAATCTCAGGGAAAGGTGAATTCCTAGTGGGTTGTCTCAAAGAAATTATGGTCCAGGGAATCCCAAATAGATGTAGAAGGGTTATGTCATATAATAGAAGAAAAAACGGCCACATAGCGTAACTTTATATTACATATCAAGAGTTTGATGAAGTCAGAACACTTACATTTGTGATGATATTCAAGCGCTTTGTATAAAATGTGGCAACAATGGAGCCCTTGTGACGCGTTTCGTCTGCTAGGACATCATCTGGGGTATGAAGCCTGTGATTGGCACAGGACCAATCAGCACTTTGTAGACAAAGGGTCAGGAGTCATGCAGCCTCATAGGACAGTCAGAGTAAAATAAAAACTTCTCTTACAAGCTTTAACCAGACACTGATAAAAGTCACACGACTGCTTAATACTGCTGATGAGAAAAGGTATTTATCAGTTTATATTTACTATGAAAATGTGGAACAGACTCCCTCCAGAGGTGGTTCTGGCCAGGTCAGTAGATTGCTTTAAGAGAGGCCTGGATTCTTTCCTAAATGTACATAATATAACTGAGTACTAAGATTTGTAGGTAAAGTTGATCCGGGGTAAATCCGATTGCCTCTCGGCGGATCAGGAAGGAATTTTTTCCCCCTCTGTAGCAAATTGGATCATCGCTCTGCTGGGGTTTTTTGCCTTCCTCTGGATCAACTGTGGGTATGGAGTTGGGTGTATGTGATGTACTGTGTTTTATTTTGTTTGTTTATTTATTTATTTTTTATGGTTGAACTGGATGGACTTGTGTCATTTTTCAACCTAGCTAACTATGTAACTATGTAACTAAAATAATTGCATTTCCATGTTTTGTGTACTGTGGGAGAACAGATATAGTCAATACAGGCTCCTGGGTTTTGTAACACTTTAAAGCTGAACTCCGGTTCTGATTTGTATTGCCTGCTTACATTGGTCCAGCTTGGCACAATGGGTGAAATTTATCAAAACTGGAGCATCTGTGCATGGCATCAGCTTCTATCTTCAGCTTGTTCACTGCATTTACAATCTGCCTTTGAAGTGTTGTTAGGAATATGTTGACACCTGTAGCAGATGAAACGGGCGAGTTTCCTGCAACAAGCTCTTATGGAAGGAAAAGCTTGATTTTTTTTTTTTTTTTACTTTTACCTGCAATTTTTTCAATTGGTGACAGTGTCTATTTAAAGCGACCCTATCATGAAAATAAATTCTGAAGGTTACTAATGCAGCGGCCTGCTCCTGTCAAACAGGTGCTGCTGTAAATTTAGAGGGGGTCTGAGTTGTTATTTGACTCAGACATGTGTAATCATGGGCTATTTGACCTCTGTTCCAGCCATGGCTGTGCTGGGAGTGACCACCATTGTTCGCCTGGGGTGTTGTTGCCGTCCCAGGCCAAGGGTGGCAGCAGCAAAGTCAAGGTGTATTGGGTGTTCCACTCGGCGGCCGATCGGTGGGAGCTGTTGCCCCGCTGTGAATGCTTCGATGGGTGCTTGGGGGACGGACGCCATTGGCGGGGGGTCCTTATACGCGCCTCGTGACCCGCCTTGCCTGGGGTGCGTGTCCTGAATCCTGGCTCCGGGACCACGTTGGTCCGGGGTTGGGGCTTTGCTGGTAGGCCCAGTAGGGTGACCACATTTCCAAACTACCATTCAGGGACACCCTCCCTTCCCAAAAATCAGCTTGTGCTGTAACGAATCACAGCACAGTGATTGGACACAAGAGGCGGGATTTATGATTTCTCCAATCACAAGCAGGGGGTGGGGATTGTGCTCCTCCAGGCATTCCCAGCCGGGACAAGTACTGTCAGTGAGTAAAGCGGTGATGTGTCGGCCTTTTTTGGGGGCATCAGATTGGCCCTGGGGTGGCTGTGTCAGTTTCATTCTGGGACACTGTATTGTCCTGTAATGAATGTGCCCGGGACAGACCTGCAAAATGCGGGACTGTCCCGGGCAATCCGGGACACGTGGTCACCCTAAGGCCCAGTAGTAAGACTGGGGTCTGCTCTTTAAATGTGATCCTGTGCTGTCTGTCCTGTGGGAGGAAGCCACTTGATGAAGGACACCAGGGGAGGACCTATCCTGGAGAGGATTTTGCAAGAGGCTGGTATCTTGGGAGAAGGCCTTGAGACTTAATCGAAGGATGTACCGTGCACTGAGAGGCTTGATGATGATCGCCTGTCAGATCTAAGCTTTAGTAAAGTTAATCTGGAGAGATCCGGGTGCTGAATACTGAGGCAGAGGATTCTGGACGAAAAGTGTCTCCTCATAAAGGAAGGTCTGTGGCAGAGACTGTACTTTATTCCATGCTAGGCCTGTGAGAGGGACCTATCCGGGTGAGCAATACCCACTCTGGCTAGAGTGGCGACGAGAACTCTTTTCTGGAAGCAGGAGTGTTTCCTATTTGAGATTATACACCTGAACCTATATATCTATTTACCCTTCCACCCCTCCAACTTCTTGTCTACTACGTTCTGCAAATAAATCTTAGAAAAAGAAGCTTATCTTGTGGACATTGGAATTCTTCAGACTCTCCTTTATTACCCTGGACAGCGAGAAGATAGAGGTAACATGCCGCCCGAAATATTCAGCAGCTCCTTCGGGGGTTAGTGCTACACTAAATTAACCTGTAAATTGAAAGGGAGTATATAATCACCTATCTGTGCTGGAATTTGCAATTGTCAGGTTGTACGTCAGGAATGTAATAGGATGAGACATCTGTGAGAAGGCCGTATCTCCGTATCTCCAGACTGAGCTGACATGAGGAACTCTTACTCTCGTCACATAAGGCAATAAAGTGATCTTCCCATTCTCCGGGAAGTGGTTGGAGAGATTGTCTAGCAAAGTGTAAAACCCCTCCCGGTGATAATGGTCTTTAGACACTTGTGGTGGAAGCTCTTCTGGTCTGTCCTGTAATTTCCCGTATTTGTTGTCTCTCTTGTGGATTGAGTTGTTCATATTAAGCCACGGGTTGTCGGGCTTATCTCAGATTAAACAGTAGATAAATTATAGTGTGAGAGTGAAATTATTGTTATAGACTGTAATAGTCTTTTTATATACAGTACGTATGAAAATAATCAGCATAAAGGATGAGTGAGCTTCTAGTGGGCTAGTTCTTAATGGGTCCCAAATCATGTGCTGGACCTTTTTTACACAGGTAGAACTTACATAAAAAGTACACTCTTTATTGAAATGTATTAAAAAAAATTATATACTGCAGTGGCATCTGGTGCTCAACATTTTTTGGGGGGCCACTGTGCCATCAAATAAAGCCACTGTGCCATCAATTGCAGCCACTGTGCCCATCAATTGCAGCCACTGTGCCCATCAAACGCAACCACTGTGCCCATAAATTGCAGCCACTGTGCCCATCAATTGCAGCCACTGTGCCCATCAATTGCAGCCAATGTGCCCATCAAATGCAGCCAATGTGCCCATCAAATGCAGCCAATGTGCCATCAAACGCAGCCACTATGCCCATCGATTGCAGCCACTATGCCCATCGATTGCAGCCAATGTGCCCATCGATTGCAGCCAATGTGCCCATCGATTGCAGCCAATGTGCCCATCGATTGCAGCCAATGTGCCCATCGATTGCAGCCAATGTGCCCATCAAGTGCAGCCACTGTGCCATCAAATGAAGCCACTGTGCCCATAAAACACAGCCACAGTGCTCATCGATTGCAGCCAGTGTGCCCATCAATTGCAGCCACTGTGCCATCAAATGAAGCCACTGCACCCATCAATTACAGCCACTGTGCCCATCGATTGCAGCCACTGTGCCCATCGATTGCAGCCACTGTGCCTATCAAATGCTGCCACTGTGCTATCAGATGCTGCCACTGTGACCCCCGCCCGCTCGCCATCTGCCCGGCACTTACCCTGTCTCGGTGGGGCATAGGGTGACGGCAAGTGGTGTCCTCCATACATCTCCTCCCATCCTCTCCTTCTGATAGGTGTCCAATCACAGCGCCTGTTTCAGCCAATCAGATGACGGGAAACAGACCTGAGCACCTGATTGATGGAGAGACCTCAGCATTAGGAAAACGAATATTCATTTGCTGTTCTAACACACCTTTTTGTACGCCTATTGGCGCCTACAGCCTACGTTTCAGATGTTAGTCCTTAGTCATGGCTAAGGACTAACGTGCAAAATGTGTATGCTGTTTTACAGCTTTGATGGGCACATTGGCTGCAATTGATGGGCACAGTGGCTGCAATTGATGGGCACATTGGCTGCAATTGATGGGCACAGTGGCTGTGTTTGATGTCTTTTGATGGCGTTTGATATTTTGGATGCCGACTATTGCTTTCCATATTCTGGTACGTTGGAGGTGTCAGCAGCCTCAAGGTCTGAGCACCGGTTGCAGCTCCTATACACTTGGTTTACTTTGATGTAAACCTAGCTTTAGATATGATGAACCTATTGATTCTCTTCTTTTCTATTTTCTATTTTCACCTGGTAAGATCCTGCCGGTAACACACTTCCTGTTCTAGGGTGAGAAGTTGAACATTCACTTACTCCGCTGTATCTATTGAGGAGCAGTGTTATCACCCTAAGACAAATAAGTGTGTTGGGACTACAGAACATCTATTCTTGATCCCATTCTATAACATATGAGGAGGTGTTTTGTAGTCCACAAAATAAACAAAGAAAGCTGATAACATTGTTTAAAATTTCAGTTTAGAAAATTACAAACACACTTGATTTCTGGCAGGATCAAACATGTATGTATATGTACAAAAAAAGGTTCTTAATCTGAAAAGAAAAAAAAAATACAGCCATTGCATCCAAAGATTGGTAAACTGCAATATATTTCATTTTCTGTTCTTGGGTTTTGATACACTTTAATAACAAAACAAACACGGTAAAACAATATGTGTCATCTTCACCACGCTGAAAATGTTATTTTCTGACATTTTAAATAAATAAATAAATAAAGAATCCCATTGCCTCCCGTGCCCTTTCCATTCCAGTAAACACGACCACCAGAACCATTTGTAGCTCTCGTATAAACGGTTTTATTTTGTCACCACGGGGCCCGAGCAGATCCTATCTCTCAGGTTAACCTGCCATTGTAGATAATCCTGTTTAATTTATCCAGTGGCTGTGCTTCTGTAATGCCGGAGATAAGGTGATTCAGCCGCTCAGCTTACACAAGATGCATCCATTATACAGCAGAGGATGGAGATAATTGTACCGGGTGAGTAAAGTGGGGCTGATGCGCTGTTACCATGCGATAAAGCGTGTTTGTGTTTGAAGGGTCAGTGAAGAGTGAATAGAACGCACAATGCGATTTTCAGAGACGCTCTCTGTTATGCAAAGAGCATCGGCCATTGCGTTATCATATTCTGCAGGTGTTCTGCATCTACAGGGGGGTCACCGAGAGTCAGTGACAATTTTAAGGGTCAGTGACGAAAGCAAGACAATTATCTGGCTTTTTGTTTCACTCTAAAGCTCCAAGCACAGAGCCGTACAGCGTGCAATGCCTGCGTAATACAAAGGCTATATAATGCGCACTGGTAAAGTCAGGGGGCCAGATTCTCAGCAGAATTACGTCGGCTTTTTCTCGAGATACGCCGCATAACTTCTAAGAAGCGCTGGCGTATCTATTTTCTGTATTCCGAAAACAAGATACGCTGGAATTTTGCTTAGATATGCGCGGCATAAGTCTCTTACGCTGTCGTATCCAAGTTGCATATTGACGCTGGCCGCTAGGTGGCGCTTCCGTCGATTTTCCACGTTGAATATGCAAATGAGCTAGATACGCCGATTCCCGAACGTAATTGCGCACGGGCGTCGTTTTTTTTACGTCGTTTGCGTAAGCGTAAAGTTACCCCTACTATATGTGGGGTAACTTTGCGTACGCAATGTTAAGTATGGACGTCGATTTTTACGTCGTTTACGCCGTTTGCGTAAGTCGTTCGCGAATAGGGATTTGCGTAAGTTACGTTAACGTCGAAAGCATGATTTTGCGCATGCGCACTGGGATACGTCCACGTAGGGCGGATGCGCAGTTAAAAAAAAGCGTCAAAAACGTGGGGTCACAACACATTTGCATAAAACACGCCCACCTCTTCCACATTTGAATTACCCGGGCTTACGCCGGGCCATTTACGCTACGCCGCCGTAACTTAGGACGCAAGTGCTTTGAGAATACGGCACTTGCATCAAAAGTTGCGGCGGCGTAGCGTAAATAGGATACGCTACGCTCCGCTGGCATTTAGGCAAAAATACGAGAATCTGGCCCAGGGTATCAGTGAGAAACAAGCAGATAAATTGGAAAATGATGTATAAACAAATAAAACTTGCTTCCAAATAAATCACGAAGTAACGTTTATTATGTGCGCACAGGGTGTGCCAGGTGTACTTGGGCACACCCTAATCACCCTATGTAGTGCAGATTCACCCTGTTTAGACCATAATATTTCACCAAAGCCCCCAAAATGGGCTCCTAAAATTTTTTTCAAAAAAAACAAAAAACATAATAAAAAAATAAATAAAACAGACAACGTCCACTGCCCTACTGACACCAATCTTTTCCCTACTGACACTGTCAGTGTATGTATGTGTGTATATATATATATATATATATATATATATATATATATATATATAAACAGGGCCGATCTGTCCTATACGCTGACTACGCAAGCTGCGGCCCTGTGCATAGGGCCCCGCCTCCCCCTCATTTTTTTTCTTATAACCGAAACAATGGCTGCCGGCCGGTGCCGCCACTGGCCGAGTGTCCACCGACTCCACCCACTGAATCATGACTCGCTACTGTCAGTCTGTCAGGTGACGTGACGTTGCGTGAGTCCGTGACGTCCGCCGCCGGGGTTGTTTATGGGAGTTGTAGTCCGGCGTGCTCAAGCTCCACGTCAGTCTGATTCTGAAGAGAAGAGCGCAGCAGAGCAGAGCCAGCTTATGCGCTACAACTCAGTCCCATAGCCGTGGTCGGATATTTTGCCTGACTCTGCCACAGGGAAAAACGGTAGGTGAATAAAGAAATAAAGGTGTTTTACTGGGCAAATAGTGTGGCTAAATTACAAAAAAAAATGATACTTTACATTTCTGTTCTTCTGTCCAGTAATCCAGCCTCCAGGATCCCTGAATATTAGTGCACTTTTTTCCTGAAAACAACTTCCTGTTCACAGCAGCCTCCTTCTCCACCCCAATCCCCACTTTTGGTTTATTTAATAAAGTTGGATTACAAAAATGTAATATATTCGTTTGATAGAATGCTCCATACATTTTTGCAATCCGACTGCACTGTTTTTATACAAGTTTAGATTGATCAAAACTATGTAATTACGAGGGCCTACGTAAATGAACCAATCAATCTGTATCCGATCAAACATGCCCTATATAGATCTACTGTATATAGTTGTTAGAAGGTCTAAAGTAGATTGTACTCAGACTATAATGTGTATGGTTATTTACCTTCTGTATTTCCCAGGGGGTACTATTTTTATTTATTTTTTACCTTCTACCTTTTTTTTAACCTTCTACTGGTCTTGGAATACTGTGTTTTATTACCTTCCATAAGTCCTGGGGGACGTGACGTGGCTAGCCTGGGCGCACCGCTGCCAGGAGGACCCACATGCCATGGTCGGCTCCCAGCAGGTCCCATAGGCTATTGTCCACTCCCAGCAGGACCCACAGGTCAGTGGCCAGCAGGACCCACAGGTCCGCAGCCAGCTCCCAGCAGGACCCACAGGTCAGTGTACAGCAGGACCCACAGGTTAATGGCCAGCTCCCAGCAGGACCCACAGGTCAGTGGCCAGCAGGACCCAAAGGTCTGCAGCTTGTGGTTCCTGCTGGGATCTGACCACTGACCTGTGGGTCCTGCTGGCCAATAGCGCACAGCGTCACGGGTCAGGTAGAGGGCCCCTTAGCAGAATTTTTCTTAGGGCCCCCAGGGAGGTCAGGATCGGCACTGTATACACATGCACACACACATATGTGTTTGAGCTTTGCATTGAACACCCTAATGCAGTGATGGCAAACCTTGGCACCCCAGATGTTTTGGAACTACATTTCCCATGATGCTCCACTACACTGCATAGTGCATGAGCATCTTGGGAAATGTAGTTCCAAAACATCTGGGGTGCCAAGGTTCGCCATCACTGCCCTAATGCAATAGGCTGTACACACGTATAATCATAGATAAAGCACACAGTCTAGATAAAAACTTAGTCTAATTTAAAAGGTAAAACGCATCCAATTTGCATATACAGTATGTGAACCCAGCCTAAATGGAGGGCCCAGCACTTGTGATGGAAACAGGCACATGAAGGCTCACTGGGACCAGTTGTTGGTGTTCTCCCCTGGGGAAGGTGCTCTTCAGTGTGGTGTGTGGTAAGTCTGGGGCCCACTAGAAATATGGGCGCCCACAGGATGGAAACATGTGGCAGGCCAAGGGAGATAGTTACATAGTTACATAGTTATCAGTCAGGTTGAAAAAATACACAATCCATCCAGTTCAGCCATAAAAAATAAATAAATAATATCATACAATCCCATATACCCAATTATATACCCACAGTTGATCTAGAAGAAGGTGAAAAACCCCAGCAGAGCATGATCCAATTTGCTACACCAGAGGAAAAAATTCCTTCCTGATCCTCCGAGAGTATTTTCACTGGATCAACTTTACCTATAAATGTCAGTACAGTTATATTATGTACATTTAGGAAAGTAACTAAAAAAGAAAAAAGAATGGAGGGCGCACCGACCTAGTGTGATACTGTTACACAATTTTTATTAAAATACTAAAATCAATAGTTATACTCACAAAATGAGTTAAAAACAAGCCACTTTAGAATAGGTGGCGTGCGTTCCAGCCCAGGTGGAAGACTTTGGGATAATGGAACGTGAGGTGAAGCAGGGCACTACCTCTGGATATGTAAGGTATGTGCACTTTCAACGATAACATCCCTGACACCTGAAAATGGATGCATTTCTCCATACACCCTCATTCCCCTTCCCTTCCAGATTGGCGAGTCTTTGGACTGTGGGATATCCATCGGTAAGACTATGCCAAGTCTGTGAGATATAGGGATTGTACATCTAAGGGTTAATTCTTAAATGGGGGGAGTTTTGCCAATAGACCTCCCTGTGGGCGGGGTGACCTGTGACCCTCTAGCACATGCTCTTTCTACCTCTCTGTGTATGTGTATATATTCTGACAAGCTGCATAGTGAGGGAGCAGTGCAGACCACCGGGGCTCTGGGGAAAGGGGTACGCCCCCGAAACGCGTAAGCCTAGCCTGATTATCGGTCAGATACTTTTGTGGACTGAAGCAACCGTCCTGTTCTGCTGGTGCTGTTGGACTGTCTTTCAAGGCTTGTTTTTAACTCATTTTGTGAGTATAACTATTGATTTTAGTATTTTAATAAAAATTGTGTAACAGTATCACACTAGGTCGGTGCGCCCTCCATTCTTTTTTCTTTTTTAGTTCCTTTTGAATTCCCACGATTCTGAGGAGGGCTGCAAGACTTTGGAAGACACTGTACAATTGAATTGTATGTCCCCATAAGTAAGAAATACCGGAGCGCAGGAGATTTATATTGTTTTGCCATTTAGGAAAGTATCCAGACCTTTCTTAAAGCAATCTACTGAGCTGGCCAGAACCACCTCTGGAGGGAGTCTATTCCACATTTTCACAGCTCTTACTGTGAAGAAACCTTTCTGTATTTGGAGATGAAATATCTTTTCCTCTAGATGTAAAGAGTCCCCCCTTGTCCTCTGTGATGACCGTAAAGTGAATAACTCAACACCAAGTTCACTTTATTTATTTTTGAGAACTGGTGCCCAAAACTGAATTGCATATTCCAGATGAGGTCTTACTAATGAATTGAACAGGGGCAAAATTATATCTCTTTCTCTGGACTCCGGAGCCCATACCTCTCTTAATACAAGAAAGAACTTTACTCACTTTGCGCGCTATTATTGAGCGTATAATCTACCAAAACCCCCAGATCCTTCTCCACTATGGATCCCCCCCAGTTGTACTCCCCCTAGTATGTACAGTGGGGATCGAAAGTTTGGGCACCCCAGGTAAAAATGTGTATTAATGTGCATACTGAAGCCAAGGAAAGATGGAAAAATCTCCAAAAGGCATCTAATTACAGATTAGAAATTCTTATATGTCAAAAAAGCTAGATTTTATTTCCATCATTTACACTTTCAAAATTACAGAAAACAAAAAAATGGCGTCTGCAAAAGTTTGGCCACCCTGCAGAATTTATAGCATGCACTGCCCCTTTGCAAAGCTGAGACCTGCCAGTATCATGGATTGTTCTCAATCATCGTCTGGGAAGACCAGGTGATGTCAATCTCAAAGGTTTTAAATGCCCAGACTCATCTGACCTTGCCCCAACAATCAGCACCATGGGTTCTTCTAAGCAGTTGTCTAGAAAACTGAAACTGAAAATAGTTGATGCTCACAAAGCTGGAGAAGGCTATAAGAATATAGCAAAGCGTTTTCAGATGTCAATATCCTCTATTCGGAATGTAATTAAGAAATGGCAGTCATCAGGAACAGTGGAAGTTTAATCAAGATCTGGAAGACCAAGAAAAATATCAGACAGAACAGCTCGCAGGATTGTGAGAAAAGCAATTCAAAACCCACGTTTGACTGCACGATCCCTCCAGAAAGATCTGGCAGACACTGGAGTTGTGGTACACTATTCCACTATAAGGAGATATAGTCTTCATATGGTCTTCATGGAGGAGTAATCAGAAGAAAACCTCTTCTACATCCTCACCACAAAAATCAGCGTTTGAACTTTGCAAATGAACATATAGACAAGCCTGATGCATTTTGGAAACAAGTTCTGTGGACCGATGAGGTTAAAATATAACTTTTTGGCCGGAATGAGCAAAGGTACGTTTGGAGAAAAAAGGGCACAGAATTTAATGAAAAGAACCTCTGTCTAACTGTTAAGCATGGGGATGGATCAATCATGCTTTGGGGTTGTATTGCAGCCAGTGGCACAGGGAACATTTCACGAGTAAAAGAAAAATTGGATTCAATAAAATTTCAGCAAATTTTGGATGGTAACTTGATGCCATCTGTGAAAAAGCTGAAGTTAAAGAGAGGATGGCTTCTACAAATGCATAATGATCCTAAACAAACCTCAAAATCCACGGGGGATTACATCAAGAGGCGTAAACTGAAGGTTTTGCCATGGCCTTCACAATCTCCTAACCTCAACATAATAGAAAATCTATGGATAGACCTTAAAAGAGCAGTGCGTGTCAGACAACCCAGAAATCTCAAAGAACTGGAAGACTTTTGTAAGGAAGAATTATTAGATATTATAAGAATGTCTAATCTGTAATGTGATGCCTTTTGGAGATTTTTCCATCTTTCCTTGGGTTCGTTATGCACATTAATACAAATTTTTACCTGGGGTGCCCAAACTTTTGATCCCCACTGTATGATGCATGCATATTCTTGCACAGCCACTCTGGTGGCCCATGTCAGAGTAAGGGGAGGGACCAGGGGGGGTTCTCCCTCCAACCAGATGAGCCTTTGCGTATATGTTTCGGCACTGGGAGTGGTCTTCTGTTTCAAAGTGTGATGTGTTGTGCATTCAGAGATGGTATTCTGCATACCTTGGTTGTAACGAGTGGTTATTTGAGTTGCTGTTGCCTTTCTATCATCTCGAACCAGTCTGCCCATTCTCCTCTGACCTCTGATATCAAGGCATTTTCCTCCACACAACTGCCTCTCACTGGATATTTTCTCTTTTTCTGACTATTCTCTGTAAACCTAAGAGATGGTTGTCCATGAAAATCCCAGTAGATCAGAAGTTTTTGAAATACTCAGACCAGCCCATCTGCCAGCAACAACCATGCCACGTTCAGTGTCCCTGTTCTTCCCTATTCTGATGCTTAGTTTGAACTTCAGCAAGCCGTCTTCACCTAAATGCCTAAATGCATTGAGTTGCTGCCATGGGATTGGCTGATTAGCAATTTGTGTTACCAAGCCATAGAACAGGTATAACTAATAGTGGCCAGTGAGTGTATAGTGAAGCGACGCATACAAGGGGGGCCAGCCTGGAATGGTGTACACCAATCTCTCTCTCTCTCTGTTAGGGTTCCATGGAACCTTGGTTGAGAAAGGTTGGTCTAAGGGCGCAAGATCACAGCCCCATGCCAAAAAGACTCAGCACTCTTATGGCACTGCTAAAAGTTCCCGATCTGCAAAATGACATCTCTGAAACAGGTAATCAGTACTCAGTGATGTTTTAAAAAACTGCCAACAATGGGCCAGATTCAGGTAGAGTTAGGCTGGAGTATCCATTGATCCGCCAGCCTAACTGTCACTTTAAGCCGGCGTTTTTGTTTTCTGTAAGCAGAAAACAAGAAACGCCGGGTTTGAGTTCCGATGCGATCGGCGCAATTGAATTTCGCCATCGCATCGTTACTTCAACTTAAAAATGGCACCGGGGGCGTTCCCGCTGATTAACGCTGAAAAAATATGTTAATCAGCGGGAGTCGGAAATTCACGATCTTTTTCGGGCGCGACGCAGTGACTTTACGACGTTTCCGGAAGCGATACGCGACGTAAAGATAAAGCAGCCCCCTAGTGGAGTATCCTATGTTAAGTATAGGCGTCGTCATCGTGTCGGAAAAAAAAATAATCGCGTCGCTTGCGTAAAACGTTCATGAATGGGGATGTGACGTCATTGACGTTCAATGACAGAATTTGGAGCATGCGCACTGGGATGCATTGACACTCGACGCATGCGCAGTACGTTCACCGCGGGATCGCGCATAGTTTAAATAATACACGCCCCGTACCCGCCCAATTTGAATTCCGCCGGCTCATTTGCGATGCGCTGCCGCAACTTTAGGAGCAAGTGCTTCATGAATAACAGCACTTGCTCCTAAAATTTCGGCAGAGTAACGTAAATGAGAAGCGTTACTCCAGAGCAAAGATGCTCTGATCTACCTGAATCTGGCCCAATATTTTTCATCCATGTCGGGCTTAACGTGATGGCCTTTTTTCCATACAATTGTGTTTCTACTTTTTCTTTGGCTCTTTGTAGAAAAGAAACCTTTTTTCAGACCCAGCCACATACTTTTCTGTAAGAGATCGTTTTGAGTCATAAACAGCTGTTTCTAGTCATTACAGGACCCGGCCAACTCCATATTATTATCGCCATCAGAAAGCCGTTGAATGCTTTTACCGCAGAGAGCAGTTTCTAGGGAGGTGTTAAAGCTTTCTCCTGCACCGCAGGTCAGGGAGCAGCGAAAAGCAGCGTTATTACCTGTCACTTCTTGGGCACAAGTGGCTCGTAGAAAGCTTCCAGCGCATGCAGGGACAATGGACTCCAGCTTTTTACAAAAGCCAATTAAACAAAGAAAGAGAAAAGATAAAATAGCGTGTAGAAAGGACCATGCAGGGAATAGATTCTGCTACACAAGGAGCCTTTATCTCATTGCAGGTTTTCTTTATTCTTACAATTAATAGGGAAATCCGTCTCCTACCGAGCATTATTACACAGTAGTCATCGCTGACAAAAAAAAGTCAATGTTGGCATCTGGTGGATTTTGGTTCATCTATTTAAGCAAAAGCTTAAAGCACAAGCTGGCTTTTCTAACCTTCTTGTGTTGGAGTCTTCATTTCCTCAGTGATATATCATTATTTCTCGCTTTTTACATTTCTTGTCTTTGTTGTGTCCTTCTGGACCAGAAAACTTTCAAGAAAAAAATATATATATATCCCTGGCTTTAATAGATGAGCTGCAAACAAGGGCTGCTATTCCTGTGCCTTAAAGGGAATGCATTGGGGTTTTTTGCTTATTTTATTTCTTTATTGAGAAAAAAGAACGAGAGAAAACAAAAACAATAAGAACAAAAACAGATCAAGTCAAATGGTTTTAAAAGTAAGGTAAAAAAGGAGATTCCAATGAGAATCGGATGGCAGTATTACTGTGCATATCTTAAGAGGGGGAAATTTGTGCACTGAGAGTTCCGTAGTGCCGTAGGAATCTTGTAGTTTAGGGTAGAATTGCAAACCAAGGTGTTTAGCTGTTGTGCTTTTTGGTTTTCTTTTTGTGTGACACTATCTGTCAGGTATTCTGGGTCTCCAGTTTAGATGTGGAAGGTAGGCCGTCATTGGATTAGTCAGGGAGTATGTCCCAGGCCCGGAGTAGTGCAAACCCTTCATCCAGGTTGCTGATCACAGATGTGTGATCATCAGGGATGAGCCGGACACCCCCGCGTTGGGTTTGCACCAGAACCTTCGAACGGACCGAACGTTTGCGCAAACATTTAGAACCCCGTTGAAGTCTATGGGACCCGAACGTTCGAATTCAAAAGTGCTCATTTTAAAGCCTAATATGCAAGTCATTGTTGTAAAACGTCTTTGAGAAACCGGGTCTTGCCCCAGGGAACATGTATCAATGGAAAAAAGTTTTAAAAACTGTTGTTTTTTCAGGAGCAGGACTCCTGAAAAAACGGCAGTTTTTAAAACTTTTTTTCCATTGATACATGTTTCCTCGGGCAAGACCCGGGTTCTCAAAGACGTTTTCACAGGCAAACTATAGACACCCAGCAGGTACAATATTTAAAGGAATTATTATTTTTTTTTTTTTTTTATTTAAGCATCATTAAAATCACTGCTCCAGGAGCAGTGATTTTAATGATGCTTAAATAAAAAAGAAAAAAAGAAAAATTCCTTTAAATATTGTACCTGCTGGGTGTCTATACCTGTGATAACGTCTTTAAATAGCACAATCACCTGCCTGCCAGTAAATTAGGCCAGTCTCAGCCAGCTCCCTGGTGTCATCCATGGATTCCTGACATGTGCTCACCTTGTCACTGCCGAGATCCGAATGCCATGCAGGGTTTAGACTTGGTTGGGCTGCGGGACAATGGTGTGGAGGCCTCCGGTGATTGGCGGTGAAAGCGTCCTTGTGAGCCCAGTTTCGGTGTCGCAGAGCTGGGGCCACTGGAGAAGGCCGAAAAGGCGTCGCCAGCGCCATCTTGGATTGGGCTGCGGGCCGTCATTGCAGCTTCTGTAGCTGGGACGAGCCTTTCCGCTTGCGAGGCATTCCGGTGTGATGGCCGGCATTTTAGAGGCAGTTTGGAATGATGAGGGCTTTTCAAGAGCACCTCAGCAAGCTAGGATTCCAGTGTCTGGTGTGAAGCTATCTGCTCAAGCATCCATGCAGTAGCTCGGTAGGCAGACCCCCATTTTATTTCTTTATTTATTATGGTCAGGATCATGATAAAATAAAAGTATAGTTTGATGTAACCAGGATATTGACTGGCACTAATGATAAAATGACAAATATGTACTGTTAAATTTATTTGTTAAATAAGATAAAGATTTAGTTCACATGTGCCGCGCTATATAAGTTTTCATTCATTCATTCATTCAATGAAATATTTCATATGCTCATTTGATGATCTTTTATTCACCCAGATCATGGAACTCTAGTATCCTTTTCACATTGATGATTTAGTTACTTTTTAGCTCTGCTGAAAGAATCCTGTTGTTTCCCAAAATGGTTCATCAAAGCAGTGACTCCTCCTTTATCAGATGGTTCAGTAAGGCCGCGTACACACGACCGGTCAAAACCAATAAAAACGGACTGAAGAACCGATCGTGTGTGGGCCCCATCGATCAGTTATCCTTCGGTCAAAAAAAAGAGAACTTGCTATAAAATTTGACCGATGGACGCCTGCAAAAGCATCGGTTCAAAGGCCGCGCATGCTCAGAATCAAGTCGACGCATGCTTGGAAGCATTGAACTTTGTTTTTTTCAGCACGTCGTTGTGTTAAAACACGTAAAGGTCACCACGTTCTAACACGATCGCTTTTTTAACCGATGGTGTGTATGCACATCAGACCATCAGTCAGCTTCATCGGTTAACCGATGAAAACTGTCCTTAGGACCGTTCTCATCGGATGAACTGATCGTGTGTACGCAGCCTAAGAGGTTTCTATCAGGCATGGGGAGCTTCAAAAAAGGTGTTATGTTGTGCTAATCAGTAGCTCTGTAAACTCTTTCTTATGTAGTGCAATTAGTTTTGTTCTGTATTCGTTTTTTAACAAATTTCTGAATTAACAAAAACGTGTTCAACAAATTCTTCCAAATATTCGTAAATTCGTAAATTCCAAATTTACGAATTAGAAAATTTGAAAAAACTAAAATTCTGAAATACGAAAAAGTGAATTTTCCGAAATAAGAATGCCGTATCTAAACAAATGTAACGTAATGAATTATTAAAAATAAATGACAATAATAAAGACATGTTATTATTATTATTAATTATTAAATTGTTCCGTTCCTTTTGTTTAGATGCAACATTTATTTTTGGATAATTCGTAACTTTGTATAAATTCATATTCATTACGTTCACCAACAGCCAAATTTGAAAAGAAATTCCAATACCTATGATTTAATAGTTACTGGTAGTTATTATTAGTTAATTTGTTTCTATTTAGAATTTCGGATATTTAAATTTTTGAATTTCTGAAATTTTGGATTTTCAAATTTACAAATTTACGAATTTCATATTTTTCAAATTTAGGAATTTTTGAATTTCCGGATTTTGGATTTATAATTTACAAATTCACACATTTTCGAATCAGCAGGATCAGACAAATATTTCTGGTGATATGAGGGGGCCAAATTGCATAGGGCAAGCTTTTTTTTATGGTAATAAACTCTTTAAGTATTCTTGTTATATTTTCTAATATTATTACATTTCTAATCTGTATCTGTCATTACTTAATTTAAAAGTTGGATCTACGAGTGTTTGTGTGACCTCTCTTTGTACATCTTGCATAAAACTCTAAAAATGTAACCTATCGCGTAACTGTGATAAAAACAAATCATTGGCTACCATTAGCATTGTTGCATACATTTTTTTTTTTTATTGTATGTAATTATTGGTAGAAATAGAGGAGCGCAGGGGTCCAAGTCACAAGGATTCTGAATTTTGCCAACTACCAGTCGAACTTCCAGTCCTACATCTAGGGTCTGTAATAATAGCAAAGCACACAGCAAAGTCCTTCAAGCTTTGGTTGTATCATGAGCAGTGTTGTAAGTAACGGAGTTACAATAAACACAGTTACCTAACGCAGCCCCTTTTGAGGGTAACGAGTAATCTACCTGATTACTCTTCCCCTCACGGTAACGCAGTTACCATTACTTGGGCGACATTACCGCAATTACATCTACCACCACTAGATGGCAGCAGAGTAATTGCTTCTGCCGACGCTGTGAACATAAATATGGGTGGAACTCTGCTTTAGAATCATGTGACCGCTGTGATGGCCTGTCACAGCGGTCTGAAAAGTCCCAATCGCAAGGAGCCCTGGATACAACGAGCCCCATCCCCCTCCCACTGACCTATCACCGGCGAACAACTCACATCGATCACAAACACTGTGTGGGCAACCTGATCAATGATCCGGGGAACACATGGCCAGAACAAAATGTTCCACAGAACAAACGTTCCCTATACAACACAGTGTACACAGCGACATCTAGTGGTCAACATGGTAAGTGCAGGACACCTATACAGACAAATGATCAGCAGGTTATTTTTGGTCAGTGATTTCATCTCTTCATCAGACAACAAAGAAAAATCTGACATCCCCATTCCAGATCCCTTGCATCTAATAAAGCTTATATAAGATAAATAAAATAATAAACAATAAACTATAGAAAATTCTAATAAAGCCTAATATAAGATTTTACATTACAGACTCTGTAAACGTCAAGGGAATGTATATTATAAACATACATTTTAATCCAGCTTATAATTTGGATGTAATATGTAGCAGATGGATAAGGGTTTTAAGTCCTATTAGCTGCACATACATGGTGGGACGGATGCACCTAGGCTGGGATATACACGAGATCACCATTTGTTTCCGGTTTTCTTCTCTCAAGGATCTGGCATTCTTTCGTCTTGGAGTATTAACTCACTGCTTCCTGGCAAGCGCCAGTCATCTGCTTCTCAACAAAGCATTGTAGAATATTAAAAAAAAAATCAGTTACTTTGCTGAGTAACTAATTACTTTTTCAATGTAGTAACTGAGTCACTAACGCAATTACTTTTTCGGAGAAGTAATTTGTAACTGGAACTAATTACTTTTTTAAAGTAAGATGAGAAACACTGATCATGAGAACTTTGCTCTTCTCTTGGTTCACACCTGCTCAGCTATCATACGCAGAAGAAGAAGAGCAAAACAATAATTTTCTCCAGCTGGGTCCTTGCAGTAAGAGGCACGAGAACATTCTGAAAAGCAAATCTCTTTTACAAGAAGTGTTTTCCTCAAATAGGTCATAAATACAGTAAACCTTGGATTGGGAGCATAATTCGTTCCGGAAACATGCTTGTAATCCAAAGCAGTTGTGTATCAAAGCCAGTTTCACCATAAGAAATAATGGAAACTCAGATGATTCGTTCCGCAACCATTTATTTATAGGTCCTTCTGTTTATAGTCCATATAAAAAGATTATAGCAATGTGATTGGTTGTGCAACCATAAAATGTCAATCCACAAATGGAAGCCTCCACACGGGGATTAGAAGCAAAATCCAGCAGGAGCTACAGAGTATAAAAGAGAAGAGAGGTGCCCCTAAATGTAGTAATATGTTGGTAAATGTTGTATCTTCATTAAATGTACCCATATTGCTAATGCTGCGTACACACGATGGGAATTTCCAATGAAAAAAGTCAGATGGACTTTTTCCATCGGAAATTCCGATTGTGTGTGGGCCCCATCAGAGTTTTTTACATCGGTGTTTAGAAATAGAACATGTATTATTTTTTTTTCAATGGGGGAAAAAAAACCAATAGGAAATTCCTATTGTCTGTGAGCAACTCCGATGGAGAAAAAACCCACGCATGCTCAGAATCAAGTCGACGCATGCTCGTAAGCAGTGTTAATTTTTCTCGGCTCGTCGTAGTGTTTTACGTCACTGTGTTTTGGACGGTTGGAATTTGGTCTGACAGTCTGTATGCAAGACAGCTTGAACGGAATTCCGACTAAAGATTCCAATGGATTTTAGGCCATCCGAAATTCTGATCATTAGAGGCTCCTCTCTTCTCTTTTACACTCAGTTGTGACATGACGCTACTCTTATATCAAGACATCGCTTGTATATCAAGTCAAAATTTATTTTAACATTTTGCTTGTCTTGCAAAACGCTCTCAAACCAAGTTACTACTGTAAAAAGATTGTAAAGGTGTTACTACAAAAAGATTGTGTTAAATCCTGACACGAGGGTCAATGGCAGACTGTCCGGTTCTACACTGGGGCAACAGTGTGCAAGTCTATGAACAGCACTTATGTATAAAATGTAAAAATGGACAAAACAAGATTAAAATTATTTTATTAACGCTTTCATGACCAGAGGACATTATTGTCTCTAGATGCCTAGCAACATTAGTTAAAGCGGAACTTTACTCTCTCAATCAACACTGATTTTATTTCATTCCTTATGCTGCTATCATTAGTAAATAGATAGGAAAGTATATTATTTGTACTTGTTTTAAACTTTTTAGATTTTGTCAATCACTTCCTGGTTTCCAGGCCTTGGCAAATGACGTCATAGATTCTAGGAGTCTTCAGGATGAGGGGAAAGGGTTTTCTCAGCTAAGCATGCCTTCATTCCTTTCTGCATACCTGAGCTAATGGCAGATGGATTCTAGGAATTAAATGCTACATGAATCATCTGCCTTTACTTAAGATGGCCACGGCCAGAAATGCTACTGGGGGGCATTTTTAAACTGATTTCCCAGCAAAAAAGCATATATTGCAGTGTCACTGTGCAGTTTTGTAATGTCTCTTTAATGCAATGCAGATTTAATTTCACTGCACAGATTTTTTTTAGTACTACAACAAAATGTTGTCTTTCTCGGCATATGATGAACTTCTCTTGGTAAGAAAAGGCTTCAGCTTGTACTCCTACCCATAGGTGACTCTCCCTAATGCGTTTTGTCCCGTAGGGGCTAATCCAATGTTGGATCGGTAAGCAGGTGACTCTGCAGTGGCAAAGATTATTCGAGTAAAGCAGCAAAAGCTGCTTTTTTTTTCTTAGAAGATGTTAGGGACTCAAATTTGTATTTTTGCCAGAGCTAGACTTAACCTTTAAACCAGTAGTATTAAATCAGGAGAACCAATGGGAATTGGACAATTTCTGCTCTTGTATCCATTATAACACTTACCCACAATGAATAATTGGCCAAAGGTTGCCTAAGCCCGTGGATAAAAATGGCCGCCTCTTCTGTGTATGTGAGACGGTTACTCTAAAATGGCTTTATGCTGACAGAGCGACAAGCAGCTATTAATATTACAAGACAGCGGCAGTTCTGCATCCCCGGATGACTAAGCTGAGTGATTTGGTCTCAAGCTGCAACCTAAGCAATATATCCAGAATATAGCGTACACGCCGAGCGCCAAGTCTCCTGATACTTCCCGCGTTTCCGCTGAATTCCTGCCCACAGCAGGCTGCAAAAGCAGCTCAGACATGCCGCACAATGTTATTTACAGTTTATGGCCCCCAAGCACAACTTTTTCACCAAATAGATTTCTATATAGAAGGAAAAAAAAATTCTGAGAAGAAAATAAATACAGGAGTAATATACACAACAAAGGTGCTCCGATAGACAGACATTTGTCTGGATAAGGAAAGAAATAATAAAAAAAAAAAAAAAAGAGTTAAGTGGGCTTTAATGTCTGGAAGGCCACATGGCTTCTATATATAGTGACCATTATGATTGGTTCTCACAGCAGTCACATGATTTGGAGACCATCCCACTGGCTCCTAATGAGAAGCCTTGACCGAGAGTGGTTGTATCTGACTGCTGTGATTGGTCGTCACAGCAGTCACATGATTTGTAGACAGTCCCACTGGCCCCTAATCAGAAGCCTTGACCTAAAACGGTCAGTGACAGTTCAGTCTGTGTGCTGGGAGCAGGCAGGGATGGCAGGACAGATCAGATTGCTTTTGATTGGTCCATGCTGACTAATCAGGACCGTTCTGATCCATCCCAATATCCTTCAGGAAAGAAGAGGAAGAACAGCACGGTTTTAAAATCCCACAACTGCTGCACCATACTGCTTGAAACTGAATCACTCACAGAGGTGGAGAGAAAGGTGTAGGGCAGTGGTGGTCAACTTATGAGCTAAGGGGTGCCTCAAGCATGACCCCTGACATCACCAAAGGGCTGCACATAATGTTCAATATATGTAATGCTTGAGAGGACTGCCAGAAACTGCAGGCCTAATAGAAGAAATGAGGATCAGAGAGTGAGGACAGGATAAATTGTTGGTGGGGATATGCTGCAGAGGACAATAGGAAACTGGGGATATGTTAAATGAGGCTAGTAGAGATCAATACTATTACCCCAATCAATGTACCCACTACAGATTGCTGAGGTCCGAGGGCCACACATCATATACCAAATGGCCACATGTGGCCCCCAGGGCTGCAGGTTGCGTATAGGGGTGGGGTGTAGGGTGTGAGTTCCCCTTTAACTTTTTCTGAAAAAGTGAAATAACCCTTAAAAATATTGAGGATGACTTTGGAAATTACTATAACATGTTAAAGATTCTATGAAGTTTTAGTGATTGGGGTCACATATACTTTAAAAGGACAGCAGACAACAGCAGGGCTTAGTTGTGTTTAGTGGTTTTGACAACTCCTCATCTTTAATTAATATCTTTTATTGTAATTAGTCAGTTGTTCTTCTTTAATGTGTACCTATCTGCCATTTGTCTGCAGGTTACATTGAAGAAAGATGTGAAGTATCCTGTCCGTTTGATTGTAAGCTGAGCGACTGGTCGAGTTGGTCTTCCTGCAGTGCCTCCTGTGGGACTGGAGTCAAGGTTCGATCCAAGTTCCTCAAGCAAAAACCTTATAATGGAGGACGCCCATGTCCAAAGCTTGACCTCAAAAATCAGGTGAGTGTCTGTTAAAGTCCCTCATAAATAGCAGACTGACTTTATTTATTTAAACATGATATTTAATTAATATTACTGTATGTAGCACCGTTTATATGCTACTAAAACACTCAACCAATCATATCACTCAATGCTGCAGGAGAATAAATTGCCCTTGACGTGTAGGAACAAGACTTACAGAGGTTCCAGTTGTGACCTCCTCCCATACTTTTGGGGCTCTCTCTTCCAAGACATGTCCTGTGCACTCCTGCCTTCTGATTGGTTACACAGCCGTCTATCAGCCTGTACAGTGAAGACATGGAAATGCCCTTGCGCTCACCCTGGTGGAGAGTGGAGACATTGGTGAGGTGGGGAGTTTAAAAAATATGGAGGCACTGTTGATTTAGGCTGTTCACTTTGCAAGGGAAGTGGATGATGTGAAATTCTGCTGACCATCATCCAATCATGTATATGACTGGGTATTGGAGTAAAACTTCATCTCATTCACTAAATTATGTGGCAAATTTCCTTGCAAAGTAAAGAGCATATTTACCTTTTGTAAATCAACTCCCCTGCGTCACGGTCAGGGGTCAGGCTCAGAGACCAGTAGCTTTAGCAGTAGGGGGACTCCTACCGACCAACAGGATAGGTATACAAGCAGGTTATCCTGACGGATGACACAGGCTCACCCGAGGTGTGGAGTCTAAGTACTAACTGGTGTTCACCAGAGCTCCTAATGATGTAGATGGGTTTTGCTGTGTGTTAGCACCAGGTTGTGGTCCTCAGGATTGCCCAGCCAGGAGGTGAGCAAGCCAGGGTCCAGTACTGGATATAGCAGGTAAGAATCAAACAGAAGCGTAGTCAGGAAACAAGCCAAGGGTCAGTAACAAGTGGTTGCAGGTTGAGATCAGGCAGCAGCGTAGTCAAGGAACAAGCCAATGTTGGTAATGTGTGGTAGTAAAAATATGGACAGCAGCAGGGAAAATAAGAGTGAAATATTAACTGGAGAGAGCACAATAATCTGGAAAACAGGAGGTGCAGAGACATGGCTTAAATCAGGAAGTTCATGAGAGGAGCAAAAAGTTCAAGGTTCAGCAGAAGTCAAGGAACAATGCAAGATTGTCCAGTGGATCAGATAGCATGTTGTCCAGCATTTCAGGTAGCTCAGCAAGAAGAGTCATTGCTAGACACAACAGAGGACCCAGGTTCAGTTCCAGGCCCTGACACTCTGTCCCTGCACTCTGGCCTAGACAAACAGATGCTATGGCTAAAAGCAAATAGTCTGTTCACTTATTTTCCCTTAGCCTTGTGAATGAGGTGAAGCTCTGCTGACTTAAATAAATCATATGCAAGGAAAAAGACAGTTTTATAACTTTACTTGCATGTGTCTGGGTATTCTTGTGTAGTCTGCACCTTCGCAAGGACTGCTGATTTTCCCCAGGTTCCTTTCCCAGATTAGTCCAGGCACTACGTCACTCTTTCTGACTCTATGATCAGTCTGGAGGTTGCCTTTTTTTTATAATTATTGCTGAATAAACTTGGATAGGGCTCAAGAGCTGTGCAGTGGAGGCCCCCTAATCCATTTGTCCAGCCCCCTAATCTACATGCGGGGCATCGGACGCATTGATTCCAGGGCTTTTTTTTTTTCTTTAGAAGCACGTGATTAGAGCCCTAATAGGCTTCAAAAAAGGGTGGGCTCGGGGCACAGAACACTGCGCCTCGAGCACACCCAGTTGTGCGACAATAGCCCTTCAGGTTTACACACACATCTCCCGGTCCTCACTCTGTAACGTGCCTTTCTGTTTGTCTTGCGGCGATCGCGCCCACCGGGCACGCGCACGGGAGTCGGGGGCGAGCGGGTTATCTATTTATCAATTATCTATCTATCTATCTATCTATCTATCTATCTATCTATCTATCTATCTATCTATCTATATATCTATCTATCTATCTATCTACAGTATATAGTTATCTATTTATCAATCCTCTATCTACAGTATATTGCTATCTATCTATTTATCATTCCCCTATCTATCTTTCTACAGTATCTATCTATCATGATTTTTTTTCTATTGCAATTAAAGAGCAACATTCTGAATAATAGCATTTCATATTTCTATGTGGGCTGCTGGAAACTCTTTCATCATGTTAATGAGATTATAATAGTTTATTTCTGTAAAATTTCATTAATATCCCTCTGCATTGTCGCTAAAGGGATGCTCTAAATAGATTATTCTTCCATGTAGGGGTTATTTAGACGCTGGCAGCTTAATGAATTCAATTTTTACTCGTCTCTTCGCCAGATGTGCTAAACTTGTAACAAAATGATCAGCAGAATCACAAGTGATGATCTCAGTGAGGGGTGTGAAATCACCGCAGTAATGAGCAGGAATAATACCCTGGCATTACACATGTTGGGTCTCCGAGTATTATAATGATAACTCTCCGGCGGGCGAAACTTACACTATTTGTGTGCTTTTTAGGCTGTAGACAGATTACAAGAATGGGGTTATCAGGACCACATAGTCTATAATTGGAAGTTAATGTATGTATCATAGCTGCAGGGAACATCCACAATGGTGTGTAAAGTACAAGAACAGCTCAGAAATAAAAGCACATTGTCAGGATGGAAATACAAGTTTTAGTTGCTTTTTTTGACATTTGTTTACAAATAAAAATCTATATTTTCTTTGCTAGGAAATTACTTAGAACCCCTAAATATTGTATATTTTTTTTAGCAGACGCCCTAAAGAATAAAATAGTGATCGTTGAAATATTTTATTTTAATCTGTATTTGTGCAGTGGTCTTTCAAATGCATTTTTGTTGGAAAAAATACACTTAAATTAATAATAATATATATATAAAAAAAAACAGTAAAGTTGGCCGATTTTTTTGTATAATGTGAAAGATGATGCTACGCCATGTAATGAATACCTAACATGTTATGCTTTAAAATTGTGCACGCTAGCAGAATGGCAACAAACTATGGTATTTAAAAATCTCCATAGGCGATTTACAGGTTACTTGTTTAGAGTCACAGAGGAGGTCCAATGCTAGAATTATTGCTCTCACTCTGATTGTGGCATTACCTCACATGTGTGGTTTGAACACCATTTACATATGTGGACGTGACTTGCACATGCTTTCGCTTCTGTGAGCGAGCACAGAGGGATTGGGCACTTTAAAAAAAAAATATCTTATTTATTTAACTTTTTATTTTTCCACTGTCCCTTTATTTTTATTTATATTTTAATCACTTTTATTCCTATTACAAGGAATGTAAACATCCCTTGTAATAGAAATAAGGATGACAAGTCCTCTTTATTGAGAGATCTGCGGTCAAAAGTACCCAACATCTCTTACTTACCCTTAAAAGCAAAAATAATTCTGTTTAGCTACCCGTGAACCAGAAGTGACACCAGAGGTTCCTCCAGTCCTCCAAGGGCATAGAGCCGAGGGGGGCCCTGTTGACCTCACTTGACTTCCCGCCTAGCCATTGGCAGCACCGGATCGGTTCCAGACTTGCCAGTTAAAGCTAGGAATTGACTGCAAAGTAGCAGGGGGGGCACCTCTCCCGCTGCTTATGAAAGTGATCTCATGATCTTCTTCTTCTTCTTCTTATGGCTTTCTTTCAACAATGGTTTCTTTTAGACACTCTTCCATAAAGGTCAGATTTGTGGAATGCACGACTACAGCCACGTTTTCATCGGTTCACTGATGAAGCTGACTGATGGACTGATGTGCCTACACACCATCGGTTAATGATCCGATCGTGTCAGAATGCGGTGACGTAAAACGATGTGCTGAAAAAATGAAGCTTCCAAGCATGCATCGACTTGATTCCCTTTAACCAATGCTTTTGCATACTAACGATCGGTTTTGGCCCATTGGTTAGCCGTCCATCGGTTCAATTTTAAAGCAAGCCATCTGTTTTTTGACCGAAGGATAACGGACCGATGGGGCCTACATATGGTCGGTTTAGACCGATAAAAACGAACTTCAGTCCGTTTTCATCGGTTTGAACCGATCGTGTGTACGCGGCCTAATAGTTTCCTGTGGACAGATTCTCCCACCTGAGCTGTGGATCTCTGCAGCTCCTCCAGAGTTACCATGGGCCTCTTGATTGCTTCTCTGATGAATGCTCTACTTACCCAGTCAGTTTAGGTGAACGGTCATGTCTTGGTAGGTTTGTAGCTGTGCCATACTCTTTCCATTTACAGAGCTCCGTAAGAAGTTCAAAGCTTTGAATATTGTTTTTATGACCTAACCCTGCTTCCCCTAAACTTCTCCTCAACTTTATCCCTGACCTGCCTGGTGTGTTCCTTGGCCTTTGTTCAGTAAGAGCCAGTTCATACTGGGGTGACTCGTCAGGCGACTCAGCCGCCTGATGAGTCGTGTCCCATTCTATGCAATAGAACCGTTCTAATAGGAGCGACCCAAGTTGCTCCGACTTAAAAAAAGGTTCTTGTACGACTTCAGGGGTGACTCGGGGCAACCTGCATTGACTTCTATACAGAAGTAATTTTGCAAGTCGCCTCTGAAGTCGTCTTCAGGACGCCTTGCCGAGTCGCCCCCGAATTCTTGCTGCCCCAATGTGAACCGGCTCTAAGGTGGTCCAATAAAGCTCTGAGGGCTGCTCAGAACAGCTGTATTTATACTGAGATCAAATTACACACAGGTGGACTCTATTTACTAATTAGGTGACTTCTGAAGTCAATTGGTTCCTTTAGATTCTAGTTAGGGGTATCAGAGTAAAGGGGGCTGAATACAAATGCACACCACACCTTTCACATATTTATTTGTAAACAATTCTGAAAACCATTTATTCTTTTCCTTTCACTTCACAATTGCCGCTTTGTTTTGGTATATCACATTAAATCCAAATAAAAGACATTTTAGTTTAGACTTTTTCGAGGCACTGTATGTTCCAGACCAATGGCTGTTGAAAGTTAAGCCCCGTACACACGACCATTTTTAATGCCCTAGAACAGGGGTGTCGAACTCAATTTCATTGTGGGCCGCATCAGCATTATGATTGTCCTCTAAAGGGCCGGTTGTATCTGTAAGGTTAAATGTCAAGCACATCCCCTTCCCTTACATTAGATGTCAAGAGCCCCCCCACCATCAGAAGTTGAGTCCCCCACTCTCCCTCACATCACAGTCCACCCCCCTTTCCATTTGCTGCTGCTGGGAAGAAGCTGGATGCATTGTTTGAAAGCAGAAAGTACAGGGTCTAGTGTAGGAATGGAGGTGGGCTGGAGCTCTCCTGCTGCTGCAGGAGAGGTGCAGGGGCCACATGAAATGGCCTGGAGGGCCAGATTTGGCCCGCGGGCCTTGTGTTTGCCACCTCTGCCCTAGAAAAAACAAAGTTTTTTTCGACGTGATTCTTGTCAAGCCTGGCTTGCATACACACGATCGTAAAAAAAAAAATGCCTGAGCAAAGCGCGGTGACGTACAACGCGTACGACGGCACTATAAAGGGGAAGTTAAATTCAGATGGCGCCACCCTTTGGGCTGCTTTTGCTGATTTTGTGTTAGTAAAAGTTTGGTGAGAGTCGCGCTTTTCATTCTTTGTGCTTTTCAGTCTGTTACAGCTAGTTTTACCAGAACGAGTGCTCCCATCTCATAACTTGCTTCTGAGCATGCGCATTTTTATCACGTCGTTAAAGCCCACACACGACCGTTTTTTACAACGTGAAAAACGACAACATGAAAAACGACGAGAAAATTTATAGCATGTTCTAAATTTTAAATGGCCATTTTTCACGTCGAGAAAAAATCCTCTGGAGCCCACACACGATCGTTTTTAATGACCATTTTAAAGAATTGCATTTTTCACGTCATGGTAAACGGTCGTGTGTACGCAGCATTAGGCTGGCCATAGACAGCTCAATTTTTTTTAATCAGCCACTGGGCTGATTGCAAAAAACTGAACGGATTCCCCTATCCATATAAGCGAGGTGGATAGAGAAATTCTCTCTGTTGCAGATTATCTGAAACACAATATTCAGAATGGACTGTGGCTCCCCAAGTAACCAAGTACAACAACCGCATGGTGCATAGGTGTACACATAAGCCCCACCCCCATACATGGACAGGAGAGGAGAGAGGGTTTGCTCTGCTCCTCCTCTTCCTGCCCCTACCCCTCTGTCTGCCCACCTACACTCCAATCCCCGGCGTTCTGTGCCTCAGGAAAGAGATGTGTGGGCTAGAAGTTTGAAGCTCAGCAACTGGCAGATACATCGTGGATGAAAGGTGTCGATGCCTGAGCCTCCATCTTTGGGCGAGTGAGCTCACCAATCAATGTCTGTGTCTGAAGTCTCCCCCCTCTCCTCTCTTCTCTCTCCTGCCCCAAAGCAAGTGAGTACACTAAGGTAAGGGGGAATCAGATGTAAGGAGTTCCCAGTGGACTCTGATGTAAGTGGGGGTTTTGGGAACCCTAATTCAAGGAGGGATGCTGGGAACTCTGATGTAAGAGGGAGATTTGGTGAGCAGAAACCCCCTTACATCAGAGTTCCCCTTTACACTAGTCCACAGCGTTACTCCTTAAAAATAAAATGTTGCTGTCCACGGCTAAAGTGGTCGGGTTTGGCTTGAAGAAAATGTGGCAACCCTACACGGGGACCCGAGAATTAACATAGAGGATGTGACCACCACCCTAACGCCCTACAACCAGTTCATCCCTACCCTCTTTAGAGGTTCCCTTTAATAGATGTGCACAGCCTATTTTATTAGGGTGTGCACCCCAAAGCTCAAACACACATGAACACCACCTGCTGTCACAACGAGGAGGCTCTGATGGTGGGAGACAGTTGATTGGGAGCATATTGTGTTACATCCTAAATATAGGTGTTCCTACAGTTGAACCTAGCTTTTAAAGGGGTGTTCCAGCCTATATTTATGTTTATTAAAAGTCAGCAGCTACAAAAAGTGTAGCTGCTGGCTTTTAATAAATAGACACTTACGTGCTCCAGCATTCCAGCGACGCGCCGGCCGGGGCTCCACTCCTCTCCCCCCCTCCCCAGCGGGCGTCTTCATTGTCACTGTGGGCACCCGGCCGTGACAGCTTTAGGCTTCACGGCTGAACACCCACTGCGCATGCGCGCGCGGCCCGGCGTCGTCCGATTAGACAGGCGATCGCCTAGGACCTGTCACGTGTCCTAGGCGATCGCCTACAGGGAGGGGCTGCAGTAAGGCGATTAAGCCCCTCGGCGGAAGGAGGAAGTGGGACAGGAAGTCCCACTCCTCCTGAAGCCCCCACTCCCCCCCCCAAAAAAAATTACATGCCAAATGTGGCATGTAAAGGGGTGAGGAGTGGGATAAGCGGAAGTTCAATTTTTTGGGTGGAACTCCGCTTTAATATAATAGGGGCATTTACACTGGCCACTGGGACCCCAACCACCCACCAGGTGCCACCCCTAGATACAGTGCCTGCCGCCGAGAATGTGTTTTTAGCACGCCAGCATCGCGCTGAATCTCGGCGACAGGCTGCCGATATCTCGCACTCGCTGGAATAGTAAAAGCACATTCCAGCGAGTGCGTCATAGAAGCGACGGGGATCCGACGCGGATTCCCGCCAATTCTACACGTGGGCGGAGTTTGTTATGAATCCTTAAGGAGAAATCCCCGCCGGATTTTTAAAGAAAAATCCGGCATGGGTTCCCCCCTCAGGAGCATAACGGGCCCTTAGGTCTGTTATGGGTTGTAAGGAGACCCCCTACGCCGAAAAAACGGCGTGGGGGTCCCCCCACAATCCATAACAGACCCGTATCCAAAGCACACCGGCCGGCCGGTCAGGAAGGGAGTGGGGGCGAGCGAGCGCCCCCCTCCCTCCTGAGCCGTACCGGGCAGCATGCCCTCAACATGGGGGGGTTAGGTGCTCTGGGGCAGGGGGCGCACTGCGGCCCCCCACCCCAGAGCACCCTGTCCCCATGTTGATGAGGACAGGGCCCCTTCCCGACAACCCTGGCCGTTGGTTGTCGGGGTATGCGGGCGGGAGGCTTATCGGAATCTGGAAGCCCCCTTTAATAAGGGGGCCCCCAGATACCGGCCCCCCACCCTAAGTGAATGAGTATGGGGTACATTGTACCCCTACCCATTCACCTGCAAATAAAAAGTGTAAACACAAATAAACCACACAGGGTATTGAAATATTTTATTAGTTGGCCGCCGGGGGGGGGGGGTGTGTATGATCGCTTTTATAAAAGCGCCCCCCTCCGGCGGGCTTCTGTGGGGGGTGGGTGCCGCCGTCTGGTTCTCTTCCGCCGCCGGGGGGGGGGCGCTTTGATAAAAGCGCCCACCACCCGGCGGGCTTCTTTCGACGTCTTCGGCGGCTGGGGGGTCTTCTCCCACTCTCCGGGGTCTTCTCCTGCTCTCCGGGGGTCTTCTCCGCTCTCCGGGGGTCTTCTCCGCTCTCCGGGGGTCTTCTCCGCTCTCCGGGGGTCTTCTTCTTCTTCAGGACTCGCCGCCGCTAACTGTGTGTTAGCTCAATTACTAGCGGCGGCGAGCCCCCTCTTCTGTGACGTCGTCTTCTTCTTCTTCTGTTCTCCAGATGTTGACGCGACGCTTCCTTCCGCTGTTATGCCGGGCGGCGAGCCCCCTCTTCTGTGACGTCGTCTTCTTCTTCTTCTGTTCTCCAGATGTTGACGCGACGCTTCCTTCCGCTGTTATGCCGGGCTCGCCGCCGCTAGTAATTGAGCTAACACACAAAGTTAGCGGCGGCGAGTCCTGAAGAAGAAGAAGACCCCCGGAGAGCGGAGAAGACCCCTGGAGAGCGGAGAAGACCCCCGGAGAGCAGGAGAAGACCCCAGAGAGTGGGAGAAGACCCCCCAGCCGCCGAAGACGTCGAAAGAAGCCCGCCGGGTGGTGGGCGCTTTTATCAAAGCGCCCCCCCCGGCGGCGGAAGAGAACCAGACGGCGGCACCCACCCCCCACAGAAGCCCGCCGGAGGGGGGCGCTTTTATAAAAGCGATCATACACACCCCCCCCGGCGGCCAACTAATAAAATATTTCAATACCCTGTGTGGTTTATTTGTGTTTACACTTTTTATTTGCAGGTGAATGGGTAGGGGTACAATGTACCCCATACTCATTCACTTAGGGTGGGGGGCCGGTATCTGGGGGCCCCCTTATTAAAGGGGGCTTCCAGATTCCGATAAGCCTCCCGCCCGCATACCCCGACAACCAACGGCCAGGGTTGTCGGGAAGGGGCCCTGTTCTCATCAACATGGGGACAGGGTGCTCTGGGGTGGGGGGCCGCAGTGCGCCCCCTGCCCCAGAGCACCTAACCCCCCCATGTTGAGGGCATGCTGCCCGGTACGGCTCAGGAGGGGGGGGCGCTCGCTCGCCCCCACTCCCTTCCTGACCGGCCGGCCGGCGTGCTTTGGATACGGGTCTGTTATGGATTGTGGGGGGACCCCCACGCCGTTTTTTCGGCGTAGGGGGGTCTCCTTACAACTCATAACAGACCTAAGGGCCCGTTATGCTCCTGAGGGGGGAACCCATGCCGGATTTTTCTTTAAAAATCCGGCGGGGATTTCTCCTTCAGGATTCATAACAAACTCCGCCCACGTGTAGAATTGGCGGGAATCCGCGTCGGATCCCCGTCGCTTCTATGACGGCTTTGTCTCCATCGCGGCAAGCCAGCTCGGCGCTGGCTCCCGCGATGGGGCTCGTAGGTGGTCAATCTCGCCGAGAAAGGGAGCGAGATTGACACAATATCCCAGTCACCTACTGTAATGCTAATGCACATGGGCACATGGGCACATGGGCACGCCTATGTTCCCTTTTCACCGCCTTGCTCAGTTTCAGGAAGCGCGCATTGTGATCTCCAAGCCCTGCTATCAGTATATACCAGTCTTGAGATATACAGAGCGATCTTCAGTGTCTTCTTCTACTTATTTATTTATTATGTTCAGATGAAGATGATGTCTTTTTTTTAGATCGTGAGCACTCCTCCGTGCACCTCCAGTGCCACTTCCTATTAATCACATGTAGAGCTGTGATGATAATCTTCAATATCTTTTGATTTGAACAATAATCATGATAAATGTACTCTGCAGATATCACTTTACAGCTGACAAGTAGATCTTCTTTTAATTAGGCCACCCAGGAACATATTTCCTACAGAGCAAGCACGCTAAATACTGCAGATGTTCATGCAAGGCGTCAACATGATTTTATAATATTAAAGCGATTATTTTTTCTGCTTTTGTGTTTTTTATTGCACTATTATGGGGAAGGGTATACATTAATGCATCCTTTTTTCACATTTGTAATATGGATTTTTTATTTATTTTTTACAGATGTTGTAATAAAGATTTAAAGGGGTTGTAAAGACACACGTTTTTTCACCTTAATGCATTCTATGCATTAAGGTGAAAAAACATCTGAGGATCAGCGGACCCCCAGCCCCCCGTTTACTTACCTGACCCTGCGCCATGAACGCGTTTGTTTCTCGTTCATTCATTGGTTGCCTAAAAGCCGGGCAGCCATTGGATCGCGCTGCTGTCAATCACATATAATGACACAGCGCGCCTGGGGGCAGGGCCGAGTGATACATTCTGCGGCTATGGCCACTGGCTGTATCACAGGAGCGAGCCCACAAGAACTAACCCCCTTGGGAGAGAGCTCGCATGAAGGGGGTTAGTTCTTGCGGGGAGGAGCTGAGAAAGTCGCTGAGGGACCCCAGAAGACCGGGTTCGGGGCCACTCTGTGCAAAACGAGCTGCACAGTGGAGGTAAGTATAATATGTTTGTTATTTAAAAAAAAAAATATCCTTTACAACCCCTTTAATAAGTTATTGCGCTATATTTTAAAAACACATAAAAAAATCTTAAAAATCAGAGGAAGGCACAAGCACCAACCTGCCATCACCACCACAACATTTGTCCTATCTGTAAAGCTTTAAGCCCCCCGTTCACACTGAATCCGACTTTGAAACTGTGTGACTTCACTTGAAATTGCAAAATGTGTGTGACTTTAGGTGCGACTTGACTGACTATGCAAGTTGCACCTGAAATTGCGGAAATTAGTGAAGAAAACTTTTATTTACGAATTGGTGCGCCTCCGCAAAGTCAGCGTCGCAACCATTTGAACAGGTCCATTGCCAACAATAAAGTGCGACTTGGGCCTGTAAAATCTCATGGGTGCACCAGTGTGAACAGGGGCTAAGGCAGATGTGCCTTGGGCAGTTTTTGCAGAGGATTAATTTTGCAATATGCAGATAAAATTATTGGTTGGATCTTTGTTAAATGTACCACAAATGTGCAACAAATGAGGACCTAAGTGAAGGAGGAGCAGTGCAACTCTCCAAAACTCCATGTATTTGTTATATTTAGAGTGGCGAATGCCCACATAGAAAAATTGAAAACTGACGGCAGAAAAAAGACTAAGTAGTCCATCAAGTCTGCCTATTTTTTTATTTTATTTTTCGCAGTAAAGATCTATGTTTATCCCAAGCATGTTTGAAGCCATTTACTGTTGACTGTCTCACTACCTCTTCTGGACATTTATTCCAAGCATCATCTACTCTTTCAGTAAAATAATACTTTCTAATGCCTTGTACACACGATCGGTTTTCCTGGCAGGAAAACTGCCAGGACTGCTTTTGGCCAGAAAAACTGGCCGCATGTCTTCAGCGACCGGTTTCCTCGGCAGAATTCAGCAAAAAACTTGATAGAAGACGTATTCTGCCGAGGAAACCGGTCGTGTGTACACTTTTCGCCGAGACAACTGTCGAGGAACTTGTCGAGCCAAAAAGAGAGCAGGTTCTCTATTTTCTCGACGGGAGTCCAACTTGGCTCGTCGAATTTCTCGTCGGGCTGGTTTCCGACGAGAAACTCAAGCATGTGTATTCTAAGAAACCCGCGCACCTTCTGTAAAAGTAGCGTTTGTAATGGAGATAGCACATTTGTCACGCTGTAACAGACTGAAAAGTGAAAATGTCTCTTACCAAACTTTTCAGTAACATGAGATTAGCAAAAGCAGCCCTAGGGTTGTGCCAATGGAATCAAACTTCCCCTGTTGTTGTATGTGTTGAAGTCACCGCGTTTGAGAACGAGGAGATTTGGTCTTGACAGTGTGTACGCAAAGCAAGCTTGTCGAGTTCCTCGACAAGCCTAACAAGGAACTCGACGAGGAAAACGATGTGTTTCGCCCGTCGAGTTCCTCGGTCGTGTGTACACGGCCTTCTATTTTCCTGCCGGGATTCCCGGCAGTATTTTTCTCAGCAGTTTCCCTAAAGCCCTGTACACACGATCGCTTTGTCGGTTTGATCATGTGTGGGCCCCATCGGTTAGTTTTCCATCGGTGAAAAAAAAGATAGAACGTGTTTTGAATTTTTCCTATGGATAAAAAAACGATAGAAAAAAAAACGATCGTCTGTGTGGAAGTCCATCGGTCAAAAACCCACGCATGCTCAGAATCAAGTCGACGCATGCTCGAAAGCATTGAACTTAATTTTTCTCAGCACGTCGTAGTGTTTTATGTCACCACGTTTTGGCATGGTCAGATTTTTGACTGATGGTGTCAGCTTCATCGGATATCCGACGAAAAAATCTATTGGACTAGATTCCGTCAGCTATCCGATGGTGTGTACGAGGCTTATAGGGAAAGCCTGCAGTGGCGCATACACACAGCCAAAGCTCTCATGCCGTGTGTAGGGTAGGAAAAGCTGCCTAGCCGGTTCTCGGCTTTCCCCTCGGTTTTCTCAGCGGTAAAAAGTATTTCGGGAAAACCGATCATGTGTACGAGGCATCAGATTAGTTTTGGACTTTCCTCCAGTTAGTTTAAAGTGATAAGGTGATAAGGTTCAGTTGTTTTTTTTTTAAATAACAAACATGTCATACTTACCTCCACTGTGCATTGATCCTCCTTTACTGGGGTCCCACGGCGGCTCTTGTGGCTCCTCCCCGCATTAGATAACTCCCCCTGGGAAGCTCTCTCCTCGAGGGGGTTACCTTGCGGGCACGCGAACTTGTCATACCCCGGCACCCACGTCATTGGATTTGATTGACAGCAGCGGGAGCCAATGGCTGCGCTGCTATCAATCTATCCAAAGAAGAGCCGAGAAGCTGTGTGGAGAGCGATGCGGGATCACGCCCATGGAAATTCGGGGCTCAGGTAAGTAAAAGGGGGGCTGGGGGGCCGGACACTGCAAGGTGTTTTTTCACCTTAAAGCGGATCTCCACCCTAAAGTGAAGATCCGCTGATCGGAACCCTCCCCCCTCCGGTGTCACAATTACTGCAACCACTTCCGGCCCGCAGTCTCGGGCAAAAGTCTGTTTTTTTGGCGACATCCCTTCGCCCCCACGTTGTGTGCTGGGAACCAGGGCCGATCCTCCCTATAGGCTCACTATGCAAGCCGCTTAGGGCCCCCCAAATTACTAGAGGCCCCGCCTGGTGAGAAGTCATTTTTGCCCCCTCACCCCGCTTCTAAACTCGCTGGCTGAGTCATTTCCGACAGCAGAACACCCCCTCCCCCCGCTTCTCAAATTTCTCGTAATTTTTAATGTGCCATGTCATTTTGCTTAGGGCCCCAGGGAGGTCAGGATCGGCACTGCTGGGAACTCTCCGCTCCCAGCACACAGCGGGAGCCAATTGGCGGGCACAGCGCGACTTGCGCATGCGCCGTAGGGAACCGGGCAGTGAAGCCGGAGCGCTTCACTTCCTGGTTCCCTCACCGTGGATGGAGGGTGGAACAGCAGAGAGACGAGCGATCGCTCGTTCTCTGCTGTGGACGCCGCTGGACTCCAGGACAGGTAAGTGTCCTAATATTAAAAGTCAGCAGCTGCAGTATTTGTAGCTGCTGGCTTTTAATATATTGTTTTTAATGGGTCATCCGCTTTAATGCATAGGATGTATTAAGGTGAAAAAAACACAAAGGTTTACAACCCCTTTAAGGTCATGTCCCCATGTTCAGGGCAGGGCAGAATTGTAGAAATCTCCCTCTATCATATTCTTTATAATTCAGAGGGGAGGTGTTCTGTTTTCTTCATAGATAACCAAGAACAAAGGGGGTTATTTACGAAAGGTGAATCCAATTTGCACTACAAGTGCACCGCAAGTCGCTGTAGATCCGAGGGGAACATGCAAGGAAAAACAGACTTTTTGCTTGCACATGATTGGATGATAAAATCAGCAGAGCTTCCCCTCATTTCAGAGCTTCCCTTCAGATCTACAGTGACTGCACTTACAGTGCACTTGTAGTGCAAAGTGGATTTGCCTTTAGTAAATCAACCCCAATGTAACTGATCAGAATACCGACAGAGAGTACAGGTAGAGTTCTGACAAAATCCCCAGGTATTTTTGTGCTGCACACTATAAGCTTCTCACAATGTACAGCAAGTGGGATAGAGCCCACCTCATTTCAGGCTGGAGGACATCCAACATCATCTACCTCTTTCCACCCCAGCCTTACTGGCCCACCCCTTCCATTCATTGGATAAATGATGCTCGTAATCCAAGGTAACACTGTAACAATCTTCTGTATTTCCAATTTTAAATAGAAGAAATTCAAATTTAAACACAATAGAAGAGAATAGAGTGAAAAGAATATAATAGAAAAAAAAGAATATAATAAAAAAGAATATAATAAAACAAATGTAAAAATATCAGTTCTTTCAGTCATGGAGCCTCAACATGGGGGCAATTTTTATGCAAATGCAGCCTGCCTAAGAACGCCCTCCAGACTAACATCCGCCCATCAAAGCATTTTAATATTTGCATAACTCCTCCCAGGAGTTGGCCCACTGCTTGCATCAGGGCTGATGGCTCTTAAGGCTGCATTCACACCTGAGCGTTTTGTAGCCTGAAGCCTGAAGCTATAAAACACTAGAGGGGAAAAAATCCATTATTCTCTATGGAGATGGTTCACATCTCCACTCCAAAACGCCTGAAGCGGAACGCCTGAAGCTCAAACAAGTTCTGGACCCTTTTTTGTTGCGCGAATCAGGCTGATTTTTTTTTAAACGTTTGTACTCCCATAGATTCAAGCATCTAGCGTGACAACGAGCATTTTTTACGGGCGTTTTGTCGCTTTAATCTGTTTTGTGAAATAGACCATTCACCCAGGAAGAAGATAAAAAAAATCTACAAACATAGCAAAACAAATGATGAAAGAGATGATCATTTTTCCTATTGGCTAAAATCAAAAACGCTGAAGTTCAAAAATGTCGGACAACGCTGTATGCAAACGCACAAATACATGTGAATACGCGCGACAAAACGTGCGACAAAACGCTGGAAAAAAACGTCCGAAAACGCTACGCTCAGGTGTGAATGCAGGCTAAGGCCCCGTACACACGACCGAGCTTCTCGGCAGAATCCAGCGAGAAGCTCGCTGGGAGACATATTCTGGCGAGAAGCTCGATCATGTGTACACTTCCGACGAGCGTTCCGTCGGGAAGCTCGTCGAGCCAAAAAAGAGAGCACGCTCTCTTTTTCCTCGTTGTTCAATGAGGACTTTGGCTCGACAAGCTTTTCCGACCGCTCATCGGGAACCTCGTCGGGCGGAACGATGGGTTTAGCCCGACGAGGTTCTCGTACGTGTGTACGCGGCCTCAGAGGAGTACTGAGGCAGGGGGCGCTGATGTTTTCAGGAAGCTGCTGTATGTACATCACCCTGTAGGTCCCTACCACCAGATATGATCTGTCTGCAACAGAGACCCAGTGATGACATCATTGGGCCAGATTCACAGAGCCCTTACTCCTGTCTAACTCGCGTTAGACTGGAGTACCTTCAAATTACGCGCGTTTTTTCAATCCTCAAACCATGAAAATACGGCTGCGGGCTTCAATCCGACTGGCTTACGTGTTCGTACACCTTCGGATCTACGCTGCAATAATTTTGCGGCTGCTGGGTGGAGTTCCCGTCGTTTTCCGCGTCGGGGTATGCAAATGAGCTTTTGCAGACGATCCACGAAGTTACGAACGTCAATCGCAATCTCTTACGGCATCTTTAGTCATCTTTTTCCTGCGTAAAATTATACCAGCTTTTTGCTGGTCTAATATTAGACAGCCCATGTTAAGTATGGCCGTCCTTCCCGCGTCGAATGTCAACGTCTTTGTTTATTTTTTACGTAAGTCGTCCGGGAATAGGAATGTCCGTAAATGACGCTACTCGAACAACGAATGACGTAACGACGTTATTTCGCGCAATGCACGGCGGGAAATTTCTGAACGGGGCATGCGCAGTTTGATCGCCGCGGGGACGCGCCTAATTTAAATGCTTCACGCCCCCTAATCGCGTATTTCCATTACGCGGCGAGAAATACACTACGCCGCCGTATCGTAAGGAACAAAATCTACCAGAATTTGGCATATAGTATGGTAAAATACGGCGGCGTAGTGTATCTCTGATACTGTGCGCCAATGTAATTGTATCTGAATCTGGCCCATTGAGACTAAAATAAGGCGTGTAATAAAAATGAAGAGACTTTATGTAGATGTTGTATTGGCATGTTAGCGAGGAGGAAAGCAGGAACCAAGGAAGCTGATTCATCTTCAGCTTGTAGAATATAAATGTTTGAATGTTCATTGCCTGTCCACATTTCTATTTTAGGGTCAGCTGGAAATAAATACTTTGTTTCATCACCACAAGTAATCAGTGTTAAGTGAGGGCGATAAAGGAATGCTGTGTCAGCCGTAGAGAAATTTCAGATGTAAGAACGTGTTAAGCATCTGCAGGGCATTTGTCATGGAGCAAGTGAACTAATGGCTGTGTAATTCTCTTTTCTCCCTGCTTGTCACGCACCCCTCGGCAAAGGCTCAGGTTGGTATTTTATTCTCTGTATTGATTGTCATTCGCATACAATATATATAATACTGGTTACAAGCTGGAAGTGCGCGGCCTCTGTGTGATGTCCAGTCTGGGCGACAATACTAATTTACTTATAAACCTTGGTCTGTAATTTGCAGCTCGAAAATTGGCATAACAAAAGGCAATAAGTAAGGCTGGATGAATACTTTGCCTCCTTAGCTATTTGGCGTATATCTGTGGGCAGGCTATGGACATTCAAGGATTATATTTCTGCATTTAACAACTGGTAATTTAAGCTTTAATACAAGCCCATAATGACCTCTGTAGCTGCAGCCACTGTGGAGCAATCCATCCTCAAATTATACAGTAGACATGTGCAGAACGAAAACATTTGTTCTGTTTTCTTTCGTTATTTACAAATTTTAGTTTATTTTTACTTGGCTATTTACATAAATTAGTAAAGTTAAATTTGTTGTATTCATTTTCAGAATTTCTTTCCTTTTATTCAAATTCTATTTCATTCAAATTTTCAGAATTTGAATTGCATTTGAATCGAATTCCATTTAAAATGAAATTTATTCTACTCTAAATTGGAATTTTGGAAGATGGTTGTATTCTTTTTTTATCCTATTCTAATTTATTATTTTCTATTCTATTTGAATTCAAATTGATTTTATTTTAATTTTGGGAAATGGTTATATTGTATCTATTCTATTCTGTTGTTTTTTTAATTCTATTCTTTCATTTTCTATTCTGTTCTTTTCTATTGTATTAAAATTAAAACTTATTCTATTTGAAATTTGAACTTCAGAAGATGGTTATATTCATTTTATGATATGCTATTCCTTTTCTTCTATTCTTTTTTCTATTCTATTCTTTTTGAGGGCCAGTTCACACCAGATGCAGTTCTGTTCAGTTCTATGTGCTTTTTTTCACAAAATGGATGCACAGTGTTTTCCATGTATTCCAATGGCTCTAAATTGCTCTAGTTCACAGCATGCAGTTTCTGGTCAGTTTCTGCACCGGAAACTGACTGCATGGTGTGAACTAGAGCCAACTAGAGCCATTGGAATACATGGAAAACCCTGTACATGCATTTTTAGTGCAGAAAAAATGCACACGAAACTGTACGGAACTGCGTCTGGTGTGAACTGGCCCTTATTCTATTCACTTCTATTGTATTTGAATTAGAATTTATTCCATTCGAGATTGGAATTAAAGAAGATGGTTATATTCTTTTTATTTTATTCTAGTCTATTCTATTCTGTTTTTTTTATACTACTACATTTCTTTATGTTCTATTCTATTTTATTCTGTTCTTTGATTTTATTTTCTATTTTGGTATTTTTTTCCACAATTATTTCATTTTCTATTCTATCCCTTTATTATATATCCTATTTTTTCTATTCTTTTATTTTCTATTATATTCTTTTTTATTCTATTATATATATTTTTTTCTATTCTATCCCTTTATTATCTATCCTATTTTTTTCTATTCTTTTATTTTCTATTATATTCTTTTTTATTCTATTATATATATTTTTCTATTCTATTCCTTTATTTTCTATTCTATTTTATTCTCTTCAATAAATTGAAAAAACAAAAACTAATCAAATTAAAAAACTATTTGGATTCAAAAACTATTCAAATTGATTCAAAAACTACTCAAATCGATTTGAAAATGATTTTAACCTCCCTGGCGGTATGATTCTTTCAGATTTTAGGTGCTGAAAGCGGTACCATTATTTGCAAGGGAATTTGGCGTTTTATACTGTAGGCTTGTAATTCTTAGGAATAACTCACTTAAATCTATCCAAACAAGAGTCTAATAGGCATCCTGGGTATGATTTCTTTTTTTTTTTTTTATTAAAAATGATAATATAATAAATAATTATAAAAAATTATAACAAATAATAATATAATAATAGTAAAAATTATTCAATAATGTAATCAAATCAAAATCACTGAAATTTGCTCAGTTGCAGAATTTTTGCTGTCATTATATATATTTTTTTTTATGACGAATTTCCCCACAAATCGCTATCGCTGAATTCTGCAAGTGATTCTGATTTATTATCGCTGTTTGTTAGCTGCTCTAAAACAATTTTTGCCATAAAGGGACACTTTTGGTTGCTATGGGCAATCTACAGTTTGCAGGGAGAAAGAACAGTTTTATTATATAAAAGGACATGTAGTGCACTGGGCAGACCACTAGGGACATGGGGGGTGTGTATTTCTTACATACAGTACTGTAATCTATAAGATTACAGTGTACTGTATGTATAGTGTTTGTTTACATTTTTGAATTTGGCGCCGTTCTCCGTCCCCGTGCGTCGTAAGGTCGCAGGGAACGGAGCTCGGCGGCACACGGGAACGCTGTGTGAATCGAGCGAGCACCCGCTCGCTCACACAGCGCGGATGCATCGCTGGATCCACGGAGAAGGTAAGTAAACAGTCTCTGTGGATGCTGTGAGGCGAGCCCGAGTCTGACTCGGGGTTACCGATCATAGCACAGAAATCTAACCCCGAGTCAGACTCGGGAACACCGCCAGGGAGGTTAAAAAAAATTGTTATTTCGGATTTGTTTTAATTGGTTACTATTGTAATTTGGATAACGAAAAATGTGTCCGAATTTAAATTCAAAATTATACGAACCACACGTGTCTATTTCACAGCAGAGGCATTGACATTGTTCAAGTAGTTCTTTCTTCTCCCTACTCCCCTTTCTGCAGTGACTCAGCAGCTCAGCTGTTCTGCCCTTTCTTCAAGCAGTGACTCTGCAGCTTTGCTCCACCACCCCAGCAGTGACACAACAGTTCCACTTACCCTGTCCTACAATCACAAGGGCTTAGGTGTGCACACAGGGTGTGCCTGGCCACACTCTAATCACCCTGCGTGGTGCAGATTCCCCTTGTTTAGACCCCTGATATGTCTGCAAAGCCCTCAAACGGGGGTCCAAATTTTAGTTCCAATAGAAACTACTGACACCATCCACCAATTTCTGCCTTAATTACACCATCCACTGCTCTACTAACACCCTCCACTGCTCTACTGGCATCGTCAGTATATATAGACACACACATATGTGTTTAATCTTTGGGATGCACATCCTAATCCAGGGATAGGCAACCTGGGGCCCTCCAGCTGTTGTGGAACTCCATTTCCCATGAGTCATTGCAAGGCTGGCAGTTACAATTACTCCCAGAGGCATGATGGGACTTGTAGTTCTGAAACAGTTGGAGGGCCCCAGGGTGCTACCCCTGCCCTAATGCAATAGACTGTGCACACCGATGCACAACAGTGACTAATACCACCTTCCAGACATTCATTAGAGATTAGAAATCTGGAAGACTGCTGAGTAATTGTTTGAAGTGACGGGCAGAGGGAAATTTGAGTCATTGCTGGGAGGACAGGGTGAGCTGAGCTGCTGAGTTTACTTCTGGAAAGGGGGAGAAGAATGAGCTGAGCTTCAGAGTTATGGCTGGGGGCAGCATGGGCTGGGCTAAATATTTACTGCTGGAAGGGGAAGCTGTGCTGCCTTGGATGGCTTCAGATTTTTGGTTGTAAATTTTGAGGACAAATTGCTCCTGCAGCTATAGAGATCATGGGTGGCTTGATATAAGCAAAGTTCCTTTAGTTGTCAAGAATAGTCTTGAATGTCCGTGGCCAGTTTCACTTTAAAGTTAGTGTACTGATTCAAATTTAGATTTTTTTTTTTTTTTAATACATTTATATTGCCGAGTGTCTCTTCCTTCAGGACCTTTCCCCCACTTCCTGTCTTGGTAATGCTAGGACTCGGGCCGGCCTTAGGTGTTTAGGCGCCCTGTGCGGGCTAGTCCTTTGGCGCCCCCCTATCTTCACCCCTCGCCCCCTGGTCACCTAACCATACACAAAGAGGAAAAAAATATTTGTAACAAATAATTTGTTTTAATAACAGTTAATTTAAGTGCATGTGCAAACAATTACAATAATAAATAACTTGATAGACTGGTAACAATGATCCTCCTCCCCTTCTGTGTGTAGTGTGGCTATAAAAAGTAAATACTTTTTCTTTTTTCTTTTTATCTGAAAAAGTAGATGCATGCAGGGCCAGGGGCTCAGTGTGACTTACCTTTCCATGGACAGTGCGGCTTTGCATTTAAAAATGGCGCCGTCCGGCTCTTAGACGCCACTGCGCGTGCACCGTCTCCCCGAGAACAGCCCAGTGTTTTCGGGCTTTCCCGGGCAGCGGCGGCGCATGCCCAGTGTGCCTGTCGGGGGCCGGCAGCAGCCATTTTTGTTTCAGCTGCTGCAACCAATGCATTGGTTGCTCTTCACCCAGTCCCAGGGCAGGGGGACCTGGCAGCACGCAGGAGGACCTGGCAGTGCCTGCTGCTGTGACTCGTAGGAGTCTAACTCCTATGATGATCATGTGAGTAACTGACTGCGACTCACATTCTGCGAGCTGTGATGGCCGCACGGCGCCCCTGTTGCCCATGGCGCCCTGTGCGGCCGCACAGCTCGCACACCCCAAAGGCCGGCCCTGCCAGGACAAGATGTGTTAGGGTTTTGTACTTATTGTCTTAATGTATTATGGTCAGGGCCAAAAGAAATGCATTTTGATAGCCAGCCCAAAGTAGAAGTGTTGGCTTCTCTTCAGGACTATTTTGTGCCCTCCTTAGCGCCTCTGTAGGCAAAGCTTGTTGATTACAGAGCACAATAGTTAAAGAATAAATTTATATACAAAGCCAAAGAGTCAGAAGAATAAAGTGTAAATCAGAAAGAGAGAGAGATACTGAAGGCAGACAGCTTCTGCTTAGGAAATCTGTAATGCTCTGAGATGTTGTACAGTGATACCTCGGTTTGCAAGTAACGGTGTATACGAGCGTTTGGCAAGACGAGCTATATTTTATTTAAAATCCTGACTTGATTTGCGAGGGCTGTCTCGCAAGACGAGCAGGACTCAAGCCGCTGGTGAATGTATTACCATATGTGGTGAGGAGAAAAGTTTAACGGCTCAGAAATTCCAGAGAACTGGATGGCTGGATCCAAACACTTGGGTGCCGGCACTGCAATGATATGCAAAACTTAAGAGAAAAACTAGGATGGCCGCACTCCAAAAAATGTTCCCTTTAATAAAACTGGTCACAAAAGTAACATGTCACAGCAGAAAATCAGATAAAAACTGACGCGTTTCACACTATCGTACAGTGCTTAATCGCAGCTGGTGTGCATAGCAAACAGAAAAAGAATTTATACTCTATCGATATAGTATAAATTATTTTTCTGTTTGCTATGCACACCAGCTATGATTAAGCACTGTACGATAGTGTGAAACGCGTCAGTTTTTTATCTGATTTTCTGCTGTGACATGTTACTTTTGTGACCAGTTTTATTAAAAGGAACATTTTTTGGAGTGCGGCCGTCCTAGTTTTTCTCTTCAGTTTTGCATTACCATATGTGGCCAGAAGTCCAGGGGTGCTGGAGAACTCGAAGACGCTCTGAGACACTCCCAGCTGGGTGGACCGGGCGTAATGTTCATCGGAGCGCCCGAAAGTGTCAACAGTTCCTGAGTGTCTCCGAGCATCACCAGCACCCCTGGCCACATACAGTACTGCATACACCAGCAGTGGTTGTGGAACGAATCGTCTGAGTTTACATTATTTCTTATGGGAAAACTTGCTTTGATATACAAGTGCTTTGGATTACAAGCATGCTGTATTACTGTATATTAATATAGTATAAAAAATTATTGTTGCAAAAAGTTGTGCTTATCTGCATCTGAGATCATTGCTGCAATGTTAAGATTTAGTTTAAGGGTGGGATCCAGGATCATTGACAAGTAGGCAAGTGAGGATAAGGATTAGTGTTGCTCACGAATATTCGCATATTGCATATTCGAGTATTTGCGAATAAATCGAATATCGCGGTGAATATTCGCTATTGCGAATATTCGTATTTTTTAAAATTTATTTTTAAAACAGATCACATCCTAGTGATCTCCATCGACGTCTAAAAGCATTGCTGGTATGATTAGAGACCCTGGGCCGAGTAGCTGAGGCGATCCTTTTATGTTGCCGAATATTCGCAATGCGAATATTCGTATTACGAATATTCGCGAATACTTTCTCTGCCCTTCTGTGTTTTGTGTATAAAAAAAAAAAAATTAGCTTTAGTTTAGTCATATAAGTTTGTGTAAGTAGAGTTAGTGTTTAGTGCATATTAGTTTAGTAATCCAGGAAATGATCTCCGTTTTCGCGTGTTGACGAGAATTTCGCAATCAATTTCGCATTCGCATTAGCAAAATTTTGCATTCGCATTAGCGAAATTTCGCAAAAATTTATTTTTTTATAAAATATCACGAATATTCGATATTAACGAATATTTCGCGAATATTCTTCTATATATTCGTGATGATAGCCAACAGCTCCATTTTAAGAGAACCCATTGTCCCATGAAAGGAGACATAGGGGACTTTACAAAGGCAAGAGCAGGGCTAGAGAATGCAAACTGGGAACAAGGTGCTGCATTAGAACCCATTTCCTGTTTGCTTTATTTTTCCTTCCTTCCTCTAGTGGTCAAATGTAATTCTGCATCGGTTTAATATTTGCCAATGATTGAAAAAAGAAAAGCATGTTGTAAAAATGTTTGGGTAAATCCCTCGGTGGTCAGAGGATGGAATCAAAGCATTTCTGATAATTTGAACTGATGTTTTTGTTGGGTAGGTGACACTGTGTATGTCAGTTGTTGCTAATTATTGTGCGACCAATGTGGGTGTTAGGAGGTTAGGTAGCAAGAAAATGAGGTGTGGCTGATATCTGTTAGCAGGGCCGCTAATAGAGGGGGAACACCAATCCTCCTCTAGAGGGCCCGGGCACACAGAGGATCCAAACAGCAGAGGTAATCGGTGTGCTCAGGTGGAGGGGCAATTACAGAAGGATGCCCTGTGTGGTTCTTTGCAGCAGCTGAAAGCCGGTTTCTCCCCCTCCCACTGGCTTTCAGCTGCTGCAGGGAGAGACACAGACACAAGGGCATCGTTCTTGTACTTGCTACCCCCGCACTAGTCCCCCTCCCTGTTTTTAACATTTTAATAAATATTTTTTTTTTTATTGTAGAGTAATTTTTAAAACAAATATATAATAATTTGCGCACAATGATTGGCCAAACATGCACTATGACCCTGCATGCTTGGCCAATCACAGCGCGCAAAAAACAGAGAGCCATAATTGGCCAAAGCCAGGGTGTCTTTGGCCAATTATGGCTCAGGGCTTTAGCACACGCCCCACACTATATAAGGCCGCCTGCTGGGCGGCCTTGTGTAGTGTGTTCCAGCGCTGAACAGAGATCACTCAAAGAGACAGAGAGATAGTCTTTTTATATAGCTATATAGAGCAGGCAGTCTAGTCAGTTTAGTTAACTTTACAGTGTGTAGAGGATATATATACATCCCTAGGAGTTGTACATATATTTATACACTGTATAGCTTAGCTAGATCAGCTATTCCTAATTTACTGGCAGGCAGGTGATTGTGCTATTTAAAGACATTATCACACGTATAGACACCCAGCAGGTACAATATTTAAAGGAATTTTTCATTTTTTTTTTTTTTTTATTTACTCATCATTAAAATCACTGCTCCTGGAGCAGTGATTTTAATAATGTTTAAATTAAAAAAAAAAATCCTTTAAATATTGTACCTGTTGGGTGTCTATAGTTTGCCTGTGAAAACGTCTTTGAGAACCCGGGTCTTGCCGAGGGAACATGTATCAATGGAAAAAAGTTTTAAAAACGGTAATTTTTCCAGGAGCCCTGCTCCTGAAAAAACGACTGTTTTTAAAACTTTTTTTTCCAGTGATACATGTTCCCTCGGGCAAGACCCGGGTTCTCAGAGACATTTTCCAACAATAACTTGAATATTGGTCTTTAAAATGATAGTTTTTGAATTCGAACGTGCGGTCTGTTCGAACGTTCTGGTGCGAACCGAACAGGGGTTTTCGGCTCATCCCTAGTGACCACAACATACAGGGATTTACAATGTAATACTGACATATAATCACACACATAGGTTGGACTTAATGGACTTGTGTCTTTTTTCAATGTCACCTACTATGTAACTATGTAACTATTTTGTGTAATATTACAATGCTTTTCATGTCATCATCATCATAGTGTATAATTTGAATACAATTTGTAGTAGCATTGTAAGGCCTAAAAGTGATGGTCAGGGTCTACACCTAGGTAGGTAGGGAAGGGTGTGTAATTTGGGTGAAGTCTCTTCCTACAATTTTGACATAAGGCCATATAGAAAGGTTAAAAAGAGGAGGCTTAGATTGTAAAGTTCCTGTTTTATGTATTTCTCCTTATGGGGAATGCTATCTGTTTTCACCTGAGTGGGCACCATTAGCATAGCTGGATACACACTAAAACATAAGAAAAACCCTGTTGATGGGCAAGTTATCTGGAATTGGCCAGCCAGGCAAGATAGAGTAATCTATGTGCTTTGTTGTAAAAGGGGAGTTAAACCAAGATATGGGCCGAGTCTTTTTCGATGGGATAGAAGCTAAGCCTCTACCTGGGTAGCAGAGAACGAGACTGGTTCCATTGAGAAACAGGTGATGGCCAAGTGAAGGTGGGTTGGCCAACTTGATGGTGGTGAGTTTTTTTATTTTGCAAGACCATAATCTAGGGCAGTTTTTATGCAAAGGTTACGCCTTGAAACTCGCAACCCTAGGGATTTTTGGTTCCCGTTGATTGGTGCAATTACTGAAAGACGGGCCTTTGACTACTGAAATTTGGAGGCCCCCCCCCCCCCCCTATAATCAAGTGAATTTGTGCCTTCTGTTGTGACCCTTAGGTCAAGTAGTGTACTGTAGATCCAGAACAATGAAATTGGGGTTTCTGACCCTCCACCGCTGAAATGTACAATAGGCCCCAACACAGGAACTAGCTTAACAGCCTGCCACTAGCACTAGAAGGGCTCTACAGAACTGCATGAAAAATAAAAAAAAGTAGATTATAACAAATATCATAATAATCATAATGATGCAATTTATTCTGTCTTCTACAGCTCAAACTCCTAGCAGGTTTTTACAGATCACTTGACAAGTTCAAAATGTGGTGGATTTATTAAAGGAGAAGTTCAGCCTGGGCTTATTCGACTGGACTTCTCCTAAGGGTCACAAGAGTGCAATTCGTTTGAAGTCTGAAGACCGCTCTCTGCTGACGTCACCAAGTTCAGTCCAGGCACCACGTCATCCCAACTTCAGAAGTCTGGATCCCCAGGTGCCTGGACTGATGGCAGTTTCAGCCTCTCAGCGAGCCGCTGAGAGGCTAAGACAGCTGCTCCTAGCCTCTCCACAGCTCAGCACTCCAATGAGCGTGGAGGAGCAGAGCAGTAGAGCTGCTGATTGACAGTCAGCATCTCTCCTTTCAGGGAGCCGAGAGAACCGAGCCATCGACGATGTTTGATGGCTCGGTTCTCAGTGCAGAGACAGCGGAGAATCAGACCGATGCTGCAGGTAAGTATGAATAGGGAAAAAACCCCATACTTCTCCTTTAAAGTCAAATAGACTGGCACTTTGCAAATCAAGTTATACTTATTTTCTCCAGAGCTTAGTAAACATAGTAAGGCTCTGCTGATTTCCATCATCCAAGCATGTGCAAGCAAAACATTTTTTCTTTTTTCTTTTCCTTGCACTCGATTGGGTATTTTTTTTACAAAGTGAGGCCTTTACCACATTACCTTTACAAAGTAAAAATTAGTTCCACTTCCCTTGCAAAGTGCACAGTCTATTTGCCTTTAGTAAATCAACCCCAATGTGTTTTAAAGGTCAAGTTCACCCAAAGCTAATATTTCAGCCTTGGTTGAAGTAGATTGATTCTTCATCTGGCTTAATATATTTCTAGGAGACTCTGCTGGTGAGATTTCCCTTGAGTATCTACTTTGGGTAAAATTAACCTATTAAAATTCTGTTTGCTCCTTGTTTCTTTTATATTAAGCCTGCCATAGGCCAAGCATACCATTTAAAAAATGCACTGTGAGGCTTTTCTATGGGTCTTTTATGCCTCGTACACACGATCGGACATATCCGATGAAAACGGTCCGCGGACCATTTCCATCGGATATGTCCGATCGGGAGTTTGATCCGATGGCGTGTACACACCATCGGATCAAATTCCCCGCCGCCGGACGGCGCGGTGACGCGGCGGTGACGTTGACGCCGCCGCGTCATCGCCACGTCACCGCACCAGGAAGTAAAACACTTCCGCGCATGCGCCGAATCCATTCGGCGGCGGCGCGGCGGCAGTGGGGGACGACATGTCTGCTGGTAAGTGTACTAACCAGCAGACATGTCGGGCGGACAGATTCCCACCGGATGGATTTCAAAGCATGCTTTGAAATCTGTCGGGTGGAGAAATCTGTCCGCTAGCCCATACACACGATCGGAGATGTCTGCTGAAACGGTCCATCGGACCGTTTTCAGCGGACATATCCCCTCGTGTGTACGCGGCCTTATAGTCAACCTATTTGATTTATAGGGTGACTGGGGAGGTGGAATAGGCAAAGCCATGCTAGACTTTACAAGAACTTTGGCTGCTTATATGTAAAGAATAAGGCCGTGTACACACGGCAGAGAACCTCGATGGGCAGAACACATCGTTCCACCCGTCGAGGTTCTCTGCCGGCCGTCGAAATCGGCGACCCGCCCGTCAGGAATGGCAACCAGCCATTCATCCAGGCGGGCCGTCAAACAAATAGAGAGCGTGCTCTCTATTTCTGCTCGACGGGCTTCCCGACGGGATGCTCGCCGAGAGCGTACACAGGGCCGAGGTCCTCGCTGGAATGCAGCTTCCAGCGAGGTTCTCGCTGGTTTCCAGCGAGAACCTCGGTCGTGTGTACGCCGCCTGACTGATTATTTTGGCTTTCATGAAGGGAACCTCTGCCTATGTATTTTTTCCTTATTTTCCCAGGTCCAGGGTCATTATTTGTTACAGGGTCACTTTAAAATGCTAGAGGCCATTTTAACAGATACATTTATACCTCTTACGATGGGAAACACTTTTGAAAAATAAAATCTATCTCCCACTCCTCAATTTACCACCTCAATCTCCTCACATTTCACAAACTTAGTGAGTGACATATCCGTATGGATGTCACACCACTTCCTCAAACTTAAGCCCTGTACACACGGGCCAGAATCTCGTCAGGAAAAAAACATTGTTTTTCCTGACGAAATTCTTGGCAAGAATCTCTTGCCACCCGAGTGTACAGACTCTCCTTTCAAAAGAACCGCGGTTCTCTTAAAAGGCAAGAGCGCAGTGACGACATCGCGTACAACGAGCACCGCCATCTTGCTGCACCCTACCTATGCCTAGGAAGCTACCGCGCATGTGTAAAAGTCATTTCGAGCATGCACGGGTTTCCACGGCGAAAGGTAAGTATACACACTCTGGGGTTTCTCTATTTTTCTCAATTTTTTTCGTCTAGATTCTAGGCAGTTTTCTTGTCGAGAAACCTGAAAGCCTCGTACGCACGCTTGGTATACTGGAGTTTGAGGATAGGAGAGGCTCTAGAAAAGTCCTGGAGGCGAGCATGGGAGGGAGGTAACAAGGGAGTTACAGAGAAGGAGGTCCTGGGAGGAGCAAAGATGAGGATTTGGGTGATATCTGCAGATGGGGTTGGTGAGGTAGCTGGGGGCAATGTTATGGATGGCCTTGTATGTTTTGGTTAGTATTCAGAATTTTGTACAATAGGGTAGTGGATAGTGATGAGCAGAATACGCCATATTCGATTTCGCGATATTTCGCGAATATTTCGAAGAATATTCGCGAATATTCGTTAATATCGAATATTCGTGATATTTTATAAAAACAAAAACATTTTTTTGGATAAAATATCACGAATATTCGATATTTACGCTAGTGCGAAATTGATTGCGAAATTGATTGCGAAATTTGAAAAAATACGAATATTCAAAATAGCGATATTTGCGTTATTTGCAAATACTCGAATATGCAATATTCGTAGCGAATATTCGAATATTCGTGAGCAACACTAGTAGTGGAAGCCAGTGAAGGGATTGGCAGAGGAGCATTAGTCACCGATCCGTTAGTAATGGCCTGTACACATGATCTGAAAATCAGACGAAAAATACTACTTACGACGTGATCGGACAAGAATCAGGTCGTTACTACAGAGCTTTCGAGAGCCGATCATGAAAGTTCATCCGATATTATTTGATCGGACAAGCACGAAAATTTTCTATGTACGATATCAGATCCAGCAAGGAAACTGCAGGCAGAGCTTTCTTGCCGAGTAAACCCTGCATGTGTACGAGGCTTGAGTCTTTCTAAAACTAAGCTTGTAATATTTCCTCCTCCCCGATCCCCTCCCCGCGACTTTACCATTGAGATCAACGGCACAACCATTGGTCCCTCCACACATGCCAGGGTGCTGGGTGTAATCCTAGACTCTGAGCTCTCCTTCAGCCCCACATTCAATCACTGGCTACATCTTTCTGCCTCAACCTCCGCAAAATTTCCAGAATTTGCCCCTTCATGACTAACCATCACAAAACAACTTATTCACTCCTTGGTTATTTCCCGTCTCGACTGCTGCAACTCTCTTCTCACTGGCCTACCTTTTTACAGGCTATTCCCCCTTCAGTCTAATATGAATACTGCTGCTAGATGAATACACCTTATGCCCTGTACACACGACAGATCGTCCGACTTTTTTCACTTACTAGTCGCAAGTAGCAATTGAATAGGTTACTAAAGTCACTAAAATTCTCATACGACAGGAAAAAAACGGCAGTGATGTCTTGTATTGTAGTGTATTTGTATTGTATTTTCGGATGAACGAAAATCGTACCATCTGGTATCGTACAAGGAACATTTTCGTGTTTGTCCGATCAAATAATATCGGATGAACTTTCATGATTGGCTCTCAAAAGCTCTGTACTTACGACCTGATTCTTGTCCGATCACGTCGTAAGTGGTATTTTTCGTCCGATTTTCAGATCATGTGTACGGGCTATTACTAACGGATCGGTGACTAATGCTCCTCTGTCAATCCCTTCACTGGCTCTTCCACTACCCCATCGTATAAAATTCGGAATACTAACCAAAACATACAAGGCCATCCATAACATCGCCCCCAGCTACCTCACCAACCTCATCTGCAGATATTACCCAAATCCTCATCTTTGCTCCTCCCAGGACCTCCTGCTCTCTAACTCCCTTGTTACCGCCTCCCATGCTCGCCTCCAGGACTTCTCCAGAGCCTTTCCCATCCTCAAACTCCTTTCCCCAGTATGTCCGGTAAGCCCCTACCCTGTCCGCCTTAAAGAGGAAGTAAACCCATCAGGGTTTACTTCCTCTTTGTTCACCTGCAAAGTTGTCCCTGAGGGTTTACAAACACTTTAAGGCAATCCCTGAAAACTCACTTATTCAGGAAAGCCTACCCCACCTCCACCTATGAACTGTACCCGAGTCACCTCCAACTGATCACCCCCCGCAGCTACCGTGTTTCCCCTAAAATAAGACACCGTCTTATATTTTTTTTTCCTCAAGAAATCACACTATGGCTTATTTTCGGGGGGTGTCTTATTTTTATTACAGAAAATAAAGGTTGCCTACCTGAACCACACTTGCACTTCTTAGCATTTCCTCTGTCCACCTGTAGACTGAGATTATCGTATTCTGCACGCCATTTTTGGACCATTCGGATATCCAACTTCTTCTCTTTGCAAAAAGCCGTAAGATTCTTGCCTCGGGAGTCCTCCACAATTCCTTTCTTGTACTCAACAGAATAACTCTTTCTTTTTGCACTCATCTTGTCTGGTTGTACCACTACAAGATATCACTACAAGATTCGACACTACATCTTATTTTCGGAGATTCGACACTACATCTTATTTTCGGAGATTCGACACTACATCTTATTTTCGGAGATTCGACACTACATCTTATTTTCGGAGATTCGACACTACATCGCTACGTCTTATTTTCGGAGGGGTGTCTTATATTTCTATCTTGCGTCGAAATCCCGCTACGGCTTATTTTCGGAGTACGTCTTATTTTCGGGGAAACACGGTATTATCTTTTGTACCACCTCCCCATCCCTTTAGATTGTAAGCTCCACAAGCAGGGCCCTCCTGTCCCTTCTGTATGTATTGTAATTGTACTGCCCCCCCCTCTACATTGTAAAGCACTGCGCAAACTGTTGGTGCTATAAAAATCCTGTATTATTATAATAATAATAATAAAACTTCTCTGTAAAACTACTGTCAACTACTATAATACTGTAACAGTGCTGCACCATCAGTTAGTCTGCCCGGGGGCTTGTAAGGCAACAAATAATAGAACAGTTGATGGTATAATTAGTAGCTAGTCGCTGTTTTGTTGATTGGCCAGTTAGAAAGTGAAGATAAAAATTCTGATTTCTTGTGCATCTGCTTTTTCTTTCTTTTTTTTTTATTAGAACATTTGTGAGTTGTGTGGGTGGAGATCCAGTTATATATATATAAAAGGAGTCTTTAAGCCTTGTGCCGCTTACTGCGATATAACTGCGATTTACTTTTTAGTTCAACTCTTCTGAAGAGTCTGAAAAGCTACTGAATTATTTACAGTAACTGAACATTTTATTATAGAAAAAAAAAAAAAAGGATTTAGTGTCTAAAGCTGTATCGCATTTGCAAAGAGATGGTAGATGTAATGGGGTAATTATTGTTGTGCACGGCTGTCCTCATTTTCCCTCAATAGACAAGATTTTATCCTAAGTTTTTACAGTAAACATGCAGTTATTCTATACTAAAACTGGTACTAGAAATTAAATACTGCAGATTTCTCCCCAATGGAGCTTGGGAAGTCAAGCCTAGGCCAGCTTCCTCCTGCACCCTTTATAAACGTATGAGATTGCTCGCCACATTGATGAACCAATATTGAGGACTGGTGGCATTAAGTGGAGATGCTTCAAAATTTAGACCTGGTTTAGAGCATTACCTACCCTCAATGATAATTGGCTGGCATTATATAGCTACATAGAAAGTACATGCCGGCAACTCGACAGCTTCTACATAGAAAATATTTATTGAAGCATTAAAGCAGTAACATCATCCAAAAATTCTGACACGTTTCGGCCTTAGGCCCTTATCATCTATGCTTTGGTGAAGACCTAAGGCCGAAATGTGTCAGCAATTTTGGATGATGTTACTGCTATAATGCTTCAATAAATATTTTCTATGGAGAAGCTGCTGAGTTGCCGGCCTGTACTTTCTATGAATCACTTGGGAGCTTAAAGCGGGGGTTCAACGAAAATCAACTTTCTCTCACTAGATCCAGCATACTGCTGACACCTGCAGTATGCTGGATTCTTTTTTTTTTCTTTCGTACTTATCGTTTTAGCCGGGTTTCTTCTCCGGCTCCGAGCGGCGTATCCTTCCGGGTAGTAGGCGTTCCTAAATCAAGCCCAGTTGATTGACGGGCTTGGATAGCGCGTCACGCCTTCCAAAAATACCCGAAGTGACGCTCGGGTGTTTACGGCACCTGCGCAGTCAGCTCTACACGGCAGGCGCAGGAGAGCCCGTCAATCAAGCCCGTCAATCAACTGGGCTTAATTTAGGAACGCCTACTCTCCGCAGGATTCCCCGCTAGGAGCCGGAGAAAAAACCCGGCTAAAACGATAAGTACGAAAAAAAAAAAAAAAATACAGCATACTGCAGGTGTCAGCAGTATGCTGGATCTAGTGAGAGAAAGTGGATTTTTGGGTGAACCTCCGCTTTAATTAGCTAGAGCACCGACTACTCTACACACCAACTATACTATATAGCAGTAGAGCTTGGGTGAGTTTTCCTCTTGCTATTATATAGCTACGTATCTACTCCTTGTTTAGATCTGTGATAACAGGTTTGGCATCGTCTTTCTTTGCCGTTCAGAGATATCATGGGATTGAATGTCGAGAGCTGCAAAGCAAGTTAATGTTGAATGAATACAAAATATTGAAATGTGCTGTACTCCTTTAGTAAAGAAAGCCTATGACATATATAAGAAAGACTGTGACATAAGAAGGCCTCCTGTCACACTTTTGATCCTGCCACCTGCGAGACCTTGCCAACAGCAGTAACACTATGGAGGACACAGCAGGAAATCAAAACACTTGCATGCATTAATCGCTCCCTCAATGACTGGATGAGCGAGGCATCACTCTCTCCCTGGCGACTTACATTCTTAAAGGGACACTAAAGGTTAATTTAACAAACATGTCATATACCTCCACCGTGCAGTTAGTTTTGCACAGAGTGGCCCCAATCATCCTGTTCTGGGGTCCCACAGCGGCTGTCTCGGCTCCTTCCCACAAGAGCTAACCCCCTCTGGGAAGCTCTTTCTCAAGAGGTTACCTTGCGGGCACGCTCCCGTGTATAACTCGGCAGCGTGAATCAATGGCTGTGCTGCTATCAGTCTATCCAATTAGGAGCCATTCAGACATTGAGAGAACGATGTGTGATCACGCCCGTGGAGATTCGGGCACAAGTAAGTAAAATAAGGACTCTGGGAGGCCGGAGAGTGCAAGGTGTTTTTTTCACCTTAATGCATAGGAGTTGAACAAACACAAAGCTTTTCAATCCCTTTAAGCATTTTCGGCACCACTGGGAGGACAGTTACAAAGCAAGTGAGTGTTCACCCAACAATCCTGTTGCATTATGTGAGAAATTTTTACCCCACTGGAAACTACCATGTGTTGCAGTATTTGTGGAATCCTTGCAGGACTTCTAGCACTGCTGCTCTCAGATTCCCTGCCAACACTCCCCAAGTTTCCTTAAATGATTTAGGCAGCAAAGGAAAAACGCCGTTTCAGGCGAAAAACTCCAGGCACAATGAATAGTGTGAGACTCTTCACATGGGTGCGAGCCCCATCTCGCCTGCCGTAGAAGACTGAATAATGAAAGAAATTGGCTGCACTGACTGACGTTCTTAAAGTCCATTTACTGAATGTTCGATGCAAACAATGGCACACACAATGGTTGCAGTAGCCGGAACAGAGTTGGACTAGTTTATCACAGCTACACTGTGCTTACTCATGAGTAATGAGTTTAAGTAAGCACAGTGTAGATGCAAAGGCGGATCCAGGGGGGGGCAACAGGGAAATTGCCCCCCCCCCCCGAGGCAATCATGTCACATTGGCTTTAAAAAAAAAAAAAAAAAAATGTTTAAACTGCTTTGCGGTGCCTGCAGCCAGGCCCGGACTGGCCATAGGGCAAACCTAGCAAATGCCTATGGGCCGCGGGCCGCCTTCGGCCTGCGAACGGCCCTCGGCGGCCAGCGGGCCGTATGTCACGTCTCCCCAGGGGTGTACACCACCAACACAGCGCCAGATAGAGAGAGATCAGCTGGGGTATCATAGCCAGCTCTGACACTTCTCCCCTCCCCTTGCTGCCCCCACGGCCAGTTAGAGGAGAGGAGCTGCTTCTACTCCTCCCCCTCCTCTCTTCTTCTCCTCCCGTGTCTGCCCCGCCCACTCTGCCGACGGACACTGTTCTGCTGCCTAAGGGATGTGGGCGAGAAGATTCAAGCCCAGCAATCAGAAAGGAAAGATGGAGTCTGATATCCATCCATCCAGTCAGTCCCTCCTGCCTCTGAGTGAGTACTGAGAGTACTGTACACTGATGTATGGGGTGCCCTTCATTCCCTTCTCTCTCGCTCTCTCTTCACCTTTCTTTCTCTCTCTCTCTCTCTCTCTCTCTCTTTTTTTTCGTTTGCACCCTCCCACCAGCTGCCACTGTAGATAGATAGATTATTATCTATCTAGCTATCTATATACAGTGGCGGCTGGTGCTCAAAATTTTTGGTGGGCGCAAATGAAAAAAAAAAAAAAAAAACAATTGCAGCCTCACTGTGCCCATCTAACGCAGCCACTGGGCCCATCAATTGTCACCACTGTGCAATGCCATCAAACGCAGCCACTGTGCCATCAAACACAGCCACTGTGCCATCAAACGCAGCCACTGTGCCATCAATTGTCACCACTGTGCCATGCCATCAAACACAGCCACTGTGCCATCAATTGTCACCTCTGTGCCATGCCATCAAACACAGCCACTGTGCCATCAATTGTCACCACTGTGCCATGCCATCAAACACAGCCACTGTGCCATGCCATCAAACACAACCACTGTGCCATCAATTGTCACCTCTGTGCCATGCCATCAAACACAGCCACTGTGCCATCAAACGCAGCCACTGTGCCATGCCATCAAACGCAGCCACTGTGCCATGCCATCAAACACAGCCACTGTGCCATGGCATCAAACACAGCCACTGTGCCATCAAGTGTCACCACTGTGCCATGCGGCAAATTGTTGCCACTGTGCCCATTGTCGCCACTGTGCCCATCATCGCCACTGCTGAGCCAGAGGGGGCGGTGCTCCGGAGCCCTCTATAGACGCACCGCCACTGTCTATCTATATCTATCTATCTATCTATCTATCTATCTATCTATCTATTTATCTTTATCTATCTTCCTTCCTTCTCTTCTTTCTTTCTATCTTTATCTATCTATCTATCTTTCTTTATCTTTCTTCCTTCCTTCCCTTCTTTATTTATCTATCTATCTTCCCTTCTTTCTTTATCTATATTTCTTTCTTTATCTATCTTCCTGACTTCCCTTCTTGCTTTCTATCTTTATCTATCTTTCTTGTTTATCTATCTATCTATCTGTATGTCTGTCTGTCTGTCTGTCTATCTATCTATCTTCCCTTATTGCTTTTAATCTATCTTCCTTCCTTCCCTTCTTTCTTTTTATCTTTATCTATCTTTCTTCCCCCCCCCCCCCCGGGCTGCTCAGTCTAAAATGCCCAGGCCTATTTTTTGTCCCAGTCCGGGCCTGCCTGCAGCTGCTGCTGCCGCTCTCACTCTCTCTCTCTCATCACCAGGGCCAGTAGGCTGCCTGTCCTGAGGCTGCTTTGAGCTGTAGCTGACTGCAGCGCTCCCCTCTCTCCTGCGTGTATGACATTGGGCATCTCTGGCTGTGTGTGAGAGCTGGATCTGTGTTCGGCTGTGCTAGACCTGTTTGTGTGATAGTAGATGGAGATTGAATCAGTGTTTTGTTTATCACACAAGCCCGTCTAGGGGGGACCTTGCTAGAACACACAGACCTACAGCTCCTGTTTGTTCCATGACACACGTCGGGAGAGGAGATATCTGCTGTGTGTGATCGAGGTAATGCCATGGTGAGTGCCATGCACAGTGCGGCTGCATTAATAGACAAGAGTGGGGCTGCATTAATAGACAAAAGTGGGGCAGCATTAATAGACAAAAGTGGGGATGCATTTATAGACAAAAGTGGGACTGGATTCATAGACAAAAGTGGAACTGGATTCATAGACAAAAGTGGGACTGGATTCATAGACAAAAGTGGGACTGGATTCATAGACAAAAGTGGGTCTGGATTCATAGACAAAAGTGGGACTGGATTTATATACAAAGGTGGCACTGCATTCATATACAAAGGTGGGACTGCATTCATATACAAAGGTGGGACTGCATTCATATACAAAGGTGGGGCTGCAGTGATATACAAATGTGGGACTGCATTAATATACAAAAGTGGTAGTGCATTAATAAACAAAAGTGGGACTGCATTAATATACAAAAGTGGGACTGAATTTTTATACAAAGGTGGGGCTGCGTTCATATGCACAGTGAGGCTGCAATGATGGGCACTGATGAGGCTGCATTGATCTCTTGTACCATGTCTTCAGTCTCTAAACATCCCTTGTACCATGCCTGCAGTCTCTGACCATCCCTTGTACCATGCCTGCAGTCTCTGACCATCCCTTGTACCATGCCTGCAGTCTCTGACCATCCCTTGTACCATGCCTGCAGTCTCTGACCATCCCTTGTACCATGCCTGCAGTCTCTGACCATCCCTTGTACCACGTCTGCAGTCTCTGACCATCCGTTGTACCACGTCTGCAGTCTCTGACCATCTCTTGTACCATGTCTGCAGTCTCTGACCATCTCTTGTACCATGTCTGCAGTCTCTGACCATCTCTTGTACCATGTCTGCAGTCTCTGACCATCTCTTGTACCATGTCTGCAGTCTCTGACAATCTCTTGTACTATATCTGCAGTCTCTGACCATCTCTTGTACCATGCCTGCATTCTCTGACCATCTCTTGTACCATGTCTGCATTCTCTGATCATCTCTTGTACCATGTCTGCAGTCCCTGACAATCGTCTAGAAACTATGGGATAGATTTATGGCATTTATATTTAAATATTTTTTACTAGTAATGGCGGCAACCATTGATTTTTTAGCGGTACTGCAACATTAACTATAATTGAGTTCTGTAAGCAACACCTTATTTTCTGGCAGTGCCCCTCCCGAGACTAGACTCTGGATCTGCCCTTGTGTAGATGTGCGAAATTATTCCACCTCTGTTCCGGCTACTACAACCATGGCGTGTGTCATTGTTTTTATGCAACATTAAATAAATGGACTTCTAAAACGTTGGTGTGCAGCCAATTTAAGCGAGGGCCACTTAAACAACTTGGTAACTGGTTGCAGGCCACAATCAGCAGAGAGGGTGGATGAGAGGTTTGTGTCCACTCTGTATATGCAAAGCGGACACAGACACAGCCCACTCTACTCTATGGGCCCTCCGATCCGATCTGCCCAGATGGAAGGGGTTGGAGTGATCGTGTAAAAGGGGCTTAAAGCTACTTTCACACTAATGCACTGCAGTTTACCCATACCGCAGGTGCGGCGCAGTGCACCTGTGGCTTTCCTACAGGTAAGCTGCACTTTGCCATAGACTTCTATTATATCCTCCAGGTGTGCTGCACTTTCTGAAAATGCACCAAACCAGCAAGTAATAACAGAAGTCTATGGCTCAGTGCAGGTAACCCGCGCTGCAACTGTTGATCAGTTTGAAAGCAGCCCAGTAACCACTGCAGAACAGATATACCCATATATACACTGTGATTTTAGTAATGAATGAATGAAAACTTATATAGCGCGGCACATGCGAACTGAATCGCCTCTGGGCGCTTGTTGTTCCTGTCTCCTTTGATATCAAAAGAGATGAGTCTTGACCTTTTTCCTGAATGCTAGGTGGTTCTCCTCCAACCGAATGCTGGTTGGTAAAGCGTTCCATAGTCTGGGACCTTGGATCGCGAATCTTCTTTCTCCTTTGGACTTGAAGTTGGCTTTCGGAACCTGGAGCAGGTTCTGATTAGTGGATCGCAAAACGTGATTGGGGTTATGAGCTTTTATTATTTCGCATAAATAAAGGGGGGCATTCCCATGGACACATCTATGCGTAAGACTTTAAAAGCAATTCTGTCTTTAACTGGCAGCCAATGAAGGGCTCTCAGTGAAGGTGAGATGGATTCCCAGGGTTTTTTCCCAGTCACAAGTCTGGCGGCCGTATTCTGAACGACTTGCAGACGAGCGATTTGGTATTTGGGGAGTCCGAGGTAAAGGGCATTTGCATAATCCAACCTGGAGTTTACAATTGCTCCCACCACGACCGCTAAATCCTCTTTAGGGATGAACGGAGTGAGTCTGCGTAGTAGGCGCAGCAGATGGTGAGATCCGCTGACTACTGACCCTATTTGTGCGTCCATTGTCATAAAGGAGTCAAAAATGACCCCTAGGCTTTTGACTTTGGCGCTAGGGGTGATGATTTTGCTCAAAATAGGCGGGGGGGTCCACGCTGTTGAAAGTTAATTCCTGCGCTTGGCGTGAAACAGAAGAAGTTCTGTTTTTGCTCCATTGAGTTTAAGATAACTCTTTGTCATCCAATCCTCTATCAAAGAGAGGCATGTCTCTAGATTGAGGTGGTGATCCTGTCTATTGCAGATGCGGAAATACAGTTGCGTATCATCTGCATATGAGTGGTAGAGCAGTTTTTGGCTGCTGATAATCTCAAAAAGAGGACGAAGATAGATGTTAAACAGCACTGGTGACAGAGGCGATCCTTGAGGGACTCCGCATGTAACTGTGCGTTTCTCAGACGTAAAAGGTCCTAACTTCACTGTTTGCGATCGGTTTTCCAGAAAAGAGGAGAACCAAGATAAATCGCCTTCTGCGACTCTGGCTACTTCAGCAAGCCGAGTCAGTAATAGTTTGTGGTCTACCGTGTTGAAAGCTGCGCTTAGGTCCAACAGAACCAGAAGGCAAGATTCTCCTTCGTCTGCGGCCTCGAGAACATCGTCCCATACTTTCAGCAATGCTGTTTCCGTCCCGTGTCCGGGGCGGAAGCCTGATTGCAATGGGTCAAGTAGCTTGTGGGTATCCAGATGCTGTTGCAGCTGTTGTACCACTACTTTCTCCATTATCTTTGAGAGTACATTGAGACTTGTTATGGGACGGTGGTGGAGTGGGTCCTTGGGGTCCAGGGAGGGTTTCTTCAGGATGGGTTGAATTATACCCTCTTTCAACTGTGAGGGCACTATGCCCTCCAAGAAAGACTGGTTGATAAGTTGCGTGATGGGAGGAGCCAGGATGTCGGCGCATTCCTTCAGCAGTTTTGTGGGGATAATGTCAATTGGCGCTGTGCTATTACGCAAAGCGCCAATGACATTCTTAGTGGTCTCAATGGAGATGGGTTCCAGGGTAAACTTACCTGATATAGGAGAATTACTATGGGTGCTGTGTGAGAGGCTGCAGGGGGGGCTGAGGGGGGAATTGTTTTGCTGAATGCTTTCACGGATTGCCTCGATTTTATTAATGAAGTAATCCGATAGTTCATTGCAAAATTCTTGTGTGTCCAAACTAGGGGCTTCAATGCATCCTGGTTTCATGGTCTGGGTGACCATCTTGAAGAGTTCGCGGGGGCGGTTCAAGGCGCTGTTGATAGCCTCCGAAAAAAAAAATTTCTTGGCTTGGAAAATTTCTTTGTGATATTTTCTTGTCGCCGCCTTGTAGATGGATAGGTGTAGCTCTGAAGAACATCTTTTCCAGGCAGATTCTGCCCTTCTGCGTTCTTGCTTCAGTAACGACAGCTGGTTGTTAAACCAGCTGCGGTTGTTTTTTCGGATGCGGGTTTTACGTTTCGGTGCTACCAAGTCGGCTGACTGTAGCATGGCCAAATTTATGGCATCCAGTGTTACAACGGCCGTTTGATGCGGCTGAATTGTTTGTATTTTTTTCCTTAACGTGGTTTTGAAGAGTTCCGAGTGGAGCTTCTTCTGACATCTGGTCCAGTGTGTTGTCACTGGATTTGATGTATTTGTTAAGGGGGGGATATTGGAAATAATGAATTTGATTGCATGGTGGTCTGTCCATGGCAATGGTTCATTTTCCAGAATTTTTATTTCCAGATTTTGTCTGAAAATAAGATCGAGTGTGTGACCTGAAGCATGTGTGGGCCCACATACAAGTTGTTGTAGCCCTAATCCTTCCAGGTGGTCGATGCAGGCGTCGGCAACAGGGTCTTGTGAGGAGTTGGCCCAGAGGTTTAGGTCCCCGAGCAGCAAAAGTTGTTTGCTCTTGAGGGTATAAGTGGAGATAAACTCCGTCAATGATGGTAGCAGCTGCGATTTTGGGCCAGGTGGTCTGTAGCAGAGTAAGATCCGGACGGTCTCCTGGGAGTTTACTTGCAATTGCAGAGTAAGGGTTTCCATGAATGGAAGAGGGTTTTGAAGTACTGGTTTAGTGATCGCAAGGTGAGTCTTATGGATCACCGCCAGTCCTCCTCCTCTTTGCCCTATTCTGTTTTCCGTTATAATACGGTAGTTTTCTGGCACCAATTCACCTAGAATGGTGTTACAGTCGGCTGTGAGCCAGCTCTCTGTAATAAAGAGGCAGTCTAAATCGTGTTGTAGAAGGAAATCATGGATTTCTAGTCGGTGTTTTACTGCCGATCTTGTGTTGATCAAAGCACATGATATGTGCTTAGATTGGGGTAAACGTCTGCAATTTTTGATAGTCGATCGTCGATCGCTTCTCAATAGTCGCTCAATTCCTAGGATTTTTTTGGTGCTGGCTGACAATATTGCGACAAATCGCCTCAGATCCCAAATGGTTTCCGCAGAATATTGCAGATTAGCCATGGTCGCCAAACACCGGGGGGGTGGGGGGTATTCAAGGATTCGTTGAATCCTCTTTCTGTCTTGGTCCAGAGGAAGGCAAAAAAAACCCTAGCAGTGCTAGGCCAATCTGCTGCTGTAGGGCAAAAAAATTCCTTCCTGACCCCTTGAGAGGCGATCGGACGAACCCTGGATCAAGTACTGATAGTATTGGGAAGGGGGAGAGTGGGGCTGGGTGCAGCAAGATGGCTGCCGATCCTGCAGCAGGATCCAGGATGGGGGCTGTGATCCTAAGTGGATTGGTGCTGCTGGGAAAGACTGGGATAATGGTGGGGAAGCCGCTGCTTTTCTGGGGTAGGAGGGGGCTTGCTAGGGCAGTTTAGGTGATAGCAGGGGCTATGGCCCGGCGTACCGCTAGGCCGCGGGTGAAGCCGCGGCCTTTCCTAGTTCGCGGCTGCCGCGATTGTGATCAGGCCGGCGCGGTTGTAAAAAAAAGACTCCCAGAAGCGGCGGAGATTAAGGGGAGAGGTTGTGGAAGGATGCCTTGGGCAGTGATTGCGGTGTACGGGTACAGGAAGGGGGGGGAACGGAGCGCAAGGGCCGAAGCCGCGGCTTGTCCTGAAAAGGACGGCCGCCCAATGGTGTTCAAGGGGTGGATGGAGCGCCCTGTGCCCTGTGTCAGGGGCTTACCTTAAGGCTCTGGTGATTCCTGGAAGGGAGAACCAGGGGATCCGGGGCGGTGGATCGTGGGTCAGAGCGAGTCTGACAGCGGAGACTGAGGCTGGGGGAGGAAAGCCCTGCCTGTCTGGCTCCAGGGGCCGTACGCCCTTCTGCAAGGAGCGCACGCCGATTACTACTGGAGCTCAGTTCTAGCCCTGGGGAGGAGTCACTCTTTCAGACTCAATCCTGGAGAGCAGGAGAAGATAAACTTACCTTTATTACCAGTCTTCCATTCAGGTATATCCAGCTGTTGCTGCCCCAGGCAGAGTGCATTTGGTATCATGACAGGGGCTAGTGCTATACAGGAAGCATCAGCTGTGCAGCCACTTGCTTCCTCTACTGCTGGTTTTATTCACAACACTGATGCTCTGGGATGATGGATAAGCAACCCGCGATCTGGGCTTACCAACCCACCATCCCAGAGCAGGAGGCTGCGGGCCACATCAGAGGGCACGGTGGGCCACTGGTTGGCTACCTCTGCTTTAAATGATACTTATGCGTACACATGGAATTTCCAGCAACAAATGTTCGATTGGAGCTTGTTGTCGAAAAACCCGAGCATTTGAATGCCCCATCGGACATTCCGACAACAAAAATTTGAGAGCTAATTCTCAAATTTTCAGACAACAAAAGTTACAATACATCTGATTAACACTTATACCAGAGTAATGTATGAGTTTCAGAGAAATTATATTCCGTATTTTTGTTCTTTGTGTCATGTTACGCGGCTAGGTGATTATACCTAGGAAGGTGCCTTGTTTATCATCCTCCTCCATCCCTAAGACCAGAATTCAGGTATAATGTGATTCACTCAGTTTCTGTGGTCTGAGCGTATTTCTGTCAGGTTGAGGTCAGGACTCTGTTTACCCCAAACTCATCCATGTCTTTATGGACCTTGCTTTGTACACTGGTTCATTTGGTGGAAGGGGGATTATGGTGAGGGGTTGAGCTTGGCCCCTTAGTTCCAGTGAAGGGAACACTTAAGGTGTCAGCATACCAAGATATTTTGGACAATTTCATGCTCCCAACTTTGTGGGAACAGTTTGGGGATGAAACCTTCCTGTTCCAACATGACTGCCCACCAGTGCACAAAGCAAGGTCCATAAAGACATGGATGAGCGAGTTTGGGGTGGATAAATTTGACTGGCCGGCAGAGTCCTGACCTCAACCCGACATAACACCTTTGGGATGAATTCAAGCGGAGACTGCAAGCCAGTCCTTCTAGTCCAACATCAGTGCCTGACCTCGCAAATGCGCTTCTGGAAGAATGGTCAAACATTCCCATAGACACACTCCTAAACCTTGTGGACAGCCTTCCCAGAAGAGTTAAAGTTGTTATCAGTGGCAGCCTGTCCATAGGGACGCACGGGCGCCGCCCCCCCCTCCCGCAGTCACAAAAAAAAAACGGGCCCTTTAAGAACTTTTATTCGGCTAAAATGTCATTTTGACATTTTAGCCGAAGTTCTGGCGGCCGTCTATAGAGGGCGCTGCAGCGCCACCCCCTCTCGCAAAAAACACACGTTCAATGCAATGCATTGAACGTGTGTTATTGTTGCCAGCTGCCTGGTCTATTCATATAACCGGACATGGGTCGCCGGTTACCTGAATAGCGGCAGCTGGTTGGCTGAGGGGAACTGCCTATCAAAGCCAGCGGCTCTGATAGGCTTTTCCAGTACCGCCCTCCGGCTCTCGGAAGTCTATACTCGGAGCGCAGGCAACCTGCGGTCCTTGCATAAGACTGACGGCCGTTTCAGCCAATCAGGTTCCCAGATTCTGGTTATCAGGAACCTGATTGGCTGAAGCTTCTCCACGGCGGCAGAAGACATCGAGGGAGGACATGGAAGCGTCAGGTAAGTGTTTTTTTTACAGGGAAAGGGGCATCATGAATGAATGAAAAACTTATATAGCGCGGCACATGCGAACCAAATCGCCTCTGGGCGCTTGTTGTATCAGTCTCTCTTGACATCAAAAGAGCAGAGTTTTAATCTGTCTTCTGAAGGTCAGGTGGTTTTCCTCCAACCGAATGCAGGTTGGCAAAGCGTTCCAAAGTCTGGGACCTTGGACCGCAAACCTTCTTTCTCATTTGGACTTGAGTCTGGCTTTGGGTACTTTGACCAAATTTTGGTCGGTGGATCGCAGAATGCGATTGGGATTGAGGGGATTGAGGGTTCTATTTTATTGCAAAGATATTGCGGGGCTTTCCCATGGATGCATTTATGAGTCAGTCTTTTACTGGCAACCAGTGAAGGGATCTCAGCGACGGTGAGATTGATTCCTAGGGTTTTTTCCCAGTCACCAGTCTGGCGGCCGTATTTTGTACGACTTGCAGACGAGCGATTTGGTACTTTGGGAGTCCGAGGTAGAGGGCATTTGCATAGTCCAGTCTGGAGTTCACAATTGTTCCCACCACGACTGGCACATCTTCTTTGGGAATGAATGGAATAAGTCTGCGGAGTAGGCGCAGCAGATGGTGAGATCCGCTGACTACTGACCCTATTTGTGGGTCCATTGTCATGTGGGTGTCAAAAATGATTCCGAGACTTTTGACTTTGGCGCTAGGGGAGATGATCTGGCCCAGAATGGGTGGAGGTGTCCAGGTTGTTGCCAGTTGACTCTTGCGACTGGCCTAAAAAACAGAAGAAGTTCTGTTTTAGAATTGTTGAGTTTGAGATAACTCCTAGTCATCCAGTTTTCAATCGAAGAGAGACAATTCTCTAAGCTGAGATGATGATCCTTTCTATTGCAGATGCGAAAATACAGTTGCGTGTCGTCTGCATATGAGTGATAAAGTAGTTGTTGACTACTGATGACTTCAAAGAGAGGTCGAAGATAGATGTTGAAGAGCACCGGTGACAGAAGTGAGCCTTGGGGGACTCCACATGACAGTGCGTTTTCCAGAAGTGAACGGTCCCAATTTCACCGTTTGAGATCGGTTTCCCAAAAAGGAGGAAAACCATGGTAAATCACCCTCTGTGACTCCGGCTACCTCAGTCAGCCGAGTCAGTAGCAGTTTGTGATCTACGGTGTCAAAGGCTGCGCTTAGGTCCAGCAGAACCAGGAGACAAGATTCTCCTTCGTCTGCGGCCTCCAGAACGTCGTCCCAAATTTTGAGCAGTGCTGTTTCCGTCCCGTGTCCGGGACGGAATCCCGATTGCAGTGGATCGAGTAGGTTGTGGGTATCTAGATGCTGTTGCAGCTGTTGTACCACCACTTTCTCCATTACCTTGGAGAAAACGTTTAGCATTGTTATGGGACGCCGGTGATTTGGATCCTTGGGATCCAGGGTAGGTTTCTTCAAGATGGGCTGGATTGTGCCCTCTTTCAGCAGGGAGGGCACTATGCCTTCCTTAAATGACTGGTTTATAAGCTGCGTAATGGGAGGTGCCAGGATATCGGCACATTCCTTTAGCAGCTTAGTGGGGATGATATCATTAGGCGAAGTGCTGTTACGCAAAGCGCCGATGATATTTTCTGTGGCATCGATGGAGATAGGTTCCAGAGTGAACTTTGTTGGTTGTAGCCTGTTCCTCCGGGTGCTGTGTGGTAGCTCAGGGGTATTGTTTTGCAGAATGCTTTCCCGGATTCCCTCAATTTTATTGATGAAGAAATCCGACAATTCATTGCAAAATTCTTGGGTGTCTGCGTTGGGGGCACAGTGGGGCACAGTGTCATCATGGGGCACAGTGGTGACAAAGGGCACAGAGGCGACAATGAGCACAGTGGCATGGGGAACAGTGGTGACAATTGATGGCACAGTGAATGCATTTGATGGCATGGCACAGTGGTGACAATTGATGGGCACAGTAGCTGCATTTGATGGCATGGCACAGTGGTGACAGTTGATGGCACAGTGGTGGCGTTTGATGGCATGGCACAGTGGTGGCGTTTGATGGCATGGCACAGTGGTGACAATTGATGGCACAGTGACTGCATATGATGGCATGGCACAGTGGTGACAATTGATGGCACAGTGACTGCATTTGATGGCATGGCACAGTGGTGACAATTGATGGCACAGTGACTGCATTTGATGGCATGGCACAGTGGTGACAATTGATGGGCACAGTAGCTGTGTTTGATGGCATGGCACAGTGGTGACAATTGATGGCACAGTTGCTGTGTTGCATGGCACAGTGGTGACAATTGATGGCACAGTGGCTGCATTTGGTGGCATGGCACAGTGGTGACAATTGATGGCACAGTTGCTGTGTTTGATGGCATGGCACAGTGGTGACAATTGATGGCACAGTGGCTGCATTTGGTGGCTTGGCACAGTGGTGACAATTGATGGCACAGTGGCTGCATTTGGTGGCATGGCACAGTGGCTGCATGTGATGGGCACAGTGAGGCTGCAATATTTTTTTTTTCGTTTGCGCCCCCCCCAAAAAAAATTTGAGCACCAGCCGCCACTGGTTGTTATAGTTGCAAAGGGTTGGCCAACTCAATACTGAACCCTACGAACAAAGACTGGGATGCCATTAAAGTTCATGTGCGTGTAAAGGCAGGTGTCCCAATTAGGGCCGAAACAACTAATCGATTAATCAACAACTAATCGATTATGAAATTAATCGATTTCAATTTTCATAATCGATTAATCGGCCAGTAACATAATGGGGTTAAAAAAACTAAAGTTAGCCCTTTATAATACAAAAAAGAAAATTGCTACTGTAAATATTACATTCACTGTCCCACAGTAAAAAAAAATTAACTCCTTACAGTAGTGATTATTTGCTCTTTTTGTACTTTTTTATTTTATTTTTTTAACCCCATTATGTTACTAAACATCTCAGGCCTGGGGGTCACACCTCTGTGTTTTTTGGTGCTTTTTGCAGAACCACACTACAGTTCATTTACATGTTTTCCTATGGGACACGTTCACATCCTTTTTTTTTTTTTAGCTGCTGCGTATTTGGAAAGGGCAAGAACTTTTTAACGCAAAACGGTGCTATTTTTTATTTTTTTTGGTTCAATAGAGAAGCTGCAGAAAAGCATGGAATGTGTTTTTGTGTTAATTTGTGTTTTGTAGTCTGCCCAACAACAAATTGGTCCAATTTTTTTTTTAAAAGCTATTATTTTTTATTTCTTTAGGCTATTATCCGATTAATCGATTAATCAAAACAATAATCGACCAACTAATCGATTATGAAAATAATCGTTAGTTGCAGCCCTAGTCCCAATACTTTTGACAATATAGGGCCAGATTCAGGAAAGGTTACGCTGGCGGATCGAGTGATCCGCCAGCCTAACTGTGGCTTTGAGCCGGCGTTTCTGTTTTCTGTAACCAGAAAACAAGAAACGCCGGGTTGAAGTTCTGATGCGAGCAGCGTAACTGAGTTTCGCCATCGCATCGTTACTTCAACTTAAAAATGGCGCCGGGGGCGTTCCCGCCGATTTACGCTCAAAAAATATGTTAATGAGCGGAAATCGGCAATTCACGATCGAAATCCGGCGCGACGCAATGACGATACGACGTTTCCGGACGGGATACGCGGCGCATAGATATACCTACATGGGGTTGGAGTATCCTATGTTAGGTATAGGCGTCGTCATCGCGTCGGAAAAAAAAAAAAAAAACGTCGCTTGCGTAAAACGGTCATGAATGGGAATGTGACGTCATTGACGTTCATTCACAGATTTTGGAGCATGCGCACGGGGATGTTTTGACACTCGACGCATGCGCAGTACGTTGGCGGCGGGATCGCGCGTAGTTAGCATACTACACGCCCCGTACCCGCTACATTTGAATTCCGCCGGCTCATTTGTGATGCGCTGCCGCAACTTTAGGAGCAAGTGCTTCGTGAATGACAGCACTTGCTCCTAAAATTTCGGCAGCGCAACGCAAATCAGAAGCGTTACTCCAGAGCAAAGATGCTCTGGAATACGTGAATCTGGCCCATAGTGTATGGAACGCCAGCAATTTAATTCAAACTAAAATTGTATTCTTTCCATTTTTGTTACGATTTTAAAACGTGGTCTCGTGCCCTCTGACCTGTAAAGACATAAATAAAGAATGCTATAAAAAATGCAAAAGGAAAAACAAAATAAATGAATCCCATGGTAGTAAAATGGGAACATTAAAATAAAAAAAAAGCTAGTATGTTTGTAAAAGAGCTCCATAAGGATGTTTTAAGCACCTAACACGGGGAGAATTTAGAGGAAATTATTTTAGTAAATGGATTTGTCTTTCGATAATTGGACTGGAGGGAATATTGCTCAGGCAGCAGGAAAATGAGTGATTCACGCGTATCCAGCAAGAATAATGGATTTGCAGCGATCCTGTCATTTAAGAAATTATGGAAAGTTGTGTCATAATTGTGATTGATGAAAGGCTTTATTTCATGCCAGGATAGTGTTCGGCAGCAAGTCAGAGTTTGGCATCTCTGCATTTTATCTCTCTTTTTATAGATTAGTAGCTCCACAGACATCATATTAGTTAAATTCTACAGTGTAGAGGAATATATGGTTTTTGCTAATTTCTGCTGAAAAAATAAACCACAGAGGTTGTATAAAGAGGAACTGAACTCTGTTGTTGGCTGTGTCAAAAAAAAGTATGATAAATGCCCACATTATATAATTAGCTCTACTACTATGGGCCAGATTCAGGTAGATGGGCGCATATTTGTGCCGGCGTAGCGCAGCGCATATACGTTCCGCCGGCGCTAACTAGTGAGGCAAGTACAGTATTCACCAACCACTTGCTCCGAAGTTTGCACCGGCGTAACGTAAAATTGAAGGCGCAAGTAGGCGTAAGTGGAAGTGGGTGTGAACTTATGCAAATGAAGGCCTGAGCCAGGAGCTGAGAATTACACCCGGCGTATCATCCACTGAGCATGCGCAGTGACGTCGGCGTCTGAGCGCTTCCCTGTGCGCATGCTCACAACTATGCTGAGCCAACTTCCTTAGATAGGCCGGCCCACCGGCTTAGGCCGAGCACATAAATACGCCCGCACATGTGCCCGTCCGACGCAAAAGTACATCCACCCCCCCCCCCGCCCAGGGAAGGTACTTTTGCTTTTAGATGGCTGCTCCTGTTACCCCCAGGCAGAGGAGGAAGAAAAACTTTAATCCCCAGGAGCTGTCAGCCCTCATCGCAGCTATGAAGACTTATGATACCTTTCTCCATGGTGCCAAAAGTCGCCAGACCAGCCGGGACAGGAAGCAGGCCATCCTGGAGACCATTGCTGGCAGGGTCAACAGTTTTGAATGAATGAATGAAAACTTATATAGCGCGGCACATGCGAACTGAATCGCCTCTGGGCGCTTGTTGTTCCTGTCTCCTTTGATATCAAAAGAGAAAAGTCTTGACCTTTTTCCTAAATGCTAGGTGGTTCTCCTCCAACCGAATGCTGGTTGGTAAAGCGTTCCATAGTCTGGGACCTTGGATCGCGAATCTTCTTTCTCCTTTGGACTTGAAGTTGGCTTTCGGAACCTGGAGCAGGTTCTGATTCGTGGATCGCAAAACGCGATTGGGATTATGCGCTTTTATTATTTCGCATAAATAAAGGGGGGCATTCCCATGGACACATCTATGCGTAAGACAGAGAGCTTTAAAAGTAATTCTGTATTTAACTGGCAGCCAATGAAGGGCTCTCAGTGAAGATGAGATGGATTCCCAGGGTTTTTTCCCAGTCACAAGTCAGGCGGCCGTATTCCGAACGACTTGCAGACGAGCGATTTGGTACTTGGGGAGGCCGAGGTAAAGGACATTTGCATAATCCAGCCTGGAGTTTACAATTGCTCCCACCACGACCGCTAAGTCTTCTTTAGGGATGAACGGAGTGAGTCTACGTAGTAGGCGCAGTAGATGGTGAGATCCGCTGACTACTGACCCTATTTGTGCGTCCATTGTCATAAAGGAGTCAAAAATGACCCTTAGGCTTTTGACTTTGGCGCTAGGGGTGATGAGCTTGCCCAAAATAGGCGGGGGGGTCCACACTGTTGAAAGTTGATTTCTGCGCTTGGCGTGAAACAGAAGAAGTTCTGTTTTCGCTCCATTGAGTTTAAGATAACTCTTTGTCATCCAGTCCTCTATCAAAGAGAGACATGTCTCTAGATTGAGGTGGTGATCCTGTCTGTTGCAGATGCGGAAATACAGTTGTGTGTCATCTGCGTATGAGTGATAAAGCAGTTTTTGGCTGCTGATAATCTCAAAAAGAGGACGAAGATAGATGTTAAACAGCACTGGTGACAGAGGCGATCCTTGAGGGACTCCGCATGTTACTGTGCGTTTTTCAGACGTAAAAGGTCCTAACTTTACTGTTTGCGATCGGTTTTCCAGAAAAGAGGAGAACCAAGATAAATCGCCTTCTGCGACTCTGGCTACTTCAGCAAGCCGAGTCAGTAACAGATTGTGGTCTACAGTGTCGAAAGCTGCACTTAGGTCCAACAGAACTAGAAGACAAGATTCTCCTTCGTCTGCGGACTTGAGAACATCGTCCCATACTTTCAGCAATGCTGTTTCCGTCCCGTGTCCGGGACGGAAGCCTGATTGCAATGGATCAAGTAGCTTGTAGGTATCTAGATGCTGTTGCAGCTGTTGTACCACTACTTTCTCCATTATCTTAGAGAGTACGTTGAGGCTTGTTATGGGACGGCGGTGGAGTGGGTCCTTGGGGTCCAGGGAGGGTTTCTTCAGGATGGGTTGGATTATACCCTCTTTCAACTGTGAGGGCACTATGCCCTCCAGAAAAGACTGGTTGATAAACTGCGTGATGGGAGGAGCCAGGATGTAGGCGCATTCCTTCAGCAGTTTTGTGGGGATAATGTCATTTGGCGCTGTGCCATTACGCAGAGCGCCAATGACATTTTTAGTGGTCTCGATGGAGATGGGTTCCAGGGTAAACTTACCTGATATAGGAGAATTACTATGGGTGCTGTGTGAGAGGCTGCAGGGGGGGCTGAGGGGGGAATTGTTTTGCTGAATGCTTTCACGGATTGCCTCGATTTTATTAATGAAGTAATCCGATAGTTCATTGCAAAATTCTTGTGTGTCCGAACTGGGGGCTTCAATGCATTCTGGTTCCATGGTCTGGGTGACCATCTTGAAGAGTTCGCGGGGGCGGTTTATGGCGCTGTTGATAGCCTCTGAAAAATAATTTTTCTTGGCTTGGAAAATTCCTTTGTGGTATTTTCTTGTCGCCGCCTTGTAGATGGATAGGTTTAGCTCTGAAGAACATCTTTTGGGTATGAGAACCGGACTGCAGCTGACATCAACAAGAATGATGTCAGGCGCAAGGTCCAGGAGAAGCTGGCTGTTATCAGGAGGCACCAGAGGGGCACGGGGGGTAGACCCCCATGTGCGGTCAGCTTGACCCCGGAGGAGCAGGTGGACGCCCGCTGTGTGGAGAGGGATCAGTTGGAGGGCGTGGAGGGCGTGGAGGGCTTTTATTCGGTTGATGAAGCCTCCAGGACAGGTAAGTGTTTTTTATCCCCTATTTGGTGTGGAGCATGTGGGGGGGGGGACATGTGCCAAGTGTGTGGGTCCACCAACATGTGTATGCTTTGTCTCATCCACAGATGACAAAGCTGGGCCATTATCTTCAGGGGGCCATCCCACACCATCCCCCCAACTGCATCCTGATCCTGACCCCCTGGGTAGTGAAGAGGCAGCGCTGGAGGGGAGTGCCCACACCTATCCTGCTGAGGTGGTTGTGGAGGAGCCTGTCTTCTCGGACCAGGAGGTCGTTCTTTTTTTGGAGGAATTGTCCCCTCTGCTGGGCCGTCTCGCACCTCCTCCCCCATCAGGGGAAGCCCCTCTGGCTCCGCCCCCATCAGGGGAACCTCCTCAGTTCCTCCTCCATCAGGGGAAGACCCTCAAAGGTGACTCCTTATCCCCAGGTCCAGCCATCTCCTGGCCCCAGGAAGGCCACACGGAAGACCAGGGGGTTTCTGATGTGGTCCATGACCAGATGGCAATGGACCAGGCCAGGCAGACCCAGCATATGGGGGAGATAGCCGGGCACCTGGACCGGGTGGCTGCCAGCCTGGCCTCCGTGGCCCAGATGTCAGAGGCAGTGCAGGACGTGAGCTGCAACTGTGCTGCAGTGGTCACCAGCCTGGGGGGGGTGCAGCCTGATGTTCGTCACCTTACTGCGGCTGTCCAGGCAAACACAGCTGCCATCCGGGCTGAGGGGAGGCAGAGGCAGCGGGACCAGTGGCATCATCTAAACTGACAGCTGCGGATGCAGGACCAGACCAATCACTTTCTGAGCCGGATAGCCGTGGCCTTGGAGGGCAGGCAGCCATCACCTGCCAGGAGTGGTCCACCTGGGGATCTGCCACCTCCAGATGCCCCACCCCCCCACCCGAGGCTTCCTCCAGGCAGCTGACGAGCCAGAGAGGTCCCACCAGAGAAGCCCCCGTCAGGCAAAATGACTGGCTTCTTTTTTTGCCTTTATTTTCTGGTTATTATTTATGCTCAGGACATGAGTTTTTTTTTTTTTACTTTGATGCTCAGGTCATGAGCCTTTATTTTTATTTCATACTGCACACTGTGAAGAGTGCAGGGTACAGAGTGAATGGTGTGTGAATGTGGGGGTGGCACTCCTGCCAGTAAGGGGTGTCACCCTCGGTCGTGGTGGAGAAGTTATCCCCACGACCGTGTGAATGTGGTATGAATGGACAGCGACATCATTGGGGCCTTGACGCCGGCGTTGCTGTTCTCAAGTCATGCATGGTGGACTTGGGCTAATCCAATGTGATGTGGTGTGTGTGAGCTAGGGACCACAGTGGTGTGCATGCGTGCATTGGCCGTTGTGCCATGATGAATGTGTGTGTTTAATGTCCAAAGATGCCTACCGCGAGGACCATCCTGACTGCTCTTCCCTCAGCACACGGGGTAGCCTCGGGCAGGTGGGGACTCTGTGGGTTGGGGGTCAGGTCATCACGTATGTCAATCTGCAGGCCCTTTCTCATGGCAAAGTTGTGCAGCATGCAACATGCACCGATAATCTGACACACAAAGTTTGGGGAATACAACAAGGTACCCCCGGACTTATCCAGGCATCGGAAATGGGACTTCAGAAATGTTTGCTCCACCACTGCACGGGTACGTATGTGTGCTTCATTGTATCTTCTCTCTCCTCTGGTTTGGGGATTCCGGAATGCATATGCCGAGTCACCTGGAAGGGAAAAGACAGGAGGATGTTAGCCGTTCATGTGCCCCTCGTGATGTCTGCATCATGGGGTCATGACAGTCATGCCTGACTCCCATGTCACTCACCAACCAACCAGCTGTCCTTGTACACGTTCTGTTCGAATTCTGTTGGGATGGGGCTTTGACGGTATATGTAGCTGTTGTAGCTGGACCTGGGGTGTTTGGCACGGACGTGCCATTTGAGACATTGGGCATTGGCTATCACCTGTTCGTTGATGGAATGCCAGTTCTTATGATTGCGATATATGTGCTCTGTGGCACGGGGGGCTGTAGTACCACATATGTGCAATCAATGGCCCCCATGGTGCGTGGGAATCCTGCAATTCTGTAGAAATCCTGCATTGCTTTCTGCCGCAGATGCTCATTGGTGGGTCTGGTGATGTGGTGGGACATGCGTCTGAGGATTGTGGGGACAACCTGGTGCACACATCTGCTCATGGTGGATTGTGACATCCCAGCCAAAACTCCACTTGTACGCTGGAATGATCCACTGGCAAGGAAATGGAGTGTTGCCAGTACCTTGACCAGTGGCTGCACTGCTTGTGAGCGGTGTGTCTTGCTGGTGATGTCATCTTTTAGGGCTGTGGTTATTTCCAGGATGGCCTCAGGGCTGAATCTGAAGATGCGATACACCTCCTCATCACCCATGCCAAAGAGGCTAATGCACATGCAGTATATCCTCTCACGTGCTCTCCTCCTCCGTACCGGTGGACCCATTAGTAGTGCTAGGACCACGGCTGCCCCTGGCATGTTGGCAGACAGATGTGTGTTGTCCTGCAAGTGGGGTTGCTAAGTTCGTCCGTAAAGGTGCTGCTGTAGCCGCTCTCCAGCTGACCTATGCACGTCAGGTGTAAAGATAAAGCAGCTATTTGTAGGAATAACTTTGCGCCGGACATACTACTTATGCGCGGCGCACTTAGCCAGCGTCTGGCGCTAATACTTACGCGATTCGGCATATCTCCCTCATTTGCATATTTGAATAGGAAATCAATGGGCACGCCAGAGGCGCCCAGCGTAAATATGCGCCTATGATACGCCGGCGTAGGAAAGTTAGGTCGGTCGGAGGAAGCCTGTTTTCAGGCGTATCGAGTTTTGTGGGTACGGCGCATAGATAAGACGGCGCATATTTACACTTACGCAGCGCATATCGACATACGCCGGCGTAAGTCTTGCTGAATCTGGCCCTATATGAACAAAATTGTATAAAAGGAAAAAGACACATCTGCAGAGAGACTATGTTGCTCACCCCAGAAATAGATAAGGGAATTTCCCCAATGGGGTTTTTAGGTAGCTCAATTAATGAATTGAGGGACAATGTATGAAAGAAAGGGAATTTTATTGTAAAAACAACAAGTGGGAAAAATTCAAATAGTTAAGATATGAGTTGCGGTATTACAAAATCTTAAAATTTCCATACATAAGGGTAGCAAAGCACAACAGATTGTCATACAGCTTAGCATATATTAATACAAGCATGTAGCAATTATAGTGATGAGCGGAATACGCCATATTCGATTTTGCGATATTTCACGAATATATAGAAGAATATTCGCGAAATATTCGTTAATATCGAATATTCGTGATATTTTATCAAAAAAAAAATTTTGCTAATGCGAATGCGAAATTGATTGCGAAATTCTCGTCAACACGCGAAAACGGAGATCATTTCCTGGATTACTAAACTAATATGCACTAAACACTAACTCTACTTACACAAACTTATATGACTAAAACTAAAGCTAATTTATTTTTATTTTTTTATACACAAAACACAGAAAGGCAGAGAAAGTATTCGCGAATATTCGTAATACGAATATTCGCATTGCGAATATTCGGCAACATAAAAGGATCGCCTCAGCTACTCGGCCCAGGGTCTCTAATCATACCAGCAATGCTTTTAGACGTCGATGGAGATCACTAGGATGTGATCTGTTTTAAAAATAAATTTGAAAAAATACGAATATTCGCAATAGCGAATATTTACCGCGATATTTGATTTTTTCGCGAATACTCAAATATGCAATATTCGTAATGAATATTCGCAATGCGAATATTCGTGAGCAACACCAGTAGCAAATATAACGTTTGTCTGAGCATGGTGCAGTGTTTTACACCCGGCGTATCACGATAAAAAAGGAATTGAACAAGAAGGGTTGAGGGGAGACCTCTTCCCAACTTTAGGGATCTTTATGTGAGGTATCAATCTTAGTAATAAGGTAAGCACACCAAAACACGTATCTTGATTATCAAAATTAGAAAATTTAATTTACATAAAAACAAAGTTATATATACAGATAGAACAAGGTGAATAGACGACCACAATATTTACAAACAAGGCACAAACGAGGTTTGATACGCTATTGCCAACTAGTTTCGCATTTATATGCTTCTTCAGGGCTTTGCACCTTGGTCTCTTCTGAAAGATAGTCGTCTGTATGTAATAATAAATGCCATTAGAAAAAAACAGCAAATATAACAAATTTGTATAGAATTTTTCATATAAAGTATCAACATTTCACCAATAGTTAATACTCAATGATAAATGGACATCATACAATATAAATAAAGACGTGTGCTTACCAATCCTGTTTGTAAGTTAATGTGACTAGACAAAAAGTCGCGCCGCCCCTCTCATCCCTGCAGCATAAAACCAAACCAAAAGGCGGAAAAAGAACCTGTGGAAGCCAGATCCACCTGGTCATGCAATGTGGGTGATAGGGTGTTGAGGTTTTGTACCACTCCCAAACTTGAATTCTGAAAATTATCAGAAATGGATATATAAAAGAAAATATCCTAGGTTCATAATAGAATGTTCTTGGTTCATGTTATTTAGTTTTATATCTAGTGCTAACACAAGCATTTAGTTTAATTTTTATCAAATCATATATTGTTATTAATTAATAGTATATTAAAGAAGTATAAAATATCAATATATTTATTAATTGACTGAAGGGAAACTGAAGTCTTAACAAATTGATATACAGTATGATTTATAAAATTAATAGATTTCATGATGGTCATAATACACCATGGCAAGGATATATTGCCAGGGGAAAAGTCTAACGACTATGCCCTATTTTACCGCTAGGTGGTGTTCCAGACAATAATGTGATAATATTACTAGTAAGTGCTATAAGCTGTCTCTTGGTTGTTATTATTCCAGAGAGAAGCAGGTGAAACAATTTATCCATAATAATGGTAACAATGAAACATCAACATTACCTAGCAGGCAAAGATGTATCATTCTAAATGCACCAGTAAAGAAATAAAGTTTGTTGCAAACTGGATGTTTGCATAGATAGTAACGGGTATAAGAGTTATTACCTTCTTTTAGCAGGTGGTAATGGTAGGAGTCGTGAGACAGGTAGAGTCCTTTGGTCGCAATGTGACCCAAGTTCCGATGAATGGTGGTATACCTCGTGCATCCAGAGCGGCGTCTGACGTGAGGATTGTCAGCGCCACTTTTTAAATGCTCACCCTTACCGGAAGTGAAAGGTCACTAGTGACCTCTGACATCACTTCCGGTCCGTGCGTCCCAACAGATGCGCGCGCAGACCCGGAAGTGAGGACAGTCGAGCGGGCGTGAAGCGCAAACAAAGACGCTGTACGTCCCCGCGAGTGGCCAGCACCTATTGGCAAATGGCCAATACAAGGCAGGTAGGCGGCGCATTCCCTCCGTTTAGAAAAAGACGGTGGGAGGGGAGGGCCATTCCCTGAAAATCAGGTTAGCCTTCCCTTGAGACGCACAATCAACCACATAAAGACAAATCCCGCTCAGGTATTAGTCCAAGTCAGCAGGAACCAGTGAGGCGCTCGTCACATAAATCAAACTAGGATAATAACAAAACATTAGTATCTTCTTATAAATAAATTGTATATACATCACCGTAGTGTGCGATACATGTTTAATGCGGTATTTCTGATCAGTGGATTCAGGTTTAACTAACGATGTAGACAGACATTATAAGCAGTTAGATAGATAGGTCAAAATTCAAAAATAAAAAAATAAAAAACAAATATCATGAATACATATATTGTATATTGTACAACAGCTATTCTTTCAAGGATGTATGGGACTGATAGTGGTTTAAAGGGCTATCCACCACAGTTATCCCATACAGCCTTGAGAGAGGAACCAAAAGGTTATGGCCCTTTAACATAGATACATTAATATCCCATTTTCATTTTTAGAGAAATGACCGGTATGATAGTGAGGTATTCAGGCCAGGAGGGTAGGTTGCTCTCTGGTTGAAAATCCAGCGTGCTTCGCGTTGTAGGATTTTTTTGTCAAAGTCACCGCCCCTTTCTGGCACTGAGATTACCTCTAATGCAAAAAAGGAAAGAAACAAAGGATCATAGCTATGGTGTAGTCCTATGTGGTTACAGATTGGAGTATATAGAAGACCAGCATCCAAATAATATAGGTGATCCTGGATTCTTCTAGCAAAGGGGCGTTTGGTCTTACCGATGTAGAAAGCACCACATCGGCAACTAGCCAGATAAACAATGCCGATGGTGGTGCAATCCGCAAAGGTTTTAGACTTCAAAAAGCCTCCTCTTGGTAATGGACATCCATCACCTTCCTGAATCCAGGGGCAGTATTTACAGTTCCTACATCTGTAGGTTCCAAACCCACCCGAGGCTTCTATGTTTGTTGGTTCAGGGGTGAAATGGCTGTGTATCAAGTTATCTTTAATCGATCTAGATTTTCTGTAGACAATTTGTGGCCTTCCAGAGACATATTTTGAGAGCACAGGGTCCTCCGCAAGAAAATGCCAGTTGTTATTAATTATCCTACGGAAAACTTCCTGATTGGTACTAAAGGTTGTAACTAATTTAGTGGTGGAACTAGATTCTTTTTTCTCTTTTTTCTTATTACTGAATAATAGTGTTTCACGTGTGCTTAGTTTGGTTTTCGCATAGGCCCTCTTCAACACTTTCTTACTATAGCCTCTTTTTAGGAGGCGTTCATAAAGAGCATATGCTTCTCACTCAAAGTCTTCCTCTTTTGTACAATTACGTCGTATTCTGAGATATTGGCTATAGGGAATGCTTCGTATTAGAGGCCGTGGATGAGAACTAGAATAATGTAAGATCGTGTTACCAGCTGTCTCCTTCCTATACAGGTTGCTGTAGACCGTACCATCGTTACTTATAAATAGTCTCAAGTCAAGAAATGGAATACTATTAGTATCTGACTGAATGGTAAATTTCAAATTAAAGTCATTGGTGGATAGGTACTGCATAAATTTAGACAGTAAATCTGCGGAACCCGTCCAGATGACCAGCACATCATCGATGTACCTCCGCCACAAAAGGATGTGGCGGAGGTATATCATGGCGGCGTCATCTGAAAAGATGGTCCTCTCCCACCCCCCCAGGTACAGGTTGGCATACGATGGGGCACACGAAGTCCCCATCGCAACCCCCTGTACCTGGAGGTAAGTGGCGCCATTGAAAAGAAACATGTTGTTGTTTAAAACATGTTCCAATAGGGTCGTCACAAATTGGCAGAGTTTCCAATTATTATGATCTTGCTCTCTTAAAAAGGCTGAGATCACTTTTACACCCTTTGTATGGGGAATACTGGAGTATAGTGCCTCTATATCTATGGCTGCCAGGATTGCACCTGGTGGCACAACCATCCCCTCAATAACTTTTAGCAGTTCAAGAGTGTCCTTAAGGAAGGAGGGTAGGCCCATGACATGAGGTCTTAGTTGGATATCAATATATTTGCTAGCTGTTTCGGTATGACTTCCAATCCCTGATATTATTGGGCGGCCTGGAGGATCTTCTATGTTTTTGTGCACTTTAGGTAGTGCGTAAAAAGTTGGAGTTATGGGCCATTTTATCTCTAGGTATTCCCGTAAATCTTTATCAATGAGATTTCCTTGATATGCATCAGTGATAATTGACAGGTATTGGGACCTCGCCTTGGGAACATCTTCCTCAGGTATAACTTTGTACCAATCACCATTGCTTAATATTCTTTCACACATTCTCACGTATTGTGCTTTATCCATCACCACAACATTCCCTCCTTTATCCGAGGGTTTTATAATTAGATCACTGTTGGCCATCAAGAGGGTTAATGCTTGATGTTGGCCCCAGGATAGATTTTTCTCTTTTTCCGGCGTATCACGAACTGCGCATGCGCCATGACGTGGACGCATGAAACTCCACCCTTATGCGCATGCTCACAACTATGCCGGCACAACTGCCTAAGCTACACCGGATCACCAAGTACGCCGTGAACGTAACGTACGCCCAATACGCCGGCCTGTGTTCTCTGGTGCAGACCTTTGCATGTCTGTTGCCAGGTTGCGCCTCATCTATGGGGCATAACTTTACACCGGACGTACAATTTCCGCACACCTCACGCAGAATGCGTCAGGCGCACGTACGTTCGTGATTCGCCGTATTTCCCTCATTTGAATGTTTGAAAGTCTAATCAATGGGAGCAGCAAAATGCGTCCAGACGAAAAGTACGCCTACGCTACGCCAGGGTATGTAAGCTACGTCGGCGTAGGGTAGCCAGTTTTTAGGCGTTTGTTGGTTTGTGGGTCCGTCACACAGATACGCCGGCGCAAATTTGCACTTACGGGCGCACATTTGCACTTACGTCGGCGTAAGTGCTTTGTGAATCTGGGCCTCTGTGTTCAAATGTTTTTACAATTTCCCCTCCCCATATAGAGGAGGGGGAATTGTAAAAACATTTGAACACTAATTATGTAAATTTTTCCCTAGCAACAACAATACCTCTGAAGAAGAACGTTTAAGGGTTGAAATGAAACGCGTTGTATTATGCTTGTATTAATATATGCTGAGCTGTATGTCAATCTGTTGTGCTTTGCTTATGTATGGAAATTTTAAGATTTTGTAATACCGCAACTCATATCTTAACTAGGGTTGAGCGAACACGAACTGTATAGTTCGGGTTCTTACCGGACTTTTGGGTTTTTGGTACCCGAACCCGAACAATTTACTGTAAGTACGGGTTCGAGTTCGGGTTCGGCAATGTAATGGCGCACTGCAGGGCAGCCAATCAACATTTGTTTAACTAGTGTGAAGGGATGGTGGGAACCCCTCATAATGAGCACACCAAAAGTACAAACCCAACAATTCAGCACAGCACAGAGATGGTGGGAACCCCTCATAATGAGCACAGCAGGGGTACAGCCCCAGGAACTCAGCACAGGGATGGTGGGAACCACTCATAATGAGCACAGCAGAAGTACAAACCCAGGAAGTCAGCACAGCACAGGGATGGTGGGAACCCCTCATAATGAGCACAGCACAGGGATGGTGGGAACCCCTCATAATGAGCACAGCACTGGGATGGTGGGAACCCCTGATAATGAGCACAGCAGAAGTACATCCCCAGGCTTTCAGCACAGCACAGGGGTGGTGGGAACCCCTCATAATGATCACAGCAGATACTATCAGTGCTTTTTAAGCGTCCAGCTTTTTAAATTCATCATAACGAATATTGGTAATTGACGGCGCACATGATTAGTATGTATACACACACACACACACCACAAGATACATATATAACAAGATTATATATATATACTGTATCTTGTTATGTAGATATATCTGCATATAAACAAATTATTTTGTATATTTACTGGTTCCTGGAGGAAGGAGAGGTTTGCATAGATAAGGGGCGGCAACTTCCTCTGACACTCCCGTTGCTATGGAAACCTGACTGAAACCGATTACATTGCTTGTGCAGCACTGAGCATGTGCGAGATCTGCAAGGCTGAAATCCAGGAAGTCATACAGTCTGGCTTCATGATGCCCACACTTAAGATGGCCCCAGTCAATTTTTATTTTATAAATCAGGGGTCTCAAACTCAAATTGCCTGAGGGCCACATGAGAAGTTTTCAAATCCCATGGGGGCCGCATGCAAACTTTAAAAACTTTAAAAACAAACTATACCAGCAATAATATACTATACTATACCCAGCACTGGTGTCAGCAAACGCATTATTAACCCCATCACTGGTGTCAGCAAACGCATTATTAACCCCATTACTGCTGTCAGCAAATGCATTATTAACCCATCACTGGTGTCAGCAAACACATTATTAACCCCATCACTGGTGTCAGCAAACACATTATTAACCCCATCATTGATGTCAGCAAACACATTAATAACCCAGTATTGGTGTCAGCAAACGCATTATTAACCCCATCACTGGTGTCAGCAAACGCATTATTAACCCCATCACTGGTGTCAGCAAACACATTATTAACCCCATCACTGGTGTCAGCAAACACATTATTAACCCCATCATTGATGTCAGCAAACACATTAATAACCCAGTATTGGTGTCAGCAAACGCATTATTAACCCCATCACTGGTGTCAGAAAACACATTATTAACCCCATCACTGGTGTCAGCAAACACATTATTAACCCCATCACTGGTGTCAGCAAACACATTATTAACCCCATCATTGATGTCAGCAAACACATTAATAACCCAATATTGGTGTCAGCAAACGCATTATTAACCCAATCACTGGTGTCAGCAAACGCATTATTGACCCCCCACACTCCATAATTACCCCAAAACTCCATAATTACCCCCACACTGCACAAATCCCCCCACACTCCATAAAATACCCCCACACTCCATAAAATACCCCCCACAATCCATAAAATACCCCCCATAATCCATAATTACCCCCACTCTACACAATTACCCCCCACACTACACAATTACCCCCACACTGCACAATTAACCCCCACACTGCACAATTAACCCCCACACTCCATTCAAATACCCCCCACAATCCATAAAATACCCCCCCGCTCACTCACCTCTCCTGGCAGTCAGGATCGTTTGCCTGAGTCCTCTCCTCGTGGCTTTCACAGAGGCCTTGTTATAGGGCACCCAGAGAACACACGGAGAGGTAGCAGCAGGACCTTGGATTGGGTCTCGGATCGATTGTCAGTGCATGGTGGGCACAGCATGCACCGGAGAGAACAGAGGAAATAGAGAGGCAACACTGTTACTGTAGGCACCTCAGCCTCTGCGGTGCATGAGCAGTAAAAAAAAAAAAAAGCCCAGGATCGGCCTTGCCTGCAGGCCATTTTTAACCAGTCCGTGAGCCGCAAATGGCCCACGGGCCGGTACTTTGAGACCCCTGATCTAAATGCTGTAACAACCTAACAAAACGGACCTTAGTTTACAGACATAGGGCTGGATTCAGGAACACTTACGACGGGCGTATCAGTAGATACTCAGTCGTAAGTCCTAATCTGAGCCAGTGCAACTTAACCACTTGTCCTCTGCCCACCGTCAAATGACGGCGGGCGGAGGACTCCATTATCCTGACATCACGTCATATGACGTGATGTCCCTTTAAAGCCGCGGGCGGGCGCGCACGCACGCACCCGGCGCTCTGCGGGGATCCCGTGCGAGTGCCCGGCGGCAACGATCGCCCCCGGGCACACACGATTGCTCAGTAACTGAGCGGGGACGTGGAGCTCTGTATGTAAACACAGAGCTCCACGTCCTGTCAGGGAGAGAGGAGATCGATTGTGTCCCTTGTACATAGGGACACAATCGGTCACCTCCCCCAGTCACCCCCCCCTCCCCCCACAGTTAGAAAACTCATAGGACACACATTTAACCCCTTCCCCGCCCCCTAGTGGTTAACCCCTTCACTGCCAGTCACATTTATACAGTAATCAATGCATATTTATAGCATTGTTCACTGTATAAATGTAAATGGTCCCAAAAATGTCAGAAAAGTGTCCGAAGTGTCCGCCATAACGTCGCAGTCCCAATAAAAAAATCGAAGATCGCCGCCATTAATAGTAAAAAATAAATAAAAAAAAATGTCATAAACTATCCCCTATTTTGTAAACACTATAAATTGTGCGCAAACCAATCGATAAACGCTTATTGCATTTTTTTTTAACCAAAAATATGTAGAAGAATACGTATCGGTCTAAACTGAGGAAAAAAATATTTTTTTTATATAGTTTTTGGGTTATTTATTATAGCAAAAAGTAAAAAATATTGAATTTTTTTAAAAATTGACGCTCTATTTTTGTTTATAGCGCAAAAAATAAAAACCGCAGAGGTGATCAAATACCACCAAAAGAAAGCTCTATTTGTGGGAAAAAAAGGACGCCAATTTTGTTTGGGAGCCACGTCGCACGACCGCGCAATTGTCAGTTAAAGCGACGCAGTGCCGGAAGCTTAAATTTTGTCTGGGCAGGAAGGGGGTGTAGGTGCACAGTAGGCAAGTGATTAAGCGTATGCTCTAAATGAGATACGCTTAAATGTTGCTAAGATATGACCGGCGTAAGTCACTTACACCGTCGTATCTTAGTTGCATATTTACGCTGGACGCTAGGTGGCGTTCCCGTCTAAAATATGCAAATGAGATAGATACAGCGATTCCCGAACGTACGCCCGTCGTGCGCATTTTTTTACATCGTTTGCGTAAGCGTTAGTCCGGCGTAATGCTACCCCTGCTATATGAGGCACAGCCAATATTAAGTATGGACGGCGTGCCGGCGTATTTTTTGGGGATATTTATTATAGCATAAAGTAAAAAAAAAAAATTTTTCTAAATTGTCGCTCTATTTTTGTTTATAGTGCAAAAAATAAAACCCGCAGAGGTGATCAAATATCACCAAAAGAAAGCTCCATTTGTGGGGAAAAAAACCCCATAAATTTTGTTTGGGAGCCACGTCGCACGACCGCCCAATTGTCAGTTAAAGCGAAGCAGTGCCTGTTATTAGGCAGCCAAATCCTCCGGGGCTAAAGTGGTTAAAAGCAATTAATGTGTAGAGTCTGCTGGAACCCACTAGATATATATAAAAAAAAAATCGGCCAATGGGTCATAAAGGAGCAATGCTGAGCCAAAACAACATCAGCTCACTATCCGAGAACACCATAACCAACCACACCAGCTTGCTTTGGAGACTTTTCAATGCCAATAACATATCTGCTTTTGGCTATGACAAGAGAGCTTATTTTTTAAATATATATTTGAAATATATATTTTGATCATTTGGGGCTGTGTGTTTGGCGATTCAATAGTGAACTGGTGTTCATTTAGCTCATCATTTCATAGCTCTTTGTGTACAAACACAGAGCATGACTTGGCCCCGCACCCACTCCCACCTCACTGGTAAATGCAGGAGCCTTTGAGCCAATGAGCAGGGAGAGAGCTTCTGCGCTCATGCACAAAATTCTGGATCAAAATTGGGCTCAGGTAGATATAAGGGGAGGTGCTGGGGGAGAGGGGATAGCACACTCATGCTCCGTTCACACCTAATGCCGATGCGGCTCCCAGCAGGGGTCCAGTGCATCCTGGTTCACCATTTCAGGTTCAATTTCAGCCAGAATTTCAAACTTAAAAGGTACCAAAAGACGCACAGGGCTCCTGTGCAAATTCGCACTGAAGCCATATCAAATATATGTGAACCGGCTCCATAGAGAGCCATTCACATTCTCCTGCTATTGTGTATTGGACCCCAAATCCAATTTGCAATAGTGTAAACCCGGCCTGAAGGTTTTTTACCTTAATGCAGAGAATGCATTAGGAAAAAACACCTTCAAGCTTTAGAACCACTTTAAGGTAACTGATCTCCATAATGTAATGTAAGAAGAGTTTAAACTGTAGTGCCACGCCACTGCTAAGAGGTCCAGATACAACTTTATTCCATTAAAGGTCAGGGGTACAGATCAACAACTAGCCAGTACATTTTGGGGCTCTACGTGCCCCCTTCATCAGGGTTAGAAAGAACATAAGGCGGCGTACACACGACCGAGAAACTCGTCGGGCGAAACACATCGTTTTCCCCGTCGAGTTCCTTGTTGAGCAGTCAAAAAACTTGTTGAGTTAAATTTTCCCATTGCCCATCGAGGAAATGGAGAACTGTAGTAATATTAAAATACGTAGTAATATTAATATAAGAACATGCTCTCTTTTTGGCTCGACGAGTTCCTCGACGGGTTTCTCGGCGAAAAGTGTACACACGACCGGTTTCCTCGGCAGAATACGTCTCCCATCGAGTTTCTTGCTGAATTCTGCCGAGGAAACCGGTCCTGTGTACGCGGCCTAAAGCCCCGTACACACGGTCGGACATCCAACAAAACTTCCCTTGGATTTTTGTCCTAATTGATTTGTCCGATCACACCCATAGAATACACACGCTCGGACTTTTCTGCAAACTTTTCTAAAATTTTCCCATCATCACGTGGTTGTTCTGCTCTTTTCTGCTCTTTACTGCCACCCTTTGGTTAACTTCTGCTATTGTTGGTAATTTTAACATTGGTTCTGAGCATGCGCATTTGTAATTTGTCCAAAAGTCCGATGGTTTGCTGTACACACGATCGGACTTTGCACCATCGGACTTTTGTTGCCTGAAAGTTGGTCCGTTCGCAGACCCAACTTTTTGTCCGATGAAAGCCAAAAAAGTTGGTCCGATGGAACGTACACACGGTCGGACAAATGCGAAAAGTGTCAGATTTTGATGTTGGTTGGGCAAAAGTCCGACCGTGTGTACGGGGCTTTAGAAGATTATTATGTCAATGGGACATCAATACAATATACCATTTATAATTAAAACCAAACGATCAATAGTAATGCAAGTATCAAAATAACTACCTAAAAAAAGAGGACATGAGTGTTGAAAAAAATTAAGGAAAATGGATGCTGAAAGCATAAAAAAAAAAAAAAAGATAATAATTATAATACTAACTAACCATAGTGTGACTGCGAAAGCAAGTAAAGTTTTGCATACAAGGTCATTTTATAGCTCGCTACCCAAAAATTAATGATTGCTTTTGAGTGACGTTTAGAAATAAACAAGTGGAAATACGTCTTTATGGCCCAACAATCTCATGTCTTTAAAAAGAGAGTTGAGCACTTCTTTGCCTCCTTTGATTGTCCTTATAATTGCACGGAACTATTTCACATGTAGATGATGCGAATGTGTCTTTAATGAGACATGAGACCGAATTTCTTTGCGGCGAGCCCAAGCATTGAACTTAAGTTGAAAAGTTGATCTTGAAATGCCAATCTTTGAAGTATCTCAGTACAGACAAGTCTAGAGAGCTCGTCTCTATTGAACTGCAATGAAAATGTCACAGGAAAAGTACATCACTTCAGAAGGTTAATGACGGAGGTGGTAACGGAGAGACGGATGTATTTTGAGATTTGAGTAGGCAGATTTCACTTGTACGCTCGGTGACCTCAAATCAAATCACTACGATTGTGGAGTTCAACGTGTATTTATGGAACTTTGCAAATTTCATAGTTGAAATATTCAAAAGGAAACTACTATGTTCTGCAACAATTGCTCTACACATTTTAAATGATTACCTCAAAGTTTACCCAGCAGTAACTTTCCTTGTGATATACATATGTAGCGTTACCCCCGGAGGAGCCGCTTGAATATATTTAGTTCTGTACTCTGCCTCCCAACCCCAAGACCAGCCTCAGCCCCTCTGGCACACCTGGCAGTTAGAGTTAGGCCTTGTACTGTACACACGACCGAGAATCTCGTCGTAAAAGAAACATCGTTTTCCTAGACGAGTTCCTTGTCAGGCTTGTCGAGAATCTTGTCAAGCTTTCTTTGCATACACACTGTCAAGACAAAATCTCAGCGTTCTCTAACGTGGTGACGTACAACACGTACAACGCCACTATAAAGGGGAAGTTTGATTCCACTGGCGCCACCCTTGGGGCTGCTTTTGCTAATCTCATGTTACTGCGTGTTAGTAAAAGTTTGGTGAGAGACGTTTCACGCTTTTCAGTCTGATACAGCGTGACGAATGTGCTATCTCCATTACAAACACTACTTTTACCGAAGGTGCGCTCCCGTCTCATACTTTATTCTGAGCATGCGCGGTTTTCTAAGCATACACACACATGTGCTTCTCGTAATCCAGCCCGACGAGAAACACGACAAGGAAATTCCCGACGGGAAAATAGAGAACATGTTCTTTTTCTTTTCTCGTTGAAATCCACGACAGTTTTCTGAAAAACATTCACACAACCGTTTTCCTCTGCAAAAAAAGCTCTGCCGGCATTTTTCTTAATGGATTTTGCCGAGGAAAACGGTCGTGTGTACGAGGCCTAAAACACAGAAATAGTCTTTACTGTAAAATTTCTTTGAGATGGTAACAAACAATAGCAATATAACTGAACAGTAGACAAATATCTCAAATAGGTCAACACGGTATAATAATGAGTGATAATTAACCACTTCAGCCCTGGACCAGAGCACCTTTTGCCATTCGGCACTGCGTCACTTTAACTGACAATTGCGCGGTCGTGCGACGTGGCTCCCAAATAAAATGTACGTCCTTTTTTCCCACAAATAGAGCTTTCTTTTGGTGGTATTTGATCACCTCTGTGGTTTTTATTTTTTGCGCTATAAACAAAAAAAGAGCGACAATTTTTTTTAAAAAAAAAGCAATATTTTCTACTTTTTGCTATAATAAATATCCCCATTTTTTTAGGGGTGTGTGTCATGAGGCGTGTCCTATGCCTACATACCTTTGCAATTAGGTGTTCCTCATTCCCATCTCAAAATGTTGGGAGGTATGCCAATGTAAACCCCTAGAGGGAAACTACACAGCCCAGCGAGAAGTGGGCAAAAAAGAGAAATAGACACCCAGAGGCTGACTGGGAGCTGGGGCAGATGCCATGAGACAAGAAGACCAGACCCAGGGGAGAGGTGTATCCTTCCAGGTTGACGTACCGTTCCTTTTAAGCATCCACGGATGGTCAGGGATATCCTGCCTGAGAGGAGGGTCTGCTGGAAAAACCTGTCCGCTAGGTCGTACACACGATCGGATATGTCCGCTGAAACTGGTCGGCAGACCAATTTTAGCGGACATGTTCGATCGTGTGTATGCAGCCTAAAGGAGAATAAACCAAAAAACCTGGTTATTTTACTTTCTGTTTAAAACATATCCAATATTTTTTTTTTTTTTTAAATCTAATATATTCATCAAATTAGCCCAATATATATTCTGCTACATATTTTTGGTAAAATAAAATCCCAATAAGTGTATATTGATTGATTAATAAAAATGCCATAAATGTATCCCCTATTTTGTAGATGCTATAACTTTTGCGCAAACCAATCAATAAACGCTTATTGCGAATTTACCAAAAATATGTAGAAGAATACATATCGGCCTAAAGTGAGAAAAAATGTGTTTTTAAAAACTATTGCCTTTTTTTCCGAAATTAACACAGTATTTTTGTTATAGCGCAAAAAAATAAAAACCGCAGAGCTGATCAAATACCACCAAAAGAAAGCTCTATTTGTGGGAAAAAAAGGACATCAATTTTGTTTGGGAGCCATGTCACACGACCGCGAAATTGTCAGTTAACCACTTAAGGACCCTGCACTGTATATATACGTCCTGTTTTTAAAGATGGATATCTCGGTAACGGCAGCAGCTGCTGCCACAACCGAGGTATTCATCTTTAGTGCTAAGTGTCCTGTACACGATAACGGCGGTCCCCCCCCCTCCCACTGCTCTCCCACGCCCTCCGCCGGTTACCGTTGCCGTCGGTAGCGGCGGAGGCGATCGGGTTCTCTCGGCTGCTGTGTGGGGATGTGAGTGAGGCCAACATGGCACCCACCCGTCCCCATAGCTCTGACAAAACGTCAGTCCCGCCCAGCGTCTTAAAGAAACATTTTTTTTTTTGTCATTTGAAAAAATGACAGTTTCAATCATTTTTTCTTGCATTTAAGTCTAAATATGAGATCTGAGGTCTTTTTGATCCCAGATCTCATATTTAAGAGCACCTGTCATGCTTTTTTCTATTACAAGGGGTGTTCAAGCCACACAAGTGAGGTATCACCATGATCGTTAGAGCGAGAGCAATAATTCTAGCCCTAGACCTACTCTGTAACTCAAAAAATACAACCTATAGAATTTTTTAAACATCGCCTATCGAGATTTTTAAGGGTAAAAGTTTGACGCCATGCTACGAGCGGGCGCAATGTTTAAGCGTGACATGTTGGGTATTATTTTACTCAGCGTAACATTATCTTTCACAATATATAAAAAAATTGGGCCAAATTTATTGTTGTCTTATTTTTTAATTCAAAAAAGTGAATTTTTTCCCAAAAAATTGCGCTTGTAAGACCGCTGCGCAAATACGGTGTGACAAAAAGTATTGCAATGACCACTATTTTATTCTCTAGGGTGTAAGAAAAAAAATATATAATGTTTGGGGTTTTTTAATGTTTTTAAATAATTTTCTAGCAGGAAAAACTGTTTTAGTCTTGCCAACATCAAATCTGAAAAACACCTAAGGTCCTTAAGTGGTTAAAGCGACACAGCGCCGAATCACAAAAAGTGCTCTGGTCTTTGGGCAGCCAAATGGTCCCGGGCTGAAGTGGTTAAGTGCACCTACAGTATAATAGTATGGGAAAATTGTTGTTGAAATGAATGGTCTGGCAGGAGGGTTCTCTTTAATAAATGAAACAGTCAGTGCTGATGCCAGAACAGAAGATAGAGTGTGCTTACAGTAGATGAGAAGGATACTTGTAAAAGCTGACATATAGCAGAGAGAGATGATGACAGAACAAAGGTGACTTTGTCTACAGCTATGAGGCTCAGAGAACAGAGTAAAGAATAGCAGGTAAATGAGGTGGGCCGAGGGAAGGTAGTTTAGTGCAATGATAGGTCTCAGATTGTATTGATTTTTTTCCACTAATGTAGTTGGACAAGGAAAGCCAGTAACCAAAGTCCTGACCCTTATTTTCTAAGATGTGAAGCTTCGTCATTTTCATTGTTTCTGTCATTGACACTAAACCACTTTGGATCTATTTTTTTTTTTTTTTACGTAGGCAGTAAGATCTGGGGGTCCCGACTGCAATACCGAGAGGGCTGAAATGTATTTTAATTGATGTTGAAGTGTTAAAGATGGTTGTTAATGCTGTAGGAGCTTCAAAGAGCCCACATCTAGAGGCAATATTGCAAAAACCCAACTATCCCAAATAGATTTCACACACTAGATGGATCAGAAATGTGAAATATGTAAATTTCTTATTTGATTCCAGCTTTCTAGGCTTCTTATATCTACTAGGAATTATTAGTTTTGTCTTGAAAAAAAAAAACATCACTTGTCTCCAGTTTCCATCAAGTGAAATACAACCTGATTACGTTTCTGAATTCCTTACAGGATACTTTATATTAGAGACTGACAATTGAAGTTTCTTTGTTTTCAGGATTAGATTGTAAATCAAAGTCTTGTTGGGTACAGAGGGATAGATTTCCTTTGGTAATTGTCTATCTGAAGGACTCATCCGGTGTGACATATTAAACAAACTTATCAGACTTACGTCCATTGAGGCAAGATAGAAAATACGGTCATCAGTTTGAAAATACTTTTCTGCTATTGATTCTTTTACTTGGCAAATCGGATTTATAATTCTGTAAAATAACATTTACTGGTATTTTATTTTCCATTTGGTGATATACCGGTACTTTCATTACAGCCTTTGTAGTGCCCAATTGCCTTGACTAAAGGTCAACTTCCTCCATAGTGGATTATTACGTTTTGATTTGGCAGTAATAAGGTGAATCACCTTATGCCGCGTACACACGATCGGTTCGTCTGACAAAAATGGTCTGATGGACCATTTTAATCAGATGAACCGATCGTGTGTGGGCCCCATCGGTTTTTTATCCATCAATGAAAAAACTAGGAACTTGTTTTAAAATTATCTGATGGTTAAAAAACCAATAGAAAGTCTTGGATAGGCCGGATCAATGCGGCTAAAATGACGATCCTCCCCAAGGCCCTCTATTTCTTTCGGACCTTACCCATACAAGTTCCCTCTTTCTTCCTACGTCTTTTGCAGAATAGAATTCTTCGGTTCATATGGGCCCACAAAAATCCCAGGGCGGCTTGGGAGTTCCTAACTTAGCCAAGTACTATTTGGCGGCTCAGATCTCCCAATTGTCCATGTTACACGCTACGTTTGACATTATGGGTGCTTTTGGAACTGCCTAATTGCGCCCCGATTTCTTTAGAAATGCTGCTCTGGTTTCCCCATAGTCTGCGTCCCACTATGTTAAGCCCTTTAATGCTTCATAGATTGAAGGTGTGGGATTCTGTTAGATACTCCGGGAACTTGATGTCCTCCTTCCTACCTCTCCTACTGATTGTCAACAACCCTCTCTTTCTTCCGGGGTTGGAACAACCCCATACTTTCTCTTGGTGGATCACTCATGGCTTCTCCAGAGTGAAACACTTTTTAACCACGCGTTCGTTCCCAACATGGGAGGCCCTTCGGGTGACACACGAGATTCCCAAAAATGAGTATTTCCATTATTTGCAATTACGTAATTGGATTTTATCTCTTCTTCTTACTTCTACTTTTCCTTTTCGAACGACTTCTTTCGAACACACTTGTTTACATTTCCCGGGGTCCCCTGGTCTTATTTCATTGCTTTATGTAGCTCTTAATAGTGGGTCATCTTTGTCAACCCTTTCCTATGTGACACAATGGGAGCGAGATCTTGGTTTTAGTATTGAGGGAGGAGACTGGAGCAAAGCTTGGACGTCAATTGCGAAATGTTCATTTAACACTTCAACCCTAGAGGCCGCCCATAAAGTACTCCTGCGGTGGTATTGGGTCCCAGCTAGACTAGCCCATGCTTATCCTGGCAGCAGTGATAGATGCTTTCGGAATTGTGGTCAACGTTGGGACGTCTTACATATATGGTGGTCCTGCCCACGCTTGATCGGCTTTTGGTCAAGGGTCTTTGGCTTATTACAGACATTATTTCACGTGACAATCCGTAGGGATGCCCGACTGGCTCTCTTACATTTTCCGATTCCGGGCCTGTTTGCGCCCCAACAGAAATTGACCACGTATCTTTTCATTTCTGCCAAGAGGACCATTGCCCAGGCCTGGAAGGCTCCATCTGTTGCTTTCCAGGGGGTGAGATCCAGAATGACGGCTATGATGATTGATGAGCAGATGTCCAGTATATTGAAGGATTTGCATGCAAAATTTTTGAAAGTCTGGAAACCATGGATAAGTTAATCTTTTCCATCCCTACCCCCGACCAGTTATGGTCAGCTTTAAGAAACCTTGCTTGGGCGGGTCCCGTGTCCGTGATACCTCTCCTCTTTTTCTTACTCTCTTTTCTCTTTTTTTCCCTCTTCCCTGTTTGCTTTTCCTGTCATTTACTTTTGATATGAAGGCCAATAGTGCAAGCTTCTGTGCTATGACACAGGCCTATGACACAGGCCTAATTTACAACCTGGTCCTCTGTGGCCTGGGTTATAGTTTGTTTTGTTTTTTATTATGTGCTCATGCGCTATTTCTTTTCTTTTTTTATTCTATGTTACCCCTGCGTGGGCAAACCATGGCTTGTTATAACCTTGGAAAATGTAATATAATATTAGAAAAGAAAAAAACGATAGAAAAAAACGATCGTCTGTGGGCACGTCCATCGGTTAAAAATCCATGCATGCTCAGAATCAAGTCGACGCATGCTTGGAAGCATTGAACTTCATTTTTCCCAGCACGTCGTTGTGTTTTATGTCTGACACGATAGTTTTTTTAACTGATGGTGTGTAGGCAAGACTGATTAAAGTCAGCTTCATCGGATAGCTGATGAACAAAATCCATCGGATGAACCGATCGTGTGTACAGGACAGTTTTTTAGTTATGCCCTGTACACACGATGGGTTCATCCGATGAAAACGGTCTGATGGATTTTTTCATCAGATAAAAGCGACAAAATTGCTGCACGATTGGGGTGCCATTGGAAGCATTGGCATCGCAAACGTGTCCTGCGTTTTGCAGCCATTTGAAATTGCAGGACGGAATCACGGTCATGTGTGAAATGCAGCCTTGGCGGCACTTGCCCAGCCAGGTGTTGTCCAAGATTTGTTAATACATTTTTAGACCATTGACACTCTGAAAGACAACCTGTGTGTGTGTAGTAGAGCTGCACGATTCTGGGCAAAATGAGAATCACATTTTTTTTTGCTTAGAATAAACATCACAATTCTCGCGGGGGAAATTCTTTCACATTGTATATATTAATATTTGGGCTAACTTTACTGTTTTTTTATTTTTTATTATTCATGAAAGTAATTTTGTTCCCAAAAAAATTGCATTTGAAAGACCGCTGCGCAAATACAGTGTGACATAAAATATTGCAACAACCAGCATTTTTTTCTCTAGGGGCTCTACTAAAAAAAAATATATATACAGTATAACCTCGGATTGCGAGTAACAAGGTTACCAGCGTTTTCGCAATACGAGCACTGTATTTTAAAATATCCTAACTCGGTTTGCGAGTGTTGTCTCACAAAACAAGCAGGATTCAGCACTGCGTTTGGCCTGAGGTGGGGGGGGGGGGGCGCCGGAGCCGATCGGCGCCATTCGGAAATGCACGGAAAGGCCTAAGGACAGCTCGGCTGACCTCGGCAAACTTCGGAAAGGCTTGTGAACCGAGTCTTTCCAAGGTTTGCCGAGGTCAGCTGAACTGTCCTCGGGCCTTTCCGGGCCGTTTTCAAGGCTCTCTGGCGCCTCCCCCGCCTCTGGCCGCATGCATTATTGCATGCCATTAAAGTCAATGTATTTTCGTTTCCATTGACTTCAATGGGGAAACTCGCTTTGATATGCAAGTACTTTTGATTACAAGCATTCTCCTGGAATGGATTATGCTCGTAATCTGAGGTTCCACTGTATAATGTTTGGAGGTTTTAAGTAATTTTATAGCAAAAAATAAAATAATTTACTTGAAAACAACAAATATCAGAAAAAGGTTTAGGGCAGATTCACAGAGAATTAGATTATCGTAGCGTTTCCGAAATACACTACGCCGCCGTATTTTACCTGGCTCTACGTGGAATCCAGGTAGATTTTGTCCAGTAAACGACGGAGGTGTAGTGTATTTCTCCCGTCGCAATCCATCTACGCGAGTAGGGGGCGTGAAGGATTTAAAATAGGCGCGTTCCCGCGGCGATCGAACTGCGCATGCTCCGTTCGCAAATTTCCCGCCGTGCATTGCGCAAAATCACGTCGTTACGTCATTCGTTGTTTGAGTAGCGTCGTTTACGGACATTTCTATTCCCGAACGAGTTACGTAAAAAAATAATTAAATTCGACGCAGGAACGACGGCCATACTTAACATGGGCTACGCACCGTTAGACCAGCAAAAAGCTGGTCTAACAGTACGTAAAAAAAACCAGACGTAAGCGATTGCGAAGACCGCTCGTATCTTCGTGGATCGCCGTAAAAACACATTTGCATATCCCGACGCATCAAAACGACGCGAACTCCTCCCAGCGGCCGCAAAAATATTGCAGCGTAGATCCGAAGGCTTACGAAGACGTAAGCCTCTCGGATCGAAGCCCGAAGCCGCCGTATCATGGTTTGAGGATTGAAACTAGTGATACGGCGCGCGAAATTTGAAATTACTCCTGTCTAACACCAGTTAGACAGGCGTAATTGCTTTATGAATCTGGGCCCTTGTGTTTAAGTGGTTAAGGTTTCCTAATTTACATACAGAAGTCTATTCCTTTGATGTAAAAGACAAATTGTTACAATGTTTAGGCTTAAAGCGGAGGTCCTCCGAAGAAAAAAAATATATATTAAAAGCCAGCAGCTACAAATTCTGCAGCTGCTGACTTTCAATATAAGGACACTTACCTGTCCAGGGCGCCCGTGATGTCGGCAGCTGAAGCCGATCTGTCCGTCGGCTCTCGGCTGCTGCTGCCACCATCCTCTGTAAGGGAATCAGGAAGTGAAGCCTTGTGGCTTCACTTCCTGGTTCCGTACTGCACATGCACGAGTCACGCTGCGTGTCCTCGCTGGTCCCTGCTGTTTTCTGGGACCTATGTGTTTCCCAGAAGACAGTGTTGGAGAACAGAGTACGCGATGGAAGTGGCGTAGGTCACTGTGATCACCGCAGTGATCTATGCCAGGAAGTGGGAGAAAATACCTGTATTACACAGGTATCTGCTGCCTCCTCCTCCCTGAAAGGTGCCAAATGTGACACCGGAGGGGGGGAGGATTCCAAAAAGTGGAAGTTCCATTTTTGGGTGGAATTCTGCTTTAACGTTGAACTGATAAAGAATGTTGTAAAACTTGGCCGACTGCCTGGACTTTTGATGGCTGAGAGCAGAGAGAATTCTCTGCATACAAAAGATCGGGAAATACTTTGTCAAGATCGCAACAGAGAAAGAATTGTGATAACGATTCTTGACGATTAATCATGCTGCTCTAGTGTATAGGGGTTACAGGTAACAATGATCATGTGTTTTAACCTGATTAGGGCAAGCCATAGATGATTCAACATTCTTTTTTTCCACCACGGGTTTCAGGAAAGAAAATTGCTCAATTCATTTTCAACACAGGCAGTGATGATGGAGGAATCCCTCCTGCAGCACTATAGTGTTCTGCTAGCAGTTGGTGGTGCCCTTTCCCTGCCTACAGAACACAATGATTACTGCTAGCCGTTTTAGCCAAATATGTGTCAGGCCGCGTACACACGATCAGACCAAATTGATCGTGTGTACGGCCCATCGGACCGTTGTCCATCGGACCAAAGTTTTAAAACTTGCTTTAAAATCTGTCCGATGGACACCTGTCCGTCGGACCAAAACGATGGTTAGTACACAAAAGCATCGGACCAAAAACCTGCGCATGCTCAGAGTCGATGCATGCTTGGAAGCATTGAACTTCGTTTTTTCAGCACGTCGTTGTGTTCTACGTCACCACGTTCTGGCCCGATGGGATTTTGGTCTGATGGGGTGTACGCACATCAGACCATCAGACCACTTTAGCGGTGGTCCGATGAAAACGGTCCGTCAGACCAGTCTCATCGGTTTGGTCTGATCATGTGTATGTGGCCTCATTCTAGTCATACTAAAGTTGATCGATAGACCAATCAGTCTGCCCACACATAGATTGAATCTTGGCCCGTCGCTGCTGAACCAGCCGCAGATTTGATCCATGTATGGCCGGCTTAATACTAGAGATGTTCCCTGCAGCTTTGTGCACTGGTTAGATCTCTATTGAATTCAGCTCAGAAATAAACACATAACTCCCGCAGGTGCGTCTCCTTTTCTGTATGTGTGACAGACGTTTATACTGATGACATTGATTTATATAGATCCACTGTTGTGTCTCCTGACAGGTGTATGAGGTAGTCCCTTGTTATACGGAATGCAATCAGTACTTGTGGGTGTCTGAGCCGTGGTCCGCCTGCAAGCTGCACAGCGAGGAGAAGACCGCCGGCTGTGGGCTCGGAATACAAATCAGAAGAGTGCGGTGAGTGAAGGAAGCAGTTCATCTTGGCTGACGGAACAATACATCATGTGTGAGCCGCTTACTGCAGTGTCAGACACTCAGCAAAGACTTCACAACTTTCTTCTGCAATGTTATTTCTCTGCTGCCAACTGAAGTTTTTGGTGTGGAAAAGTAGGGCACACACAGGTGGTGGGTAAAAGCAGGTGGTTGATGCACGGTTTTATGCCCCCCCTGGCCACACAGCAAAACTAGGCCATGCAGCAGCTCAGGGCTTTCCACATCTTGCAGCCATAGAGCCTTGTTGTGTGACTGCAGCAAAAATTAAACAGCATTTTGCAATTAGCAGGCAGGACTGCCATTGAATGCGACCCATTCAAGTAAATGGGACTGGGCAGCAACCGCCCTGCAATTAGGGTTGCCACGTTTTCTTTAAGTCAAACCTGAACACTTTAGTGGCCTGGGACACCTTTGGTTGCCCCCAAGGAGAGTAACTTTGGGTGTGGCCAAATTGATCTTGCTGACATCATCGCCCTGCCAGTAGAACCCTGGCTGGTAGAACCCTTGCAACCTGGTCAGGCTTCCGACATAAATCCCCAACCCTACGCTGCTTCTTCTGTCCCTGGAAAGGCCTCAACTGCCTAGCAACCAGGGAATTCCCAGATAGGCCTAAACTGCCCAGCACCCCGGAGATTTTTCAACACACGCCCACCCAGACAACCGCCCAGGTGGCACCGAACACCCCGATGACCTGACTCCTCAAAAATAAACCCCTGCCAATTGGCTAGAGCAACCTATCCACTCATATTCCAAGTTCATATGCACCTTATTATTCCAATGCCAAATGTAACAATGCCACCTAGTGGCAGAGGAGAGAGGTGCATCAAAGGAGTCAGGAAATCAACTAACAATTGGCTAGGTTAGTTACCACCTAGCAAACATGATTTGGCAGCATCCCTGTTCAAGACCAGTGTGCTATAAGTGCATAGCTATAAAAAGTTAACACCCACACAACAGCCTATTCCCTGTACATTGATAGGAACAAATTGGATGGGTTCAGTATACTGCCATGGATAGGCACAGAAAATGCAAATTACGGTAAGTATGACACAATTTTATGTTTTCCTGGTGCCTCCATGGCAGCATACATGTGATAGCATTATCAATATCAATATCAATATCAATAACTAGCTACCAGAGTGGGAAGCTTCAGCAAATCCTATCATATAAGAAAGTGAGTAAGCTACTGATGGGGACCCAGATGTGTAGGGAGACTGATGGGGACCCAGATGTGTAGGGAGACTGATGGGAACCCAGATGTGTAGGGAGACTGATGGGGACCCAGATGAATAGGGAGACTGATGGGAACCCATATGAATAGGGAGACTGATGGGAACCCAGATGAATAGGGAGACTGATGGGAACCCAGGTGTGTAGAGAGACTGATGGGGACCTAGATGGATAGGGAGACTGATGGGGACCCAGATGTGTAGGGAGACTGACGTGGACCCAGATGTGTAGGGAGACTGATGGGGACCTAGATGTGTAGGGAGACTGACGGGGACCCAGATGTGTAGGGAGACTGACGTGGACCCAAATGTGTAGGGAGACTGATGGGGAGCCAGATGTGTAGGGAGACTGACGGGGGTCCAGATGTGTAGGGAGACTGATGGGGACCCAGATGTGTAGGGAGACTGATGGGGACCCAAATGTGTAGGGAGACTGATGGGGACCCAGATGTGTAGGGAGACTGATGGGGAACCAGATGAATAGGGAGACTGATGGGGACCCAGATGTGTAGGGAGACTGACATGGACCCAGATGTGTAGGGAGACTGATGGGGACCTAGATGTGTAGGGAGACTGATGGGGACCCAGATGTGTAGGGAGACTGACGTGGACCCAAATGTGTAGGGAGACTGATGGGGAGCCAGATGTGTAGGGAGACTGATGGGGGTCCAGATGTGTAGGGAGACTGATGGGGACCCAGATGTGTAGGAAGACTGATGGGGAACCAGATGTAAGGTGGGACTCTGTTGTGGATGCTTATTTAAAAGGGGGCTCTGATGGAACGCAGATGTAAGGTGAGACTCTAATGGGTATCCTGATGCATGGGAGATCTGATGGGGACCCTGATGTGTAGGGAGACTGATGTGGACCCAAATGTGTAGGGAGACTGATGGGAACCCAGATGTGTAGGAAGACTGATGGGGACCCAGATGTAAGGTGGGACTCTGTTGCGGATGCTTATTTAAAAGGGGGCTCTGATGGAACGCAGATGTGAGGTGACATTCTAATGGGGATCCTGATGCATGGGAGATCTGATGGGGACCCTGATGTACAAGAAGACTGATGGAAACCTGGGTGTAAGGTGGGACTGTGTTGGGGATGCTGATGTTAGAGGAGACTCTGAGATGAACTGTGATTTTAGGGGGGTCTCTGATGGGGTCCTGATGCAAAGGGGAATCTGATGGTGGACTTGACATGAGAGGGTCTCTGTTGGGGGCCCATATGTAAGGGGGGGCTCTGATAGTCACCTTCATGCACTCTAATGGGGATATTTTAGGCCATGAATATTTGTAAAATATATGACATGACCCTTGTAAAACACTTGCTTTATAGGGAAAAATGTATTTTACATATGCTTTGGGTTCTATTGATAAAACAAATATGCTGTGGGAATGCCTTGAACATTCACACGATCATCAGAAATAGTTGTCAAATGTGTCTATGTGTTTTTCTTATGACTGTCAGCTCCATCTAGTGGCCATAAAGCAGTATTTTTCTGATTCAGATATTTCAGAAAAAATACTGCATTATTGCCACTAGATGGCGCTGACAATCATAGAAAATACACATTAGGCAAAATACTATGATCATTCAAGATGTATGTGCTGTCAGGATGAAACCAGAGCCTTGCACACGGGGAAAGCTTTGTAAACACAATCATGTGCTTAATGTATAAAATACACTGTTCTGTCCATAATGGTTGCACTTTCCCTTGAACTCTCTTTTCATATTTCTCCAACACATCAGATCCCTGTGACAGAATTATTTCTGAGCAGGTGAGAGGGCATGTAAGCTTACATATTAATGAATGGCAAGGCGGTTCGGCACGCTCTGCAATTATCGCGATTTGTGGACTGTCTCCAGCTGTGTGAAGTCTGGAAAGAATACAGGAAAAAATATTACATTATTTAAATTTAATTCAGTTGGAACGTCTGTTCAGCTAAATGTTTTATTCCGCATCCCTGACATTTATATTACACTCTCCAGCAAGAGTACAATAATCTGATTTTTGTTATGAAGGTTAAAAAGACTTGTATATTGGATTTTCCATTTACAAGAATTATAACCAGACAAGCTGTGACATAAGTATTGCGGGAGTAATATTTGCATTAGCAACTCAGCAAGCAATAAGATGGATAAGTCGGGATGTAAAGAGAACCTGTCTATACTTATAAGTGAAAAATAGGGTGGTTGGGGTGCCACCGCACAGCAATGCTTCAGAAATTGCATATGAGCCGTTTTTTTTTTTTAAGCAAGCACATGATGTGGTTCTTATCGATATGAGCTAAAACACATGCGTTGAGATTTGCCTTCAAGGTGTGCTGGGATGCCATTGAAAATGAATTCAAAACGCAACAAAGCACACAATGGGGGAGATTTAATAAAATTGGTGAGTGTAAAATCTGGTGCAGTTCTACAAATCAACCAATCAGCTTCCAGGTTTTATTGTCAAAGCTTAACTGAACAAGCTGAAGCCAGAAGCTGATTGGCTACGATGTACAGTTGTGCAAAATTTTGCACTTTCCAGTTTTAGCCCTGGTTCACACTGCTGCTACTTTGAAATCGTGCTACTTTACTTGAAGTTCCGCGATTTCAAAATAGCAAGGTCAGCACGATTTCAGGTGCTACTTGATAGACATTTGTGTGGCTTCATACACAGATGTCTATAGAAATCGCACCTAAAATCGGCAAAAGTAGTGCAGGAACTACTTTTGCAAATTGGTGCGGCGACGCAAAATTGGGGTCGCACCGATTGGAACAGTGCCATTGCCGCCAATAGACTGCGACTTGTCATGCGATTTGATCTCTCAAATCGCATGACAAATCGCTCCAATGTGAACCTAGGCTACGTAAATTAAAGCGGGATTCTACCCGCAATTTTTATTTTTAAAGTCAGCAGCTACTAACACTGTAGCTGCTGACTTTTAATAAGGACACTTACCTGTCCTAGTCGCCTGTGATGTCGGTCCCCTAACGGCGATCGCTCGGTCCTGGCACCTCCATCCTCACTAAGGGAAACAGGCAGAGAAGCCTTAAAGGAACACTAAAGGTTCGTTTTTTATTAGATCAATTGATTGCTGTAAGCTAGAGCATTTAAATATCACTTACCTCGTTTTTCCTTTTGACCTCCAAAATACAGTAATCCAGGTTTGAAAATGAAATTTCCTGTCTCTCCTCTTCTTGCTTTCCACCAGCACCTGAGCTGTTTTGCATGGTGGAAAGCAGAATGTGCTCACCCTCTCCCTATGACTACAGCCCTGTGTGAAGATGCTCTCTTATCCCTCACAGGCATGGAGGCTAAGCCTAATGGGAACTGTAGTTCCCATTAGGCCGTGATGTAGCAAGAATGAATGCGCACCGCAAACCAGGAAGTCAGTGAGAATAACGATTCAGGAGTGATGGAAGTGAATAAAACAGCTCGATTTCAACAGGTATCAAACTAGTTATAATTCAAAACATTACTTTTTACTTTACCAGCTACTGTCAGACTTTAATTTAAGAGGAAAATATTTTTGTCTTTACAACCCCTTTAAGGCAATTTTCCATTTACAAGAATTATAACCAGACAAGCTGTGACATAAGTATTGCGGGAGTAATATTAGCATTAGCAACTCAGCAAGATGGATAAGTCAAGATGTAAAGAGGACCTGTCTATACATATAAGTGAAACATAGGGTGGTTGGGGAGCCACCGCACGGCCTTACGGCTTCACTGCCCATTTCCTACTGCGCATGCGCGACTGGTGCGGTGCTTTGTGAATGGGCGGCTGCCTCCTGGGATACACACAGTTCCCAGAAGGCAGCGTGCCCCATTCACCAGAAGACACGGCGACGGAGGACGAGGCAGAAGATCCACCGCGATGGAGGGAGAGGCAAAAGAGCCACTTCCGCATACCAACCGCCCTTTCATGTGAGTATAAAATAAAATCTATTTTTTTGGGTTGGTTAAAAAAAAGGGTGGAACTCTACTTTAAAGTGGAGTTCCACCCAGGAAAAACACATTTGGCCAAAAATCCTAAAAAAAAGTGAAAAAAAAAAGTTTACACTCACCCGAAATACCTGTTGCTATGCGGAAGTCCGTAATCTGCCTCTTCCGCGGCCGCTGTCTGTTTTCTTCTTCTTCTCCTAGTGAATGGGGCGCGCTGCTTTCTGGGAACTGTGTGTGTTCTCAGAGAGCAGCCGCCCATTCAAAAGTCCCGCAGGAGCAGTAGGAAATGGCCAGTGAAGCCATAAGGCTAGTGTGAATGGCGGCGCGGGACCTGCATCGATCGTGGGATTGACATGGGGGGGGGGCATCAGCGTAGGCAAGTAGGACAGGTAAGTGTCCTTATTAAAAGTCAGAAGCTACACTGTTAGTAGCTGCTGACTTTAAAAAAAAATTAAAAAAAATTGCGCTTTAACCTCTGTGTACCAATTTGCCTAATGAGGGGAGCATTTAAAAAACCTCACCTATTTCTCATGTCTAGAAAGAGAGGAGCGTAGAATCAGTTAAGGATCACTGACAACGATTTTATTATTATGTACATTGAAATAGGGAAATTTTTTGTACTGTATTTAACTACTTAAGGACTGGAAGGATTTACCCCCTAATGACCAAGCCATTTTTTGCGATACGCACTGCATCGCTTTAACTGACAATTGCGTGGTGGTGCGATGCTGTACCCAATCAAAATTGACATCCTTTTTCCCCCACAAGAGCTTTCTTTTGGTGGTATTTGATCACCTCTGTAGTTTTTATTTTTTGTTCCTATAAACAGAGTGACAATTTTGAAAATAAAAATAAAAATGTTTTACTTTTTGCTATAATAAATATCCAAAAAATAAAAATGTATTCATCAGTTTAGGCCGATATATATATACAGTATATATATATATGTATATGTGTGTGTAACGGTCACCACCGTTTACGACCTTCCATCTAACCACGACAAGCTTATCCGACACAATGCGACAATCTTGCATACATGATACATTCCATTTCCCATAATCAAGACGAGACTCTGCTCTGTACTTGTTTCCAAATGTATGAACACTTTAATGGTTTCTTCTCAGCTTTTTATACAGTACAAGATGTTACAGTTAATCACAGGACAATGCAATCTCCACTCCCCTCATCACACACTATGGCTAATTCTCTAGCAGACATTTCGGCACCGATGTATTTAGCATGACTTAACTACTGCCTCAGAGAGAATGACATTCCTGTAGATAATGACATCAAAACAAAATACTGTCACACAATGATTTCCCTTCAAGCCATATCTTTAGACAGACGGCTGTCTCTAAAGGGAAGGTTCTTACACCTGGGCGTGAATACATTCCTAAACATAATTGACATGCTAATTCAATACATCTGAATGGAGACTGCTAACTTGAAGTACAATACACAGTCTTTTAAGTGTAAACACAGGGCTTTGAAACAGTTTTATCACACAATGAAAAGGTCTTTCAGGAGCCGATGCAATTAACACCTTTTCAACAGAATGAAATGTCTTTCACAAGCCGGGTCACTTAGCATTTTAAAAGCCTATTATACAGAGGGATGAGTCACTGTCTTGTTGACCTGGTCTCAAGTCAATATGAACCACTTTGTAATATTCCAGTATCCTGCCATATGAAGTATGAATAATTTCCCATCTCATGTAATACATGAATTATGATCCTATTAGCCACCCTACGCCTACAAGGGCACAGGGTGGACTTAGACCCGGGGGTTATTAGTGTCCCTGGCACAGGAGTATCTCTCATCCTTCCAAAGTCTATGGTTGTCACAGTTCATTCTGTAACAGTGTGTATACGTAGCATTACCCCCAGTGAAGCTGCTGGATTTTAGATTTTTGGGTGGCGTGTTACCTTGTGGCTCCTCCGAAATTCCTAGGGGTGAATGATGCGTTTTGCATATAGTAGAAGTAAAGGAATGTCCACGACAGGTGCTCTTTCCTGTGCTCTTTATTACCCAGCCGGGTAAAAACGGTAAAACTTGTGGTGAGGAAAGTAAAGCTGAAGAAGGGAGAACTGCAGATTCAGGCGTGATGATAGGAAACAGTCCTGCTCCCAAACTTAACACTCCTTTTCATCACTCCCGACCGAGTGGGTTTAGTGTACCCGGACAGGCCTCTCTCACTGACCTGGCAGCCGGAGTATCACTAGGACAATTATAGGTTGAAGTCTCTGCCACAGACCCTCCTTGGTGAACTTAAACTTGGGAGAAAGTCTCTGCCACAGACCCCTCTCAGTGAGCCTTTAGAACAGGGGTCTTCAAACTACGGCCCTCCAGTTGTTCAGGAACTACAATTCCCATCATGCCTAGTCCTGTCTGTGAATGTCAGAGTTTTACAATGCCTCATGGGATGTGTAGTTCCGCAACAGCTGGAGGGCCGTAGTTTGAGAATCCTTGCTTTAGAAGGTACCTCTGCTACAGGTCCCCTTTGGGTTGAATTCTTGGAGATATGCCTCCTGAGTTGAGTTACATCTGGATCTCCTTCAACTTGCCGCCCAAGTACCGACTGACAGGTGATCAATCCCTCGGTGTCCGGCTACCTTGATCCCTGGTGGTTTATCTAGGCCCTTTTGGACACCCAGCCTCTCAATGGCGTTTTTCAGACCAACACCCCACCGAACAGCAGTACAGCTTGGGACCTTTAAGAATGGGGACCCAGTCACTCACTGGTTCCAGGTCGCTGTTCAGATGCTCCGGTTCAGCATTACCCCGGAACCAGGAACACCGCGTGGCATGCACGCCCTGGCCAGGTAGGCCATAACGCCGGGGCGCTGTGATGTGACCACCGTAAAGGTGGTTGCCACACTGGACAAAGAAGAACCCAGTACCAATGGCATCTGTCCCATAAATACCCCTCCCCAGCATGCACAGCAGGGACAACTCCCGTGATTGGATGCTGGGAAGAGCACCCAAATCTTGACTCCACTGCTGCCACCTGCAGCACCGGGGCTGGAAGAACACCCCAGTACAGCAAAATGGACTCACAGCACAGCCCAGATGAGACAGAGACCGCATTTTGCTGCTAAAAATCTGGATCAGAGTTTAACACTCTGATCTACACATACATTTAGCTAGCACCAGTACTGTAAGGTACATAGGCACTATATATATATATATATATATATATATATATATATATATATATATATATATATATATATATATATATATTAGAGCTGCACAATTAATCGTTAAATAATTGTGATCTATCTTTTGAATTTTTTCCTCATTTTTATTCTGTAACGAACTGTCTGTATTCCAGATGTTTATTTCCTGTATTTGTACTCCTTCAATAAAAGCACTCCTGATTGTTAAAAAAAAATAAAAATTGTGATCTAGATTCAACTCCCTGACGATCTCCAATACAGTTTGCCGATTGCCGATTCATTAATCTAAGGCTCCATTCAGACCTAGGCGTTTTGTCGCCTGAAGCCCGACGCTGAAGCAGCCTGACATACGCTGGAGGGGAGAATTTACATTGTCGGCTATGGAGATGGTTCACATCTCCACGCCGAACGCCGATACGCCAGATGCCTGAAGCCTGAAACAAGCCCCGGACCCTTTTTTTCAGGCGTTCGGCAATAGCCGACAATGTAAAACATCACCGCTCCAGCAAAAAGAAAAGGGCGTTTTGTCGCCGCAAATCGCGGGGACAAAACGCCTTTTTCATGTCGCCCAAATACGCTGCTGCCGCAGACGCCTAGGTCTGAATGCAGCCTTACAAGTGGAGAGACTTATCAGCTGTCAAAAAGAAAATATCTGGGCTGTCTGCCAAGTTCTTACCGGGAAACATTGTAACTAATACTTCCTTCTTAGAGCAAAGGGATAAACTTATTTTAAAAAAGTCTGCCAAGTTTGTAACATCATGAAACATTGTAACATTTGGTACCATACTTTATCCCAGTGCCATCTCTTCCCCAGGTAAGTGATGCACACACAACTGGCCATCCACATGATGTAGAAGCAAATGTGACTCATCAGATCACACCACCTTTTTCCATTGCTCTATAGTCCAGTTCTGATGCTTATGTGCCCATTATAGGCACCTTTACGTGTGGACACGGTACAGCATGGACACTCTGATCTACAGCTACACAGTCCCATACACCGCAAACTGTGATGCATTGTGTGTTTTAAAACCTTTCTATCAAAACCAGTATTTACTTTTCCTGGTGCCTCCATGGCAGCATACCAATGGTCATGGCTCCGCCCCCGATCGACCCACAGGACCAATTAACTCTCTAATAAAAGGGCGTTGCTCCCCCAGTTAGGCATTCTTTTTTCTGTCCTCATCCCCGCAGGATCACGCACCAGTCCTACCTCACCGTCATATGGTGTGACCATTGCAGGTTCATGCTCTCCTGCAGGATGGAGTCCTATCGCTTGGGCTGCTAAAGGCGCCAGATAAGTATAGGAGCCCTTTTTTCTGTGGATCTTTTTAGGGCACACATACCTCCAGGAGCATTACTTCTCCTCGTTAGGTGATTTGGGCTGGCTGTCCTGGACATGTTTGTATGGGAAGCATTACTTCTCCTCGTTAGGTGATTTAGGCTGGCTGTCCTGGACATGTTTTGTATGGGAAGCATTACCTTATCTGTGTGTTTATCTTAGCCTGGGGGGGTCTCAGATGCCCGGTCGGACACAGCCTAGCACCTCTATGGCTACAACCTTTGCATCGCTGCTTTAGGGGGGAGAGGCTCCCCAGCTGATTCCCCGAGTGACAGGCTTCCTCCGTAGCTACGGGCGCTTCGCGCGCATCACACAGCTCAGTATCGTCATCTCGGGGGGCGGAGCTCCGTCGGCGTGGCAGCGCATGCGCAGTAGATGTCCGGCGGCCATCTTGGTACCCCCAGTGTTCCTAAGCAGCCTATGGGGTGGAGGACAGGCTGTCAGTGAGGAAGCATTATTTGCACTCCTCTCCACCCAACACCTGCACTGTCTCATCATGGATCCCTGCCAAGGTAAAGAGACAGAAGGGGAAGCCTATGTAATAATAATGATTTCAATGTTATTTTTTGGATAGTAATTCTTTATTTTCTTGTAAAAAAAAAAATATGTTTTTTGAATGCTATCTTTGAAGATGTATATTAATGGATATGATTGATTTTATTCTTTAATGCAAAATATATATATATATATATATATATATATATATATATATATAATCAGAGCTGGGAATGGAAGTGCATACCCTTTCCCTTATGTTTCTTTCCTCCATCTATATCTTTAAGTGTTTTTATTGGATTCCTTATAGTAATTACAATTATTCTGCCCATAAATTGTCCTGGACATAGCCATGCCGCTTTAAAAAGATCCTCAACATTCCATTAGGTAGGGCTGCAACTGACAGGTAAGTAAAAAAAAAAAAAAAAAAGAGCACGTCAACGGGCTTACAGAAATAGCCTCTTATGGGTTTGTCTCCTCAGCCTGCAACGAGACTCATCCCGCAGATCCTCCTGAGAAGGAGGCCACAGAGGCTCTGGTCACTCTCACGGTACAGGTCACAATTCAGTGGCCATCAGAGTTCTTCCCGGCACACCTCCTCCTAGCCAGGGAAGGATGATTGTTGGGTATGTGGCAGGAAAACCCTTCCAAGAAAGCTAGCCCCTGGGCAATGCTTTTGAGAGGCCATAGTGGAGAGACAAGACCCGATTAAAGAATCAATCAGAAAACTGGCCTATTCATCAGGTGTCCCGCCCCCCCCCGCTGATCACGGGGCCACACGGGACATCTACCCCACAGCCAGGGGGATGCACATCAGAGGACGAATAGTGGAGCCTTTTGAAATCGCAGTCAAGGACGCAATTCAATGGAGGAAGGATTCTGTACCTCATCCAAGACTAAAAAATATTTTCCTCATTTAACAAGGAAAGTCTCAAATTTCCCCTTAAATGGAAGAAATCAAAGGAGTTGCCCTTGGGGAATAGCAAAAGGTAGACAAGCGGCAAATCGCCTTTATCCGTTTTCAGAGGCTGTACCCTTTTGGCCAAGTCAGATGCCAAAATTGGCGACTCTGTTCCATCCATGGATGCCTCAGTCATGCAACTAAGCCAAGAGTACGACTCTCCTTTTGGAAGATGAGGTCTCTTTTTAGGGATATCTTGGATAGGAAGGTCGGCAGCAGATCCGTCCTCAAAGCAGTCTTGGGGTCGTACCCCATACGACGGGAAGGCGTGGTTTGGCAAGAAAATGCACTCCGCGATCACCAGAGTCACAGGTGGAAGGAGCGGCCTGATTTCTCGGGACGGGGGCAGAAGGAAGAGATTCGCCCCTAGACCAGCCGTCCAGCAGAGAGGAAGATTTTACCACCATAATGAGTACAGCAAGCCTTTTTTTTTTTCCTTAGGCTGGGAAAGTCCAAACCCGCGACATCACCAGGGGAGAATCAGAAGCTTTTTTTTTTTTTACTCCCCTACCACCCAGACCAGGCCAGTGGGAGAAAGACTCAAGTCCATCGCACAGGTTTGGATGGAAAACTGCAGAGATCAAGGGGTAGTAGCCACCATTTCTTCCGCTCCCCATCCTGTTCCTTCCAAAGTACCAAGATCCTGGCCTCCAAAGAGAAGAGAAGTAGACCCTGGGCTGAGTATTGCTTCCTAGAAACAAAGTGGGAAAGAATGGAAGGAGTTAGGGGGAAAATGCCCATATAAACAGATTGTCAAATCTGTATACACTGAACAAGCTAAGGGTCAACCCGCTCCTACATTCTGTAGCCTCTGCAGGGGCCAGCAAATAATCAGCCCATTCTCTTGGGCAAGTCTAATGGGAATGGTTTAACAAATATCAGCCAGCTGCTGCACCCGCAGGGCTCGGAGGAGAGTGACAGGGTCTGCATCCCTATAGACATGCCTTTCCTTTTGGGAGTATCTTGCAAAAAAATTACATTTTTGTAGCAGTGGCTGCTAAAAAGTCTGACTTGTATCTTAGGGCAGACTTCTGGGAGCACTTCATGATGAAGTCGCTGAATTTCGGTTATTCTATCAGTCCAGCCAGGGGACTGGATGTTCTCTATAGACCTTTGAGATGCTTACCTCCACATTCCCATCCACAGCCAGTTCCAGCACCTTTTTTTTTTTTCTCCCTTTTGGGGAAGTTCAGAGTGGGCAGTCTACATCGGCAAGTCCAGGGCCTCCCTTTTGGGGATCTCATCAGCACCCAGAGCCTTTACCAAGGTCTTGGGAGCCATCCTGGCCCCCCTCCGGGAAAGGGGGATAGGTGTACTGTACTATCTGGACGATATTTTGATTCTGTCGCAGCACAAGATCACCTTAGAGGAACACATGCAATTAGTGCTGAGCACTTTGTCCAGGTTCGGCTGGCTGCTCAATTTAGCAAAAACCAGCTAACACCAACACAGTGAGTGACTTACTTGGGGGCCTATTCGACTCTTCAAAAAGAAAAGGAAACGGTTTTCTTTTCCACCCGAGAAAGTTCCGATCTTAGTCCGAAAAGCGAAGAGAGCAGTGGGACCCCACAGCATGTCGGCAACAGACTGTCTAGGCCTCATAGGCCCCCTCTCGTCATACATCCCAATGTTAGTTGGGCCAGATGGCATCCACGGGATTCCCAGTTAGGTTACCGGGCTCAATGGGGAAGGGAACACCTCAAGCAGAGGATAACCATTACCTTTTCAATGAAGTACCAGCCTCGGAGGGTGGAAAGGGCCTTCCAATCTTCTAAGGTCGTGGCCTCTTGGGCCTACCTCCGGGACCGTCCTTACATCAGATGCCAGTCGTTCGGGAAGCTCACGTCCAAAACAAACTAGTTTGAAGGAGGTGACCGTTCAGTGCGGAAGGGATAATATCCAATATCCTGGAGCTAAGGGCCGCTTGGATGGCATTCCCTTACCTAGCCCCTCTGCTCAAAAAAAAAAAAAAAAAAAAAAGAAAAAAAGAACAGAGCAGCAGTGGCCTTCGTACAGAGCCAAGGGGACACACACAGGTAGTCACTTTTCAAAAAAGTGACCCCGATAATTCCCTGGGTGGAAAAGAATCTATGCGATCTTTGGGCATCCTAGCTTCCAGGGCCCAAGAATTCAGTTAGCCATTCGCATTCTCAAGATCCTTTGCAAACAACAACAAATGGTCACTAGACCAGGAGGTCTTCGATAGGATATGCCAACAGTGGGGGACTCCTCAAATAGATCTCTTTGCTTCTCCCCTCAACGCAAAGTCCCCACTGTTCTTCCCGGGGTGGCCTTTTCCGACATTTACAGGAGCAGATGCCTTAGCCCAGCCATGGGCATTCCAGCTGAAATATGCCTCTCCTCCAACTCCCTTAATCCTGAGATTTCTCCAGTGATTGACAAGAGAAGATGTCACCATACTGATAATCATCTTACATTGGCCGTAGAGGCCATGGTTTCCGCTCCTAATTAGTCTGTCACTATGCAGCCCACGTCCTCTGCAGCACAAAAGCAGCCTGTTGTCCCAGGGAGGCTTCCTTCACCCACAGTCAGAAATCTTGTATTTGAGGGCTTGGAAATTGAGCGGAGAAGGCTGGGCGACTTGCGGAGTTCGCACAAAGTCATTCAAACTCCCCTACTAGCAAGGAAGTCATCCACGAATGCCACCTATTACAGGTTGGGAAACAAACCAATTCATTCCACTAGTTCCCGGGGTCCAGAATGTTCTCCCTTTTCTACAGTCAGGTCTAGACCTAGGGTTAGGTCACAGCACACTAAAGGTCCAGGCTTTCCACCATCTCAGCACTATCAGACTCGCGATGGGCACAGAACCCTCGGGTGGATAGATTACGAAAAGCGGTTCTAGGACTACGTCCTCCTAGGAAAACTCTGTACCCCGAATGGGATCTAACAATAGTGCTAGGAGTTCTAGCACCCCCCCCCCTCGCTCCTACGGAGGAATGCTCGTTCGAAGATATTACCTGGAAGACAGCCTTTTTAATTACCATCAACACGGGGTGCAGGGTATCGGAAATCCAAGTTCCAGGAGCTCAGGAACCCTACATTACCTTCTTCCCGGTCAGGGTGGTTTTGCAACCTATTCGCCAGTTCATTCCCAAGGTGCCTTCAGCTTTTTTTTCAACCAGGAATGTGCCCTTCTGACCTTTGGGCAAGATCGAGTCTCCTTGAGCTTACGCAACCTAAGATGTAGTCAGATCTTTGAAACATCATTTAAGTCTAGCTCTCGAATTTCGAAAAGACCAACGGCTCCTTTTTATTCCGTAAGGTGTGAAGAAGGGGAAAGCAGCCTCCAAGACAACAGTGACGAGTTGGCTGGTGGAACTAATCCAAAAGACATATCGGATAGGGGTCTTCCAATTCCCAAAGCAGTAAACGCTCACTCAACGCGAGGGATCGTTTCCTCTTGGGCAGCTTTATATCGGGTTTCCCCGGAGACGAGTTACAGGGCAGTAAGCTGATCTTCCTTCAACACCTGTATGGCACACTATTGCCTAAATCCGGCAGTCCTTACCTTCCCAAGGCTTTGGGAGAGGGACGCTAGATGCTCTCCACTCTGTGTCCCGTGATAGACATTGTTAGGCAGTACCCTCCCTGTAAGCGAGTTATTGACCATTGGTATGCTGCCATGGAGGCACCAGGAAAATGGAAAATTGAATACCTACCTTTCTGTAATTTTCCTTTCCTGGTGCCTACCCATGGCAGCATACACCCTCCCTTTAGTTGACATTACGCTGTGGGGGCTGAGGTCTAGTTACAAAGAATGCCTAACTGGGGGAGCAACGCCCTTTTATTAGAGAGTTAATTGGTCCTGTGGGTCGATCGGGGGCGGAGCCATGACCATTGGTATGCTGCCATGGGTAGGCACCAGGAAAGGAAAATTACAGAAAGGTAGGTATTCAATTTTCCATTTTTCAGCAATTTGATCCACAATAGCTTTTCTATTGGATCAGACTATACAGGCCATTCTTCACTCCCTACCTGCATCAAGGAGACTTCGGAGCCCATGGCCCCGACACCAGTTTGCCAGTTTTCCTTCCTTGGACCACTTTTGGTAGGTCCTGACCACTGCAGTTTTGGAGTTGCTCTGACCCAGTCACCTAGCCATTAGAATTTGGCCCTTCTCAAAGTCACTCAAATCCTTACGCTTGCCCATTTATTTTTTGCTGCTTTCAAAACATCAACTTAAGGGACAACATGTTTATTTGCTGCCTAATATATCCAGGGCCGCCATCAGGGGGGTACAGACATTACACCTGGAAGGGGCCCAGTGGTCTCCAGGGGCCTGGCTGTCCCCCTCCCATTTTATTTGTTTATTATTATTATTTTTTGCATTACACCTGTAAGGGGTCCGACTGTCCCCAGGTCCCCTTACAGGCCCGGCTGGCCCCCCTCTATTTTTTTTTGCATTACACCTGTAAGGGGCCCAATGATCCCCAAGACCCCTTACAGGCCCGGCCGGCCCCTTCCCTTTTTTTTTGCATTACAGTGGTCCCCAGTCCTCCATCATAAAGCTGTGTAAAGCTACTAACTTTCAGGTGTCATTGTAACAAGATAATCAATGGTATTCACTTTACCTGTCAGTGGTCATGATGTTATAGCTGATCGGTGTATGTTTGTTGAAGATTTAAGTGCATAACCACTTAAGGACCGCCTCCTGCACATATACGTCGGCAGAATGGCACGGCTGGGCACATCAACGTATATATACGTTGGTTTTAGTACCCAGCCGTGGGTCGCGGCCCGGTCCGAAGCTCCAGGACCGGGACCGTGGGATTCGCGGACCCGATCGCCGCTGCAGTGCGGCGATCCGTCCCTGGAGCGGAAGAACGGGGAGAGCCGTGTGTACACACGGCTTCCCCGTGCTTCTCTGTTGCCGGAGCATCGATCGCGTCATCCCTGTAATAGGGGGACGCGATCGATGACGTCACACCTACAGCCACACCCCCCTACAGTTGTAAACACACACATTAGGGCACACATTCCCTACAGCGCCACCTGTGGTTAACTCCCAAACTGCAACTGTCATTTCCACAGTAAACAATGCAATTTAAATGCATTTTTTGCTGTGAAAATGACAATTGTCCCAAAAATGTGTCAAAATTGTCCGAAGTGTCCGCCATATTGTCGCAGTCACGAAAAAAATCGCTGATCGCCGCTATTAGTAGTAAAAAAGAAATAATTAATAAAAATGCAAAAAACTATCCCTTATTTTGTAAACGCTATAAATTTTGCGAAAACCAACCGATAAACGCTTATTGCGATTTTTTTTACCAAAAATATGTAGAAGAATACGTATCGGCCTAAACTGAGGAAAAAAAATGTTTTTTTATATATTTTTGGGGGATATTTATTATAGCAAAAAGTAAAAAATATTGCATTTTTTTTTAAATTGTCGCTCTATTTTTGTTTATAGCGCAAAAAATAAAAACCGCAGAGGTGATCAAATACCACCAAAAGAAAGCTCTATTTGTGGGAAAAAAAGGACGCAAATTTTGTTTGGGAGCCACGTCGCACGACCGCGCAATTGTCTGTTAAAGCGACGCAGTGCCGAATCGCAAAAAACCCTTGGGTCATTTGCCAGCGTATTGGTCCGGGTCTTAAGTGGATAATGATAGAAGTTGAGTTTTATAGGTCAAAGGCCATGTGAGGTTAAGCTTGCAGTATTGCAGCCATTGATTGTGTGATGTTTCCTTTGTCATCACTTCTTTATGCATTTCTTTATGTGTAAAATCTCATAAGATTTCAGGCCAGATTCTCAAAAGAGATATGACGGTGTATCCCAGGAAACACCGTCGTATCTCTGTTTTTTTCCCCGGGTATCTATGCGTGTGATTCCTAGAATCACTTACGCATAGATACAGTGAAGATCCGACAGGTGTAAAACACTTACACCGTCGGATCGTAGATGTAATTACTTCTCTGGCCGCTAGGTAGCCTTTACGTTGATTTCTCATTTGCCTATGCAAATGAACCTAATACGCCGATTCCCGAACGTTTTTACGCCGCCTCGTCGTCGTTTACGTTGTTTCCGTAAGCGTAAAACTTACCCCTGCTATATGAGGGGTAGGCTTACGAAGTTCCGTCGTATGCCATATTAAGTATGGCGTCGGGTCAGCGTCGTCTTTTTCCGTCGGTTACGTCGTTTTACTAAGTCGTTCACGAATAGGGCATTGCGTAAGTGACGATCACGTCGTTTTCACGTCGGTTTCAACAACGTTTTCCGACGAGAGCTGGAGCATGCGCACTGGGCTTTTTTCCCGGCCGGCGCATGGGCAGTTCGATCGACGCGGGGGCACGCTTAATTTAAATACAAGCTGCTCCCTTTAAATTACGCAGGGATACGCCGGGAATTTACACTACGCCGCCGCAAACTACGGAGCAAGTGCTTTGAGAATACGGCACTTGCTCCAGTAAGTTTCGGCGGCGTAGTGTAAAGGGCTTACGCTACGCCGCCGCGGATTGTACCAGAATCTTGCCCTTCATGTTTACTTGCAAGGGGAAATATGTATATATTGGGTGTGTGTGTGTGTGTATATATATATATATATATATATATATATATATATATATAGTCGAGGAAAAAAGATGGGACACGTGCTCCGATGCAATCCTTTTACTTGATCAATTAGAAAACGTATAAGCCTGACGAAGAACAGTGATAATCGCAACTGAACAGTAGCTTGCATGTTTGTACATTTTCTAATTGATCAAGTAAAAGTATATTGCATCGAAGCACGTGTCCCGTCCTTTTTCCTCATCTCAATATCAGTGAATAATTGGGAGCCCACCCTGACAGTGCTTCAACAGCAGAAAAAGAAAGAAGGTAACGGAACCCACCCGTTATTTGCAATATATACATATATGGTGTATGTACATATGTGTGTGTGTGTGTGTATATATACTGTATAGGCCAGATTCAGAAAGTATTTACGTCGGCGTATCAAGAAGTAAATACTAAGAATAGCCGGCATATCTTTTTTTGGTATTCAGAAAAGTAGATACGCTGGAATTCTGCTAATATAGGAGCGGCGTAAGTCTGTTATGCCATCGTATATTAGTTGCAGTTTTGCGATGGCCGCTGGGTGGTGCTTCCTTCGTTTTACTCGCCGAATATGTAAATTAGGGATTAACGCCGATTCCCGAAATTCAAAAAATTTAAACATTTTCGAAATTTTTCAATTTTCAAAATGTTGAATTTTCGAAATTTTAATTTTTCGAAATTTGGAAATACGAAAATACGAAAATTCGGAGATACGAAATTTCGAAAATGGAAAAAATCGAAGATATGAAAATGAGAATTGAAAAATTGAAATTTCGAAAATTGAATAATTCGAAATTTCGAAAATTGAAAAATTCGAAAACTGAAAAATTCGAAATTCGAAATGTAAAAAAATCGAAAATTGAAAAATTAGAAAAATTACAATTTCGAAAATTGAAAAATTCGAAATTCGAAAACTGAAAAATTCGAAATGTAAAGAATTCTAAAATTACAAAATTCGAAATTTGAAAATTGAAAAATTCGAAAATTGAACATAATGAAAAATTTGAAAAATTCGAAATCCGAAAACGGAAAAATCCGAAAATTCGAAATTTTTCAATACTCTAATTTCGAATTTTTTTATTTTCTTATTTCCGAATGTGAAAAATTCGAAAATTCGAACCTTGAAAAATTCGAAAATTGAAAAATTCGAAATTTCAAAAATTCGAAATTTCAAAAATTCGAAATTTGAAAATTCTAAATGAAAAAAAATCGAAATTTCGAAAACTTAAAAAATTCGAAAACTGATTTGATTTTTCAATTTTCAAATTTTTCAATTTTCGAATTTCCGAATTAGAAAAATTCGAAAATTCGATATTTGAAAAATTCGAAAATTGAAAAATTCGAAATTTCCGAATTTTTGTATTTCCGAATTAGAAAAATTCTAAAATTGCGAAAATTTTTAAATTTTTAAAATTCAAAATTCGTAAATTGAAAAATTCGAAATTAAAAAATATCGGAAAAATAAAAATTCATAAATCTTAAAATTCGTAAATACGAAAATTCGGAAATACGAAATTTCGGAAGTCTGAAAATTCGTAAATTCGAAATTTGGTAAATTCGAATTTTCGTAAATACGAAAATTCGAAAATTCGGAAAGAACAATTTCGGAAATACGAAAATTCGTAATTAACGAATTTCCGAATTTTCGTTAAAAACAAATTAGAAACAAAACAAATTGCACATGTCTAATATTTATACACTGCTATGCAACAGTTTCTAGGCAGGGGTGAAGAAATACTGTAAGAATGCTTTCAAAACATATATATTTAATTTTTATTGGTTTTGTCAAGTTACAAAATGCAAAGTGAGTGAAAACAAAAAAAAATCTAAATCAAATCAATATTTGGTGTGACTAGCCTTTGGCTTCAAATCAGCATCAATTCTTATACTTGTACACTATGCACACTAACACAAAGTCAGGGATTGTGTGGGATTAGAGTGTATGACTAACCAATTATACCAAGCAGATGCCAGTGATCATCAATTTCATGTGTAGGTTGAAACACAGTCACTGAAACATCTATGTAGGAGGCTTAAAACTGGGTGAGGAACTGTCAAACTCTGCTACGAAGGGGAGGTTGTGGAAGACAGTTTTATGTCACAGATCATACAGTGGTAGGTTAATTGGCTTCTGTCTAAATTAGCCCTAATATATGAATGTGAGTTAGGGACCTTAGATTGTAAGGGACTGGGTAGGGACTGATGTGAATATACAATGTATATGTAAAGCACTGCATAAATTAATTGCGCTATATAAGTACCTTAAATAAAATAAATGCACCATGGCAAGACTGAGCATAGCAACAAGACGCAAGATAGTTATATTGCATCAGCAAGGTCTCTCCCAGGCAGAGGTTTCAAAGCAGACTGGGGTTTCAAGATGTGCTGGTCAAGCTCTTTTGAGGACCGTAGACACTGTGGCTGACCAAGGGAATGTAATGCAGCAGATGAACTACACATCATGCCTGTTTACCTTAGACATACAAAGATCTCAATTAGTGCCATCAGCACAGAACTGGTGGAAACCAGTGGGAGCCAGGTACACCCATCTACTGTCCAGAGAAGTCTGACCACAAGTGGTCTTCATGGAAGAATTGCTGTCCAAAAGCCATACCTCCAATGTGGAAACAAGGCTAAGCGATTCAACTATGCAGGAAAACATAGGGACCAGGGTACAGAAAGATTGCAGCAGGTGCTCTGTACTCATGAGTCAAAATGTGAAATATCCGTCTGTAACGGGAGGCAGTTTGTTGGTACAGGTTGTCTACGGACAACAGTGAAGCATGGTGGAGGTTCCTTGCAAGGTCTGGGGCTGCGTTTCTGGAAATGGAGTTGGAAATTTGGTCAGGATCAATGGTGTTCTCAATGCTCAAAAATACAGACAGATACTTATCCATCATGCTATACCATCAGGGAGGCGTGTGATTGGCACCAAATATATTCTGCAGCAGGACAATGACCCCAAACATACAGCCATTGTCATTAAGAACTATCTTCAGTGTAAAGAAGAACATGACGTCCTGGGAGTAATGGCTTGGCTCTCATAGAGCCCTGATCTCAACATCATCAAATCTGTCTGGGATTATATGAGGAGATAGAAGAACTGTGCTTAGTTCTCCAAGATGTTTGGAACAACTTACCTGCTAAGTTCCTTCAAAAACTGTGTGCAAGCGTACCTACAAGAAGTGGTGCTGTTTTGGAGACAAAGGGTGGTCACACCAAATATTGATTTGGATTTCTCTTCTGTTCATTTACTTTACATTCTGTTAAGTGATAAAAAAAAGAAACTATTAACACTTTTATTTCTGAAAGCATTCTTCATACAGCATATTTTCACACATGCCTAAAAGTAACATTTGCACACATTGGCGTATCACCAGGGGTTGCAGGGGTCACAACCGCAACCCCGCCCCTGCTCCTGCGGCCTCCCTCTCACTTTACATTTTATCTCACTGTACCTGTGTGGGCGTCAGGGTCACCTGAAAGGTCAGTGTGTGATGGGTGGACGCAGACTCCCCTCTGCCCCTCCCCTTCCCAGAAGTGGCAGGCGGGACTGGGCACTGAGCGGAGGAGGTTGGATGAGGCCTGATGAGTGGAGTCTGGTGCACAAACCCAAATTCTCCCTACTGCCCGCTAGCTGCATGTCACTTCTGTCTCTGACGCTCTGTGAGCTGGTCCGGTCCCCTCCTTGTTTGTCTCCTCCACTCACCTCTCCACCTCTCCTCACCTCGCTTTTATGTTATTGCCCCCCACCCGTCCTCAGTCATGGTGGGGCCCTACCAGAGGGGAACACGCTATCCAGATGAAACAGCAAGTTCATAGAGTTTTTTCATGGTAAGAGTGGAGCATGGGGGGAGGACGAGGGGATATGCGAACATTCTATAGTCCAGAACACAGGGCTGGGGGACTTCAACACATTGAGGGGGACTGAGACTTCTCCAGACTTCCCTTGTACTGGGGATATCTCATGTGTGGGGGAATGACAGGAGCCAGCATAGGGGAGGGGTGAGTGCTTGTAGCCTGCAGGCAGCAGGGAAACCCATGAGTGATTTGAAGGAACTCCAACACCGACGTAGCTCTGGGGCTTACCTGTGTGGCCTCCCTCTCACACCTGGACAGGATGGGCTGCATATACAGGAATCAATCCACTCCATTTTCCTCCTTCTGCCACTAAATGCAGGCTTCTCTCCCTCCTGCATTCATTGACAGCAGGAGGACAATTGAGTAGATCAGTTCCTCTATATTTTGTCCCTCCTGTCTGGGTTACTTTTATTCTGCTGCTTCATAAACCAAAGCATAGTATACTGTGCTTACTATGCTTTGGTTTATGAATGAACAGTGCAGAGCTCTTCTTGTTCATTCATTATGTGCAGCTGAGGCTGCAGAGATGGTGGTCCTCAATCTCCATTCTCTGTCTCAAAATTGGGGGAACAATTCCACAAATGACACCAACGATGGGTTATAATTCCTCCCAATGACACCAATGTTGGAGCACAATTTCTCTCAATAACACCAATGATGAGGCACAATTCCTACCAATGATGGGGCACAATTCCTCCCATTGACACCAATGATGGGGCACAATTACTCCCACTGAAAAAAAAAATGGGGCATTATTTTTTCCCACTGATGTCTGGACCTTTTCTACTTCCAATGGTCACAGTTTCCCCCCCCCCCCTAAAGTCTAAGGACTTTAGGAAGTTTGGAGCCAAATACTGGGCAATATTAGAAGAAACCCTGTTAGAGTCTGCAAAAGACTTGAGACTGGGGTGGAGGTTCACCTTCCAGCAGAACAACGACCCTAAACATACAGCCAGAGCCAGAGATCGGTGGTCTCCATTCTGCAACCAGGGGGCCACATGTGGCCCTTTGCTTGTTTTTATCTGGCCCTTGGGGCACTATTTCATTTACTGATACCAACAATGGGACACAATTCTTCCCAATGATACCAACAATAGGGCACAATACCTCCCAATGAAACCTATGATGGGGCATGATTTATCCCAATGACACCAAAGATGGCGCCCCATTACTCCCACTGAAACAAATGATGGGGCCTTTTCTACTTCCAATAGCCACAGTCTGCCCCCCCTAAAGTATGAAGGACAGTAAACTGGCCCTTTGTTTAGAAAGTTTGGAGACCCCTGGTTTAGATCAAAGGATATTCATGTGTTAGAATGGCCCAGTCAAAGCCCAGACCTAAATCCAATTGAGAATCTGTGGCAAGACTTGAAAATTGCTGTTCACAGACTCTCTCTATCCAATCCGACAGAGCTTGAGATATTTTGCAAAGAAGAATGGGCAAACATTTCACTCTCTAGATGTGCAAAGCTGGTAGAGACATCCCCAAAAAGACTTGCAGCTGGAATTGCAGTGAAAGGATGTTCTACAAAGTATTGACTCCGGGGGGGCTGAATACAAATGCACACCACATTTTCACATATTTATTTGTAAAAAAAATGAGAACCATTTATCTTTCTTCCACTTCACAATTATGTGCCATTTTGTGTTGGTCTAGCACAAAAATCCCAATAAAATACATTTACGTTTTTGGTTGTAACATGACAAAATGTGGAAAATGTCAAGGGGTATGAATACTTTTTCAAGGCACTCTATCTTTCTCCATATAAAATTATAAAATTAACTTTAAATAAAACTACAAAGCTCTACTTTCCGAGGTGACTGATTGTGTATTGAATGATGTAGTAAATGCCTCCACGCCAGAACAACATCAGCTGATTTTTAATATATTAAAAGAAGGAATCTTATTTATATGGAAATCCATGAGCATTTTTTTTTCACGGTACGGTGAGCTTGATGTATTAAGAGCCGCGTCCTAAAACACAAAAATGATTCCAAGGTGTCTGTGTTTTGGTAATATTACTGACAGACAGCTGCAAGGTTGGAAATTGAGGTACAAACCTAGTTAACATTCAATATCGCCCGGGTTAAGAGATATTGTGCACTATATATCGCCACCTTATATTTACATGGGAAATTTGTCTGCTGTCCGTTGACATCAATACATCTGGCTTTTAGCATGGACATGATATATGGCCTGAGAAAATGCATGTGATGTTAATGTAGGCAATAGAGCAAAAGGGCATTTTATCAAATAAAACATTGACGCATTAACGGCGCGTTTGTCATTCCATCGTACGGGTATGACGTGGTGTTTTGGTTGTGTAGTCTGCACACCCTCATTTATCATTCCAATGGACTGCAGGTGTAGAGGAACCTTTTATCTCCCAGTAATATAATTGCTCCCAACCTCAAGATCACAGACTTGAAACATTTCATTACATTGTTTAACCACTTCAGCTCCGGACCATATTGCTGGTCAAAGACCAGAGCACTTTTTGCGATTCGGCAATGCAACGCTTTAACTGATAATTGCGCGGTCGTGCGACGTGGCTTCCAAACAAAATTGGCACCCTTTTTTCCCCACACATAGAGCTTTCTTTTGGTGGTATTTGATCACCTCTGCGGTTTTTAGTTTTTGCGCTATAAACAAAAATACAACAACAATTGTGAAAAAATTCAATATTTTTTACTTTTTGCTTTAATAAATATCCCCCAAAAATATATACATTTTAATTTTTTCCTCAGTTTAGGCCGATACGTATTCTTCTACATATTTTTCGTAAAACAAAATCGCAATAAGCGTTTATTGATTGGTTTGTGCAAAAGTTATAGGGCCAGATTCAGATAGCCTTTGCGTCAGCGTATCTATAGATACGCCGCGTAAAGTCTATTCTGAGCCGGCGTATCTTTTTTCTGTATTCAGAACACAAAATACGCAGGAATTTTGCTAATATACGATCGGCGTAAGGTGGCGCTTACGTAGTTTTACGGATGAGCTTCGTATTCGAGTCAAACTCATGTTCGACTCGAACATCGTATGTTCGATCGTTCGCCGAAATCCAAACAAGACGGGTCGTTCGCGCCAAATTCGAGTGACGCGCCACGGCCCATAATTCACTGTGGAATTGCTGGCTTATGATTGGCCAAGCATGCACCATGACCCGCATGCTTGGCCAATCACACCACCGTTAGTACAGAGAGCCAGGGTGGCTTTGGCCAATTATGTCTCAGGGGGTTTAGTACACGCCCCACACTATAAAAGGCCGCCTGCAGGTCGGCCTTATGTAGTGTGTTCCGGCGGTGGTTAGAGAGAACAGAGAGAGACAGAGAGAGTGTAATTTTTTACAGGTAGATAGAGCAGGCAGGCTAGTCAGTTAATGTTACAGTGTGTAGAGGATATATATACATCCCAGGTGTTGTACATATATTTATACACCGTATAGTTTAGCTAGATCAGTTCTTCCTAATTTACTGGCAGGCAGGTGAATGTGCTATTTAAAGACGTTTTCACAGGCATACTAATTCAGGAGCAGTGATTTTAATGATGCTTAAATAAAAAAAGGAAAAACTACTTTAAATATTGTACCTGCCGGGTGTCTATAGTATGCCTGTGAAAACGTCTTTGGCCGCTTACACACGACTAAATAAATCCGATCAAATCGGTCTGACAGACCGATTTGATCGGATTTGTCTGCTGGGATATATTGGTTTGATCGTGTACACACGATCAAACCAAAATCCCCGCCGGCAGACAGCGCGGTAACGTGGCGGTGACGTTGACGCCGCCACGTCACCACACCAGGAAGTAAAAAACGTCCACGCATGCGTCGAATCCATGCGTGGGCAGATGCGTGGGCAGATATGTCCGCTGGTTAGTGTACTAACCAGCAGACATGTCGGACGAACGGGTTCCCAGCAGACAGATTTTAAAGCATGCTTTAAAATTTGTCTGCTGGAAAAATCTGTCTGTCCGCTCGTACACACGATCAAATTTGTCTGCTGAAACGGTCCATCGGACCAATTCCAGCAGATAAATTCAATCGTGTGAACGCGGCCTTTGAGAACCCGGGTCTTGCCCGAGGGAACATGTATCATTGGAAAAAAAGTTTTAAAAATGGTAGTTTTTTTTCAGGAGTCCTGAAAAAAACTTCAGTTTTTAAAACTTTTTTTCTACTGATACATGTTCCCTGGGGCAAGACCCGGGTTTTTAAAGACGTTTTACAACAATAACTTGCACGTTAGGCTTTAAAATTAGCACTTTTGAGTTCTGTTAAGAACTAAACGGTGGTGTTTCGGCTCATCCCTACTATAAACACACTGGGCCAGATTCACAGAGCCCTTACTCCAGTCTATCTTGCGTTAGACTGGAGTACTTTCAAATTACGCGCGTCGTTTCATTAGTCTGAATCCTCAAACCATGAAAAGACGGCTTCGGGCTTCAATACGTGTTCGTACGCCTTCGGATCTACGCTGCAATAAATTTGCGGCCGCTGGGTGGAGTTCCCGTCGTTTTCCGCATCGGGGTATGCAAATTAGCTTTTTCTGACGATCCACGAAGTTACGAGCGTCATTCGCAATCTCTTATGGCATCTGTAGTCATCTTTTTGCTGCGTAAAGTTATTCCAGATTTTATCTGGTCTAGTATTAGACAGCCCATGTTAAGTATGGCCGTCGTTCCCGTGTCGAATTTCAAAGTTTTTTTTTATTTTTTTACGTAAGTCGTCCGGGAATAGGAATGTACGTAAACGACGCTACTCAAACAAAAAATGACGTAACGACGTTATTTTGCGCAATGCACGGCGGGAAATTTCTGAACGGAGCATGCGCAGTATGATCGCCGCGGGGACGCGCCTAATTTAAATGCTTCATGCCCCCTAATCGCGTATTTCGATTCCACATTACGGGCCAAAATCTACATGAATTCAGCGTATAGCCAGGTAAAATATGACGACGTAGTGTATCTCTGATACTCTGCGCCAATGTAATTGTACCTGAATTTGGCCCACTGTCTATAGTGCTGCCCACCACAAAGTGACGCCTGCTGACAGCATCCTAGCAACCAGTTCAGTGACTCTGGACAATGTTACCAAGCTGCAGTTTGGACAAAGTGTCCAGCATGGACATTCTGGCCCTAGTTTTGCCCCTCAAAACATGCTGCATGAGGCCGCTGCCTCAATTTGCCTCATTGGCCACATGCTCCTGCCTATAATCTAGAAGGAAAAACATCCAAAACTAAAATAATAAAAAGAGGTTTTGGCTACATTTACACTTTAAATAGGAGAGCAATATCAAATATCCCTGCCAGTCATGCGTGGGGATGAGAGATATTAGGCTATTATTGACATGGATGGTTATTCCAGACAGGGAGGCAGATTGAGCAGATGAGTTCTGTTTTATTCATATCGAAGACATAAAAGAGGAGAACGCTGTTAGACAGCGAGCCTGATGGACAGTGGATGATGGAAATTCAATATGAAGGATTGTCATTTTCATAGTAAAAATAATTGTCCCTGAGCATTTCCAAAAAAATGTAGTTTTGGGTTTGCACAGACTGAATAAAATAAAGACCAGCCGGCTTTTTCAGTTACAGTATTCCAGGCAAACGGTTAAATATACAGAAGAAATACATGCCGTTATATGAGAGTTGTATTACCTGCCAAAGGATTTCTATTTCTTTCCATCCTATCCTGAGATGGGCACAGTCCTGTCTACTAGTGGAGGGGGCCAGATCTTTCTCTGCTACACTTCCACTTTCACCTATAGGCAGTGGTGTATTTTGGTTTTGTGCTGCCCTTGGCAAGACTAAAATCGGGCGCCCCATCGAAATGTGTCCTTCCCCTTCCTGTTTAAGTCCCATCCCTTTATCTGTAAACTCCACCCCTACCTGTTTAGGCCCCACCTTTTCCTACTAGCGGTGGGGTGTGAGAGCGTGAGAGAGTGAACGAGATCACCCTGGGATCCAGTAGAGGGAGGGTGTGTGGGGCAGTCTATATACACAGATTGTGAACATCACTCAGGGAATTCAGCTGTGTGGGTCGGTCTCACCTCGGTGTTGGGGGTGTCCAGTGCTCACAGCTCTACACCCCAGGGACTCTGCTCAAAAATCGCTTCGGGACATGGCAGTGCTCTGATCAGATGCCCCACACTTGCCCCAACACCAATGTTCTCCAAGGGCTGGATCGGGATCGGGCTGGTGGTGTGTCCGGTGTGAGCTCTGTGCCACCTCCTACTTTCCCCTCTGCTAGACCTAGCCAGCTCCCATCCCTACTGTACACTTGGGCAGTGGCGTCACTAGGGTTGTTGTCACCTGGTATAGTATAATATGGCGTGACCCTCCCCCCCTGTCCTGAGCCTCTGAGAAACCCCGGATCTGGACCCCCTTTAAAGAACCAGTAGATGATTTCAGCTGCTTGTGGGGAACCCCTAATCCTAACCCCTCCCCTCCCAAAGAACCAGTATATGATTTTCCCTTCTAGGTAACCCCTATCTGGGCTTTAGATCCCCCGTAACCAGTTAATGAGCTTAGCTCTTAAAAGAGAGATAACAAAATACTGCAGATATATGTGCCCAGCTCAAATTTCATGAATTGGGTTTACATCCACTTTAAAGTAATTCTCTCAAATGTCTCATTGATACGGCATCACATAACAAATAATTTTACGTTTCTGCTTTCTGTAGGTGTGTGAATATATCGGACAGTGCCGAAGACGCTTTTGTCAATAGCACATATTGCAGTCACCTGGAGACGCCTTCCACAAGACAGAACTGTTCACTTTCCTGCCTTGGAGAATGTGCGATGTCCAACTGGGGACCGTGGAGCCACTGCACAAAGGTAAAGACACTATTCTACAGGCATTGACTTAAAGTGGATGTAAACCCTCCATATACCCAGTGAAGTGAACAGCCTCAGATGATACACAGGGATGAAAAAAATCTCCCTACATAAGTTTTACATGCATATCTTCAGTCATCACCTTGATACACTGTTTAGAAAGTGCACATCTATTTCACTTCCACGATCTAACACTAATCTGTAAAGAAGAAACCAGTATACATACCTTTTTTGAAGCTGACCGACCGGATACCACGCTGAGCTGTCAGATGTGGCTTCTCTGTGGAGGTGGGTGGAGAGGTAGGTTAGTTTTAGATTGTGGATGTCTGTAGACTGTAGATGCAAGGGTTTTAGTGTTATGCCACGTACACACGGTCGTTTTTTGCGATGAAAAAAAACGTAGTTTTTTAAAACGTCATTTAAATTGATCGTGTGTGGGCAAAACGTAGTTTTTTGTCTTAAAAAAAACGACCCAAAAAAATTCCAACATGCTTGAATTTTTTGTGTCGTTTTTCAAAACGTCGTTTTTTGTTTCACAAAAAGTCACCGTGTGTAGCAAAAACGTAGTTTAAAACAACGTTTTTCAACCCGCGCATGCCCAGAAGCTAGTTATGAAGCGAGCTTCAATGGAAAAGAGTGGTGAACGTAACCTCGCTTTTTGTGAAAAAAACGATGGTGTGTAGGCAACATCGTCTTTGAAAAGTGACGTTTCAAAAACGTCGTTTTTTACGTCACAGAAAACGTCGGTTTTTTTCATCACAAAAAATGATCGTGTGTACGCGTCATTAGGGTGGACTTATGCCCCATACACACAACTGTTTTTCATGATGAGAAAAATGCAATTTTTTTAATTGGTCATTAACCACTTGCTTACTGGGTACATATACCCTCCTCCTGCCCAGGTGAAATTTCAGCTTCCGGCACTGCATCGCTTTAACTGACAATTGCGCAGTCGTGCAACGTGGCTCCCAAACAAAATTGACGTCCTTTTTTCCCCACAAGTAGAGCTTTCTTTTGGTGGTATTTGAATATCTCTGCGGTTTTTATTTTTTGCGCTATAAACAAAAAAGTGCGACAAAAAAATTTTCAGTTTAGGCCGATACGTATTCTATATATTTTTGGTAAAAAAAAACGCAATAAGCGACTGGTTTGCGCAAAAGTTATAGCGCCTACAAAATAGGGGACAGATTTTTTTTTTTTACTAGTAATGGAGGCGATCTGCGATTTTTATTGGGACTGCGACATTATGGCGGACACATCGGACACATTTTTGGTGCCATTCACATTTATACTGCGATCAGTGCTATAAATATGCACTAATTACTGTATAAATGTGACTGGCATTGAAGGGGTTAACACTAGGTGGTGAGGAAGGGGTTAAATATGTTCCCTGCATAGTGTTCTAACTGTAGGTGGAGGGGGGTGACTGGGGGAGGTGACCGATCTGTGTCCCTATGTACAAGGGACACAGATTGGTCTCCTCTCCAGAGACAGGACGCTGTCTCTGTGTGAGCCAGTGACGCGTCATATTTGGCTCCCTACCATACAATGCTGTGGAAGTGAGAAAGCGGCAAACTGCGCATGCGCGATGCGTTCCAAACGCAATTGTGTTGAGTTTCAATGGATTTACGACAGTACACACCAGCGAAGCCGTCATTCAGGGCAATTTGCATAATCAGCCCAAAGGGTGGCACATTCAAATGGAACGTCCCCTTTATAGTGCCGTCGTACGCGTTGTAAGTCACCACGCTTTGCTCGAGCATTTTTCTCACGATCGTGTGTATGCAAGGCTTGACAAGAATCACGTCGAGAAATCACACTTTTACCACTCCACCCCCGGAAGAAATTTGGCTGCCCAATGACTGGGCTATTTTTTTGTGATTTGGCACTGCGCCGCTTTAATTGACAATTGCGCGGTCGTGTGACGTGGCATCCAGACAAAATTGGCGTCTTTTTTTACCACAAATAGAGCTTCCTTTTGGTGGTATTTGATCACCTCTGTGATTTTTATTTGTTTGCGCTATAAACAAAAAATAAGCGACAATTTTGAAAAAATAAGCAATATTTTTTACATTTTGCTATAATAAATATCCCCCAAACATATATAAAAAAACTAATTTATTTCTCAGTTTAGGCCGATACGTATTCTACATACTTTTGGTGAAAAAAAAAAAAAAATAATAAGCGAATATTGATTGGTTTGTGCAAAAGTTATAGCGTCTATAAAATAGGGGATAGATTTATGGCATTTTTACTATTATTTTTTTTTTTACTAGTAATGGTGGCGATCTGCGATTTTTATCATTACTGCGACATTATGGCGGACACACCGGACACTTTTTATGCTATTTTGGGACCGTGTCATTTATACAGCGAACAGTGCTATGAAAATGCACTGATTACTGGGTAAATGACACTGGCAGGGAAGGGGGTTAACACTAGGGGGCGAGGAAGGGGTTAAGTGTGTACTAGGGAGTGATTATAACTGTGGGGGGGTGGGCTACAAGTGACATGACAGTGATCACTGCTCCTGATGACAGGGAGCAGTAGATTAGTGTCCTGTCACTAGGCAGAACAGGGGAATGCCTTGTTTACATAGGCATCTCCCCGTTCTGCAGCTCTGTGACACGATCGTGGGACACCGGCGGACATCTAGTCCGCGGGTTCCAACGGGCACGGTCACACGCACGCCCGCACAGCAGCAAAATTAAAGCAACAAACAGGTACGTTGCTATGCGCAGCCATGTCATTCTGCCGATGTATATCTACAGGAGGTAGTCAGCAAGCAGTTAATATCACCCTTTCATAACCCCCTTACACATACGGTAACTATTATTTAAAAGCAAAGGGAATGCCTACCTTTGCCATTCTTCTTCCTGCGCCATATACTTCTTCCTCGGACTACAGGTACACTGTAATGCCGCATACACACGACCGTTTTTCAGGTTCTAAAAAATTACGTTTTTTTTTTTATGTCATTAAAAACGATCGTGTGTGGGCTTCAGAGCATTTTCCGGGTTCTAAAAAATGGGCAACATTTTTTTCGAACATGCTCTATTTTTTCACGACGTTTGTAACGTTGTCGTTTTCCGGGTTGTAAAAAATGATCGTGCGTGGGCTAAAACGACATTAAAAACCCACGCATGCTCAGAAGCAAGTTATGAGACGGGAGCGCTCGTTCTGGTAAAACTACCGTTCGTAATGGAGTAACCACATTCATCACGCTGTAACAGATAGAAAAGCGCGTAACATCGTTTACGAACACAAAATCAGCTAAAGCAGCCCCAAGGGTGGCGTCATCCGCATGGAACTTCCCCTTTATAGTGCCGTCGTACGTGTTGTACGTCACCGCGCTTTTTTTTTAACGATCGTGTGTAGGCAACGTCGTTTTAATGATCGGGTTGAAAAAAACGTTGTTTTTTCTAGAGCCTGAAAAACGTAATTTTTTAGAACCCGAAAAACGGTCTTGCGGCATAAGTCACATTTTTAAATGTAAAAAGAAACAGAGCGCGAGTCCATGAAAATTGCACGCTAGTCATTTTTTTTCCTCTAAACACATTCAACAGAAAAAGAATCAATAGCTTTTTGTGGCGTACAATATGAATTTATATTTGTATAGACTCGTTTTAAACATGACATCTCCTCATTGCTATTCTCTGCTCTCCTGGAATTAAATTGCCTTGATCTTGTACACTTGACTCTGGTGGAAATTGTCAGCCTCTGTTCTTCACAACCAATTTGGATTCAGAAAACACAAAATCAACCTCGTTGGTGGTTTTTCTTTTTTTTTTTCTTCATTTCTTTATTGTGAAATTTACATAAACTACATGGACAGATCCAGGGAGAAAGCATAGGGGACACAGCTGTCTCTCAGTGCGTCCTCCCTCTTACCAGCGTGGATGGGCACCATTAACATAAACAAGAGATTGTATTCTGAGCGATGTGTTGAATATGGATAAAAATAGCGATCGATGGCTTATTTGCAGAGCGGAGGGACTGTCACCTCCAGCGTGCATAGATGTTGTTCTAGCTCCAAGAGGATGAAGGTTGCCATACATTTGAGATATCTTATGGCACGTACACACCATTGTTTTTCCTGGCGTTCAAAAATCCGTCGGTTTTTCACGACATGATTTCTCTCCAGCCTGACTTGCATACACACAGGGCCGGCCTTTGGGGTGTGCGCGCTGTGTGGCCGCACAGGCCGCCATGGGCAACAGGGGCGCTGTGCGGCCATCAAAGCTCGCATAATGTGAGTCGCAGCAGGGCCGGGCAGCGCTGCCACTAGGCGGATTAGGAAGGCAGCCACCTAGGGCGCACTGCCACCTCTGGGCGCGTCTGAGGCCACGTACACACGATTAGATCGGTCTGATGAGAATGGTCCGACGGACTGTCTTCATCGGACCACGCTGAAGTGGTCTGATGGTCTGATGTGTGTACACACCATCGGGCCAAAAATCAGATAAGCCCAGAACGCGGTGACGTAGTACACAATGACGTGCTGAAAAAATTAAGTTCAATGCTTCCAAGCATGCGTCGACTTGATTCTGAGCATGCGCGGGTTTTTGGTCCGATTCTTTTGTGTACTAACCATCGTTTTGGTCCGACAGACAGATTTTAAAGCAAGTTTTAAAACTTTGGTCCGACGGACGACGGTCCGATGGGCCGTACACACCATCGAATTGGTCCGATGAAACTGGTCTTAAGACCAGTTTCATCGGACCGGTCTGATCGTGTGTACGTGGCCTGACTCTTGCCTCACCTCTTCCTCTTCATTGTCCCTCCCAGCAGAGGATAGAGGGGCCACGGACAGCCTCTTCGTATATGTTTAGGTGACCAGGGGGTGAGGGGTGAAGATGGGAGGGCGGCCACAGGATTAGCTTGCACAGGGCGCCTGAACACCTAAGGCCGTTCATGCAAAAAAACGTCCGACCAAAGCGCGGTGACGTACAACACGTACGACGGGACCAGGGCTGGACCGAGACAAAAATTTAGCCCTAGACTTCATTCAGACCGGCCCAAATGAATTTTGCAAACAAGCACAAAAACAGTTTATTAACCATACGCAATTGTGCAAAGAAAACAAAAAAACATAAGTATGATAACATAAGGAGTCCTCTTTTATTACTTTACTTATTCTCCTTTGTATTTTTCTCATCCTTCTTACATCACCGCATGAAGTGGAGGGTGAGCCGTGCAGCCATTACTGTCACTGAAACCGGCCCACCGGGAAACTCCCTGTAGTCCCAATGGCCAGTACATGCCTGGAAGGTACTATAAAAGGGGAAGTTCCTTTCAAATGGCACCACCCTTTGGGCTGCTGTTGGGCTGCATACTTGATTCTGAGCATGCACGTTTTTTTTTTCCCCTCTGATAAGCACGACCGTTTTTCGCGACAAGAGAAAGACTAATAGGAAACGCGACGTGAAAAAAAAGAGCTGGTTTCAATTTTCTTGCGGGCAGTTTTTTTCATTGAGAAAACTGCTAGGGAGCATACACACGACCAATCTAATAAATGTGTACAAGGCATCATAGTTACATAGGGACATAGGATAGAAAAAAAACATATGTCCATCAATTTCAACCCCTAGATCAAAATAAATGAAAAACCATAACCCTCATGCCGCGTACACACGACCGTTTTTCGGGTTCTAAAAATATATATTTTTTAATGTCATTAAGAACGATCGTGTGTGGGCTTCAGGGCATTTTTCGGGTTCTAAAAAATGGGCACATTTTTTTTCGAACATGCTCTATTTTTTCACGACGTTTTTAACGTTGTCGTTTTTTAAGGTTGTAAAAAATGGTTGTGTGTGCGCTTTAACGACGTGAAAAATCTGCGCATGCTCAGAAGCAAGTTATGAGACGGGAGTAAGCACATTCATCACGCTGTAACAGACAGAAAAGCGCGCATCGTCTTTTACTAACACAGAATCAGCTAAAGCAGCCCAAAGGGTGGCGCCATCCGAATGGAACATCCCCTTTATAGTGCCGTTGTACATGTTGTACGTCACCGCGCTATGCTAGAGCATTTTTTTTTCCACAATCGTGTGTAGGCAAGGCCGTTTTAATGATCGGGTTGAAAAAAATTTTGTTTTCTCTAGACCCTTAAAAACATTGGGCCAGATTCAGGTACACCTACATTTGCGCAGCGTATCCGAGATCCGCTACGCAGCTGTATTTTACCAGGCTCTAGAACAAATTCTGGTAGATTTTTGCCCGTACGATACGGCGGCGTAGTCTATTTCTCGCCGCGTAATCGAAATACGCGATCAGGGGGCGTGAAGCATTTAAATTAGGCGCGTTCCCGCTGCGATCGAACTGCGCATGCTCCGTTCAGAACTTTCCCGCCGTGCATTGCGCGAAATAACGTCAATACATCATTCGTTGTTTGAGTAGCGTCGTTTACGGACATTCCTATTCCCGGACGTTTTACGTCAAAAATAAAAAAAGACGTCGGAAAACGTTGATATTCGGCGCGGGAACGACGGCCATACTTAACATGGGCTGTCTAATACTAGAGCAGCAAAAAGCTGGTATAGTATTACGCAGCAAAAAGATGACTAAAGATGCCGTAAGAGATTGCGATAGACGTTCGTAATTTCGTGGAAAGTCGGCAAAAGCTCATTTGCATACCCCGACGCGGAAAACGACGGGAACTCCACCCAGCGGCCGCAATTTTATTGCAGCGTAGATCCGAAGGCGTACGAACACGTAAGCCAGTCGGATTGAAGCGCAAAGCTGTCTTTTCATGGTTTGAGGATTCAAACTAGTGAAAAAACGCGCGTAATTAGAAAGTACTCCAGTCTAACACCAGTTAGACAGGAGTTACGGCTCTCTGAATCTGGCCCATTGTTTTTTAGAACCCCAAAAACGGTCGTGTGTACGGGGCATCAAAGACCAAAACCTACAGATGATCCTGAAGAAGATGATCCCGATCTCCCATAAGTATAGGTTCACACCTGTGCATTTTTTAGTACAGTTTGCAAAAAATGCACTACAGTCCATTTAACATGGTTTCCGAAGATACACGTTCACATCTATGCGTTTTTCAGCCAGCGCATATTTAAAAAGGGTTAATGACTTATTTTTTTCCTACAGCAGATTACATTTTGCATGTAATAGACGTCAATGGACCCGCACCAAAAACACAAGCTTTGCATCTTTCATGCATTTTTACATGCGTGTGTATTGCTGGTTGTTAGGAATAGAGCCGGAAGCTGGCCGCTGCCTCCTTAACCACTTCAATACTGGGTATTTTCACCCCCCTCCTACCCAGGCCAATTTTCAGCTTTCAGCGTTGTCACACTTTGACAATTGTGCGGTCATGTACCCAAATTAAATTTCGATCGTCTTTTTTTACCCACAAATAGAGCTTTCTTTTGGTGGTATTTAATTACCTCTGCAGTTTTTATTTTTTGCGCTATAGACAATTTTGAAAAAAAACGCAATGGGGGTGTTTTACTAAAGAAAAATTCCCAGTTTTTTGTGGTAAAATTAGGTGACTCGGCTTATATTCGAGTATATACCGTACATTTTTTAAGAATAATATTAGTGCATTTATTAAACTTTTTTAAAAGGTGGAATTTTCCTTTAATTTGGGCCTCCCTGTAGATTCTTTTGTGGCTTTAAACCTGGAGTTTGAAAGGAGAGATGCTTCAAATTTTTAAAGTTGATTCCAACATTTTCTAATTAAGCCTCTTGAGTTACAGTTATTTTTAATCCGCGGTATAGGGCTGTGACATGTTTTATTTAATTTATAGTATAAATCCCCTGTGCCATTTACGGGATGGCTCAGCGGGGAGCATGCTAAAAAGTCCAGCGGGGCTTTTAATCATTAGCTCCATAATTGTGCTTAAACCACCTGGGGGTGAAATGGAGACGTAGTCCTATTCACTGCATAGAGAGCAAAAAAGAGAAGAAACCGCTGACATATTATATGTACGGCAGTATCCAGACATGCTGATAGACCAATTAGCCCATCCAACTTGCCATTCTTCCTAATGGATTTTCTAAACTTAGACCCAGCACTGGCAAATTAATGCAGTAGTAGGATCCTTCCATTAGCATGTAATGAAATTTTGCACGCCCATCCTAAATCGAACATAATTCTGCCGCTACCAATCTATGACAACCCGACGCCAAGCAGGCGAGGTCAATGGCTAGGTTCAGTGGCGGCTGGTGCTCAATTTTTTGGGAGGGCGCAAACAAACAAAAAAAAAAAAACACTTGCAGTCTCACTGTGCCCATCAAAGGCAGCCACTGTGCAATCAAATGCAGCCACTGTGCCATCAATTGTCGCCACTGTGCCATCAATTGTCGCCACTGTGCCTTGCCATCAAACGCAGCCACTGTGCCATGCCATCAAACGCAGCCACTGTGCCATCATTTATCGCCAATGTGCCCATCAATTGTCACCACTGTGCCATGCCATCTAACGCAGCCACTGTGCCATCAATTTTCACCACTGTGCCCATTAATTGTCACCACTGGCACTGTGCCATGTCAAACGCAGCCACTGTGCCATCAAACGCAGCCACTGTGCCATGCCATCAATTGTCACCACTGTGCCCATCAATTGTCACCACTGTGCCCTGTAAAATGCTGGCAGATTGCCTCCCCGCCTGGCACTTACCTTTCTGGGTAACATAATTCTGCCGCTACCAATCTATGACCACCCGACGCCAAGCAGGCGAGGTCTATAGCTAGGTTCAGTGGCGGATGGTGCTCAAAATATTTGGGGGGCGCAAACAAGCGGAAAAAAAAACACTTGCAGCCTCACTGTGCCCATCAAAGGCAGCCACTGTGCCCATCAAAGGCAGCCACTGTGCCATCAAATGCAGCCACTGTGCCATCAATTGTCGCCACTGTGCCATACCATCAATTGTCGCCACTGTGCCATCAATTGTCGCCACTGTGCCATGCCATTAAATGCAGCCACTGTGCCATGCCATCAAACGCAGCCACTGTGCCATCATTTATCGCCACTGTGCCCATCAATTGTCACCACTGTGCCATGCCATCAAACGCAGCCACTGTGCCATCAATTGTCACCACTGTACCCTGTAAAATGCTGCCAGATTGCCTTCCCGCCCGGCACTTACCTTTCTGGGGTCAGCCATCCTCCTTCCACGGTCCCTCAATGACGCTTCAGCCAATCAGGTTACCGGTAACCAGAACGGGTGAACCTGATTGGCTGAGACGCCTGTCAGTGTTGGCCAGGAAACAATCCTTTCTCCCAATCCTTCTCTGAATCATTTAGATGTTCATTGGCATGACTGTACATGTGTCTTTTCGAGGAGGGGGTCTCACTGTTTTTAGAGGAAGAAAAATGCTGACTATGAACCTAAGAACACCTTACCTGCAGTCAAGCTTGGAGGTGGAGACATTATACTTTGGGGCTGTTTTTTTTCTGCACTTTGCACTTTGCTGCATTGAGGGGCCAATAGATGGAGCCATGTAATGTAAAATCTTGAATGAGAACTTTGTTTTCTCAGCCAAAACATTGAGGATGGGTCATGGATAGCATGATAAAGACCCAAAACATACCGCCAAAGCAACAAAGGAGCAACTCAAGAACAATAGAAAGTTTATGGAGGAGCTGAAACTTTGAGTTACCAAGCGACAGCCAAGAAACCTTAAAGGATCACTAAAGGATTTTTTTTTTAGCTAAATAGCTTCCTTTACCTCACTGCAGTACTGGTTTCATGTCCTTATTGTTCGTTTTTGCTTTGAAGTTGCTGTAATCCTGCTCTGTTCTCCACACTTCCTGCTTGTCTGTTTCCTTATAACCACAGTGCTGGGAGCTTTCTCACGGTGGTCTGAGCTGTCATTACTGTGTGTCTAAAACTTCCCAGAACCAATCAGATTCATTTTAAAAACAAAACACTGCCCTGGATTTGTTTGTTTTTGTTCTGTGTGTCTATTTCTACTTCACAGAAACATGAAGCCAGTTCAAAAGTGAAACTAACCTGCAGGCACATTATATGATTGATTTTTATCTATTTTTAATCATTTTGAAAAGGAATCAGTTAACTTTAATGTTTTTTTTTTACCCTGTAAACAGTCATTTCAGCAAAAACATTTTTTTCCTTTAGTGACCCTTTAAGGGTTTAGAGAAGATCTGTAGAAAAAAGTGGACCACAATCCCTCCTGGGATGTGTGCAAACATGGTCACTAACTACAGGAAACGTCTTACCTTAACAAGAGATTCTCCACCAAGTACTAAGTTGTGTTTTGCTTGGGGATCAATCAATAATTTACTCACTTAAAGGGGTTGTAGAGATTAGTTTTTTATTTTCTATATGGGTTCCTTTAACCACTTAACCCCCGGACCATATTGCTGGTCAAAGACCAGAGCACTTTTTGTGATTCGCCACTGTGTCGCTTTAACTGACAATTGCGCGGTCGTGCGACGTGGCTCCCAAACAAAATTGGCGTCCTTTTTTCCCCACAAATAGAGCTTTCTTTTGGTGGTATTTGATCATCTCTGCGGTTTTTATTTTTTGCACTATAAACAAAAATAGAGCGACAATTTTGAAAAAAATGCAATATTTTTTACATTTTGCTATAATATCCGCAAAAAATATATAAAAAACATTTTTTTCCTCAGTTTAGGCCGATACGTATTCTTCTACCTATTTTTCTTAAAAAAAAATCGCAATTAGCGTTTATTGATTGGTTTGCGCAAAAGTTATAGCGTTTACAAAATAGGGGGTAGTTTTATGGCATTTTTATTAATATTTTTTTTTTACTAGTAATGGCGACGATCAGCGTTTTTTTTTCAGTACTGCGATATTATGGCGGACACTTCGGACACTTTTGACACATTTTTGGGACCATTGGCATTTTTATAGCGATCAGTGCTATAATAATGCATTGGATTACTATAAAAATGCCATTGGCAGTGAAGGGGTTAACACTAGGGGGCGGGGAAGGGGTTAAGTGTGTTCCTGGGTGTGTTCTAACTGTATGGGGGGTGGTCTCACTAGGGGAAATCACTGATCTTCTGTTCATACATTGTATGAACAGAAGATCAGCGTTTCCCCACTGACAGGAACGGGAGCTTTGTGTTTACACACATAGCTCCCGGTCCTCGCTCTGTACTGAGCGATCGCGCGTGCCCGGCGGCACGTGCGCCCGCCGGGCACGCTCGCGGCACTCGGGGGCGAGCGGGGGCACGTGGCCTTTAAAGTGGCCTTTAAAGTGCCGACGTAGAGCTACGGGGCTTTCGCCCAGGCGTGCCGACCTGCCGCAGTAATATGACGGCGGCTGGTCGGCAAGCAGTTAAGCTAGTGCATTGTTGATTCACTTACCTTTTCCTTTCATTTCCCTTCTAATTTTTATTTATCTTTGTCTGAATTTTTCACTTCCTGTAAGCTTGCCCCCATCATCCGAGCCCTTCTGGCTGGGGGTTAGTCTGCATGCTCGCCCCCTCCCTTGGTACTACATCCTTGCGGGGAGACGCTGTGAACGTTCACAGGCGCAGAGGCAGGGATGTAGTCCCAAGGGAGGGGGCGACAACACTGACTAATCCCCAGCCTGAATGGCTCGGATGATGGGGGCAAGTTACTGAGGAGGAACAGGAAGTGAGAAATTCAGACAAAGAAAAGAAACATTTAGAAGTGAAATCGAAGGAAAAAAAAAGTGAACCAACAATGCACTTAACCACTTAAGGACCGCCTTACGCCGAAATATGTCAGCAGAATGGCACGGCTGGGTACAGGCACGTACAGGTACGTCGCCTTTAAGAGCCCAGCCGTGGGTCCGTAGCTCCGTGACCCACGGCTGACCGTGACCCTCGGTCCCGTTTCGAAGCTCCGTGACCGTGCATGCAGGACCCGCAGTTGCGATCTTCACCGGTGTCCTGCAATCGGTCACAGGAGCTGAAGAACGGGGAGAGGTGTGTGTAAACACACCTTCCCCGTTCTTCACTGTGGCAGTGTCAGTGATCGTCTGTTCTCTGTTCACACATCCAGCCCCACCCCCCTACAGTTAGAAACACATTTAAGGTCACACTTAACCCCTTCAGCGCCCCTAGTGGTTACCTCCTAAACTGCAATTGTCATTTTCACAGTAATCAGTGCATTTTTATAGCACTTTTCGCTGTGAAAATTACAGGTGGTCCCAAAAATGTGTCAACATTGTCCGATGTGTCCTCCATAATGTCGCAGTCACGAAAAAAATCGCTGATCGCCGCCATTAGTAGTAAAAAAAAAAAATATTAATAAAAATGCAATAAAACTATCCCCTATTTTGTAAACGCTATACATTTTGCGCAAATCAATCGAAAACTCTTATTGCCATTTTTTTTTAACCAAAAATATGTAGAAGAATACGTATCAGCCTAAACTGAGGACATTTTTTTTTCTTTTTTTGGGGATATTTATTAAAGCAAAAAATATTGCATTTTTTTCAAAATTGTCGCTCTATTTTTGTTTATAGCGCAAAAAATAAAAACCACAGAGGTGATCAAATACCACCAAAAGAAAGCTCTATTTGTGGGGAAAAAAGGATCCCGATTTTGTTTGGGAGCCATGTCGCACGACCGTGCAATTGTCAGTTAAAGCGATGCAGTGCCGAATCGCAAAAACTGGGCAGGTACCTGCATAATGGTCCGGGTCTTAAAGGGGAGGTTCACCCTAAAAATCATCTATATACCATTACATCCAGCATACTGCTGACATCTAGAGTATGCTGGTATTTTTTTTTTCACTGTACATACCTTCTTATAGTTCTTTTCACCTGGCTTCCAGGTTCTCACTGCCCCGGGAGTAGGCGTTCCTATGAAGATGCATAGACGCGCGGGTAAGGCGCGTCACGCGTTCCGAAAATAGACTAACTGGGACTCAGCTTTATGCGGCGCTTGTGCAGTCAGCTCTACACGGCAGACGCAGGCGCCGTATAGCCGAGTCCGAGTTAGTCTATTTTTGGAATGACGAGCCTTACTCGCACGTTAATCATCAACGCCTCTTCATAGGAATGCCTACTCCCCGCGGGAGTGAGAACTCGGAGCCGAGTGAAAAGAACTATAAGACGCTAAGTACAGCAAAAAATAAATAAAAAATACCAGCATACTGTAGATGTCAGCACTATGCTGAATGTAATGGTATATAGATGATTTTTAGGGCGAACCTCCGCTTTAAGTGGTTATAGGAACCTATTTAGAAAATAAAAAACAAACTTTTACAACCCCTTTAACTGCAACTTCATTCATAGCATTTGTTTTATATGTTTTTTTGGGGGGGGGATTTTTGGTTGATATGCTGTCTCTATCATTTAGCTTGTGCTCTTTGTATTAATCTTCAATCCCTAGAATGACCGTCGGCTATAGAATGGAAAATATAACCTATAAACTATTAAATTCAAAGCCTGTGTTTTCTAAAAAGCTGAAAAGTACACGATACCTCGATGTGATTATGCATCACCACCTTCTTGGTCATAATTTTATATGAACAAGAACAAAAGTAAACTTTATGTAGTAATGTCGGATTTTACTGTCATTTTTAGCTGTGTTTCTAAATAACCTTTACTGTGCTAAACAACCTTTAAGAGTAACAACACTTCTGTGACAAAAATTGTTTGATCCATTGAAAGGAGTTTATTGGGGTTTTTATTAAAGCGGTAGTAAAGTTACTGGAAAAAAGATGGCCCCCCTTCAGACTCATGTCATAATGATAAATTATGACAAACTTACCTATAAAATGGATCCCGGCAGTGGCTTCCGGGTTTGCAAGCTCTGGGAATTTAAATGGCCGAGCCGCAGTGACGTCACTCCTGACACATACCGTACTTGAGTGTGATGTCCATTGAGAGCGCAAAGCCTTATAGGCTTTCCTGTAGGTACCAGACAAAAAAGCGGAGTTTACTACCACTTTAACAAGGAAATGTTTCCCCTATGGGTTGAAATAGGCAAAAATCGAATTCCTGCCTGAAAGGACCTTCATCTAGCTTAAGTTGCCAAAATAGGGCCTGGGACGTGGTTGCGATCTATCCATTACCTGCCTGCAATAGACGGGTAGCTTGTGTTTGACAGGTTGCCGACCCCCGCCCTAGGTAATTCCCATATGTGATGCTGAGCCTCCATGATTAAAAAAACTGAAACCCAGTGAATGGAATGGGTAGCCCAAGGGCTGTTGGGAGAGATTTGTGTTGGGAGTAGGGATTGGAGAAGATTTGTGCTTGGAAGGGGGATTTGAGGGGATTTTGTGTTGGGATGGAGGGATTTGAAGTGTGGGGGAGGAAGAAGTGAGGGGAGGGGAACATTTAGGACTAGAGGTTTTGTAATAGGAGAGGGTGCATTTTTTGTTGGAAGGGGGCATTTGACCTGGGGGGGGGGGGGGGGGTTGGGGGCAAGGATTTCTCCTGGGAGGGGGTTTTTTAGCAGGGGGGGCAGATCTGTACTGGGAGGAGGGGGATTATGCTTTAGGGGGTAAGCATGCAGATTAGCGCTCAGTGGGGGGAATTTTGCTGATACATATTGCTCATACATCTTAGGGGGGGGCAGAGTTTGTCATGTTTGCCCTGGGCTCTTAATGACCTTGTCCCAGTACTGGCTGGAAAGCAAAGAGCTACATGATCCTGAATGATCCTGAATGTCCTTCAGCCAAGAAATAATGCAGCTCTTTCTGATTTTCTGCTGCTTCTAATGCACACTGGACAATATGAGCGCCCCCTAGAGGGCCTGTAAACATCAGGATGGGTTCACAGCAACTGGGCAGAATGACTGTTGTTCTGAGGACTGCCAGTGCTAGGCCTCAGAAGAAGGTAGGGGCTGAAGCATGAATAGGGTAAGTAAAAATGAAGAATAGAAATAAAGGAAAAACTGCGCTAATATTGGTAAAGGTAAAAAAGCTGCCACATACAAACAAACAAAGTCAACAAAATATAGAAACGAAAAATGTAGCGCTAATATGAAAATCACATTTGTATACGGTGAGTATATAAGAGCCACTAGCACTGAACAGGGAGTGGCCCAAATGGAGTGCTCAAAGTAAATAGAGTTCCAAAGTCTATATGTAGACAGGTGGGTGATCATCCAATGAGGGGAAGACAAGCGAATTTCTATAGGTCACAATCTCATCGTGATCAGAGGAAAACGTAAATGCGCTTACCAGATGGGTTGGACTCAGGTACTGTACAGTAGTGAGTCATCCTTGAGCCAAAAATCAAAGGTTGGAGGCCTAGAATATGGCTGGGGCTCACCAAAGCCGCAAGGTGGATGTTATGTGGAAAGAGGAAGAACAGGAAGCTCCAATAGTGCAGATGAGTACAACCAATCAAGGTTTATTGATAAAAGTCATAAAAACAAAAATATGACATATATTAAAAAGTGATCACAGATTGGCAATATGGGGTGCTAGATAGCGGTAACCCGACGCGTTTCGGCTGAATAAGCCTTCAACAGGGGCATGTTTTTATGACTTTTATCAATAAACCTTGATTGGTTGTACTCATCTGCACTATTGGAGCTTCCTGTTCTTCCTCTTTCCACATAACATCCACCTTGTGGCTTTGATTTTTGGCTCAAGGATCCCACCTGGAATCTACAACCTGACGTTCCACACCATTCAAGGTACACCTGGGTCTGATGTGGATTCCCAGCCTCAATTCCAGTCATCTGTTGTGATCCTGCCTTCCGGTTTCCAGTGGTCCCGGTTCCCAAATACCACAGTGCCTGTCTGACTCACTACTGTACAGTACCTGAGTCCAACCCATCTGGTAAGCGCATTTACGTTTTCCTCTGATCACGATGAGATTGTGACCTATAGAAATTCGCTTGTCTTCCCCTCATTGGATGATCACCCACCTGTCTACATATAGACTTTGGAACTCTATTTACTTTGAGCACTCCATTTGGGCCACTCCCTGTTCAGTGCTAGTGGCTCTTATATACTCACCGTATACAAATGTGATTTTCATATTAGCGCTACATTTTTCGTTTCTATAAAAATTAAGAATATTTTCTTTTATATGGATTTGGGGAAAGGAAGGGAATCCATAGAGAAAATAATTGGTTTGGGGTTCTACTTTAAGGTCGGATTCACACTTGTGCTGTGTGAATTTCAGCTCTCTTATCTTTGCAGAGAGATAATAGAAGTGTTAAGCAGATTAGCTCCATTTTAGCAGCGAATTTGGAGACCTGGGAGAAGTTTCAGGGGAGAGGAGAGTGGGGGGGAAGTGTATTGGGGTGAATGAGACAAATCCTGAAGAGAACTGAACACATCAGCTGCGTACTCATAGAAGATAATGGGCCTGAATTCGCACCTGAGCCGCACTGCAAGGCATAAAATACGCACACGTTTTTGTCTCATTCAGCCCAATACACTTCCCCCCCACTCTCCTCTCCCTTGTAACTTCTCCCAGGTCTCCAAATTCGCAGCTAAAACTGAGCTGATCTGCTGAACACTTCTGTTATCTCTCTGCAAAGATAAGAGAGCTGAAATTCGCATCGCACTAGTGTGAATCCGGCCTCAATGACACACTACCAGTAATAAACATTTCTGTTTATTGTAACATATACATTTTGCCTGTGTTTTCATCAGTAGGACATTTATCGAGGAGACAGTTTGGGGCTTTTGATAATAACTGAGTGAAGGAATTAAGAATTTAAATAAAATTACTGGAGAGCAGACAATGAAAGAGACATTGAAATATTGGCACATGCCAGTTTGTATTGATAATCCCATCAATCAGATATTAGCAATTGGAAATTTAGCAAGTGGAGACACCTGCATTGCTGATAATAAGCCATTTTAGATGGATGTTGTCACATTTCGTGAAATTATGTCCATTTTCAATTACTGTATGATCTGGGATTATAATTATCATAATGTCATATTGCCCTTGGTCTAATAAAATGTCCAGAAAAATGTAATACTCTACCTGTGACCTCCCAATATATCAATGGTCCCCCCAGGGGAGGGCTGGCAGCCTTAGGCCTGGGGGGCAGGTTCAGTCAATTGGTCCAGTGAACCGCCGAATCGGCTCACCATCCATGGCCCATCTGTTTTTTCAATGCAGCCTTACCAGTGCAGTCAATTCCAGTGCCCATCAATGTAGCCCGATAACTGGGGCAGGTTACATGGGGTGTATGGGGCACAGCTATAGGTGTCAGGGTCTTTCACCACAGTGATCTCAGCGAGTCCTTGCACGCCACGGCCTCCTGGGGGGGGGGGGGGGTAATGCTCATGGTACTGTTTTTTCACCCACAGGAATCTTGAACGTGGACTACAACTCCCGGAATGCAACAGCTAGTGGTCGGTGGCCGTGGCCATTGCCCCGGTCCAACCTACTAGACCAGAATAAAAAAGAAAATGGTAGCGGGCAGCAGCTGCCGGCCATAAGTCAGGGCGGCCTGGTAGGCAATTGCCAACCTGCCCCTGGCCCAGTCCTCCCCTGGGTCCCCCTACCAAAGCTCCTGGGCCTACGTGAAAACAAATACACGTCTCACCCATTACCCACTAAATTTGCAAAATTTAAAAGACGACAATTTCTTTTTAGAACCGGGGTCTCCAAACTTACTAAAAGTTTACTGTCCTTCAGGCTTTAGTGAGACTGGACCATGGTCAGTGGGAGTAGAAAATGTCTCAGCGTCAATGGGAGAAAAAAATGGGCTGAGGATTGGTGGTCAGTGAGAGTAAAAAAATTACATAGTGCCTATGGTCAGTAGGGGGGAGGAGAACTGCCCCCCACCCATTAATGATATTAGTGGGGGGGGTCAGTGACCCATCATTGGTGTCAGTGGTAGGAATAGTGCCCCGTCATTGGTGTCAATAGTAGGATTATTGCCCCATGGTTGATATCAATGGTAGGGATAGTGCTCCATTGTTGTGTCAGTGGAAGGAATAGTGCCCCATCCTTGGTGTCAGTGAAAGGAATAGTACCCCCTCACTGATATCAGTGGAAAGAATAGTGCTTTGGGGGGGGGGGGGGCCAGACAGTGGCCAGTGGGAGTAGAAAATGTCTCGGTGTGAATGGGAGTAAAAAATGGGTTCAGGCTTGGTGGTCAGTGAGAGTAAAAGAATTACATAGTGCCTGTGGTCAGTAGGAGGGGGAATTGTCCCCCATCATTGATATTAGTGGGAGGATCAGTGACCCGACATTGGTGTCAGTGGAAGGAATAGTGCTCCATCATTGGTGTCAGTGGTTGGATTATTGCCTCATTGTTGATGTCACGTGTAGGAATAGTGCTCCATCATTGGTGCCAGTGAAAGGGATAGTGCTCCATCATTGGTGTCAGTGGAAGGAATAGTGCCCCATCATTGGTGTCAGTGGAAGGAATTGTTCTCCATCATTGGTGTCAGTGGGAGAAGAAAAGGTCTCGACATCAATGGAAGTAACACATGGGCTCAGGCCCGATGGTCAGTGAGAGAAAAAAAATTGTGCCTGTGGTCAGTATGAGGGGGAATTGCCCCCCTCATTGATATTAGTGGGAGGATCATTGTCCCATCATTAGTGTCAGTGGAATGAATTGTGCTCCATCCTTCGTGCCAGTGGGAGTAGAATATGTATTGGCGTCAATCGGAGTAAAAAATGGGCCCGGGGGTGGTGCCCCATCATTGCAGTCAGTTGGATGAATAATGCTCCATCATTGGTGTCAGTGCGAGGAATGGTGCCCCATCATTGGTGTCGATGGGGGGGAATAATGCCTCATCATTGGTGTCAGTGGAAGGAATAGTGTCACATCATTGGTGTCAGTGGAAGGAATAGTGTCACATCATTGGTGTCAGTGGGAGGAATAATGCCTCATCATTGGTGTCAGTGGAAGGAATAGTGTCACATCATTGGTGTCAGTGGGAGGAATAGTGTCACATCATTGGTGTCAGTGGAAGGAATAGTGTCACATCATTGGTGTCAGTGGAAGGAATAGTGTCACATCATTGGTGTCAGTGGAAGGAATAGTGTCACATCATTGGTGTCAGTGGAAGGAATAGTGTCACATCATTGGTGTCAGTGGGAGGAATAGTGTCACATCATTGGTGTCAGTGGAAGGAATAGTGTCACATCATTGGTGTCAGTGGGAGGAATAATGCCTCATCATTGGTGTCAGTGGAAGGAATAGTGTCACATCATTGGTGTCAGTGGAAGGAATAGTGTCACATCATTGGTGTCAGTGGAAGGAATAGTGTCACATCATTGGTGTCAGTGGGAGGAATAGTGTCACATCATTGGTGTCAGTGGAAGGAATAGTGTCACATCATTGGTGTCAGTGGGAGGAATAATGCCTCATCATTGGTGTCAGTGGAAGGAATTATTCCCCACTGTGCAAGGAATGGTGCCTCATCGTTGATGGTGGTAGTTAAAACAGTGCCTCCTATCAGTAGGAGGAATAAAGGCAAGCAGGGGGCCACAGTTTGGAGAACTGTTATTTCCCACTCTTCACATTTCTTCTGCAGAGCCACCTGCTGGTGACATTGGGAATAGCAATATTTATAAGCTACAGAGATTTAGCAAAACTATTCTATTAAATGTGTCAGATTTAGGCAGAATAAGTAAAAGAACTGTAAATAATGATTTTAGTCATACAAAAGTCCTGCTGATTTCAAGAAACCTGTTTGATCAGAGACTATAATAATACCAGACCAAAGCAAATAAAAAATGAATTCTAAAGATTGGGTAGCAGGTCTGAAGGTTGAAGAAGAAGCAGTACAAAAAGCAAGCCCATTCATGTGCTGAAAAGAAGCATACTAGTAGGAGGAGAGAGCCAAGTGCATGCCTCCCAACTTTCTGAGATGGGAATGAGGGACACCTATCACCAAAAGTATGCAGGCATAGGACACACCCCTTACCACGCCCCCTTAAAGGTGAATTGTACAAAAAAATAAGATTGGTTAAACCCACAAGATCTTTTTTTATACCACTATTCCTTTATATTGGCTTTTGGAATTTACAAATGCAGCAATTTAGAAATCAGATGAAAGGTTTAGCGCTGGGAAACACTTTTTCATAGATAAAAATTGCATTTTATATACATCTATATAGATCAGACCAAAATGAGGGACAAATGAGGAGGAAAGAGGGACAGAGGGACATTGTTCCAAATCAAGGACAGTCCCTCGAAATCAGGACAGTTGGGAGCTCTGTAAAGGGGCACTGATAGGTGGCACTGATAGGCGGTACTGGTGGACACTGATGGGGCTGCACTGATAATCAGTGTAAATGATGTGCTGACGGGTTTACCAGTTATTGGCTCTCTTTTTCTTCCCACAGACACAGCGTGACGGGGAAAGGACTGCCAATAACTGGCAAGTCTGTTTACATGTTATTAGATTGTAAGCTCTTCTGAGCAGGGCCCTCCTAATCCTCTTGTATTTTATTGTATTATAACTGTATAGCGAGGCCCGGAGTAACGCTGCAGGCATCAAGAGAGGGCCGTCATGACAGGGGTTACCAGGGCGGAGCTTGGGGGACACAGGGTTATCGTGGGGTTGCAGCTGCATGGGAGAGGAGGAGGCTCAGTTAGGTGAGAAGGAAATGGAAAGGGGAGGGGCCAGTTCGCCACGAGGAACGGAGGGTAAGGAGGTTTACAGATGCGAGTGGCAGAGAGATGAGCTCATCCCTGTGCTTCTTCTCCTTTCACTGTCAAATTGCAGGCTAGGGCAGATCAAGGGTGACCAGGGCTCAGAGGAAGTAGGATGTTATAAAACAATGAAATACAATAACCATGGAGGAAAGTTCTAGCTCAGTGGTTCTCAACTCCTCAGGACCCACTAACAGGCCAGGTTTGCAAGATAACTGAAACACATCAAAGATGATACAATTTGCTGCTCAGTGATTGCAGTATTCTAGTCTGCATCTCCCCAAGGAAATACATAAAATCTGGCCTGTTAGTGGGTCCTGAGGACAGGAGTTGAGAGCCACAGCTCCAGCTTGACACTGAGTATTGCAGCAAAGCTGGCTTTGCTACTTTATCCATTGATGGGCTGTTCATTTTTATCATGTTATCTTTGGCTAGGGTTCTGCTTTTAACAAATAACAAAAGATGCAAATGCAAAAAGACTGTGGCCCTTTAAATGAATCCTATTCTGCCCATATAGTAACACCTTGGATTGCGAGTATAATTCGTTCCAGAAACATGCTTGTAATCCAAAGCACTTGTATATCATTTTTATTTATAGGGTATAAAAGAGAAGAGAGGCACCTCTAATGCCGCGTACAATCGCACAACGGTTTTTAATGTTCTAGAAAAAACAAAGTTTTTCTCGACGTGATTTTTTCCTTGCCTACACACGGTTGTTAAAAAAAATGCTTGAGCACAGCGTGGCGACGTACAACACGTACGACGGCACTATAAAGGGGAAGTTCCATTCGGATGGCGCCACCCTTTGGGTTGCTTTTGCTGATTTTGTGTTAGTAAAAGTTTGGTGAGTGACGATTCGCACTTTTCAGTTTTTCGTGTTTTTCAGTCTGTTACAGCATGATGAATGTGCTATCTCCATTACAAACGCTAGTTTTACCAGAACGAGCGCTCCCGTCTCATAACTTGCTGCACGTTTTTTTCACGTCGTTAAAGCGTACACACGCCCGTTTTCTAGAGCATGTTCTAAATTTTTAATGCCCATTTTTCACATCATGAAAAATGCTCTGGAGCCCACATGGAGCCCACACGATAATTTTTAATGACATTAAAAAAAAAAAAAAATTCACGCCATGAAAAACGGTCATGTGTGGGCTCCAGAGCATTTTTCTCGACAAGAAAAATGGGCATTAAAAATAAAAAATAAAAATTCATGACGTGAAAAACGACAACGTGAAAAACAATGAGAAAAATTAGAGCATGTTAATGGCCATTTTTCACGTTGAGAAAAATGCTTTGGAGCCTGCGCACATTCGTTTTGTGGCATAAGTGTAGCAATAAGTTGCTACATGTTGTACCTTCATTAAATGTAACCATATTGCTACACTTGTGCCGTGTACACACGATCGGTTTTACCAATGAAAAAAATCTGATGGACTTTTTTCATCGGACAAACCGATCGTGTGTGGGCCCCATCGGTCTTTTTTCCATACATAGAACATGTTTTAAATTTTTTCCGATGGGAAAAAAAAAACGATAGTAAAAACCGATTGTCTGTTTTTTCTCAGCACGTTGTAGTGTTTTACTTCACCACTTCCGATGAAAAAATCCATCTGTTTTTAGACCATCGGAATTCCGATCGTGTGTACAGGGCTTTAGAGGCGCCTCTCTTCTCTTTTATACTCAGTTGTGACATAATGCTACTCTTATATCAAGACATCGCTTGTATATTAAGGCAAAATGTATTAAAACATTTTGCTTGTCTTGCAAAATGCTCCCAAACCAAGTTACTCTCAAACCAAGGTTTTACTGTATTTCACATTGCTGGGTACCCAGAGCCAATATGGCGTTTTTAGCTTACCACTTCCTTGCACGTCAGAACGAGGTCTGGTTAAAATGCGGTGAATCAGTGTATCGCCCATCCCCATTGAGAACGTCTATTGATGACGAAACGCGCCCGGGACGGCGTACACTGACGTCACCACGCTCAACGTGAGGAGGAAGGGCTCCTATAGTCCTGGCCGGCATTTGTCTATATGCTTTTAAAACTCATTTGTTTGTAAGTACCATACTTTTATTTTATTAAACCTTTTATACGGAATTATGCTATAGTCCGTCTCTTCTCTGCATATATGTACTGAGACCTTTTATCTGCGAGTACCTAAGCTCACCATTGGACGTCCGCTCATTGGAATCCTTGCTATTTGGTGCTTCAACCCGTGGATGGAATTTATGCTCAATGCTCATTAACCTCTTGGTTTCCGGTAAGCGGCTTTCCATAAGGTAGTGGTTTCTTCACAGAAGTCCAAGTCACGGTGTTGCTATTTGTCCTCTCTGTGGGCTCTGTTTCTACATATTCGGGACTCCTTTTTTTCATCTATTACCCTATCTATTTATTTAGATTTGGGATTTATAAAGGACTTTTTCTTTTATTTTTAATACTAGCATTTGGTTGCCAGTTTTTTTATTGGCGCAGTTTTATTTTTGTGTAACATTGAATGTGTTAGTCGAGGTATTAAGTCCTCTAATGTCTCTTCTTTCCCTCAGTCGTGTGACTCCTCTTCGGTGCGGTCAAGGACAAGATTTCCTCTGAGGATTCCCGCGAATGGGAAGACGTGTCCGGAGGCTTCTCAGACCGAGCCGTGCGTCCTGAACACCAACTGCTTCCACTATGACTATAATGTCACAGGTACGTCCGCACCTCCCGGTCATTCTAATCTGCTCTGAGACAGCCTAATGATTTCCTCTGGAGACTCCCTGTACTCACCGACGTGGTTCACTCTTTAATGTATCCATTAATTATTCATCCATTTTATTCTCCTTCTGATCGAAAAAAAAAAAAACTTCTGTTACTGACTTAGAATCGGGGCAGGATTTATGACATGAAATGAAATGGTATAATGATCTGAGCTGTCAGCGGTACAGAACTTCTGCATACGTATGCAGATCTCCATAGCACATCGGTAACACAATCTTTGTGTCGTGCAAAGGTGGCAAGTCAGCATTTTAGGGGAACGCATTGGCTGGGTGTTTAGCTCATTAGCCTTGTAGCACTGGAGTTCTAAAATAGATCCCCTCTAGGGAAGGCGTCTACATGGAGTTTGTATGTTTCCTTTGTGTTGGTGTGGTTTCAATTGAGTTTCCAACGTGAAAGAAAAGCCTGAGAAAGTTTCATTGTGGTGCAATAACAAAAAAACACAATATGGCCTCATGCTCACGGGTATTATAAAAAACGGGCTGTAAAGCTAGAACCGCCCCCAGGAAAAAAGAGGCGCTAAAAAACGCGATTTTATCAGCGTTTTGCATTGACATCAATGCACGTTTAGACATGCTGGCTTTCAGCCGTGTTTCTCTGCCTCTATTAACCACTTCATTACTGGGCACTTAAACCCCCTTCGTGCCCAGACCAATTTTCAGCGCTGACGCATTTTGAATGACAATTGCACGGTCATACAACAATGTACCCAAAATATATTTTTATCATTTTTTCACCACAAATGGAGCTTTCTTTTGGTCGTATTTGATCATCTCTGCGAGTTTTATTTTTTGTGCTATAAACAGAAAAAACTGAAAATTTTGAAAAAAAAAACCACAATATTTTTTACTTTTTGTTATAATAATATCTCAATAAAAAAAACAATTTTCCTCAGTTTAGGCCGATACATATTCTTCTACATATTTTTGTTAAAAAAATCGCAATAAGCGTTTATTGATTGGTTTGCGCAAAAGTTATAGCGCCTACAAAATAGGGGATAGATTTATGATTTATTTTTTATTTTTTACTAGTAATGGTGGCGATCTGCGATTTTTTTTTGTCAGGCCTGCGATATTGCGGCGGACATATCAGACACTTTTGACACAAATTTGGGACCATTCACATTCATACAGCGATCAGTGCTATAAAAATGCACTAATTACTGTATCAATGTGACTGGCAGGGAAGGGGTTTACACTAGGGGGCGAGGAAGGGGTTAAATGTATTCCCTGGGTGTGTTCTAACTGTGTGGGGGGTGACTGGGGGAGGTGACCGATGCTGTGTCCCTATGTACGAGGGACACAGATCGGTCTCCTCTCTCACTGACAGCACGTGGAGCTCTGTGTTTACACACAGAGCTCCACGTCCCTGCTGTCACCGCCGATCGTGTGTACCTGGCGGACATTGCGGCTGCCAGGCACACGCATCGGCTTCCCAGCGATGCGACGGCACTGTGTTTATCCGCTGCATGCCACCCAGTGGCGCGTGCGGGTAATGTAAACAATAGGACGTCCAAAGACATCCACTCGGCACTTCAGGTCCGCGCTGCAGATGTCTTTTGACAATAGCACGGATCTGTAGTAGTTAAAATTCAATGGCCCCTATGGGATCCCATTGATTTGAATAGAAGTCGCACCAGAAGTCGGATCACGATGAGTGCCCAGGATTTCCCTTCCCCTTCAAGATCCTGGGGGGAAGGAAAATCCTGGGGGATTTTTCAAAACGAAAACAAAAAATTGGCTTAAGGCGACACCCCCACAGGATTATGGATCTTAAGGGGAACACCCACGGCAAACAAAATGGCGTGGGGGTCCCCCCTAAGATCCATACCATATGCTTACCCAAGCATGCAGCCCAGTGGGTCATGAGCGAGTACCCACCCCCGTTCTGGACTGTAACTGTCAGGGGTTAACGCTGTTTACGTTATTCCATTCCACCAACCCACGGCAGCTTATCGACACTCCAAAATCCAGCAAACACGATCCATATGGATTCCCCAGAAACAAGACACACACAGCTATGTTCTCTGGTTCAAAACGAATGGACACTTTATTGGTAAATTTAGGCTCTTATATACACCAAAAGGAATACTTGCAGTAATCAAATAGACAATGACACACTCCACCCACAACATCATACAACGGGTGCTAACGAGCCTCCAATACACATTCCTTTATTCAGACATTCTGACTCCAATTCTGACATAAAGTCAATTACTCCAGCTGACAAGTCAGACATCAAGACTCCAGCTTTTCTCACCTGCTATACAATACACATTTATCATCAATAGAAATTCACACAAAACAGTGTTAATTAGCATCACACAATGAAAAGGTCTTTAGAAGCCAAACTAAGGCTAGTTTATATGACAGTAGCAGACTTAATTACCCCCTTAAAAGTCTATGTCCCACATTGAATGAGTCACTCTCCTATTGACCTGTTGGGTTCAGAATCAACCACCTGTGATATTTCAAGATATCCTGCAATACATTGTGAATTATCATTACTGTCCCATCTCATGTAATCCGAGATATACTTTCTCAGTCATCCTATGCCCCTAGTGGACATAGGATGACCCTAGACCCAAGAGTCATTGGTGAAGATGAAACAGGAGTACCCCACACCCTTCAAGAGCCTCTGGGTTCCACAGGCCATACCATTACATAGACCATACCAGCCAACATGGCCTCAACATGGGAGGGGGGTGCTTTGATGTGGGAGTTCCCCTTAAAATCCATACCAGACCAAAGGGTCTGGTATCGTCCTGGGGGGGGGGGCCTCACGCCAATTTTTTTTTCCATTATGGCGGGGGTTCCCCTTCAAGATCCTCAGCACACATCATCATCATCATGATCCGACTTCTAGTGCGACTTCTATTCAAATCAATGGGATTCCGTAAAGAACCATTGATTTTAAAGGCAGAGAAGCGCCTGACGAGCCTTAACGCTCTGTATACAGTGCTAAGCTGCGTTTTTACAGCTTTAGCGCTGAAGACTCAGAATGCACTGGTCCTGGTCCTGGTTAAAAACGCCTATGCCCCCTACAGATCAAAAACGCCTGTGTGGGCATGAGGCCATTGAATAACATGGAGATGTGTTTTTAAGCAAGCTGTAAAAAAAACCGACTCTTAAACGTGGCTGTAAACACGCCCAAGGGCATGAGGCCTAAAACTGACAATTTATGATAATAACAATAATAATAATTCTTATTATACAAATAATAATAATAAGAACAACAACAAGAAGGAGAATAATAATATATTATTATTATTATTATTATTAGTTATAGAGTATTATTAATCATAATTATAATAATAATAATTATTATTATTATAATAATGATGATAATATTAATATGTATTATTATCACAAAAAAAAGAGAGAAAGAGAACCCTATCCTCTCAAAACAAGGAGGACTCTGTAGGCATAACACGAGGTCATTTACGTTAAATGTCTACAACTTCAGCCCCAGAAAAATTGGCTGCCCAACGACCGGGCCATTTTCTTGCGATTCAGCACTGTGTCGCTTTAGCTGACAATTGCACGGTTGTGCAACGTTGTACCCAAACAAAATTGATGCCTATTTATTTTTTACAAAAATATGTTGCAGAATACATATTACCCTAAATCTATGAAGAAATTTGATTTTTTTTTTTTTTTTTATTGGATATGTTTTGTAGCAAAAAAGTGAAAAATATTGTTGTTTTTTTTTCAAAACAGTTTTTTTTTGTTTAAAGCGCAAAAAAACAAACAAACAAAAAAAACGCAGAGGGGATCAAATACCATCAAAAGAAAGCTCTATTTGTGGGGGAAAAGGACAACATTTCTATTTGGGTAGAGTTGTCAGTTAACCACTTCACCCCCGGACCATATTGCTGGTCAATTAACGGGCCACTTTTTTGCGATTCGGCACTGCGTCGCTTTAACTGACAATTGCGCGGTCGTGCGACGTGGCTCCCAAACAAAATGGCGTCCTTTTTTTCCCACAAATAGAGCTTTCTTTTGGTGGTATTTGATCACCTCTGCGGTTTTTATTTTTTGCGCTATAAACAAAAATAGAGCGACAATTTTGAAAAAAAATGAATATTTTTTACTTTTTGCTGTAATAAATATCCCCCAAAAATAATTAGGCCGATACGTATTCTACATATTTTTCATAAAAAAATTGCAATAAGAGTTTATTGATTGCTTTGCGCAAAAGTTATAGCGTCTACAATATAGGGCATAGTTTTATGGCATTTTTATTAATATTTTTTTTTTACTAGCAATGGTGGTGATCAGTGATTTTTATTGGTACTACGACCTTATGGCGGACACTTCGGACACTTTTGACACATTTAAGGGACCATTTGCATTTTTATAGCGATCAGTGCTATAAAAATGCATTGATTACTATAAAAATGCTACTGGCAGGGAAGGGGTTAACACTAGGGGGCAAGGAAGGGGTTAACTATGTTCCCTAGGTGTGTTCTAACTGAAGTCGGGGGGGGGGGTGGGACTAACTTGGGAAAATGACAGATCGCTGTTCATACATTGTATGAACAGAAGATCAGTATTTCTCCCCCTGACAGGACCGGGAGCTGTGTGTTTACACACACAGCTCCCGTTTTTCGCTCTGTAACGAGCGACCATGGGTGCCCGGCGGTGATCGGGCACATGCGTCTGGACCATGGGCGAGCGGGGGGCACGCACCCCTATTGGCTGAATTGCGAGATGACGTGTAGCTACGGGATCTCATGCAGCCGAGCCGACCTGCCGCCGTATAACTTATACGGCGGCTGGTCGGCAAGCGTTTAAAGTAACGCAGTGCCATATTGTAAAAAAAAAAAATCCTGGTCATGAAGTGGGTAAATTTTCTGCCACTTAAGTGGTTAATTTAAAGAGATTCCTGCTTACTTCTTGCTGTATCTACAGGACAGGAAGTGAAGGTAGGTAGGTAGCTCTCCCCAGTGGAACACAGTCAGCAAGGAAACCTGGTGAGGGTTTTAACACACCCATACTTCATCTAATATGAAAATTAAGAAAGTACCGTAGTTTTGGCTTTAGATATACTTAAAAAAATAAAAATAAACACAAATGTGTATGGTTTTTATTTGAACAAGTTAGAAAAATAAAATCTTTGAAAAAAAATGTTATCCCGAGTACCTTGCATAGTCAGCGGCGTGACGCTTAACAGTCCGTATTAATATGCTTTATGTATTCAACATATAAAATAACCAATATCATTTTTACTATCTGTATAGTCATTAACCAGTTTAATGATGCAGCTTGAGAAGAAGTATTAATTGCACATATTTTAATACCCATAAATATACATAATACATGCATCATTACGTATTGTCTATGACACATTAATAATCTTCCACATCATAAAAAACATTGACTGTGAAACTTGATTATTGTAATCCTGCATTATTCGGTGCAAGCTGCATTCTTGATTGCACTACAGCACATACGTCAAACACAAGGCCTACGGGCCGAATCTAGCCCGCCGTGGCCTTGTCGTGTGACCCCCACCCAGTTTTGCAGCCGAAATGTGGCGGAACTCCATTCCACCACTTCTGGCTCTCACTCTCTGCTCCTGCTCCTGCTCTCTGCTGTCACTTTACAATGGACGGCTTTGCTTTCAGTGGCATCCAGATGTAACTCACAGCAGGGCACAGCAGAGACAGCTCTCCAGAATGTGAGAGTGAAAACGACCTCCCTGCACTCTATACACAGCACATCCCTGAACCCTGCATTCTGTATGTAGCACACCCCCTGAACTCTGGACTCTGTGCAAAAGGCATCTCTGGAACTGCACTCTATACATAGCGCCCCTACATTCTGCACACTGTGCAAGGCACACCCCTAAACTCTGCACTCTGTATATAGCATACTTCTAGACTCTGTGCATAGGACACCCCTGAAACTACACTGTGTATGTAACACACTCCTGAATGCTACATTGTACGTAACACACCCCTAAGGACTCATTTACACTTGCTTCGGCTTCAACAAGGCTTCGGACAGGCTTTGTTAAAGCTCTCTGAACCCTAGTTAAAGCTCCTGTCACAATAAAATGGTTAGCTTTCAGTCCTGTTAACACCTTGCTTTTGCTTTGCTTGGCTTCAGCTTCCCTTCAGAAATTATACCCTATAAAGCTTCAGTGGTGCTTCAAAGCGTCTTCATAGCCTCCATAGTAGTCTATGACAAAGCTCACTTTGAAACCCCACCGAAGCCTCATTGAAGCCCCACCGAAGCCTCATTGAAGCACCAAGCAAAATTATGTGTAAACAGCATTGTAAGCTAACCATTTTGGGCCAGATTCAGGTACGGAGGTTTAAAGGTTGGCGGGCGTAGCGTATCCTGTTTACGCTATGCCGCCGTAAATTAGCGAGGCAAATGCTGTATTCACCAAGCTAAGTTACGGCGGCGTAGCGTAAATGGGCCGGCGTAAGCCCGGGTAATTCAAATGTGAATGAGGTGGGCGTGTTTTATGGCAATGTGTTGTGACCCCACGTTTTTTACGTTTTTTTTAACTGCGCATGCGCCGACCATGAACGTATCCCAGTGCGCATGCTCCAAATTATGACGCTACGAAGCATTGTTTTCGACGTGAACGTAATTGACGTAAATCCCCATTCAAGGACGAGTTACGCAAACAACGTAAATTCGACGCGGTCCCGACGTCCATACTTAACATAGGATGCGCCATCTTTTTGGTGGTTTATCTTTACGCCTTACGTAAACGGCATAAATTCACTGCGTCGGCCGGGCGTACGTTCGTGAATAGGCGTATCTTGCTGATTTACATATTCTAGGCGTAAATCAGCGGGAACGCCCCTAGCGGCCATCTTAAAAATGCAGTTAAGATACGACAACGTAATACAATTAAGCCACTCGTATCTTAACTCAATCCCGGCGTATCTTGTTTTTATGAATACAGAAAAAAGATACGCCAGCGCATCTAAGAAGTTACGCGGCTTATCTAGAGATAAGCCGCGTAACTTCTTACTGAATCTGGCCCTTTATTTATTATTATTTAATAAAGCCTGTCCGAAGCCATGTTTTGAAGCAAGTGTAAGTGTAAAGGGAGTAACTGGTCATAAGACATATATAGAGCCGGCTTAAATGTACCGCATTAGCAGTATGGTTGCACTGAAAGGGCCGGTTGTATTAGGGCTTGCCAAGGCCTGGTTCACACCTATGGCATTTTTAGTGCTTTTTGCATTTTGCAGATTTGCACAACAGAACGTGTTTCATAGAAAACCATTCTAAATGGACTGTAGTGCAAATCTGCAAAATGCAAAAAGCACAAAAATGCCATAGGTGTGAACCAGGCCTTGGCAAGCTCTAATACAACCGGCCCTTTCAGTGCAACCATACTGCTAATGCGGTACATTTAAGCCGGCTCTATATATGTCTTATGACCAGTTACTCCCTTTAAAAAGTGGCATAAAACAAAATTCTAATTTATATAGTTTGGTATTCATGGTGTGTATAGAAAAGGCTATGAGACATTTTAGAGAGAGTCTTTATCTCCAAGATCCAGTTGAAGAACATTCCAGTCAGTTGCTATTATGCCTAGTATGGTCAGGTGTAAGGCGGCATACACACGACCGATTTTCTCAGCAGAATCCAGCAAGAACCTCGATGGGAGACGTATTCTGCCGAGGAAACCGGTCGTGTGTACACTTTTCGCCGAGCAACCCGTCGAGGAACTCGTCGAGCCAAAAAGAGAGCAGGTTCTCTATTTCCTCGTTGTTCAATGGGAAAATTTGGCTCGACAAGCTTTTTGACTGCCGAACTAGGAACTCGACGGGCAGAACGATGAGTTTCGCCCAACGAGTTTCTCGGTCGTGTGTACGCCGCCTAAGAGCTGAGAAGCATAGCGCGGACACATCCACAAGCCCATGCCACTTGATATATCAGTTGCATCTTTCTTTGTAACTTAGGCACAATGATTTTGGTTCTAGTGAACTTGGCGTGACCATAAAAGTGCCTGAGGTCACAACAGAGGTAAAGGCCTTGTGTCCTCTTGGAAGCCATGTTGGATTCTGGGCCCAAGCTGCCTAACATGTAGACTGTTCCCCTCCTACCCATCATCATTGAACTGTTACCATCCAAACTGTAATGAGCACTGGCATTTGAGCGCTGGGATACAGAGGAAAGGCTAATGCCAGGAAGGGGTAAGGCTTTATTTTCAGCTTGGACAGTTAAAGCGGAGTTCCACCCAATATTGGAACTTCCGCTTAACCCACTCCTCGCCCCCTTACATGCCACATTTGGCATGTAATTTTTTTGGAGGGGGGATTGGGGGCTTCAGAAGGAGTGGGACGAAACGCCTTTTTGATAGGACGCGCAGTGACGTCACCACGCTGAAGTGAGGAGGAAGGGTTCTTCGTATGCCGGCCTTATTTGGAATTTTTTGTAAGTACAATTATTTTTTTAAATAAATGTTATTATCGCGGAGTTACGCTATGGTCTCCCTTCTCATGTTACCATTGACCTAATGATCATATGAGCACGGATGAAGTTGTGAGACCTGGAATTGCTACCCTGTGTGAATCCATCCTGGTGTCCTATCCTTCCCGGAGATTAAAAGGCCGTGGCTGGGTTATAGCCAGAGAGCTTGCCCTCTGGTAAGCGGCCATTGTATTCGGTGGTGGGCTTCTCACTCATTGATGGATTGCTTATGGAGTCACTGCAGTGTTGTCTAATCAATATTTAGAAGACCAGCATATGAAATGAACTGTTGGTTTTTGCTCTGATAGAAGTATACCCAGTGTATTTATCCTCTTATGCTTGCTAATGAACTGGTTATTAGTTTTAAAATTTGGCGCAGCTTTCTATTTACTCTAGATTTGCTTGAGGAACTTGGGTAGAACACAGGGTGAGCCTTGGGATACTCCAAATTTAATGCAAAACATAACGCAGGACACTCTCTGACTATGACTGTCTTGAGGCTAGTGATGAGTGAACTACTGCTCAGGGGACTCCAATGCAAGAGCAAAGAAACCTGAGCCAGCAAATCTGGAGCAGTCTCTCCAAGAGTTAAGCAGGACAGTCCCGAGGATCTCTTTCCAGCTTGCCTTACTGTGCTTTCCTGCAGTACCAGAAAGCTTCTATACCAGGGCTCCTCAAACTTTTTAAACAGGGGGTCAGTTCACAGTCCCTCAGACTGTTGGGGGGCCGGACTATAGTTTGAAAAAATATATAAACAAATTCCCCCCCAGGGGCGGACTGACCATTGAGTAACTCGGGCACTGCCCGAGGGTCCCATGCCACTAGGGGGCACCATCAGGGTTGCCAGGCTCATTAAAACCAGGGACAGTATGTAAAAATCTGTGTTTTTTTACATATGTCCCTGATATGTCCAAAACCTACATGCTTTTGATGTGAAAATCCTGAGATTTTAACTGCCCCGCCTCTGTACTGCCACCTGGCTTGGTGGCCATCTGTAAGCCTGGGGGCCCCATAATCTTCTATTGCCCGGGGGCCCCATGAGTTGTCAGTCTGCCGCTGTCCCCCCCCCCATCACAGACTCCTCTCCATCACAGAGCCCCCCATCATAGACTCCTCTCCATCACAGAGCCCCCCATCATAGACTCCTCTCCATCACAGATCCCCCCATCACAGACTCCTCTCCATCACAGATCCCCCCCATCACAGACTCCTCTCCATCACAGAGCCCCCCATCACAGACTCATCTCCATCACAGAGCCCCCCATCACAGACTCCTCTCCATCACAGACTCCTCTCCATCACAGATCCCTCCCACCACAGACTCCCCCATTACAAAGCCCCCCCCATCACAGATCCCCCCAATCATAAAGCCCCATCACAGATCCCCCAATCACATATCCCCCCATATCACAGAGTCCCCCATCACAGATCCCTCCAGTGATATTACACTGTCACAGCACTTCCCCTCCACAGCACTCCCCCCTTCCCTACCTTATTCACACAAGATGCGAAGCACGGCAGGTCCGGATAAATCGCGGGACTTTTCAAGTGAAAGCCAGATGATTGATTGCTGAGACCACCCCGCTGCCTAGTAACCAATTACCCGCTTCTTAACTCGAAAAGCCACACTCTTTGTCTGAACCTGTCATGCATTGCGTCTTGTGTGAATAATGTAGCAGAGGGAGGGGGAAGCGCTGCGGAGGGGAAGTGCTGCGATCTTATGAAAGGGGCAGCCCGTGTCGTGGGCAGGGTAATTCACCTTGGCGGGCCGTATGTGGACCGCGGGCCGTAGTTTGAGGACCCCTGTTCTATACTGTACCTTCAAGTCAGATGATCTGTGAACTTCTTTTAAACTGCTCCCAGCAACTTTAGACATGGGTCCCTCAGCTTTCCCACAGCTGGGACCCTGATGGTCTTTTCCCCAATATCAGCTAAGTGACCCACAGGACCACAGCCCTCGGTACAAGGACCCTGCTGTTCTAGGCCCCAGACTATTTATACACACCTCAGCCCCCTACTGGTCATTCTTTCTACCTGGCTGTATGAATATGCAAGTTGAGGGTCTGCTTCTTCCACTAAATTCTTACTTCTTTCCCCCATAGGAACACAGATGGCAGTTATAAAAATGTAGAAGATCTAATCCTTGCCAGGTGTAATGAGTTTTGGTTGGAGTTGGGCTTAACTTAGTATTTTAGGTTTACTGGTCCTTTAATGTTGAAATCGAATATACCATTGTGTAAGAGGTAGCCTTCTACCAGCCTGACACCTTTCTAATGACAGCTTATTATTCTCATATTAGGAAGCAGTTTCAATATTCAATGTTTGCATAGAATTTTTTTTTTTGTATCTTACAATGTAACACAGACGATTAATTAAAATGCAAATTGCTATAATTTAATTATAAAACGATAAAATGTAATTAATTTAGTCGAAATTGAGGTAATTGTTTAATTATGGGTACTCGCCCATCCATTACCCTCCGCTGTGATGATGAGAATTAGAAATATCTCTGGCATGCAGTACACACTGGAACATGTAGTTCAGTACCAGCTGTTGTGGCGCGGGTTGTGTGAGTCTTCCTGGGAGCCGCCTGTCCGCGGACACCCTGACTTTCCTGGCCTACTAGGACTGCCAAGTTTCTGACACTACATAGAGGGACGCTTTTAGTGCCAGGATTATGGGGCAAAAGGTGCCACCTGCACATCTGTGGTCACACATCTACCCATTCACATCACTGAAAAATAATCAGAATTCAATACACAAAACACACATCCTTATTCATTTACAGATATGTAAAAAAAAAAGGTAACCTTGCCACTTTCTGCCCGTGCTATAGCCAGAAGATGGGTACAGCATGGCTCTCCAGTTCTGGGAAGACGTTCATGGATGTCCCCCCACGTGCATGTCCATTGCACATGGCTGATAAGAGATTCACAGTAAAGGGCCTATCACAGTGGCCTTTTACCATGTGATCAGCTGTGTCCAGTCACCGGTGGTCACATGAAAATAGACTTGTCAGTTATCGGCGTTTCTTTCCTCACACGGTGTCTCTGAGGAAAGGAGCGCTGATAACCGTCAAGTCTGATAGGGCACAGTGAGTACGTTTATACTGATAAACAGAGCACGGATCATCAGTGTCCATATTATCAGTGCAGCCCTATCAGTGCCCTATCACTGCAACTTATCAGTGCCCATTAGTGCAGTTTATCAGTGCCCGTCAGTGCAGCTTATCAGTGCCCATCAGTGCTACCTCATCAGTGCCACTTCATTAGTTCCCATCAATGCTGTCTCATCAGTGCCCATCAGTACAGTCCCATCTGCTCCCTTAAGTACAGCCTCATCCGTGCCCATCAGTGCCACCTCATCAGTGCCACCTCATCAGTGCTGTTTCATCAGTGCCCATCAGTGCAGCCTCACCGGTGCCCATCAGTGCAGCCTCACCGGTGCCCATCAGTGCAGCCTCATCGGTGCAAATCAGTGCAGTCTCATCAGTGCCCATCAGTAAAGTCTCATCCGTGCTCATCAGTAAAGCCTCATCTATGCTCATCAGTACAGCCTCATCCATGCCCATCAGTGCACCCTCATCAACGCACATCAGGGAAGAAGAAAATGACTTAGCCATGCAACACTGTACCCAAATGTTTTGTTTTTTTTGAAAATGTTGCAAATAAGTAAATAAGTTCTTCTTCACTGATATGCACTGATGAGGTGGCATGGCACTGATGGGCACTGACAAGGCGGCACTGATGAGGAGGCCCTGATAAGGGTGCACTGAGGAGGCCCCGATAAGGGTGCACTGATAGGCCAAACTTATAAGGGTACACTGATGAGGCGGCACTGATAAAGGTGCACTGAAGGGGGTGCACTGATGGGGCTGCATTCATAATCAGGGCCCTGATGACTCATGATCATTGAAACTTCATGAGGTGAGATCTTGCATGGAGCCCCAGACCGAGGGAGATTGACAGTTATTTTGTGTTTCTTCCATATTTGCCGGTGTATAAGGCGACTGAGCGTATAAGATGACCCCCTAATTTTCCAGCTAAAATGTTGGTTTTGGGATATACTCGCCATATAAGACGACCCCCTTCCTACTAGTCATGCCTCGCCTCACCTCACTGTGCCATTACATGCCTCACTGTGCCATTACATGCCTGACTGTGCCACCATTACATGCCTGACTGTGTCACCATTACATGCCTCACTGTGCCACCATTGCATCCCTCACTGTGCCACCACATGCCTCACTGTGCCATCATTACATTCCTCACTGTGCCATTACATGCCTCACTGTGCCACCATTACATGCCTGACTGTGCCACCATTACATGCCTGACTGTGCCACCATTACATGCCTGACTGTGCCACCATTACATGCCTCACTGTGCCACCATTACATGCCTCACTGTGTCACTGCATACCTCACTGTGCCATCATTACATGCCTCACTGTGCCACTATTATATGCCTCACTGTGCCACCATTATATGCCTCACTGTGCCACCATTACATGCCTGACTGTGCCACCATTACATGCCTGACTGTGCCACCAATACATGCCTGACTGGGCCACCATTGCATGCCTCACTGTGCCATCATTATTGGCCTCACTGTGCCATCATTATTGGCCTCACTGTGCCATTACATGCCTCACTGTGCCACCATTACATGCCTCACTGTGCCACCATTACATGCCTCACTGTGTCACTGCATACCTCACTGTGCCATTGCATGTCTCGACCATCCCTTACCTTATCCCTGACATGCAGAATCTGTCAGACCGTGGCCGTCCATTTTTCAAAACCCACGCCTCCTCCTCGTGCTGTTCCATGATAGGCGGAACACTCAGCTTCCAAGGAGACACTGTGTTCAGTCTATCACAGATGCCCTCTCGTCCGAGACCGAGGATGAGAGGGCATCTGTGATAGGCGAAACACTGAACAGAACGAAACAAAAAGAAAAAGAAAGGCGCACCAGCCTAGTGTGTTTCCATTGACAGTTTAATAGAATAAAATAATAATGAAAAACTACTCACAAAGGAAATAGCAAAAAAGGCTTGTCAACAGCGATATGGTAGATACCCCTCAAACCCAACTCCAGAATAGGGGGGATATAGAGGTGTGTCACTGCCGGCTGACGCATTTCGAGGTGTCAAGGACCTCTTCATCAGAGCTCAGCAATTATATTTTATTCTATTAAACTGTCAACGGTAACACACTAGGCTGGCGCGCCTTTCTTTTTCTTTTTGTTTCGTTCTCTACTAGGATTTTCCCCGCCCATGAAGAGCAGCAAGGCCACTGTTACCGTTTTTGACATTTTTGGCACTTTCAATTAGGGTTGTCCCGATACCACTTGTTTAGGACCGAGTACAAGTACCGATACTTTTTTTCATGTACTCGCCGATACCGAATACCGATACTTTTTTTGAATGTGTCCCCAAATGCAGCCATGTCCCCCATACTAATGCAGCCATGTCCCCCACACTAATGCAGCCATGTCCCCTACACTAATTCAGCCATGTCCCCACACTAATGCAGCCATGTCCCCACACTAATGGAGCCATGTCCCCACACTAATGCAGCCATGTCCCCGCATCCCTCCATCCATGTCCCTCCATCCATGTCCCTGCATCCATGTCCCTGCATCCATGTCCCTCCATCCACGTCCCTGCATCCATGTCCCTCCATCCATGTCCCTCCATCCATGTCCCTCCATCCATGTCCCTGCATCCATGTCCCTGCATCCATGTCCCTCCATCCATGTCCCTGCATCCATGTCCCTGCATCCATGTCCCTCCATCCATGTCCCTCCATCCATGTCCCTGCATCCATGTCCCTGCATCCATGTACCCCATACCTAGCAGCCGCCGCTGCCGCCCGGGGAACATCACAGCTTTCATTTGAATAGCTGTTTTCCCGGCCGCGTATAGACAGACACTCCCCCTAGCTCGGGATTGGACAGATCACGATCACCCATCCAATCCCGAGCAAAGGGGAGTGTCTGTTTATACGCGGCGGGAACACTACAGCTATTCAATTTAACAATGCGGCGGCGGCTTTCGTTGCGGCGGACGGCAGGTCAAGTATTCTATTTGGGTATCGGGGGTATTTGCGGGAGTACAAGTACTCCCGCAAATATTCGGTATCGGTCCCGATACCGATACTGGTATCGGTATCGGGACAACCCTACTTTCAATGTGAAATGTTGAATAACTGTTGGACAATTAACCCGTGCGCAGGAGTTTGTGTTTTTTTTCTCTAAACACTGAACAGAGGCTCTGCTGGGAAGCTGAGTGTTCCGCCTATCACGGTACAGAAGGAGGAGGCGCGGCTTTTGAAAAATGGGACGGCTGCAGTCTGCATGTTAGGTTACCGGCGTATAAGGCCGCGTACACACGATCGAACATATCTGCTGAAACTGGTCCACAGACCAGTTCCAGCGGACATATCAGATCGTGTGTACGGGCTAGCAGACAGGTTTCCAGCAGATAAAAGTATTAAAGCATGCTTTAAAATTTGTCTGCTGGAAAGCTGTCTGTCGGACATGTCCGCTGGTTAGTACGCCTAACCAGCGGACCGAAATCTCCCGCATGCGCCGAATGGATTCGACGCATGCGTGGAAGCATTTTACTTCCTGGTTTGGTGACGTGGCGGCGTCAACGTCACCGCGCTGTCCGTCCACGGGGATTTTGGTTTGATCGTGTGTACACATATCAGACCAACCAAAACCCAGGAGACATATCCGATGAAAACGGTCCGTCGGACCATTTTCATCGGATATATCTCCTCGTGTGTACGCGGCCTAAGACGACCCTCGACTTTTAAGAAGAATTTCGTGGGTTAAAAATATATATATGCCGGAAAATATGGTAAACTTTTTTTTTCTAACTATTTGTTTTATATCTCCCTGGAGTACAGAAAAATATTATAACCCAGCAGTGGAAGGTACCTTGTCACAAAGTAGTATGTTAATTCCCTGTTATAAGACTTCATAGGCTGTGCCGACAATTACGATATTATAGTTTATAAGGATTTCAGGAACAAGTTTTGCATGTTGGCGGTTCTACCACTGCAAGGAACGTAGGTGTTAATTGGTTATATATTTGGATTTCCTTTTTTACTATCACTGCAAAGGAACACAATATTGCTATTCTCCTTTTCATGTTGGCCCGTGTTCTTCTTTAAACCTATCCTTGTCTCTTCTTAAAGCAGCAGGGGCCTTTGTTCAAGAGCCGCAGCCTTAGGAAAAAAAGGACAGCCAGCGATTGTATATTATTTCAAGCTCAAGTGGCACTTAAGGGGTCAACGATGCAGTAAATAGGAATTATATACTGCGCTCTCCCTGTCTAAATGGGTTTTGTTGCTCGTTGCAGAGTGGAGCGCTTGTCAGCTCGGTGAAAAGGCTGTGTGCGGAGAAGGAATAAAAACTCGGCTTTTAGACTGCACCCGCAGCGATGGAAAATCTGTGAAAATTTCCTTTTGTGAACAGGTAAAGTTGAGGACGCAGACGGGGTACGGGCAGACACTCTTAACCTCTGGCTGTGCCGCACTCAGCATGACCACGCTTAGTTCACTTTGCAGCTTTTATTTTATTTTTTAAATATAAAGAATATGGAATAACTGTAATCAACATGAAGCCTCTTTTCTAAAGTTTGCTTAGACCTTCCTGCAGGAAAGAGCTCTTAGAACTTGAAGGATAAGTGCGTGTTTTTCCCCAAGAAATTAAAGAAAATCAAGACTGACATCGTCTACTTGGCCTCTACAGCAATGAATTAAATCAAAGCAGAAACGTATTCACAAGATAAAAGCGTGTTAACACTATCCAGCTTCTCAAGGGTTGGCTCAGCTCCAGCACTGCGTAGCTTTATTCGAATTGCTGGGACTAGACAGACTTGCCAATATACCCTATAGCAGGGATCCTCAAACTACGGTCCTCCAGCTGCTGTAGAACTACCAGACTGGCCCACTTTGACAGGTATCTCCCATGACGGCCGAACAAATCCCGCACCCCCGGCCACCCAAGCCCCCTCTCCCCCTTCACTAGCCACTAGCCGTTTTACTTTATTAGAATAGAATGGCTGGTACTGGTATTCTTATAGGCAGTACCAGTGGGGAAGCTAGACATTATTTCACCCAGGGCAAGGAATCAGTTTGGTGCCCCCCCCCCCCCCCTTATGGGACAAGATTAGGCAGAAGTGAAAAACTCCCAGGCCATAGCTGTTGAGTCAGCTGTCTGTCCCCTCCCCCATGCTCCTCTGTCATCACCCTGCTTCTCTGTTCCCCACAGGTGAGCGCTGTGGGAAGGAAGAGGAGGTGAGCGCTGTGGGAGGGGAGAGATAGAGGAGCGGAGGGGTGCAGCGGTCCGCTGTCACTGAAGCCGGCCCACTGAGCCATCGGCCCACCGGGAAACTCCCTGTAGTCCCAATGGCCAGTCCATCCCTGAGAACTACACATACCATGAGGCATTGTAACACACTGACATTCACAGACATTACTAGGCATGATGGGAATTGTAGTTCCTGAACAACTGGAGGGCCGTAGTTTGAAGACCCTTGCCCTATAGCCAGAGCCATCCAAGTGTGCTATTGTATTCAATAGAATTATAGAGGGCAGAGCTGGTAAACACAGCAATTTTTTTTTTTTTTATGAATTTTGTTCCACTCTTTACACTATATTACCAAAAGTGTTGGGCCCCTCTTCCTTTACACGCACATGAACTTTAATGGCATCCCAGTCTTAGCCCATATGGTTCAATATTGAGTTGGCCCACCCTTTGCAGCTATAACAGCTTCAACTCTTCTGGGAAGGCCGTCCACAAGGTTTAGGAGTGTGTCTATGCAGGACTTTTTTTCAGCTGAAACTTGGTGGAACTCATTTCCACCACCTTTGGCTCTCTGCCTACCACTATCACCTGTAAACACAGAAGTCACCTACAGTGGAGGTACTAGAGCCGGCTGGGTGTTTCAGCTCAATACAGCAACAAAGGTAAGATATGTGTACGATGGTGGGGTTTTTAATTAAGGGGAGGGGTTGCATGGAGAGGTCAGAGCTGAAGATGGGTGAAAGTGGCATGTGGATGGGGGATGCAGAGGTAGGTGGCTGTGGAAGAAGGCTGAACTCTGCACTCTCTTTGTAGTGCACCCCTGAACTCTGCACTCGGTATATAATGCGCTCCTGGCATGTAATGCCCCTTAAGACCCTTCCACTGTTACTGAAATGTAACCACACTATTAACCCACTATGTGATGAGGTTTGGAGGGTGTGTGTGTGAGGGGGTTTCGGGGGGGGTCGTGATTGAGTCCCTGCACCTATTTTCAGAGAAAAAAAGCCCTGTGTCTGTAGGAATGTTTGACCATTCTTCCAGAAGTGCATCTGTGAGGTCAGGCACTGATGAGATCGAGAAGGCCTGACTGAATCCATGTCTTTATGGGCCTTGCTTTGTGCACTGGTGTGCAGTCATGTTGGAACAGGAAGGGGCGATCCCCAAATTGTTTGCACAAAGTTGGGAGCATGAAATTTTCCAAAATGTCTTTGTATGTAGACGCCTTAAGAGTTCCCTTCACTGGAACTAAGGTGCCAAGCCCAACCCCTAAAAAACAACCCCACACCATAACCCCCCCCCCCCCCCCAAATGATGTGGACCAGTGCACAAAGCAAGGTCCATAAAGACATGGATGAGCGAGTTTGGGGTGGAGGAACTTGTCTGGCCTGAACCTCAACCAGGGGCGGACTGACAACTCATGGGGCCCCGGGCAATAGAAGATTATGGGGCCCCCAGGCTTACTGATGGCCACCATGCCAGGAGGCAGTGCAGAGTAGGGGCAGCTAAAATCTCAGAATTTTCACATCAAAAGCATGTCAGTTTCGGACATATCAACATATCAGGGACAGATGCAAAAAAAACACTGATTTTTACATACTGTCCCTGGTTTTACTGAGCCTGGCAGCCCTGATGGGGCCCCCTAGTGGCATGGGGCCCTCGGGCAATGCCCGAGTGACTCAATGGTCAGTCCGCCCCTGATCTCAAACCAATAGAACACTTTTTGGATTAATTAGAGTGGAGACTGCAAGCCAGGCCTTCTCGTCTCCATCAGTGCCTCCATCAGTACTGGTCCAAAAGTCCTGCTAGCTGCATCCTTGGAAATGTGCTTCTGGAAAAATGGTCAAACATTCCCATAAACACACTCCTTAACCTTGTGGATGGCCTTCTCAGAAGAGTTGAAGCTGTTATAGCTGCAAGGGGGGGGGGGGGGGGGGGGGGCAACTCAATACCGAACCCTACGGACTAAGACTGGGATGCCATTAAAGTCAATGTGCATGTAAAGGCAGGTGTCACAATACTTTTGGTAATATAGTGTGTATGGTCAAAATGATGTGGAAACCCTCCAAAATGATTGAGTTTAAGTGTTTACAGTGAAGGGTACTGTAAAAATGGTTCTAAAGCCACACACACATCAAAAACTAAACTAAAAGAATGGCGGCTGTTATAGCCACCACGGCCATGGTTTTGGAATGGTACATACAACAAAACTCATATTGGGTTAATGGTCAGGTGTCAACAAACTATTGACCACACAGGGCCAGATTCAGGTAGATGGGCGAATCTTTATTTTGGAGTAACGTTTCTCATTTACGTTACTCCGCCGAAACTTTAGGAGCAAGTACTGTATTCACAAAGCACTTGCTCCTAAAGTTGCAGCGGCGTAGCGAAAATGAGCCGGCGGAATTCAAATTGGGCGGGTAGGGGGCGTGTATTATTATAACTAGGCGCGATCCCGCGGCGAACGTACTGCGCATGCGTCGACTGTCAGTGCACATGCTTCAAATTCTGTCAGTGAACGTCAATGACGTCAATCCCCATTCACGGACGTTTTACGCAAACGACGCGAAAATTTTTAAATTCAACGCGATGATGACGGCCATACTTAACATAGGATACTCCACTAGGGGGCTGGTTTTTCTTTACGCCGCGTATCTCTTACGGAAACATCGGAAAGTCACTGCGTCAGGCCCGAATACGATCGTGAATTGCCGATTCTCGCTGATTAACATATTCTCGGCGTTAATCAGCGGGAACGCCCCGAGCGCCATTTTTAAAATTGCAGTTCCGATACGACGGCGAAATACAATTACGCCGCTCGTATAGGAACTCCAACCCGGCGTTTCTTGTTTTCTGCTTACTGAAAACAGAAACGCCGGCTCAAAGTGAGAGTTAGGCTGGAGTATCACTGATACTCCAGAGTAACTCTACCTGAATCTGGCCCACAGTGTACTGCCCGGCATTTGGAGGATCCCTGGTATCAACCATCCAGAATTAGGAGTCGTGGGCTTGAGCACTGCAGATAACTGTTCAAAGGGGAGCAGATTCCTATTCAGTAATCATATTGTGAAACATTCGCAGGTTTTGCCAGGGCTGCTGTGTATTCCCAGTCTTGACCTGTTCTCATCACTAATATGTCTTGCCATCCCAAGAGCCTTCTGGCAATCAGCTTGGTTTCACGTATTAGAGAGAGAATTCGGCAACCTTATTAATAAGCTTTGGCTTTCTACAAGTCCAATTGATTCTGTTGTGTCCAGAGGGTATCTCTGGGTGATATCCTAATTACAGACTTATGTGGCCTTGTAACAGCAAGTAATATGGCCATTTTAAGGGTTGCTCATTTTTTAGGCTTGACGTGTTTGCCAAAATCCCAGAAGGCTCCCATGACAGCAAAAACATGTCAATAACACCTTTTCAATGAGAAAACACAGTGCCCGATAACCTTTGATGCGGCTCTCAAGCATGTTTCTTCCTCCTTGCACTTGCACCCCGCATGTCAGCAGGACTTTATTTATTTTGGCCTTATCGGAGCGCAGGTCAATCTCACAGAGTTTTGTTGGCTTCGAAATGTTATGTTCAAAATTGGCAGAGGAAGAAAATCACAGGAGCTTTAAACTTTGGTCCTCGTAGCTCTGTGTCCTTCGTTCCAATTGTGCCAACACATATTGTGAGCATGCCCTTGAAGTATCACTGATCTCTCTTGAGCCCTTATAACAATGCCTGGCAGACTTCCTTTACAGCTTTTCTTACCTTTAAATAAATACAGTTAGAAAAAAGTGTTCTTAACCGGGGGCATTAGACACAGTAGGCACATGCCTATAGGAATTGGAAAAGGGATCTTGGCAAGCACATGATTTACTGTACCTACAGCTGACCAAACTTGCTACAATCTGATTGTACAGCCACCTTCAAATGTAGAAATAACTATGTAGGGCAAGAACTAATAATAATCTTATTGTCTGGATCCTTTATGCAGTTGTAGTGCACACCCCTTTAAGGGCCGCAGATAAAATAGGATCCCCCACCCTACACATATAGGCATTCTGAATTTTCACAGGTACTTTTGAGACAGAGAACAGTCTGTGACTTTGTTTTAGTTTTTTTCATTAGACAGTAATAATTTAGATAGGGATGGGAGGTTATGGTTATGGGGTGCCCAATCAACTTTTGCAAAACTTCAGGCCCATTACAGGCAGGAACCTTAGGCCCCTTAGCTGTACATCAAAAGGTTACAGTGTCCAGCTTGTACTCCTTTCTCTTGTGGCTACTGATCCCATCCCCACCTCTTCAGGCACTGCCTACCCACCTGGTTGCAGTTTCCCCTTTACTAACCCTCCTGACTAAATCTCCACCACAATCCTCCAGACTGACACTCACCAGCCCACCCAGCTGACTCTCAGGAGATATCTCAGTAGTGCTGACCTGCTCCTGCTGTCCTCTCTCCTTGTTCCTGTGCAGAGATTTCCTCTGTGTGTTATGGCAAGATCCTACCAGCACTGAGCACACCCAATGCCCCCCCCCCAGACTATGGGGCACCCCTTAGGCCCACAGATTTTTCAGCACTCCATCTCCATCTTCCACCCAATTGCTCCCTGCTGGCATGACTCATGCCCAGGGCTTTTTTTTTCAGGGGGAACTTGGTGGAACTCAGTTCCACCACCTCTGGCTCAGACACTTTGGGGGGGTAGCTGCTCACCACAATCACTTGTAAACACAGAAGTCCGGTTTCTGTGTTTACATATGACAGCTCTGTGTGTAATGCAATCCTGGTATTTAATGCCCCTTTTATACCCTCCTACTGTTGTGAAATTTGACTGACCACACCCACTACTTAATGTGATTTGGAGGGTGTGTCTGGGTGGAGGGGTTTTGGGGGGGGGGGGGGTGATTGAGTTCCAGCAGCTATTGTTTGAGAAAAAAGCCCTGCTCATGCCTATTTAAGATGTGACCTGCCCCCTGCAACTTTTTACTGAGGATTGACTTAGGCCTTTATAAATATGGCGAGCAGCTCCTCCTAACGTCCACCCTCTATGTCTTGAACATTCTCCAATGTCCCAGAAAACAGGGGGGGCACCAGAGAGGCTGCTAGGATGAGTCATCTAGCCCCAAGTAACTAAACCCTGACCCAGATTCACAGCCCAGGCTTAGCCCTGAGCTAAGGAAATTTTCTGACACTGACACCTAGCACAACTACCTGATACACAGGTTCTGACATTGTACCATTTTAATGCAAAGAAAGATTGTACAATCAGATTGTAGTTTGCATGCTGAGCTTTAGGCATCATGGATACCACTCTTCTGTATATAAACAAAGCCTCGAAGGAGCAAGATCAGGCTGAAATTCTATTTTTTTTTTTTTTTTTTGCAGAAGAGAATGTTGCAGTTATGAGGAGAAATGTAGCCATGGATATCTGTAATAAGATTAAAACTGGGGCTACAAAGACATTTTTAATCGTACAGAAAAAAATCTCTAGAGAGAGCAACACAGGGGGTCATGGGGCAATTATTAGGAGGTTAACATTGCAGGATTATTAGAAAAGGGTTATTAGAAATGCACTATTGTTGAACTGTTATGCTTTTCTACTTCTGCGAACAAAACAGAATTACAGAAAATAACAACCAAATAGAGCCTTAGCATTTGCTTATTGTCTTCCATTTCAAGATGCTTCATAATCTATATCTTATTTTGTTTACCCTATAGCTGGGGCTAAAGAAGCCTGAAAAGATGACTCTTCGCTGCCTCGTGGAATGCACAATCGATTGCCATGTCACGGACTGGTCGGCTTGGTCTTCATGTTCGCAGTCTTGTGGGACTGGAGGTGAGTGTCACATGGTCTGTGGTCTCCGGTTATATGTGACCTTTGGTGCTCTTATGTATTTTTACTCTCTTGTGGTCGATAATTTAGAAAAGTGGTCTCCAAACTGTGGCCCTGGGGCCAGATGCGGCCCTTTGCTTGCTATTATCTGGCCCTTGGGGAACTAGCTTCATCCGACCATACCAACAATGGGGCATATTTCCCCCCACTGATAATTCCTCTCAATGACACCAACAATGGGGCCCAATGACATCAATGATGCGCACAATTCCTCCCATTGACACCAACAATGGGGTGCTATTCCTCTCACTGACATCAACAATGGGAAATTGTTTATTCCCACTGACATCAGGATATTTTCTACTCCCAATGCCCACAGTCCGGCCCCCTTAAGTCTGAAGGACAGTAAACTGGCCCTTTGATTGGAGAGTTTGGAGACCCCTGATCTAGGGGGTTCTGTCACATGTGGGATTATACTGCTGTGCCTCTGAAAAGCAGTCCAAGGTGGACAGGCAGTTAGGTGATGTGTTGCCTCTATTAGCAAGTTATTGAATCAATCTAGAAGCTTTACTTTCATGAAGGATATCAAAGCATGTCTTTATCATGGAAGAGGAATCAGGATAGAAACAAGTACACATTTAGATACAGACAGTACATCCTGTCATTACTTTGTATCAAAGAATACACAATATAATACTGCCACCTAATGGATAGATAGCTATAATGCATATATATAGTTGACAGTACATTACATGCTGTTGTCCATCCAACAGCCTCCTCACCGCCTGCTTTACCCCTCAAAATGTTGCACCAGTGTGCCTTATACGTGGTTGCATGGCAATGGTGAGATTTTATTCATGTATGTAAAACCTTTATTCCAAAAGGAAAAATAAAATGTTTTCTGTAACTGCTTATAAAATGTTATCATTAATTGTTAGTCATGTCTATGTAAAGCTATACCTAACACCACCCCCTCCTAGATTTTTACCCTTATGTGTTCACATTTGTATGTAAATGCATAAAAGACTATTTCCATCTATTAAATTAGGTTTTGCCAGTAGGGTGTTAAAGCTGCAAGGTAGTTGGTAATTCCACTTGTTAATAACACATGAATCTTCTCAATCCTTAATGAATCTAGTGATATTGTCACATGTGATGTCACTCCAAATGTTACTGTTAACTTGTGAGATTGCAGATCACAGCTTAATGAATCAGGCCCTCCATGTGCATTTTCAATCTCTTGCTTTGCTAAAAGGATATAGACTGTGCATGTTGCAAGTAAATGTAAATGTGGTAAAACATTACCTTGTAAAGCATACTCAATCAGGCGCAAAGAGAAAAAACCTTTCTTCCTTTTTTCTCATTGTTTCCATCAGTCTTTCTTTCTTTCTTTCTTTCTTTCTTTCTTTCTTTTTTTTTTCTCTACTTTCTCCTTTCCTTCATTTTTTTTTTTCTTATTCTGTACCTCAGGCCACGTACACGCGATCGAGGAACTCGTCATAAATGAAACATCGTTTTCCTCGACGAGTTTCTTGTCAAGCTTTCTTTGCATACACACTGTCAAGACAAAATCTCGTTGTTCTCAAACGCGGTAACGTAACGTAAGGGAAAGTTCAATTCCATTGGCGCCACCCTTGGGGCTGCTTTTGCTAATCTCATATTACTGCGTGTTAAGTAAGTTTGGTGAGAGACGATTCGTGCTTTTCAGTCTGTTACAGCGTGACGAATGTTCTATCTCCATTACAAACTCTACATTTACCGAAGGTGCGCTCCCGTCTCATACTTTATTCTGAGCATGCGCGGGTTTCTAAACATACACACGAACGTGTTTCTCGTCGTAAACCAGCCCGACGAGAAACACGACGAGGAAATTGAGACTCCCAGACGAGGAAAAAGAAAACTTGTTCTCTTTTTTTGCTCGTCGAGATCCACGACAGTTTTCTCGACGAAAAACACAACAAGTTTCTTAATGGATTCTGTTGAGGAAAACGGTTGTGTGTACGAGGCCATAGTCTCCTTCTTTCTTTCCTCCTTTGACTCCGTTAGAGGAACCCGGTTGCTGCCCCCTCTCTCAGGCCAGGCACCCACTATATGCAATGGATAGATTAATGCATAGCATGATCCATGGCTCCCACGGCCATCCTCTATTTATGCATCCGACTTCATAAATTACATTGACCAGAGTTTGTTTTTTTAGCACCTGATTAGAGCCTGAGACTCTAATAGGCTTCAAAATAGGGTGTGTTCGGGTCACAGAGAATGCGTCTGGAGCCAAATCAGTTAAAGAATAATAATAATAATAATATAAACATTCATAAATCCTATATAGTATATACACAATTCTATACCCCCAGCTAATCCAGATAAAGGCAAAAAAACAGCAAAGCATATACCAATTTTCTCCAGCAGGGGAAAAAAATCCTTCCTGATCCCAGAGAGGCAATTGGATATTCCCCGGATCAACTTTACATATAAATATTAGTATCCAGTTTTTATTATGTGTATCTAGGAAAGAATACATTTTTTAAAGCAATCTACTGAGCTGGCCAGAACCACCTCTGAAGTGAGTCTATTCCACATTTTTACAGCTCTTACTGTGAAGAAACCTTTCTGTGTTTGGAGATTACATCTGGAGGAAAGGAGATTTAAGGAGAGCCCTCTTGTCCTCTGGGGAGGACCTTAACGTGAATAACTCAACACTTTTATATTTACACATGTTGATCATATCCCCTCTTAATCTCCTCTTCTCAAGAAGAAATAAATTCAGTTCCTCTAATCTTTCCTCATAGCTGAGCTCCTTCATGCCTCTTATCAGTTTGGTTGCCCTTCTCTGCACTTTCTCCAGTTCTCCAATATCCTTTTTGAAAACTGGGGCTCAAAACTGAACTGCATATTCCAGATGAGGTCTTACTTATGATTTGTACAGAGGAAACATTATATATCTCTCTCTCGGGAGTCCATACCTCTCTTATACAAGAAAGGATTTTGCTTACTTTGGAAACTGCAGCTTGGCATTGCATGTTATTATTGAGCTTATGATCTACCAGAACACCCAGATCCTTCTCCACCATTGACTTCCCCAGCTGTTCTCTTTCTAGTATGTATGATGTATGCATAGTCTTAGCCCCCAAGTGCATAACTTTATATTTCAACATTAAACCTCATTTGCCACATAGTTTCCCAATGAAACAGTGCATTGAGGTCGGCTTGTAATTCCTCTTTCTTTTACTCATTCTGTCTCAGTCTCTCTTTCTCCCATTCTAAGGTGACTAGATTTTTAAAATGAAATCCGGGGACATATTTTTTTTTTACTAGTAATGGCGGCAATCAGTGACTCTCTGCCAGTCGCCCTCCAGCTCACAGCCTGTCAAGTGTTACTCTCTGGCCCCTGGCTACTACTGGGTGGGGTGCAGAGGAAGATCACTCCGCCAGGGAAGGCAATGAGATAAGCAGAGACTTGAGCCAAGGCAGAAGAACATGCCAGTGGAGCTGAACAGGCATCATCAGAAAGCGGCACAGATAATGGAAAAAAAATACACCCCCTTAAGCTAGTAGGAGAGTGAGGGGGGGTGTAATTCAGAATGATTTTTTTTAAATTCTGCAGTGACTGTCTTTGAAATTGCCCCTGTTCAAATCCAATCCAGGGACAAAACCGGGGACAGACTTGGTCCGGGGACAGTGTCCTCAGTCCGGCGACTGTCCCCTGAAACTGGGGATGTCTGGTCACCCTATCCCATTCCTTCCTTCTTTCCTTCCTCTCTTTATCACTCCCTCTCTTTGGTCCCTCTTTCCTTTTCTCATTCAACCTCATTTATTCTCCCCTTTTGTCTCCCCCTCTTCCAATGTATTCTCTCTTACATTCCCTTCCCCTCTTTCTCTAGTTTATTCTCCCTCTCTCTCGTTCCCTCTCTTTCTCATTGATTCTCCCTCCTGCAATCTCTCTTTCCCTCTTCCCTATACATTTCCCTCTCCCTCATTCTCTCTCCCTCTCTCTATTTCGCATTCATACTCTCTCTCTCTGATGGACCATGATTGATTTGTATAAATTTCAAGACCAAGAAATAACAATCACAGTGCCCTCCATCAGTATCAGTATGGTTATCCGCGTGCCCTTAATTAGTTTATATTATTTCTATATACTTTTGGGATCTTCTTCTCATTTTCATTGTTTAGAAAAGCAGATAGTGATGATTGCAATACGTTATCTGGCCCGGCAGGATTATGGTGGATCTGTGTGCTCTGCAGCTGAATTCTGAACATTTAGCATGTTTGGTGAGATTTCCTCTCAGAAATGCAATGCGAGAATTTGCAATTCACCGAAAGCTTTTCTGTTCTTATTAAGCCAGATAGAATTAGGAAATCCGCTACGGAGAACGCTTCAGTTCAGTTTTAGTCAAGGTCATATCAACTTTCGGCTTGTTCCGAGGAGCCGCCAGGCCTTTGGACTGGAGGTGTTGATCTGTTTTTATTACATTGTTACACTTACATTTCATGGTGCGTCAGACTGTGACCTACAATAAACAATTCCAAGTGAGAAAAACCTAAAAAGCCTTCATAAAAGAACGGTGTTCAGACTCTTTATTTCTCAAAGATTAAAATACAGCAGGAGCACCAAACCAAATGGAGAAAGAGTCCAAATTGCCAGTCCCTTTTTGCGATACGGCAATAACTGACAATTCCGCGCTCGTGCGACTCTGTACCCAAATAAAATTGATGTCCTATTTTTCTCACAAATAGAGCTTTCTTTTGGTGGTATTTGATCACCTCTGCGGTTTTTATTTTATTGCGCTATAAACAAAAATAGAGCAACAATTTTGAAAAAGAATACAATATTATTAACCTTCTGCTATAAAACATATCCAATAAACATTTTTACAAATCAAATTTCTTCATCAGTTTAGGCCAGTATGTATTCTGCTACATATTTTGCAGAAAAAAAAATCTCAATGAGCGTGTATTGATTGCTTTGTGCGACAGCAGGGCTGGACTGGGACAGAAATTTGGCCCTGGACTTCATCCAGACTGGCCCATTTTGACAGGTCTCTCCCATGGCGGCCAGACAACTCCCGCACCCCCCCCCCCGGCCCCCCAAGCCCCCTCTCCCCCTTCACTAGCCACTATCCGTTCTACTTTATTAGAGTAGAACGGCTGGTACTGGTACTCTTATAGGCAGTACCAGTGGGGAAGCTAGACATTATTTCACCCGGGGCAAAGAATCAGTTAGGTGCCCCCCCCCCCCCCCCCCCATGGGACAAGATTAGGCACAAGTGAGAAACTCCTAGGCCAAGCTGTTGAGTCAGCTGTCTGTCCCATCCCCCCATGCTCCTCTGTCGTCCCCCTGCTTCTCTGCTCCCCCCAGGTGAGTGCTGCGGGGAGGGAGAGGAGGTGAGTGCTGCGGGAAGGGAGAGACAAAGGAGCGGAGGGGGGCGGCAGTCTGCTGTCACTGAAGCCGGCCCACTGAGCCATTGGCCCACTGGGAAACTCTCTGTAGTCCCAATGGCCAGTCCATCACTGTGCGACAGTTATCGCGTCTACAAAATATGGAATATTTTTGTGGAATATTTATTTATAATTTTTTACTAGTAACGGCGGTGATCAGCGACTTATAGCGGGATTGCGATATTGCCGTGGACAAAACGGACACTAAATGACACTTTTGATACTTTTTTTGGGGACCAATGACACCAATACAGTGATCAGTGCTATAAAATATGCACATTCACTGTACTAATGCTGCTGGCAGGGAAGGGGTTAACAGGGTATGATTAAAGGGTTAAATGTTTCCCTAAGCGGTGCTTGCTAACTGTGGGGGGAGGTGCTTTAACTGTGGGAAGCCTCGGTCGGTAAAGATTGGCCTATGCTGCGCGTTATCGCGGGATTTAGAAAGAGTTCTTTCTAAATCCCGCAATAACACACGGCAGACCTCCGCAATGTCTCCTGGGAACAATGACAAAAGCTCCCAGGAGACATTGCGGCATCGAGGAAGTGACGGAATACCCGCACACTACCTGATGAATCCATATACAGGAAGTGGCCAGTAACAAAAAGGATTACTAAGGTTCGCCTGCCCTTGACAGTGATTTGAGCTGGGCATCGCCGCTTAGTGAAGGATTGGCTCAGGGGGTTCGGCTGCTCGAGGCTGCTCTAGTCCTGCAAAGGGAACTGAGTTTATGCTGTGAAAAAAGTGCAGGAACTCCGTTCCCACGCGTTCCCGCAGGACTTGAGCCCTGATTTTATGGTATTATTTTATACTTACATTTTTATGAAGTTTTCAGCCCAGTTACTTGAGGCCACATGGTCCTCTTTCTCTTTTTCTCTTCACCTAATGTTGCAGGTTCCACAGTGATGCAGATAGTAGCCAGGGTTGGTGCAAGGATTTTTGACACCCTAGGCAAAACCTAATTTTGTTGCCCCCCACTGGCTCCACCCCTGACTCCACCCCCTGTGCCCTGCCCATGTATACCCCACCCCCAATCAGGCGCCCATCAAATGCAACCTCATCAGCGCTCATCAATGCAGCCTCACCAGCGCACTTTAAATGCAGCCTACCAGCATCCAACAATGCAGCCTCCTGCAGCCTCCTTTAGCCCATCAATGAATGTTTGCTTGCTTCCATTCTTTCAGGAGTTGGGACACAGACACAAGCCTCGTACAAGAAAACTCCTGGCAGAGCTTTCTTGCCGAGTATACCGTGCGTGTGTACGAGGCTTTCTAGTTTCTCATAAAAAAAACTGCCTAGAATCTCAACGAGAAAAATAGAGAACCTGCTCTCTATTTTCTCGCCGTGATTCTCGGCAGTGTTTTTCTGCCGAAAAACCTGAGCGTCTGTATACTTACCTGTCGCTGTGGAAACCTGAGCATGCTCGAAATGACTTTGGCGGTAGCTTCCAAGGCATAGGTAGGGTGTAGCAAGATGGCGGCGACGGCATCGAATGTGACGAGCGCATGCTCATCGTAGTCGATGACGTCACCACGTTCGTGCCATTCAAAAGAACCGCAGTTCTTTTGAATGGAGTGTCTGTACACTCGGCCGGCAAGAGATTCTTGCCAAGAATCTCGTCAGGAAAAACTATGTTTTTTTTTCTGACGAGATTTTGGGCCGTGGGTACAGGGCTTTAAACCTTCTGACACTATGTACGAACGGAGCGATGGCTGCCTGCTGATGCTGAGACTTGGTTGCTTGTTGCAGAGAGAAGAGAGTAGGAACACCAGTGGCCGGGCGCCCCTAGGCAGCAGTGCGCCCTAGGTGGCTGCCTAGTTTGCCTAGTGGTAGCACCGGCCCTGACAGTAGCTACGACTCGATTTAAGTCATTGCAGCTCTTTTCACCATTACGTAGTTCAGACCAGTAATACCCTCTATTCACAGTTTCAGGTTGAATGACACTGGGGGGGGGGGGGGGGTTTATTTACGAAAGGAAAATCCACTTTACACTACAAGTGCACTTGAAAGTGCAGCTGCTGTAGATCGCTGTAGAGCTGAGTGGAAGATCTAAAATGAGAGGAAGCTCTGCTGATTTTATCATCCAATCATGTGCAAGCTAAAATGCTTTTTTTTTTTTTTTTCCTTGCATGTCCCCCTCAGATCCACAGCGACTGCACTTCCAAGTGCACTTGTAGTGCAAAGTGGATTTGCCTTTTCGTAAATAACCCCCTAGGTGTCATATTGTGGAGAAAAAAAAGTGTGCTGCAAGGGACAGCTCCAGATTGAAACTGAGTATTGCAGCCTGATCTTTTTTTTTCTGCAGGGGGACATAAAAAATAAGTTAAAAAAATAGCTTGAAAATTCGATTAAAGTTCCCCAATGAATGCCAAAAAATTTTTGGATGAATTTGCTCAAATAAAGTTATATTTTTCTACTATTTCTTCCACAATGGCCATTGTGCTTAATGAGCATAATTTTCTAATTTACATTTCCCTCTTAGCATCATTCAGTATAGAGCAGAGAAGAAAATGATTTCATGGCCATAGTGCCATTTCCTTGGTGGTTTTCCCGGGAAAGCTACGCAGTAATCTCTGCCGTTAGGAAAGTGAATTTGTAATGAGGTTGAGCTGTAACAATAGGTGGATGTTGTAGCAAATCAATGATTCATTTATTACAAAACATCTCTTCAAAGGCCAGGGAGACGCTCTCCGGGGTGACTGTGATTGTATTGGGCTCCGTGTGACCTGTCAGGAATATTAACATGCCATAAATGAGGAGAGAGAGAGAGTGGGAGCGCGAAGGTGTGCGCCGAAATTACAGATAATTTATTCAATAATTACAGCCCACATCCTGCAGAGAAAAGTACCATGGAATGTCTCTGCCGGTGCTACTCACATTACATTTGTGCTTTCATCTTAATACTGGATTACTTTGCTGAGTGAAGATGGGTTCATTTGTCACCCGAATAATAATAGAAAATGGCTTGTGGTCGTTGTATCCATTATTATGTAACAAGGTATCTTAAATCTTGTTTTTCTTATGTTTTTCTAAGAGGAACCTAAAGCACAGCTCTAAGATAATGCTGCGTTGGTTGGAATTCTGTTTTAGAGGGAATCTTTAATGATATATTAAAGTGGATGTAAACCCGAAAAAATAAAAATAAATTCTTTGCTGTCACAATGTACAGTATAAGATTTCCTATCGTCTGTGCCCAGTCTTGCCACAAAGAGTTAATCCAGATCTGAGAAATCCTCTTTTATTGTTCAGTCAAATAAAACGGACTTACAGAGAAAAACCTTAGTCTGTTCCGCCCCCATGCTATGAGTGACAGGTCATTTACATATTTCATGCACTAGGCTGAAGACAGGCATTATTTTTTACTTTCAAAATATTTTATTTTCATAGTATAAAGAATACAATTTTATATAATTATTTATTGTTCCAAAGACACATAAATAATAAATCCTGGACAATGACGAAATTGAGTAAGTGCTGAGTAGCTTAAATATGCAAAGATAAAAGAAATTAGGAGGGTAAACTAAACCTATTAAATCCTATCGAGAAAGCAACCAGCTTAGGGTGACACACCAAAGAGCAGAGGTACTCCCAATCCCCCAGGCACCCCTAAAGGGAACATGCTGTGCTGGAGAGAACCCCCCCACCCCTCCGATTGACCCCAAGAGGACCTTATGTCAAAACTAATCAGCCCTATGAATTGAAACATAAGGAAAGAGATTTATGTAGGTAATATGAGAATATTAAGAAGAAATCGAAAAACATATGAGTAATTCTTGTGTCGTTTCCAGGTGCTCTTAAAGCAGAGAACAATAAAGGAGAAATCAGAAAAAAAGTAAAGAGATAGAAAAGGGGAGGGAAAAAAAACAGGAGAAGGGGGGGGGGGCATACGTGTCTATCTAAATGTTGAGAAAGGGCATTATTTTTTACTTCCCACCCCCACTCCTTTTCTGAAGTCATGTGTTTACTTTTCTGGATTTTGACTGGATGTTAGTGATCATAGCAGAATTTAGTGTAAGGGGAGTGTAGAGGTGGGCGGGGAGTCTACTGACATCACCACTCCACCCACCGAGCTCCAGACAACAGACCCACCCACAGAATCTGCAGTTTTTCAGTTCTTATAACAGACAGAGGGGAGACATTTGACAGGTAAGGATACATGCAGGAGGCATCTATATCCTTATAGATCAGCACTATGGCAGTAGTTTAGAAATGATGAGAGTGGGTTTACATCCACTCTAATGCCCTATGCAGATCTATATATAGCAATAAGATGTTGTAAAACATTTCTAGATTTTCCTTCACTTTCAGTCCCAGTGGTCACTAGGGCACATAAAGAGAGTGAATGTTCCTAATGGGGACACAAACGGCAGTAAAAACCTGACAGATCTAATTCCTCATCACTCTGGGAAAAAAAACAAAGCTTTGGCTTTAGATACACTTTAACCACTTAAGACCCGGACCATTATGCAGGTAAAGGACCAGGCCCCTTTTTGGGATTCGGCACTGCGTCGCTTTAACTGATAATTGCGCGGTTGTGCGACGTGGCTCCCAAACAAAATTGGCGTCCTTTTTCCCCCACAAATAGAGCTTTCTTTTGGTGGTATTTGAACACCTCTGCGGTTTTTATTTTTTGCGCAATTAAACAAAAAAAAGCGAAAATTTAGAAGGAAATTCAATGGGCCAGATTCTCATAGAAGTCCGGCGGCGCAGCGTAAGCCATTAACACTACGCCGCCGCATCGTACTAGAGCAAGTGCTTTAATCTGAAAGCACTTGCTCCGTAGTTTTCGCCGGCGTCGCGTAAATCGCCCAGCGTAAACCCGCGCAATTCAAATGGGGCGGCTTGTATTTAAATTAAGCGCGGCCCCGCGTCGAACGAACTGCGCATGCGCCGGCCGGGGAAAAAGCCCAGTGCGCATGCTCCAGCTCACGTCGGAAAGCGTTGTTGAAACCGACGTCAAAACGACGTGAGCGTCATTTACGCAACTCCCTATTCGCGAACGAGTTAGTAAAACGACGGAAAAAGCCGACGCTGACCCGACGGCATCCGACGGTACTTCGTAAGGTTACTCCACATAGAAGCTGGGGTAACCTTACGCGGACGAAAACGACGTACGCGACGACGGGGCGGCGTAAAAGCGATCGGGAATCGGCGTACTAGCCTCATTTGCATATGCAAATGAGAAAACGTAAAGGCCACCTAGTGGCCGGAGTTGTCATTACACCTACGATCCGCAAGTGTAATGGATTTACACTTGTCGGATGTTGCAGCGTATCTATGCAAAAGTGATGCTAAGCATCACGCGCATATATACGAGGCAAAAAAACGGCGATACGACGGGGTATCTGAGATACTCCGTCGTATCGCCGCTGAGAATCTGGCCCACTATTTTTAACTTTTTGCTATAATAAATATCCCCAAAAAAGAGGCCAGTAAATATGTAATTGGCCATCCCCTTCCCTTTCTGATGAACATTGTGAGTGATCAGTCCTGTGTGTTTGAGCTTTGGGGTTCGCACCCTAACGTATTTAACGTGAATTTACTAGCTCACCTAATATAGACACAAGCCCCAACAAAGTCCTATTTATACTGTAGTGGCTCATAGCCACTCAGTCTGTCCTTTTTAAAAAAAAAAAATTCTTCAAGGACTGGTGCATTGTGGTCTGTGCTGGAAATCGTCCAACAAACTTCCTTTCAAATATACGCACCCTAATGTAATAGACTGCGCACACCTATGAATAACAAACATGTTATATGTACCTACTCTGTGTAATGGACTTGCATAGAGCGGCTCTGATCCTTCTCTTTTCACTCCCCCGCCGGCGCTCCTGGCTCCTCTTCTGTAAGTGCACCAAAGCAAGCTGCTTGCTATGAGGGCACTTGTGTGGGCTTGATCCCCAGCCCCAAGCTGTCTTCCTCTATAGACACAGACAGTGTGGATTGGCCGACCCCGCACCCTCCTCACTGAATCTAAGTGACAGCCATGGGGAGAAGACTGCAACCAGGCACAGAGCTGAATCGAGTGAGGACTCACCTGGTTTCCATTACCTGCCTCATTAGTCCAGCCTACAGCCAGCCCCTTTTGGCTATTATAACATCTCCAGTGTGTTCCTGTGTATGTCTTGGCCTGGATGACTTCTCTTCCGATACCTCTTCCTGCTCTTGCCCCTTACTACGCTGACCTCTGGCTTCCTGACCCCGGCTCGTCTGATTACCCATTCTGGCATCCAAACTCTGGCTTATTTTTTTGACTACGTTCCTAAACTGTGTTATTTTTTGCTATTTTTTTATAGGTGTGATTTGTAACTGTGTTTTCTGTCTCCGCCTTGTTTATGGTTACTGACATCACCTAATGCAAGGTATTTTTTAGGCTTTATAACCACCTTAACCATGGACACCAGGCAAACCTCTAATTACACAAATGAGTCCTAAGACTCCCTGGCCGATCGGGGCTCAGGACCCGCTTCCTGATTGGTTGAAAGGAGAATCAGGAAGACAATAGCGAATATTAGTTAGAGCCTCAGGCTCTAATAATGTCCTTAGAAAATAAAACATTGAAAACCATGCGCCCATGTAGAAAAGGGGCCAGGCGCATAGATTAGGGGGATTATGGGGGCGTCGCCCCTGAGCCCCCCTATGAACGGGCCACTACTGCTTTCTGACCATCCAGTTTTGAGAGTTGACCACCCCCCCCCATCCTGTGACTGAACAGTGAAGGAAGAAGCAGCAGACTGATGAACTCACCTCTCTGTCACCATGCTCACTCCTCTTATCAGCATGCTTCTTGAGTGCACATTGGCTCTGCATCACAACTGATTGGCTGCGTGTGCTATTTTTGAGAATCTACATAGGCATATGCCTCTGTCTGTCAATCGCTGGAAGTATAGATTTTTTTTGTTTTGTTTTTTTAATTAAAAAAAATAATACCTACTATGCCCGAAATACAGGCGGCCTTGAAATCTTTCAAGCCAGGGAAGGCCCCGGGACCTGACGGACTCACCACCCCCTATTACAGAATCCTGCTCCCATCCTTGGGAGATCACCTGCTGGGCCTCTTTAATGACCTGAGTTCTGGGGGCACTTTTCACACCTCAACACTACAGGCGCAGATAGCGGTGATCCACAAGGATGGGAAGGACCCGGGCCAATGCGGTAGCTACCGTCCCATATCGCTACTCAACTCAGACCTTAAGTTGTTCACGAAAGTGATCGCCACCAGACTACAGAGATTTCTTCCAGACCTGGTACACCTGGATCAAGTGGGCTTCATACCCTCCAGAGAGGCCAGAGACAATACGTCTAAAGTATTGAACTTGATCCACGTTGCCAATGTTACTAAGACGCCTTCGGTCTTCGTGGGGACAGACGCGGAGAAGGCGTTTGATCGCGTAGACTGGAGGTTCATGTTCACGACACTTAAACACATAGGACTCGGACGGAAAATGCTTAACTGGGTGACTGCAGCCTATACGACCCCGACTGCCAGGGTTAGGGCGAACGGCACGACGTCCGACCCGTTCCCGATTACTAACGGGACAAGGCAAGGCTGCCCGCTCTCGCCCCTACTTTTTGCCCTGACCCTCGAACCCTTCTTACGGCGTGTTAGACTGAACCCGGACGTTGCGGGACTGGTGGTGGGTGACCACCAATACAAAGTTTCGGCTTACGCCGACGACATGATGTTTTCCCTGACGGACCCGCTGACCTCTCTACCAGCCCTGATGAAGGAATTTGACTACTATGGTAAGATCTCCAATCTAAAAATCAATTTGACAAAGTCCGAGGCTATGGGGGTGGGCGTCCCTGTATCACACTTGGCCTCACTCAAACAAAATTTTAATTTGAAGTGGACGGACACGGCTCTCACGTACCTAGGGACGCGCGTTTCGCCACGGATCTCTGACGTGTTTAAGCTTAATTTTCCCCCCCTACTGCAGACGGTTCAAAAATTGCTGTCCCAATGGACCACGGGCTTACACTCGTGGTTCGGGAGATGTAACATACTTAAGATGTCCATCCTACCTAAATTCATATATCTCTTACAAGCCCTCCCCGTGCGAATACCGGCGGATTATTTTAAACAAGTCCAATCTGCGTTTGGGACGTTTCTCTGGGCGGGCAAACATCCCAGGATCGGCAGAGCGGTCCTCTCCCTGCCTAAAAACAATGGAGGCCTCGCCGCCCCAGACATCCGTATGTATTACTACGCGGCCCAATTAAACAGGCTGATAGACTGGTGCCGACACGACCATATCAAACTCTGGCCTCGAATGGAACAGGCGCAAAGCACAGTTCTGCTGCGAAACGCTCCCTGGAACCCGACTATGCGGTTAAGCGAGATGCTTGATCACCCCCTGATTGGAAATACTGTTGCAGTTTGCACTAGGCTGCTTGCACGGTTTCGTCTGGCGTCGGACCCCTCGCCGCTGCGCCCGATTCTGGGCAATCCGTCGTTTCCACCAGGCCTTCTGGACCCCAAGTTTCGCGCACTACGAAACTCGGGTCTGTTTCAAGCCTCGCATTTTGGGGAAGCGGGCAGGTGGAGATCTTGTGACGAATTAATGGACATGACGGGTCAATACCAGCTGGACTTCTTCAGAGCCGGTCAACTGAGACACTTCCTACAGACATTGACACCTCCGCCTGGTCCGGGCCACCCCCAGACAACCCTAGAGGAGATGTGTGTGGGCGTGGGCCCACTGCCGCATGCCCTCTCACTACTTCACACGATGTTGATCACACCGTCGGCGGACTACCGGTTACCGAGCTTGAGTAAATGGGAGAGGGATCTGGGACGTCACTTTTCAACCAGCCAGATAAATAAGATACTGAGATTTACACACAAATCGTCGATTTGCACTAAAGTACAGGAGACTAACTTTAAAGTGTTGACGAGGTGGTATAGGACCCCCGACCTCCTCCATCGCTTATTCCCAGAGGTTTCGGACATCTGCTGGAGATGTCAGGCGGAAAGGGGCACTCTTTTTCATATTTTTTGGTCCTGCCCGTGTCTGAGGCCGTTCTGGGAGGGAGTGCGTAGGGTGACGCAGGAATTCTCGGATCGGGAGATCCCGGATGATCTGGCGTTCTTTTTGCTGCATGTGAACGACACGCCTGATCGTGTATACAAGAAATCGGTGGTCCGGCACTTGGTGGACGCGGCGAAGGCGTGCATCCCGTTGTGCTGGAAATCCACGAGCCCACCGACGTTAGCCATGTGGGTAAAAAAGGTGGATGACGTAAACACCATGGAAGACTTAGTCCTGACGAAGCAAGATAGAAATGAACAATACTCGCAAACATGGTCCTTTTGGAATGCCTTTAAATATTCTGCAGAGGGCCAAGCCCTGAGGGGCGCCCCTTAGCTGTACCAGACGATCGGTGCTCCCAGTTACCCTCTTCAGGGACACCCCATTTTGATCCCTCATTGCGATCCGCTGAAACATACGAGCCTGACGTGCTCGTGACCCCCCCCCCTTCCCTCCTACTGTCCCTCCCCCCCCTTCCCCACCCTTTCTTCACTCTTCTCTTTATTTCTACTCTTACCTACATGCTCTTAGAAAACGGGAAAATGCAGGGGGCTGGCCGCATGGACTGCTGCCTTGATGCTGCACCTTACCGAGACGGGGCCCCTGCCCCGGTATCTACCAGAGGCTGCAAGGCAGGACAGTACAGTATGGTGTAGATTGCAGTCCTATTGTGTTGCCTACTCGGCTGCCTTAATCGACACTTGTTGATGGAATGTTGTATTCATGCCTATGTACGCGCCAGTTAGGCGCTAGCTCTTTATTTGTTGCTATGTACAACTACTGTTGCGGTTCATGTGGACCGGTTCTCTGTTATGTATAAATAAACAATTAAAAAAAAAAAAAAAAAAAAAAATAATACCTTACTAATAGCACATTATTAACAGCACATTAGCAATTCTTCTGAATATTTGTATTTACCGGACTGATCTGTGACCGAAACATTTGCCCTCAGCTAATGGTTTCCTACATTTACACTGAATTCCCAGGTGGACCCTGATACCTTTATCATTTACAGCACAAAGCCCATTTCCATATGTAATTGAATATATATTATATATGTTGTTTTAATTTAGTCTTAATGGTCCCTCAAATGCCCCACAAGAGATTGTCCCTGACCCTGTGCTGTGCTAGCAATGCGATCAACGGTAATTACACATACAAGAGACCGAAAAGGAACAAAAATGATTTCTACATCAATTATCATTGTAATTGTGCAGGTCATCGGATGTGGCCAGTTATTAGTAAGTTGGTAGATCTGCATTTAAATAACATTTTTTAATGATTTTACTATGCCCCACATTGCTGTCATGGGCAGTTTGTTTTTATATTTTATAATTATTTTTAAACTTTGTAGAGACTATTAAAGACTGTAGTGTAGAAGTGAGATAGATACATTGATGGGGAACAAAGGGCAAACAAACTTTTATTGCATTTCTAAAGGTTATTGTTATACTATAACTATATATTATATTACATTTTATTATATTATACTTAGTTATATAAAATTATACATACAGCGAGTATGTATGTGTGTACAGTGCCTTGAAAAATATTCATACCCCTTGACAACCAAAAACGTAAATTTATTTTATTGGGATTTTATGTGATAGAGCAGGGGTGTCCAAACTTTTGTCAAAGAGGGCCAGATTTGATGAAGTGAACATGTGTGAACCATTCAAATTAAATGCAAATTAACTAATACACTGCCCAACAAGAATTCTCTTGCCTTTGTGGCTGTGTGTGTTGAAGAGTCTAATGCCGCGTACACACGGTCGTTTTTTGCGATGAAAAAACGTCATTTAAATTGATCGTGTGTGGGCAAAACGTCGTTTTTTGTCTTAAAAAAAACGACAAAAAAAAATTCCAACATGCTTGAATTTTTTGTGTCGTTTTTCAAAACGTCGTTTTGTGTTTCACAAAAAGTCACCGTGTGTAGCAGAAACGTCGTTTAAAACGACGTTTTTTAACCCGCGCATGCCCAGAAGCTAGTTATGAAGCGAGCTTCAATGGAAAAGAGTGGTGAACGTAACCTCGCTTTTTGTGAAAAAACGATGGTGTGTATGAAAAATCGTCTTTGAAAAATGAAGTTTCAAAAACGTCGTTTTTTACTTCACAGAAAACGTCACAATCGTGTGTACGCGGCATTAGGATAAGCTCTGGCATTTTATTTGTATATACCATATTTATTGGCGTGTAAAATGCACAGGCTTATAACACCCACCTTCACTTTAGGAGGGAAGTTTCAGGAAAACATTTTTTTTTAAATAAAGAACTGTGAAGCAAAATAAGTGCCCATCAATGCAGACTAATCAGTGCCCACCTGCAGCCTCATTATTGCCATGAATGCAGCCTTATTATTGCCATGAATGCAGCCTTATTATTGCCATGAATGCAGCCTCATTATTGCCATGAATGCAGCCTCATTATTGCCATGAATGCAGCCTCACCAGTGCCACAAATGCACCCTCTGAATGCAGCCTCACTATTGCCATGAATGCAGCCCCACCATTGACATGAATGCAGCCTCTGAATGTGCAGCGCTCAGGGATCCGTTGGGGACTACAAAAGAGATATATATCCAAATTACCAGTGGGGCCGCATTAAGCCGAAACATGGGCCGCACTTGGCCCCCGGGCCGGACTTTGGACATGCCTGTGATAGACCAACACAAAGTGGCACATAATTGTGATGTGAAAGGAAAATGATAAATAGTTTTCAAAATGTTTTACAAATTAATATGTGAAAAGTGTGGGGGGGGGGTACATTTGTATTCAGTTCAATGTTCAATATTCAGTATACAATTCTAGCTGCAAGTCTTTTTGGGGATGTCTCTACCAGCTTTGCACATCTAGAGAGGAACATTTTTCCCATTCTTCTTTGCAAAATATCTCAAGCTCTGTCAGATTGAATGGAGAGCGTCTGTGAACAGCAATTTTCAAGTCTTGCCACAGATTCTCAATTGGATTTAGGTCTGGACTTTGATTGGGCCATTCTAACACATGACGAGGCTTTGCTCTAAACCATTCAATTGTAGATCTGGCTGTATGTTTAGGGTCGTTGTCCTGCTGGAAGGTGAACCTCCGCCCCAGTCTCAAGACTCTTTTTCTTCTAAGATTGCCCTTTATTTAGCTCCATCTTCCCATCAACTCTGACCAGCTTCCATGTCCCTGCTGAAGAAAATCATCCCCACAACATGATGCTGCCACCACCATGTTTCACAGTGGGGATGGTGTGTTCAGGGTGATGTGCAGTGTTAGTTTTCCACCACACATTTTGCTTTTAGGACAAAAAGTTAAATTTTAGTCTCATATGACCAGAGCACCTTCTTCCACATGTTTGCTCTTTCCCCCACATGGCTTCGAACAAGCTGCAACCAGGACTTCTTATGGCATGCTTACAACAATGGCTTTTTGTTAGCCACTCTTCTATAAATGCCAGATTTGTGGAGTGCAACAGCACACTGAGCTTCCAAGTAAATGGCTGTGCAGGGGGGAGTGTCAGGACAGGTCTGATCATTAAAGGAGAGCAGGCTGAGTTCCCAGCATAGCTGGATAACTGACCACGTGTGTGTGTTCTCCAGCTTAGTGTGGTCAGGTTTGAATTAGAACGCAAGGGGACTGGCAGGAATACCAGAGATTTAACATAAAGGAAGCAATACAAAGAGAACAAGAGACTTTCTCATACAAGTACATGGTACAGCAGGCACATATCAGAAATATGAAGTGTTGGGGTAACAAATGCTTTAAACTAAAGTACTGATTTATGGGGACTTTACAAACGCATCTACCACCACGAGAGCTAAACACCCCATATCATAACACTTAGGTGCCAGTCAATTAAAACTAGAAGCCAGAAGGCATTAGAACAGGCAAGAGAAATGGATTATATTGTAGATCCAATAACTTTTTGTATTTCTGTGTTTTGGTCACAAGGCTCCTGGGATTTGTCGGCACTCACTCACATTTCACACCTTTTTTTATTTTGTCTTGTAGGCCATCGGACACGTTCCCGACACATTATAATGCAAGCAGAAGGAGATGGGAGACCATGTCCGGCTCATCTCACCCAACACAAGGGATGCCCAGTTTCCCCCTGCTATGTGTGGAGGTTTGGAGAGTGGGCAACGTGTAAAGTAGAGGTAAGTAAAATTCTGCTTTGTGAATCACACACTTCCTACAGATCTCTGCTGGTATCTTACTAAGAAGAAAAAATGTTTTAGTTTGCTTGTAGTGAGTGAATATTTTTAGTTTTTTCCCCAAAATGTGTCCAAAAGTCATTTTTATGTCACTTTTGGAGCTTGCTGTTTTATATTTTTACGATGGTACCTCATATTGCATATTTGTGAATTTTCCCTCTAGTGGCTAATTGTATGTGTGTGTGCAATCAACAATGCCTGGTGCTGCTTTTTTATAATTTGTTCTATACTGAAGTCTGATACATAAATCTATATGTGTATAGGTATGTGCCTTATTAGCCACCAAAAGTGTTTGCACAGCTCTTAAAGTGAATGCAAACCCGAAAATGTATTTTTTATTTTTTGATGTCACAATGTACAGTATAAGATTTCCCATCATCTGTGTCCAGTCTTGCCACACAGTTAATCCAGCTCTGAGCAATCCTCTTTTATTGTTCAGTGAAATAAAACGGACTTACAGAGAAAAATCTTAGTCCATTCCGCCCCCTTGCTGTGAGTGACAGGTTATTTACATATCTCATGTACTAGCCTGGAGACAGGCATTATTTTTTAATTCCCACGCCCACTCCTTTTCTGAAGTCATGTGGTTACTTTTCTGGATTTTGACTGGATGTTGGTGATCATAGCAAAATTTAGTGTAAGGAATACATATGAAAAAATGCATGTTGACAAGGGGAGTGTAGAGGATAGCGGGGAGTCTACTGACATCACGACTCCACCCACCGAGCTCCACACAACAGATCCACCCACGGAATCTGCAGTTTTTCATTTCTTATAACAGACAGAGGGGAGACATTTGACAGGTAAGGATACATGCAGGAGGCATCTATATCCTTATAGATCAGCACTATGGCAGGAGTTTAGAAAGCATGAGAGTGGCGTTACATCCACTTTAATGTTGGTTTTGGTTAAATGCCAAATTTCAGATGGAAAAACAAGAGCTATGAATAAAAATAAAAAAAAAACTGATGAAATGGATATTCCCATACTGTTGGAAAGGTATCTGAATCTACCTTGATACAAGTCTTAAGTCATCTCCTGTAAAGCAGCATTTAGGCTGGGAAAAGGAGGGGCATACCTGGGAGGGGGTCCAGGTCAACAGCATTATACTAACAGAAAATGATCACATTGCAATCAATTGTTCCTTTTTAGATCATGGAAGTGTGAGGAGGACACGCGGGTTCAGTGCATGTAGACCTTCAAGACTCTCTCAGCAATAGCCATGTCTCCCAGAGCAAGAGGCATGATAGGATTTGTAGTTTCACCACAGATGGAGTGCCTAGGTTGCTTACCCCTGCTGTAGACTATTGGTGGTCAATTTACTCGATTACGATCTTCTCAAGTGCAGTCTTTAAAGGGGTTGTATAGGTTCCTTTAAAAAAATAATAATAATTACAAACATGTCATACTTACCTCCACTGTGCAGTTAATTTTGCACAGAGTGACCCCAATCCTGCTGTTCTGGGGTCCCACGGCGGCTGTCTCGGCTCCTCCCCGCTTAAGCTAACCCCCTCTGGGAAGCTCTTTCCCAAGGGGATTAGCTTGCAGGCGCACTCCTGTGTCATACATTCGGCGTTCATAGACACCAAGTGTATGACTCGGTCCCGCCCCCGGCGGCCGCGTCATTGGATATGATTGACAGCATCAGGAGCCAACGGCTCCACTGCTATCAATCTATCCAATCAACGGCCAGAAGAGGATGCCGGGGGATGCGCACAGCAGGTGAACGGGCTCAGGACGACCTTTGGACTCAAAAACGGAAATTGCGTCAATGTGTTTCGCCCTCCCACAAGGCGTCATCAAGAAGCTCCTTGATGGTGCCTTGTGGGAGCGCGAAACACGTTGAGGTGTTAACTCACATCTATTGTGAGCGCTGTCATTTTTATCTACTTTTTATTTGTCAAGTGAATAGCACCTTGTGTACAGCAGCTACCAGTATCAGTAATTTGTGTTCACTTCTAGCACGAGTGTATATATATATATATATATATATATATATAATATATGTATTCACTGCTAGAGATTATTGATATTCCAGTCCCTTTACAAATCAATATTTCCAGATTTGTGCTCCTTACAGATCCCTTAAATTAAACAGGTGATTTTATGCTATTGCTCTCAACAATATCCATTACACAAAATAGGCAATAAAAATATATAAAAAGAAGAAAGAGCATTAACAAGTGAAAAGAAAAACAAACCAAACCGCAGAAGCCAGGCTAATGAATAGTTTTCCTTCAGTGGAGTAAGCACCAAGGCAAAGAAAAGTAGCTGGGGTCTAAGGCCCCATTCACACCTGAGCATGGCGTTTTCAGGCAGAAAGTAGCGCAATTTTACAGCGATTTTGCCGTGATTTATGCAGCGTTTGTTAGCGCGTTTTTTTGCCACGATTTTGTACAGGTCAAAAGGTCACCAATGTAAAAAGCAGAACGCCCAAATCTGCCTAAAAAAACGTCCCAGAACTTGTTTGAGCTTCAGGCGTTTTGGAGTTGAGATGTGAACCATCTCCATAGAGAATAAAGTCACGTACACACGATCAGTTCAAACCGATGAAAACGGACTGAAGTTCGCTTTTTCGTACGAAAATTTTAATTTTCGTACCTGCGGAATAATGTGTACATATGAAAAAATTAAAGCACCAAAATACGAAAACTACGGGATTACGAATGAGCCGCATAACGAACAACCGCAAATACGAACGAAAGATCCGACGAAAATACGATAAAACGAAAACGGCAAAAGAACGAAAATGACATCTATAACAAAAGATTTGCATTCTGTATTTTGTTTGAATTCTTTTTCTGTTCGTATTTTCAGTCGTATGTTCATTGTTCATATGACATCTATACCAAAAGATTTGCATTCTGTATTTTGAATTCCTTTTTTCTGTTCGTATTTTGGATTCAAAATACAGAATGCAAATCTTTTGTTATAGATGTCATATGAACATACGAATGAAAATACCAAAAGAAAAAGGATTCAAAATACAGAATGCAAATCTTTTGTTATAGATGTCATTTTCATTTTTTTGAATAGGCAGTGAGTGTAGTTAGTGAAGCAGCTTCTCTTTTGTGCTGAGTACACTAGTACAGTGAATAGTACAGTAAAGCCAAATAAACTTTTCTGTGGATTTTCATCTGAAGGGAGATCAGTTGGCCAGACTTTTGAACCCAAAAATGGTTTTCTGATGGAGTTTAAAAACGAACAAATTTTCTGAGAACGAACGGAAAACGATCGTTTTTATGTTTGTTGTTAAAAAAGTCTGACCAAGTATATGGGGCTTAACAATAGTTAATATGGATGAGCCGCGTGTTGACAGTGCAGCGAATCCTGTGATATATTAGTACAAAATGACGAAAATCCTTTTTCTGTTCGTATTTTCAGTCGCATGTTCAAATGACATCTATAACAAAAGATTTGCATTCTGTATTTTGAATCCTTTTTCTTTTGGTATTTTCAGTCGTATGTTCATATGACATCTATAACAAAAGATTTGCATTCTGTATTTTGAATCCAAAATACGAACAGAAAAAAGGAATTCAAAATACAGAATGCAAATCTTTTGTTATAGATGTCATATGAACATACGACTGAAAATACGAACAGAAAAAGGAATTCAAAATACAGAATGCAAATCATTGACGAAAATTCACGAAAATTATTGTCTAACAAGTAACGAACATGAATAAACAGAATAACGAACCATCCCGCATGTACAAAAATAAAACGGTAACGAAAATACGAAACGATCGGAATACGAAAAAATCTCGTCGTACGAAAAACGAACGGGAACGAACAGGAAAACGGGCATCTTACGAAAAACGAACGGGAATGAACCTACGGAACGATACGAAACGGAACAAAAAAAAAAAGAAAAAAAATTCTGTGCACATGTCTAGCTCTGAATAATTTAAAGATAACTGAAAATGCATTACCTGCATTATCGAACCTGAAATAAAATTGGAGAAATTGCCTTGATGTTTCAGATGACATGTGAGGAACATTGTCACATCAACATCTGCACAAATCTCACTAGATGTAGCCAGCTTGTGTATTTGTACTTTAAATAGATATGATAAAATCCTTGTGATTTCCTTTCAGCTGTTCTGTTCCTATTCATATGTAAATTAAAACCAAACTATTGACATCTTCTGATATCATACTGCTACCTGATAGGACTGATAATGAGGAGGATTTCTACAGTCTGCATATAGATTATGAGGTTCTGTATTCATAAAAATGTCAAAGTGTATATAAGAAACCCTATGCAATGCATCTGCACGTCAATTACTTCTTATTATCGGATGAAACCGAAATAATCAAAATAAAAGACTTTAAATTTTAAATGTATTCCTTAAATATTTCACAAAGAATGAAACTACACAGAACCCAAAATGCTTAAACATTGCACCAAATGTATGATTGTCCCAATTTGGCTCATAAAGTGGTGCTAGAACCATAAATATTCCACAGAGCAAAGCCCAGCACTTTTTGCCCAAGAAGGGCTTCCTCAGGGGGACAGTGGGGGTTATGTTCTGTCGGATCTGATCATGTCAAGGGTGTGCCTGCCCATTTACAAATTACATCAGATGCATAGTAGAGGCAGCCATGCCCATGGTGAGGTTATCCACATATAATAAAGAGCAACCCTTAGGCCTCATGATGGGCACAGTGGCTGCGTTTGATGGCATGGCACAGTGGTGACAATTGATGGCACATTGGCTGCATTTAATAGGCCCAGTGGCTGCATTTGATGGGCACAGTAAGGCTGCAATTGTTTTTTCGTTTGTTTGCGCCCCCCCCCCCCCCCAAAAAAAATGTAAGCACCAGTCGCCACTGGAGCTAACTGAATTTCTGGCAGGATCACCAGCTGGTATTCTATACTTGCATTGTTATAAAAGAGACAAAATGTGCGTAGTGCAGTGTTATGCTGCATGTTTTTTTTATTTTACTTTTGCACAGGCATATACTTTCGGTACCCTGCATGAGTTCATTATCCAGATTGCTGGCCATACCGGTTTATGCTAGCAATAAACTTAGAGCCCTCCTGGTCGAAATTGCGGAGCCCTAAGCAGGTGTCTAAAAGGTAATTCCTAATTAAACTTCAGGGTGATCCATGTCAGAGGCAGTCCAATCCATAAGATGAATGGCTTGATTATGTTGGGGATCAGTCAATCTTGAGACATCCAAATTGGATTTTCCTTATCTTTGTTGCTTGATGGTTTCCTGTGTTGGCGTCCACTACCATGCGTAGAATGTAAAGTACGAGGGACGTGGCACATTTGACAGCCTTTAAGGTCAGCGTCGCTTAAGCAAACGTTCGTCCGACGCGCTCCCAATTGATCTTTTGGTTGATAATTAGCGCAGTGTGTCAGAGAACACACATGTGTCCTCCCCTTATTTGAAGCTGAATTATTTAGCCATCAACGAGGACGATCAATATGTTGTTATAAATACTTGGAATGCATGCCAGGAAATCAGTTCATTTATTGTGTTTTCCGCAGGCAATTGCTAAATGCCGTTCATTAATGCAGTAAATGAGTGTTGTGTTTACTATTTTATGTAATGCAGACAAATTGCATCGCAGTATTCACAGCCCTTTCCCCGGGGGGGCCCATTTTAATGTCTCCAACGCAATCTCTTACATATTCTAGGTCCAACTCAACTCAGGTTGGGTTCACACATGCATTATGACCAGGGCCACCATCAGGGGAGTACAGGTATCACACCTGTAAGGGGCCCGATGGTGCCCAGGGGCCCGGCTGGCCCCCCTCCCATTTTTATTATATTTTTTTTATTTTAAAGGCCGGATGGCCCCCCTCCCATTTTTTTCAATTTATTTGTTGCATTACATCATTTTTTTAATTCATTTTTGTTGCATTACACCTGTAAGGGGCCCAATGGTCCCCAGGCCCCCCTCAGGAGAAAATAGATTGTTTTTTGTTTTTTTTTACTTCAGCACCCCCCTTCCCCGGTTCTCTGCTGTAAGACAGTGACAGTTGGTGACTGAAGTAACCCAGTAGATGATTTTCCCTTACTGAGCTGACCCCAGTGCACTGAAATCTGATTGGTCATCCTGGTGTACTGCAGTTTGCACAGTGTCAATATTCTTTGTTTCGGCCACACGGTTCTGTACACTATACTGCCACCTATGGACAGATGTATATTACAGATGGTGTGAAACTGAACATGTAAAGCAAGAGGAACATGTAAAGCAAGAGGAACATCAGCAATAATAATGATAGTCATAATAGTGGTGAAGGCGTATAAGACAAAGCAATAGTCCAATTCCAGTCCAACACTACCTTTTGTGACATGTGAAATGTTAGTCCAATAAAAGCCAATAAAAGAAGGAGGAAGAAAACGAGCTTTTCCATAGTGATAAGAAAATGAACATAAAGTATTATGAATTCCACAGGAAATGGCTCCACAAATCTGCACCAACCACCGAAGCCATACGCAACACATTTCACTGCGAGTTTCCTCGCCGTTCTTCCTAGGATGGAAAACAAAAACATTAGGGAAAATAAAAAGGCTTTTTACTATTTTAATTTTTTTAATGTATTTTTTTTTAAATATTATTAATTTCTGGGGGAAAAAATAATTTCTAGTCTTTATAATTAAAAAAAAAATAAGAAAAAACTCTTCTGCATGCTTGTTGGCAGCCTGTTTACTGAAGAAGTTCCTATTTTTGTTGTAAGGAAGAAATGTCTTATTCTGTGATGTATGTGTGTGTGCAGTCTGATCTCTCCTAGTCTTTCACTACAGAGCTTTATTGGAATAGCAGAAAGATAAAGATGCATAGTTTTTATTTTTTTATTTTGGATAGAGTAGGAAAGGGTTAAACCATTTTCTTTATCGTACATCACGGGACACAGAGCGCATAGCCATTACATATGGGTTATATGGGTACCTTCAGGTGTGGACACTGGTGTAATCAACTTCACAGGAAGTTCCTCCCTATATAACCCCCTCCCACTGAGAGTGCTCCAGTTTTTTCGCCAGTGTCTTAGGTGTTGGTCACGTCTAGCTGTCCCTCGGAGGTCTCGGGACCCAGGATAGCTAGCCGGATCCGTCCGAAGTGCTTCAAAGCCAAGGAGTACGGTACCCGGGCCCTGCCTACGTGGGGTGTTGCCTATAATGCCTCTCCTTGGAGGGCTGGATTCTGGGCTCCAGTGCCTTAGTCTCTTCCAAGAACTAAACGCTACTGATGCCAGGATGCTATATAGGTCCAGGGGTGTGGGTTCCTTAAACACAGGACCCCGGTCCCTGAAGGTCCGAGACAAGACCCACGGAGATGGGAGAAGATTGGGCCTCTTGCAGTTTGCAATACCCTGCGGCGTGGAGCAGGTAAGAGGGAACCTGCGGGACTTGGTTCGACAGTAGGTATCCCCCTGGGGGTTCTGGGTTGGCTAATGGTATGCTTGTGCATCAGCCACTATCTCCACTATGTCTTTTTAGGCAGGATGGGATGTACTAATGTTTACCCAGATAACATGTAGATATATGTATACTTGTTTAAGATATATATTTGCTACTCACCCCAGGTCTGCCTGTTAGCATTGATACTGCAGCCCCACGTACTATAAAGAGGGAATTGCTGGTGAAAACTCCTGTTTCTTAGGAAGCCTATGGGGACAGCTTCCTCTCTGTGTGCACTACAGTAAGGATTAGTGCTTACCTGGTGTCTGTTGGTGCTGCTGGCGCTGGTCCATGCTTTCCTCTGCTCTCTGCTTCCTCCATGTTGTTTCAGCGTGGGGGGGGGGGGGTGCGCGCGCGTGTGGGCGCGTGCACGCCGCCTTTTATAGCGTCGGCGTGCGTTGGGGGGGCGGGCCAGCAGCGTCAGGGTCAGTTAAAAGTAAAATGTTTCTCTCTGGCTGGTCTTTTCCCTCCTGGAAGCAGAGGAAGAAGGACACAGAGCGCGCAGCTGGGTCTTTTGGCCACAGTGACACCCAGTGGCGGTTTGTGGATCTTCAGGTCTAGGACTTAGTTCCACTATTGACCAGAAAAAAAAAAAAAAAAAAAGAGTTTTTTTGCTTAAAGGGACTCAGCCTTAGATCCAGCAGTATCTGAGTCAACCTTGGACTCTGGCTAACGGGCGTTGGTGTTGCAATACTCACAGGTTTTCCTCAGTATTGCCACCTCCCAGGCGGGTAAAAAAAAAAAAAATTTTTTGGAAAAAAAAAATATATATATATATATACAAAATTTTTCATTTTCCTCAGCCTGTTCTCATATTAATTACTCCTAGCTACAACAGTCAGGTGTTGGCTATAGGGGTGACTCAAGGTTGTGCAATGGCTCCAAAGGGATCAGGACCAGCCAAGGCTGCAAAAGGTGCCAAGAAACAAAAGGGGTCTCCATCGGGGTCAGAGGATTTGGGCCAGGCTTCAACGGCCCCACCCTCACCAGTTAGACCACCGAGTAGCATAGTACAAGAGCCATTGGGGGTGCTGGGGGCAGAGGCGGCCCCCGATCCACCCATTCCCGTTTACGTAACGGAAGAAATGCTAGCGACCACCCTGGGTGGGCTAGAGAAAACGTTAACTGCTTTGTTTGCCCGCCCTTTGCCAAGTAGCAAACGGGCTAGATCCCCCTCACCTAGTTTGGTGTTTTCAGATGCGGAGGTCTCCTCTTCGGAGGAACGGGACCCACAAGGGGATCAAGCGGACCCAAGTCCCGACGGTTCAGACATGGAGGGTTCCACTGTAGATGAATATTTTTCGGCCTCTCAAGCGGAGAGCCTGTGGATCCAGTCTTTGACCGATATGGTTCGCACTGCTTTTAAACTTCCAGTGCCAGAACTAGTAGCCCCTGTGGTATCCTCATTGGGTTCTTTAAAGGCTCCATTAACTTGTGTGTCTTTTCCGATTCACCCCCTTCTGCGGAGCGTGATTTACCAGGATTGGGCTCGACCTGATAGGATCTTTATCCCTCCTAAGAGGTTCTCTATTCTCTATCCTATGGAAGAGGAATTTTTAAAGAAATGGGCACTCCCCACAGTGGACGCGGCCATTTCCTGCGTGAATAAATCCCTGACCTGTCCGGTTGAAAATGTCCAGATGTTCAAGGATCCGGTCGACAAAAAATTAGAGACCCTACTGAAGGCTTCTTTCACCACAGTAGGTGCCATGGTTCAGCCAACGGTGGCAGCCATTGGCGTTTGTCAGGCCTTAAAGGATCAGGCAAAACAGATAATAAAGGACATGCCGGCTCAGCAAACTCGTGAATTAGCAGATTTCCCTAGGGCTCTCTGCTTTGCAGTAGATGCTATTAAGGACTCCATCCAACAGGCATCCCGTTTATCTCTGCTGGTGGTTCACATGCGTCGTCTTTTGTGGCTAAAGAACTGGGCAGCAGAGGCACCCTGCAAAAAGCTTTTAGCAGGGTTTCCCTTTCATGGGGGAAGACTTTTCGGTGAAGACCTAGATAAATATATCCAAACCATATCAAGTGGTAAAAGTTCTTCCTTACCGGTCAAGAAAAGACCGCGTGGGCCCGCGTTTAAACGACAGGCCTTTGCAGGCTCGGCCCCTTCGACTTCCCGTCAGTATCGACGGCCTCCCGGGCGTTCAGCAGTTAATAGTCGCCCACAGGGACAAGCCGCGGCAAACAAGAGGCCCTGGTCTCGCAAGCCGGCTAAACCAGTCATCAAGTCAGATTCATGAAGGGGCGCCCCCACTCTCTTGGGTGGGGGGAAGACTTCAGTTTTTCTCCGAAGTCTGGAAGGCCAGAATTCCCGACTCTTGGGTTCGGTCCGTGGTAGCCACAGGCTACAAACTAGAGTTTTGAGAAATCCCCCCTCCTCATTTTCAGGGGTCAAGTCTTCCAAGCGACCCATTAAAGAGGGCCTCTCTCGTAAAGGCGTTGGATCGCCTCTTGCTCCAAGGAGTAATTGTAGAAGTACCAACCCAAGAATGGGGTCTGGGATTGTACTCCAACCTTTTTATAATACCAAAACCCAATGGCGACGTCAGGCCTATCCTAGACCTCAAACGCCTAAATCGCTTTCTAAAGATTCAGACCTTTCGTATGGATTCCATACGTTCAATGACAGCCAGCCTACATCAAGGCGACTTTCTAGCATCTATAGACATAAAGGATGCATATCTGCATGTGCCGATCTACCCAGCACATCACAAGTTTCTTTGTTTTATGATAGATCAAAGTCATTTCCAGTTCGTAGCCCTCCCTTTCGGGTTGGCAACAGCTCCGCGGGTATTCACAAAGGTGTTAGCCCCGGTGCTAGCCGTCCTAAGGACAGAAGGCATTTTGGTCCTGGCATACCTGGACGATCTCCTGGTTATCGACAGATCAGCTTCCAACCTCAATCATGCAGTAGTCCGCACAGTTCGGCATCTACAAGAATTCGGATGGGTTGTGAACCAAGGAAAATCGAGGTTGCAACCCACAAGACAGTTGGAATATCTAGGCCTTCGGTTAGATACAGAATGCCAGAGGATATTTTTACCTCAAGAAAAGATCAGGTCATTGACTCAAACAATTCAAATAGTCCTAGGCAAAAAGAGGCCGACTATTCGCCTATGCATGCGACTGCTGGGAAAGATGGTAGCTGCCTTCGAAGCAGTGCCCTATGCCCAGATCCATACCAGAGTTCTCCAGGCAGCTATTCTCTCTGCTTGGAACAGGTCCATACAGGCATTAGACCGTCCATTAGGTCTTTCCCCAGGAGTCAGGCGCAGCCTGTACTGGTGGCTGGTCCCTCAAAAATTGTCAAAAGGGAAAACCTTTTGCCCCATCACGTGGAAAATAGTAACCACAGATGCCAGCCTAACAGGTTGGGGGGCAATCTTAGGAAAACGGACCCAGCAGGGACAGTGGTCAGAGGCAGAAAGTCTGCTTCCCATCAATGTCCTAGAGATCAGAGCTGCTCGGTTGGCCCTGGTCGCCTGGACTCTCCCCCTGCAGGGTCTGCCAGTAAGGATACAGTCCGACAATGCCACGGCGGTGGCATACATAAACCACCAGGGGGGCACAAGGAGCCTAGCGGCTCAAAGGGAAGTAAACCTGATTTTCTCATGGGCCGAAGCCCATGTACCCTGCATCTCAGCAGTGTTCATCCCAGGGATAGACAATTCTCAAGCAGATTTTTTGAGTCGTCAACAGTTACTCCCGGGAGAGTGGTCTCTTCACCCCCAGGTATTCCAAGAGATTTGCCAAAGATTCGGAGTTCCCGATGTGGACATCATGGCAACAAGATTCAACAAGAAATTGGACAAATTCGTATCCCGAGCCAGGGACCCCTCGGCCTACGGGACCGATGCGTTGGTTTGCCCCTGGCACCAGTTTTCTCTCCTGTATGCGTTCCCTCCACTACAGATGATTCCCCGCCTTCTACGAAGGATCAGGGTGGAGCGCAGGCCGGTGATCCTGGTGTCCCCAGCCTGGCCCAGAAGGGCTTGGTATGCACTCATCGTGAGGATGTCAGTAGGGGCACCGTGGCCACTCCCCCTGTGCCCAGATCTGCTGTCTCAGGGCCCGATCTACCACCCTGCTTCACAGCAGCTAAATTTGATGGCTTGGCGGCTGAATCCCTAATTCTTAAGGGCAGAGGCCTCTCAGCCCAGGTCATATCTACGTTAATTCAGGCTAGAAAACCAGTCTCTAGAAATATCTATTACAGAGTCTGGAGGACCTATGTGGAGTGGTGCGAGTCTCAAGGAGGGCATCCTCGCAAGTTTTTTATTGACAGGATCTTGCGATTCCTCCAGGTTGGCGTTGACAAGGGGTTGGCTCTTAGTACTCTAAAGGGGCAGGTGTCTGCCTTATCGATATGGTTTCAAAGGCCTTTGGCCACGCATTCGCTTGTGAAAACCTTCTTGCAGGGGGTCTTGCATGTAAATCCCCCTATTAGAGCTCCCCTCTGCCCCTGGAATTTAAATCTGGTCTTGTCAGCTTTACAAGGGCAGCCGTTTGAACCTCTGACAGAAATCCCTCTTGTGCTGCTAACCCGAAAGTTGGTTTTCTTGGTGGCTATGGCTTCGGCCAGAAGGGTCTCCGAGCTGGCAGCCTTGTCTTGCAGGGAACCGTACCTGATTCTGCATAAGGACAGAGTGGTTCTGCGGCCTCAACCTTCTTTCCTTCCTAAGGTCATATCCAGTTTTCACTTGAATCAGGACCTAGTCCTACCATCCTTCTTTCCTACTCCCCAGTCCAGAGAGGAAAGACTGCTTCATACTTTGGACGTGGTCCGAGCCATGAGGGTTTATCTCAAGGCTACAGAGAAGATTCGGAAAACAGACGTGCTTTTCGTTCTTCCGGATGGCCCCAAAAAGGGTCAGTCGGCTGCCAAGTCTTCCTTGGCTAGGTGGATTAAGCAGCTGATTTTTCAGGCCTATGGTCTGAAGCGCGTTCCACCTCCCTTATCAGTTAAGGCCCATTCTACGAGGGCCATGAGTGCCTCTTGGGCGGCACACCATCAGATCTCTATGGCACAGGTTTGCAAAGCGGCAACCTGGTCTTCAGTACATACGTTTACTAAATTTTATAAGTTGGACGTCGCAAAGGCTACGGACGCAGCATTTGGGCAGGCGGTCCTACGGGCAGCAGTATAGAATCCTCTGGCCCGGTTCACGCCCCCTTCTTTTCTGTTGGTGGAGCTATTTTACCTCCTGATAATGTTTTTTGTTTGGCTATTTTTGGCCTTACGGTCTCCCTCCCTTCATGGAGCATTGCTTTGGGACATCCCATATGTAATGGCTATGCGCTCTGTGTCCCGTGATGTACGATAAAGAAAAAAGGATTTTTAATAACAGCTTACCTGTAAAATCCTTTTCTTGAAGTACATCACGGGACACAGAGCTCCCACCGCTCTTTTGGGGAACATTGTGTAACCTCGGAGAAATTGCTTGCTACAAAATTGGAGCACTCTCAGTGGGAGGGGGTTATATAGGGAGGAACTTCCTGTGAAGTTGATTACACCAGTGTCCACACCTGAAGGTACCCATATAACCCATATGTAATGGCTATGCGCTCTGTGTCCCGTGATGTACTTCAAGAAAAGGATTTTACAGGTAAGCTGTTATTAAAAATCCTTTTTTTCAATAACCAAACAGCAAATCCAAGGTTTTCGTGTTATTGGAGCAACATGTGAGCTAACGCCCTCCAATGGGTCCTGTTACAACTCTCTAAAATGGGAATTCTGTTCAGCGTACACACGGTCGGAATATCCGCCAACAAATGTTCCATGTAAGCTTGTTGTCAGAAAATCCGATTCTAGCACTAGATTTCCTCTGTAACTCTAAACTGGTAACCTATCTATCTATATATATATATATATATATACAGTATATATATATATATATATATATATATATATATATATATAAAATGGCAATATTTTATGTCACACAGCATTTGTGCAGCCGTGTTTTAAACGCAACTTTTTGGCAAAAAGACACTTTCATTAATAAAAAAAATTAAAAAGTAAAGTTAGCTGATTTTTTTGTATAATGTGAAAGATGATGTTGTGCCGAGTACATAGAAACCAAACATGTCACGCTTTATAATTGCACGCACTCGTGGAATGGCGACAAACTACGGTACCTAAAAATCTCCATAGGTGACGCTTTAATTCTAAAAATCGTATTTATTTTATTTATGTTTATAATATAAAATTGTGTTTAAAAAAGAAAAAATTGGATCACTTTTATTGCTGTCACAAAGAATGTAAAAATCCATTGTGACAGTAATAGGTGGTGACAGGTACTCTTTATGGAGGGCTAGGAAAGATCCCCAATCCCTCTTTTGAACTTTAAAGTATTCAGATCGCCAAAAACAGTGATTCTGAATACTGTGTACTTTTTTTAAACCGTCACCATTGGCAGCCGAGTAAACCGGAAGTGACGTTGTGACGTCGCTTCCGTGTTTACATTCAGGAGACTGGCACAAAGCCGTTTACGGCTTCATGCCAGTCTGACACAAGGCGACGAATCATGGACCGGTATAACAACCGAGCGGCTTTTAGTTGGATCGGTTGTTATGTCTGGATAGCCAATCGCCGCTCTAAACAACGGTACCGGGATGATGCCTGCAGGCATGATCCTGGATATAACCCCCGAAAGCCGAGGCCGCATATATGCATACGCTAGGCGGGAAGGGGATTTATACAAAAAAATTGGGCTAACTTTACTGTTTTGTTATTTTTTAATTCATAAAACCGTTTTTTCTCCAAAAAAAAAAGGCGTTTGAAAAATGATTGCACAAATACCGTGCGAGATAAAAAGTTGCAATGACTGCCATTTTATTCCCTAGGGTAGATCTGCTAAAAAAAAACAAAAACATATATAATATTTGGGTGTTTTTCTAGCAAAAAAATGATGAATTTTACATGAAGGAGAGAGGTGTCAGAATAGATGCGGTATGGAAGTGGTTAACTAAGAAATCTAAAACTATTTGTGTGTGTGCATATATACGGTATGTATAATTTATATACAGTATATACATTATGTGTGTATGGTAATAAAAAATAAAAAAATTACAAATAAAAATCCTAAATTTGCAGTGAATTGGAAGTAGGGCTTGGAAATGAAGCATGACATAAATATTTATCGCAGAAAGATGTTCTGAATTGCACCGCTGGGATGACGGTCGGGCGTCAACTTACACGGGTTTGCAGAAAATATTTTAGCTAAGGAATCCTGGATGTAGATGAGTTTTTTAGTTATTTTTTTAAGTAAAATATGGCTGTGAATTTAGAGCTTATAAAAATATACATGTTTATCGACCTTTCTGGCAGCGGAAAGAGGATGACAGAGTTTGTAGTCAGGAGGAGGAAAGTGAACGCTGTAGATGGAGGTGCTGCAATTATGAGCGTGGCGCAGGTAGCGAGGAGTAAACGGTGTGCTCTCTCTGCCACTAGTCTCCATTAACTAAGCCCTCCATCATTTTTATTGCTTTTTAACTCCTGTTATGGGGAGCAAGAGGTCACACTGTGTAAAGTCTTTATCACTTAGCCGGCTTTCATAATGTTTCACAGGCCACGAAAATCTCTTTAGAGCTGGAAGGAAATGTTGTTGTGCCTCTCTGTCTTGAAAATAACAGCCGAAAATAATAATGCCCCCGCTTTACTTCCAGCTAAAAAAGTCCAGAAGGCTGGAGAGTCATTTTAGTAAAGCTGAACTCTGGACAGATATAACACAAACGAATGGAGTTCTGTATTCATTATTTCGCCTGTAAAATCATAAAAAAAAGCAAACTGTGTATGTACCGGAATATGAACTGGCAGTAACCTCCTGTAGCAGAGCTCGGGCCTCATGGAAGAGGAAGCAGCACAAGGAGCCAGTCAGTTTCAGGGATAGAAGGAAAGAGTGTCATAGTTTGAGGACCCCTGGTATATATTCTGTGTGAATATACAATAAAGTCAGTTCCAGTTCCAGTATGCACCTAAGCTAGTGTCATCTAGTATTCAGATATAATGCTGGGTTGCTGGGTCCAGACTAGAGGAAGCTGTATACTGTCGGAAGCACCCAAGCTGGGTGTTGGATGGTTCTGTCACACCTTTGTTCTCCTGGCAGCTGTTATTTTTCCCATTACTGACTTACCGTGCTTTGTTCTGCACTGGGCCTCTGTATGGAAGCGGCCATCTTGGTAGAGGGAGAGCTTTGCTTCCCTATGTCAGAGCCTCCAGTAACAGTGTACAGAAACAGTAGTGACATCACAAAATCTCGCTCCAGATCTCTTGAGACTAGAGGCAGCAGTGCCTTGGATCTCACACTGCAGATATACAGCTTTGACACAATTGGTACAGGAGTGTCTAGGCACCCTTACATCTTGGGGAGCACAATGCTATTTTTAAGAAGGGATTCCAGACAAAGGGTACATTTTCAAGGTACTTAAAGGAGTTGTAAAGGAACAAAAATGTTTTTCCTGAAATGACTGTTTACAGGGTATAGAGACATAATAGTTAACTGATTCCTTTTAAAAATGATTAAAAATAGATAAAAATCAATCATATAATGTGCCTGCACTTTCACTTTCGTTTTTCATCTAGTTTCATGTTTCTGTGAAGGACAGAGACACAGAGCCAATACAGGGCAGTGTTTGTTTTTAAAATGAAACTGATTGGTTCTGAGGGGTTTTAGGCCGTGTACACACGACTAAACAAATCCGATCAAATCGGTCTGACAGACCGTTTTGATCGGATTTGTCTCCTGGGATATGTTGGTTTGATTGTGTACACATGATCAAACCAAAATCCCCGCCGGCAGACAGCGCGGTGACGTGGCGGTGACGTCGACGCCGCCACGTCACCACTCCAGGAATTAAAATACTTCCACGCATGCGTCAAAACCATTCGACGCATGTGCGGACAGATATGTCCGCTGGTTAGTGTACTAACCAGGGGACATGTCGGACGGACGGGTTTCAGCAGACAGATTTTAAAGCATGCTGCTGGAAAAACCTGTCTGTTCGCCCATACACACGATCAAATTTGTCTGCTGAAACGGTCCGTCGGACCGGTTTCAGCAGATAAATTCGATCGTGTGTACGCGGCCTTAGACACACAGTAATCACACCTCCTTGATTAGAGACCACAGAGAGAAGCTCCCAATTCGTTTTTCATAAGGAAACAGACAACCAGGAATTGTGCAGAACAGAGAAGGATTACAGCAAAAACGAACAATGAGGACATGAAACCAGGACTGGATTAGGGTAAAGGAAGCTATTTAGCTAAAAAAAAAATTCTTTAGTGACCCTTTAAAAGGCACAATCCACATTTCTAAATGCTCCCTATGATATAGCAAATCTTCACTCTTTGAGTACAGATCCACTTTTATTATAGATTTCCTTTCATGTCCAGTTGTCCCAAAAGCAGGGACATTTTATATGTCATTATGCACTAATTAAAAAAAAAACAACACTTCCCATAAATTGGTAGCAACTTTCCTGTACTTCATGTGCCGGTCATGATGTCCTCCCACTGTTCTGGGCGCAGACAGATTTCTGTGGGTGTTCGCTGTGAGATATCAGCTAATATTAATAGAAGTAAGCCTACTGATGGGGACAGAATTGTTACAATGGGGTTGATTTACTAAAGGCAAATAGTGCACTCTGCAGTTGCATTTGCTTAGTAAATGAGGGGAAGTTCTATTGACTTCCATCATCCTAGCTACCATAACCCTGGTGTCCTCTTCTTCAGCAGGTGGTCCGCTACAAGATAAAAGTGGTCTCTTCGGCGGATTCGCTGCAAGCAGAGCTGTATCCTGGCCTAGGCCAACAAGGCCCAGGCCTAGGGTAGCACATTGCAGGGGGGGCAGCGCGAAAATAGTCTCTGCCGGCTTGCACTATTAGTGTAGCACTGTTAGTGTAGCGCCAGTCTTATGGGGCGGACTGGGCAGAGAGGCAAGCATTCCGCAACTGTATGGGAGGCGGAGCTTCTAATTTTGACTGTCCTATCATCCTGGACCACAAACCTTCCTCACTGTGCTATATGTTTTCTGCTGCACCATTGGCATGGTTATATCTTTTTAGTCCTCTCCATAAAATTATCTGAATTTTGGGCCTAAAGTAGAACTTTAGGAACACTTTTCTATTTCATTTTGGATAGAGTACGTGTAAGGGAAGGGCAGGTCTTTAACAGCAAGGGGTGTGGCCTTGACAGGAAGGGGTGGGTCATATTTAAATTAGGGGTGCACGAGTTTAGTCAGGCCTAGGGCAGCACAAAACCTAAATACATCCCTGGCTGCAAGATCACTTTTATCGGCGGCGGGAGAGGATCTTGTTCTCTTTTTTTCCTCATCGGGTTCCACGACAGTTTTCTCGATAAAAAACATACACACGACCGTTTTTCTCGGCAAAAAAAGCTCTGCCACCAAGTTTCTTGATGGATTCTGTCGAGGAAAACGGTCCTGTGTATGAGGCCTCATACACGCGCTCGGTTTACTCGGCAAGAAAGCTCTGCCGGCGGTTTTCTTGCTGTTTCTTACCGAGTAAACCGAGCGTGTGTACGAGGCTTTAGGCTCTAATCGTGCGGCTTGAAAAAAAAGAGTCCGCCACCCTGCGGGGGGCGCCCCTAATGCTCCTGCTTCTGCTCATGGTCATGGAAGAGTTACCAAAAAATTGTAAGAAGGATTTTGTAGAAATGAAAGATTTCTGAACATTACTTGTGGTATATACATTTGTGAACAAGAGCAGAAAAGGCCTTTAAATATGCTGGAAAAATAACGATTTACGCGTCAAACTTAAAAAAAAAATGAGTCGGGGGCCACAAGCGCAATTTTTTGGTTTAAATCCCTTTGATCGCGGACTGAAAATAATAAGCGATCGGTATTATTTTCTATGTTCTGGCATCTAAATTGCTTTTAGTGCGTTTCCAAAGTCTCGCAGCTGCAACTCATGTTTGTCAGAACAAGATAATATTTTTTATTTTTATTTTTTTCCTTTTAATGATGTGATTTACTCGGGCATTTTTGCGATCTGTACATCCTGTACAATGCGCTGAAAGCAGCGGGGACTGCCAACCAAGAATACATTTGCCATTTACTGTAGATTATATACTTAGCTTAGCACGCAGTGGGAGAAGGAATGCGCCGCAGATACTTCCATTTAGATATAACGCACATTTGACACAGCAAAGATACAATAATTTCCTTCACTTTTCTCCCACTTTCTTACACTGCAGGGAGTTAAAGTTTATTTTTTATTTTTATTTATTTTTGATAAATTGTATCATTTGCATTTGAGAAGGTTTGGCAGCATTTGGGGAGTTTCAGGCTTATTAGGGCAGAAACGTTAGAAAGGAAAAGCGTTGTTTTCTATAGCCAACAATCAGGTTCTATTTTCTCCCTGGGGAAGTGACGATTAGCATCTGATTGGTTGCTGTGATTAAAGTGGACCTTGAGTAATTTTTTCATCTTTTCATTTATTAAATCTTCTGCCCTTGTTGTTTTTACTTTGGATAGTAAAACTTTTTTTAAGTATACAGCCCACTTCCTGTTTTTTGTCTGGTCATTAGCCTAGGCAGGGTGGGGGGTGAGCCATAAGAGGGCCAATGAGAGCTGCAGAGCTGGAGGTGTGCCTCTGTGTGTCTGTATTAATCCAGGAAGTTAAAGGAGTTGTACATTTAAAAAAAAAATTGCTGAAATTACTGTTGAAGTCCGAGGAAACAAAAATAATTAGTTCCGCATTGTTCCGCATAGTTCTGTGGCCAGAGGTGGGGGGCGCTGGAGAGCCTCGTACACACACACACACACGTCCCTGTTCTGTTCTGAGAGGACAGACAGACCGTGAGTTCCTATAAGCTGGGAACCACGATCTGTCATCTCCTATAGTGAGTCCCCCTCCCCCTACAGTTAGAACACACAGTCAGGGAACACAATTTACCCCTTGAGCGCCCCCTAGTGTTAACCCCTTCCCTGCCTGTGATATTTACACAGTAATCAGTGCATTTTTATAGCACTGATCGCTGTATAAATGCCAATGGTCCCAAAAATGTGTCAAAAGTGTCCGCCATAATGTCGCAGAACCGATATAAATCGCAGATTGCCGGCAATAATAATTAAATAATATAAATCTAAAATAAATCTATCCGCTATTTTGTAGACGCTATAACTTTTGCGCAAAGCAATCACTATACGCTTATTGCGATTTTTATTACCAAAAATATGTAGAAGAATACGTATCGGCCTAAACTGAGAAAAAATTTCCTTTTTTGAAAAATAATCGGGGAGATTTATTATAGCAAAAAGTACAAAATATTGTGTTTTTTTTTTTTTTTTTTCAAAATAGTCGCTGTTTTTGTTTATAGCGCAAAAAATAAAAACCGCAGAGGTGATCAAATGCCACCAAAATGAATCTCTATTTGTAGGGGGAAAAAAAGGGCATCAATTTTGTTTGGGTGCAACCTTGCACGACCGCGCAATTGTCAGACATACGTCTGCAGAATGGCACGGCTGGGCACAAGGGCGTACAGGTACGTCCCCTTTAAGAGCCAGCCGTGGGTCGCGCAGTGCCCTATCGCAAAAAAATTGGCCCGGTCATTGAGCAGCCAAATCTTCCAGGGCTGAAGTGGTTAAAGACAGGCCCACTGCAAGTGTAGGCAATTTTGTGACTCTCTGCTGCCACCTAGAGCTTGCCTCCCAAGGTGCGGGCTGCTCAGTTCCATCTCCTGCAGCAGTGCTCAGCTGGCGTGGGAAGAATGCAGAGCGGCTGTACTTGTTTGAGAATAATAGAAGCTGGAAAAAAAAATAAACTTGCACTTGGCCTTTTTCTAGCTCTCATTACGTACAAATACTGATTGTTGTTTTCTCAGACAGCTTGTAAGAATATCCAAGGCAATTTGCTTGTCTGAATAGCTGCAATGCAGCAGTGTGCTCTGCAGTCCACATTGTCACTGTCACTCACAGTGGGCAGCTAACCACTCAGAACTCCCTCAGTTGGATGGCCGGCACACAGAACCCCCCCCCCCCCCCCCCCCCCCCCCGTTCTGTGTGCCGGCCACCCAACTGTGGAAGTAATGGTCATTTTTAATCAGAGGCTGTAAAAAAATAAAATGTTCAAATTTAAAGTAGAGGATTTCTTCATAAAAGTCATTGATGGCTTAAGAGTCTGCGCTCCTCATGAGGCCAACTAAATTGTGACTTTTATTTTGCAGGTTTTTAACCACTTGCTTACTGGGCACATATACCCCCCTCCTGCCCAGGTGAAATTTCAGCTTCCGGCACTGCGTCGATTTAACTGACAATTGCGCGGTCGTGCGACGTGGCTCCCAAACAAAATTGACGTCCTTTTTTCCCCACAAATAGAGCTTTCTTTTGGTGGTATTTGATCACCTCTGCGGTTTTGACTTTTTGCGCTATAAACAAAAATAGAGCAACAATTTTGAAAAAAAAAATCAATATTTTTTACTTGTTGCTATAATAAATAGAGCAATTTAAATAAATAAATAAAGATATATATATATATTTTCTTAGTTTAGGCAGACACGTATTCTTCTGCATATTTTTGGTAAAAAAAACAAAAAAAAAAAACGCAATAAGCGACTGGTTTGCGCAAAAGTTATAGCACCTACAAAATAGGGGACGGAATTATTATTTTTTATTATTTTTTTTTACTAGTAATGGCGGCGATCTGCGATTTTTTTTTATTTGAACTGCGACATTACGGCGGACACTTTTGACACATTTTTGGCACTATTCACATTTATACTGCAGCAGTGCTATAAATATGCACTAATTACTGTATAAATGTGACTGACAGGGAAGGGGTTAACACTAGGAGGTGAGGAAAGGGTTAAATGTGTACCCTGTCTAGTGTTTCTAACTGTGGGGGAAGGGGACTGACTGGGGGAGGTGACCGATATTGGTCTCCTCTCTCCCCGACAGGACGTGGATCTGTGTGTTTACTCACACAGATTCACGTCCTTGTCTCTGTAACCACCGATCGCGGCTGCCTGGTGGACATCGCAGCCGCCAGGCACGCGCATCGGCATCTCAGTGATGCGGCAGGCTCGTGTGCGTCCCCCAGTGGCTGGAGGCCGTATATCGACCGGCAATTGGCATCCACTTTGCGGCCGTACAACATCGTACGGCCGGGAGGAAGTGGTTAAAGCAGTATTACCCCCCAAAAACAAACATTTATTATATTCCAGCTTACTAATTCTTAGATGTGATGGCTGCATTACTTTTCTTTTTTAGGCTTTCTTTCTTTTGTTTTCACATGGTGATCCCGACAGTAACTCTGTTGCTTTTCTGTTTCGATCGTTTTTATTAATTACTTTCCAAGAATGAAAAAAGGAAACTATACAAAGCAAAGCGGCAAACTTTCCTTGCAAAGCTCTGTAAAAATAACAAAGAGGATACACAATGTGGGGGGAGACCTGAAAATAAAAATGAAGCGATTTGTCCATGGAGTCTCATATCTGCATACATTAACCAGAAGAACCAACAGACATACATTTGACAAATATGGACCCATAGCCTTATTGTAGATGAAAAGGCCTTTACAAGGGTGGTTGAACAAGACTGTTTGTGGTGTACAATAGTGCTATATTAGTGGTCTCCAAACTGTGGCCTGGGGGCCAGATAAGGCCCTTTTTTTATCCTTGTATCTGGCCCTTGGGGCATATTCCTCCCATTGATATGAGACACTATTCTGCCAACTGACATCAACAGGGCACTATTCCTCTCAATGATACCAACAATGGGTCTCCATTCCTCCCAATGATACCAACAATGCGGTACTATTCTGAAGGGGACGCGGGTGCAAAGGTGAGTTGTTGACAGGGGGGGTGCAAAGGTGAGTTGTTGACAGGGGGGGGTGCAGAGGTGAGCTGTGGACAGGGGGTGCAGAGGTGAGCTGTGGACAGGGGGTGCAGAGGTGAGCTGTGGACAGGGGGTGCAGAGGTGAGCTGTGGACAGGGGGTGCAGAGGTGAGCTGTGGACAGGGGGTGCAGAGGGGAGCTGTGGACGGGGGGGTGCAGAGGGGAGCTGTGGATGGGGGGGTGCAGAGGTGAGCTGTGGATGGGGGTGCAGAGGTGAGCTGTGGACAGGGGGTGCAGAGGTGAGCTGTGGACAGGGGGTGCAGAGGTGAGCTGTGGACAGGGGGTGCAGAGGTGAGCTGTGGACAGGGGGTGCAGAGGTGAGCTGTGGACAGGGGGTGCAGAGGTGAGCTGTGGACGGAGGTGTAGAGAGAAGCTGTGGACGGAGGTGCAGAGGTCAGCTGTAGACAGAGGTGCAGAGGTGAGGTGTGGACGGGGGGGGAGTGCAGAGGTGAGGTGTGGACAGAGGTGCAGAGGTGAGGTGTGGACGGAGGTGCAGAGGTGAGCTGTGGACAGAGGTGCAGAGGTGAGCTGTGGATGGAGGTGCAGAGGTGAGGTGTGGACGGAGGTGCAGAGGTGAGCTGTGGATGGAGGTTCAGAGGTGAGCTGTGGACAAGGGTGCAGAGGTGAGCTGCGGACGGGGGTGCAGAGGTGAGCTGCGGACGGAGGTGCAGAGGTGAGCTGCGGACGGGGGTGCAGAGGTGAGCTGCGGACGGGGGTGCAGAGGTGAGCTATGGACAGGGGGTGCAGAGGGGAGCTGTGGACAGGGAGTGCAGAGGTGAGCTGTGGACGGAAGGTGCAGAGAGAAACTGTGGACTGGGGGGGGATGCAGAGGTGAGCTGTGGACTGGGGGTACAGAGGGAAGCTGTGGACGGGGGGGGGGGGTGCAGAGGTGAGCTGTGGACGGAGGTGCAGAGTTGAGCTGTGGACGGGGGTGCAGAGTTGAGCTGTGGACGGGGGTGCAGAGTTGAGCTGTGGACGGGGGTGCAGAGGTGAGCTGTGGACGGGGGTGCAGAGGTGAGCTGTGGACAGGGGGTGCAGAGGTGAGCTATGGACAGGGGGTGCAGAGGGGAGCTGTGGACAGGGGGTGCAGAGGGGAGCTGTGGACAGGGGGTGCAGAGGGGAGCTGTGGACAGGGGGTGCAGAGGTGAGCTGTGGACGGAAGGTGCAGAGAGAAACTGTGGACTGGGGGGGGGGGATGCAGAGGTGAGCTGTGGACTGGGGGTACAGAGGGAAGCTGTGGACAGGGGGTGCAAAGTGGAGCTGTGGACAGGGGGGTGAAGTGGCAAGTTGTGGACAGGGGCTGCAGAGGTGAGCTGAGGACACAGTAGGGAGTGGGGGGGTCAGCTATGAAAATGTGTGAAGAAAAATCATGTATAATGGAAGTGCTTTTTTCCCCACTACTATTCCTTTATATTTGCTTTTGAAATTTACAAATACAGCAATTTAGAACTTGGATGAAAGGTTTAGCGCTGAGAAACACTTTCTGATAGATAAAAAGTGCATTTTATATACATCTATAGAGATCAGACCAAAATGAGGGACACATGAGGAGGAAAGAGGGACAGAGGGACTTTGGTCTAAATCAGGGACAGTCCCTCGAAATCGGGGACAGTTGGGAGCTATGCTAATAGGATAATAGGGAGTGATTGAAAGAGGCCGTAGAAGATCCACTGAGATACAAAAAACAAAAAAAATTGAAAAAAAGCAGAGGAAAATCACATAGCAGTTGTTTGATACAGTACACAGCGCTTTAATAAAGCCAACTAAATGACTGGATCTACTAAAAACATAGAAATACAAGTACAGTACATCAATTTTTATACTCCCTATACATTATGTTTTCTGTTTAAGGTGATTAGGTTACATGTCATTGAAAAAAAGAGAATATTGTTTGATTGAAAATATGCAATTTCATTTTCTTAGTGTTTAAAATAAATTTCAGACTCCGATTGCAGTTATTGAAATAGATCCAAATAAAGATAAGAAAACGCACATGGAAATGAAGGCACTCTGAGTTCTATGTACGCTTAAAACGTTTTTTTTTTAGAAGCAATATAGATAGATGCATCAGGAAAATAACACAAAGTGCAGTAACATCCATTTACAATAAAAGCATCTGCTGGTTTCTGGATTGAGTTTAATGGAATTTAACCACTTCAACCCCGGAAGGATTCATCCACTTTCCTGACCAGGCCATCTTGCGAATTGACACTGCGTCACTTTAACTGCCAATTACGCGGTGGTACAACATTGCACCCAAACTAAATTGATGTCCCTTTTTCCCCACAAATAGAGCTTTCTTTTGGTAATATTTTATCACCTCTGCATTTTTGTTTTTTTGCGATATAAACAAAAATAGAGCGACAATTTTGAAAAAAAAAACAGTATTTTGAACTTTTTGCTAAAATAAATATCCCCCAAAAATTAAAAAAAAAAAACATTTCTTCCTCAATTTATATGTATACCTCTACATATTTTTAGTAAGGACATAGTAGGTTCTCCCCCAAAATCCAGGACCGTTTGGGATGTCTGGTGGTGGGTCCCTCTAACTGGGTGGGCCCGGGTTAGTTGCCCCATTTTCATTATGCTTAGAGTGGATGTAAACCCGAAAATTTGTATTTTTTTTTTTTGGGTCACAATGTAGAGTATAAGATTTCCTATCATCTGTGTCCAGTCTTGCCACACAGAGTTAATTCAGCTCTGAGCAATCCTTTTTTTTTATGTTCAGTGAAATAAAATGGACTTAGGCTCGATTCACACCTATGCATGTTGCTTTTGAGCGTTTTTGCAGTGCTTTTTGCGGTGCTTGCTGCGTTTTTTAAATGCGTTTTTACCGCAATTTGCATTTTGTGTTTTTTATTTTTTTTAGCCGGCAATTTTTTTTTTTTTTTTACATTTCCTTTAACAACCAGCTATAAACAGGTTAAAAAAATGCAAATCGCGGTAAAAAACGTGGTAATTGGGTTTTGGATGCGGGTCCATTGAGTTCTATTACATGTAAAACGCTGCTTTTTGCAGGAAAAAAGTCCCCGACCCTTTTCAAAAACGCACAATAAAGCATTGATGTGAACATGTTCCATAGGAAACCATGTAAAAGAATTTCCCTGCATTTCTGCAAAATGCATCAAAAAACGCATTAGTGTGAATGGAGCCTAAAGCAGCTTTACAGATTTCATTGACTTTATGTTTAAATAAACGTTTTTATAATTTAATTTAAACGTTCAAATGCTGGTGTCAATGGGAGGAATACTGTTGTTTTTTCTTTGTCTGAATTTCTCACTTCCTGTTCCTCCTCAGTAAGCTTGCCCCCATCATACGAGCAATTCTGGCTGGGGGGTTAGTCAGCGTGCTTGTCCCCTCCCTTGGGACTACATCCCTGCGGGGAGACGCTGTGCTTCTGTAGGGATCCCGCAGGGATGTAGTCCCAAGGGAGTCCCAAGGGAGGGGACAAGCACGCTGACTAACTCCCAATGCGTCTCTCCGCAGGGATGTAGTCCCGAGGGAGGGGGCGAGCATGCTGACTAACCCCCAGTGCGTCGCCCCGCAGGGATGTAGTCCCAAGGGAGAAGGTGAGCACACTGACTCACCCCCAGTGCGTCTCCCCAAAGGGATGTAGTCCCAAGGGAGAGGACAAGCACACTGACTCACCCCCAGTGCGTCTCCCCAAAGGGATGTAGTCCCAAGGGAGAGGACAAGCACGCTGACTAACCCCCAGCGCCTCTCCCCGCAGGGATGTAGTCCCAAGGGAGGGGACCAGCATGCTGACTAACCCCCAGCATGTCTCCCTGCAGGGATGTAGTCCCAAGGGAGGGCGCGAGCACACTGACTAGCCCCCAGTGCGTCTCCCCGCAGGTGGTGCAGGAATGTAGTCCCAAGGGAGGGGACCAGCACGCTGACTAACCCCCAGTGTGTCTCCCCGCGGGGATGTAGTCCCAAGGGAGGGGGCGAGCACACTGACTAACCCCAAGCCACAACGGCTTGGATGATGGGGCAAGCTTACTGAGAAGGACCAGGAAGTGAGAAATTCAGACAAAGAAAAAAAAACATTTAGAAGGGAAATGGAAGGAAAAGGTAAGTGAACCAACAATGCACTAGCTTAAAGAAACCTCTTTAGAAAATAAAAAACAAACCTTTACAACCCCTTTAAGTACCATATCAGAAATTGCTCCAATAACTTTATCTTTATAGGTCTACTTCAATATCAGATAATAACTTTATGGTGGGGTTTTTTTTTACGCAATATCCAGTTGTCTGCAATACATAAGAAGCGATCAAGCGATTGGAATATTTTCTATTGCTCCCTGAAGATTTTGGTTTTCAACCAGCAAAACTGCACTGCATGCTCCATTTCCCTTATAATGGAAATTTTACGTGTGATTGTTCCGCAGTTTGTCTGAGTGATCATACTGAAATAATGAGCCTTGCTAAAAATACTCTCCGTGCATCTCATTAGCTTCTATTTTTACAAACGGAATCATTTTAATGGTTTTGTTCTTCCTCCTGTGTGTCCACTCCGGCTGCCTCCTTCACTCATTATATCCGTATTGGTAGAAAATACATCCCGTAACCCCAAATTCTCCCAGAATGCCCTTGCCTCTTCACAAATAATGAATTGTTGCCTTCTTAGAATTGTTTTTTTTTTTTCAGTAAACTTTTTTCGTTCTACACTTTATTTGACACTTGTCAGAATAATAATAGTAAACGGTGTTGGCATTTTACATCTTAGCAAAACTGTGAAATATCCGTATTATGCAGCGGAGGGAACGCTAATACCTTGCTCAGAAAGATGAAAATACGACTGTGTTGGGGGGGCCGGGACTACTGGGGTTTAATAGAGTCCATTAATGAGTCACTCTTTTTTTTGCTTGTTTTATCGTCTGTTTTGCAGAAATGGATATTGTCAGCAGACTGCAAAATCCTGATTTGAATACGAAGATACAATTGTCTAAGTGGAACGTGTTGTACCACAGTGGCATTTTAATGAACAACTCCAAATATATAAAACAAACCTTTACATATGTATTCTTTCAATCCTGGAATATGTCTTTATGGGGTTGATTTACTAAAACTGAAGAGTGCAAAATCTGGAGCAGCAGGGTAGCCAATCAGCTTCTAAGTTCAACTTGCTAGGTAAAAAAAACGCGGGAACCAATCTACCGGTCTTGAGGTCCCTCCTCTGGCTAGCCATAAAAGATCAGGTGACATTCAAGACCCTCTGTCTCACCCACAAATGCACGCAAAGAAACGGGCCGCAATACTTATGCGAGAAAATAAAACACTACACCCCCCAAATCGTGCCCTACGATTGTGATGGAGTTGGAGTTGTGATGGAGTTAATAAAATTATTATTTTGTGTTTATGTTCTCTTTCTCCTAACCACTTAAATATTGCTTTCCTTTCTTTTATTATTTTATTAATTTCTTTCTTGTTGCGATGTGTGTATATGTGCATATATATGTGTGTATTTCAGTATTACATTAGTATTATTTTCCTTGAATGAAAGTCAGAGTTAATCTCAGCCCGAAGTGAAGAGGAGAAACAGATGTCTTTCAACCCCCTCCTTTCTACTACCTACTCCTTTACCCCCTCTTTTCTGCCCCTCCCATCGACCAAAGAGAAAATGGCCCCCATGAGCTGTGGAATGCTTGCCTCGTGGTGAAGAAACAGATGTAACAAGAGAACACCCATATGTGATGATGTTTGCTTATGTCACTTTGGCTATAAAAGCTGTAACCTTAATAAAGTTCTTTCCTTTTCCTGTTGGAGACGATGATGGAGACTGAAGCGTGAATTATTTCCCCCTGCCTGCGTGCTCATATCATCATAGATTTGGCTCAGTGGCAGAATAGAACACGTATCCTGGAACTGAGCCAGGGAAAGTCTATTACGCGATCAACTAATCAGAACCTCCTCCACATCCCCAAGTCCCGCTACAAATCTAAAGGAGAACCAAGATTCGCAGTCCAAGGACCCCGGCTATGGAACGCTCTACCTACAGACATTCGGATGGAAGTGAACCATCGGGCCTTCAGAAAAAAACTTAAGACCCATCTATTCTGAAGCATGGCTGGATGACGTCATTGGATACAGCGCCTTAAAGCGATTTGCATTTGTAGCGCTGTACAAGTTTTACTCACTCTTGTTTAACCACTTAACCCCCGGACCATATTGCTGGTCAAAGACCAGAACACTTTTTGCGATTCGGCACTGCGTCGCTTTAACTGACAATTGCGCGGTCGTGCAACATGGCTCCCAAACAAAATTGGCGCCCTTTTTTTCCCACAAATAGAGCTTTCTTTTGATCACCTCTGCGGTTTTTTTGTTTTTGCGCTATAAACAAAAATAAAGCGTCAATTTTGAAAAAAAAAAATATTTTTTACTTTTTACCATAATAAATATCCCCCAAAAATATATATATATAAAAAAAATGTTTTGCTCAGTTTAGGCCGATACGTATTCTTCTACATATTTTTCGTAAAAAAAATCGCAATAAGCGTTTATTGATTGGTTTGCTCAAAAGTTATAGCGTTTAGAAAATAGGGGATAGTTTTATGGCATTTTTATTAATTCTTTTTTTTTTTTACTAGTAATGGTGGCGATCTGCGATTTTTATCATTACTGTGACATTATAGTGAACGCATCAAACACTTTTGATGCTATTCTGGGACCATTGTCATTTATAAAAATGCACTGATTACTGTGTAAATGACACTGGCATGGAAGGGATTAACCACTAGGGGGGCGAGGAAGGGGTTAAGTGTGTCCTAGGGAGTAATTCTAAGGCCTCGTACACACGACCGAGGAACTCGTCGTAGATGAAACATCGTTTTCCGCGACGAGTTCCCTGTTAGGCTTGTCGAGAATCTTGACAAGCTTTCTTTGCGTACACACAGACAAGACAAAATCTCGTCGTTCTCAAACGCGGTGACATTCAACACGTACGACGGCACTATAAAGGGGAAGTTCAATTCCACTGGCGCCACCCTTCTGAGCATGTGCGGGTTTCTAAGCATACACGCGAACAAGTTTCTCATCGAAAACCAGCCCGACGAGGAAAAAGAGAATTTGTTCTTTTTTTCTCATCGAGTTCCATGACAGTTTTCTCGATGAAAAACATACACACAACTGTTTTCCTTGGCAAAAAAAGCCCTCCCACCAAGTTTCTTGAAGGATTCTGTCAAGGAAAATGGTCATGTGTACGAGGTCTAACTGTGTGGTGGCTGGGCTACCAGTGACACGACATTGATCACTGCTCCCGGTGATCAGTGTCCTGTCACAAGACAGTACAGGGAAATGCCTTGTTTACACAGGCATCTTCTTGTCGTGCAGCTCCGTGATACGATCGCTGGACACCGGCAGACATTGAGTCCGCGGGTCACACAGGCACGGTCACGGAGCTTGTGGCGCGCGCGCGCTCGCACAGTGAGATTTATAAAGCAACTTACAGGTACGTTGCTTTGCCCAGCCAAGCCAGTTTGCCGACGTATATGTTCGTGAAGCGGTCGGCAAGTGGTTAAAGTGATTGTAAACGGTCACCTTGTAAAACAACCCATTCAGTTTAAAATAGAAATTAAAACATTTTTGTATAGATTAAAAAAAAAAAAAAACATTATAAATACCTTTTTTCACTTTTTTTATAAGTGATCACATTCCCTCTGTTCTCAGCTGCATAATAGCTGGGGAAGGAGAATCAGCAGTACACTAAGCTTTCCAGTGAATGGTTGTGTAGTGGGGGCGTGTCAGGACTGATCATTGGAAATTATCACAGAGTTCCCAGCATAGCTAGAGAACTGCCCCTGTGCTCTCCTGCTTATAGTGGTCAGTTTTTTATAGGAAAGCAGAGGGACTGGCAGGAACACCAGGGATTTCACACAAAGGAAACAATACATATATAACAGGAGACTTTCTCATACAAGTACATGGCACAGCAGAAACATATCAGGAGTATGAGATGTTGGTTAACAAACACTTTAAGCCAGGGGTAGGCACAGGGTCATCTTAATGTTGATTGGGCCCCCCTTTCCCATGCAGAGAAAAAGTTAACCGCTCAGAGGTCCCAAGGAGCTAAAGCTGAAAGGTAGGATCCAACCCCTGGGTGCAGGCACTGCAATAGTATGCAAAATTGTATGGAGAAAAACCAGGACGGCCGCACTCCAAAAAATGTTTTTTTATAATAAAACAGATCACAACATCAACATGTCACAGCAAAAAACAGAAAAGAGCTGACGCGTTTCACACCAAGATACAGTGCTTATTCATAGCTCCCCATGCAATTTCACTTTCCACCTGCTTCGAGACATACAATAATTATCAGCTAGACTAAAAGTCAGTTTACTGTATCAGATCAGGCAGTGATTGCGATTGGTTGCCAGAGGTTACAGCATATCATTACCACTTATTGACTGGTTGCTAAAGGGTTACAGCACACATTACGGCTCACTGATTAGTTGCTAGAGGTTACAGCACACATTACGACTCACTGATTAGTTGCTAGAGGTTACAGCACACATTACGGCTCACTTATTAGTTGCTAGAGGTTACAGCACATGATTTTTTTCTTGTTGATTGGTTGCTAGATATTACTGTACAGTAACACTGCTCATTGGTTGCTAGAGGTTACAGCATATCATCTCTTCAGTGCAGAGGGGCTTGATATAAATGTGTATGCCGCCTTTATTTACATATTAATGCTGCCGGCCTCAGCTATTTACATAAGAATGATGGTTATTTACATGTAAACACAGGGTCTGTAGGTGAGTCATCTGTACACAACAATAGAGCAGAGATGGGCAGCATTAGTAGCAGCACTTTACACTGAGATATCAGGACACAGCACATGACTGAAACTTCAAGGGATGAGGGAATTTAAACTGGGATAGTTGGCAAGTATGAGGCAGCTGCTTTGGGCCCCACAATAGTGACAGGGCCCAGGGCAGCTGCCCCTTTTACCCTGCCTTAGAGACGGCCCCTGGGTAGGCAACCTCGGCCCCCTGGCTGTGGTGAAAATAGGGCCCATGAGACATTGCAAGACCGTGACAATCACAGGCATGACTCCTTTTCACTATAAAACTGTAAACCAAACTTGGAGTGCTGATGTCCTTCTAGATTTTGCTGCATTCGCCATGGAACCGTCCACCGTTGTCATTTCAAACACTTGAAATTTGCAGTGTTTGAGAGAGCAAATAGCTATACAGAGATGTCATATATTTTCAGGTATCCATATCCCAAATATGTTTAAAGTGATCCACATAAATATGTAAAAATGGAACCTTCTGTTTTACTATAAGCATTCAATATGGCCGATTCTCTTTGATGGAACTCTATGGGCAAATCTGTAAATTTCATGCTTCTTTTGGCATTTGTCTTTATAGAACGGGCAGTGTGGAGAAGGAACGAAGTCTCGTAATCTCACGTGTATAGTGCACGATGGTTCCACCTCCGGCGCAGAAAAGCAAGTAGACCCCAAATTGTGTGGCCGGTTACCTGGAGAGGAAAGTCCACTTAGTCTGCCCTGCTACGTACCGTGTCCAGGTAGAGTCGTCATCAGGAAATGTTGTCACATTTATTGCTACTCTCTTGATACATGGGTGGGAAAATATTAGCAATTTCTAGGGGAAAAAGGTCAAAAAACTGAAAAAAAAATAAGAAAAGATGGACTTTTAAGGTTGCCACTATAAACCCCAATTAGGAAAAAAATGGATCTCACATAGAGATAAAAATATTACATTTATTGGAATTACATATAAAACACATGACTAAAGAAATACATAAACATGTCTGTATGAACTACTGTCCTACATAAGACAATTGGAACAGGGAGCTGATAATGGAAAAACACATGGATGGCCCTGTGATGATGACACTGTGGTCCAAGAAGATTCCTTCTGTCTGGGGACCAAACGGATGGAGGTGCAAATATCAGCACCAATGGATCACTACACGTTTCGCCGATAGCTTCTTCAGGGGAACCCTATTGGTACTAAGGGTACATTATAATTACTATTGGGTTCATGTACTTACTGTATATAATCATAAATAATCATTAATAGGTAAGTACATGAAACCAACATGTATATGTACAGTGGAACCTCGGATTACGAGCATAATCTGTTCCAGGAGAATGTCCGTAATCCAAAGTACTTGCATATAAAAGCAAGTTTCCCCATTGAAGTCAATGGAAACAAAAATAATTTCTTCTGCATTGACTTCAATGGCATGCAATACCGCATGCTGCCAGAGGTGGGGGGCGCCGCAGAGCCTCAGGAACACACAGCCCCTAGGAAAGCTCGGCTGACCTTGGCAAACCTCAGAAAGGCTCGGGAACTGAGTTTTTCCAAGCATTTTTGAACGACTCTGAATAACGCAGATGAGCTCCGACCTGCACCATTTAGCACAGCTCGGCTCCGCCCCCCCCTTCTCAGGCCAAACGCGCTACTGCACACTGCTGTGGCTTGAGTCCTGCTTGTGTTGTGAGACAACACTCGCAAACCGAGTGAGGATTTTTCCAAATACAGTGCTCGTATTGCGAAACGCTCATTAACCGCATTACTCGCAATCCGCGGTTCCACTGTATTTCTTTAGGCATGTGTTTTATATGTGTGACGGTATTAGAGCATATCTCCGCCATCCTCTCCCTTCTTCTCCCATAAAAGAAATCACCCCAATATTCCCCGACTAGGAATATCCCTGGAATCGCCGAATAATCCACACATTAGCCATGGCTTAATACTGGATCTAACAGGACACACTTTAATGAAAGTACACAGCACACTTTATACAGGATTTGGAACATCCCGCCCCCAACAACCGCTTTCCTATTGGTCCATTGTAAAGTATTCAGTCTTCACTCTGGTCCTCTAAAAACCATGCAAATGAGGACTTGAAAATGTCTCCGCAGCGATTGGTCCCAAAGCTTGAATAGGGGTGGCCAGAAGCCTGAATATCTGTGTTCAGACAAAAGCCCCAGGGGGTCAATCAATGTGCACAATAGCCAGCCACAGCACAATGGAGCCGTCTGGAGAATTGAGACAGGGCAGAAGTAATTTACACCTTATAATAGAAAGGCTTTAAATAGGGTTATTACACAATGGACAATAAGTATCACTTATGAGTCTGTTGACCTGGCTGGGGTTTAGAATAACAATTAACACCTCTACACACTGGACAATAAAATGTATCTCACAAGCCTGACTCCGGTATGCCATTGAAGGGTCATTGTCCAATTATCCAGGTCTAGAGGCACACAGGCATTAAGATTAGCAGGGAGAGAATTACACTGAAGTATATAGGCAATTGCATAAAAGTCCTTCACAATGGCCCCCCCTTTTCTCCCTGCTCCGGCAACTCGGTTGGACCTTTCCTGGTCCAGTAGAGTTGACGGGTTCAGAGCTTCTAGTCCGAGGTTAACTCCGTTTGGCGTGACAATCCATCGGCATTCCCGTTTTGCTTGCCTGGGCGGTAATGAATCGTAAAGTCATAGGGCTGTAAGGCCAAGCTCCAGCGTAGCAAATGGCCGTTGTCCCCTGAAACCCGGTTAAGCCACACCATGGGGTTGTGATCGGTGATGAGAGTGAAAGCCCGGCCATAAAGGTAAGGTGTGAGCTTTTTGAGGGCCCATCCGCCTTCCTGGTTTGAGGTCCTGGCCCATAATCGGACGGCAAGAGGCTCGCATTCAGTCCTCTCCAAAAGCCCCTGTCCCGGCTAGGCCTGTCACACATCTCCCCTTTTGGCAGGGGACTAACCCAGTAGGAGACACCAGATGGGTTGTCTCTGAATTCAGTCAGTAGTTCCAGTCCCCCGATGCCGGTATCCATACAGTACCCCAAATCACTTGCTCCAAACCGAGCATTACTCACCCCGCCATCCTCTGACTCTCTCAGGGAACACGTCTGCCGCTGGGGAGAGGCCTGGACTGGCACTTCTCCCTGGAGTCCTTTCAGCCGCTGGAGAGATGACAGGGTGGCTGGGCTCAGTCCATCATGCTGTTGGGGATCTGGGCCAACTGGCCACCATTTATGGGTTATACCAGTGGAGACTGAAGTCTCATCCACTGGTGTGAGGTGAAAATCCCCCAGTGCTTGCAAAGCAAAGCCGACATCCTCCTCTTTCAGTCCTGTACCATTTTCTGGGGTTGTGCCAGTGGAGACTGAAGTCCCATCCACTACCACAGGGACCCCTTCTTCTGTTAGGTGAAAGCAGAGGCCCGGGGCACTCTGCTCTGTTGCCAGCTCTTCCGCTGGGTTGCTCTGAGTGGAGACCACAGTCCCATCCACCGATATCCGCTCAAGCTGTAGTGGGGTGCAGCCGCCAGTAGCATCTTGTCCTGCTGCCAGGGATTCTGCTGGGAGTAAGAGCTTTACCACCTCAGCTGGTTGCTGGGGAGGGGGGCCAACCGCCCCGGCTCCCTGGAACTCCACAGTTGGTCCCGGTGCTGGGCAGAGATGGCTGCCAATCTGCCCTGTTGCCAGCACTTCTGCTGGGGATGCATAATCCATAACATCCTCTGAACAGTCCATACATTCTGTAATCTGTGGCTGGGGAGTGATCGCCATCTTATCACCCTGAGCCTCCAAAACTGCCACAGGGGTGGGGCAAAGGTCCTGAACCCTCTGTCCGGTGACCAGCGCTTCAGCTGGGGAAGTTCCTTGTAACTCCACAAATACTGCTCTTGGTGCTGGGCAGAGCACAATGAAGTTTGGCCCTGATCCCAGCTCTTCTGTTGGAGGCCCATCAGGTTGTTTTTCCTCAGCAGAAACATCTATTAAATCCCCTGTCTCTGGAACTGGTGCCTGGGGATAGGGGTTCACCATCTCATGTCCATGGAACCCAGAAGATGCTATAGATCCTGAGCAGAGGCTAGCAGAGCTCGGCCCTGCGGTCAGAACTTCAGCTTTGGGAATGGCAATCTCCAGATTTTCCCCTGACGATTCACTGGCATACTGCTGGACAGGCACATTCCTCCATTCAAGATCGTCCCATGCAGAAACCGGATCAAGGTCAGTCGGCACTTTCTGCATCGGCCATAAGACCTCCGGGTCCATAGCTGCAGGGGCAGGTTGGCAAAGCACACTGTTACCCTGCCACATGGACGATTCTTCAGCCAGGATTTCAGTATTGTCCACTGGTATTTCCTGATAGTCCCAGGCAAAGGGAGCCCGGTCCTGGCGCTGAGCAGAGTCTAGCAGCTGTTTGTAGGCGATCTCAAGGTCCCATTCCCGAGCGGCCAGAAATTCCAAATCTTCCTGTGACCAGTGCGCTTCCGAGATATTCAATTTTTTCTCTCTGTGCTCCATTATGTCCTCCAAGCGCCACTCCCGATCATCCCCAAAGTCGGGATCACTGGACATCCTCCAATACAACAATCCCAGGCCATCATAGTCATAGCCTTCTGTGGGGCTGTCATCCGCTGACCACGGGCACTCTTGGGCTACATACCACCGGAGGGCTCTGTAGCTCTCATCCAGCTGCATCTCTGCCCTGAGCAGCCTGCTTAATTCCGCTATCCACTCCTGCTTCGGTTGTTCCCCCAACAACGGCAGTCGTACGTCATACTGCGGCCAGTACCTTGCATAGATGTAGGGCAGGACTTCTCCTTGGTGTTGCTGCTCCAGAGCTAGCGCTTCCTTCCAGAGTTGGCACCGAATCACATCCGCCCATCCCAGCAGGACCTCCTCTGATTCTGGTCCTGTGTGCTGCATCCGCATCTCTTGTAACCTTCTTCTGAATTCCTCTTCCATGGTTACTGGTATCTGTACCTCTCCTCGTCTTTCATTTGGTGCTGCTTCTTTAGGCGTTGTCACCGATCGTCGTATTTCTGCAATTCTCAGCTCAGGTTGCCGCTCTCGTTCTTTCTCATCAAAAGCTTCAAAAGCGCTAAACGGAATCTTCCTTGTGTCTGCTGTGCTGTACTCACTGTTTGGAGAATGTGCGGCTGCTTGTTGAACTGCTGCCAGTTTTAACTGTAGTTCTGCGTTTCTTATTTGTTTAGCCTCCTCCGCTACCAGGGTCATCACTTTCAGCACCACATCCGCCGTTGGGTTCGGACCGAACCATGCTAATTTCTCTCTTATTAGCTTGTTAGCTGGTGATTCCTCATCCTGAATCACTGGTGTCCCCATCTTCTGTACTGCAGGCCTTGCTGCAACCGAGTTCTCCTGGTCTAGCTCCATTTATTCTGCTATGATGACACGCTCGGTTTTGCTGCTAGCAATCCTTCCACAAACTTCCAGTAGTCCTTTCCGTGTATTTCTTTTAAGCAGGGTGTACCAGTCTTCCATTCACTGTTCCCAGTGTCTGCTTGGAATCCTGGTGTAAAGGAAAGTAGAAGGGAAAATCCCGCTGCTGCCATCCAGTGTGACGGTATTAGAGCATATCTCCGCCATCCTCTCCCTTCTTCTCCCATAAAAGAAATCACCCCAATATTCCCCGACTAGGAATATCCCTGGAATCGCCGAATAATCCACACATTAGCCATGGCTTAATACTGGATCTAACAGGACACACTTTAATGAAAGTACACAGCACACTTTATACAGGATTTGGAACATCCCGCCCCCAACAACCGCTTTCCTATTGGTCCATTGTAAAGTATTCAGTCTTCACTCTGGTCCTCTAAAAACCATGCAAATGAGGACTTGAAAATGTCTCCGCAGCGATTGGTCCCAAAGCTTGAATAGGGGTGGCCAGAAGCCTGAATATCTGTGTTCAGACAAAAGCCCCAGGGGGTCAATCAATGTGCACAATAGCCAGCCACAGAACAATGGAGCCGTCTGGAGAATTGAGACAGGGCAGAAGTAATTTACACCTTATAATAGAAAGGCTTTAAATAGGGTTATTACACAATGGACAATAAGTATCACTTATGAGTCTGTTGACCTGGCTGGGGTTTAGAATAACAATTAACACCTCTACACACTGGACAATAAAATGTATCTCACAAGCCTGACTCCGGTATGCCATTGAAGGGTCATTGTCCAATTATCCAGGTCTAGAGGCACACAGGCATTAAGATTAGCAGGGAGAGAATTACACTGAAGTATATAGGCAATTGCATAAAAGTCCTTCACAATATGTAATTCCAATAAATGTTATATTTTTATCTCTATGTGAGACACATTTTTTCCGAATCAGGGTTTATAGTGGCAACCTTAAAAGTCCATATTTTTACCTCTTATCTTTTTTTCGTCTATATGTAACATTGGATGTGGTGCCGCGCTCTGCAGTATATATCTCTCCTGGGCTGCTGAAAGAACTCAAACCAAATCTTTTTTTTCTCTGTTATGGATAGACTGGTGAAGTGTTAGAATCTCTGTCACATTTTTATTGGTATCTGTGTCCCCATTGATGACCTTCAGAGGTAGGAGATTTCTCCAATAGGACAGTATATTTTTTAAATAGAATATATATATTGAAGAGTTAGGGCCCCTTTTACACACACGTGTCCGTATACGGACTCCCCTATGCTCAGCAGGGATCGCTCTGTCGATCCCCACTGAGCAGGCAGATGACAGGTGGGTCTCTGCACACTGTGTAGGGACCGACCTGTCAGAGCGCTGCTCTCCCCTATGGGGGATCAAATGAAGACGGACCGTAGAGTCCATTTTTATCCGATCCGATCCGCACGACGGATGGAAAATAGGGTCTTCCATCCGTCACACTTTAGCGGATCAGAGTGGGTTGGATGTCAGGGGACATGTCACTGCTGACATCCGTTGCTCCATAGACCTGTATGGAGCATCTGTTCAGGTCCACCTAAAAAACTGACAGGAAGACCTCAACGGTCCACCCGTGTGAAAGGGGCCGCAAGCCTCGTATATACGACCGGGTTTCTCTGCAAAAACCAGCAAGAAAACTGCTTCTCGCCGAGATTCCTGTGCGTGTGTACGAGGCATTCAGGTTTCTCGTCCGGAAATCTGGCCAGAATCTCGACGAGAAAAAAAGAGAACCTGCTCTCTTTTTTCTCGTGGAGATTCTTGTTGGCCTGTTTCCAGACGAGAAACCCGAGAGTGGGTATACTTACCTGTCACTGTGGAAACCCGCTCATGCTCGAAATGACTTTGAGGCATGCGCGGTAGCTTCCACGCCATAGATAGGGCAAAGCAAGATGGTGGCGACGGCATCGAATGTTAGGAGCGCATGCTCGTTGTACGCAATGACGTCACTGCGTTCTTTTCCTTCAAGAGAACCGCGGTTCTTTTGAAACGAAAGTCTGTACACTCCGGCGGCAAGAGTTTCTTGCCAAAAATCTTTTCAGGGAAAACGACGAGATTCTCGGTCGTGTGTACGAGGCCATAGACTTTTATTTTTATCTGAGTTGCCTTTAGAAAAATTCCAGTTTACACCATATCTAAGACACAGGGGTCACCAAGACAGGAAGTGAGAGAAATTCTCACTAACAGGGATCCAAAAACCAAAAAAAGCCACGCAGAAGTTTTAAATATACTTCACTCTACAGTCCAAAGTACGGAAGTGGCCAGCACTATTTTCTCTGGTAAAACCTCATCCATCGTTGCTCAGCTCCCCTCCGGTGTTAATATTTTTTTGGGCATTTTGGTGGGTGAGTAACTCTTGTGGAAAGTCTTCCCAGAAGTTTAGAGGCTGTGATAGCTGTGAAGGGGGTGCCAGCTTTGTATTAATGCCCATGATTGTGGAATGGGTTGTCCAACAAGCTCATATAGATGGGAACATCAAGGGGGTTATTTACGAAAAGGTAAATCCACTTTGCACTACAAGTGCAAACTAAAAGTGCAAAGTGCACTTGAAATTGCACTGAAAGTGCAGCTGCTGTAAATCTGAGGGGTTGATCTGAAACGAGGGGAAGCTCTGCTGATTAGATCATCCAATAATGTGCAAGCTAAAATGCTGTTTTTTTTATTTTCCTTGCATGTCCCCCTCGGATTTACAGCGACTGCACTTCTAAGTGCACTTTCAGCGCACTTTGCACTTGTAGTTTGCACTTGTCGTAACTAACCCCCCAAGTGTCCACAAACCTTTGCCCATATAATGTATTTTTGGAACGCAACTCAAATTTTGAGAAATAATTTTCAGTGTGGCGTAATATTATTATTATACAGAATTGATATAGTGCAGACAGTTTATGTACCACTTTACGACATAAGGGCAGACAGTACAATTACAATGCAGTTTAATACAGTAAGAATCAGAGAGCCCTGCTCGTTAGAGCTTACAATCTACAGTGTCCACTGTTCAGGATGCTCAATTTAATTTTCCTACCCCAATATCCCCCTCATCTGCAAGAGGAGATAGTACTTTATACTAATGCTGAGATCTGTATGTTATTATTTGCTGTTCTAGGTGATTGTCATCTCGCTGAATGGTCCCAGTGGAGCTCTTGTGAGGTCACGTGCATTGATGGGCGCAGTTTTGAAACCTTCGGACTCCAGACAAGGTCGAAAACGTTCATTGTGCAGTCAATAGAGAACCAGGAGGAATGTCCAAAGCCAGTCATCGAGACCAGGCCCTGCACAGGTTCAAATCTATTTTAAACTTTTTGCTATAATAAATCCCCCCCCCCCAAAGAAAAATGTACAATAAAAAAAAATTCTTTAGGCCAGTATGTATTCTTCTAGATATTTTTGTTAAAAAAATCGCAATAAGAGTATATTGATTGGTTTACAAAATAGGGGATATATTTATGGAATTTTTATGATGATTTTTTATTTTTATTAATAGTAATGGCTAACCACTGATTACTGTAAAAATGTCACTGGCACTGAAGGGGTTAACACTAGGGGGCGATCAAAGGGAGGTGTTTCCAGCTGTGGGGGAGTGGACTGCCTGGAGGAGGAGAGAGATCCTAGTTCCTGATCACTAGGAATAGATGATCTCTCTCTACTACCCTGACAGAACGGGGATCTGTTTGTTTGTAGACAGATCACTGTTTTGGCTTTCTGTGGAGTGATTGCGGGTGGCTGGCAGACTTTGTGGCCACATGCATTGGCTCCAGCGTCACGCTGCGTGCATGCCTGCTATTGCTTTTAAAGTGCACCTACATCGATTTGCACCAACTTGCCACAGTATAATGGCGGCTGGCCCGCTATCAGTTAAATACACATTATGCAGGCATGGTCCATAATAAATACCACAAATCTGTCCATTCAGGGCCAATCAACAGCTTTCCTTTAATGTAGGGTGACCAGACATCTGCAGTTTTAGGGGACAGTCCCCTGATTGAAGACACTGTCCCCGGACCAAGTCTGTCCCTGGTTTTGTCCCAAGATTGGATTTAATAGGGGCGGGGGCAATTTCAAAGACAGTCAGTGCAGAATTAAAAAAAATAGAATTACACACCCCCGCTCCGCCGTGCCTACTAGTATAGGGGGGTTGTATTTTTCCCATTATCTGTGCCCCTCTCTGATGATCATGTGCTGGTCGGAACGTAGGGGATATTTCTTCAGCTCCGCTCGCATGTTCTTCTGCCTTGGCTCAAATCCTGGCCAACCACCTGCCTATCTCCTTGCCTTCCCTGGCGGAGTGATCTTCCTCCGCTCCCCATCCAGTAGTAGCCGGGGCCCGAAGAGTAAGACTTGAGAGGCTGTGAGGGTCCTGGAGAGTAAGACTTGAGAGGCTGTGAGGCGGGCGGCGACCGGCAAAGAGTCGCTGATTGTTGCCATTACTATTAAAGAAAAAATATGTCCCCGGATTTAATTTTAAAAATCTGGTCACCTTACTTTAATGCCCCCTCCCCTGCAGCAGCAGCATATACATGCCTTTCCTTCTGTCTCCCACCACACCTGTAAATATGAAAGAGCATGTAACTCACTCGTCCTCTCGAGTAACATTGCTGGTGATTGGCTCAGTACTCTCATCCAGGCCCGTCGCTACAGAATAGGCAAAACAAACAATCGCGTGGTACAGGAGATTCAGTTTCCTGTTCCCAGAAGGACTGACAGGAAGTGCACACTGAGTGCTCACTTCCTTTCAGTCCGGCCGGGAACACAGGAAACTGAATCTCCTGTACCTGGCCCGGGTACTATCTGATAGGGGACTGGGGACCCATAATGTTAGAACACCGGACTGACAGGAAGAAGAGGAGCTCGGCCACGCTACAGCAGCAGCCTACAGGGAAGAAGGGGAGGTGAGAATAGAAAAACATAAGGACTAGGGAGGGGGGGAGGAGTAAGAACATGGGTGTAAAAAATTAGTGTAGGGTTAACGTAGGCTGTGCATAGGGGGGGTGCTTGGGGACCCCCATTTTGGTTGGGGCCCCCAAATTCCTTTAAACGGCCCTGCTCTCACCCCCTCCCCCCCCTCCATAACTTTCCACTGTACATTGCCCACCCCTTGCTATAGAAGCAATGGCTCTAAACTACATAGACTCATAAAGCAAATACTTGCTGATGTACATAAAAAGTGAATACCAATTTTTAATACTCCTGCTGTATTACAAAGAGGCGTTATATTGGAAAGCACTCCGCTCTATTTGAAAAGCTGTTTGCAAATCGTTTTAAAAAAATGATGTTGTAATCATCAGACATGAAATGTGCCAAAATCTTTGTTGAATATACTATAGATATTGGCATATTTAAAATAAACTGTTTTATGTGTTCCAAATTGCTATGCAAAGCAGGCGCAGACAGCAGCTATTACAACAACATAATACATAAATGCTTGAAAGACAAGGAATTAGAAGCTTGTCAATATATTGGGAGAGAATATATGAGAGATGAAGTAGATTTGATGGCAGTAGTGGTGTGCTTCCAGAACCGTTAGATGTTTGGGGGAAAGGATTCCATGAGGAGAGTGGACAGATTGGGATAGGGCATTCCAGAGGAAGGGAGAAGCTCTGGAGAAGTCCTGGAGGTGAGAATGGTAGGAGGTGATGGGCAAGCGAAAAAGCAGGGAGTCTTAAACCTTGTACACTCGATCGGTATTCCATCGGACAAATACGTCATTTTTTTTCGTAGGGCATGAACTTGTTCTGCATACAGACGGCAGTACTTTTTCAGCCAACATTCACAGAACTACGTGGAATTTTTTGCGAAAGAAGTTGGCCATGATCTTTTATTGCATACAAACGGTCAAGAATTGTTGGCCAACTTACACTAACGTAGTGACGTACTAGATATACTACTTGATTTTTTAGCTCTTTACCGCCACCCTTTGGGCAACTTCTGCTAATGTTGGCTGATGGTTAGCATTGGTTCGGAGCATGAGTGTTGTTGTCGGAATATCTGATCGTGTGTACGGGCCTTTAGAAGGAGGGAAGAGGATGGTGCTATAAAAATGCACTGATTACTGTATAAATGTCACTGGCAGGGGAGAGGTGAGACACTAGGGGGCGTTCAAAGGGTTAACTGTGTTCCCTAGGTGTGTTCTAACTGTGGTGGGGATGGGACTGACTAGGGGAAGAGACTGATCACTGTTCATACTTGATATGAACACACAATCTGTCTCCGCTCCCGTGAGAGAACCAGGATTTGTGTGTTTACACACAAAGATCCCAGTTCTCGCTCTATCACGAGCGATTGCAGGTTCCGGGCGGTCATTGCGCCCGCTGTGCACTCTCATTGGATCGGGGGACACATTTCAGGTGCACGCACGTCGCTGGAGTCGTCTTAAAGAGCCGGCGTACATCCACGATGGCTCGCACAGGGGAGCCAACCTGCCGCAGTATAACTGCGGTGGCTGGTCCGGAAGCGGTTAAATATATTTTAGTTAGCGTGTTCAACACTTTTCCCCCATGCCATTCCATTTTATTACACATTACTTAATTTCTGAATGTATTTGTTTTGGTGTCTTTGTATGTATGGTTTGCATGGGTTGTTACCAAGATGTGGTGAACATTTCATGTCAATAGCAGCTTTAGAAATATATTTACCTAGAAAAAAGATGACGTGTTCAATACTTATTTTACCTCCTATTTACACTACAGTGGAACCTCGGATTACGAGCATAATCCGTTCAGGAGAATGCGCGTAATCCAAAGTACTCGTATATCAAAGCGAGTTTCCCCATTGAAGTCAATGGAAATGAAAATAATTTGTTCTGCATTGACTTGAATGGCATGCAATACCAGAGGCGTGCGGCGCTGGAGAGCCTCGAAAACAGCCGAAAAGACCCGAGGACACCTCGGCTGACCTCGACAAACCTCGGAAAAACGTTGTTCCCGAGATCTGCCGAGGTCAGCCATACTGTTCTCGGGCCTTTCTCTGCATTTACGAACGGCGTCGATCGGCTGCGATTGGTGACATTCGGCTCTGATCGGCTTTGGCGCCCCCCCCACCTCAGGCAAAGAGCGGTACCGAACACTCGCAAATAGTTACGATTTAAAAAAATACAGTGCTCATATTGTGAAACGCTTGTTAACCACTTAAGCCCCGGACCATTATGCAGGTAAAGGACCTTGCCGCTTTTTGCGATTCGGCACTGCAACACTTTAACTGACAATTGCGTGGTCGTGCGACGTGGCTCCCAAACTAAGTTAGCGTCCTTCTTTTCCCACAAATAGAGCTTTCTTTTGTTGGAATTTGATCACCTCTGTGGTTTTTATTTTTTGTGCTACAAACAAAAATAGAGCGACAATTTAAAAAAAAAATTCAATATTTTTTACTTTTTGGTATAATAAATATGTTTAGGCCGATATGTATTCTTCTACATATTTTTGGTAAAAAAAATGCAATAAGCGTTTGATTGGTTTGTGCAAAATGTATAGCGTTTACAAAATAGAGGATAGTTTTATGTTATTTTTATTAAAAAAAATTTTACTACTAATGGCAGCGATCAGTGATTTTTTTTCGTGACTGCGACATTATGGCGGACACATTGGACACTTTTGACACATTTTTGGGATCACAACGATCCCAAAAATGTGTCAAAAGTGTCCAATGTGTCCGCCATAATATCTCAGTCACGGAAAAAAATCACTGATCGCTGCCATTAGTAGTAAAAAAAAAAAAAATTCTCAGCGAAAAGTGCTATAAAAATGCACTAGTTACTGTAAACATGACAATGGCAGGGAAATGGTTAACCACTAGGAGACGCTGTAGGGGCTAAGTGTGTCCTATTGTGTGTTTCTTACTGTAGGGGGCGTGGCTGGACGTGTGACATCACTGATCGTCGTTCCCTATGACAGAGAACAGACGATCAGTGACACTGCCACAGAGAAGAACGGGGAAGGATGTGTTTACACACACCTCTCCCCATTCTTCAGCTCCTGTGACCCGATTGTGGGACACCGGCCCCGATTGGGTCCGCGGGTCCCATGGGCACAGTCACGGAGCTTCGGACCGGGTTGCAAGCGTGCCGGCGGCGGCACGCTTGCGACCCATGGTTGGATTCCTAAAGGGGACGTGCATGTACGCTCTTGTGCCCAGCCATGCCATTTTGTCGCCGTATATCGTCGTGTGGCGGTCCTTAAGTGGTTAACAGCGTTACTCGCAATCTGAGGTTCCATTGTATAAAAAGGTTGAAATAACCTAGCCAGTTGTTTCTGACACACAATTCTTTCACTAAAATACATTCATTTTGGGTTTACTTTTTCTTTCCATGCTCTGCTCTTTTAACGTGTCTTGCTGAGCATTTGGAATGAAATATCACAACGATATTAAGAGATGCCAGCAACAATTATTCCTCCAGTTTTGACACAGGTGCAGTTGGCAGCATCACACAAAGCTGAGATCCGTAAGCTGGCAGTGTGAATTCCAAATCTAATAACTGCTTGAAAAAATTAGACTTATTCAGCTTCTGTAACTCACTTACCATTAATAATTCCAGGAAACTGGTTCCTCATTAGAAGTACAGCTAAGCAAATTTTGGTTCCAGAAAATCGCAATATTCTTTGCCCAATGTTCCCTCTCATGTCACAGCTTCAGCAATACTGCGCACAGGACTAAATGTGCCAATCTCATCTATTACATATAATTAGCTGCCTACAGCCGAGATTCTGACTTGGCTAAAGCAGGCTGTGAGTATAATGAGTTTAATACACAGAGGAATAATGCGATTATTTAACTGGTGTTGTTTGTGTGTTTACCTGCAGGAGGCAAGTGTTTCCGGTACATATGGAAAATGAGTCCATGGAAGGATAACAAGAGGACGGTTTGGTGTCAGCGATCCGATGGAACAAATGTCACAGGTGGGAACCGATAAAACATTATTCCCCCTTTCACAGTTCCTGTCAATTTATTATTTTGCTGGACACTTTACAGCTGGTATACGCTATATGGCCTAACGGTTGTGAACACCTGAGCATCACACTTATGCCGCGTACACACGGTCGTTTTTTGCGATGAAAAAAAACGACGTTTTTTAAAACGTCATTTAAATTGAAAAAAACGACCAAAAAAAAATTCCAACATGCTTGAATTTTTTGTGTCGTTTTTCAAAACGTTGTTTTTTGTTTCACAAAAAGTCACCGTGTGTAGCAAAAACGTCGTTTAAAACGACGTTTTTCAACCCGCGCATGCCCAGAAGCTAGTTATGAAGCGAGCTTCAATGGAAAAGTGTGGTGAACGTAACCTCGTTTTTTGTGAAAAAAACGATGGTGTGTATGCAACATCGTCTTTGAAAGTGACGTTTCAAAAACGTCGTTTTTTACTTCACAAAAAACGTCGTTTTTTTTCATCGCAAAAAACGACCGTGTGTACGCGGTATTAGGGCCATAGGTGTGCGCAGCCGATTGCATAAGGGTGTGCACCCCAAAGCTCAAACACACAAGTTTACACACACATATATATATATACACACAGGGCTTTTTTTCAGGGGGAACTTGGGGGAACTCAGTTCCACCACCTTTGGCTCAGACCCTTTGGTGCCTGCTCACCACAATCACTTGTAAACACAGAAGTCTGGTTTCTGTGTTTACAAGTGACAGCTCTGTGTAACCCCCTGAACTCTGCACTCCTGGTATTTAATGCCCCTTTAAGACCCTTCTACTGTTTGTGAAATCTGAACGGGGTCATGGTTGAGTTCCTGCACCTATTTTCGGAGAAAAAAAAGCTATGTATATATATATATATATATATATATATATATATATATATATATATATATATAATATATATATATATATATATTATACATTGCAGTATGGCAATGGACAGTGTCACTAAAGCAGTGGACAATGTCAGTAGGGCAGAGGATGGGGTCAGTAGTTTCTTTTTATTATTATTTATTTTATTTTTTCCATCATTATTTATTGCTAATTTATTTACTTTTTTTGCAATTTATTAGGATTAATAGGGGGCTTTGGTGAAATATCAGGGCTCTTCTTTTTTCTTCTTTTACTGGTTGAACTAGATCAGGGGTGTTCAAACTTTTTTCAAAGATTTGATGAAGTGAACATGCATGAGGGCCGACTATTTTGCCTGACATTCTTGGAACCATTAAAATTTGGTTTAAGTGTGTTTGTCCGAGCACTAATACACTGCCCAACAAGAATTATCTTGCCTTTGTGGCTGTGTGGGGTGAGTTTGGGCGCGTTATTTGGATATACCGTATTTATTGACGTATAAACGCACAGGCTTACCATTGCAACCAATGCAGCCTTACCACTGCAACCAATGCAGCCTTACCATTGCAACCAATGCAGCCTTACCATTGCAACCAATGCAGCCTTACTATTGCAACCAAAGCAGCCTTACCATTGCAACCAATGCAGCCTTACCATTGCAACCAATGCAGCCTTACCATTGCAACCAATGCAGCCTTACCATTGCAACCAATGCAGCCTTACCATTGCAACCAATGCAGCCTTACCATTGCAACCAATGCAGCCTTACCATTGCAACCAATGCAGCCTTACCATTGCAACCAATGCAGCCTTACCATTGCAACCAATGCAGCCTTACTATTGCAACCAATGCAGCCTTTCTATTGCAACCAATGCAGCCTCACCATTGCAACCAATGCAGCCTTACCATTGCAACCAATGCAGCCTTACTATTGCAACCAATGCAGCCTTACCATTGCAACCAATGCAGCCTTACCATTGCAACCAATGCAGCCTCACATGTGCCATAAATGCAGCCTCACATGTGCCATAAATGCAGCCTTACCATTGCCATCAGTGCACCCTGATCGATGCCCATCTGCAGCCTCGGAAGGCAGAGGGAGGGGGGCGGGACGAGTGCCAACAGATTACAAACAGGAGAATCTCTTGTTTACTCTGTTTAACAAGAACGAGCGCTCCTCCCGTCTCATAACTTGATTCTGAACATGCGCAGGTTTTTAAAGTCGTTTTAACCCACACACAAACTTTTTTAACAACCCGAAAAACGACATTGTTTAAAACGACGTTAAAAATGCAGCATGTTCGGAAAAAAAAAATGTTGTTTTTTAGAACCCGAAAAATGAAGTGAAGCCCACACACGATCATTTTAAATTACATTTTTTTAAAACAATGTTTTTTTCATGCTGAAAAATGATCGTGTGTACATGGGGGTGCGTGCAATAACCTTTGGGGCACCTCCTGTCAAAATTAGGCTTATCTTAGTCATTTTTTTTCCCATACAGGATCACTTTAAGCTTTTAAAGTCCTAAACTGAAAGTGTTGCAAATGTAATGAACATAAGTGGTAATTGATTTTAATTAGTTTGTGTTTATGCTACTAATTACAGACCCCCTCTTGGTCCCAAGTGAAAAGGGAGGGTGCTTTATTGCTGTAGTAATTAAGCTACGATAAAGATCAACTGAGGCTGAAATGTGTAAGCTATTGTTGTTTTTTTATGGGCAAGAGAATGTGAAATAAAGACTAAAGCCAGCTATATATGGATCGCATCTTGGCCGGTTCTGTAAGTATCGGCCGAGATTCGACTGATTGTACCCAAGTGGCATTTTTATAGTAATCAATGCATTTTTATTTCACTGATCGCTATAAAAATGCCAATGGTCCCAAAAATGTGTCAAAAGTGTCCGAAGTGTCCGCCATAAGGTCGCAGTACCGATAAAAATTGCTGATCGCTGCCATTACTAGTAAAACACATAACCCCTACAGTGCCCCCTAGTGGTTAACTACTAAACTGCAATTGTCATTTTCACAGTAAACAATGCATTGTTATAGCACTTTTTGCTGTGAAAATGACAATGGTCCCAAAAATGTGCCAAAATTGTCCGCCATAATGTCGCAGTCACGAAAAAAATCTTTTGCGCAAACCAATCAATAAACGCTTATTGCGATTTTTTTTTTACGAAAAATAGGTACAAAAGGGTTGATGAAAGAAGAGGAGAACTTGAGGTGTCAGGCCTGGATATGAACAGGGCAGACTTGCCCTCAGTAGTACCAATTTCGAAACTCGTCGCCACTTCTGCTGAGTGAAAAGTGAAAGAGTGAAAAAAATCACTAATCGTCGCCATTAGTAGTAAAAAAAAAATTATAAATAAAAATGCAATAAAACTGTCGCCTGTTTTGTAGACGCTGTAACTTTTGCGCAAACCAATCAATAAACGCTTATTGCGATTTTTTTTAACGAAAAATAGGTAGAAGAATACGTATTGGCCTAAACTCAGGAAAAAAATAGTTTTTTATATATATTTTGGGGGGATATTTATTACAGCAAAAAGTAAAAAATATTAATGTTTTTCAAAATTGCCGCTCTATTTTTGTTTATAGCCCAAAAACTAAAAATGATCAAATACCACCAAAAGAAAGCTCTATTTGTGGGGAAAAAAAGGCACCAATTTTGTTTGGGAGCCACGTCGCACGACAGCGCAATTGTCAGTTAAAGCGACGCAGTGCCGAATCTCAAAAAGTGGCCCGGTCATTGACCAGCAATATGGTCCGGGGGCTGAAGTGGTTAATTGATAGAGACACTCACTGAGCAATCAGGAGGCTACTAAGACGTAAAAGAGGGCGGGGCCAAGCATGAATTTTACAGCAAAATCGAGATCTGTAAATAACTTCAGCTGCTTATATCTTGGGATTATCTGACATGCGCTTTTCACTGAAAAGTGACCCGATTATGCATTTTCCTTGTCTGCTCAGCGTGCATGGTCCAGGTTTCTGACAAGTTTATTTAAAGCTGGAAAAGCCGAAGCACTTAGTGGCAGTGTGCCCAGAATAAGAGGCGACTTTTCTGGTGGGTAAAGGTGATCGCAGACACCACATGGGGAACTCTCAACATTTAAAAGCACACAAAGGTTGACAGGTTGGCTTGAAACGTTAGCGGGATCTGACCATACACCGTGATCTACGGACATCTTACAAACAAAAGATCAGAAAACTGCCACAGTTCAAATCATGTCTAAAGTTTAACACAAGATCCGCGTTCAACTGGAACAAGGCTTTTATACAAAAATAAGATTTTCTGTTGAAATGTGAAGTTTGGTAGTTTGAGTAAATATTTCATATATTAGCAAACTTATCACACTTTGCTAAAAGCAAGAATAGGAGTTGGTTTAGTAAAACTGGAGAGTGCAAATTTCTGGTGCAGTTCTGCATAGGAGCCAATTAGTCTTTAACCTCAGCTTGTTCAATTAACCTCCCTAGCGGTAATCCCTAGCAGGGCCAATGCTACCACTAGGCAAACTAGGCAGCTGCCTAGGGCACCTGGCTGCTGGTGTTCCTATTCTCTTCTCTCTGCAGCAAGCAACTAAGGCTGCATTCACACCTAGGCATAGGCGATTTGCAGCGTTTTGTACCGCGATTTGTTGCGACAAATTGCAGCATTTTGTACCGCGATGTGCTGCGACAAAACGCGTCGTTTTTAACCGCGTTTTTTTAACAGGTCATTGTCGGCTATGCCGAACGCCAAAGCCACCTGATACCGCGCGTCAAAAAAGGGTCCGGGACTTGTTTGAGCTTCACGCGATCGGCGTTTCGGTGTGGAGATGTGAACCATCTCCATAGAGATTATTGTTATTTCTCCCCTCCAGTGTATTCTAGAGTCGCGCTTCAGGCAACAAAATGCCTAGGTGTGAATGGAGCCTAATGCCGCGTACACACGATCACTTTTTGTGATGAAAAAGGAAGTTTTTAAACCCGCGCATGCTTAGAAGCAAGTTATAAGACGGAGCTTCAATGGAACAGAGTGCCGTCGAACGTGGTGTATGTCACCGCGCTTTGCTAGAGCATTTTGGAAAAACTATGGTGTGTATGCAACGTCGTTTTGGAAAATGAAGTTTGAAAAACTTCGTTTTTTTTTCATGAGATGAAACGTCTTTTTTTAACATCGTTTTGCCCACACACCATCACTTTTTATGACACAAGAAACGACGTTTTGAAAAACGACACAAAAAATTCAAGTATGTTTGAATTTTTTTTTGGTCGCTTTTTTGAAGACATAAAACAACGTTTTGCCCACACACGATCATTTTAAATAACGTTTTTGAAAACGTCGTTTTTTTTCAATCACGAAAACTGATCGTGTGTACGCGGCTTAAGTCTCTGCATTAGCCGTGCAAACTGAGGAAAAAAAATGTTTTTTTTATATCTTTTTTGGGGATATTTATTATAGCAAAAAGTAAAAAATATTGCATTGTTTTCAAAATTGTTGCTCTATTTTTGTTTATATCACAAAAAATAAAAGCCGCAGGTGATCAAATACCACCAAAAGAAAGCTCTATTTGTGGGAAAAAAAGGACGCCAATTTTGTTTGGAAGCCACGTCGCACAACCGCGCAATTGTCGGTTAAAGCGACGCAGTGCCAAATCGCAAAAAGGGGCATGGTCCTTTACCTGCATAATGGTCTGGGTCTTAAGTGGTTAATGTTGTTTTTTTTATCGGGGAATAGAGAGCAGATCTCCAGTGACTACACTGGCTAAATTGGGGAAAATAGAGATTTTTATTATTTAAGGAATACATAAATAAAAAATAAAAAATTGAAATTTTTCTAAAGTAATTTTTTTTTCAGCTCCCCCATGTTAGTAGTATGATTATCACGGTGAAACAAAATATTCCTGAAAGCTATGTAGCGCTACCCTCGAAGGAGCCGCTGATTGATTGTTGGGATCGGCACATTAAGTTACCCTAGCGTTGTCTAGGGGTGTGATGCAGGAACAAAGTAGTGAGCGGAGGTCCAGACAGTCAATAAAGGTTTTTCCAATGCTTTATTTCCAGGCCAACATCAACTTCAGTTAGGAAGGAAAAGGGTTGATGAAAGAAGAGGAGAACTTGCGGTGTCAGGCCTGGATATGAACAGGGCAGACTTGCCCTCAGTAGTACCAATTTCGAAACTCGTCGCCACTTCTGCCTGAGTGGGTGAAGTGCCCACGAACAGGTCCCTCTCGCAAACCTGGCAGCCGAGGTGTCACTTTAGATGTCTGGGAGGAACAGGCCTCTCCCACAGACCTGGCTCTAGAGCCTTTGCCACAGGCCAATTGCTTTAGATGAGATTAGGTGGATGAACAGAGCGAATCCTCCCAGTAGACTCCAGCACAGCTCACCGGGAGACAGTAAAGCGTACCTGTCAGCATCCCGGTCACCAGATCCCCGATTGGTTCGTTCAAGCCTTGTTGGACAACCTGCCTTGGGGTTCCCCTCGAGCCGATCCCCCAATCGCAAGGCACCCAGCCTGGGATCCTCTCAATAGGACTGGGAACCAAGTAAGTCACTGGGGTCCCCTTTCGCCTCCGGTTGAGGCTCGGTGAAGCCTGTAAGCTTGGCCAGGTGGGCCACGCCGGCGAGGTCCTAGGATGCACGCACCCTAAAGGTGGATGCCGCACCTGGAACCGGGACCCCGCAAATATTTTAGAACACATGACACCTCTCACAAATATACCGCTCCCCAGCATGCCCCGCGAGGGAAGAACTCCTCCAATTGGCTGCTGGGGAAGACTTGCTCTGCCAGAAACCCCTCTGGCGCCAACTGCCGACCAGAGATGATACCACATCCCTAGAATGCAGACTGACCCAGGAGACCTTTCTGGAATGACAGAGGTCACAATTTAGGTAAATCTTGAATGGGAGCAAGGTAACTCTCCCATTCCAACTAACTTTAGCGTAGTGCCCATCAGGGCTCAAGTCTTGCGGGAACGCGTGGGAACGGAGTTCCTGCACTTTTTTCACAGCAGGAACGCAGTTCCCTTTGCAGGACTAGAGCAGCCGAGAGCAGCTAAGCCGCCCGAGCCAATCCTTCACTAAGCGGCGATGCCCAGCTCGAGTCACTGTCAGGGGCAGGCGAACCTTAGTAATCCTTTATGTTACTGGCCTCTTCCTGTATATGGATTCATCAGGTAGTGGGCGTGTATTCCGTCACTTCCTCAATGCCGCAATGTCTCCTGGGAGCTTTTGTCATCGTTCCCAGGAGACATTGCGGAGGTCTGCCACTACTTTTTGCGGGATTTAAAAAAAACTTGCTTAAAGTTCCCAGAAGAACTCGCGGCAGACCTCCGCAATGTCTCCTGGGAACAATGACAAAAGCTCCCAGGAGACGTTGTGGCATCGAGGACGTGACGGAATACTCGCACACTACCCGATTAATCCATATACAGGAAGAGGCCAGTAACATAAAGCATTACTAAGGTACAGTGCATCAGGAAAAAAAATGTGGTTTAGTAATTATGCATATGAGCGTATCATTTTTTTTTTTTGGTGGGGGAGTGGATCTTGGGTGGGAGTTCCCAGACTTTTTTCCCCAGGACTTGACCCCTGGTGCCCATACTGAAACTAAGGGGGCGCTACATGTACAATGGAAGATTTATTGATTTCGCTACCACCTCTCTATCGAGATTTCTTACCGAGAGCAAAGGAACAAAAAACTCCATCAGACTCGAGAGTGCTCAAAGCAAATAATTATACAAACTGATATTTTCTTCTCCTAGGTGGCTGCTCTCCAAACTCTCGACCCGCTGCAGCTCGGCACTGCGACCCGCCATGCAGAAAACCATTTTCTTACTGTATGCAGGTAACCTACTTATAAGCTCACATTATATAATCAGCACAATTCCAGGAACATTATCCCTGTACTACCCGCCATATAATGTAATGTAGGTTTGAGCAATGTTTTTGTTTGAAGGGAAACACTGCCACCTAGGGGATGTTTTATGGAATTGCAGTGAAATTGACAGTACTCAATTTTCTCTATCTTTATATGAAATGTTATCTTTATATGAAATGTTATCTTTATGTGAAGCTTCTGTAAGATTTACAAAAGCTGCCAGACCACCTTCTGTCAATCTTAGTTGTCTGGCTATCATGCTGACTGTCTGGCTTTGACATTTTCTAAGTTGCCGACCTGGAACATACGGTATATGCTGATCAGAAAAGTCAAAGAATGTCTTTATCTTCTGTCTCAAAGCGCTGAAAGTAGTACTAAAACAACATTTTTATCTTAATGCATTCATTGCATAAAAAGAAAAAAAAAAACACCCCACTATATGGCCTACCCTCCCACCCCCACAAACACTTACCTGGCTTCATGTCACAGCGCCCTTTACTTCCTGCTTTCAGGAGAAATTGAGGGCTACCGTAGGCTCCGTCTCCTTTTAGTCAAACTCCTAGCTCCTAACTCCTAGCTCCTAACTCCTAGCTCCTAACTCCTAGCTCCTAACTCCTAGCTCCTAACTCCTAGCTCCTAACTCCTAGCTCCTAACTCCTAGCTCCTAACTCCTAGCTCCTAACTCCTAGCTCCTAACTCCTAGCTCCTAACTCCTAGCTCTAGCACCCGGCTTGTTAGGCTACTTTGACACTGGGGTGCTTTGCAGACACTATAGCGCTAAAAATAGCACCTGCAAAAAGGGTGACCACATTTCCAAACTACCATTCAAGGACACCCCCCCCCCCCCCCTTCCCAAAAATCAGCTTGTGCTGTAACGAATCACAGCACAGTGATTGGACACAAGAGGCGGGATTCATGAATTCTCCAATCCCAAGCAGGGGGCGGGATTGTGCTCCTCCAGGCATTCCCAGCCAGGACAAGTACTGTCAGTGAGTAAAGCGGTGATGTGGCGGGGTTTTTTGGGGGGCATCAGATTGGCCCAGGGGGGTGGCTGTGTCTGTTTCATTCCGGGACACTGTATTGAGGGCCTGGACTCCCGGAAGTGGGAAAGGATACCTGTCCCCCCCCCTCCCCCTGAAAGGTGCCAATTGTGACACCTGAGGGGGGAGGAATCAGACGAGGGTGGAACTCCACTTTAGGGGGGGCCAGACTAGGGTCGGTGGGAGTAGAAAATGTCCTGGCGTCCAGTGGTAGTAAACTTGTGCCCTATCTTTGGTGTCAGTGGGAGAACTAGTGCCTCCTTGTTGATGTCAGTGGAAGTAATAGTGCTCCATTGTTGGTGTCAGTTGGAGTAATAGTGCCCCAACATTGGTGTCAGTTAAATGAATAGTGCCCCATCATTGGCATCAATGGAAAGAATTCTGTCCCGTCGTTGGTGTCAGTGGGAGGAATTGTGCATGTTGATGGTGTCAGTGGGAAGAATAGTGCCCCAGTGTTGGTGTCAGTTAGAGTAATAGTGCCCCAACGTTGGTGTCAGTTAAATGAATAGTGCCCCATCATTGGCATCAATGGAAAGAATTCTGTCCCATCATTGGTGTCAGTGGGAAGAATAGTGCCCCATTGTTGGTGTCAGGGACAGGAATTATGCCACATTTTTGGTGTAAGTGAGAGGAATAGTGCCCCAAGGATCAGATTATGGCAAGCAAAGGGCTGCAAGAGACCACTGATCTATTCTAGACCAATAAAGTTGCTAGCAGTGTGATCTTTCTAGGAGTGCCGCCAGCTTCTCTTTCTTCGCTGTTAGGCTTTCTGGGCTGCGGACGGGCACTCCCTGGCTCCTGGCAACCCAGTCCTTCTGAACGGCGACCTGGCTTTTAGCCTTTCGAGTAGTGCACACAACTTTTCATGGATACTGTTGGTTGCTAAGACTGCATGAGGTTTTTATGTTGTGATTATCATCTGATGTTGTTTTTCTTCTTCCCTACAGAGCGGAGTGTGTGGTTGCGAAGATGGGTACACACAGATCATGCGGTCTAGCGGCGTTCTGGACTACTGCGTGAGGGTTCCAGGCAGTGAATCCAAGAAAGCCGACGTGAAAACTTTCATTGGGAGGAGCAAACCTGTAGACTCCAATCTCCCCGACATTTTCAACTGGTCTTTTCAGTTATTTGACCAAGGCAAGTACAAGAAGATGTATGGGAAAGGGCCGGTGAAGAAAGCACAGGTTGGCCATCCATGGGAGATCATCCCTGCCACCAGGGCACGAAAAGAGGGCAGTTCTTCACACCAACAACCAATAAAACCTGAGAGTGTCCCCAACCTGCCCTACTCTGTCCAAGACTAAGGCACTCGTTACTCGTTGCGCGTTACTCGTCGGGCTAAACTCATCGTTTCCCCCGACGAGGTTCCCGATGAGCGGTCGAAGGCCCCGTACACACGACCGAGTTTCTCGGCAGAATCCAGCGAGAAGCTCGCTGGGAGACATATTCTGCCGAGAAAACCGGTCGTGTGTACACTTTCGACGAGCAAACCGTCGGGAAGCTCGTCAAGCCAAAATAGAGAGGATGTTCTCTATTTCCTCGTTGTTCAATGAGGAAATTTGGCTCGACAAGCTTTTTGACTGCTCATCGGGAACCTCGACGGGCGGAACGATGAGTTTCGCCCGACCAGTAACTTGTGTACGCGGCCGAAAAGCTCGTCGGGGCCTAATGATGCGTACACACGGTCAGAATTTACGACAACAAATGTTCGATGTGAGCTTGTTGTCGGAAAATCCAACTGTGTGAATTTCCGACAAATGTTTGAGAGCTTGTTCTCAATTTTTCCGACAACAAAAGTTCTCGTCTGTACACGGCATAAGGATGAACAGATTTTTATTTTTTATTAAAGGGGTTGTAAAGGTAAAAAATGTTTTCCCTAAATAGCTTCCCTTACCTTAGTGCAGTCCTCCTTCACTTACCTCATCCTTCCGTTTTGCTTTTAAATATCCTTATTTCTTCTGAGAAATCCTCACTTCCGGTTCTTCTGTCTGTAACTCCACACAGTAATGTAAGGCTTTCTCCCTGGTGTGGAGTGTCGTTCTCTACAGTCAGGACACTCTCTACTTTGCAGATAGAGAAAGGAGCTGTGTGTTTGTGGGCGTCCTGACACTTCTGCTCGCCCCCTCAAGAGGCTTTCTCCACACCAGGGAGAAAGCCTTGCATTACGGTGTGGAGTTACAGACAGAAGAACAGGAAGTGAGGATTTCTTAGAAGAAATAAGGACATTTGAAAGCAAAATAGAAGGATGAGGTAAGTGAAGGAGGACTGCACTAAGGTAAAGGAAGCTATTTAGGGATTTTTTTTTTACCTTTACAACCCCTTTAAGGGAGTGTAGGGTTTTATTTGTGGAAGGGTGTATTTAGTCTAGTTCTAATTTTCATATTTTGTGTATTTGGTTGGTATTTGCGTACGGTCACTTTACAATTTTTTTAGTTTTACATTTTGTTCACTGAATACAGATTTTTTGTTTGTTTGCTGTCTTTCTTTTGTGTGAAAAAAAAAAAAAAACAGTAATGAGGGGGCTCCTTTAAATCACATGCACAGGTAACCTCTAGGGGTTATTTAACCTCTTCCCACTGATGTAACACATATACAGTATCTCACAAAAGTGAGTACACCCCTCACATTTCTGTAAATATTTTATTCTATCTTTTCATGTAACAACACTGAAGAAATGACACTTTGCTACAATGTTGTGTAGTGAGTGTACAGCTTGTATAACAGTGTCAATTTACTGGACCCTCAAAATAACTCAACACACAGCCATTAATGTCTAAATCGCTGGCAACAAAAGTGAGTACACCCCTAAGGCCCCTTTCACACTGAGGAGTATTTTAGGCATTTCAGCGCTAAAAATAGCGCATAAATAACGCCTGAAATACTCCCCAGCATTCTCATTGTGAAAGCCCACTAGCAGCCGAACATCGCCGATATTCCGTGGCAATTCCGACGGTATAGCACCGCTTAAAATGACGGCGCTATACCGCCACCGCACATACTGCCCCAGTGTGAAAGGGGCCTAAGTGAATTTGTCCACATCGGGCCCAATTAGCCATTTTCCCTCCCCGGTGTCATTTGTGATTTGTTAGTGTTACAAGGTCTCAGGTGCAAATGGGAAGCAGGCGTGTTAAATTTTGTGTTATCGCTCTCACTCTCTCATACTGGTCACTGGAAGTTCAACATGGCGCCTCATGGCAAAGAACTCTCTGAGCATCTGAAAAAAAAAAATGTTGCTCAATTAAATTTTTTTTTTTTATTGTTTTAAATTAGTGTCGGTGTGTTTTAGGGCTGCTGTTAGAAATCATGGGGCCCCATACATTCTTCCGGACAGGACCCTCCAACCCAGGGGCAGACTGACAACTCATGGGGGCCACGGGCAATAGGAGATTATGGGGCCCCCGGGCAATAGGAGATTATGGGGCCCCCCGGGCAATAGGAGATTATAGGGCCCCCCGGGCAATAGGAGATTATGGGGCCCACATGCAATAGATTATGGGACCATACAGTATACACACACAGAATACACATACATACACCAAAAAGGTACCGGAGAGGCGGGGCAGCTATAATCTTGGGATTTTTTTTTAAAACACAGATTTTTACATACTGTCCCTTGTTTTACTGAGGCTGGCAACCCTGATGGGGCCCCCTAGTGGCAGTGACACAGGTTCTGAGGCTAATGTAATGCAGATAAAGCACCAAGTAAGTTTAACCACTTGCCCAGGACATTTTTCAGCTTTCAGCACTGTCGCACTTTGAATGACAATTGCCCAATTTTTTTTATTATCATTCTCTTCACACAAATACAGCTTTCTTTTGGTGGTATTTAATCCACTGCTGTTTTTTTTATTTTTTACAAAAAAAAGACCAAATATATTTAAAAAAAAAAAAACGTTTTTTTAATTAGTTTTCGTCAGAAAATTTTGTAACTAAGTAATTTTTCGCCTTCACTGATGTGGGCTAATGAGGTGGCACTGATAGGCTGAACTGGTGGGCATTAATGAGGCTGCACTCATGGGCACTGATGAGGCGGCACTTACTGGCACTGATGAGGTGGCAATGATGAGGAGGCACTAACATGCCACACTTATGGTCATTAAAAGTGGCACAGATATGTGGCACTAATGAGCACTGATAAGCGGCACTGATAGGCGGTACTGATGGGTGGCATTAATGGGTGACACTGATGGGCATTGATCGACAGCAGTGATGGGCATTGATGGGTGGCACTGATAGCCAGCACTGACTGGCATCGCTAATGGGCACTGATTGGTGGCACTTATGGGCAGTGGTGAGCTGTCATGATGTGATGATCAGTGCCCTGAATACATTCCTAGATGTCTCCTGTGAGGAGATGCCGCTGATCTGCTCTTCCCACCACACACTCTGTCAGTGTGAGGCGAGGAGAGGTAATTACTGGCATCTCCGTGTTTACATGTGACCCGCTGTGATTGGACACAGAGATCGGGGGCGCGCCATGTCCTACCAACATGGCACGCCCACGATCGCATCGCTGTGCACCCCCGCAGGCACGCAAGAGCAGTCGTTCTGGGATGCCGTCATATGACGTCATCTCAGAACGAGAGCCGCACCACCCCACCGTCATTTGACGATGGACGGGCAGCAACTAGTTAATTGCCACCCTAATCAGCCACAGAACCTGTGTAATTAATATGTGTTCAGTTTTAAAAGAATGAGGTGGCAACTCTATCCAGCCCCCTAAGGCGCAGCGGAACAGGGGCACTGACTTTATCCCCAGGCACTGAAAAAAGTCCCTCCTCTGCTCCTAGGCCACTCCGTTGAAATATTGGGGCCCAAGGAAATGTTATTTAAGCCCTGGTAAGCAAGTAGGAGCGGGGGTATGGCCAAGAAAAATGAATGTATTCATTTAGACAGAAAATAATAATAAATCTGCCCCCCTCCCCTGTTTAGCCAATGGGAGGCCTGGGCCCAGTACAACAAGACCAGTTGTACTGCTTTATCGGCACCCTTACGGTTTTGCCCACTATAAATCTTACTATCCCTTGGGTGTTTTTGTACAAGCTATGTATTACCATTGTATAAATCAGGATATAGAGTACATTTGTCTGGTTGATATGATTTGTTGTTTGTTTTACAGATGGTCGGTTGAGTCTTTGGGTCTATGTTATGTGTGCAGGGAGTTTTCTTATCCTGGTTATCCTAATCATGATCTCTTACCTGGTCTGGTAAGTACTGACATTTCAGGTAACAACAGCCAAAATGATAGCTCTCGTCATTCGATTCAGGTAGAGTTGAATCTGTAGGAGATACACACGTGCCTGCTATAAGGACAGTTTATTGTTGCCTATCTCAAGCTAAACGCCTCTTTGTTTCGGTTTTCTGTGGAGTCAGGAAACGTTAAAGAGGTACAGGCAAAGCTTGTTTGGTTGTACTTCTCCTGTGGATCACAGGAGTGTAGTTCCTTCTGCACTTCTGGGATCTGTTTTCAGCAGCTGAAGCCTGCTGTCAGCTTGATGTCACAGAGCCGGTCCAGGCTCAGGAAGGATCACGACCATATGGTCAGGATCCACCCACATGCCTGGACTGCGACCTGCCTCAGCCTTTCAGGGAGCTACTGAGAGCCTGAGCCAGCTGCCCCCACCCCCTCCACAGCCCAGCGCTCCAGTGAGTGTAGGGGGGGGGGGCAGAGCAGACAGCGGTGATTGACAGTCATCAGCTCTCTGCTCTGGGAGCTGTGAGAACCGAGCGATCGGCAGTGTTTGATCACTGGGTTCTGAGTCTTAGAGCCGGAGGGGGACCGATGCTGCATCCACCTAGGTAGGTATGATTCTAAGATAAAACAAATTCCCATACTTCTCTTTTAAAATGTCAGGTTTTTAGTTCTGTGAAGAAAATTGAACACCAGTAACCACTGAAAGCTTCACAAAGCTTCACTTTGGAAAGAATACCCAATCACATGCAAGGAAATAAAAAAAAAAAATAGCAACTGCACTTTGAAACGTACGCAATGGGGTTGATTTACTAAAGGTAAATAGACTATGCACTTTGCAAGGTGCCGTTTCTCCAGAGCTTAGTAAATGAGGTAAAGCTCTAATTTGCAAAGAATACCCAATCACGTGCAAAAAAAAAAACTAATTTTTTGCTTGGACATGATTGGATGATGGGAGTCAGCAGAGCTTCTGCTTATTTACTAAGCTCTGGAGCAACTGCCTGCAACAGTCTATTTGCCTTTAGTAAATTGACCCTCTAGAGTCATGCTTGTAAATGGCAGTCTTGAAATGCCTCATGAGACATATAGGGGTTGATTGAGTGAGTGAGTGAAAAACGTATAAAGCGCAACACTTGCGAACTGAATCGCCTCTGGGCGCTGTTTCCATTCCTTCGATAAGGAAAAAGCTTTGCCTCAGAAGAGATGAGTTGTAATCTCTCTCCTGAAGGCCAAGTGGTCGGACTCCAGTCGGATGGTGGTTGGTAGTGCATTCCACAGTCACGGTCCTTGGACAGCAAATCTCCGATCTCCTTTGGATTTGTATATTGCCTTCGGTATTTGCAGTAGGTTTTGATTTGTGGATCGCAGAGTGCGATTGGGGTTATGGGCTTTTATTTTTTCGCATAGATATTGGGGAGCGTTTCCTTGAATACACTTGTGTGTAAGGCAGAGTGCCTTGAAAGTGATTCTGTCTTTCACTGGTAGCCAGTGAAGGGATCTAAGTGAAAGGGAGATTGACTCCCATAGTTTTTTGCCAGTCACTAATCGAGCAGCCATGTTTTGAACGACTTGCAGACGAGTGATTTGGTATTTGGGCAGTCCTAAATAGAGGGCATTTGCGTAGTCGAGTCTGGAATTGATGATTGTTCCCACCACGACTGCAATGTCCTTTTTAGGGATAAAGGGGGTGAGTCGGCGTAGTAGGCGCAGCAGATGATGGGATCCGCTGACTACGGACATCCATTGTCATGTAGGAGTCAAAAATGACTCTGAGACTTTTGACTTTGGTGCTAGGGGCGATAATTTACTAAAGGAAAATAGGCTGTGCACTTTCCAAAGTGCAGTTGCTCCAGGGGTTAGTAAATGAACAGAAGCTTTGCTGACTTCCATCATCCAATCATGTGAAAGCAAAAATTCATTTTTTATAATATTTTCCGTACATGTGATTGGGTGCTCTTTGCAAAGTGCAGCTTTCTCTCATTTACTAAGCTCTGGAGCAACTCCAGTTGTAGAGTGCAAAGTCTATTTGCCTTTAGTAAATCAAACCCCATAGAGTCATGCTTGTAACTGCTGGTCTTGCAATGCTTCATGGAAAATGAAGATGGACATTCTCCAGCTAGGAAATGAAGCAAGCCCTATCTGGCATGCTGCAGCTTCCGGTGCACATTGTGATGTGATATGCTCACAGTGTGCAGTGGAATCAGACTAAGCACATTCAGAAGAGGAGCCTGTACTACTGGTAAGGCCAGAGTTGAGCATTAGATACTGTTGTTTTTCCAATTTCCCTGACCTTGCTTTTCCCATTTCCCTGGCCTTGCATTTCCCATTTCCATGACCTTGCTTTTCCCATTTCCCTGACCTTGCTTTTCTCATTTCCCTGACCTTGCTTTTCCCATTTCCCTGACCTTGCTTTTCCCATTTCCCTGACCTTTCTTTTCTCATTTCCTTGACCTTGCTTTTCCCATTTCCTTGACCTTGCTTTTCCCCGACCTTGCTTTTCTCATTTCCCTGACCTTGCTTTTCCCATTTCCCTGACCTTGCTTTTCCCATTTCCCTGACCTTGCTTTTCTCATTTCCCTGACCTTGCTTTTCCCATTTCCCTGACCTTGCTTTTCCCATTTCCCTGACCTTGCTTTTCTCATTTCCTTGACCTTGCTTTTCCCATTTCCTTGACCTTGTTTCCTAACCAACATTTGCCCCTGTCTTTATGTCCTACTCAAGTCTCATACACAAAGCTGAGTTCCTGTTTTCCTCTCTCGATTTTTTTCCTTACAGCAGAAAGCCAAAAGTACCAAAAAGCCCATTTCCTCAACAGAAGCCGCTCACCTTGGCGTACGACGGAGATTTCGACATGTAAATTCGAAGCTACAACTCAGAATTGAAAGAAAAATCAGCTGCCTTAACCCCCCTTCAGTACGAAAATCACCTCTCCCTGAATTTCCACCAGGAGGATAAAACCACCACCGGCGTTCTTTTACCGAAGATTAGACTTCCTTTTACCTCTTTCATGGCGCCATCTCCTGGAGCTCATGTCCGTTCTTTAGAGCAGAGCTTTGGCTGCAGGCAGTTATCACATCCTGATATCTAATCTCATGGAATGCGTCAGCCAACCCACCCGGTTTTTATCGCTGTGTAATCTGTTGTGGATTTCAGACCTTGGAGATCTCTTACCGAACCCTGATTCATCGTCTCATTGGACAATCCTCCCCCCCCCCCAGACTTGATGAACAATTGGTGGTGATCGGAGGGTAATAATATCTCCTTTCTGTGTAATTGATTATTGTGGGCGTGGCTTCCCGGTCCAGGATCAGAAGGCGGTTCTATGAAGTTGTATATTTTCTTGTATATATTTGAACTGTTACCTGCAGAATCTGTTTTTTCTACATAAAATTTTGTGATATATTTATAACCCAACTTTTGTATCTAATGTACAAATCGGTCACGTCAATACACCTTTACCAGTGAAGCCTTCTGCTAACTACGCCCAAAAGACTGAAAACGATTATTGCCAATAAAAGTGGGAAATGTTGATGTGGCTTTTGTCTCCGTTTGCTTTTCCTTCATTTGCTGCCATGGGAAAAGAATTGACCTTTTCGCTGCCAGAGTCGTTTTTGCATTTTAGGCCTGAAGATTACACAAAACCCCCAAACATATATTTTCTGAAAGCAGACACCCTGGAGCAGGGCCGCTGATAGAGGTGGGACCACCAGTCCTCCTGTAGGGGGCCCAGGCACACAGAGGATCCAAACAGCAGAGGTAATCGGTGTGGTCAAGTGGAGGGGCAATTACAGAAGGAAGCCCTGTGCGGTTCTCCCCCTCCCACTGGCTTCCAGCTGCTGCAGGGAGAGACACAAACACAAGGCATCATTTTTGCATTTGATTCCCCCACACTAATCCCCCTCCCCGATTTAAACATTTTAATAAATAATTGTTGAATTGTTAAAAATATAATAATTAAAAAAATATATACTTTTTTTAAGGAATGTAAACAATAATTTATAGCCAGTTTCTCCCCCTCCCACTGTCTTTCAGCTGCTGGAGGGAGAGACACAGACACAAGGCATCATTCTTATATTTGCTTCCCCCGCAATAACCCCCTGCCTAATTTAACATTTTTAATAAATCATTTTTTTAAATTGTAAAGTTAAATCATTTTTAAAAAATATAATAATGGTAGGGCCCACCCGAAATTATACAAAAACAAAATTCACAAAAAAATACACTGCAATCAGTATCAGTAGACACAAACACAACACACAACCCGTGTTAATTAGACCTTTTTAAATACATTTTTACATTCTTTATAAAAAAAATATAATTTTTTTATAAGGAATGTAAAAATTAATTTAATAAGGTCTAATTCACACGGGTTGTTTGTTGTGTTTGTGTCTACTGATACTGATTGCAGTGTATTTTTTTTAGTGAATTTCGTTTTTGTATAATTTCAGGGGGGGGGGGGGGCTGCCAGGTAGGAAGCAGCTGAAATCCGGGTTCTCCCCCTACCACTGGCTTTCAGCTGCTGCAGGGAAAGACACAGGGCATCAGTATTGTATTTTCTTCCCCCTGCACTAATCACCCTCCCCGATTTAACATTTTTAATAAATAATGTTTTTAAATTGTAAACTTAAATTTTTTTTTTTAATTATACTTTTTTTTAAGGAATGTAAAAAAGAATTTAAAGCTGGTTTTGCCTCCTCCCACTGGCTTTCAGCTGCTACAAGGAGAGACACAGACACAAGGCATCATTCTTGTATTTGCTTCCCCCGCACTAATCCCCCTCCTGATTTAAAACATTTAATAAATATATTTTTTTAAATTGTAAAGTTAAATATTTTTTAAAAATATAATAATTTTTATAAACAAATTATATTTTTTTTATAAGAAATGTAAAAAAGAATTTAAAAAGGTCTAATTCACATGGGTTCTTTGTTGTGTTTGTGTCTACTGATACTGGTTTTAAGGTATTTTTTTTGTGAATTGTGTTTTTGTATAATTTCGGGGGGGGGGGGGACACTGCCAGGTAGGAAGCCGCTGAAAGACGGTTTCTCCCCATCCCACTGGCTTTCAGCTGCTGCAGGGAGAGACACAGACACAGGGCATCGTTCTTGTATTTGCTTCCCCCGCACTAATCACCCTGCCTGATTTAAAATGTTTAATACATTTTTTTTTTAAATTGTAAAGTTAAATCTTTTTTAAAAATATAATATTTTTTTTGAATTATACTTTTTTTTTTTTAAGGAATGTAAAAAATAATTTAAAGCCAGTTTCTACCCCTCCCACTGGCTTTCAGCTGCTGCAGGGAGAGACACAGACACATACAGTAAATTTGTGTCTGTGTATGTGTCTCTCCCTGCAGCATGTAAAAAATAATTTAAAAAGGTCTAATTCACACAGGTTCTTTGTTGTGTTTGTGTCTACTGATACTGATTTTAGTGTATTTTTTAGTGAATTTTGTTTTTGTATAGTTTCGGAGGGCCCTGCCAGGTAGGATGTATGAGGCCCAATGGTTTCTAATAGCAGCCCTGCCCTGGAGAATAAAATAGTGGTAGTTGGCATTTTTATTGTAACATGATATTACTGCAAAGGTCCAGCAAAATTTCAGTAAAGAACACACTACAGTGAATTTTACGGCAAACAAACATAATACATAATTGTTTAACAAGCAGGGCCCTCTAAATCCCTCCTGTATTGTATTGTAATTGTATTGTCTGCCCTCATGTTGTAGAGCGCTGTGCAAACTTTTGGCGCTATATAAATCCTGTATAATAATAATACATTACCCACCATTTTGGTAAAATATAATGAATACCCAACATGCCAAACCTTAGATTTGTGTGTGCCTACAAAATGGCAATAAACTTTAGTAACCTATATTTCTATAGGCAATGCTTCAAGAGCCCCATATACACTATATTACCAAAAGTATTGGGACAACTTTACACCTACATGAACAATCCAATCTTAGTCCGTAGGGTTCAATATTGAGTTGGCCCACCCTTTGCAGCTATAAGAGCTTCAACTCTTCTGGGAAGGCCGTCCACAAGGTTTAGAAGTGTCTATGGGAATGTTTGACGATTCTTCCAGAAGCAAATTTGTGAAGTCAGGCACTGATATTGGACAAGAAGGCCTGGATCGCAGTCTCCACTCTAAATTATCCCAAAGGTGTTCTATCAGGGTGAAGTCAGGACTGTGCAGGTCAGTCAAGTTTCTCCACCCCAAACTTGCTCATCCATGTCTGGATCCCTCAGTCTGCACAATTCCCCCCCCCTCCCCCAGGTCTGCACAATTACCCCCCCCCCCCAGGTCTGCACAATTACCCCCCCCCCCCAGGTCTGCACAACCCAACCCTTCCCCCAATCTGCACAATTACGCCCCCACCAAGTTTGCACAATTCTCCTCTTCCCCCAGTCTGCAAAATTACCCCCCCCCCCGCAGCTCGGCACAATCTCCCCTTCCCTTAGTCTACACAATTCCCCCCCCTTCTCAGGTGTGCACAATCCCCCCTCTCCCTGTCTGCACAATTAACCCCCCCCAGTTTTCACAATCCCCCCATTCCCCCAGTCTTCATGACCCCCCCCCCCCCCCCCAGATTGCACAGAGTAAGAAAAGTAGAGGCAGAGCAAAAATAGGTAAAGGGAGAGAGGGGGTTGTGCAGATAGCTCACATACAAATTAAGCTTCCCCACTCAGGCTGGTCTCCACAGGTAGACTGGGCACAGTGCATGCAGAAGGCTAAAGTGTGGGTGGGGTTTGGGCGTAAAGAAATGGGAGGAGGAATGTCGGATTTGACAGGTGGTCGAGTGGAGGAGGAGCTAGGAACACAGTGGCGACGGGACGGGCAACAAGCAGATACAGCCCAACTCCCGGGAAAGCTAGATTTCACTGCCTCTACTGCCATGACTGCTGCCAGCGGCAGAAGCGGTGCAAACTTTTTACTGCCCATCATCGCGGCCCCGGGGCCAAATGCATCCCTGCCTCCCCCATGCCCAGCCCGCCCCTGGTCACCACCAACTTAGGATGACATCGTTGATGGAGCAGAAGAGCAGACACAGTCCGGGCCAGTGTGTGTGAGACACACAAGGAGAGGGAGGAGGGAAGGGAGCATTCTGGCATTTTGGCACCCCAACCTCTACGGCCCCAGGGTGCTGTGCACCCCACGCACCCGCCCAGGATCGGCCCTGAACTCTGCTTTAACTTAGGTTCACTTCAAAAGAGCCATTATCTCAGCTTAGAGACATCAGAAACCAATGCGTGGGCCTGTGCAGACAGGAACATGACACATTAATATCTTTGAATGCGGAATTTCATACTGAACTAAATCAAGTTCACACATGACCACACTAAAACATGCAAACGGGAAGATAGCTGTCAGATGCCTCCGGGGTGACATGTTTATCTGAGCTACCCTGTGTTTAGGATTCCCTGGACAAGGAATTCAATGCTGAACAATAATCCGTTCCAAGAATGCAACCAGTACATATTGGGAGATATGAGTAATGGTATATAACTGTGCCCATGGACCTTCCTTATCCGTTTTATTGGTCAGGGGGCATCTGTCATCACCCCTTTGATCCCAGAGAAAAAAGGAGATACCAAGATAGTTGTCATTTCTACTTTTACCATCAAATCAGGAACATTTGCCAAGTCTGATGCCGCATACACGCGACCGTTTTTCGGGATGTAAAAAATTACATATTTTTTTATGTCATTAACCACTTTACCCCCGGACCTTATTGCTGCCCAATGACCAGAGCACTTTTTGTGATTCGGCACTGTGTCGCTTTAACTGACAATTGCGCGGTCGTGTGACGTGGCTCCCAAACAACATTGGCATCCTTTTTTGCCCACAAATAGAGCTTTCTTTTGGTGGTATTTGATCACCTCTGCGGTTTTTATTTTTTGCGCTATAAACAATAATAGAGCGACAATTCCTCAGTTTAGGCCGATACGTATTCTTCTACATATTTTCCGTAAAAAAAAAATCGCAATAAGCGTTTATTGATTGTTTTGCGCAAAAGTTATAGCGTTTACAAAATAGGGGGTAGTTTTATGGTATTTTTATTACTATTTTTTTTTTACTAGTAATGGCGGCGATCAGCGTTTTTTTCAGTACTGCGACATTATGGCGGACACTTTTGACACATTTTTGGGACCATTGGCATTTTTTTAGCGATCAATGCTATAAAAATGCATTGGATTACTATAAAAATGCCATTGGCAGTGAAGGGGTTAACACTAGGGGGCAGGGAAGGGGTTAAGTATGTTCCTGGGTGTGTTCTAACTGTATGGGGGGGTGGATTTACTAGGGGAAATCACTGATCTTCTGTTCATACATTGTATAAACAGAAGATCAGCGTTTCCCCCGCTGACAGGACCGGCGGCGGCGGCAATCGGGCTCGCGCACGGGACTCGGGGGCGCGTGCGCTGGCCACCGGGGGGGGCGCGTGCTCCTAGGAGAGCCGACCTGCCGCCGTATAACTGCGGTGCGCGGTCGGCAAGCAGTTAAAAACGATTGTGTGTGGGCTCCAGAGCATTTTTCACAACGTAAAAAATGGCCATTAAAAATTTAGAACATGCTCTAAATTTTCACTTTTTTAAAAATTTTCACAAAAACCGCGCACTCTGTTCCATTGAAGCTCCAGTCTCATAACTTGATTCTGAGCATGCGCGGTTTCAAAAACGTTGTTTTAAACGTCGTTTTGCCCACACACGATAATTTTTTGTGAAACAAAAGACGACATTCTGAAAAACGACATAAAAAATTCAAGCATGTTCGAATTTTTTTTTGGTCGTTTTTTTGAAGACATAAAATGACGTTTTGCCCACACACGATCATTTTAAATGACGTTTTTGAAAACGTCGGTTTTTTTCATCACAAAAAATGATCGTGTGTACGCGGCATTAGGCTCGGATTCACAAAGCACTTACGCCGACGTATCTCGAGATATCCGCCACTGTATCTATGCGCCGTACCCACAAACATAGATACGCCTAAAAACTGACTTCATCCGACCGATGTAACTTGCTTACGCCGGCGTAGAGTGGGCGCATATTTACACTGGACGCATGTGGCTTTCCCATGGATTTTCTATTTAAATATGCAAATGAGGGGGATACACCGATTCACAAATTTACTTGCACCTGGCACATGATTTAAACGATTTGCGTAAGGTTTACGTTCGGCGTAAAGTTATTCCCCATATTGGAGGCGCAACTCATGCAAAGGTATGGACCAGGGAACGAATGCCGTCAAATTTTACGTAGTTTACGTTGTACGTGAATAGAGCTGGGCGTAGGTTACATTCACGTCGTAGGCAGTGATTCGACGTATCTTAGGCAGTTGTTTTCGACAAGATTGTGAGCATGCGCACTGGGATGCGGCCAAGAGACGACGCACGCGCAGCTTGTTTTAAGTACTTGTCTGACGCTTGGCCCATCATTTGCATGGGGTCTCACATTTTATTTACATGTATCACTCCCACTTCCACCTACTTTGACTTAGGCCGGCTTACGCCGACGAATTTCCGTTACGCCCGCGCAACGTTGGGAGCATTTGCTTTGTGAATTCCATGCTTCCCTCTCTGCACTGCGCCGGCGTATCGTAAAAGACATACGCTACGGCGGCATATATATGCGCCGATGTATGTGAATCTGGGCCATTTATTCTAAATTGGTATTGCTAAAATGACGACTCTCTTCTGCTCGGTCCAAGGAGGTGGTGGCAGTTGTGGTGGAAGAATTCTCTTGGGCTTTGTATGCAAATCCACACCAAGCGCCAAAATGTGCACTTCCAGCGTCTCAGTGCACACAAAGTTTGAAAAAAGGAAAATTGGGACTATGAATGAGTGGCATCAATGGGCACAGTGGCGACAATGGGCACAGTGGCAAAAATTAAAGGGCACAGTGGCATCAATTGGCACACTGGCGACAATTAAAGGGCACAGTGGCGGCAATTGGCACAATGGCGACAATTAAAGGGCACAGTGGCGGCAATTGGCACAGTGGCGACAATTGATGGGCACAGTGGCTACAATTGATGGGCACAGTGGCTGCGTTTGATGGCATGGCACAGTGGTGACAATTGATGGCACAGTGGTTGTGTTTGATGGCATGGCACAGTGGTGACAATTGATGGCACAGTGGCTGCGTTTGATGGCATGGCACAGTGGTGACAATTGATGGCACAGTGGCTGCGTTTAATGGCATGGCACAGTGGTGACAATTGATGGCACAGTGGCTGCGTTTGATGGCATGGCACAGTGGCTGCGTTTGATGGCACAGTGGCTGCGTTTGATGGCATGGCATAGTGGTGACAATTGATGGCACAGTGGCTGCGTTTGATGGCACAGTGGCTGCGTTTGATGGCATGGCACAGTGGTGACAATTGATGGCACAGTGGCTGTGTTTGATGGCATGGCACAGTGGTGACAATTGATGGCACAGTGGCTGCGTTTGATGGCATGGCACAGTGGTGACAATTGATGGCACAGTGGCTGCGTTTAATGGCATGGCACAGTGGTGACAATTGATGGCACAGTGGCTGCGTTTGATGGCATGGCACAGTGGCTGCGTTTAATGGCACAGTGGCTGCGTTTGATGGCATGGCATAGTGGTGACAATTGATGGCACAGTGGCTGCGTTTGATGGCACAGTGGCTGCGTTTGATGGCATGGCACAGTGGTGACAATTGATGGCACAGTGGCTGTGTTTGATGGCATGGCACAGTGGTGACAATTGATGGCACAGTGGCTGCGTTTGATGGCATGGCACAGTGGTGACAATTGATGGCACAGTGGCTGCGTTTAATGGCATGGCACAGTGGTGACAATTGATGGCACAGTGGCTGCGTTTGATGGCATGGCACAGTGGCTGCGTTTGATGGCACAGTGGCTGCGTTTGATGGCATGGCATAGTGGTGACAATTGATGGCACAGTGGCTGCGTTTGATGGCACAGTGGCTGCGTTTGATGGCATGGCACAGTGGTGACAATTGATGGCACAGTGGCTGTGTTTGATGGCATGGCACAGTGGTGACAATTGATGGCACAGTGGCTGCATTTGATGGCATGGCACAGTGGCTGCACAGTGGTGACAATTGATGGCACAGTGGCTGCATTTGATGACACAGTGGCTGTGTTTGATGGAATGGCACAGTGGCTGCATTTGATGGCACAGTGGTGACAATTGATGGCACAGTGGCTGTGTTTGATGGCATGGCACAGTGGCTGCGTTTGATGGCATGGCACAGTGGTGACAATTGATGGCACAGTGGCTGCGTTTGATGGCATGGCACAGTGGTGACAATTGATGGCACAGTGGCTGCATTTGATGGCATGGCACAGTGGCTGCATTTGATGGCACAGTGGTGACAATTGATGGCACAGTGACTGCGTTTGATGGCATGGCACAGTGGCTGCGTTTGATGGCATGGCACAGTGGTGATAATTGATGTCACAGTGGCTGCATTTGATGGGCACAGTGAGGCTGCAATTGTTTTTTTTTCCGTTTGTGCCTCCCCAAAAATTTTGAGCACCTGCCTGGGAGGAAGGTGTAGGCGGTACAGAAGCATACCTCCCAACTGTCCCTGATTTAGAGCAATGTCCCTCTGTCCTACTCATTTTGTTCTGATCCATATAGTTGTATATAAAATGCACTTTTTGTCTTTCAAAAAGTAGTTCCCAGAGCTAAACCTTTCATCGGATTTCTAAATTGCTGAATTTGCAAATTTTGAAAGCCAATAGAAAGGAATAATAGTGGTAAAAAAAAGCCCTTGTGGATTTAATTAACCTTTTTTTGGGGGTTAATTCTCCTTTAAGGGGGCGTGTCATAAACCTACATAAATTTGCTAGTAGGTGTCCCTCATTCCCATCTCACAATATTGGGAGGAGTACAGAAGGAGTGAAGTCTCTGCGATCCCTCATTCATGTCATCTCAGTTTGCTGCAACTTCACAACTTCCCAGTCCGGTGAGTACAGTTCTGCTTTCTATACAGTTGTCAGAACTGGAGGCGGCACATAGAGGAACCGAACCGTCCATTTATCTCCTGTTACCACTCAATGCACTCCCAGCCAGCAGCTTCTACACTAGGCTACTGAATCGAATCGGTGAATCAACTCACTACAGAGTTTGATTGAATCGAATCATGAAAGTAAATCTGATTCAATTCATTGTCAAAGATCCTCCCCTTTCAGGATGAGTAGAGAGGGAGCTGAAAACAGCGGTCGCAGCTCATGATATGTAATATTACCTATAACATGATTAGCTGTGACCCACCAAGACTTCATGTTTCTGAATAAATCACGGAGCACACAAGATTTTCTAGTGTATGAGGCAACCAGCAGATCGTCAAGTCAAGTCAAGTTTGTGAATGACTCACTCAGAGAGCAAGAACGCACCCAAGTGTCAGCATTATGTTTTCTAACGTGAGCTGTGAGCCAGCAGCATTACTCCTGAACAGGGGCGTTGCTAGGTGCCAAAAAGACCAGGGGCTTTAGCCCGAAGCAGCCAAGCCAGCACCTGGGGGGGCACGGCCGGTGGAGTGGCGCAGGGTGTCCTACCTTGACCTACCTGACACATACCCAGACCTACGTGAGTGTGTGTATATGTCAGTGAACCCTAACATAACCTGCATACACTAACACTGACCTGACCTGACTGACCTGCATTGCATTTACTGACCTGACCACACACTGACCTAACCACACACTGACCTGACCACAGACTGACCTGCATTGCATACACTGACCTAACCACACTGACCTGCATTGCATACACTGACCTGATCACACTGACCTGCATTGCATACACTGACCTGATCACACTGACCTGCATTGACCACACTGACCTAACCACACTGACCTGCATTGCATACACGGACCTGACCACACTGACCTGCATTGCATACACCGACCTGACCACACTGACCTGACCACACTGACCTGCATTGCATACACTGACCTGACCACACTGACCTGCATTGACCACACTGGCCTGCATTGACCACACTGACCTGACCACACTGACCTCACTACACTGACCTCACTACATACATAATCACTGAAGTCACCTACCTCAGCCTTGCCCATCATAGCGGTCATGGAGGAGCCAAGGAGTGGAGAGCCTGGAGAGGAGAGCCACCGAGCAGGAAGAGGGGATGTGGCACAGCGGGCAGCCGTGGTGTGCCCGTCATGCATCTGCACACACTCACAGTCAGCCGTGGAGACACTGGAACCGAGCGGATAACGCATGGCGGCGCCTCACTCGGCAGCGCTCGTAAATAAAATGGTCCCTGCTCGGCGGCACTCGGGGCTAATAGTTAAATCCTTCATTGCCGAGACTCTGGGTTTTTCATCGACCCATTCGGGCTCCAGCCTCCCCAGCCCACCCCCAACAACGCCCCTGCTCCTGAATCTATGAGGGACTCATCAGAGCACGTTCGATTCATGAATTGTGTGAGTCAGCAGAGCAGAATGGCTCCTGAATCTAAAGCCTCGTACACATGATCGGATTTCCATCTGACAAATCCGTGGATTTTTGTCCGAAGGGCGTTGGCCGCGAACTTGTTCTGCATACAGACAGCAGAACTTTTTCAGCCAACACTCACAAAACTACGTGTTTTTTTTTTGTTTTGTTTTTTCAGCTCTTAAGCGCCACCCTTTGGGCAACTTCTGCTAATGTTGTCTCATGGTTAGCACTGGCCTGGCGGTGCTGTCACTGACCTCCTCTCAGGTGCACCGTGCGGGGCTCAGTCAGTCTCCTCCAGCTTGGTGTCTCTGGTTTTATCCCATAGTTTCCTCTCCACCGTCCATACATGTCTGACTTCTCCCGTAACCCTTATCCTGACAGCACTCCCACTCTTGACTACTCTCCAGACCTGATATAAGACAAGAGATGGTCAGAGGCTGCGGACGGTACAGGGGGAGGTCAGAGGCTGCGGACGGTACAGGGGGAGGTCAGAGGCTGCGGATGGGGAACAGGAGGTCAGAGGCTGCGGATGGGGGACAGGAGGTCAGAGGCTGTGGAGGTCAGAGGCTGCGGAGGGGGGAGGAGGAGGTCAGAGGCTTCTGAGGAGGGGACAGGAGGTCAGAGGCTTCTGAGGAGGGGACAGGAGGTCAGAGGCTGCAGAGGGGGGGACAGGAGGTCAGAGGCTGCAGAGGGGGGGGACAGGAGGTCAGAGGCTGCAGAGGGGGGGACAGGAGGTCAGAGAATGCAGAGAGGGGGACAGGAGGTCAGAGGCTGCAGAGATCAGAGGCTATAGAGGGGGGCAGGAGGTCAGAGGCTGCGAAGGGGGGAACAGGAGGTCAGAGGCTGCAGAGGTCAGAGGCTGAGGAGGGGGGACAGGAGGTCAGAGGCTGCGGATGGGGGACAGGAGGTCAGAGGCTGCGGATGGGGGACAGGAGGTCAGAGGCTGCGGATGGGGGACAGGAGGTCAGAGGCTGTGGAGGTCAGAGGCTGCGGAGGGGGAGCAGGAGGTCAGAGGCTTCTGAGGAGGGGACAGGAGGTCAGATGCTTCTGAGGAGGGGACAGGAGGTCAGAGGCTGCAGAGATCAGAGGCTATAGAGGGGGGCAGGAGGTCAGAGGCTGCGAAGGCGGGAACAGGAGGTCAGAGGCTGCAGAGGTCAGAGGCTGAGGAGGGGGGACAGGAGGTCAGAGGCTGCAGAGGGGGGACAGGAGGTCAGAGGCTGCGGAGGGGGGGGGACAGGAGGTCAGAGGCTGCGGAGGGGGGGGACAGGAGGTCAGAGGCTGCAGAGGGGGGGACAGGAGGTCAGAGGCTGTGTCAGGGGGGGACAGGAGGTCAGAGGCTGTGGAGGGGGGACAGGAGGTCAGAGGCTTTTGAGGGGAGGTCAGAGGCTTTTGAGGGGGGACAGAAGGTCAGAGGCTGTGGAGGAAAAACATTTTGAAAAAAGGGACAAACCTAATAGGTGGAGAGAATTGGCTGCACACCCCAATATGATAAATAAAGAAATGGTCCCAGTGGGGCTTTGAAACAGCTGGTGTGAAGTAAGGTAGCAATGCAACGTCTAAGGTAAAAAGAGGCTGTGGAGGGGGGACAGGAGGTCAGAGGCTGTGGAGGGGGGGGACAGGAGGTCAGAGGCTGTGGGGGGGGACAGGAGGTCAGAGGCTGCGGAGGGGGGGGGGGAAGGAGGTCAGAGGCTGCAGAGAGGGGGACAGGAGGTCAGAGGCTGCAGAGAGGGGGACAGGAGGTCAGAGGCTGCAGAGATCAGAGGCTATAGAGAGGGGGGACAGGAGGTCAGAGACTGCGGATGGGGGACAGGAGGTCAGAGGCTGCGCATGGGGGACAGGAGGTCAGAGGCTGCGCATGGGGGACAGGAGGTCAGAGGCTGCGGATGGGGGACAGGAGGTCAGAGGCTGCTGATGGGGGACAGGAGGTCAGAGGCTGCTGATGGGGGACAGGAGGTCAGAGGCTGTGGATGGGGGACAGGAGGTCAGAGGCTGCGGAGGGGGAGCAGGAGGTCAGAGGCTTCTGAGGAAGGGACAGGAGGTCAGAGGCTTCTGAGGAGGGGACAGGAGGTCAGAGGCTGCAGAGAGGGGGACAGGAGGTCAGAGGCTGCAGAGATCAGAGGCTATAGATGGGGGCAGGAGGTCAGAGGCTGCGAAGGGGGGAACAGGAGGTCAGAGGCTGCAGAGGTCAGAGGCTGAGGAGGGGGGGACAGGAGGTCAGAGGCTGCAGAGGGGGGACAGGAGGTCAGAGGCTGCAGAGGGGGGAACAGGAGGTCAGAGTTTGCAGAGGGGGGACAGGAGGTCAGAGGCTGCAGAGGGGGGGGCAGGAGGTCAGAGGCTGCAGAGGGGGGGGACAGGAGGTCAGAGGCTGCAGAGGGGGGGACAGGAGGTCAGAGGCTGCAGAGGGGGGGACAGGAGGTCAGAGGCTGCAGAGGGGGGGGGGGACAGGAGGTCAGAGGCTGCAGAGGGGGGGGGACAGAGGGTCAGAGGCTGCAGAGGGGGGGGCAGGAGGTCAGAGGCTGCAGAGGGGGGGAAGGAGGTCAGAGGCTGCGGAGGGGGGGGGGGACAGGAGGTCAGAGGCTGCGGAGGGAGGGACAGGAGGTCAGAGGCTGCGGAGGGGGGGGGGACAGGAGGTCAGAGGCTGTGGAGGGGGGGCAGGAGGTCAGAGGCTGCGGAGGGGGGGGGCAGGAGGTCAGAGGCTGCGAAGGGGGGGGGCAGGGGGTCAGAGGTTGCAGAAGTCAGTGGCATCGGAGGGGGGGGGGCAGGAGGTCAGAGGCTACATGATGGAGGGGACACGCCCACATATATAGCAACAATATCCATAAAAAAACGCCCATGATAGGCCATCCTAGCTGCAAAAGCAGCTGTGTGCAATCACTAACCCCCCCCCCCCCCCACCGCATCGCGAATCACGCATGCCCAGCGCGATCTGCGATCAGAGAATCAGGGGAGCAAAGGTATGGATCAAAAAAGGCCATTCACTGCCACAGCCCAGCACATTCACCTGCGGAGGGGAAATAGATCCTTCCGGGGTGACCAATAGACAGACGCGCGCGCATGCGCACTGCCGCAAGCAGGGCTGGATAGGAACTAGTGTGCGCCAGCCGCAAACCCGGGGACACAAAACGGCGGTGCACACAGGAAATTACACAGACACATAGGAGGGGCCAGGCTAAGAGAACAGAAATCTGGCAAATCAAAACATACATTTGTATGTCGGCCGGCCCGGCCGCAGCAATGTTTTTTCCGGGCGCCGCTGCCCTCACACCGGCCTCCAGGAGCAGCCAAGCAGCCGGCCCACTGGGATTTTTCCCGGTCTCCTGGTGGGCCAGTCCGGCCCTCTAGACGGCCTCCCGGCAATTGGCATCCACACTGCGGCCATACAAAGTTGTACGGCTGTCAGGAAGTGGTTAATGTCATAGTTGCCTCCCCTGTGCAGTTCGTTTTGCACAGAGTGGCCCCCCAACCTGCTGTTCTGGGGTCCCACAGCAGCTCTCGCAGCTCCCCCTTGCAATAGATAACCCCCTCTCGGAAGCTCTCTCCCTAGAGGGGTAACCTTGCGGGTGCGCTCCTGAGTCATAGACTCTGCGTCCATAGTAAGGATGAGTTGCGGCGTGTTCGCAGAGCTCGCCAGGAAGTCGGCACGATGCTGCGCTAATCACTGGCAGGGAGACATTGTCCCGATGCATGGCTGCTGAGATCGGGAAATGTCTCACTGCCTGTGATTAGCGAAGCACAGTGCCGACTTCCTGGTGGGCTTTGCGAACCCGCCGGAGCCCATCCTTGATCCATAGACAGAGTGTATGACTCGGTCCCACCCCATGTCGGCCGCGTCATTGGATTTGATTGACAGCAGCGAGAGCCAATGGCTGCACTGCTATCAATCTATCCAATCAACGCAGAGACTCCGTGGAGAAGTGGACCCTCACAGCAGGTGAACAAGTTCAGGTAAGTAAAACGGGGGGGGGGGCCGTGAGAGCCAGGTGTTTTTTTTTCACCTTAACCACTTAAGGACCGCCTCCTGCACATTTACAGAATGGCATGGCTGGGCACATGCAGGTACAGGTACGTGCTGTACTAGTACCCAGCCGTGGAACGCGGGCGCGCTCCCGTGACCCGGTCCGAAGCTCCGGGACCGCGGGACTCGTGGACCCGATCGCCGCTGGAGTCCCGCGATCGGTCCCCGGAGCTGAAGAACGGGGAGAGCCGTGTGTAAATTTTATAGGGAGACACAATCGATGACGTCACACCTACAGCCACAACCCCTACAGTTGTAAACACACATCAGGTCACACATAATCCCTTCAGCGCCCCCTTGTGGTTAACTCCCAAACTGCAATTGTCATTTTCACAATAAACAATGCATTTTAACTGCTTGCCGACCAGCCACGTCATTTTACTGCGGCAGGTCGGCTCTCCTGGGAGAGAGACCGTAGCGCTACGTCGACTCTTTAGCCGCCACTAGGGGGCGCGCGCCGCTGGTGGCCCGCGCTGCTCGCCCCCGAGTCCCGTGCACGCACGATTGCTCGGTACAGAGCGAGGACCGGGAGCTATGTGTGTAAACACACGGCTCCCGGACCTGTCAGCAGTGACGCAGTGCCGAATCGCTAAACCTGGCTGGGTCCTTTAGCTGCCTAAAGGTTTGGGTCTTAAGTGGTTAATGCATGAAAAAACATGAAGCTTTACAACCCCTTAAGAGTGACTCATCAGGTTGCATTAGATTCATGAGTTGCTGTGAGAAGTCTCTGAGGCTCAGTTCACATTGGTGTGATCATGTGGGAAACCCTGCGGTTTGCACATCGCACCTGATTCGCAGGCAGTCAACACTGCCTTATGCGATTGCGAATGGCTAGAAGTGCCAAGACAAAGTTAATGACACCCCCAGATCTGTTTGCATATCGCAGTGTGAACTGTCTATTCGGACAGGTATCGCATCACATGGGTGTATGAACACCCATCTGATCTGATTCTGGTGTGGACCAAAAAAAGGGTCCTGTACGACTCTGCATGGCATACTAGCTCATTATGGATTACTTACCTTGGATCGAAGCCCCCACAGCCGTTCTCGTACACTGATCAGGCTGGTGACATCGCTCCCAGAGTTGCTTCTGGGTATCGCGGGCTCTGGCGCTGATTGGACGGAGCCACGATCGATGTCAATGCGCAGGGGAGCCGCCGGTAACGGCACACTCGCTGAAGCAACGGCACGTAGGGGGATATCTCCTAAACCATGCAGGCTTAGGAGATATCCAGGGTAGCTACAGGTAAGCCTTTATAGGTTTACAGCCACTTTAAGATCTTGTATTTCTGTGTAGTGTAGTCCTCCTCCTCCTCCTTCTGTGTATCAGTTATTATCTCCCGGGCACAGAACTGAAATCCTGTTTTTTCTCACATAGACTTGGCCTCGGCTCCCAGCCCTAACACAAGAAGCTCCAGCGGGGTTATTAGGCAGCGGGATAAAAGGATTAAACAGTTTCCATATAAAACGATATTTATTGACCGATAATATCGGATATCACAGTGAGTATGGGTAAATGTTAAACAATATATAAAAGAGACAGTTCGGTCGGTCTCTTCAGGGGGACAGGCATTCTAAAATATAAATTATAGGGGTTCAAAAGTATTACAAAGCATAAAAACATACATCGTGGTGGGTCTATCACAATGATATAGTTACCGCTAAAACAAGGAATCAAGCATGCTGGTCACCGCTGGGTAGCCGGGGGGGGGGGGCCTTAGGCTGCCTCCATCCTCCCCAATGCGAATGACGGCCCATCCTCGAGGGCCTACAAGGATCCACATTGTGCATTCATCTGCAACTTTACAATATGTATAAATATTTATGTCTACTGCAACAAGGATTGAGAAACCTTTGTACCCTCTCTTTTATATATTGTTTAACATTTACCCATACTCACTGTGATATCCGATATTATCGGTCAATAAATATCGTTTTATATGGAAACTGTTTAATCCTTTTATCCCGCTGCCTAATAACCCCGCTGGGGAACCTTTCTCTTTTTTTTATGCCAAATTGGGGCGAGCAGCTTTTTCATTCCATCTCTACCATATGTGTCTTTTCCCTTCTAACACAAGAAGCTTTTCATTCTCTTTGCTGCGGAGGAAGAAAACATGGAGCCTGAGATGAGGAACCTGATGTCTGACAACAGCCGATACGTCGAGTCCTTCCGCCTCTTCCTACAGAATTCCACAGAGCACCAGTGCATGCAGGACTTCATGGACACCAAACTGCCCGCCATTGTGTCCAGGTACGGTACCTGGATCTCCTGCCTGCTGGTGCTTTCCCTTACATGTGTTCTGTGACAGTGGGATCTACACATACCTACACTGTCTTATTTTAATGGCAGTGAAAGGGTCAACTGTTACATCATAGGCCTAGCCCGGAACATTAGACCGCGGGGAACCATGCATATCCTGACCAATAAACAATCTAGATATGCAAGTTGTGCCTATGGGGGGAGCAGGAGCATTTGGGCCTCTTTAGGGGGAAACAATAGTGTTCGACCATTTAGATTGGCTTTCCCTTAACCTCCCTGGCGATATGATTATGTCTGGAATTTTGTACCAAATGCGGTACAATTATTTTGCATGGAAATTTGGCGTTTTATATTGTAGGCCTACAATTCTTAGGAATAACTTACTTAAATCTGTCCAAACAAGAGTCTAGTAGACATCTCGGTTATGATAAACAAAATCATAAATTATAATATAATAATATAATATAAATAATAATGTAATAAATTATAATAAAAATTATTCAATAATGTAATCAAGTCAAAAACACTGAAATTTGCTCAGTTGCAGAATTGTCGCTGTCATTACTTTTATTGTTTTATGACGAATTTACCCACAAATCGCTATCGCTTAATCCTGAAAGTAATTCTAATTTATTATTGGTTTTCTAGCTGCTCAAAAAACACTTTTGACATAAAGGGACACTTTTGGTTGCTATGGACAATCTCCAGTTTCCAGGCAGAAAGAACAGTTTTAATATAATAATATAAAAATACATGTAGGGCACTGGGCAGACCACTAGGGACAAAGGGGTGTGTATTTATTTCATACAGTACTGTAATCTATAAGATTACAGTATACTGTATGTGCATGGTGTTTTTCACTTTTTGAATTTGGCGTCGAACTCCGTCCCTGTGTGTCGTAACGTCGCAAGGAACGGAGCTCGGCGGCACTGTGAATCAAGCGAGGAGACGCAGCGGAGGAGCCCGCACACACTGCGGAGACACATCGCATGATCCAGGGACAAGGTAAGTAACTTCCCCTGTATCCTGCAATGCGATTCCAAGTCTGGCTCGGTTATACCTCTTTTGGTATAAAAAAATTACCCCGAGCCTGACTCTGGATTACCGCCAAGGAGGTTAACGCGATCGGATTGATTTTTCCCGACGGAATTCCGCTCAAGCTTGGCTTGCATACACACGGCCACACAAGTTCTCGGAACTTTCGACTGTCAAGAACACGGTGACGTACAACACTATGAAGAGCCAAGAAAATTAAGTTCAATGCTTCCGAGCATGCGCCAGAATTTTGCGGAATATAAAGGAAGACAATACAGCAACAATGCAACTCAATACAAGAGGGTTAAGAGTTTCTGCTCCTAGGATCTTACAATCTAATAGGGAGGGGCTGGTGAAACAAAAGGTAGTAAATGTGAGGCATAAACTGATGGGAGAAGTAGAAGACTTGGTTGTTAGCTGAAGGCAGGATAGGCCTCCCTGAAGAGATGAGATGGGATCACCTAAAAGTGGACAGAGCAGGGGCGGACTGACCATTGGGACTCTCGGGCACTGCCCGAGGGCCCAATGCCACTGGTGGGCCCCATCAGGGTTTCCAGGCTGAATAAAACCAGGGACAGTATGTAAAAATCGTTTTTTTTTACATCTGTCCCTGATATGTCCAAAACCTACATGCTTTTGATGTTAAAATCCTGAGATTTTAGCTGCCCTGCCTATGCAATGCCTCCTGGCGTGGTGGCATTCTGTAAGCCCGGGGGCCCCATAATCTTCTATTGCCTAGGGGCCCCATGAGTTGTCAGTCCACCCCTGGGACAGAGTAGGAGATGGCCAGACAGATTGGGGTAGTTAGTTCCAGAGGTTGGGATATGCTCATCTCCAGGACTTCCAAAGAGGAGGAGACAACGGAGCTAGAGAGCAGGAGGTCTTGGGAGGAGTGGAGAGGATGGTTTTGGTGACACTTAAACTTGTACCTTACTAAAGACTTGTACGCACGGTACAATTGTTGGCAGGGTATTGAATATTGACAGACTATTGTCCTAAAATCTGACCATTAGTACACTCCTTTTGACAATTGTTGTCCAACTTTCGGAACAACAAATGTTGGATGGCAGGCTAGTAAATGTTCAGTTTGCCGTCGCACAAGTCGAAAGTACAAACACGCATGCTCGGAATCTATTCATTGACAAACTGTGCCAGTGAAAGGTACATCCGATTCGTTCAACACTCGCTTGGTGACTGTATGGTCTGACCACCTCATCTCTAATGCTTTGACTTTCTCTTGTCATGTCTTTTTCAGCATAGGCGATGGGAAGTCGGTCATCAATGTCCTCGGAGTAGGAAGTGGCTCAGGTAACATCAGCTATTCATAGACATTACAGAATATAATATCCAAACATTATGAAATGCAAATTCACACTGAGAGCATATAATAGGCAATCTAAGGTGCCTTCATCCTCCACCACCATCCCAATCCTCCATTTCAGAACTTCAAAAAATCCTATTTACAGTTACGGTTGTGCTCATAAGTTTACATACCATTTACATGATTTCTTGCCCATTCTTTTTATCACAGCCGGGTAAAAAACAATAAAACTTGTGGTGAGGAAAGTAAAGTTGAAGGAAGAAAGGAAAATAGCAAATTCAGGCGTAATGATAGGGAAACAGTCCCGCTCCCAAGCATAACACTTCTCTGTGCCACTCCTGCCTGAGTGGGTTAAGTGTGAGGCGGCGTACACACGTACGAGAACCTCGACGGGCGGAACACATCGTTCCGCCCGTCGAGGTTCTCGGCCGGCCGTCGAAATCGGCGACCCGCCTGTTGGGAATGGCAACTAGCCATTCATCCCGACGGGCCGTCGAGCAAATATAGAGCCTGCTCTCTATTCGCTCGACGGGATCCCCGATGGGCGGGGCGAGCCAGGAGCGTACACACGGCCGAGGTTCTCGCTGGAATGCAGCTCCCAGCGAGGTTCTCGCTGGTTTCTAGCGAGAACCTCGGTCGTGTGTACGCCGCCTAAGAGAAGAAGAGAAAGATGCCGCTCAGGTGTGGAAATCTTCAAAATAATTGCTTCTCCCAGAACCACTGGTGCAGGCAATGCATATGAGATTGCAAAACAAAGAATGGATTCTTCTGGACAGCCGCACTCTGAATAAAAAATTGCCTTTATTGTAAATCCAAATAGAAAAACAGCACTACTGGGTTTAGTGTACCAGGACAGGCCTCTCTCACTGACCTGGCAGCCGGAGTATCATTTGAACATTTGTAGGATAAAGTCTCTGCCACAGACCCTCCTTGGTGAACTTGAACTTGGGGAAAAGTCTCTGCCACAGACCCTCCCTGGTGAACATCAGGGAGACACCTCTGCCACAGGCCCTCTCTGATTTGTAGTTACAGATGCAATCCTCCTTGGGTGAATTACACCTGGATCTCCTTCTTAATGTCGCCCAGGTACAGACTGACAGGTGATCAATCCTCCAGTGTCCGGCTACCTTGATCCCCGGTGGTTTGTCAAGGCCCTTTTGGATCGCCAGCCTTTCAATGGCGCTCCTCAGATGGACTCTGAACAGCAAATACAGCTTGGGATCCTCAAAGGTGGGTCCGGTCGCTGCTCAAATGCTCCAGGCCAACATGGCCCTGGGAACCAGGAACACCGCGTGGCACGCACGCCCCGGCCATGTAGGCCATAACACCGGGGCAATGTGATGTGGCCACCCTAAAGGTGGGTGCCACACTGGACGAAGGAGACCCAGAACCAATGGCGTCTGCCCCATAAATACCCTCCCCTAGCATGCACAACGAGGCCAAACCCTCCTGATTGGCCGCTGGGAAAGAGCACCCAAACCTTGACTCCACTGCTGCCATCTACCACACAGGGGTGGGAAGAACACCCCAGCATATTCTGAATCATTGCGGAAAGCAAAAATTGTTAAAGGATCTGCGGGAAAAGGTAGTTGAACTGTATAAAACGGGAAAGGGATATAAAAAGATATCCAAGGAATTGAGAATGCCAATCAGAAGTGTTCAAACTAAAAAAGTGGAAAATGAGGGGTTCTGTTGAAACCAAACCACGGTCAGGTAGACCAACTAAAATTTCAGCCACAACTGCCAGGAAAAATGTTCGGGATGCAAAGAAAAACCCACAAATAACTTCAGGTGAAATACAGGACTCTCTGAAAACATGTGGGGCCAGATTCAGAGAAGGGGGGCGTAAATTTCTGCGGGCGTAGCGTATGCTCTTTACGCTACGCCTCCGCAACGGTTATGGGCAGGTGCCTTATTCAGAAAGCACTTGCTCCATAAGTTGCGGCGGCGTAGCGTAAAGTGGCCGGCGTAAGGGCGCCTAATTCAAATTAGTAATGTGGGGGCGTGATTCATGTAAATGAATCATGAACCCACGTAATTTACATTTTTTCTGAACCGCGCATGTGCCGTCTGTGGACGTATCCCAGTGCGCGTGCGTGAATGTGAATTACACCCAGCCCCATTCCCGAACGATTTACGCAAACGACGTACAATTCAGCGTTGTCCGGACGTCCATACTTAAAATTGGCTGCGCCTCATATAGCAGGGGTAACTTTACGCCGGACTAATGCTTATGCAAACAATGTAAACTACGACGCCCAGCCGCAAGTACGTCAGTGAATCGGCGTATCTCCCTAATTTACATATTCAACGCGTAAATCTACGGAAGCGCCACCTAGCGGCCAGCGTAAATATGCAACTAAGATACGACGGTGTAACAGACTTACGCCGCTCGTATCTTAGCTGAATTCCGGCGTATCTTGTTTTCTGAATACAGAAAAAGGATACACCGGCGCAGAATAGACTTTACGCGGCGTATCTATAGATACGCCGATGTAAAGGCTATCTGAATCTGGCCCATGGTGTGAATCTCAAGATGCACAATAAGGACGCACTTGAAGAAAGATGGGCTGTATTGTCGAGTCTCCAGAAGAAAGACATTACTATGCAAATGTCACAAAGTATCCCGCTTACACTACGCCAAACAGCACAGAGACAAGCCTCAAACGTTGTTTTTGTTTTTTAATTGCGCAAAAAAATCACCAAAAAAAGCTCATTTGTGGTAAAAAATACATCAATTTTATTTGGGTACAGTGTTACATGACCGCACCGCACAATTGTCAAAGTAATGCAGTGCCATATCACATGAAGGGGGCAAATCTTTCGGAGGGTTAACAGGCTGAAAGGGAGCAAATAAAAGGTTAATTGTTGGGGCTTTTTGACACTTTAACTGATTGCCGACCGCCCGCCGTCATATTACTGCGGGACGGTGGCACTGCTGGGCGAGAGCACGTAGCTCTACGTCCTATCTTTTTCGGCCCCACGCCCCCGAGTCCCATGCACGTGCCCGGCGGGCGCGATCACCACCGGGCACGTGCGCGCGTTCGTTACAGAGCGGGGAACGGGAGGTATACACATTCCTCTCGTTCATGTCAGCGGGGGAAATGCTGATCTCCCGTTCATACAATGTATGAACGGAAGATCAGTGATTCCCCCTAGTGAGTCAACCCCCCCCCCCCCCATACAGTTAGAACACACCAGGAACATACTTAACCCCTTCGCCCCCTAGTGTTAACCCCTTCACTGCCAATGGCATTTTTATAGTAATCCAATGCATTTTTATAGCATTGATCGCTATAAAAATACCAATGGTCCCAGAAATGTGTCAAAAGTGTCCGATGTGTCCGCCATAATATCGCAGTACCGAAAAAAACGCTGATCGCCGCCATTACTAGTAAAAAAATATATATTAATAAAAATGCCATAAAACTACCCCCTTTTTTGTAAACGCTATAAATTTTGCGCTAACCAATCAATAAACGCTAATTGCGATTTTTTTTTTAACAAAAAATATGTAGAAGAATACGTATCGGCCTAAACTGAGGAAAAAAAAGTTTTTTTATTTCTTTTTTGGGGATATTTATTATAGCAAAATGTAAAAAATATTGAATTTTTTTCAAAATAGTCGCTCTATTTTTGTTTTTAGCGCAAAAAATTAAAAATGCAGAGATAATCAAATACCACCAAAAGAAAGCTCTATTTGTGGGAAAAAAAGGACGCCAATTTTGTTTGGGAGCCACGTCGCACGATCGCACAATTGTCAGTTAAAGCGACGCAGTGCCGAATCACAAAAAGTGCTCTGGTCTTTGGACAGCAATATGGTCCGGGGCTAAAGTGGTTAAGCCCTACAAAACATGGAGCTAAAATATGTTGACTTGTTTTATGTAGTACTAGAAAAATAAAACTTTCTTTTTTTTTTTTTTTTAAGGTGAAGTAGACTTGCAGATGCTCTCCAAGATTCATGACAGATATCCCGGGGTCTCCATTAATAACACTATTGTTGAGCCCAACCCTGATCAGTTGTTGCGCTACAAAGGTGAGCCTGTTATCTGCCCGCCATAAAGCAGAACTTCGTTTTTTTTTTCTTTCTTTTCAAAGTTAATGTTGAAGATAAATCCCATCACATTGTGTTCTGTGTCTGCAGAGCGTGTGGCCAAGACCCCCGGCCTGGACCATATAACCTTCCACTGGAACAAAAAGACTTCTACAGAGTTTGAGGTGCAAATGAAAGAGGAGAAACATGATACAAAGTATGATTTCATTCATATGATTCAGGTTGGTGCCGTGTTAACTATGAACTAGATCCATAAGTCAACATTAAAATAACTGATAACTCTGGGGGAAAAAAACAGCAGTAGAAAAAATTGGAAAGCAGCTCTCACTGCAATACTCTCCTTCAGTCTGACACTGTCCTGCAGAAAATCTGTTCCTCCACTAGATGGTGCTGCTGTTCTGGGTTAGGGGACGGCCACTGTCATTCAACTCATTTCCTCAGTCTAGGGCGGCTGTCATGGACTCACCCACCTGGGATTGTGCATTGCAGCAACCTGGGCTCACAGATATTGCCACCTCCTGAATGTCAAGTGATTTTTGGATTAAGGTGCTGTGCCACAGCCTCCAGCCTATTCTTTGGCCTTAGTGGAAACATTTGACAGGCAGCACCACCTGTCCAACTCAGGTAAGCCAAGTTAAAATTGCAACAACTGCAGCTGAAAACGATCACGGCCATGGCATCTGCACAGCCCTGTCCAGCTGCAATGGTCAATTTTAGCTGGGTGGTCCGGGGGTGGTAAAACCATGGCTCTACCACTAGGGATGAGCTGAACACCCCCGCATTCGGTTCGCACCAGAACGTTCGAACAGACCGCCCGTTCACGCGAACATTTAGAACCCCATTGAAGTCTATGGGACTCGAATGTTGAAATTCAAAAGTGCTAATTTCAAAGCCCAATATTCAAGTTATTATTGGAAAACGTCTTTGAGAACCCGGGTCTTGCCCCAGGGAACATGTATCAATGGAAAAAAGTTTTAAAAACGGTTGTTTTTTCAGGAGCAGGACTCCTGAAATAATGACAGTTTTTAAAACTTTTTTCCATTGATACATGTTCCCTGGGGCAAGACCCGGGTTCTCAAAGTCGTTTTCACAGGCAAACTATAGACACCCAGCAGGTACAATATTTAAAGGAATTTACAGTATGTAGAGGATATATATACATCCCTAGGAGTTGTACATATATTTATACACTGCATAGCTTAGCTAGATCAGCTATTCCTAATTTACTGGCAGGCAGGTGATTGTGCTATTTAAAGACGTTATCACAGGTATAGACACCCAGCAGGTACAATATTTAAAGGATTTTTTTTTTTTTTTTTATTTAAGCATCATTAAAATCACTGCTCCAGGAGCAGTGATTTTAATGATGCTTCAATAAATTTAAAAAAAAAAAAAATCCTTTAAATATTGTACCTGCTGGGTGTCTATACCTGTGATACCGTCTTTAAATAGCACAATCACCTGCCTGCCAGTAAATTAGGAATAGCTGATCTAGCTAAGCTATGCAGTGTATAAATATATGTACAACTCCTAGGGACGTATATATATCCTCTACACACTGTAAATTAAGCTAAACTGACTAGCCTGCCTGCCTGCTCTATCTAGCTATCTAAAAAGACTATCTCTCTGACTGATCTCAGTTCAGCGTTGGAACACACTACACGAGGCCGCCCAGCATGCGGCCTTATATAGTTTGGGGCGTGTGCTAAAGCCCTGAGCCATAATTGGCCAAAGCCACCCTGGCTTTGGCCAATTATGGCTCTCCGTTTTTTGCACGCTGTGATTGGCCAAGCATGCCGGGTCATAGTGCATGTTTGGCCAATCATCATTTTGTTTGAAATTCGTCGAATGTTCGAGTTGAGCATACGTTCGAATCGAACGCGGAGCTCATCCTTATCTACCACCTGTTTTTGGCTGCCCACATAAAAGTGCCCCAAATGTTGTTGAGAATTGCATATAATTTCAGCTGCTGAAAAAAGTAAGCTATATTTGTGTTTTAAACATCAGAGTCAACTAAATATCACTAAAGACTTTGTCGTTTTTCAAAATGCGCCACCCTTCCATGTGCTCCTTGCTGCAAGGAAAGTTATAGGTTGGGGTGAATGCCATTTGTTTGTACTGATGGTGAAGGGAAGCACTGGATACCTTCAGCTGCCATTGTGCTATTGCTATGCGTCCAATACCTTTATGGAGGAGTGGGCGCCCTCCAGGCATACCTGCTCTTAATCTATCCATTATTATATATGTGCTCCAACTCAAGAGACTGTCAAAATTATAGAGTTAGGACTGCAGCACACGGGGTGCCATGACTTGGCCGTTGCATCTGACACATATATTTGCAAATGTGTGCCAACTAAACCACTTGGTTTAAACGTGAACTGTTAGACGGGGTCAATTTGGTTTGTTGCAGGCTGGCTGGTAAGTGAGCTGGGAATTTGTGTTTTTGTTTTTTGAAGACTACATTAGTCTACCTATTGAATGAGGTGTTCTTTGGGACCATTCAGAGTGAAATTGGGAATACCCCATTGTACACCATTGCATTATAAAGATGTCTTGTGTCATTACAGATGCTGTACTATGTTGAGGATATTCCTGCTGCTTTAAAATTCTTTATCAGCTTGCTTTCAGCAGAAGGAAAACTTCTCATAATCCTTGTGTCTGGTAAGATATGAGCAAAATATGCTTGTTTGTGTCAATAGATACCCAGCTGACACCTGAATACCTTGGCATTAAAGTGGGCAACTGGACATCGATAGTCCCACTATCTGGCAAACTTTGAATTAAGTGGCCTATTGCACATACAGTATAGTCCGACTCCAACTATATGAACAACCCCAACTGGTACATTGAAATTATATAAATGTTTTAATCTTGGGTTACGATACACTATAATATAAGGTTTGTGTGAAGTTAAGGGTCAAGTGTTATGCTCAGGTTAAGGGCTAAACTTGAAGTTAGGATAAGGAGGAGTTTAGGTTTTTAGGGTTTTGGGTTAGAGACTAAATGGGAGGAAATGTTCCATTTGCGATAGAGCCCAACTCATTAGGTTTGGGGCAGCAATCCCCAACTGGGGCCAGATGTGGTACTTTGTCATTATCTGGCCCTTGGAGGAACTATTCCTTCCTCTGAAATCAACAATAGGGCATAATTCTTGCCATTGACACCAACAGTGGGGCACTAGTCTTCCCATTGACACCAACAATGGGCCAATATCCCCCCCCCCCAATTCAAAGATGGGGCATTGTTTACTCCCACTTATTTTCCACTCTTATTGGCCACAGTCTGCCCCTCCTAAAGTCTGAAAGGCAGTAAACTGGCTCTTTGTTTAGTTTGAAGGTTGAAAATGTGTTCACCTTATTTCTTACTCTGGCAGGTTCCCTCCATCTGTGTAATTGGTCCTTCAGAGTCTCTTCTCTAAGACACTCTAGCTGGCGGTTGCACGCTGAAGTCATCATTTACAATGCAGGGCCAATGATGGCAAGGGACAGCCTGCGGCCCAGAGTGTTAGAGAATAGGACAGCGCCGAAACCTCCCAAGGCAAAGTACATTTTTACAGCCTTTTCCTATACTACTACTACTACTACACTTATTGGGCAGAGTTGAGAGATGGTGTTGTTGCTTGTGGGCAGGTATGGTTAGACAGCGACCCTTTCATGCCAACACCTAGAACCAGGACAGGAGAGGTAGGGAGGGCAGCATTTACTAGAACATATCTTCTTTACTCCTGCAGCCATTGAAAGCCTCCTCTCCCTCCTGCTGGAATTCAGCGGCTGCAGGAAGAAAGGGTATCGGTATATGATATAAAACTGTTTACTATGCTTCAGTTTGAATGAACAGGAAACCGCTTAGCACAGAGCACTTCCCATACATTCACTGTCCAGTGCAGCTGAGGCTGCAGAGAAGGAGACTGGGATATCTCTGTCCTTCTTTTTTTTTTAAATATATGTTACCAAAGGCTCCAAAAACTTTATGTATATATTATGAAAAAAACTATTACATTTATTGTATAAAATACAAATTTACTGACACTGTCCAGACTCTACAATGCTCTACTGACTAACATTGTCTATTTTTTAAGGTGGGCTAACATAATAATTTTACAGTGATATTTGAAAAATAATGGTGCCGAACCCCCGGTGATCTTTGATCTTTCACGATGTTCAGGTAAATCTCTGCTTCCCAAAGATTACCTACCATTGGTTTAGAGATACAGTATGTTGATATTCTTAAAGGCATTTAACACACCATCTATACAAATCAGAAATATAATTTATGGGTAGATTAGCCCTTCATTTGTTTTGTCCACTTTATTTCTAGTATCCATTTATGCAGTGCTTTAAGTGGGCCGGAACGCGGCGATACTCAGTACCGCCACTTCCAAAAATGGCCCTGGAGAGTACCAGCACCTCTCCGTGCGCCCAGTACGTGCGTTTGCCGTACCGGAACGCAGCCCCAGACGGCACTTTCAGGGTATCGGCAGCCCGCGGCTCCCGGCCGCGGTGGACTTGAAAACGGCCATGAAAAAAAAGGGCGCGCCGCGCTGTGATACATGTCCCGCCCTCCTCCTCCTCCTAGCTCGTGTGATAGAGCCAGTGTGCTGTCTGTCACACAAGCTGGTCTAGAGGAGGAGGGCGGGACATGTATCAGCGCGCGCGCCAGAACTGTTACCGTGAGACTGGAGAGAGGAGAGGAAGAACTGCCTTCAGAACTGCCTTCAGAACTGTGAGTACTGTAGTGAGTACACTGTACACGTGTGAGGGGGAGGAGAGGGAAGACAGGGAAGACACTCATGTGAAGAGGGCTGCTGATGGGGACACACACTCTGATCTGATGTAAGGAGGTGCTGATGGGGGACACTCTGATGTAAGGAGGTGCTGATGGGGGACACTCTGATGTAAGGAGGTGCTGATGGGGACACTCTGATGTAAGGAGGTGCTGATGGGGACACACTCTGATGTAAGGAGGTGCTGATGGGGGACATTCTGATGTAAGGAGGTGCTGATGGGGACACACTCTGATGTAAGGAGGTGCTGATGGGGACACACTCTGATGTAAGGAGGTGCTGATGGGGACACACTTTGATGTAAGGAGGTGCTGATGGGGACACACTCTGATGTAAGGAGGTGCTGATGGGGGACACTTTGATGTAAGGAGATGCTGATGGGGACACACTCTGATGTAAGGAGGTGCTGATGGGGACACACTCTGATGTAAGGAGGTGCTGATGGGGGACACTCTGATGTAAGGAGGTGCTGATGGGGGACACTCTGATGTAAGGAGGTGCTGATGGGGACACACTCTGATGTAAGGAGGTGCTGATGGGGGACACTCTGATGTAAGGAGGTGCTGATGGGGACATACTCTGATGTAAGAAGGTGCTGATGGGGGACACTCTGATGTAAGGAGGTGCTGATGGGGGACACTCTGATGTAAGGAGGTGCTGATGGGGGACACTCTGATGTAAGGAGGTGCTGATGGGGGACACTCTGATGTAAGGAGGTGCTGATGGGGACACTCTGATGTAAGGAGGTGCTGATGGGGACACACTCTGATGTAAGGAGGTGCTGATGGGGACACACTCTGATGTAAGGAGGTGGGGGACACTCTGATGTGAGGTGCTGGGGGACACTCTGATGTAAGGAGGTGCTGATGGGGACACACTCTGATGTAAGGAGGTGCTGATGGGGACACACTCTGATGTAAGGAGGTGCTGATGGGGGACACTCTGATGTAAGGAGGTGCTGATGGGGACACACTCTGATGTAAGGAGGTGCTGATGGGGACACACTCTGATGTAAGGAGGTGCTGATGGGGACACACTCTGATGTAAGGAGGTGCTGATGGGGACACACTCTGATGTAAGGAGGTGCTGATGGGGACACACTCTGATTTAAGGAGGTGCTGATGGGGACACACTCTGATGTAAAGGAGATGCTGATGGGGACACACTCTGATGTAAGGAGGTGCTGATGGGGACACACTCTGATGTAAGGTGGTGCTGATGGGGGACACTCTGATGTAAGGAGGTGCTGATGGGGGACACTCTGATGTAAGGAGGTGCTGATGGGGGACACTCTGATGTAAGGAGGTGCTGATGGGGGACACTCTGATGTAAGGAGGTGCTGATGGGGACACACTCTGATGTAAGGAGGTGCTGATGGGGGACACTCTGATGTAAGGAGGTGCTGATGGGGACACACTCTGATGTAAGGAGGTGCTGATGGGGGACACTCTGATGTAAGGAGGTGCTGATGGGGGACACTCTGATGTAAGGAGGTGCTGATGGGGGACACACTCTGATGTAAGGAGGTGCTGATGGGGGACACTCTGATGTAAGGAGGTGCTGATGGGGGACACTCTGATGTAAGGAGGTGCTGATGGGGACACACTCTGATGTAAGGAGGTGCTGATGGGGGACACTCTGATGTAAGGAGGTGCTGATGGGGGACACTCTGATGTAAGGAGGTGCTGATGGGGACACACTCTGATGTAAGGAGGTGCTGATGGGGGACCCTTTTGCACATTTTATTTATGTTTAGTAGCTCTTTCTACAGTAGCTCTTTTTCAGGGTACTTTCTAAGTGTATTTTCATGTTCAGTATTGGGGGGGTAGGGGGGGGCACCGGCGCCTAATAGAGTACCGGCACCTCTTTTGGCCCACTTAATGCACTGCATTTATGAGTATAAAATATTTGCTTTTAAAAAGTATAACTTGGCTTCATTTTCACTAACAGGGACCAGTGGGTGGTCTTCGCTGTGGAAGAAATACAGATCCCGCTTGCCTCTGGATGATCGGTGCCTGTACATCACAGAAATGTTGAGTTCAATGGGCGCCAAGTACCAGAGTTACGACCTCCAAACTGATATGGACATCTCCGAGTGTTTTGTGGAAGGGAACCGGAATGGGGAGCTGCTTCTGGACTTCTTAACAGAAACCTGTGAATTTAAGAAAAATGCCCCAGCTGACCTTAGAGAGGGGGTCATGGAGGACCTGAAGAGCTCTGGGTGCAGCTCTATACGGGACGGAAAAGTCATTGTTAATAACAATGTTAGTGTGATTGTGGTTGAGAACAAAGAGGCATTACCCCAACCATGATGTCCTTCTCTATTTCAATTAAAGGATCAATAAAGGATTTTTTTTTTAGCTAAATAGCTTCCTTTACCTTACTGCAGTACTGGTTTCATGTCCTTATTGTTCGTTTTTGCTTTGAAGTTGCTGTAATCCTGCTCTGATCTCCACACTTCCTGCTTGTCTGTTTCCTTATAACCACAGTGCTGGGAGCTTTCTCACTGTGGTCTAAGCTGTCATTACTGTGTGTCTAAAACTTCCCATTTAAAAATGTTAAAAAAAAACACTGCCCTGGATTTGTTTGTTTTTGTTCTGTGTTTCTATTTCTACTTCACAGAAACATGAAGCCAGTTCAAAAGTGAAACTAACCTGCAGGCACATTATATGATTGATTTTTATCTATTTTTAATCATTTTGCAAAGGAATCAGTTAATTTGTATGTCTCTATACCCTGTAAACAGTCATTTCAGCAAAAAAAAATGTTCCTTTAGTGACTCCTCCATGTTAAAAAAAAGAAAAAGCAATAAAAATATTTTTGAGATCAATAGGATTTTCTTTGTCTAATTGAGTGACTTTCCCAGTACCTCTGTGGCACGGTAGCCTTTTATTGGACATTCTGTGCAAATGTTCTAACAATTACCCTGCATTTAGTACTTCAAGAGATTGTAGCAGGGTTGGATGGGGATATTAATAGTTTTATGCATTTTTGATCAAACAAACAAAACATTTGTGCGGTTGTAATAAACACTTGCGCACTTTGAATGAAAACTACCATATTTGGCTATCGAAATTTGCAGACACTTCCTGGTATATCTCCCGCGGGAGTGGGCGTGCCTCTTCCCTTTCTCAGTGCCCCAGTGTTTTCTGGGCGTAGTTCACAATGACTATTCATAACGCCGAAAGACGAAATCTCGCACGATTTTACTCGTCACCTGACTCAAGAAGCAGGTCACGTGACAAGGGCGAATCTAATTCCGCCATTTTAATTAATGGCAAACAGGTAAATTATGCCATTATACACCGGGATAGAGCGGTGAATGCTGGGATATCAGTATTCACTGCTCCCCGGAAGGCTTCACAATGCCCAGAAGCAAGATGGAACATTTCAGGAGCAAAATTTTATAAAATATTATTTACGGCCGATTGACAGTGCGGAGGATAAAAAGCTTCAGACATGTGAGTACAAGGTTGACAAACCTAAAACCCGTAGATGCACAGTGAAAAAAAAAAAAACGATGTCCCGCAAAGCCCCCGCTTTAATGTGTGTTAAAAATTGTCACTCTTTGTTTATGCCACCAAATTTGTGGTGGGGGAAAAAATACATCAATTTTGTTTGTGTACAGCGTCATGCAATTGTCAGTTAACCACTTAAGACCCGGACCAAAATGCAGGTAAATGACCTTGCCCCTTTTTGTGATTCGGCACTGCGGTTGTGCGACGTGGCTCCCAAACAAAATTTGCGTCCTTTTCTTCCCACAAATAGAGCTTACTTTTGGTGGTATTTGATCGCCTCTGCGATTTTTATTTTTTGCGCTATATACAAAAATAGAGAATATTTTTTACTTTTTGTTATAAGAAGAATCAAATAAACTAAATTTTACTCAATCATTTAGGCCAAAATTTATTTAGCCACATGTCTTTAGTAAAAAAAAAAATCACAATAAAAAAAAAATTAGCTACCTAGCGGGAACAGCGACCCTAATACAGCGATCAGAAAAATGATCGCTTAGTGACCCTGGCAATAGGGAGTGAAAGGGTTAACTAGGGTGGTGATCAAGGGGTTAAAACTTTATTAGGGGGGTACGGGTGCTACCGTAGACCTAACACTAACTGACTGTCACACTGACACTAAATACAGTAATCATACATGTATGAGGGGGGGCGATCGCAAGGGGTTAATGCGACTATGTGTAGTGTGTGTCAGTGTAGTGTTAGTGCAGACTTACTGTGCGATGTGATCTCTCCTCAGCGTTGTTTTAAAACAACGCTGAAGGAGAGATCACATCGCTTCCTCCTTCCTGTGTTTACACAGGAGGAGGAAGTGACAGGGCGGGGGGGCACGCGGATTGGCTGAGAGCGGGGGGAGACAAAAACGAATAGCCGCCCCCTCATCCCGGATCGCTCAGCCAGCTACAGGGACCGCCGTATCTGATCAGACCCCTGAACCCCCTCAAGGCACCAACGTATATATACGTTGATGTGCCTGTCGGTGCCATTCTGCCGACGTAAATGTACATGCGGCGGTCCTTAACCAGTATAAGCGACGCAGTGCCGTATCGGGGAAAAAAAATGTCTCACCTGGCAGAATGAACAACCCACGTTGCTTCGTTTTTTTTTTTTTTCTTTTCTTAAAATCATCATGAACTTCAGATTTTGATGAATTGCTGTTTGGACACAACACCGGCAGATGAATAGAGTCCAGTACACGATATTATGAGTGGAGATTGTAATGCTGCGTACACACGGTTGTTTTTTGTGATGAAATAAAACGACGTTTTAAAAAACGTCATTTAAAATGATCGTGTGTGGGCAAAACGTTGCTTCAATTTTTTATGTCGTTTTTCAGAATGTCGTTTTTTAAACCCGCGCATGCTCAGAAGCAAGTTATGACGCAAGCTTGAATGGAACAGAGTGCCATCGTACATGTTGTACATAACCGCGCTTTGCAAGAGCATTTTCAGAAAACGATAGTGTGTAGGCAACGTAGTTTTTTAAAATGAAGTTTGAAAAACATATTTTTTTTTCATGAGAAAAAAACAACGTTTTTTTACAAGACAAAAAACGACCGTGTGTACGCAGAATAACTCCGCTCCGATACATAACATACTTGCCAACAGCCCCGAATTTATGGACCCTCATGCCGATCGGAGCTCATCCCGATTTAAAATCCCAGGATTTTGCTTTTGTCCCAATAAATCTTTACTGCTTTTGGCAAAACTGCAGTGGGCTACAAAAAGATGACCGCTGCGAGGACTGTTTCCCTGTATGTTCAGTGGAGAGGGGAGGGACAGCCAATCGCTTCCTCTCTTCTAGACAGGTGCATTCGTTTTCGTTAGAATGCATTTTCTTCCGAAAATCTGTTTTTTTCGTTATTGTTTTAACAAACGATAATGAAAGCGCAAGAAACGAAAACCGAAAGATCTGACATAAAAAATGCTTTATTTCCGTTTTCGTTGCGGTAAAAATTCGATATAGAGAGATTCGACATTATATGGAAAAGATTCGACATTATAGAGAAAAGATTCGACACTATAGAAATAATAGATTAGACATTACAGAGAATAGATTTCGATTTATGAGAAAATATATTCGACATTATTACAAGTCATACAACATTAGAATTCTTGTAGGCAGAATATTCGAACGGAAATGTACGATTCGACGTAAAGATTCGACGTTCCGTCGAATATTCTTTTGACCATTCGACAGAAACCAAGTATCATTGGATTTTTGGACGAAAGCTATTCCCCAACGAAATAAATCAAAACGATTTCAGCAGTGTGTACGCGGCCTATAGATCTCTGCAGACAACCCGATCACCTGTTGTTTCTCCTCTAATCATTGGACATCTGTCCATTTTGCATTCATCATCATTTTTCAATTGATGTTCACTTCCAGTGTTGGCTATAGACTTTGTCACGTTTTTATCTTATGGAACTTTGTTTGTAACTACTCAATTTCATTTGGTAGTTTATGTATGTGCACATGCACCATTTATGTTTTTGCCCTATCGGGTATCTCACATTGTATTTATTTGTTAGCGCTACATTTTCTTGTTCACTATCTATAGGCTTTGTTTGTTTGTGTGTAGCAGCTTATTTGATTCATTTAGAGTCAGCACAGTTTTTTTTCTTTATTTTTCGATGGTTAGTACACAAAATCATCAAAACCAAAAACCTGCGCATGCTCAGAATCAAGTCGACGCATGCTTGGAAGCATTGAACTTCGTTTTTTCATCACGTCGTTGTGTTCTACGTCACCGCGTTCTGGTCCGATGGGATTTTGGTCCGATGGTGTGTACGCACATCAGACCAACAGACCACTTCAGCGTGGTCCGATGAAAACGGTCCGTCGGACAAGTTTCATCAGACATGTCTGATCGTGTGTACGCGGCCTAACATGTAAGGTAGAATACTCTTACCATGTATGGTGGACTCCAACTATTTTACAGCAGTGAGTCAAAGCGCTTAGTGGTATCTTAGGACCCAGGTTGCTGCAACCAGGATTCCCCGACTGTTGGTACGTTTCTCAATCCTTACAGCTGAACCAGGAATGGTGAAAACGACAGGAACAGACCAAAGTGGCCTTTAGATGCAGGGACCGAGAGAACAAAAAGTTCCAGCAGACTCAAACAGAAAAAAGCTCTCTTATATACAGTACAATCATATTACAGTTATCAAAGGAACAAAGAAACTCTCCACCCACACATCACACAATGGGGCTTCAATCACATTCTTTTTTTTTGGTAATGACATTCAGAGGAGGTAATTATCCCCCAAACGTCCTGACTCTGCCAATAAATGATTCACCTGCAGAATACACATTCTTATGTCAGACGTTCTGTCTCCGACAATAAGCTATTCACACCTGATCATCAATAGGCTTTAAACAGTGTTATTAGCATACACAATGAAAGGTCTTAGGAGCCAGGCCTAATTAACATAATGGACACAGAATGCAATCACAGCAAAGCACTTTAACAGCTCTTCTGCTGGGTTGCTGTGAGTGAAGACCACAGTCCCATCCACTACCACAGGAACCCCTTCTTCTGTTTTTTTTTTAATCCAACAAAAGTTTTATTTAGATTGCAGAGGTACAAAGCATACAAAATCCTCTTAACATATCGAGGAGAAATATGTACAGAAACTGAAAAGAAAATTGTACAAGTGCACTCAGAACATATATACTCTGGGGAGTATTCAACCGTTTCAAATTACCATCGTCTGTCATTTGGCTCCATCCACATCTTACCCAGCATTAAAGCCCACCAGCCTATCCATCACCAGGTCCACCGGGGCCAGACCCGGCACATCCAACCACTTTGCCCACACCTTCTCGAACTTATATGCATTACCCCTGTGCTGGTATATTAGTTTCTCCATTCTCAACACTGTCCCAATATTAGCAACCCATTCAGCCAGGGTCGGGGGAGCCTCAGCCTTCCAGTGTACCATAATGAGCTTTCTTGCCTGGAACAGAACCCTGTGTATCGCTTCTCTATCCGCCTCTTCCCAATCGTACTCCTCCAGAGCCCCAAGAGACAAGCCCTCGGGTCCTGTGGGAGAGTCACACCAAATGCTGAGTTGACTGTACTCACAACCCCCGACCAGTACGTATGGAGCTTTGGGCATCTCCACAACATATGGATTAAATCTCCATGATCTCTCTTACACCGTGTACAAGTAGGGTCGAGCTGTGGATTCATCCTATGAAGCCTGTGAGGGGTATAATAAGTACGGAGCAGTATGTACAGCTGAGTGAGCCTTTGTGAAACATTCAACGAGCACTTACTCACTACTTGAAAAATTTCTTCCCACTGCTCACCATCTATCTCACCCGCATCTGTCTCCCACCTTTCCCTTATCTTCAGGGGATGCCGCTTCATCACAGACTGCAGCAGGATGGCATAACACTGGGATATGAAGCCTTTCGACGTCTCAGCATCCCCCAAAAGATCAAAAACGGGCGTTGGCGACAGGCACCACTCCGAGGAGCGACCCTGTGCCGCCACTGCATGTCTCAGCTGCAGATAGGAGAAGTACATTGACTGCGGCAGGCCAAACTCCGCCTGCAGTGCAGGGAACGTACGTAGCACTCCATGTTGAAATATGTGTGTGAGGTGCGTGATCCCAAACCGTTTCCACCTTGCCCCTGATTGCAACTTGGCTAGCTCAGTGTACGTACCATTGTGCCAAACGGGGCTGTATTTCGTGTACCCCTCCGCGTTTTGAACATACTTGACTTTGTTCCATACCTTCTGGATCAGGCTAAACGTAGGAAACCTCTTATGTGGTTTAGCTAATGCCTGCGCCTCCAACGCCTCAGGGATCGGACTTCTGCCCACGGTGTGCTCCAAGAGCTCCATAGCCGAGGATCTCACCGTCGGCCGAAACATACCAACCAGCTGCTGCAGTTGGGCCGCCAAGTAGTACAGCCAAGGGTTCGGCAATGCCAATCCCCCGCTGTCCTTAGGTCTTTGCAGGTGTTCCAATTTAATCCTAGGAGCTCTATCCTTCCAGATAAGACTACGGAAAAGACTGTTCACTGTGTGGAAAATCTTTAGGGGGATAACCATGGGGGTGTTGTGGAGAAAGTATAGCAGTTGCGGCATGAGTATCATCTTGATCAGATTCACTCGGCCAGCAACCGATACTAGCAGGGCCTTCCAGGTTTTAATTTTGTCCCTAAACCGCAGTAGCAAGGGAGAGATATTAAGTTGTATAAAGTCCCGTGGTCGAGCCGTGATCTGTACCCCAAGGTACTTAAATGATGTGGTAATGGGTATGGGGCATACAGGGTTAATTGTCTGTGTGTCATCGCCGTCCAACAGGAGCAGCGCTGACTTTGACCAGTTTATAAGTAGCCCGGAGAATGCCCCAAATTCTGTAATTGCCACCATAGCCTCCCTGAGGGAGGAGTCTGTGTCCCCCAGCATGAGGAGGGTATCGTCGGCGTACAGCATCACTTTTTCCTGCAGGTTGCCATAGCAGAATCCTGTAATGCGGGGGTTTGCCCTAATACTAATAGCCAGTGGTTCAATAGCCAAAGCAAATAGGAGGGGGGACAGGGGACAGCCCTGCCGCGTCCCCCTCTTCAGTGCAAAGCTCCCTGACAAGGAGCCAAAAGTCCTTATTGCAGCCCGTGGTTGGCTGTACAACAGTTTTACCCAGGATATATAGACAGGGCCAAACCCAAATTTCTGTAGCACCGTCCACAGATAGTTCCAATCTATGCTGTCAAACGCCTTTGTCGCGTCCAAGGACAGCAGAGCCCTGCTGCCCATGTTATCCGCCCTTGCCTGCATGTTAAGGAACAACCGTCTCAAATTCACCGCCGTGGATTTATTAGGCATGAAGCCCGCCTGGTCTCCATGCACTAGTGAAGTTATCACCCCGTTTAGCCTAATGGCCAGCACCTTGGCCAGTATCTTCACGTCGCTTTGCAATAATGATATGGGACGGTAAGCCCCAGGGTCTACAGGGTCCTTGCCTGGTTTTAGCAGCAGCACTATGTTCGCCCTAGTCATAGAGGGGGGAAGAGTACCTCCCTCCCTTGCTCTGTTAAAGACTCTCAGTAGCTGTGGTAACAGCACTCCGGAATACTGTTTATACACCTCCATAGGCAAACCATCCTCCCCGGGGCCTTACAATTAGGGAAAGCACTGACCGCCTCTAGTAACTCCTCAACAGTAATTGGTTTATCCAGCAGGGTGCGCTGGTTAACGGACAGCCCGGGGAAGACCAACTGAGCCAAATATCGCTCCAGGTCGTCCTGGGCATATGCCGTGCCGGAACTGTAGAGGGTCTCGTAGAAACCCGCCAGCACCTGCATAATTTGTTCCGGGTTAGTAACTACACCCCCCGTTCCTGATCTAATAGCCCCTATGGCAGGCGAGCGTTGATGAGAGTTTGCAATCCGTGCCAATATCCGGCCAGTTTTCTCACCCTCCTCAAAGAACGCCTGTTTGGCAAAGAACCTCTTCTTCTCAGCCGACGAGGAAAGCAACTGCTGGTAGGCACACTGAGCGGCTTGCCAGGTCTCCCTGGCTGAATCGGAAGGATCTGCAACGTACAACCTCTCCATGTCCTGAACCCTGTTCTCCACATCAATCAGCAATTCAGTGGAAGCCCGTTTAACCTTATTCACTTCCCTTATAAGGAGGCCCCGAAGATAAGCCTTAAAAGCATCCCAGTGTAACACATTTGGCTCCATCCCCTCTCCAGCAGCAAAATACCCCCTCATATCCTCCACTATCTCCCCGTGTGACCTGACCAGCTTCAACCAAAATGCATTCAGCTTCCAGGGTGCCTTCACTAAATTCCCCTGCGGTGCCACACAGAGCTGCACCACCAGAGCAGAGTGATCCGACACACTGCGGGGCCTATGCGACACATCCGCAATTAGTGGGAGCACACTCAGGTTACCCACCCCCAGATCTATCCTGGACAGACAGCCGTGCGTCTTTGAGAAGCACGTGAACTGCCTGCCCCCAGGATTGCGGTGCCTCCAGATATCCACCCAGCCCACCTCTTGCAACAACCGCGCCAGGGGAGTACTCCTGGCGAGGGCAGAGGGTCGGGGGCCCGGGTGTCTATCCGCCACCTGATCCAAGCAGCAATTAAAGTCGCCAACCACTAGCAGCGGGACGTCCGGCCTACCATCCAAAAAGGAGAGGAGAAGCCGGAGCACCGCCGCCGTGAACGGCGGGGGAATATACACACATGCCAGAACACATATCAATGTGCCCAGTTTACAGTGGAGAAATACATAACGCCCCTCGGGGTCTATGGCACTGTCAATCTCCTGGAAATCCAGGGTATTGTGCACCAACACACTCACCCCCCTAGAGAAGGAGGTGTGTGTGGAGTGGAATGCCTTCCCCACCCACGCATATTTCAGGAAGCTCACCGTCTCTGCTGTCAAATGCGTCTCCTGAAAGCAAATCACCCCGGGTAGAAATTTCTTTAAGCACATAAATAACATTGTACGCTTTAATGGAGAGTGCATACCCCTCACATTCCATGAAACAATAGGAACCTTAGCCATGAGTGTCCTCTTCCAACATCAAAAATGCATATACTTGCGTGCAACAATGTGTAATCAGGCCTCTCGGCTGGAAGGGAAGGCCCACCCCCGGATCCGAACACCCCAGTTCAAAATGATGCAACAGGGCCGACGGCCCAAGTCTAGTGCAATGTACCTCCTGCCAAGTATGGTAGCTGAAAAAGCAAAAGTTGATGCAACCTTCGGACCAAACGGGTCCTGGAACTCTCCGAACCGCCAACAGGGCGGTTGCAACTTTCTGTGCGACTAATCGTCGACTCATATTAGTCTTGTATATCAGCTCCGTGAACTTCTTGATAAGAGCAGCTCTCCTCACTTTTGCGCTGCCACTTAGTATGTCCCCCAGCCAAAAAGAAAAAACAGCACAGGCAGAGGAAAAAAAAAATGTGAAAATAGAAATTTAACAGGAAAAAAAAAAAAAAAAAAAAAAGGGCAATGGATCCCCCCTGGACAGGGGTAGAATAAGAAACCTTCCCGTTTATGCTGAGCGGGTGCCCGACGGCCACAGAAATCAATCACCTGCTTCACTCCCCTTCCTCCTGTGCTCTACGTTGTAGGGATTGCTCATTACGATCCAACCAGGACATGGCCTCTTTAGCAGATTCAAAGAACTGGGCCTGGCCCCGCACCACCACTCGGAGCTTTGCGGGGTAGAGCATGGCATAGGGGAGTTGCAGAAGTCGCAGCCTCCGTTTCACATCAAAGAATTTAGCCCTGCGTTTTTGAACCTCCTGCGAGAAGTCCGGGTAAAAAGACACCCTGGCCCCATTATATTGGACATTAGCTCGCTCCCGAGCCTGACGCAGTACCGCTTCCCTGTCTCGGTAATGTAGTAGTTTTGCCAGGATTGACCTGGGAGGGCCCCCCTGCTGCGGTTGACGGGAAGGCACTCTGTGGGCCCGCTCCACTGCGAAAAAAGGCGACAGTGAATTCTTCCCAAAAATCTCGATCAGCCAATTTTCCACAAATGTCGTGGGATCTCTGCCTTCCACCCGCTCCGGTAGACCCACTATACGGACGTTATTTCGTCTGAGACGGTTCTCCATGTCTTCCACCCGATCGTATGCGTCCCTAGCCATTTGCAGGGCTGCTCTGGTCTCCTGGGCCATGGGCTGTATCTGGTCTTCCACCTCGCTAACCCTGCTCTCCACGGCTGTCGTGCGTTCGCGGATTTTTTGCATGTCCTGCCTCAGCAGTCCAAATTGCTCCTTAATAGTGTCCACAGAGGCTGTGCACTTATGCACAGCCTTAAGAATGTCCGCCAGGGTGGGTTGTGCAGCGTTCGCAGCCTGCGTTTCTGAGGCCTGCTCTTCCACCGGCCCGGGGCCTGCCAGTTCCCCGTCCTCCTCCTCCCCCCAGTGGAGCCGCCCAGTGTCCTCCTGCATAGCAGGCTGAGAAATTTGTAAGTCACCCGATCGGGATGGGAGCTCAGACCCTCCAGCCCCCGACATCTTTTGGGCATAGTAGACCATATCTTTAGGGGGATCTTTGCCAGGTACCTTAGTTGCCTTGCTGCTTTTAGCTCCCTGCTTGTCCGCTCCACGAGGCGTCCCCTTCACAGCCATCGCGGCGGCGCCATCTTGGATCTCCAGCCCTGCGCTCTCTGCTTGTCCTTTGCGGGTCATCCCTCTGGTGCAGAGCGCCGGTGGTGGTACCGCTGTGATCCCGGGAGTGCTGGCTGTTAGCATATGGTGTTACCGAACCGGAATTATGGCCGGGGGAGGATCAATACCGGATCACCGCTGGGAGCTGTGGGAGATGCGTCCTCTCACATGCCTGTCCTGGCCACGCCCCCACCCCTTCTTCTGTTAGTTGAGAGCAGAGGCCATGGCACTCTGCTCTGTTGGTATTGTGGGTAGTTTTACCGGTGCAACTGGTTTAATCTAACAATTTTTTTTATATATATTACCAGGTCTGCTGCAGTTGCTGCGTGCACCCCAGTGCAGGGATGTAAATGTATATAGAATATGTTCGCATATGAATATCATATGCTACTGCGCTGACTTTATGTGTACTGTGAAAAATTCCTTAAATCACATGCATAAATAATTTGTGATATATATCAATATCAAAAATAAATAAATAAACTTCAAATGGTGAATACGCAATGTGCAGTTTACATATATCAACTAAACAAAGAAACAAAAAAACAAAAAACTGCTTAAAAAAACAAAAAACTATGCCAAAAAACAATTGTCCAGCAACCTGCAAAGGTTGTGAAAAAATGTGACAGTCTCTCCACGTGGTAGTGCCTTGTATTTCTTATCACAATATTCGTGACTTTTCCACCCTTAAAATAAGTGTCACCACCACCTTGTATATATTATGCGCTCACTGGACGTCAGGATAAATACAGCATGTAATTTCATTAATGCCGATGGTCCCAAATGCTTAGTAGCAGACCCAGGAATGGTGAAGGATTCCTCTTATTCGTATGTGCTCCTGTAAGGTTTCCTTGCTCCCAAAAAAGAGAAACCTCACATGGTGTAGTATATCGATACAAACAGGGCAGTTTTATTAAAATATAAATTGTGCACTCACATTTAAAAGTGCCGAACCGACACTAGTTTATCCAGCGTTACTGCTCGTTTCCCTTCCGGCGTGCGTTCCACGCCTCGGTTAGGGTGTGGTTCAGTGTGTGGATGTGCCGCGGCGGAGGTGTGTGACGTGCTCCCGTCTGCAAAGAACTCAATTTCCCAAAAGCCTCTACCCTGATGACGCATGCGCACATGCGAAACGCATAGAGGCTTATGGGAAATTTAGTTCTTTGCTGTGAGTGGAGACCACAGTCCCATCCACTACCACAGCAACCCCTTCTTCTGTTAGTTGAGAGCAGAAGCCTGTGGCACTCTGCTCTGTTGCCAGCTCTTCTGCTGGGTTGCTGTGAGTGGAGACCACAGTCCCATCCACTACCACAGGAACCCCGTCTTCTGTTAGTTGGGAGCAGAAGCCTGTGGCACTCTGCTCTGTTGCCAGCTCTTCTGCTGGGTTGCGGTGAGGGGAGACCGCAGTCCCATCCCCCGATGTCAGCTCAAGCTGCAGTTGTGTGCAGCAGCCAGTAGCATCCTGCCCTGCTGCCAGTGATTCAGCTGGGCTTAAAAGCTTTACCACCTCAGCTTGTTGCTGGAGAGAGGGGCCAACTGCCCCGACTCCCTGGAACTCCACTTTCATGGCGACTGGCATCTGTACTCTCCTCTCTCTTTAGTCGGTGCTGCTGTGACTTCTGCTGCTGCAGCACCTCTTTGATGTAGCCAAGTTGCACCCACAGCTGCTATAACCCGGTCTATGATCTCCGGTGGAGGATTAGGACCATACTGTGCCAGTCCACGTTTAACAGCCCGATCAAAACTTTCTTCCTCGGGTGTCCTGTCTGTTATGCTGGGCCTTTCAGCACTATCCATTTGAACAAGTTCTGCAATAATGTCCCTTTTCTTACGGTTGCTGGCCGGTCTTCCCCCGGCTCTCCAGTAAGTCCATAAGGGAAGAGAGCTTCAGCCGTTCATACTGTGTCTCCATTGTCCAGTGTCCTTGTAGCCGTCCTTCTGGCGATGGAATCATCCCAGTGCTGTGCCACCACTGTAACAGTCACCACACTCCGACAATCCATGTAGACACGATCCATTCCATTCCCCAGAATTAAGACGTGACAAGCTCCGTTCTCTCTGGTTTCAAAATGTAAGAATGAACTCTTTAATGGTTAGCACTCTTATATACAGTACAACCATCTTACAGTTATCAAAGGAACAACGAAACTCTCCACCCACACATCACACAATGGGGCTTCAATCACATTCAGAGGAGTTAATTATCCCCCGTCCTGACTCTGCCAATAAGTAATTCACCTGCAGAATACACATTCCTATGTCAGACGTTCTCTCTCCGACAATAAGCAATTCACAACTGATCATCAATAGGCTTTAAACAGTGTTTAAACAGTGTTATTAGCATACACAATGAAAGGTCTTAGGGGCCAGGCCTAATTAACACAATGGACACAGAATGCAATCACAGCAAAGCACTTTAACATCCCATAATAGCCAGCTAGGCTGACTCTCAGTTTCAATCCACAGTAGCAGATTTAGGGCCAGATTCAGAAAGAATCGCCTATCTTTAGGCGGGCGTTGCGTATCTCATTTTCACTACGTCGCCGTAACTTACAGAGTCAGGTCCCGTATTTGCGCCGTAAGTTATGGCGGCGTAGTGTAAATGGGCCGGCATAATTCAAAGTAGGCTGGTAGTGGGCCTGTTGTATGTAAATGAATCGTGACCCCACGTAAATGACGCGACGAACGAACGGCTCATGCGCCGGCCGTGGACATATCCCAGGGCGCATGCTCCAAAATCACGTCGGAAATATTCATTGATATCGACGTGAACGTAACTTATGCCCAGCCCCATTCACAAACGACTTACGCAAACGATGTAAACAACGTACAATTCGACGCTGTTCTGACGTCCATACTTAACATGGGCTGCGCCTCATATAGCAGGGGTAACTTTACGCCGGTCGAACGCCTACGTAAACGACATATATCAGTACGCCGGGCGCAATTACATTTCTGAATCGGCATATTGCATATTTTTTATGGGAAAGTCTAATGCGTCCAACGCAATTTTCCCCCCTCGATACGCCAGCGTAGGCAAGTACGCCGGACGTCTGATGCCATGTTTTTCGGCGTATCTTGCTTTCTGAATCGGCGTAAAGATGCGACGGCGCACATTTGAATTTACAGCGGCGTATCAGGAGATACGCCGGCGTAGATTCTTTCTGAATCTGGCCCTTAGTTAGCATCTCACAATGGAATGTCTAGGAGCAGACGCAATTAACACCTCAAAAGCATGTGTCCCCACCTTGAATGAAACATTGACCTTTACAGCTTGTAATATGTCCATATCTGCTGCAAAACATGAATTATCATTTATTAGTCACCCTATGCCCAAAAGGGGCACAGGGTGACCTTTGACCCAAGAGTCATTAGTGACACTGGTACAGGAGTACCCCCATCCCTCAAAAGTCTCTAGGCGTCACGGGTCATTCCATTACAACCGCGATTTCCCATTAATTTCAATGGGAAGAAGAAGTATAGGAGCGGTAAACACCCCGCTCCTTTACTGCTCCAAAGATGCGGCTAGCAGGACTTTTGGATCGTTCCTGCTAGCGCACCACTTCAATGTGAAAGCCTTCGGGCTTTCACATTGAAGACTGCAGGGCACGATTTCTTCAGGCGGTATTGCAGCGATGTTTTTAAATCCTATGAGGGACTCATCAGAGCACATTAGATTCATGAGTCATGTGTGTGTGTGCCAGCAGAGCAGAATGATTCCTGAATCTATAGCCTTGTACACACGATCGGACAAATCCGTGGAATTTTGTGTGAGGGGCGTTGGCTGTGAACTTGTTCTGCATACAGACGGCAGAACTTTTTCAGCCACCAAACATGAAACTACGTGTTTTTTTAGCTCTTTACCGCCACCCTTTGGGCAACTTCTGCTAATGTTGTCTTATGGTTAGCATTGGTTCGGAATAAGCGTGTTTGTACTTTGGATTTAAGTCCAATGGACTTGTGCACACACGATCAGATAATCCGACAAGACACATTTGTTGTCAGAAAATTTGAAAGCATGCTATCCCACATTTGTTGTCGGAAAATCCGGCAAACAATTGTCCAATGGAGCGTACAAACGGTCGGATTATCCGACAAAAACCCTGCCATCACACATTTGTTGTTGGAAAATCCGATCGTGTACGGGCCTTAAAGTGGTCGTATATAGGTTCATAGTTTTTTTAATAACAAACATGTCATACTTACCTCCATTGTGCAGTTTGTTTTGCACAGCGTGGCCCCGATCCTTCTCTTCTGGAGTCCCACAGCAGCTCTTCCGACTCCTCCCCGCAATAGCTAACCCCCTCTGGGAAGCTCTCTCCCAAGGGGGTTACCTTGCGGGTGCACTACTGAGTCATACACTCTGCGTCCATAGTAAGGATGAGTTGTGGCGTGTTCGCAGAGCCCGCTAGGAAGTTGCCACTGCGCTAATCACAGGTAGTGAGCCATTGTCCCAATGCGTGGATGCAGAGATCGGGAACTGTCTCACTGCCTGTGATCAGCTGACTTCCTGGCGGGCTCTGCACGTGGGCTTTGCGAACACGCTGGAGCTCATCCTCAGTCCATAGACTTAGTGTATGACTCGATTCCGCCCCCTGTCGGCCGTGTCATTGGATTTGATTGACAGCAGCGAGGGTCAATGGCTGTGCAGCTATCAATCTATCCAATCAACGCCGAGACTAAGTGGAGAAGTGGACGCTCACAGCAGGCCAACAAGCTCAAGTAAGTAAAACTGGGTGGCCCGTGACAGCCAGGTGTTTTTTCACCTTAATGCATAGGATTGATTAAGGTGAAAAAATACAACCCCTTTAAGAGTGACTCATCAGGTCACATTAGATTCATGAGTTGCTGTGAGAAGTCTCTGAGGCTCGGTTCACATTGGTGTGATCATGTGGGAAACCCTGCGGTGAAACCCTGCTGTTTGCACATCACACCTGACTCGCAAGCAGTTCAGTAAAAAGGAAAATAATTCAGTGCTGAAAAATATGTAACAGTAAATAATGGTTGCAAGCCTGCACTCAAGGTAAATTCATATAAAATCCCTCAAGAAATATAACAATAAAAGAAGAAACAGTCCACAAGTGATTGTGAAAAGACACAATGAAAATTACAGCATGCAATGTGGATGAAACGTGGCCAGAAATCCCTCCAACGCACACAGAGTGGCCTCTCACCTCACTGATTCGACCTATAATAGGACACATGGCATGTAACTCATTCCCAGTATAACTACTTAGAACATCCAATCGATCAGCATACCAAAGGTGTCGATCAAGGTCCTGAGCTTTGTCTTCAACATGCATATGAAACATAAATGAAGACAATCTAGTGCTCTCTGTATAAGGCCCCTTTCACACGTGCGGACTGTATGTCCGCTTTTTCATCCATCCGTTTGCGGGTGAAAAAGGGACATACATTGGTCCCTATGTGATTGCGGGTGTCAGCGGATGAACATCCGCTGACACCCGTAATCACCCGCCTCTGCAAAGATCCGATTTTGCAGACGGAAGAAAACCCTCCACCATAGGGGAGAGCGGAGAAAAGACAGGGCGGTCCCTGTACAGTGTACGGGGACCGCCCTGTCATCCGCCGGCTCAGCGGGGATCTACAGAGCGATCCCCGCTGAGCTTACGGAGGCGGATCATTACTGATCCACCCTGTGTGAAAGGGGCCTAAGGAGTGTTTAATTGTAAGCAAAACTGCTCACAAAGATGGCACTCAGACACAAGTGCTTACAGACAGCATAGAAAACAATTTCAACAGCGATAGCTGAAGGTGACGTCTGTCGTGACTCATCCCCCGCTTAGGTGTTACGTCTGTAGGCGGGACTTCATTAGCAGGGCCGGACTTTTTTTAGGGGTCCGGAGGTCCCCAGGGGCCCGGACAGCAACCCCCACTTTTTTTATTTGTTATAAAAAAAATGTTTTATATATATATATATATACACATATATATATAAATATATATATATATATATATATATATATATATATATATATATATATATTTATTATTATTAATATTCAAGGGCCCAGAGGTCTCCAGGGCCCCCGGTTGGCAACCCCCCCCTTTTTTTTTATAAAAATGTTTACATTTATTTATATATATATATATATATATATATATATATATATATATATATATATATATATATATATATATATTTTTTTTTTTTATTAAAGGGCTCAGAGGTCCCCAGGGCCCCATGAGGCAACCCCCCCTTTTTTTTATAAATGTTTATTTTTTTATTTTTTTTTACATTTATATATATTATTTTTTTTATTATTATTATTATTAAAAGGCCCAGAGGTCCCCAGGGCCCACAGGGCCCCGGATGGCAACCTCCCTTTTTTATGTATTTTTTATAAATGTTTATTTTTTATTTTATTATTGTTATTTTTATTAAAGGGCCCAGAGATCCCCAGGGCCCCGGGTGGCTACCCCCCCCCCTTTTTTTTATATATATGTATATTTTTCTTTATTTCTTCTTTGTTTTTGTAAAGGCACCCCCTGCTTCTCAATTTGCGGCAGCCCCCCCCCCCCCCTTCTCAATTTCCAGGGGGCCCATGCCTTAAGCTGTGTAAGGGGCCCCAAAATTCCTGATGGCGGCCCTGCGCATACCTCCCAACACGCACAAATTCTGTTTTTTCCTGCACAGCTTCTTCCAGGAGTCCCGCAAAAGGGTTAATTTTACCGCACTGCAATAGGAGGCAGCACGGAAGCAGGAGGAACCGGAGCGGTGTGTGGAGGACTGTGGCTGCTGAAGGGAAGAAAGCCGACAGTCGGGCTAATGACAGTCTGTGGCCCTGGCTGTTGGCACAGGTGAGAGGACTCCCCCCCCCTGCCCGCTCAACAACTGCAAAACCTCCCCCCAAGAGGAATCGGAGTGGTGTGGGGATGTCTGCTGAAGGGAAGAGAGCCGACACATTCTGTGCACAGGTGAGAGCCCCCCCGCTCAAAAACTTCAATTCGCCCCCCCGCCTAACAACTTTAATGCGCACCTCAACAACTATGATCCCCCCCTTGCTCAACATCTTCCATACCCCCCCCAATTCTTGGCTCCAGGGGGCTTCAACACTCAAGCCCAGGGGCCCCCACCACCCTAAGTCCTGCCCTGTCCATCAGCGCGAGGTAGGATGACACAAAGACGTACTGCTCATAACCACTAATACAGCGGCATGGCAACCATACTGCAACTTGCTGAGTCGGTCAACCACGGACCATTACTAATCCCAATAACATCATATTAAACCAAGGGAGCAGATGCAAATGAAGAGAGGGTTGCCATGCATATAATTAAATAAACTAAGGTGCTTATGATATATGGTTCACCACTAAACAACATAGACTGGCCACAATCTATGCAAATCGTAAACAGAACCTTCATTCACTACTGCTGTATGCATCATTCAACCCTAGACATTCGGAAAGAGCCATGAGGTAAATGTGCCACCCAATCAAATTACCAGCAGCTCCTTCGGGGGTACCGCTACATATATATATATATTTGGGCTGTGGAAATTAACTATTAATTCATTGATTAATCTTTAATTTCTTTGATCGATCAAAATTCTTTTGATTGGTACTCACCTCTCTATCGGCTTCTGGGCCTTCAGGGAGTTCCGTCGGAGATCCAGTGACGTCATGGACATGTCCATCTGAAGGGCTCCTTTGCTGTGCCTTCATATCTGCATGCCGGCGGACCTTACTATCTGCCACACACAAGGGCTGTTACACTTCCCTCTATCACTTCCCTCTATCAACCTGGGATTCTTCAGCCATCCACTGGGAGTTGTGATAGTTCCCTTCATGGGACATCTACATGCCGACGGACTGATGTTAACCTCTCCTCATCTGGATTCAGCAGTGGTATCGTTGTACACATTTTTATACCAGTAGCATACTTGGCTACATGTTTTTATGACTGCTTTTGGTACCGTTTGGTATTACTCGCACCATTTTTACAGTTTATGTAGCTACATCGATTTTATCTCCAGTGCAATATTTATTTTGTTACCTACTTGAAGACTATAAAAGTTTTATTGCTATTCCCATCGAGCGCTGCCTTTGTGTGTTTTTTGTATCCTGCTATCCATTTTTCCAGTGGTTGGTAGCTGCACTGGGAATCAGCCTGCAAGGAGATCAGCTAAAAGTAGTTGGATCTGTATGTGCGTTATAATTAATTGAAATTAGTCGAATATTCGATTAAAAAAAAAAAATGATTAATCGAACACAAACATTTTTAATCAGTAACAGCCCTAATATATATATATATATATATATATATATATATATATATATATATATATATATATATATACTTTTTTTTTATCTGTTAGAAATAAAACAATTTAAATCAAAATTTACATTAAGACCTGCGGGCGACATAACCTTGGTTTCAAAAATCCAGAAAGATTCTCTACGACTGAGTTGACGTATGTAGTGTCCACCCCTCCAAGCCCCGGGTACTTTTTCCAATACCCCAGAACTTAAAGGGGTTGTAAAGGTTTGTTTTTTATTTTCTAAATCTGTTCCTTTAAGCTAGTGCAGTGTTGGGTCACTTACCTTTTCCTTCCATTTCCCTTTTCTTTTTCTGAATTTCTCACTTCCTGTCTCTCCTCAGTAAGCTGTTCAGTAAGCTGTTCTAAATGACTTTCCACCACTCGGATGATGGGGGCAAGCTTACTGAGGAGAAACAGGAAGTGAGAAATTCAAACAAAGAAAAAAAAACATTTAGAAGGGAAATGGAAGGAAAAGGTTAGGGAACCAACAATGCACTAGCTTAAAGGAACCTTTTTAGAAAATAAAAGATGAACCTTTACAACCCCTTTAAGGCTTTTTGGATCCCGCTGGTGATGATCCCTAAAATGTCTAGATACACTATGTGTTTTTACTCCCCTTTTAATATTGCTAACATGTTCACCCACGTGGACATGTAATGCTCGAGAGGTACGGCCTACATACTGTAGGCCACAACCGCAGGCAGGTCACACTTCTCTATGCCAATGGCGAACTGCTGGAAGTGCCAAGACAAAGTTAATGACACCCCCGGATCGGTTTGCATATCGCAGTGCGAACTGTCTATTCGGACAGGTATCGGGTGACAAGGGTGTGTGAACACCAATCTGATCTGATTCTGGTGTGGACCAAAAAAAAGGAGGGTCTGAATGTGATGCAAATTCAGCCTTACAAATCTGTATGGCTGAATGTGCATCGCATGCGATTTGCACAACGCACTGAGCTCAGCACTGTGTGAACCCAGTCCTAGAAAACTCTTTGCTGACTCATGAGCTGTGTGATAATCTTAGCTTTGAAGAAGTGAGTCGATTCAGTGATTCAAATCATTTCACTGAGCTGATCCAAATGATTTGGCTCCTTCTATCCACCGCTGATTGCTCTCCCAGCCAGCAGCTCCTACACTGGCTGATTGAGGGGGGTGGGGGTGTGACAGTCTTCATTTACATGCACACACCTGCTGAAAGTGATAGGTAACTGGGAAGAGGAGCATAGATGTGACCACATAAGGCTTCTCCTCCATCTATGTGGTAAGTGACAGCTACAGCCATTCCCTCTGTCTGTAATCGCCCTCCAGTGGTTACTACGTCCTTTACCCCCTCCCTCCTGTATACTGCTCACTGCTACCCCCCCCTATATACTGTTCCCCCCCCTATATACTGTTCCCCCCCCCCCCCTATATACTGTTCCCCCCCCCCTATATACTGTTCCCCCCCCCTATATACTTGCTCCCCTCCCCCACTATATACTGCTCCCCTCCCCCACTATATACTGCTCACTGCTACCCCCCCTATATACTGCTCACTGCTTCCCACCCTGTATACTGATACCCTTCCCGTCCCCCCTGTATACTGCTACCCTTTATACCAGTGTTGCCAACCTACCAGATTGAAATTTACTGGCATAGCCACGTTTTTACTGGCATATCACAAGCAAATTTCAGTATTTAGGCTACAAACAAGTACAATAGGCTAATAGCAATGTGATTTAAGGTAGATATTAAGTGAAAAAAAAACATATTTTTGATATAATAAGGGCAAATTATTTAGTCACATCACCCACGGCCTACACCCCCTGCCTTCACCCCCCTCTGTGGTGCCACAATCTTCCCTGCCTCCATCGTCCTCTGCCTCACACCCCCTCTGTGATGCCTCCATCAACCCCTGCCTCCATTGGATCCCCCTCTGCCACCATCACCTGATGTCGCTGTTGGCTGGGCTGTCTGTCACTCTGTCCGTCCCAGACTTCCCTGTGAACTTTGTATTGCCTGGATGCAGCAGGCTCCTCCATGCTGCCGCGTGCTGCTCAGCCTCCGAGTCCTGACTCCTGCTCCGGTGCTCTGCTCCTCTGACCTCCTGGTTAGTTAAAAATATTAAATTCTGGCGGATGTCCTAATACATCACTCGCTGGCGGCGCAGCCTCTGTGGAATCCGGCAGCCGAATACAGCATATGCTTGGTTTGGTAAGCTCCGGAACTGCACATGCGCAGTTCCAAGAGGAACCGATCTCGGCTATTTTTACTGCCACATTCCTGCAAACGCAGACATTTAGGGACGGGGGAAAAAGATGCCAGTTTTTACGGACTGTCCATAAAAAAACGGCTGTGGCTGCCAACACTGCTGTATACTGCTCACTGCTCCCTGTATACTGCTCTCTATCCCCCTCCTCTCCCCCTGTATACTGCTCACTATGTCCCCCCTCTCCCCCTGTATACTGCTCACTATGTCCCCCCTCTCCCCCTGTATACTGCTCACTATGTCCCCCCTCTCCCCCTGTATACTGCTCACTATGTCCCCCCTCTCCCACTGTATACTGCTCACTATGTCCCCCCTCTCCCACTGTATACTGCTCCCTGTGCCCCTCTCTCCCCCTGTATACTGCTCCCTGTGCCCCTCTCTCCCCCTGTATACTGCTCACTGTGCCCCTCTCTCCCCCTGTATACTGCTCACTCTCCCCCTGTATACTGCTCACTATGTCCCCCCCTCTCCCCCTGTATACTGCTCACTATCCCCCCCCCTGTATACTGCTCTCTATCCCCTCTCCCCCTGTATACTGCTCTCTATCCCCCCATTCTCCCCCTGTATACTGCTCTCTATCCCCCCATTCTCCCCCTGTATACTGCTCTCTATCCCCCCACTCTCCTCCTGTGTACTGCTCTCTATCCCCCCACTCTCCTCCTGTGTACTGCTCTCTATCCCCCTCCTCTCCCCCTGTGTACTGCTCTCTATCCCCCTCCTCTCCCCCTGTGTACTGCTCTCTATCCCCCCTCCTCTCCCCCTGTGTACTTCTCTCTATCCCCCCTCCTCTCCCCCTGTGTACTTCTCTCTATCCCCCCTCCTCTCCCCCTGTGTACTTCTCTCTATCCCCCCTCCTCTCCCCCTGTGTACTTCTCTCTATCCCCCCTCCTCTCCCCCTGTGTACTTCTCTCTATCCCCCCTCCTCTCCCCCTGTGTACTTCTCTCTATCCCCCCTCCTCTCCCCCTGTGTACTTCTCTCTATCCCCCCTCCTCTCCCCCTGTATACTCCCACTGTTTAGAAGTTGTTAAAAAACCTAAAGTGTATCTGAACCCAAGAGGGAAAGTTGATGGTATTGCAGGTTACTGTTCCTTAAATGTAGGGCTACATTTGTTTTTACTTTTTGCTCACTTTGTTCATTTTAGTCTATTAATCCTCCCATGAACTCCCTTCCTGCCCCAGAGAGCTGGTTATCTACTCCCCTCATGATGACAGTGTGAGGAAAATATAAGCTTCTGTTACTGAGACATTGGTCCCCTCTTAGCCCAACAGTGGCGCTAATCTTTGCCACCTACCAGTGCCCATTTGTACTGCTAATCAGTGCCCCATCAGTGTTGCTTATTGGTGCAACCCATTAGTGTAGCACAAAGGTGGCAAACACAAGGTCTGCGGGCCGAACCCGGCCCTCCAAGCCATTTCATGTGGCCCTCGCACCTCTCCTGCAGCTGCAGCCCTCCTCAAGACCCTTACTTTCTGCTTTTAAGCAATGCATCCAGCTTCTTCCCAGCAGCAGCATAAGTAAAGGGGGTGCACTGTGATGTAAGGGGGTGCACTGTGATGTAAGGGAGAATGGGGAACTTCTGATGGTGGGGTGGCTCTTGGCATCTAATGTAAGGGGAGGGGAATGCGCTGGACATCCAATCTTACAGATACAACCGGCCCTTTTGAGGGCAATCATAATGCTGATGCGGCCCACAATGAAATTGAGTTTGACACCCCTGGTGTAGCATATAGGTGCAGCCCATCAGTGAAGGAGCAAAATTACCTGTTTGCAAAATGTTATAACAAACAATAACGTTTTTTTTTTTTTTTTGCATAAAAAAGTGGTGAATAAATACAAAAAGAAAGTTCTATTTGTGTAAACAAAATTATACAAATTGTATTTGGTTACAGTGTCGCATCACAATTGGCATGGTGTGACAGCTGAAAATTGTCCTGGGCAGGAAGTGGGTGAAAGTGCCCAGTAAGCAAGTGCTTAAGGTAAGGAATTTCACATTTTTTTTTTTTTTATACAACACTGTACCCAAATGAAATGTTTATAAATTTCCCCCCACAAATAGAGCTTTCTTTTGGTGGTATTTGATCACCTCTGTGATTTTTTTTTTTTTGTTTTTTTTGTTTAAAAAAAAGAAAAGGGAATAAAAAAAAAAAAATACCAAATTTATAATTGTTATATTTTGTTATAAAATTTTGCAAACAGGTAAGTGACTGAGAAATGACACTAATAGGTGGCAGTAATAGGCACTGATAGGCAGCACTGCTAGGTGGCACTGATTGGCCCCATTTGTGGACATTGATAGGTGGCACTGGTGGGCATTGCAGGGGGTACTAACTTTAGAGGAGGCAGAATTGCCTCCTTCCTCCTCGGGACCCATGTCCCTTGCACATGAGCCAGTGATCGGCTTTTTTTTTTTTTTCCTCCTCGCGCTATCAGTGTGAGGAGAAAAAAAATCATTACTGGCTTTTGTTTACATCACGTGATCAGCTGTCATTGTCTGACAGCTGATCACGTGGTCCCGTGTTCACCTGAGTCTCAGTGACTCGGGTGATCACAGTGCACGCCCTGCAGTGGAGCACGTCTTTTGACGTCCTCCCGGCATTTGGGGTCCACACTGTAGCCATTATTCGACTATAGCGCGGGCGCCAAGTGGTTGAGCTAGTGCATCATTTTTTCACTTACCTTTTCCTTCGATTTCCCTTCTAAAAATTTTTTTTTCTTTGTCTGAATCTCTCACTTCCTGTTTCTCCTCACCAAGATTGCCCCATCTGACTGGGGGTTAGTCAGCCAGAACAGCTTACTGAGGAGGAACAGGAAGTGGGAAAATTCAGACATAGAAAAAAAAATTTTAGACTGGAAATCGAAGAAAAAGGAAAGTGAACCAACAATGCACTAGCTTAAAGAAACCTTTACAACCCCTTAATGCATTAAGGTGAAAAAAACATCCAATGATTACCTGAGCCCTGGAAAGTCCTGCGTCGCAAACCCGCTTGATCGTTGTTTGAGCTTCTCAGGTCTCTTCATTTGATGGCAGCGCAGCCATTGGCTCTCACTGCTGTCAATCAAATAAAATGATGTGAGCGCCAGGGTTGGGGTCGAGTCCTGCAGTTGGCGGCTATGGATGCCAAATGCAGGACTCGGGAGTGCGCCCGTAAGATAACCCCCCTTGGGAGGGCGCTTCCCAAAGGGGGATATCTGAGGCGGGGACGAGCCAAGAGAGCCGAAGAAAATGCAGTTAGGGGGCCACTCTGTGCAAAACGAACTGCACAGTGGAGGCAAGTATGACATGTTTGTTTTTATTTTTTTTATTTTTTTTTTGAAAAAGGGGGTTGTAAAGGTTAGTTTTTTCTTTTTTTTTAAGTGGGTGTAAACCCAGCCGTCCTCGTACACTGCTCTGCTTTTGGGTATCGTAAGCTCCGGAGCTGTGATTGGACAGAGCCGCAATCGATGATGTCACTGCGCACGGGAGCTGCCGGTAACTGCACACTCACTGAAACAACGGCATGTAGGGGGATATCTTGTAAACCATGCAGGTTTAGGAGATATTCGGGGTAGCTACAGGTAAGCCTTTATAGGCTTGCCTGTAGCAAAAAGTGGTTGTAAAGGGTGTAGTCCTCCTTCTGTGTATCCAGGGCCGATCCTCCCTATAGGCTTACTATGCAAGCCGCTTAGGGCCCCGCAAAGCTGTGAAGGACCCCCCAAATTACTAAAGGCCCCGTCTGGTGAGAAGTAATTTTTGGCCCCTAACCCCACTTCATAACTCGCTGGCTGCATGGGAGAAGAGAAGAGGTAAGAAGTCAGCACCCCCCGCTACTCACTTTAATAGAAGATGTCATTTCCGACAGCAGAACTCCCCCTGCTTCTCAACTTCAATCTTTAATGTGACATGACAGCGCCCCCCTCCCCTCAACTTTAATGTGACATGTAATTTTTCGACAGCCCCTCCGCTTCTCAACTTTAACCACTTAAGACCCGGACCTTTAGGCAGGTAAAAGACCTGCCCTGTTTTTATAATTCAGCACTGCGTCGCTTTAACTGACAATTGCGCGGTCGTGCGATGTGGCTCACATATAGAGCTTTCTTTTGGTGGTATTTGATCACCTCTGCGGTTTTTATCTTTTGCGCTATAAACAAAAATAGAGCGACAATTTTGAAGAAAAATCAATATTTTTTTTACTTTTTGCTGTAATAAATATCCCCCAAAAAAGATATACATTTTTTTTCCCTCAGTTTAGGCCGATACGTATTCTTCTTCTACATTCAGTATTTTTGGTAAAAAAAAAAATTGCAATAAGTGTTTATTGATTAGTTTGCGCAAAATTTATAGCGTTTACAAAATAGGAGATAGTTTTATTGCATTTTTATTTTTTTTTAGTACTTATATCGGCAATTATCATTTTTTTTTTTTTTTCTTCACATCGGACAATTTTGACACATTTTTGAGACCATTGTCATTTTCACGGCAAAAAAATCTATAAAAATGCATTGTTTACTGTGAAAATGACAATTGCAGTTTGGGAAGTTAATCACTAGGGGGCGCTGAAGCGGTTAAGTGGGACCTCATATGTGTTTCTAACTGTAGGGGGGTGGGGCTGAACGTGTGACGTCATTGATCGTGTTTCCCTATATAAGGGAACACACGATCAATGACATTTCCACAGTGACGAATAGGGAAGCTGTGTTTACACACACCTCTCCCCGTTCTTTAGCTTCGGAGGACCGATTGCGGGACACCGGCGGCGATCGGGGGCGCGGTCATGGAGCTTCGGACCGGCTCGAGTGTGCGTACCGGCGCGCGACCCCACCGCTGAGCTTAAAGGGCCACGTATATGTACGTGGATGCGCCCAGCCGTGCCTTTCTGCCTACGTATATTGGCATGAATGGGTCCTTAAGCGGTTAATGTGACATGGCATTTTGCTTAGGGCCCCAGGGAGGTCAGGGTCGGCACTGCGTGTATCAGTTCATATCTCCCGGGCACAGCACTGAAATCCTGTCTTTTCTCACACAGGGTCCGGGAGCCGAGGCCAAGACAAACACAAGAAGCTTTTCATTCTCTTTGCTGCGGAGGAAGAAAACATGGAGCCTGACATGAGGAGTCTGATGTCTGACAACAGCCGATACGCCGAGTCCTTCCGCCTCTTCCTACAGAATTCCACAGAGCACCAGAGCATGCAGGACTTCATGGACACCAAACTGCCCTCTATTGTGTCCAGGTACAGTACCCGGATCTCCTGCCTGCTGGTGCTTTACCATACGTGTTCTTCTGTGACAGTGGGATCTACACATACCTACACTGTATTATTTTAACCACTTCAATACCGGGCCTATTTTGGCACTCCTACATGCATAAATCATAATTTTTTTGTTAGAAAATTACTCAGAACCCCAAAACCTTATATATGGCTTTTTTTTAGCAGACAGCCTAGGGAATCAAATGCCGGCCATTGCAACTTTTTATCTCGCATAGTATTTGCGCAATCATTTTTCAAACGCCTTTTTTTTGGGGGGAAAAAAACGGTTTTGTGAATTAAAAAATAACAAAACCGTAAAGTTAGCCCAATTTTTTTGTATAATGTGAAAGATGAAGTTACGCCGAGTAAATAGATACCCAACATGTCACACAAATTGCGCACACTCATGGAATGGCGCCAAACGTCGGTACTTAAAAATCTCTATAGGCGTCGCTTATTTTTTTTTTACAAGTTAACATTTTAGAGTTACAGAGGAGGTCTAGTGCTAGAATTGTTGCTGGCACTCTAAGGCACGTGGTGATACCTCACATGTGTGGTTTGAACGGCGTTTACATATGTGGGCGGGACTTACGTGTATGTTCGCTTCTGAGCGCGAGCTACCGGGGATAGGGGCGTTTAAAAAAAATATATATTCTTTTATTTTTACACTTTTTTTGACTTTTTATTTTTTTTTTGATCACTTTTATTCCTATTACAAGGAATGTAAACATCCCTTGTAATACGAATGGTTTGTGGCAGGTACTCTTTATGGAGAGATGCAGGGTCAAAAAGACCTCGCATCTCTCCTCCAGGCTGGAAAGCATTAGATTGTGAAAAAAAAATTCACAGATCTAATGCTTTCAGTCGCGATTGCGGCTGTGTTTACATTCCAGGACCCGGGAGTGACATCAAAACTTCGTGCCCGGGCCTCCGACAATCATAGAGATGACTGGTGACCATCTGGTCACCAGTCTACTCTATGGTTTCCATCCGACGGCGGCGGATCGTTTCTGCGATGGCAAAGGAGAGCCCGGAGAAGCACCGGATGGTGGCGGGAGGGGGGGCGTCCCCTCCCGCCGCCTATAAGAACGATCAAGCGGCGGAACCGCCGCTATGATAGTTCTTATGGTGCACAGAATCGCCGGCTGAAGAGATGGATATCTGAATGATGCCTGTGGCTGCAGGCATCATTCAGATATCCCCACTGAAAGCCAGGACGTCATTTCACAATGGGTGGGTATTGAAGTGGTCAATGGCAGTGAAAGGGTCAACTGTTACATCATAGGCCTAGGCCTAAACATTAGACTGCGGGCAGCCATGCATGTCCTGACCAATAAATGATCTAGATATGCAAGTTGTGCCTATGGGGGGAGCAGGCACATGCGGGCCTCCTTAGGGGGGGAAACGATAGTTTTCAACCATTTAGATTGGCTTTCCCTTAATGCCCCGTACACACGACCGGATTTTCAGTCGAAAAAACATTGGATGGTTTTTCCCGACGGAATTCCGCTCCAAGCTTGTCTCGCATACACACGACCACACAAGTTCTCTGAACTTTCGACTGTCAAGAACACCGTGATGTACAACACTACAAAGAGCCAAGAAAATTAAGTTCTATGCTTCCGAGCATGCGTCGGAATTGCTACAGACGATTGGAATTTTTTCCGTCTGGAAAATTTAAGAAACCAGCTCTCAATCATTAGTTGGCGGAAATTCCGACGGCAAAAGTGCGATGGAACATAAACATGGTCTAAATTTCCGAACAAAAGCTCATATCGGACTTTTCTTGTCAGAATTTCCGATCGTGTGTACGCGGCATTAGAAGCATGGGTTGGCCAAGGTCATGGAGGGGCCCACAAACAATTGGACAATAAACTAACAGATAATGCTGATGTCTTCCAATGTGAGTAGTATAGGCTTGAGTGTTTTTGCTCCTGACCTGCATTCAGGAATGATTGGTGTAACTGAACCCCAAGTGGACAGAGGTCAAAGCTGTTTAGGATATTCCATTCCCGAACACAAGGCAGCTACCGAGAAATACAGCTCTTATATACAGTGTAGGATACTGCAGTAACCAAATGAACAGTGACCCAACTCCACCCACAACATCACACACTGTTTACCTAATGAGCCCCAATACACATATTTTAGTAGACATCATGTCTCCGGCTCCTGACCTAACTTGCATGAGCTAATCAACTACAACTGATGACTCATACACCTGACCTGTAGGATGTCTAACATACAATACATATCATCAATATACCTTTACACAATACAGGGTCAATTGGCACAAGCCACAATGAAAGATCCTTCAGAAGTTAGTCTGGATTCAATTTACATTACACAGGCAGCCAGGTATATGACTTCATTACCACAATAGAATGCAATCACACCCCACCTCATCACCGCAAGCTACAGCCAACACACAGTATATATACAATGTATACCGCACTAAATCTGACTAGCACAGATCATAGTGGGGTTCTCATTCACCCTGTGCCCCCATTAAAGACACAGGGTGATCTACACATAAGAGGCATCAGGGAAGCTGAAACAGGAGTATTTCATACTTTCTAAGAGCTTCTGGGTCCCACGGGCCCTTCCGTTACAATTGGGAACAAAGCATTGGACATTATTATTATTATCTGCCAACAGTTTGTGCAGCCTTTTACAATATAAAGGAAGACAATACAGCATCAATGCAACCCAATATAAGAGAGTTAGGAGGGCCCTGCTCCTGGGAGCTTACAATCTAATAGGGAGGGGCTGGTGAAACAAAAGGTAGTAAATGTGAGGCATAAACTGATGGGAGAAGTAGAAGACTTGGTTGTTAGCTGAAGGCAGGATAGGCCTCCCTGAAGAGATGAGTTTTCAGGGATTACCTAAAAGTGGACTGTGTAGGAGATAGCCAGACAGATTGGGGCAGTGAGTTCCAGAGGTTGGTATATGCTCGTCTCCAGGACTTCCTAAGAGAAGGAGACAATGGAGCTGGAGAGCAGGAGGTCTTGGGAGGAGCGGAGAGGATGGTTTTGATGACACTTAAACTTGTACCTTACTAAAGCCTCGTACGCACGGTACAATTGTTGGCAGGGTATTGACTGTTGTCCTAAAGTCTGACCATTAGTACAACTTTCTGACAACAAATGTTGGATGGCAGGCTAGTAAATGTTCGGTTTGCCATCGCACAAAAGTTGAAAGTACAAACACGCATGCTTGGAATGTATTTATTGACCAACTGTGCCAGTGAAAAGTTTATCCGATTTGTTCACTCGCTTGATGACTGTATGGTCTGACCACCTCATCTCTAATGCTTTGACTTTCTCTTGTCATGTCTTTCTCAGCATAGGCGATGGGAAGTCGGTCATCAATGTCCTCGGAGTAGGAAGTGGCTCAGGTAACATCAGCTATTCATAGACATTACAGAATATAATATCCAAACCTTATGAAATGCAAATTCACACTGAGAGCATATAATAGGCAATCTAAGGTGCCTTCATCCTCTACCACCATCCCAATCCTCCATTTCAGAACTTCCTATTTACAGTTACGGTTGTGCTCATAAGTTTACATACCCTGACAGAATTTATGATTTCTTGGCTATTTATTTTATTATTATTATCGCAACAAACTACCTAAATGGCCCTCATCAAAAGTTTACATACCTGGTGATTTTGGCCTGATAACATGCACACAAATGGGTTTGAATGGCTATTTGAAGGTAACCATCCTCACCTGTGATCTGTTAAAAGGTCAATGAGTTTCTGGACTCCGAGTCCTGACAGACCCTTGCATCTTTCATCCAGTGCTACACTGACGTTTTTTGGATTCTGAATCATGCGGAAAGCAAAAATTGTTAAAGGCTCTGCGGGAAAAGGTAGTTGAACTGTATAAAACAGGAAAGGGATATAAAAATATATCCAAGGGATTGAGAATGCCAATCAGCAGTGTTCAAACTAAAGAAGTGGAAAATGAGGGGTTCTGTTGAAACTAGGGTTGTACCGATACCGATACTAGTATTGGTACCGATACCGAGCATTTGTCCGATTACTTGTACTCGGGCAAATGCTCCAATGCTTCACCTAATACTTGTACAGTCAGGGTGATCAGTGCGGTGGTGGAGTTACAAGCACTGATCACCGCTGACTGTCCCTGTATCCTCCTCCAGCCCCCCTCTGTTCTGCTGCTGTACCCCTCCGTGCTGCTGTGTCCCCCTCCATGCTCCTCCTCCACCCCCTCAATCTGTCAGGATGGAGAGCGGAGCTAGGAGCCGGTAAATCAATCCAGCTCCTACCTTTTCTGAATGTACACAGTCAGTGATCACTGACTGTCCATTCATACGGTGTTTACAATGTTTCAGTTTATGAATGGAGAGGAGCCGCCATCTTCTCTCCATTCATTTTCAGAGCAGCTGAGGCTGCAGAGAAAGGGACTGGGAAATCTGTCCTTAGTCATTAGGAGATGTCAGAGGCCTGTTAAGACCCCTGATATCCCACCAAAGCCCCCCAACAGGGCTGATACAAAAAATTGCAATAAAATTATTGTAAAAAAACTAAATATAAAACACACTGACACTGTATACCCCCCCCCCCACACCTTAAATAAACAATAAATCATTGTAAATAAAAAAAAAATTGTAAAAAAATACGGACACATGCCACTGTCACATGAGATTAAATAAAAGTATCGGTACTTGTACTCGGTCTTAAGTGGTATCGGGACAACCCTAGTTGAAACCAAACCACGGTCAGGTAGACCAACTAAAATTTCAGCCACAACTGCCAGGAATATTGTTCGGGATGCAAAGAATAACCCAAAAATAACTTTAGGTGAAATACAGGACTCTCTGGAACAGGGGCGGACTGACAACTCATGGGGCCCCCGGGCAATAGAAGATTATGGGGCCCCCGGGCTTACAGATGGCCACCACGCCAGGAGGCAGTGCAGAGGCGGGGAAGCTAAAATCTCTGGATTTTCACATCAAAAGCATGTCCATTTTAGACATATCAGGGACAGATGTAAAAAAACACAGATATTTACATACTGTCCCTGGTTTTACTGAGCCTGACAACCCTGATGGGGGCCCCCTAGTGGCATGGGGCCCTAGGGCAGTGCCCGAGTGACTCAATGGTCAGTCCGCCCCTGCTCTGGAAACATGTGGTGTGGTTTGTCCAAGATGTACAATAATGAGGCACTTAAAGAAAGATGGGCTGCATGGTCGAGTCTCCAGAAGAAAGACCTTCCTACACAAATGCCACAAAGTATCCCACTTGCAATACGCCAAACAGCACAGACAAAAGCCTCACACCTTTGGTGATGATTTTTTTTTTTTGCGCAATAAAAAAAAGCTAATTTATGGTAAAAAAAAAAATACATCAATTTTATTTGGGTACAGTGTTGCATGACCGCACAATTGTCAAAGTAATGCAGTGCCATATCACAAAATGTCCTGGTCATGAAGGGGGGAAAATCTTTCGGAGGGTTAACAGGTTGAAAGTGAGCAAATGGATCATTGTTGGGGCTTTTTGACACTTTAAGGCCCCGTACATACAGCCGAGAACCTCGACGGGCGGAACACATCGTTCCGCCCGTCGAGGTTCTCGGCCGGCCGTCAGATTCGGCGACCTGCCCGTCGGGAAAGGCGACCAGCCATTCATCCCGACGGGCCGTCGAGCAAATAGAGAACCTGCTCTCTATTTGCTCAACGGGTTTCCCGACGGGCTGGGCTCGGCAAATCCGTACACACGGCCGAGGTTCTCGGCAGAATGAGGATCCCAGCGAGGTTCTCGCTGGTTTCTGCCGAGAACCTCGGCCGTGTGTACGGGGCTTAAGCCCTACAAATCACTGAGCTAAGATATTTTGACTTGTTTTATGGAGTACTAGAAAAATCTTCTTCCCCCCCCCCCCCCCTTTGTTTTTTGTTTTTTTTTAGGTGAAGTAGACTTGCAGATGCTTTCCAAGATTAATGACAGATATCCCGGGGTCTCCATTAATAACACTATTGTTGAGCCCAACCCTGAACAGTTGTTGCACTACAAAGGTGAGCCTGCTATCTGCCCGCCAAAAAGCATGACAAAGTTACTTTAAGTTAATTTGGAAGATAAATCCCATCACGTTGTGTTTTGTGTCTGCAGAGCGTGTGGCCAAGACCCCCGGCCTGGACCATATAACCTTCCGCTGGAACAAAAAGACTTCTACAGAGTTTGAGGTGCAAGTGAAAGCGGAGAAACATGATACAAAGTATGATTTCATTCATATGATTCAGGTTGGTGCCGTGTTAACTATGAACTAGATCCATAAGTCAACATTAAAATAACTGATAACTCCCAGTCTGCAAAAAGCCCAGCAGTAGAAAAAATTGTAAAGCGGTACGCTCCTTCAGTCTGACACTGTCCTGCAGAAAAAAAATTCCTCCACTTGATGGTGCTGCTGTTGTGGGTTAGGGGACGGCCACTGTCATTCAACTCATTGCCTCAGTCTCTAGGCCAGGGGTCTTCAAACTACGGCCCTTCAGTTGTTCAGGAACTACAATTCCCATCATGCCTAGTCATGTCTGTTAATGTCACAGTTTTACAATGCCTCATGGGACGTGTAGTTCCGCAACAGCTAGAGGGCCGTAGTTTGAGGATCCCTGCTCTAGGCTGTCATGGACTCCCCCACCTGGGAGTGTGCATTGCAGCAACCTGGGCTCACAGATCCCACCACCTCCTGAATGTCAAGTGATTTTTGGATTAAATTGCTGTGCCACAGCCTCCAGCCTATTCTTTGGCCTTAGTGGAAACGTTTGCCACAAATTTTGTTGAGAATTGCATATAATTTCAGCTGCTGAAAAAAGTAAGCTACATTTTTGGGTTTTAAACATCAGAGTCAACTAAATATTCCTGAAGACTTTGTCGTTTTTCAGAATGCACCACCCTATGTGTTCCTTGCTGCAAAGGAAAGTTATAGGTTGGGGTAGTTGCAATTTGTTTGTACTGTTGGTAATTGAGGGAATGCACTGGATACCTTCAGCTGCCATTGTGCTATTGCTATGCGTCCCTATATACCTTTATGGAGGAGTGGGCGCCCTCCAGGCATACCTGCTCTTAATCTATCCATTATTATATATGTGCTCCAACTCAGGAGACTGTCAAAATTATAGAGTTATGGCCCATACACACGATCCGAATATCGGACAAAAACGATCGTCCGATGATGGATCGTACGATTTTCGGATCGTGTGTACACTACTTTCGAAAGCCGATCACGACCGTTCATCCGATTAAATTCGATCGGACAAGCGCGAAAATTTTCTCACTTCGTCTTTCAGGACAGCACTTGGAGAGAGCGCAGCTCCACCCATTTCCCAGGAAACACTGCAGTCACTGCTATAACTTCCGCCCACCTCCACCATGGCCTCAGTTGTAGTGTTTCCTCCGGCCATGGTGGAAGCGCTGCAGGGAACCAGGAGGATGCTGGACTCTCTCCAGGGGGAGATGGATCAAAAAAGCATACCTGCGATCGGTTGTTGTTTAGGAGGCAGACCCAACCTCCCCCCTGACGCGTGGGGGACGTTTCGGTACTCCCCTCTTCTCGAGCCCGGCGAGGGTAAAGGCTGCCGGAGGTTCCGCGCCAATAGGCTGGGCATTGCAGGCCATGTTGGGGGCGGTTAGATGCCGGTCTCCGGGGGTCTGCGATGTCCCGGTAACGGAGGACGGGCGACGTCATTTCCGGTGGAGGCGGGACTTCCGGCGGTGCGTGGCGGCTTCCGGTTCCGGCCGCTGGAACGCAGAAGGGAGGAGCAGCCTCGGCGGTGCAATTTCCGGTTCCCACAGCGGTGGGGTTAACCGGGATTTTTCAAAAAGAGGCGCACAAACGATCGCCGCGTTCTGGGAGAATGGAGCCAGAAGACGCAGCGGAGGTGGCAGGAGCAGGAGCCACATGCACCAGCCCGGCCCAGGTAGGAAAACAGCGGTTTAAGTCTACCTGGTTCCTTGTTATGTCCCTCCTACTGCCCCTTTGGGGAGAGGAGCCTGCCTCACTCACCCTAGTCACGTCCCTGGGAGAGTGGTGTTTATTTGGTACAGCGGTGATGGGACCTGGTGTGTTTTTGTTCACTGGCTGTTTTGTGGTGGTGGTGGTTTGGGTCTGAGGCACAGAAAGTTAAACATGGGGTTGTTGTCTTTTGTGTCTTTCAGAAAGCTAAAGAGAAGCTAAAAATTGCGGTGCCCCCTCCTAAGAAACGGTGTGCTACCTGCAAAACAACCCTTAAAGGGTCTTGGACTAAACCGTTATGCAAGGCATGCATCACGGACATAGTCAAAGGGGAAGCCTCCCCTAGTGCAGCCTCCGAACAACCCAAAGAGATGCTCTCTTCCTTTAGGAAAGAGCTAGAAGAGACCTTTCAGTCGTTTCGCTCCTACTTGGACAGAGGGGCGGCGTCAGGGTCAGCAGCTAAGGCCTCCACTAGTGCACCCTTGGATTATAGAGGGGCAGGTAGTGAGTCCGAGGAGGAAGAGCCTAGCAGCCTAGTCTCAGGGTCAGAGGCGGAAGAAGAAGATACAGGAGAATCTTCTTCTTCACGTTACAAGTTGTCCTTAGAAGAGGTGGATGACTTACTGAAAACCATTCATTCCACTTTAAACATTAAGGTGGATAAGACGCATTTGTCTCTGCATGACAAGATGTACCAGGGTTTAGACGAAGTCAAGGGTCGAACCTTTCCAGTACATAGAGTATTGTCAGATACGGTCAGAAGGGAGTGGAAAGACCCAGAGAGGGCTCCTTTCTTTTCCCGATCACTTAAAAGGCGATTTCCTTTTGATGAGGATCCAGCGCAGGTATGGAATAAGAAACCTAAGCTGGATGCTGCGTTTTCAAAGGTATCCCGAAATACAGACTTAGCTTTTGAGGATACGGGCACCTTAAAAGATCCCCTAGATAAAAGAGCAGAGGCGCTCTTAAAGAAGGCTTGGGATGCCTCTCTGGCCAACCTCAAACCAGCTATGGCATCCACAGTAGTGGCCAGGAACCTTGAGCATTGGTTGGAACAGCTGAAGGGTCACATTGAGTCTGGGACCTCACGCAGAGAGTTGCTAGAGTCCTTCCCGATTCTTTTGAAGGGAGAATATCAGCCCGTTCCTCGGCCCTAGTGAATTCGGCCAGGAGGGCTCTCTGGAAAACCTGGACTGGGGACACGGCTTCGAAGGCTAAGTTATGTGGTCTGCCCTTCGATGGAGATCTGGTATTTGGCGCCGGTCTGGACACTGTTCTGGATAGGACGGCGGATAGGAAAAAAGCTTTCCCCTTAAAAAAGGTAGTACCGCGGACCAGGAAAAATTTTCGTCCTTTTTTCCAGCCCCAAGATCCTAAAGAGACACAAAAAGGTCAGGGTGGAAGGTCCTGGCGGCCTCAGAGGGGTAGAGGGAGACCCGGGGTGTTGTTTCGCTCCCCTAGCCAGCCCGCTAAACCCCAGTGACGGTCGCCTGGCTGTGGGAGGACGTCTTCAGTCGTTCCTTCCACAGTGGGCAGAGACAACTTCCAGTGCATATATCCTCAAGGTTATTGCAGAGGGTTACGCGCTGGAGTTCTCAGAGAAACCACCGTCGCGTTTCTACGCGACTCAGCTGCCCAGGGATCAGGAGAAATCCCGGGCAATGATGTTGCTGTTAGAAGAATTTCTCCAGCAAAAGGTGATCACCCCGGTACCCCAACAAGAACAGGGGGCGGGTTGCTACTCCCATGTGTTTCTAGTAAAAAAGCCGGCAGGAAAATTTCGTTTGATTCTGAACTTAAAATTCCTGAATCGGTCAATCAAGTACAAGAGGTTCCGGATGGATACCATCTACTCGGTCAGAAGGCTCCTTCCTGCAGGTTGCTTTCTGGCTTCGATAGACCTAAGGGATGCTTATCTTCACATCCCGATAAGAGCCGCTTCTCAGCGTTTCCTGCGTCTAGCGATCAGGGCAGGAAACGAGATCAAACACTTTCAGTTCAGGGCCCTGCCGTTCGGTCTCTCCTCCTCTCCGAGGATCTTTTCGAAGGTGCTGGCGGAGGCCTTGGCACCTCTGAGGCTAGAAGGAGTTTCGGTAATTCCATACTTGGACGACCTCCTGTTGTTCGCCAAGACGGAAGATCAGCTTCTCAAAGACCTATGGAGAACCCAGGCCCATTTGGAGGGTCTAGGTTGGATTTTGAACAGAGAGAAGTCAAATCTAGTTCCTTCTCAGGTCATAGTCTTTTTGGGGTACACCATAGATTCCATCCAGGAGAGGTTATTTCTACCAGAGGAGAAAATAATCAAGGTTCAGGCAGCAGTGAAGGCAGTGCAGACGAATCTGTCAGTGTCAGTTCGTGCAGCTATGTCCACCCTGGGACTTCTCACATCCTCCATTCCGGCGGTGCAGTGGGCCCGCCTGCATTCAAGGAGTCTCCAGCAGGCCATTCTACAGAATTGGACACATGGAGAAACCTTAGAGAAGGAGATCAGGGTTCCAACCTCAGTAAAAAGGAAACTTTGGTGGTGGAGGGCTCACGCAAATTTAAGTCAGGGTCTAGTGTGGTCCTTCCCCGCTGCAATGATCCTAACTACGGATGCCAGCTCCTGGGGATGGGGTGCTCATCTCAGGGGTCAGTTGGCTCAGGGGTCCTGGTCCAGGGAAGAGGCCAAGAGATCCTCCAATTGGAGGGAACTCAAAGCCGTTTGCCTAGGGCTTTGGGCCTTCCAGGAGACGATACAGGGTCAGCATGTCCAGATACTGTCGGACAATGCTACAGCGGTAGCTTACGTCTCAAGGCAGGGGGGCACGAGGAGCAGGGTTCTCCTGAATCTGGCCCTACACATGCTTTACTGGGCAGAGACAAACCTGGCATCTCTGTCTGCAGTACACCTAAAGGGCAGTTTAAACCACCTGGCAGACTTCCTAAGCAGGAGGAGGGTTCTGGAGTCCGAGTGGAGTCTAAATTCAGAGGTGTTCCAGAAAATAGCAGACAGGTGGGGAACCCCTCAGATAGACCTGTTTGCGTCCCAAGCCAACGCCAAGGTTCCGGTTTTCTTTTCCCTCAACAGACTGGATCAAGCGGAGGGTCTAGATGCGTTAGTTCAGCACTGGCCCTTCCGTTTGTGTTATGCTTTCCCCCCAGTACAAATGATTCCATTAGTTCTGCGGAAACTTCAGGTAGAAAAGACGACTCTTATCCTGATAGCCCCATACTGGCCCAAAAGGCCTTGGTTTTCAACTCTGCTGAAGCTGGCAATAGAACCCCATCAGCTACTTCCAGCCAGAAAGGACTTATTATTCCAGGGTCCCCTGCTCCATCCCAACGTGGATCGGCTCAACCTGGCAGCCTGGTTACTGAAGAGTTAATCCTCAGTAGGAAGGGTTTATCTAAACGCTTAGTGGATACGCTACTTAGTAGCAGGAAGAAAGTTACCAGGGCGATTTATTTCAAGACCTGGAGAGTCTTTAATTCCTGGTGCAGTTTAAAGAATTGTTCCCCCATGAATAATTTTTCGGTCCTGGAGTTTTTACAGGACGGGATGGACAAGGGTCTGGCAGCCAGCACCCTGAAAGCGCAGGTTGCTGCACTATCAGTATTTCTAGAGAGACGGTTATCTCTAGATCCCTATGTCATCAGATTTTTTAAGGCATTGGCCAGGGCTAGGCCTTCCCCCTTTAAGTTTTTTCCCAAGTGGGACTTATCGGTGGTTTTGGGGGGTCTGACAAAAAGACCTTTCGAACCACTGTTAGAAGCATCTTTAAAATTTTGGACCCTGAAAGCGGTCCTTTTAGTAGCCGTCACCTCGGCTAGGAGAATTAGTGAGCTACAGGCTCTTTCTATTGTGGAACCCTTCTTGACCATCTTCCCAGATAGAGTCGTGTTGAGGACAGATCCTGGGTTCCTTCCTAAGGTGGTATCGGCCTTCCATAGGACACAAGAAATAGTGTTACCTACCTTTTGCCCGGCTCCTTCCGGTTCAAGGGAAGAAGAGTTTCATACCTTAGATGTCAGAAGGTGCATTATGCACTACCTGGAAGTCACCAGGGAAATTAGAAAATCCAATTCTCTGTTTGTGTTGTTCTCGGGTGCACGTAGGGGGTACGGTGCTTCCAAAAGTACACTAGCCAGATGGCTCCGTATGGCTATCCACGAGGCCTATAAGGCTAGGGGTATAGAACCTCCCCCAGGGGTGGTGGCACATTCTACAAGGGCAGTAGCCACTTCCTGGGCAGAACGGGCTGGAGCTTCACCAGAGCTTATCTGCAAGGCAGCTACGTGGACGAGTTTTTCCACTTTTACTCGCCACTACAGGATGGATCTGCTCTCAGCGGCGGAGCAGTCTTTTGGCAGGAAGGTCCTGCAAGCGGTGGTCCCACCCTAGAGTAAGTACTCGGTTATCATCTCCAAGTGCTGTCCTGAAAGACGAAGTGAGAAAACCTTAGTTACTTACCGGTAACGGTATTTCTATGAGTCTTTCAGGACAGCACCGATAACCCACCCTTCTCTCTTCTGGTGGATATATATGTGTATATATATATGTGTATTGTACTAACGTGTTTTGGTTGCTATGTTCTGCTTATCTCATTTCAGTATGGCCGGAGGTGCTCGTGTACAACTGAGGCCATGGTGGAGGTGGGCGGAAGTTATAGCAGTGACTGCAGTGTTTCCTGGGAAATGGGTGGAGCTGCGCTCTCTCCAAGTGCTGTCCTGAAAGACTCATAGAAATACCGTTACCGGTAAGTAACTAAGGTTTTTATCGTCCGATTTTCGTTTAGTCAGTACAGCCGTCGTCCGACAATACAATACAAATACATTACAACACGTGACATCACTTCCGATCGTTTTTTTCTATCGTACGAGAATTTTTGTGAGTTTAAAAACCTATTTTATTTTACTCGCGATTATTAAGCGAAAAAAGTCGTACGATCCGTCGGCCGATATTCGGATCGTGTGTATGGGCCATTAGGACTGCAGCACACGGGGTGCCATGACTTGGCCACTGCACCTGACACATATTTGCAAATGTGTGCCAACTAAACCACTTTGTTTAAACGTGAACCGTTAGACGGGGTCAATTTGGTTTGTTGCAGGCTGGCTGGTAAGTGAGCTGGGAATTTGGTGATTTTTGTTTTCTGAAGACTACAGTAGTCTACCTATTGAATGAGGTGTTCTTTGGGACCATTCAGAGTGAAATTGGGGAACACCCCACTGTACACCATTGCATTATAAAGATGTCTTGTGTCATTACAGATGCTGTACTATGTTGAGGATATTCCTGCCGCTTTAAAATTCTTCATCAGCTTGCTTTCAGCAGAAGGAAAACTTCTCATAATCCTTGTGTCTGGTAAGATTTGAGCCAAATATGCTTGTGTGGGTAGACATACCCAGCTGACACCTGAATACCTTGGCATTAAAAGTGGGCAACTGGACATCGATAGTTCAACTATCTGAGCAACCTTTGAATTAAGCGGCCAATTGCACACACCGTATAGTCCAACTATCTGAACAACCCTGTAGGGGTGCAGACTGGCGCTGATTGACTTTAGGCAGTCCCAGTGTGTTTGTTCGGGTGGCCCCCCGTTGAGAGAGATTTCAGTACAGGAATAGTAAAGACACAGGAACACAATGTATCTGAAATCATTCTCTAACTTTACTGATATTAAGACAGTTATATACATTACAAAAAGGGGAGGGGACGAAATACATTAACTTATGTTGGCAATATGTGATTGGATAATACAAATACTATATGTTCCGTAAAGATAAGATATTATGGCTTACTTGTTAAAAACAGACTTCTATTCATTAACCACTTGCTTACTGGGCACATACACCCCCCTCCTGCCCAGGTGAAATTTCAGCTTCCGGCACTGCGTCGCTTTAACTGACAATTGCGCGGTCGTGCGACGTGGCTCCCAAACAAAATTGACGTCCTTTTTTTTTTTTCCCCCACAAGTAGAGCTTTTTTTTGGTGGTATTTGATCGCCTGTGCGGTTTTTTATTTTTTGCTTGTTTCTTCAAAAAATACAATATTTTTTACTTGTTGCTATGCTATAATTATCCCAATTTGAAAAAAAAAAAAACAGCGTCAGCGTGCGTGGGGGGGGGGCGGGCCAGCAGCGTCAGGTCTCAGTTAAAGCAGCAAAGCATTTCCTGGCTGCTCATTCCCTCCTGAAAGCAGAGGAGGCTGAGGACACAGAGCGCGCAGCTGAGCCATTTCTGGCTATACAGTGACACCCAGTGGGGGTTTGTGGATCTTCAGGTCTGGACTTAGCTCCATACTGACCAGAAAAAAAAACGTTTTTTTTCTTAAAGGGACTCAGCCTTAGATCTGGCAGTATCTGAGTCGGTGCAACCTTGGGCTCCAGCTAACGGGCATTGGTGTGGCAATACTCACAGGACCTTCCTCGGTATTGCCGCCTTCTCGGGCGTATGAAAATTTGGAATTTTTTTACCATAGCCTGTTCTTATTAATGGTTCACTTCTAGCTACAACAGTTGGGTGTTGGCTTTAGGGGTGTCTCAAGGTTGTGCAATGGCTCCCAAGGGATCAGGACTAGCTAAGGCTGCAAAAGGTACCAAAAAACTAAAGGGGTCTCCATCGGGGTCAGAGGATTTGGGCCAGGCTCTAGCGGTCCCACCCTCACCAGATAGACCACCGAACAGCATGTTGCAGGAGCCATTGAGGGTGCTAGGGGCAGAGGCGGCCCCCAATCAACCCATTCCCGTTTACGTTACGGAAGAAATGCTAGCGACCACCCTGGGTGGGCTAGAGGAAAGGTTAACTGCTTTAATTGCTCGCTCTTTGACAGGTGGCAAACGGGCTAGATCCCCGTCACCTAGATTGGTGTTTTCAGATGCAGAGGTCCTCTCTTCGGAGGAATTGGACCCACAGGGGGATCAAGCGGACCCGAGTCCCGACGGTTCAGACATTGAGGGTTCCACTGTAGATGAAATTTTTTCGGCTTCTCAAGCAGAGAGCATGTGGATCCAGTCTCTGACAGATATGGTTCGCACTGCTTTTAAAATTCCAGTGTCAGAACAATTAGCCCCCGCGGTATCCTATTTAGGTTCCTTGAAGGCACCGTTGAGTGGTGCGTCTTTTCCGGTTCACCCCCTTCTGGAGAGCGTGATTTTTCAGGATTGGGCTCGACCTGATATGATTTTTATCCCTCCTAAAAGGTTCACTATTCTCTGTCCTATGGAAGAGGAATTTGCAAAGAAATGGGCACTCCCTACCGTGGACGCAGCCATTTCCTGCGTAAATAAATCCCTGACCTGTCCGGTTGAAAATGTCCAGATGTTTAAAGATCCAGTCGACAAAAAGTTGGAGACCCTACTGAAGGCTTCTTTTACCACAGTAGGTGCCGTGGTTCAGCCAGCGGTGGCAGCCATTGGCGTTTGTCAGGCTTTAAAGGACCAGACTAAACAGATATTAAGGGACATACCGGCTCAGCAAGCTCCTGAATTGGCTGACCTCCCAAGGGCTCTCTGCTTTGCAGTAGATGCTATTAAGGACTCCATTCAACAGGCGTCCCGTTTATCTCTGCTGTTGGTTCATATGCGTCGCCTTTTGTGGCTGAAAAACTGGTCAGCAGAGGCACCCTGCAAAAGGCTTTTAGCAGGATTTCCCTTTCATGGTGGGAGACTATTCGGTGAAGACCTAGATAAATATATCCAGACCATATCAAGTGGTAAAAGTTCTTTCTTGCCTGTCAAGAAAAGATCGCGTGGGCCCGCGTTTAAGCGACAGGCCTTCGCAGGCTCGGCCCCTTCAACTTCCCGTCAGTATCGACGGCCTCCCGGGCGTTCAGCATTTAATAGCCGCCCACAAGGACAAGCCACGGCAGGCAAGAGGCCATGGTCTCGCAAGCCGGTTAAACCAGTCATCAAGTCAGATTCATGAAGGGGCGCCCCCACTCTCTTGGGTGGGGGGAAGGCTTCGGTTTTTCTCCGAAGTGTGGGAGGCCAGAATTCCCGACTCTTGGGTACTGTCCGTGGTAGCCACGGGCTACAAGCTAGAGTTTCGGGAAGTCCCCCCCTCCTCATTTTCAGGGGTCAAGTCTTCCAAGCGACCCATTAAAGAGGGCCTCTCTTGTAAAAGCATTGGATCGTCTCTTGCTCCAAGGAGTAATTGTAGAAGTACCAACCCAGAAATGGGGTCTGGGATTCTACTCCAAATTTTTCATAATACCAAAGCCCAATGGCGACGTCAGGCCTATCTTAGACCTCAAACGCCTAAATCGCTTTCTAAAGATTCAGACCTTTCGTATGGAGTCCATACGTTCGGTGGCAGCCAGCCTACATCAAGACGACTTTCTAGCATCTATAGACATAAAGGATGCGTATCTGCACGTGCCGATCTACCCGGCACATCACAAGTTTCTTCGTTTTATGATAGATCACCGTCATTACCAGTTCGTAGCCCTCCCTTTCGGGTTGGCAACAGCTCCGCGGGTATTCACAAAGGTGTTAGCCCCGGTGCTAGCCGTCCTAAGGACAGAAGGCATTTTGGTCCTGGCATACCTGGACGATCTTCTGGTTATCGACAGCTCAGCTTCCAACCTCAATCATGCAGTAGTTCGCACAGTTCAGCATCTAGAGGAATTCGGGTGGATTGTGAACCAAGAAAAATCGATATTGAAACCCACAAAGCAGTTGGAATATCTAGGCCTTCGGCTAGATACAGAGGATATTTTTACCTCAAGCAAAGGTCAGATCAATAACTCAAGCAGTTCAAGTGATCTTAGGCAAGAAGAGGCCGACTATTCGCCTATGTATGCGACTGCTGGGGAAGATGGTGGCCACCTTCGAGGCAGTGCCCTATGCCCAGATCCATACCAGATATCTCCAGGCAGCCATTCTCTCTGCTTGGAACAAGTCCATTCAGGCGTTAGATCGTCCGTTCGTGCTCTCCCCAGGAGTCCGGCGCAGCCTGTTTTGGTGGCTGATCCCTCAAAATTTGTCAAAGGGGAAATCCTTTTGCCCCATCACGTGGAAGATAGTAGCCACGGATGCCAGCCTGTCAGGTTGGGGGGCAGTTCTAGAAGGACAGACCCGGCAAGGGCAGTGGTCGGAGGCAGAAAAACTGCTTCCCATCAATATCCTAGAGATCCGAGCTGCTCGGCTGGCCCTGATCGCCTGGACTCTCCCCCTTCAGGGTCTGCCAGTAAGGATACAGTCCGACAATGCCACTGCGGTGGCATACATAAACCACCAGGGGGGCACGAGGAGCCTAGCAGCCCAAAGGGAAGTAAACCTGATTTTCTCATGGGCCGAAGCCCATGTACCCTGCATCTCGGCGGTGTTCATCCCAGGGATAGACAATTCTCAAGCAGATTTTTTGAGTCGTCAACAGTTGCTCCCGGGGGAGTGGTCTCTTCACCCCCAGGTATTCCAAGAGATTTGCCAAAGATTCGGACTCCCAGATGTGGACATTATGGCAACGAGATCCAACAAAAAGTTGGACAAATTCATATCCCGAGCCAGGGATCCCTCGGCCTACGGGACCGATGCGTTGGTTTGCCCCTGGCACCAGTTTTCTCTCCTGTATGCGTTCCCTCCACTGCAGATGATTCCCCGCCTTCTACGGAGGATCAGGGTGGAGCGCAGGCCTGTGATCCTGGTGGCCCCAGCCTGGCACAGGAGGGCTTGGTACGCACTCATCGTGAGGATGTCAGTCGGGGCGCCGTGGCCGCTCCCCCTGCGCCCAGATCTGCTGTCTCAGGGCCCAATCTGCCACCCTGCTTCACAGCAGCTAAATTTGACGGCTTGGCGGCTGAATCCCTAATTCTTAAGGGCAGAGGCCTCTCAGCTCAGGTCATATCTATGTTGATTCAGGCTAGGAAACCGGTCTCTAGAAATATTTATTACAGAGTCTGGAGAACCTATGTGGAGTGGTGCGAGTCTCAAAAATGGCATCCTCGAAAGTTTTTTATTGACAGGATCTTGCGATTCCTCCAGGTTGGCGTTGACAAAGGGTTGGCTCTTAGTACTCTAAAGGGGCAGGTGTCGGCTTTATCGATATGGTTTCAAAGACCCTTGGCCACCCATTCGCTTATGAAAACCTTCTTGCAGGGGGGTCTTGCATGTGAATCCCCCTATTAGAGCTCCCCTCTGCCCCTGGAATTTAAATCTGGTCTTGTCAGCTTTACAAAGGCAGCCGTTTGAACCTCTGACAGAAATCCCTCTTGTGCTACTAACCCGAAAGTTGGTTTTCTTGGTGGCTATGGCTTCGGCCAGAAGGGTTTCCGAGCTGGCAGCCTTGTCATGCAGGGAGCCATACCTTATTCTGCATAAGGACAGAGTGGTTCTGCGGCCTCAACCTTCTTTCCTTCCTAAGGTCATATCCAGTTTTCACTTGAATCAGGACCTAGTCCTACCATCCTTCTTTCCTACTCCCCAGTCCAGAGAGGAAAGACTGCTTCATACTTTGCACGTGGTTCGAGCCATGAGGGTCTATCTCAAGGCTACAGAGAAGATTCAGAAAACAGATGTGCTTTTTGTTCTTCCGGATGGCCCCAAGAAGGGTCAGCCGGCTGCCAAGTCTTCCTTGGCTATTTGGATTAAGCAGCTGATTTTTCAGGCCTATGGTCTGAAGCGTGTTCCACCTCCCTTATCAGTTAAAGCCCATTCTACGAGGGCCATGAGTGCCTCCTGGGCGGCACACCATCAGATCTCTATGGCACAGGTTTGCAAGGCGGCAACCTGGTCTTCCGTACATACGTTTACTAAATTTTATAAGTTGGACGTTGCAAAGGGTACGGACGCAGCATTTGGGCAGGCGGTCCTACGGGCAGCAGTATAGAATCCTCTGGTCCGGGTCACGCCCCTTTTTTTCTGTTGGTGGAGTTACTTTACTTCCTGATAATTTTTTGTTTGGCTATTCTTGGCCTTACGGTCTCCCTCCCTTCATAGAGCATTGCTTTAGGACATCCCAAGTGTAATGGCTATGCGCTCTGTGTCCCGTGATGTACGATAAAGAAAAAAGGATTTTTAATAAACAGCTTACCTGTAAAATCCTTTTCTTGAAGTACATCACGGGACACAGAGCTCCCACCCCTCTTTTGGGGAACATTGTGTAACCTCAGAGGAATTGCTTGCTACAAAACTGAAGCACTCCCAGTGGGAGGGGGTTATATAGGGAGGAAACTTCCTGTGAAATTGATTACACCAGTGTCCACACCTGAAGGTACCCATATAACCCAAGTGTAATGGCTATGCGCTCTGTGTCCCGTGATGTACTTCAAGAAAAGGATTTTACAGGTAAGCTGTTTATTAAAAATCCTTTTTTTTCATTTATAATGTTTTGTTCAGAGATAAAAACTACAAGAAATTATGTATGTAAGGCCATTTAGAATTCTACTAATACGTGAAATGACACTGGCTCTGAAACTCTTAACTCCTTACAATCATATGTAACCGTTAAGGAAGGACACTAGCTTTAGAACCTTAAACCCTTACAAACCCTGACTGGTACATTAATATTTTATAAATGTTTTAATCTCGGATTGCGATACACTATAATATAAGGTTTGTGTGAAGTTAAGGGTCAAGTGTAATGCCGCGTACACACGATCACAACATTTTAGCTTCCGGCACTGCGCCGCTTTAACTGACAATTGCGCGGTCGTGCGACGTGGCTCTGTAACGGGACTATGTATTTTGCCTGTACATCTATAATCATGCAATGGGATATTATGAAGTGTGAGTGTCCTCTGTCAGTCTAGATGTGGATTAGAACTGAACTGAATCAGCCTATCTCCTACAACTTCTCTTTAGGTATGCTAATGCACCTCTCTATTCCCAAAGGTTAATTGATCTATTGTGGGTGTGAAAGACCTATGTTTATCCTTAAGATTGAATATTGTATTCCAAATTGGCAGCCTCCTGTCAGTTGTATTGAAATAGCATGTCACTTATGTTCAGAAGAACTTGTCAGGCTTTGCGGTGCCGAAATGCTTATCCACGGATGGGATTATCTGTGATTGAAGTCTATTGAGAAAGAAATGTGGTTTTTATTTTTTGCGCTATAAACAAAAAAAGAGCGACAATTTTGAAAAAAGACACAATTTTTTGCTTTTTGCTATAATAAATATGCCATTTAAAAAAAAAAACATTTTTTATCTCAGTTTAGGCCGATACGTATTCTTCTACATATTTTTGGTAAAAAAAAATGTAAAAAATAAAATCGCAATAACCGTATAGTCACTGGTTTGCGCAAAAGTTATATTGCCTACAAAATACGGCACATAATTATGATTTTTTATTTGATTTTTTACTAGGAATGGCAGCGATCTGCGATTTGATTATTTTTTTTTTTTTTCGGGACTGGGACATTATAGCGGACACATCGGACACTTTTGACACATTTTTGGGACCATTTACATTTATACAGTGAACAATGCTATAAATATGCATTGATAACTGTATAAATGTAACTGGCAGGGAAGGGGTTAACCACTAGGGGGCGGGGAAGGGGTTAAATGTGTACCCTAGGTGTGTTCTAACTGTGGGGGGAGGGGGGTGACTGGGGGAGGTGACCGATTGTGTCCCTTGTACATAGGGACACAATCGGTCTCCTCTCTCCCTGACAGGGACGTGCAGCTCTGTGTTTACACACAGAGCTCCACTTCCCAGCTCAGTTACTCGGCAATTGCACAGGGTTCTCAGTGATGCGACGGGTGCGCGCGCGCGCCCCTAGCGGCTTTATATGACTGCACGTCATATGACATGCAGTTAGGACAATGGAGTTACCCGCCCGCCATCATGTGACGGTGGGCGGGTAACAAGTGGTTAAAATCGTGTGTGGGCAAAACGTCTTATGTCTTCGAAATTTTTTTGGTCGTTTTTTTTAACATGCTTGAATTTCTTGGTCGTTTTTCAAAATGTAGTTTTTTGTGTCATAAAAAATGATGGTGTGTGTGTGTGTGGGCAAAACGACGTTTAAAATTACGTTTTTAAACCCGCGCATGCTCAGAAGCAAGTTATGAGACGGAGCTTCAATGGAACAGAGTGCCGTCGAACGTGGTGTACGTCACCACGCTTTGCTAGAGCTTTTTGGAAAAACGATGGTGTGTATGCAACCTTGTTTTGGAAAATTGAGTTTGAAAAACGTTGTTTCGTGAGATGAAACGTCGTTTTTTTTCATCACAAAAATTGATCGGGTGTACGCGGCATTATGCTCAGGTTAAGGGCTAAACTTGCGGTTAGGATAAGGAGGAGCTTAGGTTTTTAGGGTTTTGGGGTCGAAACTAAATGGGAGGAAATGTTCCGTTTGCATTAGAGCCCAACTCATTGGGCTTGGGGCCAGATGTAGTCCTTTGCTTGTCATTATCTGGCCCTTGGGACTATTCCTTCCACTGAAATCAACAATAGGGCATAATTCTTGCCAGTGACACCAACAGTGGGGCACTAGTCTTCCCATTGACGCCAACAATGGGCCAATATCCCCCCCCCCCAAAAACAAAGATGGGGCATTTACTCCCACTTCTTTTCCACTCCCACTGGCCACAGTCTGCCCCCCCTAAAATCTGGAAGGCAGTAAACTGGCCCTTTTGTTTAGTTTGAAAGAAAAAAGTTACATTTACCTTATTTATTACTCTGGCAGGTTCCCTCCATCTTCTCTCTAAGACTCTCTGGCCGTAGGTTGCAGGCTGAAGTCATCAAGTACAATGCAGGACCACTGATGGCAAGGGACAACCTGTGGCCCAGAGTGTCAGGGAACAGGACAGTGCTGAAGCCTCCCAATGCATTGTACATGGTCAATTTTACACCTTATTCCTCTACTACTACACTTATTGGGCATTTAACCATTGCACTGCCAGAGGGGGTCCACTGCAAGGGTTATTTTTATTCAATTACTGGAGTTGAGATTTAAAGCCACCACCATTGTATCGTGAGTTTAGAGGGGGGGGGGGGGTTGGAAACCCGTTGATCGCGTTCTAATGGTCGATTGTGGGCAGGTATGGTTAGACCGCGATCCTTCATCCCAACACCTAAAACCAGGGCAGGAAGGGCAGCAATTACTAGAACCTATCTCCTTTACTTCTGCAGCCGTTGAAAGCCTCCTCTCCCTCTCGATTGGCATTCAGCGGCTGCAGGAGGAAAGGGTATCAGTATATGCCACTCCTCCTGTCACTATTCCTCCCTATTCTGGCTGCCCGATGTCCTGTGTGCTGCCAGCTTCCTGCCTCTTCTATCCCTATCTTCCTCTTCTGAATGAATAGTGAGTGTTCAGTACAAATCACCCACAGTGTTCATTCATAACCGGAGCATAAACTATTACTATGCTTCGGTTTGTGAATGAACAGGAAACCGCTTAGCACAGAGCACTTCCCATACATTCAGTGTCCAGTGCAGCTGAGGCTGCAGAGAAGGAGACTGGGATATCCTATATCCTCTGTCTTTTTTTTTTTTTTTTTTTTCTGAGATGCCCTTACCAAAGGCTCCAAAATTATTTATTTTTTTATTATATTTATTGTATAAAATACTAATTTACTGACACCATTCCACTGCCCTACTGACACTGTTGCACACTCTACACTGCACTACTGAATTGGTGTCTACTTTTAAGGTAGGCTAATATAATAATTTTACAGTGATATTTGATGTATCATATTTTCCTATTTCGTTGGGCCTTGCTACTAAAAATAAGGGTGCAGAACCCCGGTGATCTTTGATCTTTCACGTTCAGGTAAATCTCTGCTTTCCAAAGATTACCCCCGGTTTAGAGATACAGAATGTTGATCTTAGGGAGGCATTTAACCCACCATTTATCCAAATCAGAAATATAATTAATGGGTAGATTAGCCCTTCATTCGTTTTTGTCCACTTTATTTCTAGTCTCCATTTATGAGTATAAAATATTTGCTTTTAAAAAGTATAACTTGGCTTCACTTTCACTAATAGGGACCAGCGGGTGGTCTTCGCTGTGGAAGAAATACCGATCCCGCTTGCCTCTGGATGATCGGTGCCTGTACATCACAGAAATGTTGAGTTCAATGGGCGCCAAGTACCAGAGTTACGACCTCCAAACTGATATGGACATCTCCGAGTGTTTTGTGGAAGGGAACCGGAATGGGGAGCTGCTTCTGGACTTCTTAACGGAAATTTGTGATTTTAAGAAAAATGCCCCAGCTGACCTTAGAGAGGAGGTCATGGGGGACCTGAAGAGCTCTGGGTGCAGCTCTATACGGGATGGAAAAGTCATTGTTAATAACAATGTTAGTGTGATTGTGGTTGAGAACAAAGAGGCATCACCCCAACCATGATGTCCTTCTCTTTTTCAATTGCGTCACTCCATGTTAAAAAGATAAAATAAATATATTTTTGAAATAAATAGGATTTTCTTTGTCAGATTGAGCGTGACTTTCCCGGTTCCTCTTTGTGGCACTGTAGCCTTTTATTGGACATTCTGTGCAAATGTTCTAACAATTACCCTGCATTTAGTACATCAAAAGATTGTAGAAGGGTTGGATGGGGATATGAATAGTTTTGTTTCTTGTTTGATCAAAAATGTATATGTAGCAAACCCCCGGGGGAGCTGCTTTGTTTGTTCAGTCCGTTACCCTGCCTTTCAACCCCAATGAACTGTCCCGGCCCCTCTGGCACACCTAGCAATGTGATTAATGGAATAACTCGGCAGGAATACACAACACAGTTCTTCTTGTAGTTAACCTGAATGTTACCTTTCTTCAAATAAACATTAGTGGCCAGATTCAGAAAGGGTTACGACGGCGTATCGGTAGATACGTCGTCGTAACTCAGAATCTGCACCGTCGTATCTTTAAGCGTATTCTCAAAGTGAGATACGCCTAAATGTTGCTAAGATACGACCGCAGTAAGTCTCCTACGCCGTCGTATCTTAGCTGCCTATTTACGCTGGCCGCTAGGGGCGTGTATGCTGATTTAACCCTAGAATATGTAAATCAGCGATATATGCCTATTCAGGAACGTACGCTTAGTCATCGCAGTAAAGATCCGCCATTTATGTAAGGCATTTTCAGGCGTAAAGATAAACCACCAAAAAGATGGCGGAGCCAATGTTAAGTATGGACGTCGGGACCGTGTCAAATTTTTTAAATTTTATGTCGTTTGCGTAACTCTTCCGTGAATGGGGCTGGGTGTAAATTACGTTCACGTCGAAACCAATGAGTCTTAGCGGCGTAATTTGGAGCATGCGCACTAGGATACGTCCACGGATGGCGCATGTGCCGTTAGTAAAAAAAAAACTAACTCATTTACATGGGGTCACACTTAATTTAAATAAGACACGCTCACATCAAACACATTTGAATTCGGCGGGCTTACGCCGGCCCATTTACGCTACGCCGCCGTAACTTAGCTTGGTGAATACAGCACTTGCCTCTCTAATTTACGGCGGCGTAGTGTATCTGAGATACGCTACGCCCGCACAAAATTACGCCGCTCTACGTGAATCTAGCCATAGGTAGCCAGGACCTGTGTAAGTACCCAGGACTTGGTTGAAACAGTTTTAACTGCTTGCCGAACCAGCCGCCACAGTTTTACGGCGGCAGGTCGGCTCTGCTGGGTGAGATCACGTAGATCTACATCATCTCGCCGAGCAGCCAATAGGGGCGCGCACGCACGCCCCTGACGCACGTGCCCGGTGGGTGCGATCACCGCCGGCACCGGCGATCGCTCGTTACAGTCCTGTCAGGGGAGGAAATGCCTGATCATCTGTTCATACAATCAATGAACAGCGATTTGTAATTTCCTCATGTCAGTCCACCCCCCCTTCAGTTAGAACACACCCAGGGAACATACTTAAAACCTTCCCCGCCCCCCTAGTGTTAACCCCCTTCCCTGCCAGTGGCATTTTTTATATCAATGCATTCTTATTATTTTTTATATATATATAAATATATTATATTATTTTTTTATGCACTGATCGCTATAAAAATGCCAATGGTCCCAAAAATGTGTCGAGTGCCTGCCATAATGTCGCAGTACTGAAAAAAAATGCTGATCGCCGCCATTACTAGTAAAAAAAAAAAAATATTAATAAAAATGCCATAAAACGACCCCCTATTTTGTAAACGATATAACTTTTGCGCAAACCAATCAATAAACGCTTCTTTTACATATTTTTCGTAAAAAAAAAAACGTATCGGCCTAAACTGAGGAAAAAAATGATTATTTGTTTTTATATATTTTTGGGAGATATTTATTATAGCAAAAAGTTTTTTCAAAATTGTCGTTCTATTTTTGTTTATAGCGCCCCAAGTGTTATGGCCTTCCTGGCCGGGGCGTGGGTGCTACGTGGAGATCCTGGTTCCGGGACCCTGTTGGCCCGGAGCAACTGAAGTTGTGGCGGGACTCCAGTGATCGACTGGGGTCCCAACTTAAAGATCTCAAGCGAGTTTAGCTGTTCGGTGGGGAATCCAGTTGAGGAGCACCAATGAGAGGCTGGTGATCCAACGGCACTGGAAAGAACCATCGGAGATCGAGGTGACTGGACACTGAGAGGTTGGATGTCAGCAACCTGTCAGTCGCTGACCAACTGAGAACTACCTAAGGTCAGATTCAGGCACTAATTCACTAAGGAAGATTTATTTCATGACCTACGTTCTAGGGGCGGGTCTGTGGCAGAGGCCTGTTTCCCACAAGGTTCTGAGTGATACCCTGGTTGCCAGGTCGGTGTGAGAGGCCTGTCCAGGTACACTACACCCATTCTGGCTAGAGTGGCGACGAAAGCAAAGTGTCGTTTGTTGCAGGACTGCTTCTGTTACTCGTAGGCCTGAATCTGCTACTCTTCTTCTCATCCATCTTTTCTTATTCGCCTCAAGTTCATTGTTTACCGTGTTGTAATAAAGCACCAGAAAAGTAATTTATTGTTCGGACATTCCATCACTGCTGCTCTCCAACTACCCTAGACATCAAAGCTATAGAGGTAACAGGCCGACCCAAATCTATCCAGCAGCACCTCATTCATCTCAGACTCTATCCAAACCCCCTTAGAGCCACGCCTAATAACCCACCTAAACTAAACCCATTTTTCGCTGCGTCGTGTACCACATTCTTTCCCTGCTACATCACGCCTACAAACAAATGCCCTGCCCCTAATTATAATAAGACATGCAAAAAAGTGTCCCTATATATGTTTTTACAATGTTGCCAACTTTGCTCTACTAGCCAACAAAATGGCCGCCTCCGAGGCGGTAACAACTTTGTCCTTGTTAGCCGCTGTGCTGTGAAAAGGGCTCAATCTGCCTGTACCGGACTGTATTTGGTAGCCGGTGTTGTGTCCAAATCTTCCAAATCACTGGTGCTTTAACCACATCCCGACCACCCGCCGTCATTTTACTGCGGGAATGTGGCACTGCTGGGCGAGAGCCTGTAGCTATACGTCTGCTCTAAAGCGGCCGCTAGGGGGCCCCCGCTCGCCCCCGAGTCCCGCGCGTGCCCGGCGGGTACGATCGCCGCCGGGCACACGCGATCGCTCGTTACAGAGCGGAGACCGGGAGCTATGTGTGTACACATAGCTCCCGGTCCTGTCAGCGGGGGAAACGCTGATTTTCTGTTCATACAATGTATGAACAGAAGATCAGTGATTTCCCCTAGTGAGGCCACCCCCCATACAGTTAGAACACACCCAGGAACACACTTAACCCCTTCCCTGCACTAGGGGGTGTTAACCCCTTCACTGCCAATGGCATTTTTATAGCACTGATCGCTATAAAAATGCCAATGGTCCCAAAAATGTGTCAAAAGTGTCCGATTTGTCCGCCATAATGTCGCAGTACTGAAAAAAAATGCTGATCGCCGCCATTACTAGTAAAAAAAAAATATTAATAAAAATGCCATAAAACGACCCCCTATTTTGTAAACGCTATAACTTTTGCGCAAACCAAAACGCTTATTGCGATTTTTCTTTTTTTTTTTTTAACAAAAAATATGTTGAAGAATACGTATCGGCCTAAGCTGAGGAGGAAAAGTTTTTTTTTATATATTTTTGGGGGATATTTATTATAGTAAAAAGTAAAAATATATTGCATTTTTTTCAAAATTGTCGTTATATTTTTGTTTATAGCGCAAAAAATAAAAACCGCAGAGATGATCAAATACCACCAAAATAAAGCTCTATTTGTGGGAAAAAAAGGACGCCAATTTTGTTTGGGACCCACTTTGCACGACCGCGCAATTGTCAGTTAAAGCGACGCAGTGCCGAATAACAAAAAGTGCTCTGGTCATTGGACAGCAATATGGTCCGGGGCTAAAATGGTTAAAGAAAGCAGAAGTGACGTGGTTTAATTTTCTGTCAAGTTGAGTATTTTGTCAGGACACCGCCTTGTTTTGGCTTCAGGCAGATCCAGAAGAAGACGCCAAACTCCTCAGCGTTCTATCTCTCGTGAGTTTTTTGTTAATGTATACTTCATGGAGGGGAGAAGCAAGTTATGCAGCAGCTTGGACAGTGATAGGTTTGTGGTTTGGTGCAGGCGGCCGTGTTCGCCATAGGAAGACAGGACAAGAGGAAACCACACTCTTACAAGTTATTTATGTTGTAATTACCAGGCTGTTAGATCCTCCGCGTCAGAAGACAGAACACACAGACCTCATACTTGATCAGCAAAAATCATGTTTATTACAGAGACTTCATGAGGTCTGTGTGTTCTGTCACTTTCCTGTCTCTGCTTGCTCCATCTTTAACCCTTGCGGCTCATTCACACTAGTTTTGCCCTCTGAAGAGCAATCAACATTTAGATTGCTCTTTAGAGAACATTAGACAGGTGGTGAGAAGGGCTTGTATCACCTCCTCCCCGCCTGCTTTATCTCCTTGAACCCCACACTAGTGCACCACAACTGTGTGCATTGCAGAGCAGCCCTATTCACTTGAATGGGTTGTGTTCAGTGGGTGGTAGCACCTGCCAAAGGTTCCTGCCATGATCAAAAATCATCAAGACCACAGCATGTGTACACCTCCCAGCTGCTAAAAGGGTGGAAGTTGGGAGTGGTAAATATGTGGCTCGACTACAGGGTTTTACAGCCCCCCCCCCCTAACCACTAGTGTGAATGGCGTCGCAATAAATCTCAATTTAAAGTGAAGTTCCACCTTGTTTGTTTTGTTTTTTTGCCCATTCAAAAAGCACCGCGCGAGTCACGTATGCGCAGTATTAAACTGTTATGCCGCGTACACACCATGACTTTATGTGATGGGGAATTTTTTTTAAATGACATTGTGTGTGGGGGGAAAATGTTGTTTTATGTCTTGTGAAAAACGACAAAAAAAAATTGAAGCATGCTTCAATTTTTTGTGTCGTTTTTCAAAACGTTGTTTTTTGTTTCACAAAAAAATCACTGTGTGTAGCAGAAAACTACGTTTAACTACTTGCCGACCGCCCGCCGTCATATTACTGCGGGACGGTGGCACTGCTGGGCGAGAGAGTACGCAGCTATATGTCCGCTCTAAAGCGGCCGCTAGGGGGCACGAGCGCATCCCCGCTCGCCCCCGAGTCCCGCGCGCGTGTCTGTCTGTACGATCGCCGCCGGGCACGCGCGCTCGCTCGTTACAGAGCGGGGAACGGGAGCTATGTGTGTAAACACATACCTCTCGTTCCTGTCAGCGGGGGAAACACTGATCTTCTGATCATACAATGTATGAACAGAAGATCAGTGATTTCCCCTAGTGAGGCCACCCCCCCATACAGTTAGAACACACCCAGGAACACACTTAACCCCTTCCCCGCCCCCTAGTGTTAACCCCTTCACTGCCAATGGCATTTTTATAGTAATACAATGCATTTTTATAGCACTGATCGCTATAAAAATGCCAATGGTCCCAAAAATGTGTCAAAAGTGTCCGAAGTGCCCGCCATAATGTCGCAGTACTGAAAAAAAACGCTGATCGCCGCCATTACTAGTAAAAAAAAAAAATATTAATAAAAATGCCATAAAACTACCCCCTTTTTTGTAAACGCTATAACTTTTGCGCAAACCAATCAATAAACGCTTATTGCGATTTTTTTTTTTTTTTAAACGAAAAATATGTAGAAGAATACGTATCGGCCTAAACTGAGGAAAAAAAATGTTTTTTTATATATTTTTGGGGGAGATTTATTATAGCAAAAGTAAAAAATATTGCATTTTTTTCAAAATTGTCGCTCTATTTTTGTTTATAGCGCAAAAAATAAAAAACGCAGAGATGATCAAATACCACCAAAAGAAAGCTCTATTTGTGGGGAAAAAAAGACGCCAATTTTGTTTGGGAGCCACGTCGCACAACTGCGCAATTGTCTGTTGAAACGACGCAGTGCCGAATTGTAAAAATGCCTTTGGGCATTTAGCAGCATATTGGTCCGGGGCTTAAGTGGTTAAAAGACGTTTTCACAGGCAAACTATAGACACGCCAATTTTGTTTGGAAGCCATGTCGCACGACCGCGCAATTGTCAGTTAAAGCGCCACAGTGCCGAATCTGGTCATTGGACAGCCATATGGTCCAGGGCTAAAGTGGTTAAAACTACATTTTCAACCCGCGCATACCCAGAAGCTTCAATGGAAAAGAGTGGTGAACGTAACCTCGCTTTGCTAGAGCATTGTGAAAAAACGATGGCGTGTAGGCAACATCGTCTTTGAAAATTGAAGTTTCAAAAACGTTGTTTTTTACTTCACAAAAAATGTCGTTTTTTTTATCACATAAAGTGATGGTGTGTACGCAGCATTACCCTTAGTGAGGATGGAGGCGCCGGGACTGAGCGATCATCGCGGGTGACTAGGACAGGTAAGTGTCCTTATTAAAAGTCAGTAGCTACAGTGTTAGTTGCTGCTGACTTTAGAAAAAAAAAAAAGTAAAGCAAAGTGAACTTTCCCTCTCAGTCCCATGTTACCGTAAAGTTTTTTTTTTTTTTCTACTCTGATAAATATATATGCCACCAATCAATGTATGGGCTTATTTATGTAGCATCCTGGTGTTTAGGCAAGGTTGCTACTAAATTTACCTGCCAGGTATAGTTACTTTGGCTAATCGTTAGAGTGAAATCAATTGATCCTCAACGATTAGCCAAAGTAACTATACCTGGCAGGTAAATTTACTAACACTGTAGCTACTGACTTTTAACCACTTCAATACCTAGGCCGTCAATTGACGGCCTGGCTTTCAGTGGGGATATCTGAATGATGCCTGCAGCCACAGGCATCATTCAGATATCCATCTCTTCAGGCGGCGAATCTGCGCACCATAAGAATGATCATAGCGGCGGTTCCGCCGCTTGATCGTTCTTCTAGGCGGCGGGAGGGGACGCCCCCCCTCCCGCCGCCATCCGGTGCTTCTCCGGGCTCTCCTTTGCCATCGGAGACCCGGAGAAACGATCCGCCGCCGTCCGTCGAAAACCATAGAGTAGACTGGTGACCAGATGGTCACCAGTCATCTCTATGATCGTTGGAGGCCCGGGCGCGATGTTATGACGTCACGCCCGGGTCCTGGAATGTAAACACAGCCGCAACAGCGGCTGAATGCATTAGATCTGTGAAATTTTTTTCACGATCTAATGCTTTCCAGCCTGGAGGAGAGATGTTGGGTCTTATTGACTCTGCATCTCTCCATAAAGAGTACCTGTCACACACATTCCTATTACAAGGGATGTTTACATTCCTTGTAATAGGAATAAAAGTGATCAAAAAAAAAAAAAATGTCAAAAAAAGTTTAAAAATAAAAGAAATTGTGTAAAATAAAAAATAAAATAATAAAAAAAAAATTTTTAAACGCCCCTATCCCCGGTAGCTCGCGCTCAGAAGCGAACGCACGCGTAAGTCCCGCCCACATATGTAAACGCCGTTCAAATCACACATGTGAGGTATCGCCGCGTGCGCTAGAGCGCCAGAAACAATTCTAGCACTAGACCTCCTCTGGAACTCTAAATTTGTAACTTGTAAAAAAAAAATAAGCGTTGCGTATGGAGATTTTAAGTACTGACGTTTGGCGCCATTCCATGAGTGTGCGCAGTTTTAAAGCGTGACATGTTAGGTATCTATTTACTCGGCGTAACTTAATCTTTCACATTATACCAAAAAATTGGCCTAACTTTACTGTTTTGTTATTTTTTAATTCACAAAACCATTTTTTTCCCCAAAAAAAGGCGTTTGAAAAATGATTGCGCAAATAATGTGCGAGATAAAAAGTTGCAATGGCCGGAATTTTATTCCCTAGGGTGTCTGCTAAAAAAAAATATATAGTGTTTGGGGGTTCTGAGTAATTTTCTAACAAAATAATTATGATTTATGCATGTACGAGAAGTGCCAAAATAGCCCCGGTATTGAAGCGGTTAATAAGGACACTTACCTGGCCGCGTACAAAATTCCACGTGGATCAGGAAATAGAGAGTGTTAGCAGAGCGAGACAAACAAAACAAACACCAAGCGGAACACGCCGTCCTTGATGCCCATGCCTGTAACCTGACTCTTGGATGAAAGATTTTTTGTATTGCTGACCTTTCCAACCAAAATGTGAGTGCATTTCTTATGTTTATGCTCTTTTTTTTTAATATTAAACCAAAACTGAATTACACTATGTGCCACCATCTGTCTTTTTCCATTAATTTGACCATAGCACGAGTGTGGTGGTGTTGATTAAAGTGGATGTAAACCCCCAAAAATATTTGTTGATGTCACAATGTAAAGTATAAGATTTCCTATCATTTGTGCCCAGTCTTGTTTTTAGCGCAACAAATAAAAACTGAAGAGGTGATCAAATACCACCAAAAAGAAAGCTCTATTTGTGGGGAAAAAAGGACGCCAATTTTGTTTGGGAGCCACGTCGCATGACCACGCAATTGTCTGTTAAAGCGACGCAGTGCCGAATTGTAAAAACGCCTTTGGGCATTTAGCAGCATATTGGTCCGGGGCTTAAGTGGTTAAGAGGGTATAACTGAACCTGGGCCGTATAAGTATTTCCATCTTCCTTCTTACGGATCTTCTCTGGGACTCTCTCTTTGATCATGTTCATATTTTAATGAATTTTGGGCTTTCATATTATAGTTTTTAAATTCCATTCAGGAGCGCTGCTTTTTTTATATATTTTGTATATATGTTTGTTTTCTATTTAAACCTGCCTTTTGACAGGAGATAGTAGCAGCTCCAGCTATCAAACAGCACATATAAGTGAAGGAGGTGTATTGTAGATCTGCGTCTTTTTCACTTTATTTGTTTTTTTATTGTTTATCTTATAGTTTTACTATTATAAGTACTATCTGTTTTCCTAAAGCGCTGATTTTTTGGGAAGGGCTGTCTATATTTGCTTGTAGAGGATATATATACATCCCTAGGAGTTGTACATATATTTATACACTGTATAGCTTAGATAGATCAGTTCTTCCTAATTTACTGGCAGGCAGGTGATTGTGCTATATAACCACTTCAGCCCCGGACCATATTGCTGTCCAAAGACCAGAGCACTTTTTGAGATTCGGCACTGCGTCGCTTTAACTGACAATTGCGCGGTCGTGCGACGTGGCTCCCAAACAAAATTGGCGTCCTTTTTTTCCCACAAATAGAGCTTTCTTTTGGTGGTATTTGATCATCTCTGCGGTTTTTATTTTTTGCGCTATAAACAAAAACAGAGCGACTATTTTGAAAAAAATGCAATATTTTTTACTTTTTTCTATAATAAATATCCCCAAAAATATATAAAAAAAAAAAATTTTTCCTCAGTTTAGGCCGATACGTATTCTTCTACATATTTTTCGTAAAAAAAATCGCAATTAGCGTTTATTGATTGGTTTGCGCAAAAGTTATAGCGTTTACAAAATAGGGGGTAGTTTTATGGCATTTTTATTATTATTTTTTTTTTTACTAGTAATGGCGGCGATCAGCGTTTTTTTTTCGGTACTGCGATATTATGGCGGACACTTCGGACACTTTTGACACATTTTTGGGACCATTGGCATTTTTATAGCGATCAATGCTATAAAAATGCATTGGATTACTATAAAAATGCCATTGGCAGTGAAGGGGTTAACACTAGGGGGCGGGGAAGGGGTTAAGTGTGTTCCTATTTGTGTTCTAACTGTATGGGGGGGTGGACTTACTAGGGGGAATCACTGATCTTCTGTCCATACATTGTATGAACAGAAAATCAGCGTTTCCCCCGCTGACAGGAACGAGCGCTGTGTGTTTTCACACACAGCTCCCGTTCCCCGCTCTGTAACGAGCGATCGCGTGTGCCCGGCGGCGATCGCGCCCGCCGGGCACACGCACGGGACTCGGGGGCGAGCGGGGGGCGCGCGCGCGGGCCGCCGGCGGCGCGCACGCGCCCCCTAGTGGCCGCGAAAGGCGCGACGTAGAGCTACGGGCTCTCGCGCACCCGTGCCGACCTGCCGCCGTATAACTGCGGCGGCTGGTCGGCAAGTGGTTAAAGACGTTATCACAGGTATAGACACCCAGCAGGTACAATATTTAAAGGAATGTATTTTAATTTTTTTAATTTAAGCATCATTAAAATCACTGCTCCTGGAGCAGTGATTTTAACAATGTTTAAATTAAAAAAAAATGAAAAATTCCTTTAAATATTGTACCTGCTGGGTGTCTATAGTTTGCCTATGAAAACATCTTTGAGAACCCAGGTTTTGCTCGAGGGAACATGTATCAATGGAAAAAAAGTTTTAAAAATGGTTGTTTTTCCGGAGGTCTGAAAAAAACAACAGTTTTTAAAACCTTTTTCCATTGATACATGTTCCCTCGGGCAAGACCCGGGTTATTAACCACTTCCTGACCGCCGCATGTACATATACGTTCACAGAAGGGCACGTACAGGCAGATTGCGCGGGTCGGGTGTCCGATCGGGACCCCCCCGCTACATGCGGCGGTCGGAAACCCGCGGAGAGCGATCCGGGACGAGGGTGCGGCTATTCGTTTCTAGCCGCCCCCTCGCGATCGCTCCCCGAAGCTGAAGAACGGGGAAAGCTGTATGTAAACACGGCTTCCCCGTGCTTCACTGTGGTGGCTGCATCGATCGAGTGATCCCTTTTATAGGGAGACACCCCCCTACAGTTGTAAAGGCACACAAATCCTACAGCGCCCCCTTGTGGTTAACTTTCAAACTGCAACTGTTATTTTCACAATAAACAATGCAATTTAAATGCATTTTTTGCTGTGAAAATTACAATGGTCCCAAAAATGTGTCAAAAGTGTCCGTCATAATGTCGCAGTCACGAAAAAAATCGCTGATCGGAGCCATTAGTAGTAAAAATAAAAAATAAATATTAAAAATGCAATAAAACTATCCCCTATTTTGTTAACGCTTTAAATTTTGCGCAAAGCAATCGATAAACGCGTATTGCAATTTTTTTTTTTATTATTTATTTTTTTACCAAAAATAGGTAGAAGAATACATATCGGCCTAAACTGAGGAAAAAAAATGTATATATGTTTTTGGGGGATATTTATTATAGCAAAAAGTAAAAAATATTGCATTTTTTTTCAAAATTGTTGCTCTATTTTTGTTTATAGCGCAACAAATAAAAACCCCAGAGGTGATCAAATACCACCAAAAGAAAGCTCTATTTGTGGGGAAAAAAGGACGCCAATTTTGTTTGGGAGCCACGTCGCACGATCGCGCAATTGTCTGTTGAAACTACGCAGTGCCGAATTGTAAAATTGCCTTTGGGCATTTAGCAGCATATTGGTCCGGGGCTTAAGTGGTTGAAGACGTTTTCACAGGCAAACCATAGACACCCAGCACTGCAGGTACAATATTTAAAGGAATTTTTCATTTTTTTTATTTTAACATTATTAAAATCACTTCTCCTGGAGCAGTGATTTTAATGATGCTTAAATAAAAAAAATAAAAAAATCCTTTAAATATTGTACCTGCTGGGTAGGGGTGCAACGGATCAAAAAACTCACGGATCGGATGGATCCTCGGATCAGGAGTCACTGATCGGATCATTTTTGGATCAGTAAAAAAACAAAAAACAAACACAAGACAAACAAAAGTTTTATTAATATATATATTTTTTTTTTACTACCAATGGCGGCGATCAGCGAAATTATATTTCGTGACCGCGACATTATAACGGACACATCGGACAATTTTGACACATTTTTGGGACCATTACAGTGGGAAAAATGGCAATTACAGTGTTACTGTTTTACTAGTATGGGGGCAATGTTGGCAATGGCTATTATTAATAGCCATAGCCAACATTTATAAAAAGCAGAAAAAAATTTTTTTGACTAGTATATAGTCCAATCTCAATTCTGCAGCAGCGCTGCAAACCTTAAGTTTGTTAAAGACACAGTAAGTTGACCGTCCGGGATTGCTTGAAAATTGTGCTTCCAATCACCAACAGTGTTCACCACGTGGGGGGAGAAAGAAAGTCCCCTTTGGGGAAACACTTACCAGATGGTAATGATCAGAAAGCCCATCAATACATCTCCTTTAGTCACCGTCTCGACCTTATTACTCTCCAGGTATATTGGATCAAAAAATTCGCAAGTGTGTAGGGAAAGAAAAAATATCTACATAGAGCAGTATCGTTTGATAACTTTTAATAGCCCAAAATAGATCCCCCCTTACAAATGCATGCGTACCATAGTTAAATAAGTTTCAGGCAAAATACTGATAATCAAAATCAGTGTGTGTGTGTGTGTGAACTCTTCACTGGATACCTGAGGACCGCTTGGAAGGACTTCCTGCAGTTTCCTGGTTTCCTCCGTGTGGAGCGCACGCGTCACTTCCGGGTTAGGTGCTGAACAAACACGCTCTGACGTTTCGTCGTTTAGGACTTCTTCTGAGAGCGTGACATAGCCAACATTGCCCCCACACTAACAGTAACAGTAACACTGTAATTGCCATTTTTGACACTGTAATAATAGTCATAGCCAACATTGCCCCCACACTAATAAACAGTAACACTGTGTGTGTATAGCCATTTTTCCTCTGTAATAGCCATTCGCCAACTCACTGTACTGATGTACTCGGTCCGTCTCACTGGTTGCATACAGAGTCAGCGTGCTCTTGCAGAATAGAAAAGATCCACGAGGAGAGGAAGGGGTGATGACTACGGCGCGCACCGCCGCAGAGTGTACCAAGATGGCCGACCGCTCCGGAGCTAGGCCGAAGCCGCGGTCTTTCCTAAGGCCGCAGCGGCGGTGCTTTCCGCGGATCGCATACTGTGCCGATACGAACAGGTCGACCCGTTCGGATCGCGGATCGGGCACGATCCGTTGCACCCCTACTGCTGGGTGTCTATAGTTTGCCTGTGAAAACGTCTTTGAGAACCCGGGTCTTGCCCCAGGGAACATGTATCAATAGAATTTTTTTTTTTTAAACGGTCACTTTTTCAGGAGTCCTGCTCCTAAAAAAAACGACCGTTTGTTTTTGTTTTTTACTTTTTTCCATTGATACATGTTCCCTGGGCAAGACCCGGGTTCTCAAAGACGTTTTCCAACAATAACTTGAATATTGGGCTTTAAAATGAGCGTTTTTGAATTCGAACGTTCGAGTCCCATAGACTTTAATGGGGTTCCAAATGTTCGCGTGAACGCTCGGTCTGTTCGGTGGTTCTGAAGTCTGTTTTTAGGCCTATCTTAGTTTGTGGGTCCAGCGCATTGATACGACGGCGCATATTTGTACTTAAGCAGCGTATCTGGATATACGTCGGTGTAAGTGCTTTGTGAATCCGGCCCAAAATAGACAATATGTTTTACTTACTCTGACACCAGTAGCACACTAGAGGGTGCTACACTATTAAAACCCCACTCTAGAATCAATGGCACCCCCTGCCCACTAGTTCAAAGAATAGGCCACCAATAGCAATAAGAGAAAAGTCCATTTACTCTTTAATGCTTTACTATCAAGTAGACAACATCAATGCATGCACGTCAGGGCACACAACGTCTCACAAATTCTGATAGTGGACATCGGTACTCTTCCAGGTCAGACACTTGGTCCTGTTTCCCTATCCCAGTCCTATCTGGGGTTTATGGACCTCTTTAACCACTACCCGACGGCCGTACAACTTTGTACGGCTGCAGGGTGGTTCTACTTCTCTAACAGGCCGTGTTTTTATGGCAGGTCACTGAGATGCCGATGCGCATGCTTGGCGGCCGCGATGTCCTCCAGGCACTCGGGATCGGCGGCTACAGGGACAAGACGTGGATCTCTGTGTGTAAACACACAGAGATCCATGTCCTGTCAGGGGAGAAAGGAGACCGATCTGTGTCCCTTGTACATAGGGACACAGATCGGTCACCTCCCCCAGTCACCCCCCTCCCCCCACAGTAAGAATCACTCCCAGGATACACATTTAACCCCTTCCTCACCCCCTAGTGTTAACCCCTTCAATGCCAGTCACATTTATACAGTAATTAGTGCATATTTATAGCACTGATCGCTGTATAAATGTGAATGGTGCCAAAAATGTGTCAAAAGTGTCTGATGTCTCCGCCATAATGTCGCAGTCACTAAATAAATGCTGATCGCCGCCATTAGTAGTAAAAAAATAAAAATAAAAAATAATAATAATTCTGTCCCCTATTTTGTAAGCGCAATAACTTTTGCGCAAATGTAGAAGAATACGTATCGCCTAGACTGAAAAAAAAAAATGTTTCTTAAAAAAAATTAAGGCTTAAGATGCGCCGTCGTATCTTAAGCCGTTTTATCGAGCTGGCACAGCCCAGGGGCCCCTCGTGGTCTTAGGGCCCGATCAGGGTCGGTTCTGTCACAACCCTGCTGGATGCGGCAGTCGGCAGAGCTAAAAGGACAGAGCAGCAGACAGCGTCTGGTCTCTCTCTGCACAGTGGAGGGGCTGCCTGGTTAGGGAGTCAGTGGGGACTGAGTGTCGGGCGCCTTCTTTTAACCACTTCCCGACCGCCTTACGAGTTTATACGGCGGCACTTTAAAGATGGATATCTCGGTAACGGCAGCAGCTGCTGCCACAACCGAGATATCCATCTTTAGTGTGAGCGGTCCTGTAAAAGATAACGGCGGTCTCCGTGGTGGATTCGCCGCGAGATCACCACCCCCTCCCGCCACTCTCCTGCGCCCTCCGCCGCTTACCGGAGCCGTCGGTAGCGGCGTAGGCGATCGGGTCAGCTCGTTTGCTGTGTGGGGATGCGAGTGAGGGAAATGTGTCCCTCACCCGCCCCCATAGCTCTGCTGGGCGGAAGTGACCTCAAAAAGTCAGTCCCGCCCAGCGTCTTAAAGAAACATTTTTTTATTTTTTTGTCATTTGAAAAATGACAGTTTCCAAAAATTCTTTAGTCTAAATTAGTGTTGCTCACGAATATTCGCATTGCGAATATTCGCTACGAATATTGCATATTCGAGTATTCGCGAATAACACGAATATCGCGGCGAATATTCGCTATTTCGAATATTCGAATTTTTTCAATTTTTTTTTTAGAACAGATCACATCCTAGAGATCCCCATCGACGTCTAAAAGCATTGCTGGTATGATTAGAGACCTTGGGCCGAGTAGCTGCAGCGATCATTTTATATTGTAATATATCACGAATATTCTGAGCCAATCAGAGTGCTCCATTCCGCATTTCTCGAATATTCGCAATTATTTTATATTGTAATATATCACGAATATTCTGAGCCAATCAGAGTGCTCCTTCCGCATTTCTCAAATATTCGCAATTATTGTGTATTGTAATATATCACGAATATTCTGAGCCAATCAGAGTGCTCCTTCCGCATTTGCCGAATATTCGCAATTATTGTGTATTGTAATATATCACGAATATTCTGAGCCAATCAGAGTGCTCCTTCCGCATTTCTCGAATATTCGCAATTATTTTATATTGTAATATATCACGAATATTCTGAGCCAATCAGAGTGCTCCATTCCACATTTCTCGAAATTTTCGCATTCGCAATAGCGAAAATTCGCAATAATTTCATTTCCAAAAAATATCACGAATATTCGTATTTAGCGAATATATCTCGAATATTCGACTATATATTCGAGATATATCGCGAAATCGAATATGGCATATTCTGCTCAACACTAGTCTAAATATGAGATGTGAGGTCTTTTTGACCCCAGATCTCATATGCAAGAGGGCCTGTCATGCTTTTTTCTATTACAAGGGATGTTTACATTCCTTGTAATAGGAAGAAAAGTGATACATTTTTTATTATTTTTTTCCAGTGTAAAAAATAATAAAATATATAAAAATAAATAAGAAAAACATTTTTTTTTAAAGTGCCCCGTCTCGACGAGCTCGCGCGCAGAAGCGAACGCATACGTGAGTAGCGCCTGCATATGAAAACGGTTTTCAAACCACACAAGTGAGGTATCGCCGCGATCGCTGGAGCAAGAGCAATAATTCTAGCCCTAGACCTCCTCTGTATCTCAAAAAATGCAACCTGTAGAATTTTTTAAACGTCGCCTATCGAGATTTTTAAGGGTAAAAGTTTGACGCCATGCCACGAGCGGGCGCAATTTGTAAGCGTGACATGTTGGGTATCATTTTACTCGGCGTAACATTATCTTTCACAATAATTAAAAAAAATTGGGCCAAATTTATTGCTGTCTTATTTTTTAATTCAAAAAAGTGATTTTTTTTTCAAAAAAAGTGCGCTTGTAGGACTGCTGCGCAAATATGGTGTGACAAAAAGTATTGCAATGATCGCCACTTTATTCTCTAGGGTGTTAGAAAAATATATATATAATGTTTGGGGGTTTTAAGTAATTTTGTAGCAAAAAATTTTTTTTTTAGTCTTGTAAACACCAAATCTGAAAAACACCCACGGTACTGAAGTGGTTAATGTGATTCTGCATGCGGGGAAGGGGGGCTGGCAGCTGTCACTTATCTCTCTCCTCTGTCCTTCACTTGTCGCACTCGGCAGAAGCTCCGCCTCCATGGTCTCCACACTGCAGCTGGTTGGGACTCCCCAGGTAACTTTGAAAGTGCTTCCTTGGTATCTGCCTGTCCCATTACTACAGGTCTCACATATATTATCACACAGGCATTCAGACCTCAGTATTCTGAAGACCCATGCAAACTGACCAATCCCTGATTTTCTGCTGCGCCCAGCCCTGTTAGAAACCCCACCCCCTGATGTACACGCAGCATAGTGCTAGGTGTGTGTGCAGCTGCTGCATGAAAATTGGAGGAGACTAGAGGCTGCAAAATCGGTAAGTCCACTGTCCAAAGTGACACCCCCTTCAACATCAACAAATGTCCTTCTCTGCTGCTCTGAGGTGGTTCACACTATGCGGTGCGGGAACTGCATGCAAGTTTGAACGGGAATCGCATCGCATTCCTGTTCAAATCACATGCGATTCTTCAGCAGTGCGAATTAAACTATTCATTCTGCATGGCTCAAATCGCACCAAAGTGTTGCAGGACCCATTTTTTTTTTTGGCCACCCCTGAATAAATTCTGCAAATCGCACTGCATTTTGCGAACTGATTTCAGTGTGTCGTTACCTTAACATACACACCTGCAGCAGTTCGCATAGAGGGGGTGTGATTTGGACGTGGTGCGGAATCTGCACAGAATTTGATGAAAATTCACAGCGCAAAAGTGTGAACCGGCACTGATGCCGCGTACACACGGTCGTTTTTTGCGATGAAAAAAAACGTTGTTTTTTAAAACGTCATTTAAATTGATCGTGTGTGGGCAAAACGTTGTTTTTTGTCTTCAAAAAAAGACCAAAAAAAAATTCCAACATGCTTGAATTTTTTGTGTCGTTTTTCAAAACGTTGTTTTTTGTTTCACAAAAAGTCACCGTGTGTAGCAAAAACGTCTTTTAAAACGACGTTTTTCAACCCGCGCATGCCCAGAAGCTAGTTATGAAGCGAGCTTCAATGGAAAAGAGTGGTGAACGTAACCTCGCTTTTTGTGAAAAAACGATGGTGTGTATGCAACATCGTCTTTGAAAGTAACGTTTCAAAAACGTCATTTTTTACTTCACAGAAAACGTCGTTTTTTTTCATCACAAAAAATGATCGTGTGTGCGCGGCATGAGTCTTTAGGGCCCCTTTCACACTGAGGAAGCACGGTGGCGGTATAGCGCTGCTAAAAATAGCGGCACTATACCGTCGGAATTGCCGCAGGATTCGGCCACTTGCGGTGCCGATTAAACCCGATATTGCCGCGGTTTCCCATTGTTTTAAATAAGAAGAAGCGGTGAAGGAGTGGTATACACGCCGCTCCAAAGATGCTGCTGACAGGAGATTTTTTTTATCTCCTGCCAGCGCATTGCCTCAGTGTGAAAGCCCTTGAGCTTTTACATTGAGTAGGCTGGGCAGGAGTTTTTCAGGCGGTATAGCAGCGCTATTTTTAGTGTAATTTGTCTATTTTTTTTTTCTCATAGGCTGTACCAATGATGGAAATGGCACCAGTTCTTGTATCAGACAGTGCAGATTCTTCAGACCCTGAGATTGCAGGAAAACATATGTACTCTGATGAATCTTACAGCATGAAAGTCGTGAATTTGGCCAATGAAATGTCAAATGAGCATGACAATTTCAAGCAATTTTTCAATACAAAGCTGCCAGAACTGGTCTCAGGGTAAGTGGACCCATATATATTGACATTAAAAAAGTAGAAAAATAGACTACCTCCGTACCCTGGACACGTAAGGCCGCGTACACATGATTAAATTTATCCGATGGAAACGGTCCCCGGACCGTTTCCATCGGATATGTCCGCCGGGCTGTTTTGGTCCGATGGCTGTACACACCATCGGATCAAAATCCCCACCGGCAGACATGTGCGCATGTGCGGGAAGATATGTCTGCTGGTGAGTGTACTGACCAGCGGACATATCTGACGGACATGTCCTGAGCGGACAAATTTTAAAGCATGTTTTAAAATTTGTCCGCCGGTCGGACATGTCCGCTAGCCCATACACACGATCGGATTTTTCTGCTGAACTGGTCCGTCGGACCAGTTTGAGCGGACAAATTCGATTGTGTGTACGCGGCTTAAAGCTTTATGTGCACAGGACATTGTTCAACCTCTACTGAACAAATTAACTTGACAGCTTGAAACCGGCATCTAAAAATGGCGGTTTAGCAGCGTTTACATACCGCGTGTACGTCTGGAAATGTTTCAAACAAAATTTTGAGGTAAAATGAAAAACGCCTGTAAACAAAACGCTGCTAAACGCAAGTTACCACGTTTAGCCACGTTTGGCGCTTGAAATGCCTCAAAACACAGCTTCTGAACGAATTTATTTGGGGTCCAGAAAAAGCCTCTAAACTCAACTTCCTAGAAACTACTATAACCGACCCTGTGTACATGTACTGATGAGATAACAAAGAGGAGAATTCAGGAGCAGTTGAAAAGAATGCCCAACTGCTTCTAAATGCCTGTTTTAGAAAATGAAAAACGAACCTTTACAACCCCTTTAAGTTAGAACTGCATGATTCTGGCCAAAATGAGAATCACAATTTGTTAGCTTAGAGGATCATGATTCTCGCAGCATAACATCATCTTTCACATTATACCAAAAAATCGGACTAACTTTACTTTTTATTTTTTTATTCATTGAAGTGTTTTTTTCCCCCAAAAAAACGCGTTTGAAAGACCGTTACGCGAATACAGTGTGACATAAAATATTGCAACAATCACCACTTTATTTTCTATGATCTCTGCTAATATATATATATGTTTAGGGGTTCCAAGTAATTTTCTAGCAAAAAAATCTGATTTTGAATTTGTAAGAAACAAATGTCAGAAAAAGGTTTAGTCTTTAAGTGGTTAACCTTCCCTCATTTACAAACCGAAGTTCATTCCTTTGATATTAGAACAAAAAGTTACAATGTTTATAGTTATCTACCAGCACAGACAATGTTGTGAAAAACTTGAGTGAGCATAGAACTCTCTACACTTGTTACATGAATGAATCAGGGAAATTCTGCATAGAGATCGTGAGGGGGGTTGAATCAAGAAATCAAGATTTTTGAACGATTATTTGTGCAGCTCCACTTTAACCACTTAAGGACCTCCGCACGCCTATGTACGTCCACAACATGGCTCGTACAGGCACAAGGGCGTAAATTTACGTCCTCGCCCTAGTGCGGTTCGGGGGTCCCATCGGGACCCCCTCCGCGGCGTGCGGCGGTCCCCCCGGCTCTGAGAGCGATCGCCGATGAGCGGGCGGATGTCCGTGTTTTTCCGCCCCCCCCCCGCGATCGCTCCCAGCCAATGGGAGCGCTCCCCCTTCGTGTCAGTTCCTCCTCCAGTGTTTACACAGGACGAGGAAATGATGTCATCTCTCATCGCTGCTGATGAGAGAAGACATCCACAGTAAGTGTGCACCAACACAACACTGACACACACACACATAGGCACATTAACCCCTTGTGATCACCCCCCCACCCCCTGTCACAGTGTCACTGAATGCAGTGATCTAATCACTGCATTTAGTGTCAGTGTGACAGTTACTGTGACAGTCAGTTAGTGTTAGGTTCAGGGTAGCCCCCCCACCCCCCCTAATAAAGTTTTAACCCCCTGATCACTGCCCTAGTTAACTCTTTCACTCCCTATTGCCAGCGTCACTAAGCGATCATTTTTCTGATCGCTGTATTAGTGTCGCTGTTCCCTCTAGGTAGCTTTTTTTTTTTATTGCGATTTTTTTTTTTTTTACTAAAGACATGTGGCTGAATTAATTTTGGCCTAAATGTTTTACTAAATTTTTGTTTATTTGATTTTTTTTATAACAAAAAGTAAAAAATATAGATTTTTGTTCAAAATTGTCGCTCTATTTTAGTTTATAGCGCAAAAAATAAAAATCGCAGAGGCGATCAAATACCACCGAAAGAAAGCTCTATTTGTGGGAAGAAAAGGACGCAAATTTTGTTTGGGAGCCACGTCGCACGACCGCGCAATTGTCTGTTAAAGCGACGCAGCGCCGAATTGTAAAAACACCTTGGGTCATTTAGCAGCGTATGTGTCCGGGTCTTAAGTGGTTAAGTGCAGGAGATTGTTGGTTTTGATCTATTAAAAAATGTAAGGTTTTCCTCTCCAGTAAGTTTAGACCTGCTGTTGCTCACACATTTCTCTTGTCTCTTTATCAAAATATCTCTCTCTTGGCAATATCATCATACAGATGCCCCGCTATTCTCCTCTATAAGTACAAAAGACTGATGGCGGCCATGTTTGTGTTCTCTTTCAGGACTACAAAAGAGAAATCGCAGTATAATGTCCTAGGCATTGGGAGTGGACCTGGTGAGATCTTGTTCAACTTGCCAATAGACACAAAATTATTTAGCAAACGGCAGTGAAAAATATTGTATTCTGGCAAATGTATAGGGTTAATACCTGTAATTAAAGTAGGGATGTCCCGATACCACTTTCTTAGGACCGAGTACAAGTACCGATACTTGTTTTCCATGTACTCGCCGATACCAATTACCGATCCTGCATACAGGAGGCTATAATCTTCCATGTTTGCAAAACGGGTTTTAAATATCACTGGTGATAAGATTCACCACTTAATTGTAGCTAGTCAGGTAGTTATTTGTCATTTGCCAAAGGCATTCATTGAAATTCCAAGATGTGGCTCTAATACTGTATATCAAATTGTCAAGTAAATGGGTGTGGTTAGCCCAGGGCGAGCATTTATTAGATCTTTAATTGGATATAAGTCCCACTCAGTGCTGAAATACCAAAAAGGCAGAGTAGGCACCGGCCTATGGGCCCCAAGCCATTCCACCCAAAACTAGAACTTCCTCTTTTTTTGATTCCACCCCCCCCCCCTCCAGTGTCACATTTGGCACCTTTCAGGGGGAGGGGGGAACAGATACCTGTATAATACAGGTATTTGCTCCCACTTCCGGTGATAGATCGCTGCAGCTTCCACTGCGATCTACACCATGTGCGGACTATCCTCCACCCCCCCCCCTCACTGTCTTCTGGGAGACAAACAGGTCCCAGAAGACAGCAGGGACCAGGGAGGATGGGCAGCACGACTCGTGCATGCACAGTAGGGAACCAAGCTGTGAAGTCGCAAGGCTTCACTTCCTGATTCCCTTACTGAAGATGCCGGCACCTTCACCCGGGAGCCGAGGGATGGATCGGCTTTGGGTGAGGACATGGCGCAGGCGCCCTGGACAGGTAAGTGTCCTAATATTAAAAGTCGGCAGCTGCAGTATTTGTAGCTGCTGACTTTTACTCCGCTTTAAGAACCTCATGACAAATGGATTAAATTAATATTGATTTGATCTTGAAAGGAAATTACAATGAAGCTTTCTTAAATTGTTTACAAAAAATAGAAAGAAAATCAATCAACTCAAAGAAAAAAAAAAACGTTAATTAAAGTGGAGTTCCACCCATTTTTTTATGTTTGTCTGTGCTGCATGCCCTAATCTCATAGTGTTCAGAATGGACAATTTTTATTTATTTTGTTGCTTGTAAATACCTTTATTTTGTAGTCCTTCATTACTTCCTCCTCCTTATTAGCCTAGGCTATTAAGTCACAAGGCCATTTGCAAGGGTTTCTGGGATAGGCATCATGTTTCCCAGTAGTCCTTGCAAACCTGACTGAAACCTATTACATTGATTGTGCAGCACTGAGCATGTGCGAGATATGCAAAGCTGAAATCCAGGAAGTCATACAGTCTGGCTTCATGATGCCCAAACTTAAGATGGCTACACGGTCTATTTCTAGATTATAATCTAAATTCTGTAACAACCTAACAAAACGGACCTTAGTTTACAGACTAACTTTACTAGAATACATTAAGCTTGTGTATTACAGGGGTATTTATATTTAAAAAGTGAAATTGTGGGTGGAACTCCCCTTTAAGGACTTTATAGAGAAAATACTGTATTCATGTAATGTACCCAATAGCTTAGTACATAAACCATAGACATTGGGTACACATTACAGTTTGTCTCTGATTTCTAATTTTATAATCAAGAAGTTCAATTTCTTTCAGCTGTCAGTTTGTAAACACACAGTAGGTATGGTCATCTTCATTTAACAGCCAACGTGCACAGTACTTAGTTCAAAGGAGTGCACAGATGTGAACCTCCAGAAACCTGTGTGGGGGGAGGGGGAGGGGAGCGAGTCTTCAACTTCCCAGGGGCCTCCACAGAGTTTAATCTGGCACTGGTTTCCATTACCCGTCTCATTATTCCAGTCAGTCCCTTTTGGCTATTTAAACAGCTTTGCTCATTCCCTCTGTGCCCTTGTGTGGTCAACATCTCCAGTGTGTTCCTATGTATGACTTTGCCTGGCTGACTTCTCTTTTGATTCCTGCTCTTGATTTTGGACTCCTGACAATGCTGACTCCTGGCTTCCTGAGCCCGGCTCATTTGATTACCCGCTTTAGCTTCTAAACTTCTGTTTTTAAACTACGTTCTTGATCTTTGTTTATTTTGTGTGATTTTTACCTGCTTTTTTTTTCTCAGCCTGGTTTATGGTTCCTAACAGGTACTTACACTACTTGCATGTACAAAATACTGTATTAATGTATACTAGGCATGTGCATTTCGTTCCGAATTGAAATTCGGACGAATTTTCCATTATTCGGACATTCGGATGCATACGAATTTCTCGAATTGCTATATTAGCGAAATATTTCGACCGTTTTCGGAATTCGTTCGTTTTCGACCGAATTTCGAAAAAAAATGGTCGAAATCGATTTTTTTTTTTTTCGAATTCCGAATCGAATACCCGCGGACTAAATTCGATCGGAATTCGAAAAAAAAAAAAATATATATTTTCGGATTTAATTCGAAAAAAATTCTATTCGAAAAGAGACTATTTGTTTTCTAATCTGGTTGAAATATTTTCGATTTCGACCGTTTTTTTTTCGAAATTCGGTCGAAAACGAACGAATTCCGAAAACGAATTCAACACATGTAACGAACCTAACTTAACGAAATGTATTAAATGACGAATTGAAACGAAACGAAACTAAACTAAACAAATTTTTCACTTTTGCACATGCCTAATGTATACAGAGCTAAATAAATGTGTGTCTTTTATATCTAGCTGAAGTTAAGTTGTAGGGCTTTTTTAGGAATTACTGTATATATATAACACGCACAGCCGTATAACACGCATCCTAACTTTAGGAGGGAAGTATCAGGAAAAAAACTTTCCACAGTCTCCTGCGTATAACACACAGGCACAGTTTACTCTCTATATTCGGGGTAAAAAAGTGAGTGTTATACGCCAATAAATACAGTATAGAAAGTGTTATTGTTTGGGTCAGGCAAGGGTTAAGTGATATGGTTATTGTTAGGGATCAGTTAGAGGTTGTTGAAAGTTTTGGAACACTAATGCCGCGTACACACGATCGGACATTTCCCGGCAACAAAACTGTATTTTTTTTTTTTCGGATAATCGCTCAAACTTGTCTTGCATAAACACGGTCACACAAATGTTATTGGAAATTCCAAACGTCAAGAACGCGGTGACGTACAACACTACAAGGAGCCGAGAAAAATGAAGTTCAACGATTCTGAGAATGCGTCTAATTGATTCCGAGCATGCGTAGGATTTTTGTGCGTTGAATTGTGTACACATGGTCGGAATTTCCAACAAGAACGTTTGTTGTCGGAAAAATTGAGAACCAGCTCTCAAATTTTTGTTGTCGGAAATTCCGACAGCAAATGTCCGATGCAGAATACACACGGTTGGATTTTCCGACAACAAGCTCACATTGAACATTTGTTGTCAGAAATTCTGACCGTGTGTACGCGGCATTACTTTGTTTTCTAGGTTTTGCTGCCAAAACCCCTGTGCCTTATTGTGCCAATACTCTATTTCAGGTGAAATGGATTTATACATACTTTCAGCAATACAAAAATTCAGGCCTGACCTGAAGATCAGCAGCGAAACCATTGAACCAAACCATACGCAAATAGAGCTTTACAAAGGTAAGTGATGTGCCTATTGGTATTGACCAACATACAATTGGCAGCGGCTGCTGTGCCGATAGGCTGCATGCATTTGTCTAATCTCATTTATTCTGAATGGTACTCCAACACACCTTGTCGATGTACACTACTGTGGAAAGGTTTTAGGAAGGTGTGAAAAATGCTTTAAATTAAAAATGGTTTCAGAAATTGAAGTGTTGTTTTTTTTTTTTTTTTTATCAATTAATGAAATGGAAAGTAAATGAACAAAATAGAAAATAAAATCAATATTTGCCGTGACCATCCTTTGCCTTCAAACAGTATCAATTCTTCTAGGTACACTTGCAAACAGTTTTTGAAGGAACTTGATTGGTAGGTTGTTCCAATTATCTTGGAAAACTGACCACAGATCTTCTGCGGATGTCATCTGCCTCAAATCCTTCTGTTTCTTCATGTAATCCCAGACAGACCCCACGATGTTGAGATCAGGGCTCTGTGGGGGCCAAACCATTACTTTCAGGATTCCTTGTTGTTCTTTACACTGAAGATAGTTCTCAAAGCGGAGTTCCACCCACTTTTACAAGGTGGTCTTAAACTAAAGTTCACCACTCCATCCCTCGTTTTTGGATATCTATTTTTTTTCCCTTACCTACCTTTTTAGAAAGAATTAGGGCTGTGCAAATTAACTTTTAATTAATCGATTAATCTTTAATTTTTTTGATCGATCAAAATCTTTTTGATTGATTAAAATTATTTTGATTGGTACACACCTCTCTGCCGGCTTCTGGGCCTTCAGAGAGTTCCGTCGGAGATCCGGTAACGTCACGGACACCGACGGGGCTTGCCGCGTCCATCTGAAGGGCTCCTTTGCTGTGCCTATATATCTGCATGCTGGCGGGACCTTACTATCTGCCACACACAAGGGCTGTTACACTTTCCTCTATCACTTCCCTCTATCAACCTGGGATTCTACAGCCATCCACTGGGAGTTGTGATAGTTCCCTTCACGGGACATCTACATGCCGACGGACTGATGTTAACCTCTCCTCATCTGGATTCAGCAGTGGTATCTTTGTACACATTTTTATACCAGTATCATACTTAGCTACATGTTTTTATGACTGCTTTTGCTACCGTTTGGTATTACTCGCACCATTTTTACAGTTTATGTAGCTACATCGATTTTATCTCCAGTGCAATATTTATTTGGTTACCTACTTGAAGACTATAGTATAGTATACTCCCATCGAGCGCTGCCTTTGTGTGTTTTTTGTATCCTGCTCTCCATTTTTCCAGTGGTTGGTAGCTGCACTGGGAATCAGCCTGCAAGGAGATCAGCTAAAACTAGTTGGATCTGTATTTTTCTTTTTTTAATCGAAAATAGTAGATTAATCGATTAAAAAAACTAACGATTAATCGAACACAAAATTTTTGATCAATAACAGCCCTAGAAAGAATAGATTTACCTCTGACCTAGCCTGCAGTACGTCATGTCCTCTTTTGCCGCGAGCCCTCCTCCTTCTCCCCAGCTGCCTTCTGGGACCTGTGTGTCCCAGAAGACCAGCTGGCCATTTCCAAAGTGCTGCGCGAATCGTGCATGAGTAGTAGGAAACCCGAAGGCTCCACTGCCGGTTTCCCTTAGTTGGAATGGTGGCGCCTGCATCTGAGCTAGTTGACAAATCTGCCTCGGGGGGCCCTGGACAGGTAAGGCTGCGTACACACGATCAAATTTGTCCGCTGAAACTGGTCCGACGGACCGTTTCAGCAGACATATCCGATCATGTGTATGGGCTAGCGGACAAATTTTAAAGCATGCTTTAAAATTTGTCAGCCGGAGACATGTCCGTCGGATATGTCCGCTGGTTAGTACACTAACCAGCGGACATATCTGCCCGCACATGCGTCAAATGGATTTGACGCATGTGCGGAAGTATTTTTCTGAAGTATTTTTCTTCCTGGTTCGGTGACGTGGCGGCATCAACGTCACCGCCACGGCACTGCGCTGTCTGCCGACGGGGATTTTGATCCGATGGTGTGTACACGCCATTGGACCAAAATATGATGAGACATGTCCGCTGTAAACTGTCCGTCGGACAAGTCTCATCGTGTGTACGCGGCCTAAGTCATACCCCTACCCATTCACCAAAAAAGTGTCACAAGCTAATAAAAACACATAGTTTTTGACAATTCTTTTATTAAAAAATAAAAAAACTGCACCCCCCACTGTAAATCCACCGTCAATCACGCCGTCCGCTGGACCCGACAAAAGGAGAAATTACAAAGATGCTTCTGCTGTCGGTGAAGGCTGGCTGGCTATTGCAGGCTCTGCTGCCTGACATTTCTTATATAGGTAGGGGCAGGGCCATCTGGCTACATCACTCAGTGGCCCCACCCCCTTGTGATATCAGGTGCATGCGGGTGGGGGTGCTCGCTCGTCCCCCCTCCTTTCCTGACCTGCTGAATTGCATGCCCGGATAAGGGTCTGATATGGATTTTGGGGAGGGACCCCACGCTGTTTTGAAAAAAAAAATTGGCGTGGGCTTCCCAGAACATTCATACAAGACCTGTAGAGCCTGGTATGGACTTTTTATATATATATATATATAATTTTAATTGTCTGCCTTTTTATTTATTTATTTTTACAATCAGCCCGCTAAAAGCTGATGAGTCATCAGTTTTTAAGATTCCCGGCCCGCTACTTAGCGACCAGCTATTCATCAAAAAACAGCCTGGGGGTCCATCGACCTTCAGGCTGTTTTTGACAATTACTGCCAGCAAAACCCTGGGGGCAAATATTGCTTTTTAATGCTCTGGTTCGTTTGTGTATTGGACCTAAAGGAGGTGCAAAGGCAGAATGTTTTTTATCTTAATGCATTAAGATAAAAAAAAACTTTTGTGTGCAGCAACCCCCCAATACTTACCTGAGCCCCATCTCTCTACAGTGATGTCTAAGGCTTCTGTGACACTCCTCCTGATTGGCTGAGACACAGCAGTGGCTCCACTGGCTCCCGAGGCTGTCAAAGGCAGTCAGTCAATGAAGGAAGGGGGCAGGGCCAGGTCAGGGCTCTGTGTCTGAATGGACACACGGAACTGTGACTCGGCCCGGGTGCCCCCATAGGAAGCTGCTGACTGTGGGGACACTCGATAGGAGGGAGGGGCCAGGAGAAGCAAAGAGGGACCAGAGAAATAGAGGATCCAGGCTGCTCTGTGCAAAACCAACTGCATAGAGGAGGAGAGTATAACATATTTGTTATTATTTTTATTTCTTTTTTTTAAAGACTTTACAATCATTTTAAAGCGGATCTCCACCCTAAAGTGAAGATCAGAACCCTCCCCCCCTCCGGTGTCACAATTGACACCTTTCAGGGGGGAGGGGGGTGCAGATACCTGTCTAAAGACAGGTATCTGCAACCACTTCCGGCCCGCAGTCTCGGGCAAAAGACGGGTTTTTTGGCGACATCACGTCGCCCCCCGTTGTGTGCTGGGAACTCTCAGCTCCCAGCACACAGCGGGAGCCAATCGCCGGGCGCAGCGCCACTCGCGCATGCGCCGTAGGGAACCGGGCAGTGAAGCCGCAGCGCTTCACTTCCTGGTTCCCTCACCGTGGATGGAGGGGGGAGCAGCAGGGTGACGAGCGATCGCTCATCCTCTGCTGCGGACGCCGCTGGACTCCAGGACAGGTAAGTGTCCTAATATTAAAAGTCAGCAGCTGCAGTATTTGTTGCTGCTGGCTTTTAATATTTTTTTTATAGTGGGCCATCCGCTTTAAAATCATTATTTTTTTTGCTAGAAAATTAATTGGAACCCCCACAGATTATATAACTTTTTAGTAAAGACCCTAGATAATAAAATGGCGGTTGTTGCAATATTTTATGTTGCACTGTATTTGCTTAGCAGTCTTTAAATGCACTTTTTTTTTTTAATTACTGTAATGAATAAAAATAAAAAAAAACACTAGCCAGTAAAGTTAGCCCATTTATTTTTGTATAAATGTAAAAGATTTTACGCCGTGAGAGAATCGTAATCTTCATCCTAAGCAAAAAAATCGTGATTCTCATTTTGGCCAGAATCGTGAAGCTCTAGTACTTACCGTTTTAGAGATGCATCTTCTCCGTCGCTTCCGGGTATGATCTTCTGGTCTGGGCGTTCCCATTTGAACGACAGGCTTCCGACGGTCGCATACATCGTGTCATGAGTCTATACGGCGCCTGCACACCTCGTTCGGCTACTTTCGGAAAATCGTGATGCGTCGGAAGCCTGTCAATCAAATAGGAACGCCCCGTCCCGAAGACCATACCCGGAAGCGACAGAGAAGATGCATCTCTAAAAAGGTAAGTACTGCTTCGATTGTTAAAAAAAAAAAAAAAAAAAAAAAAAAAAACACCCGATTCCCCTTGACAAAACGAGCCTCAATCTAATGTTAAAAAAAGGTTTTTGGGTGAACCACCCCTTTAAGAGCTTTTTATGAAAAAATTTATCAGCACATTTTTTTCCTGCTAAATACAACATAATGTTTTTTTGTTTTTTGTGAATTGGGCTTAGTTTACCACATGCGATAATTTATGCAAATGAGTAACATGATACCCTTATCACATGTGGTAAACATTAGTGAATTAACCCCTATATTCCAAATGCATTTATTTAATTGCTATTCAATACTTAATTTACTATACAGTCTTGATAGTGTCATTATGTCTTTGTTTTTTTAGCCAATCTATCCAAGATATCAGACCTGAGGGGTGTAACTTTTACCTGGCATGAAAAGATCACAGCTGAGTACAAACAAGACACCGAGCAAAATAATGAGTTTAATAAGTTTGATCTCATTCATATGATTCAGGTAATTGAAGTTACAATTGTCCGGTATAAAATTAACCTTGTGCATGGCTGTCCATTGTACTTGAATGTTAATTTCTAAAATAAATTCTTGATATAAGTAACTAGAAAATGTCAGAAAACAGTTTGTAGACTTCAAAGAAGCTATTCAGCCACCTTTACCTTCATATTAGCTGTGTTACAATACCAGTAGTATCCACCAGAGGTCATAAGTTACTTAATCGCATTTTACATATTTTTTTTTTTTGTATTCACGAAAAAGATATATATATCTCAGTGGCGGCTGGTGCTCAAAAATTTTGGGGGGGCGCAAACGGAAAAAAAAATTGTAGCCTCACTGTGCCCATCAAACGCAGCCACTGTGCCATGCCATCAAACACAGCCACTGTGCCATGCCATCAAACGCAGCCACTGTGCCATCAATTTGCCATGCCATTAAACGCAGTCACTGTGCCATGCCATTAAACGCAGCCACTGTGCCATGCCATTAAACGCAGCCACTGTGCCATGCCATTAAACGCAGCCACTGTGCCATGCCATTAAACGCAGCCACTGTGCCATGCCATTAAACGCAGCCACTGTGCCATGCCATTAAACGCAGCCACTGTGCCATGCCATTAAACGCAGCCACTGTGCCATGCCATTAAACGCAGCCACTGTGCCATGCCATTAAACGCAGCCACTGTGCCATGCCATTAAACGCAGCCACTGTGCCATGCCATTAAACGCAGCCACTGTGCCATGCCATTAAACGCAGCCACTGTGCCATGCCATTAAACGCAGCCACTGTGCCATGCCATTAAACGCAGCCTCTGTGCCATGCCATTAAACGCAGCCTCAGTGCCATGCCATTAAACGCAGCCACTGTGCCATGCCATTAAACGCAGCCACTGTGCCATCAATTGTCACCACTGTGCCATGCCATCAAACGCAACCATTGTGCCATCAATTCGCACCACTGTGCCATGCCATTAAACGCAGTCACTGTGCCATGCCATCAAACGCAGTCACTGTGCCATCAATTGTCACCACTGTGCCCTTTAATGGTCCCTGCTGTGCCAATTGTCCCCACTGTGCCAATTGTCACCACTGTGCCCATTCATGTTGCCGCTGTGCTCTGTAAAGTGCCCCCCCCCGCCCGGCACTTACCTTTACTGGAGTCAGACATTCACGTCCCACGATGTCTTTCCCCTGCCCACGATGACTGACAGGCGTCTCAGCCAATTAGGTTACCGGTAGCCAGAACCGGCCAACCTGATTGGCTGAGACGCCTGTTAGTCTTATCCAAAGAGCGCACAGCGTGTGCGCTCCGAGGATAAGCTTCCGGGACCCGAGGGCTGATCTGGGAAAGACTATCAGAGCCGGTGATTAGCGCAGCGTCATGCAGACTTCTTGGCGGGCTTTGCATGTGGAGTGTGCGAACATGCCAGAGCTCATTCTTACCCCACAGATTCTCTATGGGGTTTAGGTCAGGCGCGTTTGATGGCCAATCAAGCACAGTGATACCATGATCATTAAAGTGTGAGCAGGTGCCAAGTCCTGCTGGAAAATGAAACGGCATCTCCATAAAGCTGGTCAGCAGAGGAAAGCATGAGGTGCTCTAGAATTTCCTGGTAAATGGCTGCGCTGGCTTTGGACACAGTGGACCAACACCAGCAGATGACATGGCTCCCTAAATCCCCACCGACTGTGGAAAATGCTGCATTTCATTTGGAAATCAAGATCCCAGAGTCTGGAGGAAGAGTGGAGAGACACAGGGCTAGATTCAGGTAGATCGTCGTAAAAATCTGCGGGCGTAGCGTATCCCATTTATGCTACGCCTCCGCAACTTTTACGGGCAAGTGCTGTATTCACAAAGCACTTGCTCCGTAAGTTGCGGCGACGTAGCGTAAATGAAGAAAATGAAGTTCAATGCTTCCAAGCATGCATCGACTTGATTCTGAGCATGCGTGGATTTTTAACCGATGGACGTGCCTACTAACGATCGTTTTTTTCTATCGGTTAGATATCCATCGGTTTAATTTTAAAACAAGTTTCACATTTTTTAACTGATGGATAAATAACCGATGGTGCCCACACACAATCGGTTTGGTCTGATGAAAACGGTCCATCAGACCGTTCTTATCGGATTGACCGATCGTGCGTACGCGGCATATGTAAAAATGTTGTCACAAATTATTGTTATGTTTTCAAGAGCACAAAACTTGAATGTTTTATTTTCCCTATAAAACAATATTGGCAGCTGCAGATTAAAATGAAATTACCTTCTCAACACTGTATTATTTTTATATAATTATTGTAGTAATTACATTTTTTTTTATTTAAAGAAAGATACGTTTTTCTTTTAAGCACACATTGGTTAGTGAAGTGCGGTTATCATGTGTTTCAGATGGTATACTATACAACTCCAATAAAAGAAACCTTGGAGTTTTTCATATCCTGTCTGTCCCCAGAAGGAAAGCTTATCATCACCATCATAACAGGTGAGCCCCATAGATTTCTCTTCTGTTTGTGGGAACTAAAGCTGGACGCAATGCTGATGTACCAAACTCTACACCTCCGATTCTGCTTAACGGAGTTCCACCTAAAAGTAAAAAACTTCCGTTCATCGGATTCCTCCCCACCTCCGGTGCCAAAATTGACACCTTTTGGGGGGGAGTGGGGACAGGATACTGGTCTTTGACACAACCCAGATGCCCACAGTTTCAATGGCAGCACCGCGGAGAGGAGGGGGAGAGGCGTGAGGCTCCGTGCGGCCGCATCGCTGGACCGTGGGACAGGTGATTGTCTGTTTATCAAAAGTCAGCAGCTACACATTTTGTTGCTGCTGACTTAAAGCAGAGTTCCACCCTGGAAAAAAAAATTCCTCCAAAAATCAAAAATTTTTAAAATTAAATGAAAAAAACATTTTTTTTACTTACCCTAAATAGCTGTTGCTATGCGGAAGTGCCGAATCTGCCTCTTCATCTTCTGCGGTGTATTCTCTTCCTCCTCCTACACTCGGTGTATTCCTGTGAATGGGGCGCGCTACATTCTGAGAACTGTGTGTATCCCAGAAAGCAGCCGAACCATTCACAAAGCGCCGCGCTGCTCGCACATGCGCAGTACGAAACGGACAGTGAAGCCGCACGGCTTCACTGCCTGTTTCCCTTACTGTGGATGGCGGCGCCTGGAGCTGCCAGGATCGAGAATCGGCCTCGGCGGGGGCCGACATCGCTGGCGACTAGGACAGGTAAGCGTCCTTATTAAAAGTCAGCAGCTACAGTGTTAGCAGCTGCGTACTTTTAATTTTTTTTTTTTTTTACCGGACCTCTTCTTTAATAAATGAAAAAAAAGCCTGAGGCTCCACTTTAACTGCCTGGCTGTCATGCTGATCAAGAAGTGTCAGTACATTAAGTCTTTGACACATATCCAAATCAGTTCTGATTTCACTGGCTGTATTACTTATTCTGAGTCTCCAACAGGGGTGTGGCTAGGTCTACAAAAGATCTGGGACTAAAGCCCATAGCAGCGAAATAATGAAAGTGATACGCTTGGGCGGGCATACACGTGTATATAATATGTGTGTGATATTTCACGTTATATACTATCATTACATCAGGGTCCCCAGAGAGCCTCTCCCTTAGATCAGGGTCCCCAGAGAGCCCCCCCTTAGATCGGGGTCCCCAGAGAGCCCCCCCCCTTAGATCAGGGTCCCCAGAGAGCCTCTCTCTTAGATCAGGGTCCCCAGAGAGCCTCTCTCTTAGATCAGGGTCCCCAGAGAGTCTCTCCCTTAGATCGGTGGTCCCCAGAGAGCCTCTCCCTTAGATCGGTGGTCCCCAGAGAGCCCCCCCCCCTTAGATCGGTGGTCCCCAGAGAGCCCCCTCCTTAGATCGGGGTCCCCAGAGAGCCCCCCCCATAGATCGGGGTCCCCAGAGAGCCCCCCCATAGATCGGGGGTCCCCAGAGAGCCCCCCCCTTAGATCGGGGGTCCCCAGAGAGCCCCCCTTAGATCGGGGGTCCCCAGAGAGCCTCTCCCTTACATCAGGGTCCCCAGAGAGCTTGTCACGTTACCTGCCACTAAATGTGGATTGTCACTTGCTGGGTCACCTGCCACCTGATGCAGCACATATGCATTGACTAGGTCCCAGAGACAGGGCAGCAGTGAGAGATAATGTAATCTCTCTTCTGCCCACAGTGGCACAGTGAGGACGGAACAGCGGTTAGAGGCTAGGGTATACAGACAGGCTAGGGTAGTATAGAGTTTCCCTCTCCCCCCTCCTCCATGGCCTGCACTTACCTGGCGCCTCCCCTGCTCATGAGCTTGTGTGATAAAATTCCTCCGGGCTCTATCATATGGGTGGAGCAAGGGAGGAGACTCGCTCTCACACTGATCTCTGGCTGTCACTGAAGCACCGATTGCAGACTCAGTGAGAATGCTGTGGCTGTGCGGGACATTGCTGTGTCAAGCAGCCCACAACACTCTTACTGAGTCTGCCCCCGGTGCAAATTGTGTAGTTAGTGCCTGCCCTGCTCTGCCACCTTTCTCAAATTGCCGCGTGGTTCCATTGGGACACATGGTAGGGCTGGCCCTGAACTCTGGACACCAGATTTGGGGCTAGAGCCCTAGAAGCCACCCCCTACTGATGCCACTGGTCTCCAGTATTGAAGCTAGAGACAACCAGGCAATGAACAGGTTCAGAAGGTCATCCTATTTATTTCCCTTAGTATGGGTTTCCTTTTAACATCTGTAGATATCTCCTAAAATGTATTTCTTTCTCGTACATCACGGGACACAGAGCGGCATATTCATTACTATATGGGTTATATGGAGTACCTTCAGGTGTGGACGCTGGCAATCTCAAACAGGAAGTCCCCTCCCTATATAACCCCCTCCCCTAGAGGGAGTCCCTCAGTTTTTTCGCCAGTGTCTTAGGTGTTGGTCACGGAATAGCTTTGCTCCACATCCTTGGGATTAAGGGCGGGCTAACCGGATCTGTCCAAGGAGCCTCAGTGCCAAAGTGGACAGTACCCGGGCCCCAAACCGTGGGGTTTTGCCTATAATACTCCTCTTTGGAGGGCTGGACCCTGGGCCCAGGACTTGGAGTTTGTAAAAACCATAAGTGCCTGTTTGCCAGGGTGCTATATAGGTCCAGGACAGTGGGTACCTTCATAGGACCCCAGGGCCTGAAGGTCTACTACGCTACCCACGGAGATGGGAGAAGATTGGATCGTTTTGCTGGACAAACATCCTGCAGCATGGAGCAGGTAAGGGGGAGCCTGCGGGACTTGGTTCGACAGCAGGCTCTCCGGGGTATCCTAAAAGGGGGGATAGCCTAAGTATGCTCTGCATTGGCAACCTTGCTCACTATGTCTGAGAAAGACAGGATGACCCCTTTTTTCCCCCATCACTAGGTTCCCCTGTCTAAGAATGTGTTGCTAGCTAACCTGCTGCTTTCTTCCTAGGACTGGTAAGGATCCCTATGGGGCCTTTTGGAGAGTCCTACCTGGCCGGGAGTTTGAATCTGCCGCCTGATACTGCAGTCCTGGGTCTCCAGCAGCGCGGCTCCTCCATGTTCCTCCTGTTCCGGCATACGCGCGCGCGCGTGCGCGCGCACGTCTTATAGACGTTTTTTCGCGCCGTTCAGAGAGGAGGGCGGGGGGGGCGTGCCTGCGGCGTCATACAGGGGCGCGCCTTGTGCTGTTATAGATCAGCAGGCATTGTCAGTGCTCAGTCTGAGGCTGATTTCAGAAGGAGAGGACGCAGAGCGGCAGAACAGTGACTCCCGGTGGCGGAAGAGGGGTAGTACTTGCTGGACTTTGTTCCAATGCCTTTTTTGTTAAGCCAAGAAATTCCCCTTTTTGCAGCAGGTTGGAGGCTGGCAAACTAAGTTTGGGGTCACTGTATGTTTTAAAAAAAAAAAAAAAAAAGATATATATAATATATATTTAAAAAAAAAAAAAAAAAAAAAACATACGGGGCCCCATCAGTTTTTGGGCATTAGTGATCTATTGTCCCCTAAGCTCTGGTTTTGTACTCCTGGCCACTACAGTCTGTTGTTGTTGGCGGAGTCCCTCGATTTTGTATTATGGCTTCCAAAGGTTCGGGGTCAAAGGGTACAAAAAAGACCAAAAAACAAAGGGGTTCCCCCTCTGATTCTGATGATATGCCGATACTTTCCCCGCAACTTATTAACATAAAGGGCGCCTTGGATGAGCCATTAGGGGGATCTGGTGCGGAGGCTGGCCCAGATCAGCCCAGCCCTGTGTTTATCACAGAGGAGATGCTAGCCGTATCCCTAGGGGGGCTAGAAGAGAGAATAGCAGCATTGATCGCTAGAGCTATTCCTGGTAAGAAACGGGTTAGATCCCCATCACCAAGAGGTGTATCCTCAGATGCTGAGATTCTCTCTCCGGAGGAATTGGAATCACAGGAGGATCAACTAGACCTGAACCAAGAGGGTTCAGGGATTGAGGGATCTGCCTCTGAGGAACCATTTTCAGACTCCCAGACAGAAAGACTGTGGGTACAGTCTTTGACGGACATGGTCCGCTCGGCATTTAGTTTACCATTGCCAGAGCCTCAGGTTCCTCCGGTATCCTCTCTGGGCTCTTTGAAAGCTCCGTTAAGCAACGCAGTTTTTCCGGTCCATCCTCTCTTAGAGGAATTGATCTTTCGGGATTGGGTACGGCCGGACAGGATTTTTCTGCCACCGAAAAGATTTGCGGTCATTTACCCCATGGAGGAAAAATTCTCCAAGAGGTGGAGGCTCCCAGTAGTGGATGCAGCCATCTCATGTGTGAATAAATCACTAACTTGCCCGGTGGAAAACATACATATGTTTAAAGATCCGGTTGATAAACGGTTAGAGACACTTTTAAAAGCATCCTTTGCTACGGCAGGAGCAGTGGTACAGCCAGCTGTGGCTGCAATTGGAGTTTGTCAGGCGTTAAAAGACCAGACAAAAGAAATGTTAAGGGACATGCCTACCCAACAAGCAGAAGAGTTTTCTGACATTCCCAGAGCTCTGTGTTTTGCTGTAGATGCTATAAAAGATTCCATCCAGCAGGTCTCTCGTTTATCACTATTTTTGGTGCACATGAGAAGGCTCTTATGGTTGAAGAACTGGGCGGCGGAGCCCCCATGCAAAAAGCTTCTGGCAGGGTTTCCCTTCCATGGAGGACGACTCTTCGGAGAGGATCTGGATAAATATATTCAGACTATTTCAAGTGGCAAGAGTACCCTTTTACCGGTCAAAAAGACATTCCGGGGTCCTACATTTAAAAGGCAGCTCTTTCCTGTCTCGGGGCCCTCAAATTCCAGGCAGTATCGACGGCCGCCTGCACGATCCAACGTTAACAGTAGATCGCAGGGACAGGCCCCTGGGGGTAAGAGGCCATGGTATCGCAAGCCGACAAAGACAGCCCCTAAGTCTGCCTTATGAAGGGGTGCCCCCACTCTCGCGGGTGGGGGGAAGGCTTCGTTTCTTCTCAGAAGTTTGGGAAGCCAAGATCCCCGACAAATGGGTCCGGGCATCTGTAACCACAGGCTACAGACTGGAGTTTCTAAGGTGTCCTCCGCCTCATTTTCAAGAATCAAGGCTACCAAAGGATCCAGCAAGGAAGGCCTCATTGCTGGCAGCTTTGGATCACCTGCTTTGCCAGGACGTAATAATAGAGGTGCCAGCCCAAGAGCAAGGGCTAGGTTTCTATTCCAATCTCTTTGTCATACCAAAGCCCAACGGCGATGTCAGGCCAATCTTGGACCTAAAAAGGTTAAACGGTTACCTAAGGGTTCGTTCCTTCCGGATGGAATCCATCCGGTCAACAGCCGCCGCGCTTCAGAGGGACGATTTTCTGGCCTCCATAGACATAAAGGATGCTTACCTTCATGTACCAATCTTTCAGTCGCATCAAAGATTTTTACGCTTCGCGGTGGGGCAGCGACACTTCCAGTTCAGGGCGCTCCCCTTCGGGCTGGCCACGGCCCCCCGGGTATTCACGAAGATCCTAGCCCCAGTTCTGGCCAATTTAAGGATCCAAGGGGTCACAGTCCTAGCATACTTGGACGACCTTTTAATCATAGATCACTCACGGCCAGGTCTGCAACAGGCAGTAAACCTCACGGTTCGGTACCTCGAAGGATTCGGCTGGGTCCTAAACCGGGGAAAGTCAGCGTTCCAGCCTACAAAGCAGTTGGAATACCTCGGCATGAGGTTAGACACAGAACAGCAAAGGGTGTTCCTGCCCCTTGTAAAGATCGAGGCTATCAAGGGGTTGGTTCAGTTGGTTCTAAACAAGAAAAAACCAACTATTCGCCTGTGTATGCGAGTACTAGGCAAGCTAGTGGCCACGTTCGAGGCAGTACCATACGCTCAGATCCACACTCGCGTCCTACAGGCAGCCATTCTAGCAGCCTGGGGCAAGAGGGCACATGCCTTAGAGTCCCCTTTGACGCTATCATCAAGGGTCCGACAAAGCCTGGCCTGGTGGTTGAACCCTCAGAATCTTCTAAAGGGAAAATCCTTCAGCCCTGTTGTCTGGAAGGTAGTTACCACAGACGCCAGCCTGGCAGGCTGGGGGGCGGTCTTCGAGGGGTTCTCTCGCCAGGGAACTTGGGTGAAAGCAGAGAGGCAGCTCCCCATCAATATCTTGGAGATCAGAGCTGCTCGCCTAGCCCTTCTGGCATGGACCTCCAGATTACAGGGGTTCCCGGTGAGAATCCAGTCAGACAATGCCACGGCGGTGGCATACATAAACCACCAAGGGGGAACCAGGAGTCAGGCCGCTCAGAGGGAGGTGAGCTTGATTTTTCAGTGGGCAGAGGTTCATGTACCCTGCATTTCGGCGATATTCATTCCCGGAGTGGACAACCTGCAGGCAGACTTCTTAAGTCGCCAGAGTCTGTTGCCAGGGGAGTGGTCTCTGCATCCCCAGGTCTTTCAGACAATCTGCCAGAGGTGGGGAATGCCGGACGTAGATATAATGGCATCCAGGTTCAACAAGAAACTAGACAGGTTCGTGTCTCGAGCGAGGGATCCTATGGCCTGCGGAACCGATGCGTTGGTTTGCCCTTGGCATCAATTCAAACTTCTATATGCATTCCCTCCGCTACAGTTACTCCCTCGCCTGTTGCGCAGGATCAGAGTGGAGCACAAGCCAGTCATTCTAGTAGCTCCGGCTTGGCCCCAGAGGACTTGGTACTCACTAGTCCTGAAGATGGCAGTGGGAGACCCTTGGACTCTTCCTCTACAACCAGACCTACTCTCACAAGGCCCGATCCTCCACCCTACATTACAGCGTCTAAATTTGACGGCCTGGAGGCTGAATCCCTGATTCTCAGGGGTAGAGGTCTGTCTAGGCAGGTAATTCCTACCCTGATTAGGGCTAGAAAGCCGGTCTCCAGGGTGATTTATTACAGGGTGTGGAGGAACTACGTAGGCTGGTGTGAATCCAAAAGATGGAATTCCCGCAAATATACTATTGATAGGGTGTTAAGTTTTCTCCAGCTAGGAGTGGATAAAGGCCTGGCACTAAGCACAATCAAGGGACAGATCTCAGCTCTGTCAGTGTGGTTTCAGAGGCCGCTGGCCACCCACTCGCTGGTAAAGACCTTCTTACAGGGGGTCTTGCGTATTAATCCTCCTGTCAAGTCACCAATTTGTCCATGGGACTTAAATCTTGTCCTGTCCACTCTACAGAAACAACCCTTTGAGCCGTTGGCTGAGATTCCTTTAGTCTTACTGACAAGAAAGTTGGTTTTCTTGGTCGCCATAGTTTCGGTCAGGAGAGTGTCAGAATTAGCAGCCTTATCGTGTAAGGAACCATATCTCGTTCTGCATAAGGACAGGGCAGTTCTCCGGCCCCATCCTTCCTTTCTACCAAAGGTTATATCCAAATTTCACTTGAACCAGGATTTGGTACTTCCATCCTTCTTTCCAAAACCCACATCTAGAAAGGAGGGGTTGCTGCATACCTTGGATATTGTCCGGGCCATGAAGGCCTATCTTAAAGCTACAGAAAAGATCCGGAAAACAGATGTGTTGTTCGTTCTACCAGATGGCCCCAAGAAGGGGCAAGCAGCTGCAAAATCCACCATCTCGAGATGGATTAGACAATTAATCTCTATGGCTCAGATATGCAAGGCGGCGACGTGGTCATCAGTCCACACATTTACAAAGTTTTATCAACTAGACGTGAGAAGGAATGCGGATTCTGCCTTTGGACAGGCAGTACTACAGGCTGCAGTTTAAGATCCTCGGGATCAGAAGCACCCTTGGTTGTAAAAAAGAAAAAAAAAAAAAAAAAGAGGTTTTTTCTTGACTAAGTTGGAATTATTATTATTATTTGAGTTTACCTCTAAATTGAATCCTTCTTTGGAAGATGTCTCCCTCCCCTCATTAAAGCATTGCTTTCGGACATCCCATATAGTAATGAATATGCCGCTCTGTGTCCCGTGATGTACGAGAAAGAAAAAGGGATTTTTAAATACAGCTTACCTGTAAAATCCTTTTCTTGGAGTACATCACGGGACACAGAGCTCCCACCCCTCTTTTGGGTGAACATTTTGGGAGGCATACTGCTTGCTACAAAACTGAGGGACTCCCTCTAGGGGAGGGGGTTATATAGGGAGGGGACTTCCTGTTTGAGATTGCCAGTGTCCACACCTGAAGGTACTCCATATAACCCATATAGTAATGAATATGCCGCTCTGTGTCCCGTGATGTACTCCAAGAAAAGGATTTTACAGGTAGGCTGTATTTAAAAATCCCTTTTTTGTAAATGTAAAGGCAAATTTTAAAGAAAAAAGTAACTTTGTTGATTTAATAAAGGTGATGCTAGATGTTGTCAATGACCGTGTATGGTGCCTGTGATTGGCTTCTCCTGGAAAGTCACACCTCTCACTGATTGGTCTACAGGGGACTGCGGATGGAATAAGTTGTACAAGAGACACAAATGGCTTTCACAGGAAGATTATTGCATGGATTTGTGCTCGGAGGACATCACCGCGATCCTTGACACCATCCCCGTGAGATACGAGACCCATGACATCGACTCGTACTTCGACATCACCGAGTGCTTTGTAGAGGGCAGTGACGTTGGCGGGATGTTGCTCGATGCGGTCACAGAGAAATTACACTTTGCAGAAACGGCACCCGCTGACATCAAAGCGAAAATCATGGAAGACCTGCAAAGCCCAGAATTCAGCGTCAGGAGAGATGGCAAGATCTTGTTGGATACAAGGATTAAAGCAATTGTGGTTGGGTAGCAAATAGTTTTTGTTTTTTTACTTTTCAAAAAGACAACTGTCATTAGAGACACGCTGAGATTGTCATTGCTGACCTTCCTATAAAAATGCTTGTTTTCTGGCTGTATTTGACTTTAACCCTTTTAAATCTCCTACATGACTGGTCAAGCAAAAAAGAGTTCTCTTCTCATTAAATTTGAATTTAACCACTTAAAGGGTTTGTAAAGGATTTTTTTTTCTATCTTAATAGCTTCCTTTACCTTATTGCAGTGCTGTTTTCATGTTCTCATTGTTCGTTTTTGCTCTCAAGTTGCTGTAATCCTTCTCTGATCTCCACACTTCCTGGTTGTCTGTTTCCTGATCACCACAGTCCTGGGAGCTTTCTCTTTGTGGTCACTAATCAAGGAGGTGTGATTACTGTGTGTCTAAAACCCCTCAGCACCAATCTGTTTTGTTTTCCAAACCATCACTGCCCTGTATTGGCTCTGTGGCTCTGTACATCACAGAAGCGGGTAACAACATGCAAAAACTAAACTAGAACTGCAGGTACATTTTTTAATTGATTTGTATCTATTTTCAATTGTTTTTAACCACTTAACCCCCGAACCATATTGCTGCCCATTTACCAGCACTTTTTGTGATTCGTCACTGGGTCGCTTTAACTGACAATTGCGCAGTCGTGCGACGTGGCTCCCAAACAAAGATGGCGTCCTTTTTTTCCCACAAATGGAGCTTTCTTTTGGTGGTATTTGATCGCCTGTGCGGTTTTTATTTTTTGCGCTATAAACAAAAATAGAGCGACTATTTTGAAAAAAATGCAATATTTTTTACTTTTTGCTATAATAAATATCCCCCAAAAATATATAAAAAAAATTGTTTTTCCTCAGTTTAGGGCGATACGTATTCTTCTACATATTTTTCGGAAAAAAAAATCGCAACAAGCGTTTATTGATTGGTTTGCGCTAGGGTTGTCCCGATACCGATACCAGTATCGGTATCGGGACCGATACCGAGTATTTGCGGGAGTACTTGTAGGGGTTAAGTGTGTTCCTGGGTGTGTTCTAACTGTATGAGGGGGTGGCCTCACTAGGGGAAATCACTGATCTTCTGTTCTTACATTGTATGAACAGAAGGTCAGCGTTTCCCCCGCTGACAGGACCGGGAGCTTTGTGTTTACACACATAGCTCTCGTTCCCCGCTCTGTAACGAGCGATCGCGTGTGCCCGGCAAGCAGTTAAAAGGAATCGGTTAACTATTATGTCTCTATACCCTGTAAACCGTAAAAATGTTTCCTTTACAACACCATTAACTACCGGCCGCGTTACTGGGAACACGATGCCCTTTCCCCAGCAACCGTGATGGCTGCTGGGCACCCGCGATTGTCCAGTAACTGAGCAGGGCCGTGGATCTCTGTGTGTAAACACAGAGATCCACGTCCTGTCAGGGAGAGGAGACTGATGCTGTGTCCTTTGTACATAGGGACACAGATTGGTCACCTGCCCCAGTCTGTCCCCTCCCCCCCACAGTAAGAATCACACCCAGGGTACACATTTAACCCCTTCCTCGCCCCCTAGTGTTAACCTTATCCCTGCCAGTCACATTTATACAGTAATCAGTGCATATTTATAGCACTGATCGCGGTATAAATGTGAATGATCCCAAAAATGTGTTAAAAGTGTCCGATGTGTGCACCGTAATATCGCAGTCCCAATAAAAAGCGCAGACTTAGTAAAAAATAAATAAAAAAAATAAATCATAATTATGTCCCCTATTTTGTAGGCGCTATAACTTTTGCGCAAACCAGTCACTTATTCCTCGTTTATTGTGATTTTTTTTATTTTTATTTTTTTATTATTTTTTTTTTACCAAAAATATGTAGAAGAATACGTATCAGCCTAAACTAAAAAATTAGAACCTGCTCTCTTTCAGAACGAGCGCTCCCGGGGTTAAATTGTATCTTGTATAAATATGGAGGTGGTTATGGCAGCACTGTGATCTCATATTTCCAGAATACAAGGACTGTTGTCAAAGTTTGCTAAAGAAATGTTACATTAAAAATTCCCTTTGTGACCAGCAGAGGGCACACTCGGTTTTGGTTCAGCCAGAGACATCAATGTAATGCAGCAGTGTATACAATACATATAGAAAGAGACTGAGAGGGATGGATCTCTTCTCTAATAATAATAATTGGCTTTTCATGTTGATATTCCAAAGCCACAAATAGGCAGCTGGCAAATAATCCAAATAACCCCCAAAAAATTAAAAAATTTAGAAAATAAATGGTGAATAAGTAGCAACAATGGGACAATGTACAATATACACTCACCGGACACTGGTAATAGGGGGTGAAAGGGTTAACTAGGGCGGTGATCAAGGGGTTAAAACTTTATATGGGGGGGTACGGGGCTACCCTGGACCTAACACTAACTGCCTGTCACACTGACACTAAATGCAGTGATCAGTAAATATATGATCACTGCATTCAGTGACAGTGTGACAGGGGGGTGGGGGGGGGGGGGTGATCGGAAGGGGTTAATGTGTCTATGTGTACTGGTGTCAGTGTAGTGTTGGTGCGACTTACAATGTGATGTCTTCTCTCCTCTCGCCGGATCGAAAATACCGCCGAGAGGAGAGGTGACATCACTTCCTCTGCCTGTGTTTACATTACACAGGCAGAGGGCGGGGGAAGCCGATTCGCTGGGAGCGATCGCGAGGGGGTGGACAGAAACGAACAGCTGGACCCCCGACCCGCTGGAAGGCAGGGATGTACCAGTACGCCCATCTGCCTGTACGTGCCATTCTGTGGACGTACATATACATGCGGCGGGCATTAAGTGGTTAATGTGGATGTAAAGCGCCTCTCATTCTTTGTAAACTCCTGCCATAGTGCTGATCTATAAGGATATAGATGCCTCCTGCATGTATCCTTACCTATCAAATGTCTCCCCTCTGTCTGTTATAAGAACTGAAATACTGCAGATTCTGTGGGTGGGTCTGGTGTATGGAGCTCTGTGGGTGGAGTCATGATCTCACTAGACTCCCCGCCCTCCTCTACACTCCCCTTACACTAAATTCTGCTATGATCACTAACATCCAGTCAAAATCCAGAAAAATAACCACATGACTTCTGCAAAGGGGTGGGAATTAAAAAATGCCTGTCTCCAGGCTAGTGCATAAGATATATAAATAACCTGTCACTCACAGCAAGGGGGCGGAACAGACTAAGGTTTTTTTCTGTAAGTCTGTTTTATTTCACTGAATTTCTCAGAGCTGGATTACCTCTGTGTGGCAAGACTGGGCACAGATGATAGGAAATATTATACTGTACATTGTGACATCAACAACAAAAAATAAAAAAATTGTGTTTACATCCGCTTGGACCTGGCCTGTTTTTTTAGACTCGATGTTTACAAGTTAAAAAACTTTTTTTGCTAGGAAATTACTTGGAACCCCCAAACATTGTACATTTTTTTTCTAACACCCTAGAGAATAAAATGGTGGTCATTGCAATACTTTTTGTCACGCCGTATTTTTACCGCTTCAGATCTCATATTTGGACTTAAAGGGATTGTAAATGTAAAAGTTTTTTCTTCTTTCAATTTTCCTTTATTGTTTTCAAACATGCAAAGTAACACACAAGGCCTCTGGCCATGAAGTCATAACATAACAATGAAATCTACCGAAATCCCATTCTATGCATTAAGGTGGAAAAACATCTCAGCATTAGCGCCCCCATTTACTTACCTGACCCTTCAAAAGTCCTGCGCCTTGAATGTGCAGGCTTCCTCGGTTCATTCATTGGTTAATTGAAAGCAGTGCAGCCATTGGCTGGCGCTGCTGTCTATTACATCCAATGATGCGGCGCTCCAGGGGCGGGGCCGAGCGATACAATGTGCGGGCTGTATCACAGGAGCACCACCGCAAGAACTCATCACCATGCAAGCTCGCTGTAAGGCTTGGTTCACACCGTTTCCGCATGCGGCTCACAGCAGGGGTCCGGTGAGTGCTGGTTCATCGTTTCAGGTCCCAATTCAGCCCGAATTTTAGGCTGAAATCGAACCTGAAAACGCACCAAAATAGCATGCGTTTTTCCGGCACACAGCACCGCACCCGCTGCGGAGATATGTGAACCGGCTCCATAGAGAGCCAGTCACATTCTCCTGTTATGCGAATTGGGCGTGCGTTCAATTCGCATCGGTGTGAACCGAGCCTAATACCGCGTACACATGATCAGAATTTCCAATGAAAAAAGTCCAATGGCCACATCTGACTTTTTTCCGTCACTGTTTAGAAATAGAACATGTTTTATTTTTTTTCCCGATGGAACAAAAGAAGATAGGAAATTCCTATGTCTGTCAACGCATGCTCGGAAGCATTGAAATTCATTTTTCTCGGCTCGTGTGTATGCAAGACTGATGGAAGTCGGCTTCATCGGAATTCCGATGGAAAATTCCATCTTATTTGACTCCATCAGAAATTCCGATCGTGTGTACAGGGCATTAGTGTAAAGCCTCGTACACACGATCGGATTTTTCCGAAGGGATTTGTGTGATAACAGGCTGTTGTTGGAAATTCTGACCGTTGGTACGCTCCATCGGACAATTGTCGGATTTTCTGCAGGCGAATGTTGGATGGCAAGCTTTAAAAAAAATTGTGGACAATTGTCTGTTGATTTTCTGAGCGTGTGTACACAAGTCCATCGAACAAAAGTTAAAAGTACAAACACGCATGCTCGGAATCAATGCTCACCAAACACAACATTAGCAGAAGGTGCCCAAAGGGTGGTGATAAAGAGCTGAAAAAACACGTAGATTCTTGGCCAACAATTGGCTGCAGTTGTTTGTATGCAGGGCTGTCTTAATGAGAGGGCACACTTGGGCACTGCCCAGGGGCCCCAGCTGCATGGAGGGCCCCTGCACTTTACCCAAAGCAGCTGGTCCTTGAGCCCACGCTGCCCTGAAATTGGGGGCCCCATGATGGCACTGAGAGTGATAGATACACAGGGGAGGCAGTCTGCCTCCTACCTACTTGATGTCTGTTTACCTGCACTGTCATTGTAGGGGCCCCAGAGCATTACTTTGCCCAGGGGGCCATGATGCTATTAAGACAGCCCTGTTTGTATGCAAGACAAATTCCTGGCCAATGCCCTTCAGACAAATATCCTAGGCCACATACACACGATCACACCAAACCGATGACACTGGTCCGACGGACCGTTTTCATCGGACCACCGCTGAAGTGGTCTGATGTGCGTACACACCATCAGTCCAAAATCCAATCGGGCCAGAACGCGGTGACGTAGAACACAACGACGTGCTGAAAAAATGAAGTTCAATGCTTCCAAGCATGCGTCAAATTGATTCTGAGCATGCGCGGGTCTTTGGTCCGATGCTTTTGTGTACTAACCATCGTTTTGGTCCGATGGACAACGGTCCGATGGGCCGTACACTCGATCAATTTGGTCCGATGAAACTGGTCGTCAGGCCAGTTTCATCGGACCGGTCTGATGGTGTGTACGCGGCCTTACAGTACGCTTTGTCTGCGGAAAATCCGATCGTGTGTACCAGGCTTAACTTTTATCAGCTTTTTATACATTTTTGTGTGATTTTACACTATGATGCTTTTTTCTTTCCTATCTGTGATTTTTCAACATTGGAGCCCCATTTCAGGATATGCGACTTTTCGCTTGGATTTCGTGTTAATTCAATTTGCTGCAAAAATATGAGCACTAACCACACATTTGTTGGGGTATGTTGAATGACAGTACACAGGCACATGTTCAGACATTGTTGCACTTTTGTAGTAAACTTTGTTGCTATTATATGAGCACCATTTTTTTTGTGTATGTTGAGTGATATGAAACCAGCACTCATTCAGAACCAGGGCCAGCCCTACCACTAGGCGGATTAGGCAGCTGCCTAGAGCGCACTGCCGTCTAGGGCGCCCGGCCGCTGGTTATACTACAACTGCACTGTCAGTCCACAGGCAGCCAGCCGCTATAACATGTGTGAAGCAGCGCTACCGTCCCCCCTGCCCGCCTCTGCTCTAACAGGGTGACATGTGTCAACTGTACAGTCCAGCACTCCCCCGGGTCCCTCCGCTCTGACAATATTCTATATTGACAATGATGTGCAATTTGAAAATGTCTCTGTGTGTGTATGTGTATATTCACTAATCTGCCAAATACTAAGTATGTATCATGCCCCCCCTCCCCCTGCGAGGCTGCATTAATTGGCAGTGGTGAAGCAGCATTGATGGGCACAGCTGAGATTATTTGATGGGCACAGGTGGGGCTGTATTTGATGGGCACAAGTAAGGCAGAATGGATGGGCACAGGTGAGACTGTATTTGATGGGCACAGGTGAGACTGTATTTGATAGGCACAGGTGAGGCTGTATTTGATGGGCACAGTTGAGACTGTATTTGATGGGCACATGTGAGACTGTATTTGATGGGCACATGTGAGACTATATTTGATGGGCACAGGTGAGGCTGTATTTGATGGGCACAGGTGAGGCTGAGTGGATGGGCACAGCTGAGACTATATTTGAGGGGCACAGGTGAGACTGTATTTGATGGGCACAGGTGAGGCTGTATGTGATGGGCACAGGTTAGGCAGTATTTGATGGGCACAACTGAGACTGTATTTGATGGGCACAACTGAGACTGTATTTGATGGGCACATGTGAGGCTGTATTTGATGGCCACATGTGAGGCTGTATTTGATGGCCACATGTGAGGCTGTATTTGATGGGCACAGCTGAGGCGGAATAGATGGGCACATATGAGGCTGTATTTGATGGGCACAGCTGAGATTGTATTTGATGGGCACAGCTGAGGCAGAATGGATGGGTACAGCTGAGACTGTATTTGATGGGCACAGGTGAGGCTGTATTTGATGGGCACAGGTGAGGCAGAATGGATGGGCACAGCTGAGACTAATTTATGGGCACAGGTTAGACTGTATTTGATGGGCACAGGTGAGACTGTATTTGATGGGCACAGGTGAGGCAGAATGGATGGGCACAGCTGAGACTATTTGATGGGCACAGGTGAGGTGAAATGGATGGGCACAGGTGAGACTGTATTTGATGGGCACATGTGAGGTGAAATGGATGGGCACAGCTGAGACTATTTGATGGGCATAACTGAGACTATTTGATAGGCGCTGGTGAGACTGCATTTGATGGGCGCTGGTGAGACGGTATTTGATGGGCGCTTCATTAAAAAGTTAGAGTATACATAAGCAGGGCAAAGGGGGTGGAGCCAGGGGGGGCGGCAAAATTAGGTTTCGCCTAGGGTGTCAAAAATTCTTGCACCAGCCCTGTTCAGATTGTCTGACATTTGTAGCCACCTTTGTGGTTGATGCATTTTATTTATTCATGACATGTTAAGGACCGATCCTAATGACACTTTACCCACTATCTACAATACCCAACCCCCCCTTATACCTTACCCCCACAAAACCCAATGATACAACAGACTTCCGGCCTTCTTTATTTAACCATATACAATGTTTAAATAGATAACCTTTTAAATTAACTTTTAAATAACTATATACATATTTTCAAACACTTGGTGGTCTAGAAGACCACCCCTCTCAACTTGGACACTGGGACAACAATTATTACCTAGGCCTCAGTCGCAAGGCACCGACTCAGAGGCAGTATAACCGTCCTCAGTGACCTAACCCCTTCCTGGTTAACCCACGTCAACTGAAAGGTACCCAATAACTCCCATACCACTTATGGGTACAACCTTTTTCTACCCCAACTTCCAGCCTTTTCTCGTCTTACAGAGACCCAAAACCGCCCGCCAAGAGGCCTAAAACCAGGGAGGAAGGGTGGGCAGCTTCTTCCTCTGTTCCTCCGCGACAGTCACCTCTGCCGTCCCGCCCCTTCACAGCCTGCCCCTCCCCTTACATCTAAAAGAGCCTATCCACTGCGGCCAGTCCCACCCTGTCTTGCAGTCCCTTCCCCTAAACTTTGTTTGCTCCATGCCTTTCTTTTCAGTTTATTTCACCTAGCACCAATCTCATGTATGCACTAGTTTCTTTATTTATTACACTTCATTAACCAGTTCAGATCCGCACTATTGACAAAAGACGTCAACAGAACGGACCTGAGCTGCCGGGGTCACGTCTTTGGACGTCAATGTTGTTGTAATTCCCTGCGCGAAAAACAGTGCCGTCGCATCGCAGAGGATTCGATGCTTGTACCCGGCGGCCGCCAGGTACATGCGATCGGCGGTGACAGAGCAGGGACGTGGAGCTCTGTGTGTAAACACAGAGCTCCACGTCCTGTCAGGGAGAGGAGACCGATGCTGTTTCCCTTGTACATAGGGACACAGCATCGGTCACCTCCCCCAGTCACCCCCCTCCCCCCACACAGTTAGAACACACCCAGGACTCACATTTAACCCCTTCCTCATCCCCTAGTGTTAACCCCTTCACTGCCAGTCACATTTATACAGTAATTAGTGCATTTTTATAGCGCTGTATAAATGTGAATGGTCCCAAAAATGTGTCAAAAGTGTCCGATGTGTCCGCCGTAATGTCGCAGTCCCAATAAAAATCGCAGATCGCCGCCATTACTAGTAAAAAAATATATTAAAAAAATTATAATTCTGTCCCCTATTTTGTAGGCGCTATAACTTTTGCGCAAAGCAAAGCAAACAATAAAAACCGCACGGGCGATCAAATACCACCAAAATAAAGCTCTATTTGTGGGGAAAAAAGGACGACAATTTTGCTTGGGAGCCATGTCGCACGACCGCACAAATGCTAGTTAAAGCGACGCAGTGCCGGAAGCTGAAATTTCACCTGGTTTATGTGCCCAGTAAGCAAGTGGTTAAAGGGGTTGTAAAGGTAAATTTATTTTTCCCTAAATAGCTTCCTTTACCTTAGTGCAGTCCTCCTTCACTTACCTCATCCTTCCATTTTTAAAACCACACCGCTAGCGGCCGAATACAGCTGCAATTCCGACGGTATATCGCTGCTAAAAATAGCGCAGCTATACCGTCAGCCCACCTCCCTCCCCTGTGTGAAAGGGGTTGTAAAGGTAAATAGCTTCCTTTACCTTAGTGCAGTCCTCCTTCACTTACCTCATCCTTCCATTTTGCTTTTAAATGTCCTTATTTCTTCTGAGAAATCCTCACTTCCTGTTCTTCTGTCTTTAACTCACCACCTTAATGCAAGGCTTTCTCCCTGGTGTGGAGAAAGCCTCTTGAGGGGGGAGGGGGCGAGCAGGAGGGTCAGGACACTCTCTACTGCTGTGTGTTAGTGGGCGTCTTGACCCTCCGGCTCGCCCCCTACCCCCTCAAGAGGCTTTCTCCACACCAGGAAGTAAGCCTCGCATTACCGTGGTGAGTTACAGACAGAAGAACAGGGAGTGAGGATTTCTCAGAAGAAATAAGGACATTTAAAAGCAAAATGGAAGGACGAGGTAAGTGAAGGAGAACTGCACTAAGGTAAACAAAGCTATTTAGGGAAAAATAAACCTCTTTAAGCCCCCTTTCACACAGGGGAGGGAGGTGGGCTGACGGTATAGCGGCGCTATTTTTAGCATCGATATACCGTTGGAATTGCAGCGGTCTGCCGCTAGCGGTGCAGTTTTAACCCCCGCTAGCGGCCGAAAAAGGGTTAATACCGCCGGCAATGCACCTCTGCAGTCACATTGCCAGCGGGATTACCGCAGTTTCCCATTGCTTTCAATGGGAAGGAGCGGTAAACACACCACTCCAAAGATGGCTAGCTCACCACTCCTCGGGCTTTCACACTCAGACTGCAGGGCAGGAGTTTTTCAGGTGGCATTTAGGTGCTATTTTTAGCGCTTAAATGCCTGAAAAACTCAGTGTGAAAGGGGTCTTAATTAAGTCACTATATTTAATTTAGGAACAACGCTCCATTTTTATATATATATATATATATATATATATATATATATATATATATATATATATATTGGATCCATTCCTGGTCTTGAGTAGTCAGCAGCTACAAATCCAGGGCACCCACGATGTCGGCACCCGAAGCCGATCTGTCCCTCAGCCCTCAGGTGGAGGCGCCTCCATCTTCAGTAAGGGAATCAGGAAATTAAGCCTTTTAGCTTCACAGCCCAGTTCGCTACTGCGGATGCGCAACTCTCGTGCGCGTTCTGACTGGTCCCTGCTGTCTTCTGGGATCTATGTGTCTCCCAGAAGACAGAGGGGGGCGGAGGAGGGACTGCACTTGGCGTAGCTCGCAGAGGAATCTGCGGCGAACTTTCGCCGGAAGTGGGATAAAATACCTGTATTAGACAGGTATCTGCTCCCCCCTCCCCGCTGAAAGGTGCCAAATGTGACACTGGAGGGGGGGAGGAACCAGGAAAAGCAGAAGTTTCATTTTTGGGTGGAACTCCACTAACCAGCGCTGAGATAATCTTTTTTAACAATGTAACTGATACAATGCAGCACAGGAAGTTATCTGCTAACAAGTCAGTTAGATTTAGTGTCAGATAGAGTCTGCGTCACCCCAGGCAGAATCAGATTAGTGCCAGTAGTGCTAACACCCGCGCACGCACCATACACCTCCCTTAGTGGTATAGTATCTGAACAGATCAATATCTGATCTGATCAGAGCTATACTAGCGTCCCCAGCAGTTTAGGGTTCTCAAAAACGCAGTGTTAGCGGGATCAGCCCAGATACCTGCTAGCACCTGCGTTTTGCTCCTCTGCCCAGCCCAGCCAAGTGCACTATCAATCGATCAATGTCACTTACAAAACACTAAACACATAACTGCTGCGTTCGCAGTCAGGCCTGATCCCTGCGATTGCTAACAGTTTTTTTGGTAGCGTTTGACTCAGTCGCTAACAGTCAGGTGCTTTTTTACCTGTGAATCTCACTAGTTGTACCAGTAAATTTAGAGCCCAAAATGGCAACTCGAAGGTACACTAGTGAAGAGGCCTACTTGTTTCTGAGCATGACAGATAGTGAAGAGGTCACTCATCTGTCAGATTCAGGCTCAGAATACGATCCTGTAGATGACAGCGGCTCCATGACAGATAGCTCTGACGATGAAGTTGAGGTCCCTGCCAAGGTCAGGCGTACCCGAACCCATTCTGCTGTTGTTGAGGTGCAAAAACCGCAGGGCTCTCGTATGGAGCAGAGAAGTACTAGCGCCCTTATCATTCTGGTGAACTGGCAAGCACCAGCGGCCTAGTACATCCTGGTTGTACATCCAGCACTGCAGTAACACTTGGTGACGTGGCGAGTCCCATAAGTGCAGTTCAAGCTGGTGAGGTGGCACGCACAAGTAGTAAAATGGGGGGGGGTTTGAACTGGACACAGCTATATATATATATATATATATATATATATAGCCTGGGGGTGCTATGGGAGGTGAGAGGGGGTTCTGCACTGAGGGGGTCTATGCCTATGGTAAGGGGGGTCTGGACTGAGGGGGATCTATGCTTATGGAGAGGGGGGCCTGCATTGACGGGGGTCTATGCTTATGGAGAGGGGGGGTTTTCACTGAGGGGGATCTATGCTTATGGAGAGGGGGGTCTGCCCTGAGGGGGATCTGTTTATGTAAAGGGGGTCTGCCCTGAGGGGGATCTATGTTTATGGAGGGGGCTGCACTGAGGGGGATCTACAATGCTTATGGAGAGGGGGGTTTTGCACTGAGGGGGATCTATGTTTATGTAGAGGGGGTCTGCCCTGAGGGGATCTATGTTTATGGAGGGGGCTGCACTGAGGGGATTTACAATGCTTATGGAGAGGGGGGTTTGCACTGAGGGGGATCTATGCTTATGGAGAGGGGGTCTGCCCTGAGGGGGGTCTATGTTTATGGAGAGGGGGGTCAGCCCTGAAGGGGATCTATGTTTATAGAGGAGGCTGAACTGAGGGGGATCAATGCTTATGGATAGGGGCTGCACTGAGGGGGGTCTATGCTTATGGAGGGGTCTGTTCTGGGGGGTCTCCACTGAGGGGAGGTCTATACTGATGGAGGGTGTATGTACTTAATGGGAGGGGGTTATATTGAGGAAAGGGAGTCTGTACTTAGTGGGGGGGTCTATAATGAGGAGGGTGATCTGTACTGAAGGGGGATTATAGTTGGTCGAGAGGTGAAAAACCAATTTTTTCCGCACCGGGTGACCCCAATACTAGTGACGCCACTGGGTGAAGCTAGAAGACCCTTGATGTCTCCATTGAGAGGACCTTGTTGTCACTACTGTCACATAAGGGGCTTGTCAGTACATACATATATACATGGTTAGGACACACGTTAATGTATTAACACCTATTACACATCCCTACACACAGCAGAAGTGGAAGAAGTAGCCATAGAGCCCCTTCCAGCCTTGCAAATGTGGCCTGTGCATCCAAGAGGTAATGACGCCCCGGTCATGAAAGATTTAAATAAAAGAGGAAGCCATTCAAATGTAAATATACCACATTTTTATTGTGTATTTATGAAAGTATAATTATGGACCTATAAAAAATGTTTTTCTTTTCCAATTAAATACACTCTGATTAAACCAAGAGTCCTTTGGTAAAATCAATTGGCCAGAAGTGAAGCTCTAGTGATCGTCTCGCACATTCGCTGTAACAGTTTTGACCAAGAGATTCCAAGCCTGCCCACCACGACAAGGTAGACTCTTCTAGGGCAGGACCTACACTAACTACACTAAGCTATCCTACTGGATGCTACTCATCCTTTTTTTAATGTTGGATGTATGTTAATTTGGTTGTCTGTCTATGTGCATCTGTCTAAAGCATGGAACGGTCAGTTTATGTACATCTGGACGTCCTCTGTTAGTGTAGGTCAGTGCATGTCAGTCATTGTATGTTGACCAGTGTGTAAGGTCGCGTGGTCTGGGTATGGAAGGGCTGAGTGCCTCATGGTGACCAGATATTGAATGAATGAATGAAAAACTTATATAGCGCAGTTATAAGTATGCACTTAGGGGCTAAGAATATGCATGCATCATACATGCTAGGGGGAGTACAACTGGGGGGATCTGTAGTGGAGAAGGATCTGGGGGTTTTAGTTGACCATAAGCTCAATAATGGCATGCAATGCCAAGCTGCGGTTTCCAAAGCGAGCAAAGTCCTTTCTTGTATTAAGAGAGGTATGGACTCCAGAGATAGAGATATCATTTTGCCCCTGTTCAAATCATTAGTAAGACCTCATCTGGAATATGCAGTCCAGTTTTGGGCACCAGTTCTCAAAAAGGATATCGGAGAACTGGAGAAAGTGCAGAGAAGGGCAACCAAACTGATAAGAGGCATGGAGGAGCTCAGCTATGAGGAAAGATTAGAAGAACTGAATTTATTCACTCTTGAGAAGAGGAGAATAAGGGGGGAAATGATCAACATGTACAAATACATAAGAGGTCCATATAGTGAACTTGGTGTTGAGTTATTCACTTTAAGGTCAACACTGAGGACAAGGGGGCACTCTTTACGTCTGGAGGAAAAGAGATTTCACCTCCAAATAGGAAAGGTTTCTTCACAGTAAGAGCTGTGAAAATGTGGAACAGACTCCCTCCAGAGGTGGTTCTGGCCAGCTCAGTAGATTGCTTTAAGAGAGGCCTGGATTCTTTCCTAAATGCACATAATATAACTGAGTACTAAGTTTTGTAGGTAAAGTTGATCCGGGGTAAATCCGATTGCGTCTCGGGGGATCAGGAAGGAATTTTTTCCCCTCCGGTAGCAAACTGGATCATCGCTCTGTTGGGGTTTTTTGCCTTCCTCTGGATCAACTGTGGGTATGGAGTTGGGTGTATGGGATGTACTGTGTTTTATTTTTATTTTTTTTTATTTTTTTTATGGTTGAACTGGATGGACTTGTGTCTTTTTTCAACCTGACTAACTATGTAACATGCAAAGTAAATCGCCTCTGGGCGCTTGTTGTTCCTGTCTCCTTTGAGATCAAAAAGAGATGAGTCTTAATCTTTCTCCTGAAGACTAAGTGGTTCTCCTCCAGCCGAATGCTGGCTGGTAAGGCGTTCCATAGTCTGGGACCTTGGACAGCGAATCTCCTGTCTCCTTTGGACTTGTATCTGGCTTTCGGTATCTAAAGCCGATTTTGATTGGTGGATCGTAGAATACGATTGGGATTGTGAACTTTTATTTTTTCGCATTTGGACTATGGGGAGCATTCCCATGGATACATCTATGCGTTAGACAGAGTGCTTTAAAGGTCATTCTGTCTTTAACTGGTAGCCAGTGAAGGGATCTCAGTGAAGGTGAGATTGATTCCCAGGGTTTTTTCCCAGTCAAAAGTCTGGCGGCCGTATTTTGAACGACTTGAAGACGAGCGATTTGGTACTTGGGGAGTCCGAGGTAAAGGGCATTTGCATAGTCCAGTCTGGAGTTTACAATCGCTCCCACCACGACCGCTATGTCTTTCTTGGGAATAAAAGGAGTGAGTCTGCATAGTAGGTGCAGCAGATGGTGAGATCCGCTGACTACTGACCCTATTTGTGCGTTCATTGTCATGTCGGAGTCAAAGATGACCCCAAGACTTTTGACTTTGGCGCTAGGGGTGATGATTTTGCCCAGAATGGGCGGGGGGATCCAGGTTGTTGCCGATTGATTCCTACGCTTGGCGTGAAACAGAAGAAGTTCTGTTTTTGCTCCGTTGAGTTTGAGATAATTCTTTGTCATCCAGTCCTCTATCAAAGAGAGGCATGTCTCTAGATTGAGGTGGTGATCCTTTTTATTGCAAATGCGGAAGTACAGTTGCGTGTCGTCTGCATATGAGTGATATAGCAGTTTTTGGCTGCTGATGATTTCGAAAAGAGGACGCACATAGATGTTGAATAACATCGGCGACAGGGGAGATCCTTGAGGACCCCGCACGATAATGTGCGTTTTTCAGAAGTGAAGGGTCCTAGCTTCACTATTTGCGATCGGTTTTCCAAAAAAGAGGAGAACCAGGATAGATCGCTTTCTGCGACTTTGGCTATTTTGGCCAGCCGAGTCAATAACAGCTTGTGATCTACTGTATCAAAGGCTGCGCTTAGGTCCAGCAGAACCAGAAGAGAAGATTCTCCTTCGTCTGCGGCCTCGAGAACGTCGTCCCATATCTTAAGCAATGCTGTTTCCGTCCCGTGTCCGGGACGGAATCCTGATTGAAATGGGTCGAGTAAGTTGTAGGTATCTAGATGCTGTTGCAGCTGCTGTACCACTGCTTTCTCCATTACCTTGGAGAGAACATTTAGGTCTGTTATGGGGCGTCAGTTGAGTGGATCCTTAGGATCCAGGGTGGCTTTCTTCAAGATGGGTTGAATAAAGCCCTCCTTCAGCTGGGAGGGCATTATGCCCTCCCTGAAGGATTGGTTGATAAGCTGCGTGACAGGAGGTGCCAGGATGTCGGCGCATTCTTTCAGCAGTTTGGTGGGGATAATATCATTTGGCGCAGTGCTGTTGCGCAGAGTGCCGATGACATTTTTTGTGGTCTGAATGGAGATGGGTTCCAGCGTGAACTCACCTAACTGTGGTGAATTACTGCCGGTGCTGTGTAAATAACTACGGGGGGGGGCATGGAGAGAAATTGTTTTGCTAAATGCTTTGCCGGATTGCCTCAATTTTGTTAATGAAGCAATCCGATAACTCATCGCAAAATTCTTGTGTATCCAAGTTGGGGGCTTCAAGACATCCTGGATTCATGGTCTGAGAGTGACCAGCTTGAAGAGTTTGCCGGGGCGGCGGTTTAGGGCACCGTTGATAGCCTCAGAAAAATAGTTTTTCTTGGCTTCGAAGATTTGTTGTAGTATTTTCTGGTTATTGCCTTGTAGATCGAGAGGTTCTCATCTGAAGAGCTTCTTTTCCAGGCTGCTTCTGCCTTCTGCTCTCTTGCTTCAGTAACGCCAGCTGGTTGTTGAACCAGCTGTGAGTTATTTTTCCTGATTGGTCTTTCTCGTTTCGGCGCTATCATCAAGCTGACTCCTTCTTATGCTGTGTATGGCCTAGTGTTTTCTTCCGCTGTTTGGTGCGGCTGAATGTGTGTTTATTTTTTCCCTAACGTGGCTTTGGAAAGTTCCGAGTGGAGCTTCTTCTGACATCTGGTCCATTGTGTTGTCACTGGATTTGATGTTTTTGCTAAGGGGGGAATTCGGAAATAATGAATTTAATTGCATGGTGATCTGTCCATGGCAATGGTTCATTTTCCAAGATTTTTTTTTCCAGATTCTGTCTGAAAATCAGATCGAGAGCGGTGAACCTGACCTGAAGCATGTGTGGGCCCACATACTAGTTGCTGAGCCCCAATCCTTCCAGGTGGTCGATGCAGGCGTCGGCAATGGGGTCTTGCGGGGAGTTGGTCCAGAGGTTGAAGTCCCCGAGCAGCAAAAGGTGTTTGCTGTTCAGGGTATAAGTGGATACAAAAGTCCGTCAAAGATGGGAGCAGCTGCGATTTTGGGACGGGTGGCCTATAGCAGAGTAGAATCGGACGGGTCTCCTGGCAGTTTACTTGCAGTTGAAGAGTAAGGGTTTCCATGAATGGAAGAGGGTTTCAAGGCTTGTTTTTGTGATCGCAAAATGCGTCTTATGGATCACCGCCAGTCTTCCTCTTGGCCCTATTCTGTTTCCGTTATAATACGGTAGTTTTCTGGCACCAATTCTCCTAGAATGGTGTTACAGTTGGCTGTGAGCCAGCTCTCTGTAATAAAGAGGCAGTCTAAATCATGTCGCAATAAGAAATCATGGATTTCTAATCAGTGTTTTACTGCCGATCTAGTGTTGATCAAAGCACATGATATGTGCTTAGGCTGGGGTAAATGGCTGCGATTTTTGGTAGTCGATCGTCGATCGATCCTCAAAAGTCGCAGATTTCTTAGGGCTTTTTTGGTGGCGGCCGGCAGAATTGCGGCAAATCGATCCAGATCCCAAATGTTCTCCGCGAGTATTGCTGATTAACCATGGCCACCGTGGAACCAAGGGGGGGGGGGGGGGGTGGATTCACAAGGATAACTGAATCCTCATGATCCTAGCTTGGTCACAGGGAAGGCAAAAAAAACCTGACACGCTTCGCCAATATGATGTGGGTAGGGAAAAAAAATTCCTCTGACCCTTAAAGAGGCGATCGGGTTAAGCCCTGGATCAAGTTCTAAATGAATTTGAGAGGGGAGATAGGGCTGGGTGGAGCAAGATGGCCGCCGACCTGGCAGCAGGATCCA